>CM012442.1:1132500-3532500 GCA_003999625.1 Oryzias javanicus | reverse complement strand
GATGCTCACTTGATTAGCGAATATAGACCACAATGCATTGCATTAGAACAATTTCGAGCTAAAAAAACATATTTTAATGCAATATTTGAATAAACCATCCAGATTTTCACCTTCAGGACACAGTGGAGTCATAAATAAACACAGAGAAATGTTTGTTTTTATTCAATTTTGACTTTGTGAAATCAATGACGTCATATCCACTTTTTAGAAAAACGAAAGTAAACTAGTGAGTATCATGTCTTAATTACCTTTAAAATCCAGGCCTGCACTATATAGTTTTTTAGTAACTAGGGATTAGGGAGGGAATTCAGACACAGCCTTGGAGTTATTGTAAATACGCTAACACAGTTAGCATGTAGCGGTGTCAGACTGTTTTTTACCTTTTTTAGCAGCATCGATCCGTATCTTACTTGTTGCAATTAAGGTTGGAAGTCAAGCTACGTTCACACCTTCCTCTGCCACGTGCATTCAACCAACTACTTCAAATAAAAACTTTCAGTAAATTTGCGTGTCAGGCTTCCACATTCAAACTCTCATCTCAATGCACAAATAAACAAGTTTCTATGATCGTTTTCGGGCTCAACATACAAAACGCATGGCCTCTGAACACACCGCTGCGGGTTAAAGCAGGTCAAATTCTGACCAATCGGAGACTCAGATTTGGTGGTGACATATGGGCGGCGTCCCTTGTAATTCACAGAAGTTCCAACCGATTGAAAATTGATTATGGAGGACGAATTAACAACTGAAGTTTGCGCCTGGATGGAATCACAAGATTTTCATAAATTAGAATTGAGATGTGTCAGCAAAGACTCTTACAACTGTAGGTGGAGGACATGGACTAGTAGACTGCTTGTCCAGTGGGAAAATAGTAGACTTAGGTAATGTCCAAATTCCCACCCTAAATACTTAAAACTAGATAGTACGGGACTATATAGTCCTCTGGATTTTAAAGGGAATTTAGACACGATGCTCACTACTTTTCTTTCATTTTTCCAAACGCTGAATATGACGTCAGCGATTCAGAGGTTAGCCACTCTACCCCTCCACCAGGCTGCCGGTAACACACACCTACTGTACAACTGTCAGCTCAACGCTGAGAGATTGAAATTATTTGTTCAAATTCATCACAGGAGGCGCATTAGCTTGATTTCTTTAGAGCCTCAATCTCTGAAGCCTCAACTCCCCAGAGACCCATCGAGCCCTGACCGGAGCGCAGGTCAGTGACCTGAGAAAGACAAACTGAAAGACGATCCTGGAATCGAAGTGGGGGGGTTGGAGGTTTCCGTGCATCAGAAACAGAAAAATTGGTTGGAAATTAAATCATTTTCTTCAAAAAGGTCTGAAACTGAAGCTTTGTACCAGGAGCACGTGTGTCATGTAATGTGTTTGTGCTGGTCCGTGCTTCCCAACCAAACCTGTAGTGACACGCGCCTCCCAGTGACAGATAACATCATTTGAGAGCTCTGTTTGTCTTTACATGGCCTCCCCAAGGCAAACACCACAGATGTACTGAGACAACACAACTCCTACTCCGCTGCTTGTTTACTCCGGACAGGGAAGTTTGTCACTTTTACTCCAAAAGCTGGGAGTAATGGAGCACAGAGGGGTTCTGTTTTTTACTATTTAACTTTGGAAACATTGCCATCTTTTCAGTTCCTCACATTAGGGTCTAGTGAGAACCAAAAACTTTGGTAATCAGACCAGACTTGGGACATTTACAAATTCTTTCTTTAATAAAGTTCCAAAAACGGAGTAAAGTGCTGGAGTGTCTGATCTTGCATAAGCTTTAAAAGAGTTGTTTGTTTTTCGTTTCTCAAAAAGTTTCCCGAAGGATCTAAATTAAGGGAAATGTTTAGTTAGACTCCAGAGAAAGTTAGTTTAAAAAGCATGTTTAGAGCTAAAACCCGGTCTGCACAGGAAGGCTCCAGGTAACATTCTCTGGTTCGAGATTTCAAGATAAGCCCACATGACTTGACTTACAACCACAATAAGGTTTTATGTGAGTTTAACACGTCTTATAAATAACAGATCAACTTTAGAACTGATGAGGGCCTGCAGGGAGAGCGGTGAAGGCCCTGTGCACACCAGGTTCCATCGTTTTCAGGCGAGTGTGTGCTTCCTGTATACAGCAGTTACTGCCCGACTTCACTTCTGCTACTATGCGAGTCAGAGGTGACAGCTGGATCTGAATTTTACACATCAGACTGTGGATTTTCCATTTCCTCTGGTGTCGTGTCTGACTGCAACTGTGGCATTTTTCCCTGTCAGGAATTCTTTTTTCTTTTTAAACAGACTTAGAGGGGCTTTAGTTTTGAATAATGACAATACCATCCATGGGACTTTGAGTTTGTAAAGTACTCAGTTTTCCTCTTTTCTTGAAAAAAATTAGGCAGAACATAAACAGAATCCAAGTTATGAAGCTGATGTTAATCTAATTATTATAGTGAGTTCAGAAGGAAGTCACTGTTGATGTAGTTACTGTGTAAAACGTGAAATTCAAAAGAAGCAAGAAAAAAATTCAAAAAGTGCTTTGAGGAAAAAGAAATTAAAATCAATTTTAATCTGATATTTTAACAATAAGGCTGCACGGTGGCGCAGTGGTTAGCGCTCTTGCCTCATAGCAAGAAGGCAGCGGTTCAAATCCTGGTTGGTGGACATGAAATAGAGTGTGTGACTGAGCCTACGGAGAGAAAATAGTATCACCCCAATGTGTGCGTGTATAATTCTTGATTTGTGCATAACGTTGGATTTCTCACATCAGACATGACTTAGGATTGAGAATGTCTGAATTCTATGACACCACGTCCTTCATATATCAGAATAGAGCAGTTTGGCACAAGATTCACCAGCAACTCTGACATTTCACACCAAACCTCTTCCAACTGTAGCTGGTGGATACTAGACAGTAGAAAAAGAAGCCCCGCCCTGCTCGACAGTCACATGAACGTAGCATTATTATTAGCATTATTAGCACAACTTGTTGCTAAAGCTAGCACTGCTGAATGAAGGACAGGAATAAAAAACTCTTTCATTGAACAAAAACGTACATTTGAATATAAAAATAGGCATTCTGTTTTCTTCTTCATGTTTCAGTCAGAAGTAGAAGCAGTTCATCACTGTAACAAGCACTAAATATACTGGAGTAAAGGTGATGTTTTCACTGTGTGCAAGAGAAAATAAATGAGAGCAATGTAACCCGTGGGCAGGAAAACGTAAACCTGCCGGCACGCCCTCATTAGTCAGGTTTCCTAAGAAAGATGAAGGGATTGACGGAGGGTAATCCGTCCTGTGTGGATGAGTCAAAACATTTTCCATCGGCATGCTGCAGCCTGAGAGCTTTCTTTTTCACCACGTTTAGGCTGAATGCAGGGTTAATGGTGGTAATTCGCTATAATTATAGAATCTGTCCCTTGGATTTAGGGTAACAATGGTTTCTACGGTGATAAAGTCAGATGTTTTGTGTGTTTATACTGAGAGTCAGAAGCCTGCAACTTCAACTTTAAATAACGGCGAGGCCAGAAACCGACCAGCTGCCAGCGTCTCTGAATGCAACCCTAGGGTAGAGCTGCCCAAATCTTCTTACAGAAAACATTACTGAGGCCTCATTTAAGGAGAATCTGCTTTTCTACCCACCACATGGAAGACCGCAGCCGAATCCTGACCAACGGTGACAACCATCTGCGGCTGGAGTCCAGATTGGAGGAAGAAGCCACGAGCCGACACCGTGCAGCCCCCGCTGGGGAGAGGAAAATGAGAAAAGATCTCAGCACCAGAACCAGACTGACACGGGAGCTTCCCACTGGGACGGACCTGCTGTTAGCGTTAGCAGAAAAGTCACTTGTCACCTCCCACTCACTTCCTCCTGCTGTAAAACCTAACATGAATCTGACTCAGACGAAAATCTTTTTGTCTCTTCTGTCTCCCGTTGGGTGAGGAGAGAGGAAAAATCTCATGTTTGGAGCCAAAGAGTTTCATAAAAACTGATGTCCGAATCCTTCAGGAGCAAGGTTTGGGACGTTCCAACTTCTGCTGGCTCTGGATCAAATCTAACTCTTACCTCATAAAGGAGTGAGACGGCTGGATGTTGATGATGATGGGGTCTTCGTTGTAGGTAAACTGCGTGGTCGCTTGGCGCTCAACTGAATCGACTGTGAGCTTCACCCACTCTTTTGAGGGAGAAGCGTGTGAGGGGGTCTTACAGGTGATCATGGTGGAGGTCAAGCTGAAAGAAAAGACGAAAACAATAAAACATGCTCTTTAGTGACATCAAACATCTCTTATTGCTTGAACAATAAAGTGGAACGAGAGAACAAAGATATTCTAGAATATAGACTCACTGCTATCTTAGTGAAGCACCACATATAGACAAACACTGACCTCTGGATTTGACAAATCTTCTTCCCTATGGTCACAGATCGCTCATTTCCAGTGTCCAGGAAAGTTCCTCTGATGGTCAACATGGTGTTTCCAGACTTCGGACCAAATGTGGGAAAGATGTCACTGATCACAGGATCCTGGATGCAGAGATACAGCTGTACTTATGATATGCAACTTCTTCACATTCATTTCAAAGGTTTAAAACAGTTTACATTGCCATACCTCAGGGATTTACTGCATAGAAAACACTACCAGATTGCTCTATTTTTATGACTTGTTGTTGAAATTGACAACATATCTCATTCCAAACCCAAATGTCTCATATGTCAAAGGAGCAGCATTTACTGTAAAACGGGTCTCCTGTTTCCTTCTGAGAGGTCAGTTGCCACAAACATGGACAATACTGCTGATACCTCCCAAAAAGAACTCTAAACTAACAGGATAGAAGCATCTGCAGAACTTAACTAAGAACTTCTTTATCTTCTACAACAGGGACTGCTTCACTTTAGGATCTATGTCCACAGAGATGAGGTCTTCTATAGAGGGTTCTGGTTCTGTCTCATCTTCTCCCAGGAGCTTTGTGGTTTGTTGAAATGCATTGTGAAAAATCCTCAACTAGCTTTTTATGTTTTCATTCATTTGTTTATTTCACTGTTGCCTTAACTTGACTTTCAAGTCTTTAGAGGTTGATCTAAGATCTTTGACTTCGATCCTGTCATCTGGATCTTTACTTCGTCTTCAGTTCTTCACAAAGGCTGACTGTAGTCATCTAAATAACATGTGCAGCTCTAACAGGAAGCTGCTTGGAGATGGTCTTATAGCCTTTAAGCTAGCGTGCTGGTGAAGGATGTTCCCTCTAATACTGTGAGAAAAGTGTCTTTCAGTGTTTGTGGTCCATGTTCAGGATGGCGCACACCAAGTCACCACACAGAAACAGGGAGACTGACATCTACAAGGTGGATGCTAATATGAGAACACACCTTAGTTAACCTTTTAACACCAGAGCTTTAGCTCCAGTGTTTACATTCTATTGAAACTCTAACCATTTACGCAATTAGTGTAATTCCAGTAGATTCTGAAGCAGAGAAAAGCAGCCTTGGGCTAATATGCAACACTTTACAGCAGTGAAATGTTGACACAATCAACACTGATCAGCTGATTCTGTCAAGAGAAAAAGCGGTTTTAGTTGGTCACTGCGCCGATTACCAGCAATTTATGTAAGTAATGTTTTGGATACTGGCGTAAAGTCGCTATGAAAAGAAACTGTTCTCCACAAGAACAGTCAAAGAGTTACAGTAGTCTGAGTTACAGTCAGTCAAAAAGTTACAGTCAGTCCAGCATGTCACAGAGTTACAGTTAGTCCAAACAGTCGGTCTATGAGTTACAGTCGGTCAAAGAGTGTTCTTTCTATGTCACCTATAGCATTTCCAGTGTTAGAGTCCAACATTCCCTAGAAGTTAAATAACTTTATTTACATTTATTTACTCTCACTATTGTTTATTAGAGGTTATTTTGATGGTCTTTGTGGATGTCTTTTTAGTAAAAACTGGGTTCCAACAGTTTTACCAAGTCTATATTTGGTGACTGTGAAAAACATGAATAAGAAAAAGAAATACTCAACAATTGTAAATCTACAGATGCAAACAATGTCTTCTAAAGTTAAGCGGATTATGAAGTAAAAACGCTCAAAGAATGAAGAAAGAATGTACCAGATTCTACTTAGTCTTTGGGGAGAAACGTGTCCAGAATGAGAAAACAGTTAATGAAATGATGTAACCCCCCCCCAAAAAAAAAAAAAAAAAAGGCAGTTCATCAGCTTCGAGCGAATGCAAAATAAGAGAACAGACATGTCTTACCACAAACGTGAAGCCCTCCATCGTGGCCACCTTGTGACCACTGGTGACTTTCACTTTGTGTCCTGACGGAGTGAAATTCCCTCTGAACACCGGGGAACACTGGATCTCAGTCCATCTACACCCGACCCCCAAAACAACACACAGACCAGGCATTATACCCTGACACGACTCCAGCGTTTAGCCTAATTCAATGATCATGCAGTACCCAGCAGGAAAGCACAATTCACAATATTCATCTGGGATTGTGTGGGCAGCGTTTTTTTTCCTCTTCCCTAATGTATAATGAGGTTGTTTGTAGCAGGAAGAGGCCGTTGAATGGGACATGGCCTCTGTGGATTTGGGATTTGGATTCAGCCATTTTCTTTTATTTTTTCCCAGCAATTTTGTAATGAAGGCCGTCATGTGTTGAATGCAGCAGACAGCAGATAAACAAGAGAGGGACGCACGCACCCACATACCTCCTCACATTCTCCTCTGTGGATTTGCACGGCGCCCCCGCCACATTCACGGAGACCGTCAGAGTCTCCGAGCCTTTGAACGTCTTCGTTTTGTCAAAGCCAAAGTTGTGACCGCAGATTGTCACAGTTGTGGAGCCGCGGAGTGGTCCGGAGGCCGGAAAAAACTGGACAGAAACCAGTGAAAGTCTCAACTAAGACAAACACACAGCTGCCAGGGAGGTTTCCATGTTAAGTCTCAAACAGATCGACATGGAGTAATGTTGCACTTACTTTGGTAATCACAGGCACGCAGTAGTCCTGAGTCCATGTGGAAGAGGACGGACACTCGTGCCTTCTGGTGCACCGTCCGTTGCACCAGCCGCACTCGGTCACCTTCGACGACAGCAAGCACGACGTGCAGGTCGTCATCTGACTGCAGCCGGGGCCAGTCAGCGGGATTTTAGTAATCTAGGGTGTAAGAAGAGTTCAGGGTGGTGGAAAATGAACACAAGGGGTCTTGTTGAGATTTCCTGAAACACAATCTTTCTGCTGTCTTATCACAACGTGGATTCCTGAAGTCCCACTCTGATCGTCTTCAGTGGTCGTTTAATCATGATTCTTAGACAAAATCTAAAACTTGTGTTGTTTGCTAGAACCCAGTTTCTGCACAGAGGAATCCACCTCTTAGTCTATTCATGCAGAGCAACCCCGCCCCCGTTTCCCATCTGTTTACACAATCTCCCGCCAGCTTCCAGCCCCTCACACCCCAAAGCTACATTAATGGCAGCAACATCAGAGCTATCCATTTAGATCCAGATTCCACCCCAGATGAGAAATTAGAAGAAGTTTATGGATCCGTTTGTCTGCAGGCGGATGCATCAGAATGGAGACAGCAAATTCTCTACAAAACAAATCAACTTTTTTTTAAACTACATTTTTTCATCTGCTCCTGATTCACAATTATTTATATAAAGAAATCGTCAGAAATATAAATTTTAAGATTAATCACTGATTGATTAATCTGGTTTATTTCAAGCATAGATTGTGAAAAATATAGAATAAAATACTCTAATATTTTAAGATCATTACAGAAATAATGAAAAGCATTGATTAGAAAATAGAAAACAAACAGAAACACACTTATGTTACATTTGATTAATTAAATATTGTAATTATGAACTAAAGTCAAGTAGAGTTTGTTTGTGTGGGAAGAAGCACATTCATATAATCCCTCTCCTACTTAGTTACTAAAGATTCTTAAGTTACTTAGCTACTTAAATATATTCATATTCTCTCCATCATGAGAAAAATGTCACAATAACATGTTAAAAACTTCATCAGTGTCCTTTCCA
The DNA here is from genome assembly GCA_003999625.1 of Oryzias javanicus. Taxonomy (NCBI): domain Eukaryota; kingdom Metazoa; phylum Chordata; class Actinopteri; order Beloniformes; family Adrianichthyidae; genus Oryzias; species Oryzias javanicus. Next base: position 3,524,475 of record CM012442.1, on the reverse strand, counting down.
TGGGCTTAATTCAAAGATGTATTTTCAAGCGGATGCAGAGATGGTTCATCACAGCGTACCTTGTTACCTGTGGCCACTATCACCGCTCCCTCTGAGTGTCCCGTACCCGGCAGGGCCACGCTGGCTGAGACCGGTCTGGAGTCCAGGCGAATGTTCACGTGTGGAGAGCTGGAGCGCGAGTACAGCACCTGGAAGACAGAAAAAGGCCTGAATGAGGGGCTGACAGGCCTGTTGACTGAGGCAACAGGGGAAATGACAGCAACACATGCAGTAAGTCCTGTCATAAATGAAGTACAAGAAAAATTCTGCTGCTTTGGAACCTTTTTGAGCTGGACGCCGGTTCGGGTCCCAAAATCATTTCTGAATAACAACGGCTCCTCATTCAGACCCAGTCAGACCAAACAGAAATTCTCTTCTTTCCCTGGTTTAGATTACTCCTGGGGGGGAATAATTTATAGTTTTTGTGTATCCAAAATATCTCAAAATGAAAGCAAAGTATTAGCAACTTGTAATTTTGGTTCCAGACAGCTGGTGTTACTTTAAGTTGAGTACACACACTACACAACTTTTACAGCCTCCGCAGATTTCTGAAAGACCATAAGTACAAACAGCAGAGTTTTGTTTGGTCACAGAGAGACTGAAGCACTGACTGGATTAACCAGATGGTTGAAGGCCTGACCCTCAAGTCACTAGTCCAAGTTGTGTCAGATCACTGCGCAGTCGTGCAGTAGACGGTGAGTGTGGAAACATCTCTGCAGACTATGGGGCAACTGGAGTTTTAAGGTGGATAAGACACGGAGAGTTGATATGTCACAACTTAAACCAGTCCAGAGTAAACCGTGGATGAAGTTTATCACATCATTTAAAATGCCTTTTTTTGTATTGTAAGTGCTTTGTTGTTCTAGTTTTGTTATCGCTTTTCGAATGTGGTTTATTTAAATGTGTTTAGAATAGAATAGTTTATTTCAAACATGCAAAAAAAAAGAAAGATAAAAAAGATTAAAAAAAAAATATATATACAGAGCATAAATCACAGCAAAAAAAAACAAAATCAACAAACATGTTTGAAAAGGGGATAGGCAGAAGCAAATGCTTGTTTAGGCCTATCCCTTTATATCATTAACTTATAACGTAAATATTTCCCAATTCTTAATTACAAACAAAACAATACAATATGACAACAGCTTTAAATTTCTCTTATTTTCACAAATGAAATGATGCAAACCATCCACAGTCACATGTCTACAATCCTTTTTTTTTTTTTTTTTTTTTATTTCTTTTTTTTTTTTTTTCTTTCCCTTTACATACTTATGGTAGTTTTTATTATGCAGTTATATACTTTGATAACAGCTTCTCTTTCATTTTCATAGTAAATAGTTTCATGCTTGTACATTGTTTATAGTTTATGTCAAGCCCGTTCCACAGTTTTATCCCACACACTGATACGCACATACTTTTTCTAGCTGTTCGAATTTTTGGTTGTTTGAAGTTACCATGTCCCCTCAGTGCGTAATCACCGTCCCTCTGTCTAAATTGTTTCTGAATATTGTGGGGTAGTAATTTATTGTAGGCCTTGTAAAGAAATTTTGCTGTATACAAATGAACTAAATCAAAAAATTTGATTACATTAGAATTTAGAAATAACATGTTAGTATGGTCACAGTATCCCGCTTTATGGATTGTTCTTATTGCACGTTTTTGGAGGATGAAAATGCCATTTAGTGATGTTTTATAGTTGTTGCCCCATACTTCAACACAATAAATTAAATTTGGCAATATTAATGAACAGCAGTTTGCTGCGTTAAAAAGGAAGACATCACTGTAACGTTCATGAGTTGACATAAGAAAAGACAGTCGGCTCATTCACATTTCACTAATGCAAACCTGCAGGAGAATTTTGTTAAAGAAAAAGAAATACATCAAAACAAATTAGTATTGTGTTGTTATGAGGCCATTTAAACAACTTTACAGAGAAACATTTGTTAAAATAGAAAAGCACAAAAGTACAAACATTAAAGAACTTCAATACACCAGAGAAATAAACACAAAATTCTTTTTTTTAATTTTAAATAAGCAAAAAATCTGCTAGTTGTGTAAAAAAATTGTTTTCCTATCTTTAGAAATAAATGTAGTGACTAAAATGTGTTTTTTAACCTGAGATTAATTTGTTATTGAAAAACTGTCTTAATAATAAGATTTAAACAAGAATCTTTTTGCTTTTTTAAGATTCACCATTTCTAGCCCCCCGTTGGTTGCAGGTCCAAAGAAAAATGAAATGGACCCATTAGGGCGGAGCTTCTGTCTTCATACAACACAACTGATTGGTGGAAAGGTTTGACGACAACAACAAGCGTCCGTTTAGTCGTGTCATACCAAGTCTATTGTGGTGTCATAAAACAATATTAAATATATAAAACTATAAAACAACACTTTTTTTTTACGTTCAATGTTAACCTGTGCAAATGTCTGCAGTCGGGATGCAACAACTCATTTTTTTCATCACCATTTGGTTCACCGGTGTCACAGTTTGGTTACAAACTGAAGAGTGTAGCATCTTTGCTAGTTATGCTCCTGCAAACTGATGCTTTTCTCTGCAAAATGATGCACATGACATTTTTAATGTTAGCTGTACTTATTCTTTTATTGCATAAATAGGAATCAAATTAAAGTTTTCTTCACGAACACACACCACAGACATAAAGCAACAACTTCTATAGAACGATGACAAACTCCCACACACACACTTACAGTCAACACACCTGGAGCAGCGTTTATCACTGGTTGTGCTGCAATTACAGGCCAAACAGAGCAGCAGGGGTTCCTAATGGAGTGTGTGGTTATGGCTTCTAAATTTAACAACACACCCACATACATGCATCCACACACACAACACGCAAACAATGTTGCCTTTTTTATTTTAAAAAATTTCAAACTGACACATAAAAATGTCATTTTATTTGTCGGCCTGCATGATTGCTGCGCGTCCATCACATTAACCCTTTAACCCTTTAACTACCCATAAAAAATATTTTTTCTGCTGATTATTGGCTTTGTACGGAGCCCCTAAAGCACATGTGTCAAAGTCAAGGCCCGGGGGCCGGATCCGGCCCTCCAGGTAATTATATCCGGCCCTCCAGATCATTTTATTTTATTGTTATTAAAAGCCTAATGTTATTTTGCGCTTATTTATAACTTGTATAATTTTGACAAAAGATATTTTTATGGAGAGGAAAATATTGAAAGTCATTTAAGGTTTAAGTTGATTTATTCTGGAATAATATTCCTGCCTCTTTATTATTCATGGTTATGTTAAAAAGTTACGTTTTAAAGTTTTAAAAATTGGCATTCCACCACCTTTTTGGACTATTTTGGCATTTACTAAGATTTTTTGGCTGTTTTGGTGTTTAGCTAAAAATTCAGCTACATACTAGCTGTTCTGGCTAATTTAGGCATTTTTTGTTTTAGTTTTTTTGTCCATTTTGGTGTTTAGCTAATATTTTCTATATGTTCTGGGTAATTAGGGCTTTTTAAAAATGTTTTTTTAGGATGTTTTGGAGTTAAGCTAATATTTACACGCTAGCTGTTTTGGCTAAACTATGTTTTTTTTTTTTTTTTTTAGGCTAATTTGGCATTTAGCTAATTTTTTAGCTGGCTATCAGCTTCAGTGTTTTTAGCTGTCAATTTTAGCATCTTCAACTATCAGCACTAACATTTTCAGCTGCCAAATTCAGCTTAGGCATTCATTACCGCAGGCAATGCTATGTATCTGGTCCATAATTACATTAAAAATTACGGTTTTAAAGTTTTAAAAATGTAGTTTTAATATTCAATAAATGTTTATCCTGTTCGGCCCACGACCTAAGGTGTGTTTTGGATTCTGGCCCCTTGTGCAATTGAGTTTGACACCCCTGCCCTAAAGGGACATCAAAGTGAAAAAAAAAAAACAAAAGGAAGTAAAAAATATATATACAGTATATGTTTTTAAAAAATAAATAGGGGCTCCATTAAAAACTGAAGTAAAAAAATTCTGTAACTGAGTCACTGTTAATAACCGGTGCGCACCAGTTACTATCTAAAACATTCTTTTTACCTTAATTTTTAGAAAAGTAAAATGTCCTTGTTGGTGTGCATCAGTTTCTAACCAGAATTTTTTTTTTATCTTTAATTTTTAGAGAAAAAAAAAAGAAGTTCTGTTTAGCAACTCGTCCAAAACAGATGCTTTTTTTTCAAATTAAAGTAAAAAAAAAAAAAAAAACAAAACAAAAGAAAAGAAAACAACATCTAGTCACTAACTGGTGCGCACCAGTTAGTGACTAGAATTTTTGTTCTTCCATATTTGGAAAAAACATTTTTTTTATTTGAATTTTTTCCTTTAATGACCCTTTAGGAGCTCCGTACCTTGAGGAGTAATACACACAATCGCGTGAGCCGCTTTTCTCCTTCAGAATCTGCTGGAATTATCGGGTTAACCATTGAAAAGTGACCGTACGTTAAAGACTTTGTGTTTAAGCGTCACCGGCGAGTCTCAGGGGTTAAAGGGTCAACCCTCAAACAGAAATGAAAGCCCTGCTACATGACGGTCACTGTTCTGCTGTTCCCACCGGCCAGAGAACCTCCAAATGCTCCAAAACACTCGGCATTGTTTCAGCCTTAAATGGGAGCTTGTCAGTTTGCTGATGCACGGCAGGCCCCGCCCCTCCGAAATGCCTTGTTTTTCCTGCATCATTCCTCCGACTGCCTCCCAGCCTCATGATCAACGTCACCTTTGTAACTGCCCACATAATAGGTGGCTTTCCGCTGGGGACGAGGCCACACAACAGCATCTCTCTGGAGGTAATAGCGGTGTAAATTACAGCTTATTGTATTAAGCAGACTGAGGGGAAGTCGGGCCAATAAACACCACCACTGTTATTCCCACAGTGGCTGAAGGAAAGTTGAGGGAAACGCTTCCTGAGCCAGAAACCACTCCATTTTTTTTTTTTTTTTGGGGGGGTTGGCAATGTCTCTTTCTTTCACCGGAGCTACTCCATGTTCCCGTTTTTGCTCCATCCACTGGGAAAAACCAGGAAACAAACACACACGAAAAGCTGACAGGTTCCCTTTATCGGCTTAACAATGAGGCGCGGGGCAGCGGCGAAGACGAACGAACGCCTTTCACCGACGCACTGAAGCAGCAGGTGGCCGGAGGGTCACCAGTTCAGATCCAGGTCTCTGCGTTTTATAGAGTAGATTCATCAAACACTGCAGTCTCGGTTGCAAACACAAAGCCAAAACCAAAAGGAAGGAAACAAAATTCCATTCTTCAGGAATCAAATCAAAGCCTCAACACAAATGTTGACACATCAACTTCTACCTGATAAAACCCGCCTCTAAAATTCATCAAATTTAAAAAAGAAAAAAAACTATTGACTTTATAAATCCTTCACAAGCCTCTGTGCATTTATTTAACTTTTTATTCCTTCATGATTCATAAATGGAATGTAAGTCTTCTGTTTTTTGCAAAACTCTTTGGTAAAAAAAACTGTCGTGAATTAGATCAAACTGACGTTCAGCAGAAGCTCTAATGTTGAGTTCACATGAGTCTCACTTTGACATTTGTTCATAAACGGGATACTCCTGCTGTGTGGGAGGAGCTACAGTCAAACATTTGAAAGCATTGACTGTATATCTCAAATGGAGGACTGGGTCACTCAGACTCTCATTGGTCCCTGGATCAATGAGATCTGTTTTGATTGGACTAGCTGTTACAATCCCAAATGCAGAGTTTTGGGTTCTTGGCGCGGTGGACACGTCCTCAGCATCATAGGGTGTTTCGACCATTTCTCACCCCCTCCTCTGAGGTAGCCCCACCACAGGTTGATCACGCCTTGTTTGGATGTTTTTGCTGTCCAGGTGATGTCATTCCTCTTCAGCCAGAGCCATTGGCTGGCCCTCTCAGTAGTGTTGGTCAGCTCCTTATGGCCTGTTTATGTTCCCATCCTCTGATTCCAACCTCTCTGAGGAGCTGTTGTACAGGCTACAAAGCCCCTGCACCCCACCTCCGCTGGACGCACCCTGACTCTCCATTTTCTGTCCTCTGCCTCAGCCGCCGAGTTGGAGTAGCGTCGTTTATTGTGTTCATAGGCTTCATCGAGAGAATCCCCCTGAGGAACCGTCAGCTCTACGATGTACACAACTCTGCACGAGTTTGACCAGAGGACAAGGTCTGGACGCAGTGTGGTTGAGGATAAGACGAGTCTCTGGTCTGGGTCAGCTTGCATCTGCCGGTCCCTTTGTAGCCTGTAAAGGCCCGTCTCATTGATGGTATAATCGGTCTTATTGACTGGAAACACTGCAGCCCGGTCGACAGATGCGCCGGTCCTGATGGGACAGGAGAGAGGGCTCAGTGGGCGCTCCATCCACGGCTGCGGAGAGGCTTGGACTGATTATCGAGCTGGAGCCAGTTGCAACGCCGTGGGGTAAATTCAGCGAGGGTGGCAACGCTGGGCTGGGAGCTCCCGTTGTAAGTGGATTCAGCCTCCATCAGCAGGACTCAGACAGCAGTGCCACAGCGGGCAGGCAAGTCCTCCGTACACTTCATTTCCCGGTCTGCCTGCAGGACGGGGATTCAGTGCTGGGAATCAAGCAGCCAAATGGGCTACAAGGTCAGCCTAAACGTTCACTATTGGGAGTAAACTCCCTCAGATCTGGTTCAAATGTTTTCTAGAAGTTCTCCTTTATCAGCTACAGCAATCATTTACTAGTGAAAAGTCAAATTCTTGTTTTTCCAGATCTGTTTGTACAACTGTAAAAAAAACATCTGGACCATTCCAATATGGCGTCCAACATTGCGTATGCAACAAGCTAGCCTGTCATCTCTTAATACCTCGTCGGTTTTGATGCTAGTAAGAAAAATATAGTAAAGTTCAGGAGTAGAACAATCCGAATCTCCTCCATGATGGTTTTGGACTCCGCCTGCTGATCACGTCATCAACTCGTCACGCGCTAATGCTAACCTCCTGATTGGCTGAGCCAACATGAGTTCTTTGCCAAAGTTCAGATATTTGAACTTATACTGTTGTACTATTTGCTGCGTGTCAGAAAATCGCCTCTGCTGCGAGGATTCTGTCTGGTGTAAACGTAGCTTCAAATCCTGTCCACCTTTGTCCACATTTGTCATGGAAGGAATCACACATCAATATATGGTTGGAGTCATCTGGACCCCAAAGAGAGCGGAAGGGTTGCCACATGTATTTAGGATGAACTGGTTAATTGTTAAAACCTCTCCTGCAGTTAACTTACTCTAGTTAACAGTGGTATATATTGGTTCTAAAAGAGTTCTAAAAGAGTTTCTTTATCCTGCAACTTGTTGCTCCGGAGCCACATGTGGCTCTTTTATCCCTTTATTGTGACTGTTTACCATTAATGAAAAACATTAACAAATGAATACATAATAGATTAGTTATTTAAGATTTGTGATTTCTGTTTAGTCAAACAAATAAGTGAAAAAAAGTCACAAATTCTGTAGAAGTTGGTGTTTTTAATTTATAGTTAGACAAATAAAAATCTCCAAACATTGTTTTATTTTGGTAAATTGCACTACAGTGGTAAAAGTTTTGAACAGATGTAGCTTATAATGATTTATTCTTAAGTGTTATCTGACTTCTTTTACTTTGGACAGTGTCACTCACTAGTTCCTTTCAAAATAAAACCCACCCTGTGTCAAAAAAAAGGTAAAACATAATGTTTTTTTATCATTAGAGTGTTGGTGTGCCACCATCCCTTTTTCCTCTTTTACTCTCAGATTTATACACAAGGAGAATCTATTTATCAGAAAGAGAAAAAAACCCAGAAACATTTAGAATAAAATTAGCTTTTACTGTAATTCTCTTGGGCTATAAACCATTTTAAAGTACATTTGTGCAAAACTTTGACGACTCTAGTGTATTTAACTATATATATATATATATGTATATGTAAAGTTAGGGTCTCTAATTGGGTTGTGGTCTGCAGACCCGTGCCGTCGACTGAATGCTGCAGCACTAAATTCCCTCCCAAACTTACAAACTAAAACCCTCCATTTCTGCCAACGTAGTCACCAAAGAAAAAACTCCCCAAAATGAAACACAGCAACAGCTGCACTGGACCCTCATCTGGAAGAAAGCGGAACATGTCGGCAAAGCCGAAAGTGTCGCTCAGCTTGAAAGCCCCCCCCCCACTGATCCTGCCTTTTCCATGCAGCTGTCAAGGTTTTTTTTTCTCTGCTGTTTTCCCTCCGTGCGTGTCTGTTCGTTCTTGTGTTTCAAAAACACGTGAGGTCATTCCGTTTTTTACCGTTCCGTTTCGTTCGCCGTAGATGTTACTGATGCACCGCTGCACCCTGACTCACCGCACATCACACGCCTGTCACGGCTGTGGAGGGAGGAGACAACTCCGTCTGAGAGCTAATGAAAAGGCAGAGGGATCTGAGCGTGTGTCAGGAAGTCCAAATACCACATCGATGGTTAGCAAACAAGAACAGATCAACAGAAACCTTTACTGTGACTTCATCCATACAGATGAGCCAAATATCAAACACCTGCTGCGCTTTCATGTTGATATCAAGACCATCCCTCCCTCTTTACAGTCATCATTGGAAAAGTGGAATCTGCTGTTCGCAGAGCACTGACATGTTTGAAGGGACTGTTTGTTTAGGTGCCAGACTGGAACACCGCCCCCTTTTAAAGGCTCACTGAACACAGTTCAGTTAAGCAAACTGCGCAATTCATGGAGCAAGATGTTCCTCTAGCAGGGGATCCTGGTTTCACAACACACGTCACGTCAGCATCAGGTCTGCACAAAACATTTAACAACATCAAAATATCAGCTTGACCAACACGCGTAAAGATGCCGTAGATAAATGCTTATCTTCAATCACACCTGTCAAAGTCAAGGCCCGGGGGCCGGATCCGGCCCTCCAGATCATTTTATATTTTTGTTATTATTGGCCCGATGTTATCTGGTGCTTATTTTATAACTTGTATAATTTTGACAAAATACATTTTTATGGAGAGTAAAGTATTGAAAGTTATTTAAGGTTTAAGTTGATTTATTCTGAAATATTATTCCTGCCTTTTTATTAGTCATAATTATGTTAAAATGTTAAAGTTTTAAAAATGTAGTTTTAGAGTGTTCAATGAATGTTTATCCTAATGTGTGTTTTGGATTTTGGCCCCCTGTCCGATTGAGTATGAGACCCCTGCCTTAAATGTTAACACAGAAACTTTAAAAATCACTCAAGAATCACTTTAAAAATGAATGAATTAATCACAAACCTGGGGCTAAATTAACTGCGATTAATTTTTTTTAATTTACAGTATTCGTCCACCACTTATTATTTGCGAATATTCACAAACTGAAATTTATAAGACAGTGGAACGCGCCGGGCCATGGATCAAATAGTAAAAAATAGTAAAAATAACAAGATTAAAGTACTAAAAAGAGATATTTATTTATTTTGTAACTAAACATGACATAAGTGGAAAACCGACCCAATGAAGTGTTTGAATGCACGCTGTGGATGACCGCAGCGCTAAGGGACAGAGACAGACGGCTGCACAGAGAGGTGCGTTAATAAATATTAACGTGTTAATCATAATTTGTTAATCGCTCGCGTTAAAACGTGGACATGCGCGGGCCTGAAGAAACAAGTAGACATTGCTTCCACTGTTCTTCATTGTTGTCCATACTCGTGTTGGCCCGTGCTGCCAGAGAGGTAGAAGATTGTTCTCTGATGTGTCTCGCTTCATTCCGTCTTCAACTGAGATAACTTATGAATTATGTTCACTTTTACTGAAATAAAACTTTTGCAGTTAAATAGAAATGTTGCATCAGCTGTTTTCTGCTTTACTATTTTTTTTTGTAAGATATAATTTAATCGCAGTATCGATGGCTAATGCTACGTTCACACGAAGCGGCTACTTCCAACGAAAAGCCGATTCTGTGTTAGAAACTCTCACATTCACGCATCGCTACACAAGTCAAGCTTTACATGCACAATGCACAACCATTTTGAACTCATGTTGAGCTGAGTCTTCACTGTCAATGACATATTGCAACAATCCTAAACATTATAATGTTTTTAGGCTGTTTTTGTTGTGATTTTTTTTTATGGAGGAAGAACACGGTGCATTTCGGTTCGATCTGTCCCCCATAGTAAATCTGTCCTTGTTTTCTCAGTAGTTTTCATTTACAGCTAGATGATATATAAGATGTATTCATACCATTTATGAATTACTTTGATGCTATTTAATTTAATTTAAAAAAATTCCAGAAGATAATGTTCATTCTTTTCAGCTGGTTCAGACTGCAGGTGACTGACTGACACAGTTCCTCTTATTGGGTCACAGGCAGAATTTTTAGTTAGGCCAAGAAGATTTTAAAAAGTAACAACTTTGGTTTTTCTTTGAAAATATGCTAATAATTTGGCTGGTATTTTATATACCAACCAACTTGGCTGGTGAGTTGAAAATTACATTTTGGCCAGTAGGATTTTGACTTCAAACTTGGAGTATCAAACCAAAGACTGCAAACTGTGTTTGAAGCCTGTTGTTACCAAAAAGTGAGAGAACGGCAAGTTAGTTAGAGCTCCTGAAACAGAGAACGACAAGTGTTTCTCTCTACAAGATGATCAAGCTAGCGGTAGCTCATAATGATCTACAAACATTCTTATATCTTGTATTTAGTCTCACTTTGTGTTTGAGAAACTTTACAAAGAATATCTTAAAACAAAAATGTTTTTGTTATATATATATATTTAGTCATTTGTAATTTTTTTTTAAAGAAAATAGCGAGGGAGAATAAAGTTGATTAATATCAAAAATCTAATTTGGTAAGATTTTAGTTTTTGGACATTTTGCTCGTACAGGTACATGAACTTGTGTCGGATAGTGACAGTCCAGTGGAAAGATTATATGCATTATTGCATGCAGCTATAATCACTCACCAGCTCAAAATAGGGTGAACCGCTCAGTGTTGTACCTGAATATGGCGTCCATCTGCAGTTCCCAGGTAGATCACGGTGCCGTCATTGACTGGAGCCGCCAGGACTGAAGTAACTAATGTGTTTGTCAAGTCTGTGTGCCAGTACTCCAACCTCTGGACAAAGTGGGTCACCTGCAGGCGGTAGGCACTCTCTTTCCCCTCGCTGATGCCTTCATGGGGGTCACAGTCGTCTGAGGGGGTCTGCAGAGAAACCACAAGCGTCAGAAAACAGGATCACCTGTCCTGTTTCACCCTTAGCTGTGGCTAAAAGCATGAAGACATGCAGTAAAATGTGGCCCAGTTTGGTCATGTTTAACTAAAAAGTACTTTGAGAAAACAGTACACCCGTAAGAAACCACCACACCACTAAAGACGCAGACAGGTTTCTTTGTATATTGTATGGAGCTGAACTATCTCCTTTCATATCTGACCCAATGGGGGAGGGTTGAAAGCCCGACCTGTTAAGCCCCCTTAGCTACTCTTTCATCAGACCAGGCTCGTAATGGCGGTCTCGGCACCACCGCTCCTCTAGGGCAAAAACCCATTTTGTTCTACGGCAGGTTTTAAGATCTGTTTTTACCTCTCTCTGGAAAACCTCTGTTTTCCCTCCTGAAGAGCCTCTGCTTCCCTGCAGAAGACTCTGGTCCAGCTTCAGTTTCATGTGGATTGTGCTGACTGTCTGAAACCACTGGAGCTTCTGCAGTAAAAGCACAGACTCTGACCACAGTCAGGTCTGGGATCTTTATCAGGCTTTGGTCATGGCCTTGTGTCCGAGCCTCAAGTTTCATTAATTATTAGTGACCCATAAGGTGACCGGCATCTAGTGGCTCTTGAAGTTCTTGACCCGGCAGCTTGACTGGGCCTCGGCTCTCTTGTTGTCTCAGACTCACTGGACAATGACCTCTTCAGCTGAGTCGCAGGATGGAGGGAGCGGGACAGGGAGAGGGAGCAGAAGAATGGTCCTCATACGGGAAAAAAAAACTGCTCCAAAAATCTCGTTTGGAATTTGTGGGCCACAAAGTGTCATTGATGACAACTTGGTCACATACTTTTCAGGCAATTTTTGGAAAAAAGAAAAACTCATGTCTTTTTCACCGTTTGAGCCCACTAAGCTGATAAGGAGGGGGGAGGCGTGGAAAGCAAACAGAAATTTGGCTAACTATCAACCTGGCAGCAGCTTAAATTTGCCATCCACAAGGCCTGCGGTCTCAGGTTAAGAGATAAAGGATCACTAAAACCAACTAGAAAAGTTGCAATACTTGCGATAATGCTAGTGAGAATGCTTTTTTCTGAAAATGCTAAAGCTTTTACACAAAATGGTGACGCAATTTACTTTGACTGCTGCAGGGATTTCCTGAAAATGCAAAAGCTTTTTGCAAATGTTAATTCACTAAAAAAAACGAAAATTTCACCGAAGAATTATGAAAGAGCGCTTAAGTTGAACTGCACTTCCAAAAAATGTGTTGTAAAATTGCTTAAAAATCCCATACCAGTTTTGCAAAAATAATTAGTATGTTGCTTATATATGAGGTAAAATCCAAATTAGCGTAAAAAATCAGTAGATGCCAAATTAGCCAAAAAAGCTAACTGGTTAGCTGCTAGCTAAACTCAAACATAACCTGAAATTCCTCAGTAAACTAACTTAGTAAAAAAAAAACATTAGCATGTTGCTAAAATATTAGCTAAACTGCAAATTAGCACAAGAAACCTTTAGTAGATGCCAAATTAGCTAAAAAAAAAAAAAAAAACTAGCACATTGTTTAAATAGTGGCTAAACTCCAAGATAGCCTAAAACTCCTCAGTAAACTAAATTAGTCAAAAAACGTTAGCATGTTGCTAAAATATAAGCTAAACTCTAAATTAGCCCATAAAAACCAAGGTAGATAACAAATTAGCCAAAAACGTTAGCATGTTGCTAAAATATTAGCTAAACTGCAAATTAGCATAAGAAACCTTTAGTAGATGCCAAATTAGCTTTAAAAAAAAGCTAGCACATTGTTTAAATACTAGCTAAACTCCAAGAAAACTCCTCAGTAAACTAAATTAGTCAAAAAACGTTAGCATGTTGATAAAATATAAGCTAAACTTTTGATGAAAACATATCCCATGAATATATTTAAGGGCTTGTTGCTCATCTTCTTAAAACGTAAACATTTGAAGATGTTCTCATTCATTTCCTGTTGGTCATATTTTGCTCCATATTTCAAAAACTATAAAGTTTATGAATACCAAAAATACAAGCAGTAATGTCCTGAACGTTTCACACCAAGATTACTGAAATTGCTAAAAGTGTGATTGAGTTTTTACATGCCAAAAAAACGTACTTTAAGCAGCAGGAGAGTCACTATAGTGTCAAAGCTTGGTAAACATTCACACATTGAGACATGTGGAAAAACTCTGAACCAGCCAAAGATTACAGGCTTTGATGCCAAATCTAAAAGGTGAAGCAGCTGAAATAATCTGTAATAAAGAAACAAAAAAAAAAGAGTCTAAACTTCATCTGACGTGACTGTTTGTGCCCTGAAATGAATAAACAATCAGAAAACGTGAAAGAATCAACAACAGGTGACTCAAAAAGACACCTTTACAAACATCCACCCTGCAGGAAATATCGCTTCAATACGACACTGCATTTTTCACGCAGAGAAGCCAGCATTGAGGACGTGCAAAAGCCCAGAACTCCTTTGACTCCACCAGAGCACGCACAGACGTCATCCCAAGACTAATGCCACGCTGATCGAAAAACAGGCCTCAGGCTGGTTATTTTCAGAGCAAACAAACAGAACTTTGAGTTGTTTGCAGAAGCGGAGCAGGACCGTGAGATGAAGGTCTAAAAAGGTCTAGGAGGCATTACTTTGTTCTGTCTGGGGATCAAGGCAATGAAATTGGACAGTGGAAAGACTGTTTTGACAGGCTTTGTTTGAAGCTCTGCTTCTATTTTGACTGAGAGTCTCGTGGTGTCCAGAGTTTTGGAGGTCTTCTGGATCCTGCATGCCATCGAAGGCAGCAAGCTCCATGGAGGCACGAGCATCACTGTGAAGTAGAGCTAATGAAAGTAAAGACTGAAGGGAACTGTTTGGTGGCTGTTTGAACAAATAGCGCAAAAATCCAAATCCCATCTCGATTTAAAGTCCCCCACTGATGACAATCCTGTTTTTAACATGTCTGTGTGGCATTTTTCTAATGAAAGAGAACACATATACAAGGAAATCCTTTTGTTTTTGCATTTGCGAGTATTTCTCCTTCTAAATGCTCTGCTCAGCTCCTAAAGCCACGCCCCCTCAAAGGAGATTTTGGAAACAGAGGCTTCAGATCAACAGGAAAATAGCTTTTTATGACATTTACGTTGCTGAATTTTGGTTAAAAACTTCATAATCATAATTAAAACCCTTCTGGGAACGTTTTTTTTACATAAAAAATTGTCATGGGGGGATTTTAATCCATTTTGCACACATCTGTTAGAGTGCAGATGATGTGGGGGACTTACTCCAGACCTGGTGTATCTTGGCATCTGGACTTACTGTGTTCTCTTCCTGAAATGTTTCGCCACTCACCCAAGCAGCCTGAATGATGACAAAACATTTCATGAAAAAGAAGACAGTAAGTCCAGATGCCATGACTCAACGTCAAGACAAAGTCACCTTCGTGAATGAGAACCTTCATCACGCGTACACCTTTGGCTTCGTCCTTATCCAACAGCTATTGTTCCTAAAACAACGGCGCCGAGATAGAGTTTCTGTTCTGTGGCGCTCTTAAAGCCCCCAGCACTGGAGAGTTTGTGGGGGTGGGGGAAAGGTGATCCACTGGCTTAATGTCATTTTCTTACACTCTCTGTGGCCTTAGGGTTAGCGTGAGTGAATCAACACACTAACGTCTGAATTGTAGAGGAGAAACTTTCCTGGTGATCAGACGTGCACACGATGCTCAGTCCTGAGTGAGCAGACATGCAGGCATGTCTCGATTTAGGCCGCTCGGTTGGCTCTCACTGGAATAACAGACCTTTGACCTGCGGATTGGTTGTGCAATAGTGCTCCAGGCGGCAGAGAGCTTCGCTTGTCGCTGGGGTGTGTTGAAATGCATCTTTTGGAGAAAGTGAAATGCACAAGAATGTGAAATGCACACAGTTGTGTGTGTCAAGAATAGAGGAGGGGGGGGCTGCGATGCAGAAGCACACATTACAGTACTCCACCTGGGCTCAGGGCGCACGATAACCTGTAACCCGACTCTGTGACCAGCTACACTACACGGGATATGCGTGTGCTCAAACACACAGGTGGCTGGTGGCAACAAAGGCACACGGTCAAGTGTTAATGTTTGTGCGCTGTTGTGGGGCCACAGGGTGTCGGGGACAATTAGGAGACGCAGAGAGTCTGGCAACAAACCCGGGACAGAATCCAGTGTTTACGGTGCAGCTGGTGTCACTGTGGGGGGGCCGGCCCACAAGACGCCAAGAAGCACTCCAGAGTTTTTCTTCCTTCACAATAGATGTTGTCAGTTTCATGGTTTGACTGATCCTGTTGTGGCACTCACAAAAAAAGAACAAACGTCATCCAGCAGGAATTAAAAAAATACTAAAAATCCTTTTCTTTCAGGTTCAAACGTATTTCAATCAAAGACACACGGGATCCAAAAATGAGGCAGAAACAACTTTGGATTGAGCCGTATCTTTTCATTATTAAAGATGTAACAATCAGTAAAAAAACGATATGTTCATTGATGCAGAAATTAAAAAATCAGTTTGAGTTTAAATTTAGAAATGCGGAGCAGATGACATTTTTCCATGCAGACTCGCTGCGTGTGAACATGCGCGTAACGGACCGGCTGCACGCTCTTCAACTGCGCTTTTCCCTCCAAGGAAATTCTGGCAGCTCCTGTGAATCTAAACGTTTCACATAAGTCAGTCCCTCCAGGATTTCCCGATGCTGCGATCGCAACTATGAGCGCAAATTCAAGCAAACCTGAGATTTTTTGCTCATCTTGCAACATCACATTTTCATCGCAACTTTACTGCAACTTTAACCAATCTACCGTGACAACCATCACCACCGTTTCCCTTCTGGCTTCTTCATTGTGTTGAGAAAAAAACCCAGAAAAAATCAAAATAGTGACATTGAAGGGGCCGCTCCATGATTTTCTTCAGTGGGAACTATATCCACATACATGATCATATATTCCTCTTGGAACACTAAAAAACAAATGATTTATGTAATATAAATTATTTTTTATTTATTAAATAGACTCCGCCTTCCGCTGTGAGTGGCTGTCGCCCATTTCATGATGTCATCCTAGAGTCATTCTTTCTTCGTTTCTCCCACAAAAATATACAGTCTCCACATTTTTTCAAAGATGAATGTATATCTGCCTTTAGTAGCCTTGGCCATCACCACACTGGTTCACAACAGACCCCCCCCAATCTGCAGTGGGGTGGGGGCTCCTGTCTGAGGTGGAATTTATGGAAGACAGGACACAATTGTAAGATAAACAGTATTCTACATCTAAAATGAACATTTTTTTGCTGCTCGCCGCTAGTCGTATGTTGTGCTAGACTGGGGGCGGTGCTGGCAGGGCAGACTCTTTCTCTGGAGGGGGCGGTTCACATCATGCTGAGTCAGCACGATTCGTTTACATGGATATGGGAGGGGGGTCTTAGAGGATTACTCTACAATGCATGAACGGATCAAAATATCGTTTTTGGGGTTCTTTATAGTGAAGAATGAACAGTAAAATACATTTAAACCTTAAAAAGTCACATTTTCATGGTAGGGCTGCTTTGAAACTGTGAATCAATTCAAATTGTGGCTTGACTGACTCGTTACATCCCTAATCCTTATCTTTATCTTTAGTTACTGTTGCTATTCTAGTTATAAAAGTCAGCAAGTTGGATGCTCTCTCTTTAGTGAAGCCTTTTGGCAGAAAGAAAAGGATTCTTCAGTCATTCACACACACAGATGTGAACACTTCCTGACCAACTGCCACATCACAGAACAGATGGATTCTGTTTTAGAACGTCAAGAAATGGTTACAATAGAGACGAATACTTGTAGAGCGCTTCACTATCTTCTCAGAAGACCCAAAATGCTTTGCGGTCATAAACCCAGACATTCACACACTGATGATGGCTCTACCGTTAAGAACACGCGGGGTTCAGTGTCTTGCTCAAAGACACTTCAACACATGAGCAGCAAATTCTGACTTTTTTCTCAGAATTCTGCATAAATCTACATAACTACATTTTACATATGCCTTTGGACAACATCTAGTGGCCACATTTTTGTCATCAGGATTTTAAAAAATAAACTTTTCTTAACTCATTTTAGTGGAACCGGCTTGAACAAAGTGTTTGTGGACATCCTTTGATAGTGTCTCGATGTATCAGACTGCTGCGATATAAAACATCAGGAAATCTATTCCCAGCTTTTGTCCCGTTAAAAACAGCCTTTTCTCTTGAATCATTTCCCTAAAACCTTGTGATCCATCCCATGCTCACTAGTCTCTCAACACAAGGCTCCCTTCTATCATCTGAATGAAAGTGAATCAGCAAACATTGCTGACAGATTTGTGTAACTGAAGCCTTTAGAAATGTGGAGCTGACAAGAGACTCATGCAAGGGTGGCAAAAAACTTTCATACCATACCGTTCTTCCTCACAACAACTTAAAAGATCTCAGGTATGTAATGGGGTTTTTGTGACATCATTTAAAACAAACAATAACTTTTGAGTCAGTCTTTCTATATTCAATGCCTGCTTAATCCTGTGCACGTTGCTGGAGCCTATCCCAGCTGAAAGTTGAAAAATATTTAAAAAAAAAAAAAGCTTTGAAATAAAATCTGCAAAATAGCGAGATTGGAAAAAATGAACTGTTATGTAGTGAGGGAGCGTTGTACACCCAGGACGGTTTCAAGTCCAACTTAACGTTACCAACTGATGAATCGGGTTTTTTGGACTTTGGCTTTTTTGGACAAGCTGGAGAGCTGGAAGTAAGCCCACACATGCATGCTCCACACACAGGACCCAGCTGGGATTTGAACCAGGGCCTTCTGCTGTGTCATGAAAGTGCTAACAAATTCCATTTCCTGTTGTTCCTAAACAAAGTGTGGCTGGTCCCTCCTATGGCGATCAATATCTTTCTTTTGTTTGGACAATCCTTTCAGGCATATTCGTCAAAGTTAAGGCCCAGGGGCCAGATCCGGCCCCTCCAGGTATATATATATCTGGCCCTCCAGATTATTTTATTTTATCATTATTAATGGCCCGATGTTATCTTATTTTATAATTTTTATAATTTTGACAAACTATATTTCCATGGCGAGTAAAATATTAAAAGTTATTTAAGGTTTAAGTTGATTTATTTTGGAGTAATATTCCTGCCTTTTTATTATTCATAGTTATGTTAAAAAGTTTTAAAGTTTTAAAAATGGGCATTCTGCTGACTTTTTGGACTATTTTGGCGTTTACTAAGATTTGTTTAGGCTATTTCGAGGTTTAGCTAATATTTCAGCTACATGCTAGCTGTTTTGGCTAACTTAAGTTTTTTCTTTTTGTTTTTTTACGCTAATTTGGCATTTAGCAAATATTTTTGCTGGCTATCAGATTCAGCGTTTTCATCTATTAGCTTAAGCATTTTCAGCTATCAGGTTCAGCGTTTTCAGCTTCAGCGTTTTCAGCTATCAGCTTCAGCATCTTCAGTTTTCAGCACAAGCATCTTCAGTGGCCAAATTCATCTTACAGCATTCACACTAACATTATCACAGCTATATATCTAGTTTATAATTGTGGTAAAAAGTTACAGTTTTAAAGTTTTAAAAGTTTCATTTTAGTGCGTTTAATAAATGTTTATCCTGTTCGTCCTAATCTGCAGCTTCTCCCACTAACAGAACTCACAGGCTCACTGCCTCCTAATGACCCGAGTGGTGTGAATATTGTCTGAGTGAGTGATGATCCTGCGACGTCTGTCTCCTCCGCATCCATTAAATATCCTCAGTGGGATCATAGCTGGAGATGCTTTTCCGAGGATCCATGCAGCTTCTGCTCCTGCGTGGACTTTAATAAGTTTACCTCCTGTGATCAGAGGTGGAGGACTCGAGTGACTGGAAACAAGAATACAGATTGATGAAGCTTCACAGATGAGCGGTGAGACTAGAAGTCCAGATGCTGCGCCTCAACTTTGAGACACCTGGATGGAGGAGAATCTTCATGAATAGAATCAACTGCTGAGTTTATAAAAAGAAAGCTGCGACTGTTCTCTGAAAGTCTCTTTTCTTGGAAGCAAATTCTTCAGACGTGTTTTCCACATTTTCCCCGTGAATGCAACTTTTGGTCAGACTGACACAGCGGCTTAAGTTACAGTCTGCAGATCAAAGGGAATTAGCTGGGTCAGCTATTTAATACGGCCTTCAAAATTGAAGACACATGAAATTTTTGGAGGAGCATCTTCACATGAAAAAACGCTTCTATCAGACTAACTTTGTTCCGCGGGGTGGATGCAGGGAAGCTGTTGCTTTTATCTGAGGTGTTTCATTAAAGCTTCAGACATATGACACACATTACACTATATAAACTCGGGTCTGTCATGTGAGGCTGACATCTTCCACATGCTTATTGAAGAAGCTTTTTCTTGGTTTGATATAGACATAAAGAGTGAGAAACACCGTTTATCAGGTAAATACGTATGGATTTCAATGAAAAGAACCCAAAGGATAGACAAGCAAAGATACAATTTTAAAGAAAAATCTTGTCAGACTCAAATATTTTTTTGTTTATTTCATGAACTCCAACATACAAATGACTGATCTCTTACAGGATTTTCCTTGTATTTATTTAAAACGAATAATACGTTAAATGACAAGATTCTTTGTTACAGTACACAAAGTGGAAAGATTTGACTCAAATTTAGGTTTTTTTTTGCTATCCATCCATTGACTGTATAAGAGAACTGGACCGAGTGAGTGTGACATCACCATAAATGTCTGACTTCAGTCATAAATTCAGTCGCCATTTTTCTGTCATATGAACTTTGCCATGTCGGAACCAGACGACGTCAGTAAGCAGTGATTGGTCCGAGTCGACCTGAGTCGTCGTCTCTATGGCAACCACTCTAAAAAAAAGTGATCTTTTTGGAAGGCCACACCCCTTCCGCTGAAAGTGCGCAGCATTTCTGACGTCAAAGGGTTAACTGTAATTCACTCCAAAATAAAATAATAAAAAAAAAACATGAGGCTCACAACCCCCCCACCCCACCCCAGTGCAGAAAGGTTGTAAATGAGGGTGTTAAACAGGGCTGTGAAGTTGGGTCATTTCATAGTCGAGTGAACGTGGACTGACCCTGTGAACCGAACCATCTAACTGTCATCTGAAGAACTGAAGCGCGTGTCTTGGTTCTGTATTCTACATCAGAGGTCTCAAACTCAACTGACCTTGGAACCACTGAAGGCGGAGTCTGGCTGAAGCTGGGATGTATGGGGTTCCGTTTGTGCCGAAATATGTCTATATCTTTATTCCATTGTCTATGTCTACTGAACACGTTTAGTGAACATTAGTTCATGTCTATGTTCTACTAAACAATATCTGCTGTTTCCTGTGAAACAACAGGAGCTAAAGGACTTTTCGGAAGACCACATCCAACGACAATAGCAAATGCAAAGTTTTAAACATAAAGCATAAACATCACAAAGTAAATATGAAGCATGAACATCCAGAAGATATTCCTGAGTAGACATTGAACTTTTATTTTAAGGTGGGAGGAGGCAAAATCTACAGTTTGAGACCCCTGGTCTAGAGTTTCAGCGGGGGCGGAGCTAGACCATTTTACATATATGGGGGGAGGGGAAAATATTTCAAAGGGGGGGGTAAATGAGAGCAGCAGAGTGGATGACCATTGCAAATGAAAGGATCAAAAACACATATTTATTATTTTTACTAACATAAAAAGCTTTTTCTTTTAGCTGCTGACACTTAAAGAAGATTGTATTGATGATTTCTTAGTCTTTGTCAATAATGACAGTAATTCTAACTCTACATACAGGAGGGCAAAGCCCCACTGTAGCTTGGCTCCTGAGTTTTCTGCATTGTTTTATTTAACCAGTTAAACTCTCAAACTTTTAGATGTCAAAGAATGTAGAAAGATGAACTATTGTCCCCACCTGTCCGACAAACCAGGTGGAGGTTGTTCTCTTCTCGCCACCGTTCAGCCCTTTGCTACTGTCATAAACTGTAAACGGCGTATGCTGGAGAGGCTCTTTATTAGTCTTTTTGAAGAACCAAAGAGCTTTACAGTCACAGCCCTTCCACACACACACATTCACACACTGATGGAGTAAAAAATATGTTTTCTGTCAGAAAGAGCAGAGAAAAACCGAACGTTTCCATCGGGGGATTCCGTTGGTTGTTGATGGTTGTAGGTTTGATCAACCTCCCAGCCGCTGCCTTAAATTATCACGGCAGACCCAATAGAGTGCTTTATAAATTGTTCCCAGAAGCAAAAATGACAGCAATGTAATGTGGATCCATTTAGCTTGTGTGGGTCCTAATTCTTCCTGACGGCACTTTCACTAAACGGCTGAAGACAAAGGGTCACTTTTAGGTTACAAAGAAGCATCGAGGAGCGTCCTGCTTTTCCAGCTGGTGCATAAGTCATGCGGGGCATCATTTCAGAGCATTAATGTCCATCTGAGGTCACATCGATCTCTGATCTGACAGCTGAACGGAGCAATCACTCGCGTTTGGTAAAGAAGCTGCATTTCCTACATGTGCTCTTCATTAGGAATGTGAAGGTGATTTAGTGTTGAAGCTGCTTTGGGAATAAAGCAATCATGAACATGCATGACTTCATTAGCTTCTGAACTGACTGTTGCAGCGGCAGAGGAGTGTTTACATGGAGCAATATTATTTGAAATCCAAAAGACAACTTAAAAGATGTTGGTGTTCGGGAAAAAAAAAGTAAAATGTTACAAACTTTTTGCTATTCTAAAATAAAAATAATTATTTTCCACTTCAAAGTTTTTCAAAACTCAGAATTTCACATTTTTTTCCAGTTTCAAATCTTTGTTTTAGAGTCTGAAAATTGTAATTTCAAAACCGTTGGCCCCATTGTAGCACATGTAGGCGGGGCTAACACACAGGAAACAGACTTACTTTGCTGCAGACAATAAAAAAAATCTCCTTTTGTAATCAAATTTAGGGGCGGAGCTGCTGAGCTCAGCTCCAAAAGCCACGCCCCCTCAGAGGAGTTTTTGGAAACAGAGGCTTCAGATCAACATGAAAAATGTCTTTTTGTGACATGTAAGTTGTGGAATTTTGGTTAAAAACGCCATAATCATCATTAAAACCATACAAGGAACTTTTTTTTAATTATTAAAAATTGTAATTTAAAGTGCAGCTGCTGCGTAAAGGCAAATAGAAAATGCTACAACACTGTATGAAACTTTAAGCTCAGAGGATCTGCAAAAAAAAAGTAATACAGCCAAAAAAAAAAAAATCCAAGTGTCCTGACTGTCTGAAACAATACACTCCATTCTCTTCCTGAGCCAACTTGGGCAAACTCTTCAGCAAGTACAAAAACCCTGTATGAAAAAAGAAATATCATCTTTTATATTTTAGAGTTCAGCATTCATTTTTTGAATGCCCCCCTGTGCTGCAGAGCGACAGCAGCTGGAGAGCTGAGGCTGGCAGCAGCCGTTGAGGAGCAGCCAGATAACCTCAGGTTGTAAACAGCAACGGTCTGCACCTCAGCACCGAAGCAGATTATCCACTGAAGGTCGGCGTGAGGTCCGGCCGCACGCACGGGCGGGTGGACGGGCCTCCGCGTCTCAGCACAGCCACAAATGAAACGACGTCATAGCGTCAGCAAACCAGCCAGAAGAGGAGCAGCAAATGAAAACGGCTGCTGCCGGGGAATCTGTAGACGTGGAGGAAAACTCTCATGTTTCCTCGCTTTTAAGAGATTAAAAAGGTCAATTTGTTTAAAAAGCAAAACACTGTCATGAAGACACTCTGAATCTGTTTCACCCGAAGGAGCAAATCTTTATTAAAGCTCCATAAATAGTTTGTGAGACAGCTGGCAGGTGATGAACACTTGCACAAAAATCTGAAAAAAGCAGAGAAAGACAAAACAGCAGCACTGAGGGAGCAGTTCACGCATGAACCCGTGCAGTTTTTGAAACCTGTGTGAATGGAAGTTGGCACTTCTGTTCTGCAGTCTTCTGGGATTGCAGTCTCTCACTGAGCTGACTTCATAATGTGTCCTAACAACCTGAACACATCGCTTAGCAAAGAAAGCAAACACAAACAGAAACTAAATATATTTCATAATGAATGATTAACACTTTAACACCGGAGCTCCAGTGTTTATGTTCTTTGATTTACTGTCATTTTAACCCCCCCCCCTTCAGAGGTGCACGTAACAAATGAGTGAAAACAACACCTTTTTCAAAATGGCAGCTTTCTCTTGGTTTATCTCCACAGCAACCATCGTACGTCTTGATCACCTGGGGGTGACGAACACGTCTACTGTATGTACGTTTTAGAAGAAATGGCAAAAGTAAAGTCTGGGACTTCTTTGAAAACACAAGTTTTGAGTGAACCACGCCCACATTGTTTCGCTCAGCTTCCAGCAATAATTTGTGAATCTCATTTTCATAATTTTCTAGTAAAAAATGTGAGAACAACCAGCTTGTTTTTGCGAGCCCGCCATGCTGACGCTCCTCAAAATCTACAAACATTTTGTTTTTTAAACGTAGCTTCCCAGTGATGGTCAAGGAATTAGAAGTTTTGTTCGTAGAAGGAACTAAAGTTTTTTTTTTTTTAATTTAAGATGGTATCCTCTTCCTGAGGTCAAAGGCCAATAAAACTTTAGTTGTGGTTGAAGATTTGAAGTGAATCCAAACAGGGCAGGTGCAGTCTGACTCTGTTCTTGGCTCAGATTTGAAAAATGCGCAAAAAGGGGGCGGGGCTAGTGATGGCAGACTGACCGGCGGAGGTGTGGCTTGGACCTATGATTGGCAGTCAGGTCAGCTTCATGTAGCCTACGCCGGGTCTTCAATACGAAGAGTGGCACCAGGAAAAGAGATGCAAGATTCTCTTTAGAACTTTCTGTGGAGGTTGAGGATTTTTCTCCGCCCCCTTCTCCAGAGGCCGGCGCTCATGGACCAGAACTTTATTGTTTCGAGTCGCTAGCTCAAGACGCTGCTTTAGAAACCTAAGAGATCATCTGAAAATGTAACAATTACGGAGACTGATAAAGAGCTGAGATCTGTTTCCTAGCTTGTTGATAATTATGGTGAGAAATCAGTGTCTTCACATAGAGGAGTATCATTATTCATTATTAATAATGTATAACTAACTATAACTAAGCACAATTTAGGCCCATAAAATCGAAATGTTTAAGTCCATCAACTTCTTTTTGGATACCTTTTATTTTCTACCCCTAACAGTTTACTGAGCTCTCACTGCTGACGTATCTAGAGTTTCAGCTAAAACACTGATGATTTCCCAGAAAAGTTGCTGGGGACTCGCTGGTGTGGGCAGCAACTTGTTACAGCGTGAATAAAGACAGCATCACCGGACAGGAAGTCAAAGATCAAAGCTGCACTGTCTCAAGGAGCGACTAGAAAGCCTCTTTGTGTTGGAGCACAGCAGGGTGATGAAGATAAACCTCCTTTACCTGAGCGCGCACACGGCTCGGCCTCTGTCCCTCTGTTGCATTGTGTGAGGATTGCTGGTTGAAGGAAGTGGTGGGGATTAGCTCCCATCTGAGGTGAAATCTTCCAGTGGAATGGCCATGGTGTCAGATTCCATTTGCTTAGAATGCACAAAGATTACTTCATTGTATTGGCTTGAATCTCACTTAATGGGGTCAATTCAATCCACAGATAAGAGAGCAAAGGTGTTTAAATCTCCTCCTGTAATCTGCATTGGTATGCAACATGCTTCCAGTTGTTCTCCAGGAGCTTGAGAGATGGTTTGGTCTAACCTTTGATGTTTTAATGTCTATCACACAAATCTATGAATTAGAACATCCAACAGGAGGTCAACGTTTCTGCTGGGTTGATTGGCAAAAGTGGTTCAAAGACCTAGAGTGGGGCGCCAACAGCTTTGTGATCTTAATGATGGTCAGTGGTCAATATGTGTTGATTTCATGATCATCTCAGCCACAAAATCTAGAGTTAATCTACAAATGTGGATTTTATAGTTCCTTGTTTCAGAGTAAAAGACTTCAGAAATGACTGTGATAAGATGAACTAAATATCCACACAGATATTAGTCAGAACCATCCTGAGCAAAGATCAGCTGCTGACAAAAGTTTAAATTGGTAGACTTGAACATCCTCCAACTGATTTTTCTTCAGAGTGGACATGGTGACAGCCAGTAATACATGCTGCAGTCCCTGTGTTCCATCTCTGATCTCTCTTAATAACAGAGCTGTCTACGATGAGAGGAAACCGATCTTTATTTCATTTTGGGATGGGGACCCACATGAACTTTCCACAGTAATATTGAAAGGTAACAGAGTTTTAGACTCAATGTTCCAATGGGTTAAAAATAAATGCTCTAAATATATAATTTTTTTGTATGTGATTTTATATCATGATTATTTGCAGATAATTAGTGGTTGGTGATAGGGCTGCCACGATTAGTCGACTTATCGACGACTAATCGGTTATTAAAATAGTTGATGACTAATTTAATAGTTGATTAGTTGTTACTTTATATTATATGGAGTCAGATTGTAGTAAAGTTGAAAGTTGTGATGGCATTATGCTAGCTTTTTGGCATTTATTAAGGTTTTTAAGCCATTTTGAAGTTTAGCTAATAGCTAATATTTCAGCTACATGATAACTATTTTGGCTAATTTAGGATTTTTTTCAGTTTTTTTAAGCTAAATTTGAGTTTAGCTAATATTTTAGCTACATGCTAGTTAGTTTGGCTAATTTAGGATTTTTTTGTATTTTTGGCTAATTTTGTGTTTAGCTAATATTTCAGCTACATGCTAGCTAGTTTGGCTAATTTAGGATTTTTTCCGTTTTAATGCTAATCATGGTTAAGATGTGTGCTTTACATCCAGTTTGCGCATGACCTGATTGGTCGACTAATTGGAAAAAATAATCGGTGATTAGTCGACTATTAAAATAATCGTCTGTGGCAGCACTAGTTGGCAAATACTGTAACTAAAACAATAATAATAATAATCACAATCAATTTTTTTCAAAATTTACAATTAATTTGTTATTTTTTTTATTGATTCCCGGCCCTAGTTTAACCACAAATCAAATCTTCTTGTTTTGGCAGACTGTTCAGGGTGAATCCAAAAGCAACTGGGATAGGCTCCAGCAACCCAGTGACCCCAAAAGGAATTCACCGGGTTTAGAAAATGGCTGGATGGAAATCTTTGACTTTTTCAATGGAGAATCACATGTGAACAACACACTCTTTCATGAAACGGCAAAACTGGATTTTAGAATTTGACAAAATAAAAAAAACTGGGTGTTACCATTCAAAGAAAAACTTCTGACAAACTCAAAACAACCCTCCGTTATCAGAGACAGAAGATTTAGGCAGACACAAGGTAAGGCATGCGGAAGCTAAACAACAGCCCTGTGCAGTACATGCAGGAGACAGCTCTGGAATCGGTTCCTGTCAGCTCTCACATTTCTGTCGCAGCCTTTCAACATCAGAGCGAACCATGATTTCATCCTTTACTGTCAGGAACTGGAGGGGTAAGACCCGATATGACGCTGGGTACAAGGAACTTCAACATTTTCTAATCTTAAAAATAGCAAAAAAAAGTACCAAAACTCTTGACTGTATAAGAGAACTGGACTGAGAGACCCTTCCTCCACATGTTCCAAACAGGAAGTACCTGCACGTTCCAAGAAGCCAAAACCCCATAGACTTCTATAGAGAAATAAACAGTTATTACTCAATCTATGTGTCAGAGTAACCGTTCTTGATAATCTTCATTTCTTTCACAATATTTTTACTTTATCGCAGTTTATTTAAGTTATAAACTGACCAATCAGATGCCTCAGTAAGAGCATGTGGTAACCGCTGGCTCCACCTCAAATGATTGCTTGACAGATTAGGCGTGTTTAAGATCATGCAGGCGGATGCGGCGCTGCGCAGATCACCTGGATTGCAGTGCATGCTGGGTAATTTAAACCTAAACCTGGTGTGATTAACAGGGAAAATAGAACAAGATAAAAGCTAAAGGAAGTGATAAGTATAATCTTTACTGTCAAAACTTCTCCACAAATGAGTTTCTTTCTATAGTGTTCTGTGTGTTATGCATCTCCATGCTCTGTGACTGCCATGTCTCCCTTTACAGCACACGTGTCAAAGTTAAGGCGCGTTCTTTAGGCTATTTTGGAGTTTAGCTAATATTTCAGCCACACACTAGCGGTTTTGGCTAATTAAGGCTTTTTTAAGTGTTTTAGGCTATTTTGAAGTTTAGCAATTTTTTCATCCTACATGCTAGCTGTTTTTTTTTCATCTTTTCAGGCTAATTTGGCCTTCAGCTAATATTTTAGCTGGCTATCAGCTTAAGCATTTTCAGTTATTAGCTTCAGTGTTTTCAGCTTCAGCTTTTTTAGCTATTAATTTCAGCATCTTCAGCAATCGGCACTAGAATTTTTCAGCAGCAAAATTCAGCTTACAGTATTCACACTAGCATTATCACAGATCTAGTTCATAATTATTTGAAAAAGTTACAATTTTACATTTTTTAAAAATGTAGTTTTAGAGTGTTCAATAAATGTTTATCCCGTTCAACCCGCGACCTAAGGTTTGAAACCCTTGATTTACAGTAAAGATACACCGCCTTTGGCAGCTGGTGTTCAGGCAACCACTTTAGACAAAAGTCCATGTAATTGTGCATAAACATGTTTCGAGCATCCACGTTCTAAACTTTTGCATTTACTCATAGCTATGCACAATTTTGAGTCTGTTTTCAGGCTCTACATACAAAAATTATGTGGCCACTGAAATGCGCTAAAAGTTTTACCAGGTCAAACTTACTTTGACTAATCAGGGACTCAGATTTGGTAGTAATGTATGGATTGTGTAATTTGTAATTCATGGAAGTACCAACTATTTAAAAATAAAGAAGAAATAATTATTTGTGGTTTGTGCTCGGCCTTAGTCACACCAAGAAAAAGTATGGGGCAAGATTCACAAACAGCACCGCTTTGGCATTTGCCTATTCAACTTTAGATGGCAGACATGTGCTGGTAAACAGTAGAAGAAGAAGAAGCCCCTCCCTGCTAGTCCAGTATGAATGCCAAATACTAAATGCATGTCGCATTTCCAGTGAAAGCGCAGCATCACAGTGAGGAACCAGCAGCTTTCTACATGATGTTAATGTTGAACGACATCGGTTATGTGAACGGGCCCTTTAAGATTTCAGAGTTGCATGTGGATGAAGGTGACTTTCTCATTGCCGTCTCAGATCATTACTGCGGTGGAATTAATAGAGCAGCCAGCTGTGTCTCTGGATGCTCCATTGCACCATTTGCGGTGAAACTACTGATCCCCACATGCATAAGATGATGTTCAAATCCAATTTAGTCCCTTTGGTCGGGCAAATACTTGTTCATAGTCTCCATTTGAAACACCTGTTTGGAGTTAGCTGTTCCAAAAGAGCTGCAGATATCTAAAAGCCACTAGAAAAAACCCAAACTGGAGCAACATGGAGCTGAGGTATGCCTTTATCTCCCCTCTGTCCGCCAGGATCATTTGCTGCTTCAATGATCTTCAGCCTTTCAAAGATGCAAATGGATCTTATGACAAAGCTTCAAGGATCCCACCAAAGGAATAAAAGTAATCCGGGGTCGAGGTGAGGCCACTGCTTGGACAGCGGGAGGAGAGGAGATTGCTTTTGGTCCTTCATTTGAGCGCAGGGGCTGACAGATAAGCATCCACATGCCTCACTGCAGATGAGAGCAGGATATCACCATGTGATGAAATAGAGGAGGAGGAGGAGGAGGAAGAGGCATGCAGCTGATTAGGAAATAGCTCAGGGGGGGTTTGACTCATTTGCTGAAACAGAGCAAAACTTCTCCATACTTGACACCAAACAAGTGTATCATTAATGGTTTCAGGCGCTGCTGGCTCGACCATGCCATGCTGGTAGAGAAGCATTTAAGAGGAATGTGTGAACAGCGTGGTCTTCAGAGGATGCGTCTCATTTGAATCAGGATAAAAACAGTTTGCCACAAGGATATCCACGGCACACTGTTGTTAGCAGGACAGTGAACATTAAACAAAGTTGAAATTGATTCAATTTATAATGTGTTATTATGTGTTGAGTATTATGTGTCAGGGTGCATTCACATGGAGCGTGATCTGCGCGGCGGAGACGGCCAGTTTCAATGTTAAGTCAATGGAACGCGTGCATATTTAGGGCGATCTTAAGATTTGAGCGACGGGTGCGATTGCAGAGCTCATCTGACTCCTTTGGGGTGAGGGTAGGACGCACGCTGGACAGCTCGCCGCCTTTCGCTCCCGCGGCGGAGATCGCTCGCTCGATATGCTGGCAGACAGAGAGCCGCTGCGGGGTGCGCTGGCTGCTGGCTCAGGCCACACCAAAAATGAAAAAGAGAAATGAAAAAGATCCCCTAATTTTATTTTTTTTCCCCCTTGGATTAATATGAAACAGTGAGTCTTCAAGCTCTGCCACAGAGACACAGATACACAGCAGAAGCGGCTGTCATACAGACATAGTCCCTGTACCGGGAAATTATTTTAATAATAATCAAAATGACCCAAACATGGAGACTCCGTTCCTTATGTTGATCATCCTAGAACCATCAGCTGGTAGCTCAGTAACCCATTTATTGGCAGACAGCAGATTCATCATGCGACAAAAAGGGGCGGGGCACAAAAATTTGTCGCCCAAATTGCGTTCGGTGTGAGTGCACCTTTAGAGTGCGATCAGCAGATCTCTCCTGCAAATGAGGACGCTGTTAGTCCACGAAACAAAGTAAATTATTATTACACTTCTCATTACCTGTTTAAGGTACAAACAACTCTATCAAATGTACCCTGTATGCGCCATCACATTTAAACAACAGCAAAACAAAAAACTTCTTTAACTAGCTAGACCTACACCAAAGACAATAACTATTTTTAAGGTAGAAATGAGCCTTTAATAGGGAAAATATAGAACAGAAATGTCAGTTATTAAAGTTTAGAAATATTTCTTTGCAGTTTTAGCTAAATATAAAGCATTTCAAGAGTTTCTGGAAAAAAAAGGAAAATAAGGAGCAACAACTCAAAATCTAAATGTCTTTTTAGTTCAAACAGTACAAAAAAACCTCTCAAATTCCATTGGCTGTGGACATTCACTGTTTACTAAAAGTTAACTTGCAGCCACACATTTACCACAGCCCTCTATCTAGAAAACACAGATAAAATGTGCAAGCAAAAGCCTTTCAGCTTTACTGCAAAACAAGAAGCTCATTTCGTGCACTGTTAACTTTTCAGCCCCAAACTCTCTGAGTGAATGTGAAAACATGTAGAAACTAGCCAGGAAATGTTTTCACACATGAATGGATGCACTGAGATGTTCTCCACACTGAACTAGACCAGAGCAGGAACCAGGCATCCAGGCATCCCTGCATCGACGTTTTCTCCTGTAAAGTCACATGTGTGATGCAGCAGCACCTGAACTCACATCAGGGTTCTATAGGAATTACAGTTTAAGAAACTGAAAGTAAACACAGCTGAAGTCATACATGAATCCTGATGATGTTCTATGTGGATGAAGCTAAACTGTTGGGGGCTTTAGGTGTTGCAAAGATTCATAGGAGGAAAAGTAATATTGTGGAGGACAACCAACCAAAAAAGAAGCCAACCAGTCAGTCAGTCAGTCAGTCAGTTCAGTCAGTCAGTCAGTCAGTCAGTCAGTCAGTCAGTCAACCAACCGATCAATCGACTTGTGTGTCTACTTGCCAGTTATCAATATATCTGCAAATCAACTTAAAAAAGGACAAACTTACCAACCAATTAACCAGGTAAAAAATTGAATTACTCACCCGCCCACTCACCAACTAACCAACCAAATCAACCAATCAACCAACCAACAAACCAACAATAGACTAACCAACGGACATATCAATCAATTAAACAACCGACGGACACACTAACCAATCAACCAACCAATTCACCCAACAACTAACCATCCAATCAAAAAACCAACAGACAAATCAATCAATCAATAAACAAATCAACAGATCAATCAATCAAACAAGAAACTGACACACCAACCAACCAATTCACCCAGCAACTAACCAACTAATCAAACAACCGATAGTTGAATCAATCAATCAAACATCCAACGTGTTTGATTGACCAGGTTCTAGTATCATCTCTAAAGGCCTGGGTCGGCATGTATTTGCAGGTCTTCCTGTTTGGTCTAAAATACCAACACACTGTTGACGACTCCAGGAGGAATGCTGAAGTTTACCGGTTAAATATCTGGTTAGCCGTATTGGTTAATGTTGTCCAGAAAAACGACTGTTTCATGTATAGAAGACTTTCTGCTGTTGTGATGAGCAAATCATCGTGTTTTGTTTTGCTCTGCGTGCATGCTGGAGCATCAGAGAATGTAAGCTGACAAGTGTTTGATTAGATGAAGTGGACTGTAAATCTGCAGATCTAATCTCACTCTCTCCAAAAGCATTCACTCTGTCCTCTGACTGAAAGCAAGACGAAGAAAACAAGGGGGCAGGACTGGACAAGATCATTGTTCTTTCATTCTTTTTTGTTGATTCCTGAGCGCTGTGGGGCTCTGCGCCCAATTCGGTGACGGCGAGAGCGAGCTCGGACACGCAGAACACAACCTGGGCTTGAAAAGACGGCCGCGTCTCGTGCCACTCTAATTACCTTTATTGCTGATATCTTCCTCATTTGTTTCTTTCTCTGTTTTGTAGCTGCCACATTTTCATGTAAGCACCTGTTCCGTCTGTTCTGGAGTCGTAAAATCCTTTCAGGTGTCAGTCTACCACAGCTTGTAATGAAAACAACAGATTTCCAAAGACTGATATTCTAGCTATTTATATAGAGTTCTAAATCGAGCAGAGAGAAAAACAACAATGGATCCAACAGTTCAACACTCCCTGACATCCCAACAAAAGAAAAAAGTTTACATTTTTATCTGATTGTTATATATTCTTTTCTGTATCAATGTGTTGAAATGTTGAAGCATCTAAAGACAAAGGTTATTATAACAGATTATAAGAGTCTGCTTTTTCCTGAATGCACAATTTCTTTTTTTTTTTTTTGGTCCAATCTATTTTGGTTTGTTTTGTTTAAGTCATTAAAAGTTTCCTAAATTGAGAGTAAGGTTGACAAAGATGGTGTTGATGCTGCATCTGCTTTTCTGTTCATGTTGGGGCAAACAAATACCATGTGAGTGATGCTATGAGCAGGTACGAGCATGCGTGCGTGACCTCCACAGCAGAACATGGGAAATTTATAGCATTGTCTCCTATTGTCTGTTGGCGTTTGTGGAAAACTACAGCTCACGGCTGAATGATCAAACACAGTCAAGCTGACGTGATGCTAGCTATTAAACTAGTCTGGCTTTCTTTTTTAATTGTTTTTGCTCCTCTGTAGAATTTTCAAATTAAAGTAATGAAAGCATTATTTCTGTTGTATTTTATTTGTAAAATTTGATGTGAGTCTAGTTAGTTATTCTCAGTTAAGGTTCTTTGTGTCCGTGTGGAAGACTTGGTTTCACAGAGCCGGAT
Source organism: Oryzias javanicus (assembly GCA_003999625.1). NCBI lineage: Eukaryota > Metazoa > Chordata > Actinopteri > Beloniformes > Adrianichthyidae > Oryzias > Oryzias javanicus. The sequence goes on along the minus strand of CM012442.1, from coordinate 3,491,734 downwards.
AGTGCCACGAGTCCTTTAGCCATCACACTTCTGGTCTGCTTGTTTGGTCCACACCAGATCAGTTTAGCTCACACTTTCCAAATGGAGCAGATTGTGTGGAAACAAACTGGTGTGGATCCACTGAACGTGTGAAGGCTCCCTTTCTTTCAGAGCCGTCGGCTGTTGAAAGTCCTTGTTGGGACTAATTCAACTGTTTTTTGATATTTATTGCATAATTCTGCAAATAAATAGACTTCTGTAGTTGAAATGCAATACTTTCACTGTTGATCCATCTTCTTTAGATAAAGAAGTAATCATTCATGTATTCAAATTACCTAAATGACCATTTGCACTTTGGACTCTAATTTGGACTCCAATCCTGGCATATCGGGATGTTGACCCCAGAAGACTTAAGAGATTGTGAGGTTACCTGGGACTTCCCCTTTTGGAGTTTAGCTAATATTTTAGCTACATGCTAGCTCTTTGGGCTAATTTAGGCGGTTTTTTTAGTTTTTAGGCTATTTTGAAGTTTTGTCAAATTTTCAACTACATGCCAGTTGTTTGGGATAATTATAGTCTTTTTTTAAAGTTTTTTAATGCTAATTTATAATTTAGCTAATATTTTAGCTGGCTATCAACTTCAGCGTTTTCAGCTATCAGCTTCAGCGTTTTCAGCTATCAACTTCAGCGTTTTCAGCTATCACCTTCAGCGTTTTCAGCTATCAGCTTCAGCGTTTTCAGCTATCAACTTCAGCGTTTTCAGCTATCAGCTTCAGCATTTTCAGCTATCAACTTCAGCGTTTTCAGCTATAAACTTCAGCGTTTTCAGCTATCAGCTTCAGTGTTTTCAGCTATCAACTTCAGCGTTTTCAGCTATAAACTTCAGCGTTTTCAGCTATAAACTTCAGCGTTTTCAGCTATCAGCTTCAGCTTTTTCAGCTATCAACTTCAGCGTTTTCAGCTATAAACTTCAGCGTTTTCAGCTATCAACTTCAGCGTTTTCAGCTATCACGTTCAGCGTTTTCAGCTATAAACTTCAGCGTTTTCAGCTATCACCTTCAGCGTTTTCAGCCATAAACTTCAGCGTTTTCAGCTATCAGCTTCAGCATTTTCAGCTATCAGCTTCAGTGTTTTCAGCTATCAACTTCAGCGTTTTCAGCTATCAGCTTCAGCATTTTCAGCTATCAGCTTCAGCATTTTCAGCTATCAGCTTCAGCGTTTTCAGCTATAAACTTCAGCGTTTTCAGCTATCACCTTCAGCGTTTTCAGCTATCAGCTTCAGTGTTTTCAGCTATCAACTTCAGCATTTTCAGCTATCAGCTTCAGCGTTTTCAGCCATAAACTTCAGCGTTTTCAGCTATCACCTTCAGCGTTTTCAGCCATAAACTTCAGCGTTTTCATCTATCAGCTTCAGCATTTTCAGCTATCAGCTTCAGTGTTTTCAGCTATCAACTTCAGCGTTTTCAGCTATCAGCTTCAGCATTTTCAGCTATCAGCTTCAGCATTTTCAGCTATCAGCTTCAGCGTTTTCAGCTATAAACTTCAGCGTTTTCAGCTATCAGCTTCAGCGATTTCATGTATCAGCTTCAGCGTCTTTAGCCATCAATTTCAGCATCTTCAGCTATCAGCACTAGCATCTTCAGGGACCAAATTCAGTTTACAGCATTCACACTAGGATTATCGCAAGTAATGCTATATTTCTAGTTCGTAATTATGTTAAAAAGTTACGGTTTTAAATGTAAAAAATATAATTTTAGTGTGTTTGGTAAATGTTTATCCTGTTCGGCCCGCGACCTAAGGTGTGTTTTGTTTTTTGGCCCCTGCGATCCAGTTTGACATCCCTGATCTAGAGACACAATAAAAAAACAGTATTTTTTTTTATGAGTTATTAGTGTGTGCTGTGGATTATGGATGATAAATTAATAGAATACAGAGTAGAGAACAGAAAAGAATAGGGTAGCCTATAGCCGGATCAAATGGAAGGACTGCAGCCCCTGAAGACAGTCTGACATCTGATAAGCATGAGCTGTGCACTGCATGACGTGAGCCATACGGCTGAAATATTGACTAAATCAATCTTTGACTTAACCAGAAGCACAAGCATTGTGAAGATGGATATGAGATTGCCCTATCTCAGCCATTTTTGTGAAAAGACCCCCCCCCGGTCATACAAACATCTCCTCTTTGACACAATGACCGCAGCCATTTTTGCCTGAAGTGGTGTCTGTTCACAGCTGCACTACAGATGTGAAAAAGCAGGCCCAGAATAACAGTGGCCGTGATCCTCCTTAACATTTCATAAATCGCACTTCACGTCTTTCATCATGGTTCTCTCTGCCAGAGATGCCCTCATACTTTTTCATCAATGGCAAACAGGCAAAATGGGTCACAGATTTTGCCGATTCAACATTATTGTGATGATTGTGCGCTTTATTTTGCTTGTTAAAGGATATTACTTGGTGTTGGTCATGCTCTGTTTTGAGTTACCCCCCTGTCACATGAGGTTAAAGAACCAGCACTGCTTTCATTTGGGTTACGGGTCCGCTGCGATATGTGTCTGGTTTCCTGTTCATTCTTGTCAGGTTATCCTTTTTTTGTGGGATTTGTCGTACTGTCATACTAAATGTGTTTATTGAATATGGTGAATAGTAAAGGGTGTGTACTTATATAATGCTTCACTATCTTCCTTTAAAGACCCATCCTGCTGAAAATTGTGGTTTTTTCAAATTCTTGTAGCCTTTTTCTCCTGATGGAGAATATAAAGATTAAAACTGTGTTTCTGAGTATTTATTCAAATTGTAGTGAATCGTACGGTGGCCAACATGGCTCACATGAATGCAAAAGCCACAACACAACGGCAAAAGTCGAAGCACGACGGCAAAAGCCGAAGCACATCGACAAAAAAAGGAGGGCTGAGGAGGGAAAATGGGATCTGTTTTTGTCTGTCATTCTTTCTTTTTACCTGTTTTTATTACTTTTAAATTTCTTCCATGTTCTCGTCAGTCTAACCCCTAATAATGGAGATCTATATATTCAGTTTTAAACATATAGCTGCTCAAGCTGTTTGGTGGCCTAGTGGTTAGCGCATTTGGTTAATATCTCAAAAGAAGGAGGTTCAAGACCAGCAGAAATTATTTATTATTATATATAATTTTTTAAAAAAAAAAAAATATCATACGTGGTTCTTAGGTAAATTTTGAGAATAAAAATAAATAAATACTTCCTGCAACATAATTCCAGGCAGTTACGTCGTTTCTGTTCAAGATGGTGTGGCCCAGTTCTGGGCTGCATGGCGAAAAGGGAGTTTTGGCACCGCATGCCACACCCCCAGTCTTCTGTCTTCGCGCTTCGGCTTTTGTCGTTGTGTTTTGGCTTTTGCATTCATGTGAGCCGTGTCGGCCACCGTAGATTAGGGAGTAGACGAAAAATATCATCATGGTAGCGGGTCACAGGCTCCCTGCTCAGCTCCATTCTGATACATCCACTCGCAGACAAATGGATCAATGAACGTCTTTGTTTTCCTGGTCTGAGCTGGATTTTTTTTCTGGATCTAAGCTGTACGACTGGATAGCTCTGATGTTCCTCTCCATTTTCGTTGCATCTCTAGTCTTAGGTTGGGGTTGTTAGGGGCTGTAAGCTAGCGGGAGAGAATATAGACAAAGGAATGATGGAAAATTAGTGCTAGCTTACTCTGTGCCAAAATTCCCGCCGACAACTTGAATTTCTGATCAACTCTGCAGAAACTATGTCCAAGAAAACCACACAAGTTTTTAGATTTTGGCCAAAAAATACATAATTTTAATTAAAAGACCACAGGGAACGCTTTTATACAATAGATCAAAGAGCGCTTTACAGTCACCCAAACACACACATTCATACACTGATAACACTGGGAGCTTACCTATAACCACCAGGAGCAATGTGAGGGTTCAATGTCTCGCCCAAGGAAACCTCAGCACATGGGCAGGCGGGGTGGGAACTGAACCCTGACCTCTGCACCATGACCACCAATCCTGGTCTACTGCCTGTCTTCCTTCATCCAACGGGTTATGACTATTTAGTTCTGTCCAGTTTGCTCAGGTTTTACTCACACAAACCTTCAACAACACAGGCCCAGAGATTCTCCATAACAAGCAACCTTACTTTTGTGTAGGATTGTTATCAAGAGTAATCAAGTGTGTAGATATAAAAGATTAAACTCAAAAACAAAGGATAGTTTAAAGTTAGCAGTTGGCATTTAATTGAATTTAATTACACTTAATTGTGTAACTTGACAAACAACAAAAATTCAAATGTATTGACTTCAGTGAATAATATCTCTGATGTTGTATTAAACTGATATTTATTAGATTTACTAATCATTGAAGTAACCTAATAAAAATCAATAAGTGTCCGTGGTACATTTTTGAAAATCGTTATTTACAAACCAGCGTCTGAAACTTGTTCATTAAAAGGAGCGGCCTAATTAAGGCATCTGTTGGTCACAACCATCTCCCCAATACAATTATATTACAGGCAGACTTGATCAATCAGGCCAAAGATTCAATTTAAAAGCCATCAGCCTTTGGTCGGCTTTCTCTAATCAATGCTAATCTGATGATAATTTTGACCCCAATTGCTGCTGTTCTTTATTTCTCTTGAACGCTCTCGCGGTGGACGCCTGGGAATGGGAAGTCCTCAAGTGGCGGCGGTCCTGTTTACCGCCATACCCAGGAGAGCGGCTTTTACATTCAGACTTAAAAAGTGACACTGTTGGGTCAGAGCTCCCAGCTTAAAAGGTTTTGGGAGTTTTTACCTGATTGGTTTGGCTTCCGTCAATTCAAGTTGTTTTTCGGTTCACATACTTGTTGGGTTCTTGGTAAATGGTCTGGAATACTCGTTAGGAAAACAAAGATTGACATTAGGATCACCTTGGTGCTAAATTTACATTCTTCAAAGTGGAGGTGGGGGTGGGTTAAGCGAGGTTAGTTAGACTGGGTTAGTTAGAAGGGAAGCTGGTGCTCCATAACTGAGGAGAAGCCTTTGAGTTGAGTTTTCTGACATGAATGAATCTCAGACTTCAGTCGTTTAGCCCTTACAGGTGGAAACAGGCTGTAGTGGGCCCAAAGGAAATATTAAAGTCATAAACCACTCGCTGAGCTCGTGAAATAAAAATGCACTTGCACATTTTTTCTATGGACATGCTGCGGGCATTGATTTATGTCATTGGATTGGTCCTTGCCTATTCGCAGCAATGCATAGTGACGTGCGTGTTCAGGTCCTATTGCTCTGCACTGAGTCCCATCAACAGAACACGGCTGTTCCAGTGCAGGACAGGCAGACATCAACTACAAAAATCAGGCTAACTTCCTCAATTCTTAAGTGATTTTCATAAAATGAGAATGGAAATAACGCTTAGAAAACTATTGATCTTTTCATTTATGAAAACTGTGAAAAAAGGCTGAAATAAAAAGTAAATTACAAAAAAAAAAAGAAAATTATTGATCTGATTACTGATCTGCATTATGCTAGCTTTATGGACTATTTTGGCATTACGTTTTTTTTAAACTATTTTGGAGTTTAGCTAGGCTGCATGCTACCTTTTTTTTAAGCTAATTTAATCTTTTTCAGTGTTTTAGGCTATTATAGAGTTTAGCTAATATTTCAGCTATATGCTAACTGTTTTGGCTACATTTAACTTTTTCAGTGTTTTAGGCTATTTTAGAGTTTAGCTAATATTTTGGATACATGCTAACTGTTTTAAGCTAATTTAGGCATTTTTTTTAGTTTCTTAGGGTATTTTATACTTTAATATTTCAGCTACAGCTAACTGTTTTGGCTAATTTGGATTTTTTCAGTTTTTTGGGGCTACTTTAGAGTTTAGTCAATACTTCAACTACATGCTAGCTATTTTGGCTAGTTGAGGCTTTTTACAGTTTTTAAGGCTATTTTGAAGTTCCGCCATTTTTTACCTATATATTACATGTTTTGGCTAACTTAGGCTATTTTTTTAATTTCTTCGAATAATTTGGTTTTTAGCTAATTGTTAAGCTGGATATCAGCTTCAATCTTTTCAGCTCTCAACTTAGGTGTTTTCAGCTATCAGCTTCAGCATCTTTAGCTGTCAGCAGCATCTTCAGTGGTAAAATTCATATTACAGCATTCACACTAGCATTATCATAGGTTCAATCTAGTTTCTTAAGTGGTTTTCGCAAAACATGGCTTAAATTAAACCCTGGAAAATTATATATTTTGTGGTATATTTAAATAAGTATTATCTCTAAAAATTAATTAGTGCAAATAGTGCATTTACTGTCACAGGTAACACATTGCTGTCAAATAAACACCTGCTAAATATCTGTGATTTTTGATTTTGCCTGTACTGTCCATATCAATTGCTCACCTTGTGTGAGACGCACCTTACAAACAACTAGAATCTGACATTCATCCCACCTGTATTCCACGACTTACATCATTCTTACAAATACTTCACAATATACTTGTTACTCGCACGACAAAATTACATTCCTTTTTTGTAATGTTCCTTAAGCTGGTCACATGAGCCTCAAGGGGACTGCAAGACACACCTGCGCTCCATATAGATGGATTCAGTCCTCTTTAAAAACCTCTACGGGGCAGGACAACCCAAAAATCTGCCACACCTGTACGGGGGAAGGAGACAAAGGTTTCACATAGGTCCCCCTTGATGTTAGACATGAAGACTGGTATAACAGCCTTTCCATTCACATCAGTTGAAATATTCAAGCAGTTAAGAAGTGAAGTAACGTAGTGAGGATAATCCGTCTTTTCCTCAGTTTTAAGCCTTCAATGGAAGATCCTGAGGGGAGTCTGCAGTCTGACAGAACAGAAGAAACAGCAGAGTTGCTCTGTCACAGGCAGCTGAAAAAAAGAGACATTCATCATTCCAACATTCATCTTATCGTACGGCTTAAACTGAACTTAAAAGGCTCGCCTGAACTGACAAGCACCACTTAAAAACTCCAAATATGCTCATCCTCTGAGCTTTCAGCCACATCCTTATCTGTCTGAAAACTGCAGTTTGGCAGAGCGCACAACCAAAATAAAACGTTCTCTGTACCTTTACAACCTTTATAAATTTACAACTGCACTCATCGGCCCCAAACATCAGCCTATCTGCCATATGCCACGGGAGATGCTGTAAATCTATTGAGTGATCAGGTAACTCAGCTTTAGGATGACAGCACAAGTTGGCAACATTTTTCTTGTCATTGCAACTATTTCAGACAAGAGGATCTGAATAAAATTTTAACCAATAAAAAAGCCTGGCTGTATTCACAAAAAAACCCAAATCCTTTCCTAAAAGCTGCAAACAGCTAAACTGTATCAGTCAGAAGTTGATATAAAAGCAGCAGTAAAATCCAGTTTTCAACCTGTTCTTTGCAAAAATGTTATGTAGAGTGTGAAGAAATGACGGGAACAGAAGCTCTTCAGCTAATTATAGCGATGCTCCTGTACCTCCAGCAGAACTGAAACCACCCCATAATCAAGTGAGTCAAGCGGAAGGAATTCAATTTAATGAACAGTACACTTTCTGAGAGTGGCCAAAACAGTGGTTTGATGCAACCTGTCACCATCAGGACGCACAGGCAGACCTTTGATGTTTGAAACTTCAGCTTTCTGCAGTATTTCTCGCATTTGAAGCTCTTGTTAAATCGTTTAATTTAAAGTACTGAGCTGCAGGACTGTTTTTTTTTTTTATAACCAGAAGCAAGTTGTGCGGTTTGATCCTCAGCACAGAGACTCTGTGACCTATTTATATCATACCTGCCAGAAAGTCAAAAGAAGTTTGTTTTTTCCTTATTCAAACTATTTCTTGAGCATAAATTACGCTACTTAAAAAAAAAACAAAAAAGGTATTGTGAATCACTATTGATTTTGGAAAATAGAATAAATTCCACCTTTTTATTGGAATAATCTTTTTTTTAACTGCTTTATTTAATTATAAAAGTTTGGTGGATTGGAAACATTTGGTAAATGAAACACTCCCTTATTATGTAAAGCATCTATTTTTTTTTTTGTCAATTCAAAATCGTAAACAATGTCAATCGTTACTTCTTGGAAAACCTGCAAACATTTGAGGTAGTTTCTTCTAAGTCAAGTAGTTCTTTGAAAATGGGGATCTCTATGCTGAAATGAAGGCATTAAAGTAGGATCATAAAATGGATTTGGTGTTGTTGTCATCCCAGACTGGCTGGCTGAATGTCACACAAACCTCGGCAACGTGTGTTCAAGCTATCACTTCCAATGAAAAGTCTCAAGCTTTTCACATTCATTTTCAGACTCCATGTACAAAACACGGCTACCGAACACGCGCTGAAATTTTACCACGTCAAATTCGGGCCAATCAGGGGCTCTGATTTGGTAGTGACGTATGGATGGAAGTACCAGCCGTTTGAAAATTTATCATGGAAGAGAAACTAATAATGGCTCTAGAACCAGGTGGTCCAGTGTGAACACCATACGCTAAAGCTTATCTACATCTACACCTTTTCTTTGTGTATTAATATCACTGACGGCTGTCCAAATCATACTGAATCATGGACTTGAACAGATATGTCCAATACGGTTTGAAACTTCTTAAGTCAGTTAGAGACATTAAGCGTGTAGTGTAGACCAAAGACTTAATAAAGAACCGTCTCAGATTCATAAAGATGCTAACTTAGATGTAGTTGGAGAGATTATCTGTAATGGCTAATCAATAATGTTTTTTTGATTGGAAACAACTCAAACTTGACATGATACATTTAAACATGAGGTTTCAGATTACTGTGCAAAGAACCAAAGACACATTTTCTCCAAAAGACAGTCAAAAGTAACAGAGAGGTTATGTTTTCCCAGGAGTCTTTGTCAGAAGTGTGTTGGGTGTTTCCCCTCGACTCCTGTGTGTGCATGCCCTTGGACAAACTATTCACTGTGTAATTAATCACAGACCTCAGCTATTGTAAGCCTGACCAGAGAAGCAGCGTACACGCTGAGGTTAAGCAATGATGCCGTCACAATGCAGCTTTGTGGGCGCATATTGATGGACAGAGATGTCAGTTGACTTGGTGCCATTAGGGATGTGGGTCTTTAGATGGAGCCACTGGTAATGGATTGAAGGACAGAGGCCAACTCCGACTAACATCTGTCTTGCATTGAAAAGCCAAAGGCTTCTTAGCACAGGTTAAAAATGAAACCATGATTACAGAGGAGCTAAATGTCAGCTTTCTAAAGACCATTTTTGAGGAAACGTAAAAATCAGTTCGAGGACAGATTTGTCAGTAACAAATTTGTGTCTAAAAAGGCCTGATTAGTGTTTTCTTTTCATCATTTACATTTACTAAAAATATGTTCAGATGAACTCTGGACAGAAACGTTCATCTTGCCAAAGAAGAACAAAGTTCTACTTGGCCACAGAACCTTCACTCTTCTCCTCCCTGTTTTTAGAATCATCACTCTAACATCTGAAGCCTGGAGGACTGTTTGAAAAGTAACAAAAAGTTCACCAAATATGGACAGAAACAAGCTCACCTTAAAGACTGCAGCTCAGTGAGTTCATCTCTAATTTTGTGTGAAGGATGAATGATGAACAGAAACACAAAAATACTGCATTTAAATGACCTTTAATGATGTTGTGAGCCAACATCAACCAGACTGCCTCTGCTGTGTGTGAGTGCTCAGAACGACTCACACGCTCCACGTTTTCCTCTGGTTCTTCTGCACGAAAAAATCTAGAACATGTTTTCAACTATTCTGGTTAAAAACCTTCAGCTCCTTCAGGACATTTAAGATGTATCGCTGAAAAGCCAAGAGTTTGAAAGACTATCCAAATGTTTGACATTTATACATTAAGTTTTAGGGGAAAATAATAGAATCAAGGACTTATATCATTGCCTTTTTATTATGCAATTTTGTGAGAATTTAATAAACATTTATTACCACACTTAAAGGTTGACATAAAAGCCTTAATTTAAAAAAACCAAGCTCCTTTTAATCCATATTGTCTTATATAAAGATTAATTCTGCTAATAACAAGGTTGGGTGTTATTGTGAGTATTGCTAACGTGGCTAGCGGTCTCAGACTGTTATTTTTCTCTCTGTGTTACTAGCAAGGTCGGGAGTAAAAGGTTTTGTTAATACACTAACAGCGCTAACATGGCCAATGCTTCTAACACAGCTAACATGTAGCGGTGTAAGACAGTGTTTTTTTTTATCTTCGTGTTAATAACAAGGTTGAACGTTAGCGTGGTCACTGTAAATGTGTTTTATCAGTATCAGTTTTTATGTTTTGCAAATAAAGTTGGGTGTTATCGGTATGGTAAATATGCTAATAGGTCTAACGTGGCTAACGCTTCTATAGCAGCTAATGTGTAGCTGTGTCAGATAGCGTTTTTTTTTTTTTTTTTTCTCCATGTTGATAACAAGGTTGAAAGTTGGCTTAATCACACTGTTTTTGCAGTATCAGTTTGTTGTTTTAGGTTCTTCAAACCAGGTTGGGAATTAAGGTATTCCGAACATGCTAACAGGGCTAACATGGCTAACGCTTCTAACGTGACTAACTCTTCCAATGCAGCTGAATTCCCACTCTAATCTCTACTAAAAAACTGCAAAGTGCATGACTATTTAGTGTCCTGGATTCTAAAAGCGATTCGGACAACATGGTGACATGCTACATTTCTTCTTTTTTTTTTTTAAACAACATATATGTTTCAAGGAGTGAAAATCCAATCAGTATGAACATTTCACACTGTATTCTTATGATGAAAATGTGGATAGTTTGTCAGAAATTTACATTTAAAACTTTTATTTTTTTTTGCAACAATTGCTCAAATGCAATGCATTGTGGTCTATATTTGCTAATTTAGTGAACATCGACACACACTAGTGTTTCGCTAAGACTTTTGGGAAAATTCTAGGGCACTTGATTTAGGAATTGTAGATTCGGACATTATTACAAAATAGCGACTGCACTAGATACTGAGTAGTGAAGGAATTCGGACATAGCCTTTGTGTTACTAACAAGGTTGGGAGTTAGCGTAGCCACAGTAAATTTCTTTTAGCTGCATCAGTCTGTTTTTTTTTGTGTTCTGCAAACAAGGTTGGGAATTACAGGTAGGGCTGCCACGATTAGTCGACAAATCGACGACTAATCGAATATTAAAATAGTCGACGATTAATTTAATAGTTGATTAGACGTTACTTTATATTATATGGAGTCAGATTGTAGTAAAGTTGAAAGTTATGACGGCATTATGCTAGCTTTTTGTCATTTAGTAAGGTTTTTAGGTCATTTTGAAGTTTAGCTAATAGCTATTATTTCAGGTACATGCTAACTATTTTGGCTAATTTAGGAATTTTTTTTTTTTTCATTTTTTTAGGCTAAATTTGAGTTTAGCTAATATTTCAGCTAAATGCTAGCTATTTAGGCTAATTTAGTATTTTTTCATTTTCTTAGGCTAATTTGAAGTTTAGCTAATATTTTAGCTACATGCTAATTAGTTTGGCTAATTTAGGATTTTTTAGCTTTATAGGCTAATTTTGTGTTTAGCTAATATTTCAGCTACATGCTAGCTATTTGGATAATTTAGGATTTTTTTCAGTTTTAAAACTAATCATGGTTAAGATGTGTGCTTTACATCCAGTTTGCTCATGACCTGATTGGTCGACTAATCGGAAAAAATAATCAGTGATTAGTCGACTGTTAAAATAGTCGTCTTTGGCAGCACTAATTACAGGTATTGCGAATACGCTAACACAGCTAATATGGAAACGGTAGCGTTTTACAAACAGGTTCTAGAGTTACTGTGAAGGCAGTCACTAAAGTTTGACTGACTGATGGACTTTTGTCTCCCTTAATGCGCCTTATAGTTCAGTGTGGTTTAAGTACGACAAGAGCTCAAAAACAGACCATCATTTGATGATCCACCTTGTAATCCAGTGTGCGCTATAGTGCTTAACCAGGCTCTGAGATGTTTAGTAACCAGCTTTTGCTCGAGTACAATCGCAGGGGTCAGAGGTCAAAGTCAGAAGCAGGTCAGGCTTCAGCATCTTGCCCAAGGGCACTTGAGACAGGAACAAAGTAGACGTCAGGCCTGTCTGAACCTGAGACCACCCAGTTTGTGACACAACCTCTTCAACCAAAGTCTACAAGTCAAACTGATAAACACAGAGTCGTGCGGACGCAACAGCTGGTTGATGGTGACCTACTTCAAGTGTCTGAAAGTGCATCGTAAAACCACATCATGATGACACCAGCGCTCAGCGCCTGCTTTTAACAGCCATGTGGAAGGAGCCGCTGCAGAGCAGAAGCTGCGTCTTATCTGCTGTGTTTTTCTTTACAGTTTCTCTGATTTGCATTTTTTCTGCCCATTATACAAATGCCCAAGAGGTTCGCCCCACACCACACAATCCCAGCTCTTACCACGTTGTGGCAGGACTTCCTGTCCGATCCTGTGAAGTGATACGGCTCCACTGTGCTGCACTCCTGCATGTACCACCGGAACCTCTCGTTGATTTGTTTGATGGTCATGATGCAGATGGCGGAGTTGGGGGTTGGCTCCGGAGAGTTCGGTTTTCCTTGGGCAAAGGCGGCAAACAGCACATCTTCGCCTTTTTCCACCGTTGTGAAGTGAGCAGCCTGCAGTATGTTGAAGACCTTCATGCTCGCAGAGCGTCGGCGCCTCTTGTTAGTGCTGATGCACTCGAGGGGCATCTCCACGTAGCGACGGATGGACTTGTCTGAGGAGCACATCCGCACGATGCGTGTGTGGTAGGCTTCAGAGTCCCAGCTCACCTTCTGCACGGTGAGGAAATAGGCGAAGGGTCCACTGTGGAATGAGTAAACGTAGCGCAGGTAATAGTTTCCTCTTAGGGATGGGATCAGGTCCATGTAGGAGGAGCTGGACTCAAAAGTGAAGCCATCTTGGCTCGTCCTCATCTTCCGCAGGGAGATGGTGTGAGGATGCGTTGTCATGCTGGTCATGTTTTCTCTGCCTGGAATTTCAGAGTTCCCTACAAAAAAGTTGATAATGTTGCTCTCCACGTTGAGCACCTGAGACCCCGAAGGGCTCACGACCACATCGGAGTCACTGGGCTGACCAGTACCCAGCCCCACCCTGTTGGCAAAGCATTCAACATCTTCATCGACGGTCTTCAGGCCACTCCCCTCATTCAGGACGTGTCGGCGGCAAACTCCGTTGTCTTCTGAGCCACAGCTGTACAAGCCTTGGTCGTACATCTTCTCAACCACTAAAGCTATGTTGTGGTTGTCAACCCTCTCCCCGCCGCCCCTTCTCGCCCGTGTCTGGCCGCAGGTGTCGCTGGCCGACAGTGGTCCCGTGTGGTACTCTGACAGCTTCGTCAGGTTGGGGGATAAAGCGTAAATCCTGTTAATCGCACCGACATAGATGATCCCATCCAGGATCACCATGTTCTGGATCGGAAAGTCCGCAGTGAAAGTTGGCAGGTCATAGGTGACGGAAAGGTTGAGATCCGTCTTCTCAGATGCATGGTCACACCAGCCTCTCACACTGGGGAAAATAACCCACAGCAACGCGGAGAAGAGAAGGGAATCCATCCTGTTTCAGAAAAACACACAAAAAACAGTTTTACAAGAGAGCCCAGAGAACTCCTGAGGTCCAAACATGTTTGGATTAAGACAAGATTGCATACACCATACTACGAATTTAGACCGGGGGTGTCCAAAGTCAGGCCTCGAGGGCCGGCCTCCTGCTGGTTTTTCAGAAATCTATCTGCTGTTCATTACCTGGATCAGGTGTGTTTGGCCAATAAAGAGCTTCAATGGCAGGCTGGTTGGAAAACATGTAGGACACCGGTCCTCCAGGACTGGTTTTGGACACCCCTGATTTAGGCTCATATACGTTTATTTAACTCTCCAGAGAGTCTACCATCAAAACTGGTGTCAAATTTGGAAACACGCGCTTAGACTTCGACTGTGTGCTGCACGATGGAAAAACTTTCATTGGATTTTTGTGTAGGTCTCTATGATGAAGTGACAGGAACAATCATGATAGCACACATGTTTACATTGTATATTAAACTTTTCCATTAAGGCAGAAATCTGTAACCTTTAATGCAAAAAGAGCCATTTTGTCCAGTTTCTATAGTAACCAAACCCAGCAAGAGACACAAATCTCACCAGAAAAAACTTTGACAATTAACCCTTGTGCTCTCTTATGGGGTCCAGATGACCCCACCCCTATATTGATCTCTGATTCCTCCCATCACAAAGGTGGACAGGATTTCATGTCTCCCACAGACACCAGGGAAAAAAATCATTGAAAAAAAATTTCAGGCTATTGTCTGGCTATGTAGCCACAGGGGGCCCCAGTTTCCCTGTGCCCGTCCCCAGCCCGGTTAAAATAAAGGGCAGCTGGCGTAAAACTCAGCCAAACCAAATGTGCAGCTCAGTAGAAGCTGATTTGATGTGGCAACCCCTGACAGAATGAGTCAAAAGATAAACCACTTATTTTACTTTTTACAGAAATTCCTTTCAAAATAAAATACACCCTGTGGCGAATGAGACTCAGATCTGCTGCAGCATATTTACAGAGTCAAATGTAAAGAATTAAAACAAGGAAACAAAAGTTAATCATGACATTTTCTATCATTGTGACTTTATGATCCCTGGATTCTTTTTCTCTGCTCTTATATGTTATCTAGACATCATATCAATGCAATTTTATCCTTTTAGGAGCTTTGAACAGCAGCTAGACCAGGGGTGGGCAGACTAAGGACCATATGCAGCCCGCTAAGCTATTTGATCTGGCCCGCCTAAGTCAAATCAACGATTTTGATTACACATTATGTTTCATTTTCGTGTAGTTCAGGTGTCTCCCGATAGAATTCACCAATGTTTAGGCACAGAAAGTCATCCTGCGTTCATGTAGAGTTTGAAGATTGGTTGTTTTTCTAATATTCATTTGTGATTTCTAAGTTGGACAGTCATTTTTCAGATTATTCCAACGCCACTTGAATGCAACCCATTCAACCAATTGGTTAACAGGCACTAAAATGAAAACAAAAATAAAAGTTTTGAAATAAAAAAATCCAAAATGTAAAGTTCTAAAGTAAAATCAGGGCATGTTTAAGTCCAGATCCTGTGTTGTTGTTTTTCCTACCAGGTTAAAAAAGCAAAACACAGCAAAAATCTGCTCCTGGTCCGGCCCTTCTGTCAAGTTTTAGAACCCTTTCAGGCTCACAAGTAAGAACGTTTTCCATCCCTGAGCTAGACACTTAAGCGGCAGAAAATAAGAATAGGGTTTAAGATTATTCTAATAATAAATATGTAATGTTTGCATGTTTCTTAAAGCCAGAGAGTCACAACAGAGGAGCATGTGGCTCCGGAGCCTCAGGTTGCAGAAGCCTGCATTAAGCTGTTTGAGTGGTTTAAGCTTAGAAATGAGAATGACTGCCCAACAGGGTGAGTGTTCTGTTTCAAGCATGTTTTTATTTTGTACATGGTTGTGATGTGTAAGTGACAACTGATGCGTTACAACACCATAAACAACACACGTTCCACCTCAGGTATGAAATAGACTAAATTAAAGTAAACTAGAAGAGTTGCATTACCTGCGATAATCCCAGTGTGAATGGTTTTAGTTGAATCTGGTCACTTAAGATGCTGAAGCTTTTTGCTGAGAATGCTGAAGCAATTTACTCTAACTGCTGAAGGCATTTGCTGGAAACACAAAAACTATTTGCAAAAATGCTAAATTTGAAATTTCGTTTAAGAACTATGAAAGAAAACAAACGTGACATAAATTTCAGAAATTTCTTTTGCAAGTTTTCTAAGTAGTAAATCTTTAATAAAAGCCAATTTTGCAAAAAAATAAATAAATAAATAAAAAAAAAACATGTAACGTGTTGCTTAAATATGAGCTAAACTACAAATTGGTGAAAAGAAAAACCTTAGTAGATGCCAAATTAGCCTAAAAGCTAGCACATTGCTAAAATACTCACTCAATTCCAAAATAGTCTAAAAATCCTCAGTCTAATTAGCCATTAACGTTGGCTTGCTGCGAGATGCCAAATTAGCCTAAAAGCTAGCATATTGCTAAAATACCAGCTCAACTTCAAATTAGTCAAAATCGTTAGCCTGTAGCTAAAATATTTGGTAAACTTAAAAGTAGCCTAACAAACCTCAGTAGATAACAAATTAGCCTCAAAACATTAGAATGCTACTAGAAGATTCTAAACTAGCAATAAAAAAGCCCTCAGTAGATAACATATTAGCCAAGAGAGTTAGCATGATGCTAATATATTAGATAAAGTCCAAATTAGCATAAAAACCTCAGTAGAGAACATATTAGCCAAAAGCATTAGCATGTTGCTAACTTAAAGTAACCTAACAAACCTTAGTGGATAACAAATTAGCCCCAAAATGCTAGCATACTGCTAAAATATTAGCTAAATTCCAAACTAGAATAAAAAAAAAAACCTTTAGCAGATAAAATATTAGCCACAAACGTTAGCATGTTGCTAAAATATTAGATCAATTCCAGTTTAGCATAAAAAACACAGTAAATATCAAATTACCCAAATGAGCTAGCATGATGCTAATGTAACAGCTCAATTCCAAATTGTGTAAACGATGGAATCAAAGTGATGAAAGTTTCTGAAGAATTTCAATAGTTTCTTATTTACTGTTTATGGGACATATTCTGCTCAATATTTCAAAAACTCTAAAGTTTATAAATATCAAAATTACCAGCAGTAATGTCCTGAATGAGCTGAAGAGACGAGTAATGCTGTTAGTTTGTGAAAATGAAAAGCGCTTCTGTTTATGCATTTTCATTTTCAAATTTAATATTTATAATTGAATTTTTCTTTTAGGGAGTGAAACATGAAATTCCCTTTTCTTTATCATTTTAATTAAGTTCCAGAAGGAGCGGTGAAAGCCGTTCGGAGGATTGCTTTTTCATTTCATTTAAGAGACAAATAATGTTGTTACGTTGTGAAAATGAAAAAGCATTTCCAATATTGACTTATATTTTGAATATGAGTCACAAGTGCTTCCATAAATGCTTACTAAGCATTAACTCAAGGTACAATAGAAGTGCTGAGGATATTTCCAAACACATGAAGTGTGATTTTTTTCAAAAAAAATCTCTTTAAGGTCCTGAATAAAACTGTGTCAAGGGGAGAAGGCGCACTCACACCACTCCAACCAGCAAATACAAGCAGAGTTGGAGTATCAGTGTAACTTTGACATGTGGCCGCGTGGAATGGCAGAGTGGCTCTGTGGTGCTCAGCTGCTCTGTTCCCAAATGGATCACAGAGGAGGGAAAGCGACCACTGTCTGAGATGAGACAGCAAGAGCTCCAGGGAGGAGAGATAAACTCAATTAAAACAAAGGAGGCGGGAGGGGTGGAGGCAAGGGGGCATTCAGTGAAATGATAAATAACCCCCGCGACTGAACACTAATCCACCGGGAGATGCTTTTAAGGGGAGTGAGAGCGGGAAGAAGCAGAGCAGCATTTGTAGGTTTGGAAACCACAAACCAACCAGCAGCTCCACTAACCTGCGCTACCGTTCACGCGTCAATGGAACATTTAAAACGCGTCAGCTCGATTCACAGACGCGAGCTGCTCTGAAATCCCGCTCCGGGATGCGTTCAGAGATCTCACTTGAGTTTAAACACGTTTAAATGGGCTGTGAGGTTTGACGCAACCAGCTCTATGCGGGCTGCTTCAAATGTTGCGCACCTGCACGCGCTCTCCCGCGCGGGCACTCCCGCTGTCCAGCTGTTTTGTTTTCAACACAAAAGGAGACAGGAAAGCGAGAAAATGTTTTTTGGTTTGAAAGGAAAATGACTCATGAGCCGGAGACTCAAAACAAAACAGAAGTTAACGGCGCGCGACTGTACGAGAGAAGAGGTTTTCCAAAAAGAACCGAGACGCAGACAGATGCGCTTTTTACGCACGGAACGCACGGAGAAAGAGTCAGAATGAAGCTGAACTCACCTGCTCCTCAGTTCATACTCCGATGTCGTCTCCCCCAAATACAGTTAAGAGGAATTTCAAGATAAAATCTCAGGGTTTATTGAAGTTTTTCCCCAAAGGTGACTCCAGTCTTCTTCTCTTTTGGTTTCTCTGCGCGGTTATTTTTCTCTGTTAGACAGCAGCAAACAGCCGGTCACGTTCTGTGCAGCGCGGGTTCAACTCCCTCTGTGAGTGGGTGAGAGAGAGAGTGAGAGAGTGCCGGCAGCGGGGCTGCGCTCCTGCTGCATCTGCGTCAAGCCCCGCCTCTTTCTCCCGGCGCCACTCAGGTAGAGGCGTCCGAGCTGATGGTTCGCGCTCATCACACATTGATTGAGTTCAGTTGTTATTGCAGTGTAACAACTATCTTGGTTAAATATAGCTGTCTGCCATAACAGGAACCACATTAGACTAAAGTATCTCTGGTGAAAATTTGTGTTTGTGGTATTTATATTTATAAATATATATAAATAAAGTTGTGTATCAGGAACAGATGAAATAGTTGCAAAAAATAGGACTGACTGTCGATAATAATTGCCAGAAACTATTTGAGAGATTGAATCAATTTTATTCAGATTTTATCTTTTTATTCTTAATTTTGAGTTTACACAGTGCACGCATTAAACAGTTTAGAAATACATTTAAAATCTACTGAATGTTTGGAATATATTTATATTAACCTGATACAGTTCAAATGCTGTAAAATGTATCAGTGAATGAGGAGAAATTCTAACAAAAATGTTCAGATCATTAACTTTGTAAACATTGTTCTGCTTCTCCTGGAGGAAGTTTCAGTTTGGCCACTAGAGGGCGAGCGCGCTATAACATTACATAAGAAGAAGAAAATATGAGCAGAAAATGATGTTTTAGACCACAAATGGTTAATTTGAAAATATTTCCTTAAAAGAGTTTAGAAAGTTCATGCCTGTGAGTTTATATGTTCATTCAGTCAGTAATGTACGCTTAGGTCTACTGAGCGTTAGCATTAGCCGTTAGCATTAAGCTAGCAGACTTTAGCTTCATGTGCTAAATGGATTTATATTTTTATGAATGAATTACTGATCTGTTAAGCTAAAACTATTCACATTGGATTTTATTAACCCCGCCCCAGCAAAAGCTTCAACTGTGAAGTAGAACCCACAACGCTCCCTGCTCCGCTCCATTCTGATGCATCCACTTACAGACAAATAGATCCATGAACGTCTTTGTTTTCCTCGTCTGAGCTGGAATCTGGATCTAAACTGCACGACTGGATAGAAATGATATTGATCAACATATTTGTTGGTGTTGTGGGAGGCTGTAAGCTAGTGGGAGAGACCAATGGATGATGGGAAGGGGGTCCCAACGGTCCCACCCACAAATCAGAGGTGAATTCCTAATGAATTCCTGCCGCTCTGCAGAAACTGTGTCCCGGAAAAAGAAACTGGCTTGTGGGATTTTGGCCAAAACTGACCTAATCATGATCCAGAGATTACTGGGAAGAGTTTTACAACAGATCAAAAGACGATCGGAGTTAATAGGAATATGCTTTTCTTCATGTTTTTGCTTTTTCCTGTTCACCCCTTGGTTCCATTTTCTCTGTGTTGTTACTGTTTTGATTCTCAACTTTGTTAATAAAGTTTATTTGGAAAAAAAAGACAAAAAGAACTGTTGCAATCTTTAAACATCAGAAACTCCTTGTGTTTTCCGTAACTTCCACCTGACTCTCCTCTTAGTCACACTGCTGCTCATGTTAAAACCTCTCACTCAGTCAGAAATAATGAGCTGCGTTGCAAAGGCCAAACCATGTGTGTGTGTGTGTGTGTGTGTGTGCGTGCGTGTTGGGGTGAATCACAGCACGCCGCACAAAAAATTCTTTTGTTCCACTTCCTGACAAGAGGGCACTTGGAATGAAGACTCAAGGGCCTGGATTACTAAGTACGGGACCGGGACGGGGAATGTTTGCATTTACTTTCTGTCATGTGACTGCTTAGAGATGGCGGCAGATGGAAGTCAAGTGTGAAGGATGTTTCAGTGAGGAAATAAAGGATCTGATGGATGCTGCAACATCGACATCACTGAAGATGAGCGACACTCAAAGTTTGGATTTTGTTGGAAGTTCCATCCGTCCAGCGTCCAGGTTTCCCAGGAAACAATGCTCCGAGCCGGAACATCTAACCTTAACTCTGTCAATCATTCACTTTCAATTTACATATGAGGAGCGCTTCAAAGAACGCCGGAGCTCACTGCAGGGAGAAGAGGAGCTAAGTAAAGTTCAGAGGCAGTTTCACAAATAGAAGCAGTTTATCTAAAACAAAACATTTTTTCTGTTTGTTTTTTAGTACAGCTGCTATAATTATGATCAAAGACGCTCCGAGATCCATGATCTGACAGTGTTTTGTTTGAGGTAAACCAGAAGCTTCAGGGGTAAGATTTCCGTCAATGAATCAGATGCTTCAGATAGTTGTTCTTTTCTTGGTTTTTGAAGGATCATGCTTTCTGCCACCGCAGGGCATTTCTGATGCGTGCAGCAGGCGCCGTGTCAAGCAGGGTGTGTTTGTGAGCGTGCTCCCGAGGGGCGTGTCTGCGGCGGTGAGCTCAGCTTTGGCCCGGCTGTGAGCAACAGTAGCAGGCGAGGTAAAAGAAGAAGAAAAAGCTGGAAAGTATCAGCTTGGTGGTGAACCACGCACACACACACACACATGAACACACACACGAACACACACGGCACGGAAACCTCAAACTGTGACATGCCCCACAGGAACGAGCAGCATTCCACCACACCTGCAGCACAACAACTGGGCTCTATTTTCTGACCCTGTTTCTGTGATTCTAAAAGGGACAAAAATTTTACTCCAATTGTTCAAAAGAAACAACAAGATCAATTCACTCAAACAACCCCCCCCCCCAAAAAAAAGAAGTCTCTAGTGTTAAAGATCTAAATAATAACC
Organism: Oryzias javanicus; assembly: GCA_003999625.1. Lineage (NCBI taxonomy): Eukaryota > Metazoa > Chordata > Actinopteri > Beloniformes > Adrianichthyidae > Oryzias > Oryzias javanicus. The sequence goes on along the minus strand of CM012442.1, from coordinate 3,470,826 downwards.
TCTTCATGTCTAAATTTGTGTCCAATTACACAAAAAATATCCCTCAGGCGATGCTAAAGTAAGTGGATTTAATGGTATGTTTTAAATTAGTGACATATGTCAAGAAGGGCGTTGACCCATAAGTTCTTAAAGTCTCCCTATGACAACTTTTGCTTTTAAAAGAACCGTCCCCAGTAAAGTTTTAATAATGATTATGACGTTTTTAACCAAAATCTAACAACCTGAATGTCTTAAAATGTCATTTTTCATGTTGATCTGAAGCCTCTGTTTCCAAAATCTCCTCTGAGGGGGCGTGGCTTTAGGAGCTCCGCCCCTGATTCCCCCCTGTCTGATTATGATAGCTCTATGTCTCGCTAAAGTAAATCCATCTGGGTAATGTCCAGCCGTCTGGTTCTGATCCGGATGTCAGCTCAGATCTTCATGGACAGAACTTCCTCCAGAATCCTGATTCTTTCTCCTTCCAGTTCACCAAAGACTCTTTGATGTTTCTTGACGTTGCTGTGATCAATCCATTCAATCCATTGGTTTCTCAGAGCAGAAAATAATGAAAGCTAACATCCAAATGCTCTTTCATTGATTTACAAGCCTTTCCAACTGCGGTCAAATGAGCCGCCGTTCACATTTCCGTGGTCACATCAAGAAGCTCCGTGGAGTCTGGTGGAGATTTTCCAGCGTTCTCAGGACTGCTACCGTAAGTATTGGATGAAAATCACCCCAAAAATCCAGTGACGGCTGATTGGAGCACAGAAATGTGAACGGCGGCTCATTTGACTGCATTCAATGTGAAGGTAGCATCTTCTCTTCTTCAGAACCTGAACTAGACACGCTAGCCGGACCAGATGAGGGTTTAGTGCATGTGCAGCAGAAAGAAGATCATTCAGGAAAAACAGAGTGTGTCCAAGACTGTTGGATGGACAGAGATTTAAAAGGAGAAAAATGCCACAAATACATGTTGAAAACTGAAAAAACAGGATTTTCTTTAAGACTTTAAGAATCTGTAGATAAACTCTAATTCTGTTTTTGCTCGTCTGTTCTTTTCCCTTCAGGTTCCAGCCCTCTTTATTCCATATGCTGGATGGGATCTCTTTTCATCCATTTCCCGTGTCTTCATTGATACAAGAACCTCGGACGAAACAGGAAATCAAGGAGTTCGGACCGACCCGTCGGAGGAAATTGTGACTGCATCAGCAACCACAGAAACTCTGAGTCAATAAGTCGCGCGGCGCTCCAGGATCTGACGATCTGTCTCGGACGCCCTCTCATATCACTCACTGTCAGACGTGACTCAAGGTGGGAGCATATTAAAGGTAGAGGGGGATTCGGCTCAGTTTTTTTCAGAAGACATCCGACATCTGTTTTCCAATTTCCTGTGGAAACGATAGAAGATGACTTGGTATAAAGAAGGCGAGTTGTGGATTCTGATTTTTATTTACATGTGCGACAACAACTCTACTTGATTGATGCTCCTTAAGATTCTGGGCTTTTCCAGTTCATCAAACTAAACTTCATTGTCATGTTGGGGCTGGGGTCCAGCCAAGGAAACCTAGACTTAAGCCACGTTGGCTAAATAGTTAACCAATATTGTGAAGGGTCTTGACTGAGGACCCTTCAGCTCATTGTGTGTCCTGGAAGGGGACCCTAACTTCAATCAACCACTGAGTCATACATTTAGATCATTTCAATGGGGTCTGATTGTCCCAAATTAGACCTAAAGTGATTGATGTGAAACAGGAACAGGAGCGTGAGTTTAACCCTTTAACAGCAGAGCTCCAGTCTTTATATTCTTTCATTTACTGGAACTTTTCAACCATTAACACAGTAATTCCAGCAGATTCTGAAGGAGAAAAGCAGCGAGCTCGCTGCTTTTCTCCTTCAGAATCTGCTGGAATTACTGTGTTAATGGTTAAAAAATTGGAGTATGTTATAGATTTTGTGTTCAACGCTGCTCGTTAGAATCATTAGCATCATGCTAATGCTACACCACCGAATCAGCACTTTTTATCGAAAGTTCGGTTGCTTCTTTAAGTCTATGGATAGAAAATAGACTCACTCTGATCTGTGCGTGCGTAATTCTTGATTTGTGCGTAAATTAGGATCTGTGCGTGCGTATTTTTGATTGGTGAATGCATAATTCTTGATTCATGCATAACTTTGGATTTATGTGTGTGTGATTCTTGATTTGTGCATAAATTTGGATTTGTGCATGCATAATTCTTGATTTGTAACTAATATAATACATTTTTTGCAAAAGTAAACAAATTACAAAAATAAAAAAAATACAAAATGCAATTTACACATGCACATATTAAAATTACAACAGAAAGAAAACTAATTACACAAAAAAATCTTTTAAAAATACTCACGGATCACCTCTTATGCACGGATCTACTGTGAGACTCTTTTCACGTCTCACAAATTCGTCCGTGAGGGATGCGTTCAAGTACTACCAGAATGCTCGTTCACCATAGTTTTCTTGTCAGCCGTTTTAAACTTCCTCCCGCGGAACCTCGCGGGGGACCGGCAGCAGAACGCGGCGATTGCACCGTGAGACCCTTCTAAACAACCATCGGGCAGAGGGGCTCGATCAGCCCACTGATCACAGGATCACAGGGACAGATGTCAATACCGCGTTCCTCCGCCATTCTCCCCCGCCCAGGATCCACTGGGCGGGCGGATCAGACCAGAGAAACCCCCCACCACCCCCGCGTTGATGAGGAGCGCTGTCAGAGAAGCCGCTGCAGCTCGAAGTGCCCTTTTCTGGAAATATTCTTATTTTTAAAAGTATAAGTGTTTTAAAAGCGCTTATTTATGGGAGGGTAAACATCCTAGGATACGGCTTGAACTGTTGCAGAGGTCTAAAAAACAAGGTGGCTTAGCCTTTCCCAATTTTTGTTACTACTATTGGGCATCAAACATAAAAAACATAATTCACTGGCTTCACACGCCTGAACTGGACTGGTGCCTTCTTGAAGCTGCATCTTCTACCTCAACTTCTCTCCGAGCCCTGGTCACCTCTGACCTGCCCATCTCTGTCCAGAAATATACTAATAACCCAGTAGTCATAAATAGCCTTAAAATATGGTTTCAGTTCAGACGCAGCTTCGACTGTGGAACTCTTCTTCGATTAAGTCCTATACACAATAATCATATCTTTCCCCCAGCTAAGCAGAACCCTGGTTTCACCCTCTGGAAAAAGCAAGGCATTAACTATTTTAAAGACATGTATATAAACTCAGTTTTTGCTAAATTTGAGGATTTGTCACACAAGTTTAGGCTCCCTTTGACTAGTAAATTAAATTATTTCCAAGTGCGTCACTTTCTTAAGCATCATGACAAAGCATTTCCAAACCTGCCTCCACTCTCAGATATAGAAAAACTTATGGAAACCCCAATGCATTCTAGAAGATCTACTGCAAGAATATATGAATGCATAAATTCTTTTAAAAATATAAACCTTGCAAAGATCAGGGCGGATTGGGGTGACGAGCTGGGGGAGGAGCTACCCTTGGAAGACGACATCTGGAATGATGCTTTATTAAGAATAAATGACAGTTCCTCATGTGCAAAATTCAGTCTAATCCAACTAAAAATTGTATTTCGCATCCATTACTCTAAAGCAGGGGTGTCAAACTCCAGTCCTCGAGGGCCGGCCTCCTGCTGGTTTTTAAGAAATCCCGCCTCATCTGTTGCTGATTACCTGGATCAGGTGTGTTTAGCCAATGAAGAGCTTCCATAGAAAGGGTAGTTAGAAAACAGGTAGGACACCGGCCCTCGAGGACTGGATCTTGACACCCCTGCTCTAAAGCAAGACTAGCAGAAATCTATCCTAATATAGTACCCAGTTGTGATAGGTGTAATCACATCCCTGCTGATTTAACGCATATGTTTTGGTTGTGTCCAGCTCTGACATCCTATTGGTCCATCATTTTTCAAACATTGTCAAAAGCTCTTAAGACTGATCTTCAGCCCAATGTAGCCATGGCAATATTTGGCACCACAGATAGAAAACAATCCACCCTGAGGAAAAAACATCAACACATTATCGCTTTTACAACACTAATAGCACGTAGAAGGATTCTACTACATTGGAAGTCAAATAAGCCACCTAAGGTATCTCTCTGGTTCAGTGATCTATCCCAATACATGCAGCTAGGAAAGATTAAATATGCTTTAAGGGGGTCGGAAAACAAATTTTTGTCTATGTGGGGCCCAATATTAGCATACATTGATGAGCTCAAAACTCTTCCTAAATAGTAGCTCCCAGGAATCTTTGTTCTTTTTTTTTTTTTTTTTTTTTTTTTTCTTTTGTCAAATTGGTACCTCACTTCAATGTCACAAACAGCCTAAGTGATGCATGCATATTTTAATTTCTTGATAGTGTCCCGTAGGTTTGGGTGGGTGGGACTTTCTGTTGGATGGGGTGGGGGTGGGGGGGTGGGATTAAAAAAAAAAAAAAAAGAGCACAATAACGCTGTTTGGGAGATTTGTGTGTGTAAGTGTATATATATATATATGTGTATATGTATATGTTTTGCATTTGTCTCTGCTCCTTTTGAACATGCTCTGTATGTATGGTGCTCAATAAAAAAAAAAAAAAAAAAAAAAAAAAAAAAGCGCTTATTTAGACTTTTTATATTAATTATTGGGAATATAGTTTTAAGAAATTGGGAAAATGTCTAGTTTTACCGGATGTTATTCACAATCGAAGTTTAAAATGGCTGACAAGAAAACTATGGTGAACGAGTATTCTGATAGTACTTGAACGCATCCCTCACGGACGGATTTGTGAGACATGAAAAGAGTCTCACGGTAGATCCGTGCGTAAGAGGTGATCCGTGAGTATTTTTAAAAGATTTTTTTGTGTAATTAGTTTTAAGCTGTTGTAATTTTAATATGTGTAAATAGTATTTTGTATTTTTTTAATTTTTTTACTTTTGCCAAAAATGTTTTATCTTAGTTACAAATCAAGAATTATGCATACACAAATCCAAATTTATGCACAAATTAAGAATCACACACGCACAAATCCAAAGTTATGCACGAGTCAAGAATTATGCATGCACCAATCAAAAATACGCACGCACAGATCCTAATTTACGCCCAAATCAAGAATTACGCACGCACAAATCAGAGTGAGTCTATTTTCTCTCCATATAGGTCCAGTCGGTTTGTCTTCCGGTTCTGACGGGCTCCCGTTAAAACCCCCAGATGTTCTGCAGCTTCGTCCTCCAAAACTAAACGTTGCATGTAGAAGGTTAGCGGAGGTTGTTTACCATGCGCGCAGACGAAGAAAGTGGAAAAAAATGAGCACGAACAATTAGATGCAAACATTTATTCACCTAACTGACTCTCTAACTTTTACTCTCCAAAGACGAGAAAATGCTCGCTCCCTTTGAAATAGAATTCTATCGCGATAGATTCATTCCTCTATCAAGACAAAGCTCCATTAAAAGTTTGCGTGGCTTTATTCCCCGCCCCAGGACCAACACATGCAGGTAGAAACCGCATGCTTGTGATAATTACATCACACGACGCGGCGGGATGAGAGCCGGCGGTGATCCGCCGTAAAGACGGCAGCCGCCTCCGCTCACAGGAAACCAGGTGTGCTGGTCGGGGGGGAGGAATCTCGTTTAACTGCTCCGGCCTGGATCTGCTGCAGGACATGGATGGGAGCCAGCCTTCCTGATGCTTGATGTCATGGCAGAACTCTCAAGCATTCACTGCTGCAACAGCTGACAACACACGAGGCCAGAAAACTGCTGAGATTGTTCTTCTGAAGTGTTGCGTGTTGGGTTAGTGTGTGGGTTACACAATCAGACGGTTAACCCTTTAACACCTGAGGCGTCACCGCTGACGAACACACAATCTCTACCGTACGGTAACTTTTCAACCCAAATAAAAGAACATAAACACTGGAGCTCCGGTGTGGACGGGTTAGAAGAATGTGTCCGTGAATGTGTTTCTGCTGTTGAAGTGTAAAGTCACGTTCAAACAAATGAAAAGACAGATGCAGAACAGCAGGTGCCATATCTGCAGATTTCCAGAGGACGCGCGCAGTCAAACCCCCAGAATCCTTGCATGTGGGGTCCGGACAGAACCGGGCCAGCGTCGTCTCTGGGGGTTCGTTTGACATATTTGAGAACACTGAGGGCATTGTGCGAGTTTGACTTGAGAAACACGCTTTCTGCGAGCCCTCAGATGTTCCAGCTGCAGACGTCTGTCAACGTGTCGGGACGGCCCAGCAGCAGACACTCAGCGCCCACTCACGGACCGCTCGCAGTCCAACAGCAGAAATACCGCCGAGGCAAGCCGGCACATCAATGATGACACGTCTGTCTGGAGAGTTTGAAGGGCAGAGATGATCCACATACATGCAACTTCTATACAATAAACATTCATGGTCACTTCACTACAGTCACGGATGAGACCAGTTATGACAGTGTTTTTAACCAGGGTGCCGTAGGAAATGACCCATTGTCACTGATGGAAAAACGTATACCATTGGTAGGATATCAGGTCTCTGCTCGTTATGGGTCCTGATTCAACACTGGAAGATCAGAAAACCGTTTTTTCTTTGAGTTTATTTGATTCTTTAAATGACTTGCATGAGAATGACGATCTGACCACAAAAACAGCGAGGGGCTTCTGGTCACACGCCAGGTGGCGCCAGAATCAATCTCTAGCCGAAAGCATACATTACATACAGACCAAAAAAACAAAGACGTTCATGGATCTGTGTGTCTGCATCAGAATGGAGCGGAGCAGGAAGACTTGGGTCCCGCCTGCGTATTTTCTACAAATAAATACATGTTTTTCAATAATTTGAATAAAGAAATACCCAGAAATGCATTTTCAACTTCAAACTAGAGATGTCCCGATCAGGTTTTTTGGGCCCGACCCGAGTCCGAGTCATTGGATTTTGTGGATTTGCCGACACCGAGTCCCGATCCGATTCTTTTGTAACACATTTAAAACATGAACATATTGGGTTGTCCCTTATTTATATTTCATTAACCTTCTGTTATCATTAAAAACTTAAATAGAACATGAAGTAGCTTAAATAAACAAGTAAAAATAGAGAAAATATAAACTAGGAAAAAAAAAATAACAATTTTCTTGTTATATAACTGATAATTAGTCATGTGAGAAAGTTTAGTGACTTTAGCTTTAATATCTTTAGAGCTATTGAACATTTTTAACCAAATGTGATTTATGTCCTCATTTAAAATTCTGAAAAATAGAAGACGACTTTGTTTTAACATGAATTATGATGAGTGTTCATGAATAGTTGAGAACCATTTATCTGAAAAAAGAAAGAAAGAAAAAAAGACCCATTTATTAGTTTCTTTTTTTTAAAACTATTTGATTTTTTTTTTTTAAGTTATTAAAACATAACAATTTTCGGTTTTATTACCACAGTAGTTAATTTTTAAAACTTTTTTCAGATAAATCAGACAGACATGTCAAGGAACAGCTCGGGAGTTAAATCACGGCGCTAGCATGTAGCATTTAGCAGCTGCTGTGTAGCCGTCTGTCTGCAGCACGAAGAGCTGAACGTTAAAAAGAAACTGTTGAAACGCCTTTATGTTAAGACACTAGCTGTCAGTTTAAAGGGTTTTTAAAAAGTTATTGATCCCAGAAGTCTGAATCCATGAACATCTAGCTAGCTTGAATGTTTGTTTACGTTAGCATTCTGTTTAAATCCGTCGTTTTCTGCAGCGTTTTAAGACAATTACATTTTGTGATCTGTTCATGACACGCTGACCTCTAGTGGAGGATTTATCCGGAATGATATGCCTGAAATATAAAGCGCTGATTATAATGAGAACTAATTAAATATCCGATCATTATCGGTGGAAAACAACCGATTTCGATCGAGTCTTCAACCACATGATCGGCCCGATTTCCGATCACGTGATCAGATCGGGAAATCCCTGCTTCAAACCACTGCTTTAGTGATGGAGAAGCGTCCTCCGTGGAAGAACGTGGAGCCGCTTTGGTCAGTAAAAGTGCGAGTCGAACCCGCGTCGTCTGTGATGATGAAGTCGTGTTTCCTGCTCCAGGTGGCTGGAAGGCGTTCCTGTAACGAGTTCAGGTCAGCCGCCAGCGAGCAGTAAACCGACTAACGTTTGCCAACCAGCAGTCAGAGATGAGTTGGTTTCCTGGAAAAACGTTCCTCACAACACTTTCATGACCTCAGCGATTTATCTAATCCGGACTTCAGCTCGTAATGGAAACACTTTGGAGGAAAAAGGAAAACAAAGTTACTGAGATGAAACTTTCTTTCACTGCTAATCTTCAATGAACAAAACTGAAATAGACCCAAAAGAAGTGATATTTATTGCAGCGCCCTGACGTGTGCGGCTGTCAGAGGAAATACGTGGTTCCCATAAGTGTGTGAGGAATCAGGAGCTGGGTCTAGTAAAAGCTGCTGCGTCCGTAGCTCTGGGCCAAATGTTAAACCTGTCTGCTTGATTTGTGGCTGGGCTTCAGCAGCCGCGCTCATCTGGAGCTAAGAATGTTACGACGAAGTCTTCGCTCTCCTCAACAGTCAGAAATCGAACATGTCTTGAGCAAATTTATAATTTGAGAAATTTTCCATGTATTTGGTAAAAATTCACATTTAAGCATCCTGTTGTCAACATGGGAAGCTTATGGGCTGCGCAATAAATGACATTTTCAGGAACTTCAATTCGTTTTTTACAGAAAATTCAATAGTGGCCCAACGATTAATGCCCCCATGACTAAACTAGTAAAACTGGGGGCAAAAAAGAGGTTTGAACCAATGAGAACGTGACACATTTCTGTTGAAGATTCAAGTTTAAAAGAATAAATAAACGTTAATAGCATCATTCATCTGTTTTTAAGACATCTTGGACATGAAAGCTGCTGTCAGTGTTGTGCAGAGGAACAGCGCCAAAAATCTGAGGTGGTGAACAGACAGGCAGGACGTCCAAAAACACGAAATATACATCAAAAAAATAATCAGAGACAGAGAAACCTGAACAAGAATAAACAAAGGAGCTCCAAATGCATACACACTGTATACACAAAGTATATGCACTGTGGGAGGTAATGAGTAATCCATACGGGGTAATTGGTAACTGACACCTGCTGACCCGCGAGGGCAGAAAACAGAACCAACATGAAAGCAAAGAAGGACGAACAGGAATGAAAACAAAGACACAACGACTCACACAGAATGGACCACGACAACACAGAAACATCTGTGAGCGAGAAGATGAGCCGGACCGACCAGACTGACTCGAGACTCGATAGCTGCAGATTTCTGTGACCTTCATCTCTGCTCTCAGTCAGGATGAAGGTGGATGTCAAAAATATAAGTACATCATTTAAAAAAAAAAAAAAAAAAAAACAGAAAAAACTCACAAACAGGTTTTAACCTGATTGTGAGTTTTTTCTTTTTTTTTTATTTTATTTAATTTCATTTCATTTTATATATAATTCCACCTTCAACAGGTTCTAACCTGGTGATTGTGAGTTTTTTCTGTTTTTTTCAACACGTTTTCAGTGTGTTGTTGCATTGATAACATTGTATTAGCCCCTCCCCCAGCGGTGACTCCAGTGGAGGCAGGGATTCTCTCTGCTGCTCTCTGACTCCCTCTGCTGGTTAAAAAAGGAAGCACCACTCGGTTCTGGATCTGTTCCAGGTTTGATCCACAAACGTAGAGTCATTCAGTGGTATTACTGGATACCCAAATAAAACAAGGTGAAATCCATATTGGTGTTTTTGGCCAAAAAAAAGGAAAGTGTCCAAAACTTTTTTCAATTCTAAAATAAACCTAATTGTTTTCAGCTTCAAATTTTCTGTTTTTAAGGTTTTAAAACAAAAATTTCAATTTCTATTTTTTTTGTTTTTTTTTTTTCCTCTTTTTTCATTTTAAACTGCTTTTTTTCGAATCTGACAATTTCAGTTTCAAAACTTTTGGCCATCGTGGTGCATTGGGGCGGAGCTAACAGGAATGACCAATAAAAATCAATGAGGGTGGTAACTTCAGCCCTGGTGCATTCATTGACACTAAGAACTGTGATAATTGCGGTCATTGATTGCGAATAAAACACAAAAAAGCTCAAGTTAGCTAAAACCGCTAGCATGTAACTGAAATATTAGCTAAACTCCAAAATAGCCTAAAAATCTTAATGAATCCCTAAATAGTCCAAAAATCTAGCAGAATGCTTTTATAACTTTCAACTTCACTACACTCTGACTCCATATAATATAAAGTTACGACTAATCAATCAATCAATCAATCAATCAATCAATCAATCAATCATTTATTAAACAGGAAAAGATAAGAACAATCGGGCCTGACTCAGTTCAAAACTGGTTTTCAGCAGGTTCCTGCTCTGCAGAACATAAAAAACACCATACAGTATATGCAACAAGACAGACAGCAACAATCACACACTCAAAGACAGAACAGAGATTATACATGAAGGGGGGGTCAAACAGCCACATCAGTGATTACAAGTGTAAATATCTTTTATGTGATCTGCACATTTCTTTTTGAACTGAAATTTTGTGGTTTCTGCCCTGATGTCTTGGGGGAGGTTGTTCCAAGCTTTAGTAAAAGCATAAAAGAAGGATTTCTGTCCGTAAGAGTTTTTAAAAGCAGGTAGAGAGAGAAGTCCATTTGTGCAGGATCTGGTGGAATATTCAGACCTGGGTTTTGGGGTCATTGCCCTAAGTGCTGCAGCAGTATGTCCATTTAAAATGTGGTGATACAGTCTGAGTCCATGGTTTAACGAGAAGTCTTGAAATGTTAGAGCATTGGAGTGTGAGAGTGCTATGCAGTGGTGAGTCCATCCGGGGAGCCTGTGGTGAATCTTGTAGGCTCTGTTGTAAAGCCTTGCTATTGAATGTAGAAGTTCATTGGTTGTGAGTGACCAAACAGGTAAACAATATGAGATAGAAGACATAATGATTGCATGAAGATAGGTATTTGAGACTGAAAGAGATAGATAAGGTCTGATTTTGCTGTAGACATATAGTTTTTGCTTCAGTTTCTTAGTTAGGTTTAGAACATGGTTAGTATAGGTAAGGTGAGAATCGAGAGTAACGCCTAAGTACTTATAGTTAGAGACAACTGAGAGTTTGTGGCCAGAAAAGGAGATATGGGTGGAAAGAGAAAACTGTCTGCGTGATGAATAAAAGTACATACATTCAGTTTTCTTAGGGTTGAGTGTCAGATGATTTTTATGTAGCCAGTCATGTAAATGCTGCAGATCTGTATTGACTCCGTCGTTAATCAAGTCAGTGTTTGGACCAGACAGGAAAATAGCAGTGTCATCAGCATATAGGAGCGAGCTGGAAAATTTGAGTACAGTAGGCAGTTGGTTTATGTACATAACAAAAAGTAAAGGACCCAGAATGCTGCCTTGTGGAACGCCCATGTCACACTCCAGCGTCTGTGATGTTGCCGAGCCAATTTTTACAGTTTGAGATCTGTTATTTAAATAGGATGCAAGCATGTTTACTGCTGAGGAGGAGAAATGGAAAGAACTGAGTTTGTTTAATAAAATTTGATGATTTACTGTATCAAAAGCTTTGCGAAAATCTATGAATATGACTCCTGTTACATGGCCTTTGTTTAAAGATGCACGAATCTGCTCAGTTAAAAGCAGCAGTGCTGTCTGGGTTGAACGAGAAGGACGAAAGCCATGCTGGAAGTCACTAAGCAGATGATTGTTTTCAAGATACATGATTAGTTGTTTATGTAATATTTTTTCCAGTAGTTTGGAAAATATTGGAAGAATTGCGATTGGGCGGTAGTTGGAAACATCAGTGGGGTCTCCAGACTTAAAGACAGGGTGGATAAGGGCTGTTTTCCACATGGCAGGAAATACAGATTGTCTAATACACAGGTTAACTAAATGATGAGTGAGTGGTAGAAAAGTGCTGGCGTGCATTTTCAAAAAAGACATGTTCAAGTTATTTACATCAGGGGTATGAGAGACATTCAGTGAACACAAAATGTTATGCAAGTCAGCTTGTGAAATTTCAGAAAAGAAAAATTGTTCAGAGGCAGCTGATGCTAACGGGAGACGTTTAGGAGCAGAGAATCTGGAAGACAGTTCTTGTACAGATGCAATAAAATACTCATTAAAAGAATGAGCAATTTTCTCACTATCGGTAATGAGAATGCCATTCGTGGAGATTTGAAAATTCTGTGAATTTTTAATTTTGTTTTTACCTGTTATCGATTTGATTGATTGCCATAAAGTTTTTGGGTTTGAAGCAGCAGTATTAATTTGATTTTTTGTAGTAAAGCTGTTTGGCTTTACTCAATTTAGAATTGCATGTGTTCCGTAGCTGCGTAAAGACACGTCGAGCCTCGGGTGTTTTTAGTAACCTGTAGTTTTTTAGGGAGGAGGCCTTCTGTTTTAGGAGCTGCAAAATTTCAGGAGTCAACCAAGGAATTTTATTCTGTTTGATGGGAATTTTACAAGTAGTTATGTATTTTTGACTAATGAATTAGTCGTCAACTATTTTTATAGTCGTTTAGTCGAAGTTTAAGAACAGAAAACTACAATCAGACATGACAGGGCTTCATGTTTGAAGGCCTTCTGCTAACTACGACACTTCTGTGCACCCCTCACCTGTTGCAGGCATTGGCTGTATTACGAGAACTGGACAGAGTGAGGCTTCCTTCCTCCATGGTGTCCCAAACAGGAAGTACCTGCTGATTCCAGGAAGCCAAATTCCCATAAACTTATAAACAGCTGTAACTCTTTAAATTCCTCGCTTTTTTTGCACATAACTGCACATAGTATGCTGGAAACTAAAAGGGACAACATTTACTACCAGGTTCAATTCATTGTACATAATTTTTCTATATAATTTTTTCTACATATTTTTTAAACTTCTATCGTATTTTACATTATGTCTTGTATTTTTTTATGCTACTTCTTGCACTGGAACGGTTGCTGCAATTTCATTGTCCTTGCGATGATGACAATAAAGGTCTATCTATCTATCTATCTAACTCAGTCGTTCTATTAGTCAGGATAATTATTCTTGATCTGATATATTTTCTTAACATCTTCTTGATAATCCTCAGTTTTTTCCATGTTTTTTCAATAGTTCAAGTTATTCAAGTTATGAATTGACCAATCAGATGCCTCAGTAACAGTATTTGGTCATTTGAATTGTTTGATTGACAGATTTTTTCCAAGCTCAATCCTGATTCAGACCGACTTGGAGCAATCACTAATTCCTGACATCGTTTGCTGTATTGTGAAACAACATGGCGGACATGTTGGTCTGTGCTGACACCTGGAATGAGGTCTCATTAGAATGGAAACTCTTTACTCATCTATAGATTATTTTGTAGCAGGTTGTCACAGAGGCCACACTTACACACCATACAACTAAACAAAAACATGAAAATAAAATATATATACATCTCCCATGGATGTTGGATAATGTTAACATTGGGCTCGGTTGATAAAATAGCTTGATGCTAACATTTAATGGCTAATGCTAACGGTCGACATAACTGACTCACAAACATGAATGTTCCAAACTCTATTTTTAAAGTAACTGTTTGTGATCTAAAACACATTTGAAACAAGAAAACTGACGATACTTCTACAGATAAGAGACTTATTTTAGATTTCCCCACTGCAGCCGGAACCTGAAGCTGATGGCCCCTCCCTCCCTGACAGGTAAACACAGACAGGTGTATGTTCAGCCGTTGAACAGTCTGCTCTTTCAGTCTGTTTCTCATTTAGATAAATGACAAGAAATTCACTTCCTGCTGGAGATAAACTTTTATTGCACATTATGTTTCCTGAAGTCCCGGGGTCTGCAACCTGAGACCCCAGAGCCACACGGGGCTCTCTGACCTCTCCATTGTGGCTGTCTTATTAAAGAAAAATGATTTAAGAAGTTTCTAAATGTTAAAAAGTAACTATAAAGTAAGGAGAGAGATAGTAGTAAATGTGAAATAAGTAAGCTAACTCTGATGCTAACTCATGAACAAACAGTTGAAGGACAGTGTGCATCATAAGTTGAACCCCAACATTTTGACTCATCTTACCTCGCCGATGATCTTCCTCTTCAGGTGTTTAGTGCTGCTGTGGAACACAAAAGTTCTGTCTTGCAGATACTGCACATGGACACTTCTTTCTTTAAATTATTTTTATGTTTCACACTGTCAAGTTTCATGGATGTGTTGTTATGACACTCGAGTCTTCCTATAACTTCACTGCTGACCCGGATTAAAGTAAAGTAAAACCAGGAATGAGAAGCCTTTAGCTTCATGCAGCTGTCTACAAGCTCTGATAAAAATATATTTTTTGTAAAAATAACAAGAAATGTTGCATTACCTGATGCTAGTGTGAATGCTGTAAGCTGAACGTGGCCGCTGAAGATGCTTGATCAAATCACTGAAGCTGCTGATATTGATTGCTGAAAAAGCTAAAGTCGATTGCTGAAATTGCTGAAGCTAAAAATTGAAAACTCTAAGCTGACAGCAAGCTAAAAAATATTACTTAATTGCCTAATTAGCCTAACAATCTGGTAAATTGTCTAATTTAGTCAAAACTGCTAGCATAAAGGTAAAATATTAGCTAAACTCCAAAATAGCCTAAAAAACTCAAAATTAGCCAGAAGAGCTAGCTTACAGCTGGAGTACTAGCTGAACTCCAAAATAGCCTAAAAATAATGATTTTTAAAAAAGCCTAAAATAGCCAAAACAGGCAGCATACAGCTTAAATATTTGCTAAATTCCAAAATAGTCTGAAAAAACTAGTAAAGTCCACCGAAAATTGAACTAAACTAAACAGATTTGCAGCGACGCAGTACCTGTCCGCAGACGCAGGACGTGAACTTTTAAAGTTACATAAAGAGTGCGGCGCTCGCATCGAAGCCGTAACGCTAGCGGTGTGAGCCCGGGGTAACACAGTCTGCTCCACTCTGGTAACAGTTGCCAACTGCCACTGATTGGAGCCTCCAGGAGTGGGGATAAAGATAGATCCAGAGAGGCAAAATACAAGTTTAGTAAAGCGGTGAGAGAGGCTAAACAAGTGTATTCTGAGAAGCTACAACACCAGTTCTCAGCCAATGACTCTGCTGCTGTCTGGAGGGGGCTCAGGCAGATCACCAACTGCAAGCCTAAAGCCCTCCACTCCATCAACGACCGACACCTCACCTACGCCAGGATCCTGTTTGTGGATTTCAGCTCTGCCTTTAACACCATCATCCCGTCTCTGCTTCAGGAGAAGCTTTCCATGCTGAACGTTCCTGGCTCCATCTGCAGGTGGATCACAGACTTCCTGTCTGACAGGAAACAGTGTGTGAAGCTGGGGAAACGGATCTCGGACTCACGGACCATCAGCACTGGATCTCCTCAGGGCTGTGTTCTTTCTCCTCTGCTCTTCTCCCTGTACACTAACAGCTGCACCTCCGGTCACCCGTCTGTCAAACTCCTGAAGTTTGCAGACGATACCACCCTAATCGGCCTCATCTCTGATGGCGACGAGTCTGCGTACAGGTGTGAGGTCGACCGTCTGGTAACCTGGTGCAACCAGAACCACCTGGAGCTCAATGCTCTAAAGACAGTGGAGATGGTTGTGGACTACAGGAAGAACTCAGCTCCACCTGCCCCCATCACCCTCTGTGACTCCACTATAGCTACTGTGGAGTCCTTCCGCTTCTTGGGAACTATCATCTCCCAGGACCTCAAGTGGGAGCCGAACATCAGCTCCCTCATTAAGAAAGCTCAGCAGAGGATGTTCTTCCTGAGGCAGCTGCAGAAACTCAGTCTGCAAAAGGAAATGATGATTCAGTTCTACACAGCCATCATTGAGTCCATCCTCACCTCCTCCATCTCCATCTGGTACGCTGCTGCCACTGCTAAGGACAAAAGCAGGCTGCAGCGGGTCATCCGGTCAGCAGAGAAGGTGATCGGCTGTAATCTTCCATCTCTTCAGGACCTGTACTCCTCTAGGACTCTGAGGTGTGCAGGAAAGATCGTGGCTGACCCCTCCCACCCTGGACATGGACTTTTTGAGCCACTCCCCTCTGGCAGGAGGCTGAGGTCCATCACAACAAGAACCCTACAGGCACAGTTTTTTTCCATCTGCTGTTAGCCTTATCAATAAGTCCCGGAACCTTCCATCACTTGTCACCTGTCACATTGGACAGGTTTGTTTTTTTCTCTTTTTATGCATTTAACTACAGTTACAAGTTGTATATATGTGTATATATTTATATATATATGTATATAAGTATAAATAAAATAAAATAAAATATGTTGTAATATCCTTTTTCTCTTCGTACTTAATGTTGTTTCTATTTATTCATGTATGCACCATCATCACATAGACAAATTCCTAGTATATGTTCAATTGTACTTGAAGCTGATTCTGATCTAAGTTATAACTGAAAAGTGATTCAAAGATGACATGTCGACTTTAAACAGCGATATTTTCAAAACTATAAGGATTTTTAGAAATAAAAATACAAGTTCAAGAGCCCAAAATCTGCTGAACAGTTTAAAAGTTGAATGGTTTCTGTAGCTGAAAGTCTACTTGACTTCTATTGTTTTATAGAGCTCAAAGTTTTTTGCTGAAAAAGGAGCTTTTGAACATTCCATAAGCCATTTTCAATGGAGTTAAAAAAGTAGTAATAGGTTGAATACTTTAAAAAGTTGAAGAGTTATGAAGTTGAAACTTACGAGCAGCAATCTCCTAGAAGAGCTGAATAGTTTAATAGCTGAATGAGCTGAACAGATCAAGAGGTTGAAGAGCTACGGAGCAACAAAAAACGTACGGAAGAAAAGTGGATCACTGTAGTGTGAATGCTCCACAGCATTCATGCAATTATTGTCAAATATTAAGAAATCATCCATTTTCTTCTTTAAAAATGAAAAAAAAAACTTAAATTCCCACTAAATGAAAGTAAATCACCCACACATTAAAATAAAGTGTTTCCATTTGCCACCTTCCAACATCTTCTGCCTTCTCATATAAAATGCTGTAACCCCTCCACTGGATTCAGGTTAACCAGGATCAGATTGATGGATGCTGCTGAAGCTGATCTCACTCACTGACTCACTCCAATAAACACTAAATCCACAGAGGGGTTGTTGAGTTCCACAAAAATAAGTGTGATGTTTTCAGAAAATGCTTTTATTTTATGATTAAAGTGTATCTAAACCGGCACAAACATCTCACCTCAGAAGGGTTTGAATGGTGTGAACGCTCTTCTCAATAGTCAACACTAGAGGTGAGTGTTGTCCAGCAAATGTTGAGGCTGAATCTCAGATGGACTACATCAGGGCTGCTCATTCCTGGTCCTCAAGATCTACCACCCTGCCTGTTTTCCAGCTCTCCCTGTACTGCTTGCTGCTGATTACCTGGACCAGGTGTCCTTTCAATCAGATTGTGAGACATCTCTGACTGAGCCAATCAGCAGGTGGCAGGGCTTGGAGATCTGGAAAACAGTCAGGGTGGTAGATCTCGAGGACCAGGAATGAGCAGCCCTGGACTACATGGATTCATGCAGTCATCGTTCTGGGTCTGACTTGATCTTATCCTGAGTGATGCATCCAAAGGAAAGAAACTTTTCTTTTAAAATGAATTGTTACATTTATTATATTTTTCTGGGGTATTTCTGCATAATTTGTGTATCATTTTTAACACTGAGCAATATTTAGCCTTCTGGATAAGAGAAAAATGCCACTGCAGAATTTCTGCCTTTTTTTTTGTTGCTGTAGAGCATTTTGACTTAACACTTGAACACCTGAGACGTCGCCGGTGGCGCTTAAACACAAAATCTCTAACGTACTGTAACTTTTCAACCGTTAGCACGATAATTCCAGGAGAAAAGCAGCTCGTTGAGACACTTTTCTCCTTCAGAATCTGTAGAATTATCGTGTTAACGGTTGAAAAGCTTCAGTAAATCAAAGAACAGAAACTCTGGATCTCTGCTGTTAAAGGGTTAACTGGTATCCAGACTTAACAAGCTTAAACCAAAGGTTTTAACTTACTGGGAAAGTTTTTGTTTTTCACTCAGTGATATTTTAACTTTATCTTAGATAAAACAGATAACAAATGAAGACTAAAGTGTTCTAAAAATAGGCTTTCATTTGTCTCTGTGTGGTTTGTAAGTAGCTGTCATACTTCTGTAGCTCAAATAAATGCAAAAAATTCACTTTGTTCTGTCAACATTTTTTTATTTTTATCATTAAAACAGTGGATGAACATCTAGATGTCAATTACCACAATGCATCTTGGGTAAGCCAGGTGGATGAAGAATGGAACTCCTGACAGCATGAAAATGATAAGGATTCAGAGCCAAGGATTTGGTTACAGGAGCATTTTCCTTCTTCTGGAGTGAATCAACATGAGACAGTCAAAGTCTGTGGTCATGAGTATCGCTCAGTAGCTTTGTTTGTTTGTAGAGTAACCATAGAAATGTTATGGCAGCCGTGTTTTAGTCTGAAAAACTCTGCCGGAACCAGGTCTGCCTTAAAGACTCTGACGCTGTTTGAAAGTAAGATTTTTGTGAAATACTTAGAGGCTTTTCCATATTTATTTTAAAGTTCTAAAAATCCTGTTTTTCTAGTTTTTGTCATGTATTTGTGGCATTTTTCTTCTGGAAGAACAAATGAAATAAGAAATCATTTCATTTTTGCATTTCCGAGTATTTCTCCTTTTTAAATCTCTGTCAATCCAACAGTCTTGGACACACTCTGTTTTTCATCAATGATCTTCTTTCTGCTGCACATGCACTAAACCCTCGAGGATCTGGTCCGGCTAGCGTGTCTAGTTCAGCTTCTGGAGAAGAGAAGATGCTACCTTCACATTGACTGCAGTCAAATGAGCCGCCGTTCACATTTCTGTGGTCCAATCAGCCGTCACTGGATTTTTGGTTTGACTTTCATCCAATACTTACGGTAGCAGTCCTGAGAACGCTGGAAAATCTCCACCAGACTCCACGGAGCTTCTTGATGTGACCACAGAAATGTGAACGGCGGCTCATTTGACCGCAGTTGGAAAGGATTGTAAATCAATGAAAAAGCATTTGGATGTTAGCTTTCATTATTTTCTGCTCTGAGAAACCAATGGATTGAATGGATTGATCACAGCAACGTCAAGAAACATCAAAGAGTCTTTGGTGAACTGGAAGGAGAAAGAATCAGGATTTTGGAGGAAGTTCTGTCCATGAAGATCTGAGCTGACATCCGGATCAGAACCAGACGGATGGACATTACCCAGATTGATGGAGGTTTTTATGTAGCAGTGGGGAAGATTTACACTAGAGAGACACAGAGCTATCATGATCAGACAGGGGGGATTGGGGCCGGAGCTCCAAAAGCCACGCCCCCTCAGAGGATATTTTGGTAAGAGACTTCAGATCAACATGAAAAATGGCTTTTTAAGACATTTAGGTTGTGGAATTTTGGTTAAAAACTTCTTAATTATAATCAGATGGTTTTTTAAATTAAAATAAATGTCATAGGGGGACTTTAAAGTTGTGCTTTAATGGAAAGAAGTTGAGTTTTTCATCACAGCTTTGTGGGCGGAGCTTATCCTTGTGAATGAAGCTAGTCACAGACAGCAGCATCTGATGTAAATTAATAGGCTATTAGGTTTGCGATGACTAAACATCACAAGTGAAACTGAACAATAACGCCACTGTTTGACGCTTGTGGAAAAGCACATGCATGTGATCGCTTCATTCTGTCCACAACTGAGGGAGTACATACAAAATTCACAGAAACACACAGTGGTTTATATTACATTTTAATGTGCACAGCGTGATATTATACAATAGAGCAAGAAAATAACAAAATATTTCTTATAAAAATTTCACCTTCAGAGCTAAAAAAAATTCATTTCAAGAAACAGGTGCTGCAGTATTCCTGTGAGCAGACAGCAGGTGCGCTGAAGGTGGCAGACAGCTGAAGCGCAGTGTCTCTAGAAAACAAAGCACCGTCCGGCCATCCCTGGACCGGGCCGCATCCCGGAGTGGAGGTGTCACTTTGATGCATCCGCAGTCACAAAGTTTGGCAGAGAGCAAAAAAACAAAAACACAGAGAGTCGACGAGGTCCCATATCGATAAAAGATCCAAGGTTTCATGTTTGTCCTCACATTGTCTTCATCCGATGCATTTACGTGTACCACGGTGGAAGTGAGGCTGTTGGTGCTTTTATTTTGGCGGCTCACAGTGAGAGCTTCCTGCTTCCACACGCATCGAAACAATGACATCAAGTTCTTCATATTCAAAGTGTGGAAAAGAGACAGAAGTGTGGATCTTTGAAAGGCACCGAGCCTCAGTCGGACAAAACGACACAGCGGAGCTAAAAAAACCAAAATCCTTCCTGCAGACGATGGAGGGACAATGAAAGTATGGTTGAGAGGAAAAGATAGAAGACAGCGAGGTGCTGGAAGGTGGGAGAGCTCAGTGTAATCAACAGCGGGGGGGGATGGGGGGGGGGCTGCTGTCAATCACTTTTTGTCTCATTTCTGCTGAGTTAGTCAAAACGTGGTTGCACTCGCGCTTTGTTTGTAGTTTGACCCCAATCGCCCCCGCCCGCCTGAAACAGTGACACGTTTGCATGCATGGATCCATGTGTGACCAGCCCCCCCACCCCAAAAAAATAATAAAAATACAGGGGGAGGAAAAACAGATGCAGCAGAACTGAAGAGAGATTGTAGCAGAACCCCCCCCCCCCCCCCCCAAGAAGATCTCTTTGGTTGGCGAGCCTTAACCTGCTGCCGACAGTGAGACAGTTAGGAATACAAGTCATGTGACCCTAACACCCCCCGCCCCACCTATTTTTCCCACCCCCCTTTTTCCTCCTCCAGCCGTTGGGCGTGGCTACACCTCCTTGGTGGTGCGGATCCGGATGCTGCTCAGGCACCGGCCCATGGCCTCGAACAGCGGGTCGCAGAAGGTGTGCACGCAGATGGAGTACACGCGGCTGATGCAGTGGATCTCGATCAGGTAGCTCTTCACGCACGGCACCACGGCCCAGATGTGCAAGAAGGACAGGATGGCGAAGAAGATCCCCCAGACCAGCGCCAGCGGGATGCCGACCACAGCCGTCAGCAGCCGGTAGCACCAGTACTTGGTGACGGTGAAGGTGGTGAAGCTGGCTTTCCACACGCCATCGAAACTATAGGTCCCTGATGGCTCTGCGATGATGTCCTCGAAGTCCACCTGAGGGGCGGAGACAAACCGTCAAACAATTGGCACTACCAAAAAACATCAGATCATGTACGGCAACACGGTCCTCTGTAAACGCCATCAGTGGGATGTTTAAAATCCGGCATGTCCAAAGTCCGGTCGTGGGTCAAATCCTTTCAAATTCTACTGGTAAACAGGTTTCTGTCATAAATCAACAACATGAGGCCCCCAGCAGTTTCTAAGAACTGTGATTTCTTGATTGTGATTGGCTGAATTCCAGTCTAAGCTGCTGTAAACCTGTAATAACCTGTGGCTTCTTGAACTTCTGACTCTAGAGGGTCAAACAGTTTGAATGCTTTCACTCAATCGAGCATTCAAACAGCAGAGATTCTCCTGCTCCGTCCGTGCGCTTTTCAGCACGGAAAAAACAAAATCACAATTTCAGCGTTTCACATTTCATCAATCTTGGTATCAAAACGTTCAGCTTGTTCGGGACATAAACCTTTAAGTTTTTGAAATATTGAGCAAAATAAGAAAATAAATGAGAAATCTTCAAACTACAAATGAAGCATAACTTACGATAATGCAAGTGTGAATGCTATAAGCTGAATGCGACCGCTTAAGACGCCACAGCCAGTTAGCTGAAAATGCTGAAACTGAAAGTTTCCTAAAATATTAGCTAAATGCCAAAAAACACTGGAAACATGTCTAAATTAGCCAAAACCAGCTAGCATAATGCTAAAAACAAAAGCTACACTCCAACTTAACCTAAAAACCCAGCTGTTGCTGAACATGTTTGAGTTAGAATGGTGTCATAGTGCCCAAAGTTTTTGAAGAATTGTAAGACTTTCTAATTTCCTAAGCGCCATTTTTGCTCAATGTTTTTAAAAAACTATAAGGCTTACCAAAAGTACAAACAGTAATATTCTAAACAAGCTGAACGTTTTAAAACCAGGATTGCTGAAATCGCTGAAAATGTGATTTTTTTAACCAATACTTACTAAATATTCACAAAATTTCAAAATTTTAAATAAATTATAAACAAGCCTTTAAATCTGTTTATAGTCTATTTTTTTCATCTTTCATGCTTTCAACTTTCAAACATTTTGGAGTTTAGCTAATATTTTAGCAGCATGCTAACATTTTTGGCTAATTTGTTGTCTATTATGGTTTTTATAAGCAAAGTTAGAATTTAGCTTCTGTTTTAGCAACAAGCTAATATTTTTAACAAATTTAGTTTACTGAGGAATTTTGGGCTATTCTGGAGTTCAGCTAGTATTTTAGCAACATGCTAACATTTTTGTCTAATTTGTTAACCACTGAGGTCTTTCTAAGCAAATTTAGAGTTTAGCTTCTCTTTTAGCAACTTGCTAACGTTTTTGACCAATTTAGTTTGCTAAGAACTTTTCGTCCATTTTGAAGTTCAGCTAGTATTTAAGCAACATTGTGGGTTTTTTTTCTCGCTAATTTGGCATCTACAAAGTGCTTTTTGGTAAGTTTGGTTGTCCAGCCAATGTTTAGGCAACACATTAAATATTTTTGCAAAATTTGCATTTATTAAGGATTTTTAATCATTTTTACTACATATTTTTCAGCTCTTTCATAGTTCTTTAACAAAATTTCCAGTCTGTTAGCAAATGTAACATTTTACAATTTGCATTTTCAAAGTAAATCCCCGTAGCAATTACAGTAAATTGCGTCACCAGTTTCAGCAAAAAGCTTCAGCGTCTTCAGCAACTACTCTCAGGATAAAGCATTCACTCTGGCATTATCGCAGGTAAAGCTAGTTTTGTAGTTTGCGTCTGTGATCAGAACCACAGTGGTTTGTTTTTCCTGAATAAGAATAACTATGTTTTAATTTTCTGGTCACACGATTTAAATATAGAAGCTTACAGTGACCAATTAACCCTTTAACACCTGAGGCGTCACCGGTAAGTTTTCAACCGTTAACATGATGATTCCAGTAGATTCTGAAGGAGGAAAGCGGCTTCAAATTTCTCTCAATTCAGACTGAAGAAGGTCAGAGTGAACCAGAGTTCAGTCCGAGTGGAAATGAATTGAGATCACCTCAAGACATGGATCTGAGAGCGGGTCCTGGTCCAGAATAGGGTCCACCTGCGTGTATTCAGACTGACATCTTTTTCTGGATCATCAGGTTGGAAACGAACTCTGGTTCACTTTAACTGAACCAAATGTGTCCATGCTGAATAACCCTTAAAATGATGACTAGACAGATTTGTTTCTGGTCTTCAAAAAATTCACAATAAAATCACCAGTAAAAATGTATTGAGATATAATTCTGTTCTATGGGAAAAATCAGAAGTTATATCATAGTAATACACTTTTTTGAAACGTTTAAATTTTATTGTTATAAAGATTTAAAGAATGCAAGCTGACTGGTTTGCCATCACACATTAAATCCTCTCCAAATCTTTGCAAGAACTCCTGTTTTAAATGATCATACATAAAAACCACACATTTCTATGTCATTGGACGAACCATGTCTGAGATTTAATGCATAGTTATGAAGATTTGAGCATAAAAACTTTTGGATGGGGCTCCTGCTAATTATATCCTGTCAAATTCCTTCTTTTACTGAGTACAGAGTTTCTCAAGAGCCCTGATGTGATGCAGATCCAGCTACCAGGCGAGTTTCACAGTCTGCTCATTAATTCAGAACTGATGAGTTCAGACTGTAGATCCACAACTTCACCTCCCAGTGAACATGTCAGCTCTGCTAAAGTGGAGGGTGGGATTCCTCGTAAGATTTATATCTGTTCTTGCCACAGCTGGAACGCGGTCTAACATCTGCCCTGCCCTCGATCCTGATTAACACACACTCACACACACAGACACGCTTGTTTTCTGCAGTGAAGGATCGTTCCCTCCAGAGGCTACTGAGCTGTCAGCTATTGGGAAACCAGAGACATTCCAGCAGTGAGTGGCAGGATCTCCCCTCCTTCACCTCCCATGAAGAAAACGAAGGATATGTACAAAATATGGACCCTAAACTTCTTTCATTTGTTGAAATGGTTTACTATAGCTAGCACCTTCATGTGCTGCGGTTCCACCCACAGCTGGTTGCTTTGCATTAATGGTAAATACTTGTGTGGTGCTTTTTACCTTCCTTCAAATGCCCAAAGCACTCGACAGTCACAGAACTATTCACCCATCTGATGGTGGTTCTGGCACCAACCTTCCACCAGAGGCAACGTGGAGTTCAGTGTCTTCCCAAAGACACTTTGACAGGCAAGGAGAGAATCAAACCCACAACCTTCAGATCAGAAGTCGACCGCCCTACCACAGCGCCACGGCCACCCAACCTCTAACTCACCTTTTTTTTGTCTGTTCATCTCTATAAATGGGGCTTTAAAAGTGCTGTCTGTTAGTCATTACCACATTTTTTACAATTTATGATAAACTTGTTCAAGTCCTGAAATGAAAACCATATGCGTGCTGCCCCCTACAGGTTGGAAAGAGGTATTAAAGTCCCAGAAGTCTAAGGCCATGTCCACACGTAGCCGGGTATTTCTACAAACGCATATCTGCCGACCTCCGTTTTATAAAAACGGTTGCGTCCACACGTGATCGTTTTCAAAATAATTCCGTCCACACGTCCCCGCATACTTGCGCTGCTGGGCGATGTAATGAGCATGCCAGAACAGTAGTTGGCAGTGTTTTCCTAAAAGTCAGTGAAAATCTCCGAGCAGGAGGAAGGGATATTTGTTGTAAAATAGCCGACTGCAAAGCGCTTATTCTCCTTTGTTCCTCGACAAGAAGCAGTAATTGTGTTTGTAAAAAAAAGCAAGTATGAAGCATCTGTACCAGCGTAATAATTAACACACTCCTCGGGTCCATGCTGAGCATTGTAAACAGCGGCGCATCTATGACGTGTATGCAGTAATTGTTGCAAAGAGTGACGTTTAAAAACGTAGATCTCCGGTTACGCATGTCCACAAGCAGACGCGAAAACGGAGTTTTCCAAAATCTTCACTTTAGCCGGAGTTTTCCCAAAGCTCCGTTTTCAGTGACTTAAACCTTCGGTTACGTGTGGACGATAGGCCGAAACGGATAAAAATATATGCGTTTTAGCAGATACCCGGCTACGTGTGGACAGGGCCTAAGCTCCAGTATAAAAGCCCCGCCCACTTTTGAACAGTCGACATGCTCGAGAATTGAAGCCCACAATGCGACGCAGAGCGGTGGAGGGTCCGGAGGGTTGGAAATCTGTCTGACCGACAGACAAAGAGCGGCTGTGGGATGGAGACGCGGCCTGTTTGGGAATCTTGAACTTTATGATTTTTATCTATTTATTTTATTTGGATTGAGACAATAATAAAACGATCTATTAGTTACCTCAAGCTAAAATCACTGTCAATGTCAATCACATCCAGATCACACCTCCTCAGATCCGCCCACCTCCCCTAGCCCCGCCCTTTTTGTTTGCATTTTTCAAATCTGGGCTGAGAGTGGAGTCAGACTCCAACTGCCCTGTTTGGTTACCCTTTAAAGAATGTTTGTGCACTCTACGTACAAAACTTGTGGCCAATGAGCACGAATTAAAGATTAAATCAGGTTGAACCAATCAGCATATGGATGACGGATCCTTTAAATCAGGGGTCCACAAACTGCGGCCCACCTCCACATTTGGCCCGGCCCTTGAACAATATCAAAGACACATGATTTTTTTTTTTTTTTTTTTTTTTTTGTGGCTGTTAAACCGTAAAGGTTTAAGTTTAGACACAAATAACATGATTGATGCTGACAGAAAACATGTCAGCGTCAATCGAAGGCAGAACAGCGATTGATACTAACCGCCTACAAACTGACCCCAGCCTCATATCAGTGAAGAACAAAACTCATGTGGCCCTAAAAGAAAAGTTTAGGGACTCCTGCTGTAAATCCTGGAAATGCTCGACTGGGATTCAGGACATCACGTCTTTCACATATCAGAATAAAGCAGCCAAAAGAAAACCTTGGAGCAAGATTCACTAGATTTGCACTTGTTCCACATTTCACACCAAAACTCTTTAAACTGTAGGAAAAGGGGAGGAAGCCCCTCCCTGCTTGTCCAGTGTGAATAAATGTGCGTTTAGCAGGTTAGCAGGTTCTTGAGCGTCCGTAACAGACCGGGTGTGATTGTAGCTAAACAAGTAAAAACCTACAAATTGGCTATATTTTAAAGCAAATCTCATGCAGAAACAGAAACATTTGAGATTAAAATGTTGATTAATTAGTTTTAAAAGAAAAATGACATGATAAATAATCGCAATTGATGCAATGATTTGAACCCCCTTCTTCTTCTTTTCCTTTGGGCAACTCAGCTTCATCTGTCTGTCTTCATCATCCTCTCCTCTAACACCAGCCACCTTCATGTCTTCATTCTCTGCATCCAGAAACCTCCTCTCTGGTCTTCCTCCAGACCTCTTTCCTGCAGCTCTAGACTCAGCATCCTTCTACCAATATATTCTCTGTCTCTCCTCTGATGGTCTCAATCCTGATCCTATCCATCCTATTCACTCCCAAAGTGAATCTCAGAATCTTTATCTCTGACAAGCCATCACATATTGACGTTTGGACCCCTTCACATCGCTTTTTGACGTTTTAGGTCTCCAGGCGGTGTTTTTTGATGAGCTGGCCTCGGGATGCGGTACCAGGACACGTCCAATACCGGTTTACCACCAGTTCGTGTCCAGTACCACGTCTGATACTGGTTCAGGTCCAGTACCGCATCTGGTACTGGTTCGGGTCCAGTACATCTGGTCCAGTTTTGTGTTAGGGTTACTTGTGCGCTATGCGTTGCTGTAATAGACCGGTTCTGGTCCATGGCCTGGAGGTTGGGGACCCGTGATTTAATGGGAACAGGCAGCATGTCAAACAACGACGACCTGTGGACAATATATGACGACGTGGGGGTGAGAATGTGTTGTCATCTCTGCTTCCTCCATCTCTTTTCCTCACTGAAGACAGCATGGCTTCTCTCACCACAGTTTTGTAAACCTTTTCTTTCACTTGAGCTGAAACTCTTAAATCACATGAAACTCTTCGACACCCCAGAAAAGACTCCTATATGAGGTTTACATTAAACACTAAATACAAGACCAGGTTTTTCCTGGTAAAAGGTCCAGGAAGAGAGAGCTGAAAAATCATGGAAATTTGTCACAAATACAGATCAAAGTATTAGATCACTTTCCCCCTGAAGCAGGAGTGTCAAACAAAATGGGAAAATGGGCCAAAATCCAAAACACACCTTAAGTCGCGGGCCAAAAGAGATAAACATTCTTTGAACAGTCTAAAACTAGATTTTTAAAATTTAAGCTTTAAAACAGTAATTTTTTAATATAATTATGAACTCGATATAAAGCATAACCCACAATGATGCTAGTGTGAATGCTGTAAGCTGGAATTGGACGCTGAAGAAGCTCGTGCTGATAGTTGAAGATGCTGAAATTGATAGCTGGAAACGCTAATGTTAATAGCCAGGTGAAATATTAGCTAAAACCAAATTATCCTAAAAAACTAAAAAAAAAAAAAAACCATGTAACTCAAAACAGCATGTAGCTGAAAAAATAGATAAACTCCAAAATTTTCAAAAAACTGGAAAAAAACTTAAATTAGTCAAAGCAGCTAGCGTGTTACCGAAATCTTAGCTGAACTCCAAAAACAGTCTAAAATCTCATTTAAATGCCAAAATAGTCCAAAAATCTTGCAGAAAATAAATTTTTAAAATTAGAAAAAACCCCAACTTTTTAACGTAATTATAAATAATAAAAAAGCAGGAATATTATTCCATAATAATCAACTAAAACCTTAAATAACTCTCAATATTTTACTCTCCATAAAAATATATTCAGTCAAAATTATACAAGTTAGAAATGGGCGCAAGATAAAATCGGGTCATTAATAACAATAAGATAAAATGATCTGGAGGGCCGGATCCTTGACTTCAACTCATGTACCCTAATATATGTCATATATTTCTGATCGTCTCTCCCTTTAAATTGAACAATTCTGTAAAATAACATATAAACCTGGAGAAAATTCTTTGAGACTGAAATAGAACCAAATATTCTCCAATCCCTCGGTTAACAATGTCATGATAAAATCAGCTGATGTAAACACATTTGTAACATTTTGCTGACTTCTCTGGGTGTGGAAGCACCACTGTTCCATATTAAAGATGATCTGCATTTTATTAAAACCATCAAAACCGTGGACTCAGACCCATGACCTCCCAGTCCCAGGCAGACACTCTTCCATAAGGCTGATTTATACGACTCTGCAGCCTGAAATCTCCTGTCAGAGTAAAAGCGGCGCTAAAGTGCCCGCTCAGATCAACAGCTGGCACAGCTCGGAATGCAAACCCGTCTGACGCCCTGGGAGTTTTTTCCACGGCTCCGCTCGGAGCTTTGAAAGCCGAGGCAGAGCGGCGCGCCTCCATGAGGGGCCGCTGTTGGCTTCTGGTGCCGGGCGGGATACTGAGGAAATCCTCCAGGTTACCTGAGGACACAGCAGTAAACACCACAGCAGCTTTTATGTAGATTTCACTGCTCTGCTGTTAGATAAAGACTTTTAGAAAAAGGCGTCCATGTTGTTCCTAAAATGTTGCTGTTTGACTGAAACAGACTCCTGAAACCCGGAGCTTTTCCTGCAGACTCCCAGCAGCTCATTCATCCCAGCAGCAGCTGATTCTCTCTCCGGACCTCCGGAGACTATTGGGAGGCCTGATATGAAACAGTGCGGTCTTGGGGTCGACATGTGACCAGTTGGCAAAGCAACCGTATTATTGAGTAAATAGGGCCAAGTGCTATTTCCAGAGCTTTATCTTCAGGCTGTCAGGCACGCTTGACAAGACAGAGGAGAGCGGCGCATCAACAGTCTGACGGTCAGAGGACCAGAGGTTCGGTTGAAGACCGACGGCCAGGGAAAATATGCTATTTCTATGTGGACATTTTCTGGGAAATGCTTCATTTGAGTTTTTTTTTTTTGGTTTGTATTTTCATGTGTCCACACTAAACAGCTTCTGTGTGAAAGAAGTTTGAAGCTGAAAATGGAAAATGTTACTAAATAAAAGATCATCTTTAGTTTGTCCTTGATAACCGGAGTCTGCAGCCAAGACTCAAACTGCTCACCACAAAAACTTCCTGTGCGGCATTTTAACTCAATGCACGTAAAAAAAAAAAAAAAAAAGACCCACAACTTAAGGAAAGGAAAGAATAAAAAGTCTCGGAGCAGGAAGATCCATTGTTTCATGTGGGCAGGTGATTGAGGCCAGCTGTGGGTGCAGCTGCAAGAGAGCATGAGTCACAGCATCCACGCACTCGCCATGTGTGCTGCTTGTCATGTGTGTGTCGAGCGTGGCTGATTACACAACGGTGACCGCAGAAGGGATTCCCTGTTTGGGCTTGACTGCTGTTTCACTCCAAACAGCCGCTGCCATCAATGGAAAAGACAGACTGCTCGACTGATAGACCAACTCCCATCATCTCCTGCTCTATTTTCAAAGCACTCCCAGTGGTTTTGCAATCACGATGATGCCGTTTTTAGCCAAAATCTAAAAAAATCGGTTGTTTTTCAGGACATAGTTTCTGCAGAGCAGCACAAGTTCATTAGAATTTTTGGTGACAGTATTTACTTTAACGACAGAAGGGATTTGCTGAAAATGGAAAAGCTATTTGTAAAATATTAAATTTGCTAGACTGGAAATGTCATCAAAGTACTATCAAAGAGTGCTAAAGATGACCTAAATTTCTGAAAAAAACAATTAAATTATCTCCAAAAACTTAGTAGATGCCAATTTAGCCAAAAAAACTACCACGTTGCTTGAATACTAGCTAAACTCAAAAAGAGCCTAAAATTTCTCAGTTAACTAAATTAGTTAAAAATTTTAACCTGATGCTAAAAAAGTAGCTAAACTATAAATTATCCCAAAACCTCAGTAGATCACAAATTAGCCAAAAAGATATGTTGCTAAAACATTAGCTAAACTCTAAATTATCCTCAAAAACACCAAGTAGGCAGAGACGTTAGCATGTTGCTTAAATATGACCTAAACTCTAAATTAGCATAACAAACATCAGTAGATGACAAATTAGCCAAAAACATTAGCCTGATGCTAAAATAGAAGCTAAACTCTCAATTAGCCTCAAAAATACTGGTAGATAACAAGTTAGCCAAAAAAGTTAGCATGTTGCTAAAACAGAAGCTAAATAATAAATAACCCTTAAAAAACTTCAGTAGATAACAAATCCAAAAAGTTTATATGCTGCTAAAATGTTAGCTAAACTCTAAATAAGCATCAAAAA
The DNA here is from genome assembly GCA_003999625.1 of Oryzias javanicus. Classification (NCBI taxonomy): domain Eukaryota; kingdom Metazoa; phylum Chordata; class Actinopteri; order Beloniformes; family Adrianichthyidae; genus Oryzias; species Oryzias javanicus. The sequence goes on along the minus strand of CM012442.1, from coordinate 3,440,357 downwards.
CTCCAGTAGACTCCAAATAATCCAAAAATGTTAGCATGTTGTTGAACTATTAGCTATGTATGTAAAGGAGCAGGAGGTTCACTATGGTGTGAATGTTTACTAATCATTCACTTAATACATAAATACTCAGACATTTAAGAAAAAAGCTACAATAACGTGTTCAAAACATCATTTTGATCAGTCTTGGAGACTGGAATTCCTTCCACAAGTTTCCTTTTTACAGCGGATGCATGTGATGACAATCCCTCGGGGGCGGTCAGTTGACTCGATCATAAAGACCCTGACCGCGGGGAGACTCTGACTCACCGTCACGACTGAGAGAAGGAGGATGCAGAGCAGTGAAGCAGAGGAGACAGAAACAGGAAATCTGGAGCGTTTCCACAGTTATAATAAGAAAAGCTGTGTCGCTTATTTAATTCACTTCTGTGAGGAGTGCTCACTTTGTCTCATGCTAAAGGGACCGCTTGTATCCTAGTGAAATGTAAACTTATGATGATCAACTTCATTAACCCTTTAACACCGGAGCTCCAGTGTTTTTGTTCTTTGATTTTCAATCATTCCCATGATAATTCCAGTAGATTTTGATGGAGAAAAGCTGCTTTTCTCCATCAAAATCTACTGGAATTATTGTGTTACCGGCTGAAAGGTTTTGTGTTCAGCCTCAGATGTTAAAGGGTTAAAAGCATGAGAGGGAGAGGTTTGTCTCTCAGCTGTCCATCCACACACCTTCTGAGCTCCTCTGGCAGCTGAAAGGGGTGGAGGTCTAGGAGTGGTAAGGGATCCCCCTCTGACTAAGCAGCGATTTGGGTGTTTCCCCTGTTTGAACAGCCCCGTTCAGGCATTTCAGAGGCCCGACCCCTCCCTCTCCACGCGGGGAGCTGTTTGACCCCGCTCTGATGTGAGGGCCCGCCCCAGCTGGAGCGGAGAGTGACAGGCTCCCCACCAGTGTGCACGCGCGTCAGGTGGCCTCCAGCTCCCCCCCTCATTCTCTCCCAGCGCGCATGGAAAGAATTCAGAGGTTGGGTAACGTGAGTCCCCAAAAAACAGGAAATTCGTGATGTTTCCTTTGTTGCGATGGTCACGTTTTCAATCCGTGCGCGCAGGTGGGTTTGCGCTGCGTGCGCAGAGCACAACTGCATCTGTGCCTCCCTAATCGGGGGAAAGACTGTAAAGAGACCGCTCCACTGGAACGGCAGAGCGCAGCAGCCCCGAGAGCGCACGGTGACGCACAGGCGCAGAAAACTCCATATCAGTTTTTACGCACATTCTTGGGCTCAATGTCTTGGACAAATGTTAATCTTTGTTTGTTACAAAAAAGCATAAACGTTGCTGCAGCTGCAACTTTAAAAGCAACTTGAAAAGTTGGACGTGAAGCAGCTCTGACTCACCTTAACAACGTCGTCGTTGATTTGTTTGGGGTCCCGGTTGACCAGATCTATCTCCTTGGTGTGGACGTCATCCATCGTCTTCTCGTTCACGCTGTCGTTGTCCATGTCCTTGTTGTTTGGCTTGTATATGTTCCCCTGCTTTCGGATGAAGGGCGAATGCACAAACTCCTGTGGAGATCCGAGGGAGGCAGAAAAGTGAGGAAGAGGAGGAGGAGGAGGAGAAGAAGGAGGAGGAGGAGTGGTGCGCACTGTGCGGCGCGCCGAGAGGGAGCGAGACTGCAGTGCAAGTCACCGGCCTGCCCCGCGAACAGGGATGGGTTTAAGCGCACAGAGCATGCAGCGCCACACCCCTGCGCTCCGCCGCAAGGGGTCCTCACCACCCACACAGTCCTCCCGACCTGTCATCCCGTTGGCTCGGCATGGACGAAGACGCATGGCAGCGATTCAAAACACTTTCATCCAAATACAACCTCATCTTCTAATCTTTATTGCCAGAGGGGATATTTGTTTAAAAAAAGTATTCAGCCATGCAAATAGTTGTTTAGAAAAGTGAATGCCCTCAAAGTTTGTTTTATTTTAGACCATTAGTACAACAGCATATGGAAAAGTGAGGTCCGAAATCCAAATGGGAGACGCGTAAAGTTCCGTCTATTGTCAGGATTTTCATGCGTAAAATGGCTTTTTACTGGAGCGCACTGTGCGCAAAAGCAGGAAACTGAAATTATTCTATAATCAATGGAAAGAGGGACTGAAAAAACAACAAGCAAACTAAGAAAAACAGGGAAAAGAATCTGATTTGAAGTGGGGAGCCACACCGTACCTCGTCAGCGTCTCCGTCCCTCCGCTCGCCTGTCATTCTGTCCTCAGGAGCAAATGGGTTCCTCCGTTCAAACACAGAGCGCTCTAAGGGAAGCGGAGTGGGAGGCGTGAGCGCGGACAACCGCGCGCCTGATGATGAAATCCCTCCTGAGTTGCCCTGGCACCGTGTGAAGACAAAACTGCGGAAAGTCTGAGCGCGCGGGGGAGAGCTCCGGTGCGTCTGCACGTGCAGCACCTGCGTGCGCGCGCACGGCGGGACCGCCGTGTGGACTGCAGAGAAGGACTTGATCTCACACTAAAGGGATTCCGAGAAGCGCATGGAGGGAAAAAAAGATCTTTTAGGAATCAACCAGAATATAGAGAGGTGTTTTTTAAGAGAGAGGCGGATAAGAGGGCAGGGTGCTCGGATAAACAGTTATTGAACTCTCTAAACCTAAAATGTTAAAACTTTAAAACCAAAACTTTTTAACATTTTAACATATGTCTGTCATAATAGTGTGAATGCTGTAAGCTGAATTGGGCTGCTGAAGATGCTAGTGCTGATAGCTGAAAATGCTGAAATTGATAGCTAGCTAAAGTATTAGCAAGTAGCCAAATTAGCCTTAAAAAGACCTCCCACAACTTAGTTTTGTCAAAATTAGTATCCAGCTAAAATATTACCTAAATTCCAAAATAGCATCAATAAAAATGGAAAAATAGTCCAAAAAAGCAAACATAATGGCAATTTTTAGAACTTTTAAACTGTAATTTTCGACATAATTAGGAATAATAAAAAGGCAGGAATACAATTTATAAATGAGATAACATCCGACCATTAATAACAATAAAATAAATACATCTGGAGGGCCGGATAGAATTACTCAGAGGGCCAGATCCGGCCCCCGGACCTTGACTTTGACATGTGCACTCTATCAGATGATTGCTCCAAAAGAAAACAAACAAACAAACAAACAAACAGGTGCCAATAAAGCCTCAGGGAAAAATAGATTTATTAAGAGACATGAACAGGATTTTTTTTTCTTGATTGCTTGAAATAAATCATTTCTAATCTAATCTAATCTAATCTAATCTAATCTAATCTAATCTAATCTAATCTAATCTAACTGCACATTCTTTTAAAGTAAACTATAATTTTCCTCTTACTGGACAGACTTCTTTTACAAAAGTAATCAGTCTGTTTGAGAAATGCATGCTGCTGTCTCATTATTGTAAAATTAGCTTTTATGATCATCATTTCTGCTCTCGAGCAAATATTTGATTTGATCATAAATGATCTGATCTGCCTGGAACAGCGGGGGAAAACGACGGCCCGCGGGCCACATTAAAGAATTTGATCTGGCCCTCCGAACTGGAATTGTTTAATTTTCCTTGTAGTTCATGTGTGTCCCCACAGATGGCGCACTACAGATAAACTGATCCATGTTCAGGTGCAGATTATAATTGTGTCATTTTGTAGTGTTTGAAAATGATTTTTTTTTCTGATATTCATGTGTGATTTCCAAGTCAGACGGTCATTTTTGGGATTATTCCTACGCCACCTGAACGCAGCATTTCCCTGAGTTTGAGTTTTTCTCATTGGTGAAAATGGTGCTAAATTGAGAACAAATGCCACCAATTTGAAAAAAAAAAAAACAAACAAAAAAACCCTCCAAAATATTCAGTTTTAAAATAACTTTCAATCGAAATCAAGGCATGTTGTCATCCAGATTCCGTGTAATATATGAAAGTTTTTGCCCACTCCTGGCCTAGAATGATCCACTCTGATCAAACTGTCTTCTTAACTTGTTTTTGGTGAGTTTTTCTGCTGATAGAGGACATATACGTAGAAAATCCTTCCATCTTCTTCTGCTCATCCGGTACCAAAGATGTCCAGACTTCCCTCTCCCGGTCACTCCCTCCAGCTCCTCTGACGGGACCCCGAGGCGTTCCCAGGCCAGCACAGAGACGTAGTCTCTCCAGCGTGTCCTGGCTCTTCCCTCCACCAGTGGGACGAGCCCAGAACACCTCTCCAGATGATCCTGAGTATTTCTTTATTCAAATCTTTGTGAATCGGGAGCAGACGAAAAACTGCTGTTGGAAAAAGATTGTATCTGTGATGTAGAAAATACGCTGGGCGGACCACAAGCTTCCAACTGCACTTCAATCCAATGTATCGATAAATGGATCCGTGGTGTGAGCTGGAATCTGGATCAGAACTAAACAGCTGGATGGCTCCAGTCACGCTCACCGTTTTTCTTGTGCTGGTGATGCTAGTTTGGGCGTGTGAGGAGCTGTAAGCTAGCAGGAAAACGTGTAAATTGATGCACAAGATGTTATCTTACGTTCATGTCTAATTTATATCATTTTGACTAAATATATTATTATTTAGAGTAAAATTTTGACAGTTATTTTAGTTGATTTATTCTGGAAGGATATTCCTGCCTGTTTCTTTTCAAAGTAACGTTAAAAAATACTAAAAGTAAAGTTTTAGTGTCTCATAAATGTTTGGCCCACAGGCTAAGGTGTGTTTTGGATTTTGGCCCCTTGTGGGATTGAGTTTGACGGCCCTGGATTAGGGGAAGTGAGCGGGAATGTCCCGTCCACGACTGAGAGTTTCAAATTTAACCAACTCCTGTCGCTTTTTTTTCCTTTTAATTTTGACTTAAATGTCATAATCATGATTAAAAGAGCACAGGGGACGATCTTACATTAGATCCAAAGATGATCAGAGTTGATCTCATCACCAGTCTCTTGATTTTATGTGTAAATGGTTTAGGTCTTATCTGCTCCAGACAGATTTGTTCTGTAGACCCTAAACCCAAACGCTTTATATTCTTTAGTTCAAAGGAAAGCTTCAGAGGGCTTCACCTGCAGAGAGGGAGCTGTGGCACGGTGACAGGTTTGATCTGTGGGAACGTTCAGACTCTCAGGGTCATCATCACACAACATTAAAATGTCATTCAGAGAACCGACGGGACCGGTTCTTCAGCCGGCTCACCTCACGGGGAAAAGCTCTGAGAATCGGTGAGACGGTGGAGGAGGAGCTTGTCAAGTGACATGTTGACATGTTTTCAACTCTTTAGTATAAAAGTTCAAATAAGGGCTATGTATCCGTTTTCTAACTAACTCTAAAACCCACTTTTTCTATCATGTAAACGTCTAACTTGCTTCTGTTTCTTACATTTCAAACCTCAACCCTCTCATCTGCACATTGGTTGACCCTAATAGAAGTTGAGGGGGCGGGCCCAGCAGTCAGCTGACAGTGGCTCCTAACCTGCAGTCTCCAGGGAACATGATGTCTTCAGCTGAGAATGTGGTTTGGTTTTGTCCTCCTCAAATAAAGTATTCTCTGAAATCCTTGAAATGTAGGTGACAGCCCTGAACACGCCCCCTTCAGAGACCTGCAGCGCGCTCCTGCAGCGCGCTCCTGCAGCGTTAACCCGGCCGCTCTAGAAGACGTCGAAGCGTTCACTTTGTTCAAACACAATTCTGTTTTATTGACATGCACGAGACGGACAACATCCCACAAAATCTTATTTCATCTTTTAGAAAAAGAAGAAACTGATTTTTTATTTATGGCATCGTTACTGTTATGACAAATACAAAGAAATGTGTTTTTTCAAGCATAAATAAAAAAAGAAAATTTCCTTTTTTTGAAATATGAAACAGTTTTTATTTCTTTAGAGGTCTACACGACTCCCTTTCAAAATAAAAGACAAGCTGTCCCAGATAAAATCATCTCAATGCAGGAAATATAGTTGTAGGAGAGAAATGTCAGAGGAAAAATTCAAACCAAAGCCACAGTTTGTGGTACATCTCAACCAGAAATTCATGAATCTAAATAAAAAATAAATAAACTAGAGCTAATGAAGTGATCCTTATCACAGAATTAAAATCTGTGTTTTTTTATTTAAAAATAGAAAGTGTAACTTAAATTCTGGTTGTGTGTTCTGACTTTAGATTGATTTTCTGTGGTAAACAGAATTCAAACATCTTAAAAAATAGTTCAGTTTTAAAAACTATGAAGCCAAACTGCTGGATAGATTGTTGCGGCATTATGGGTAATGTAGTCAGGATCCTGGTGGAATAATCCATACTGTCCTTCAAGTGTTTGAGCCTTTTTTTATTATAAAACCTGTTCGATAAACCTAAACTATAATAATTTTTCAAATACATTTTTCTTTACCCAGAAAGCCGTAATGGAGGGATTAAAGAGTCGCTCTGGAGCTGCAGAACACTGATTTACAACATTTCTATTAACAAGAGCCTGAATCGATTCCATTCTGATATATTAGATTCTTCTGATTATTCGATTCAATTCAGTTGAGTTTATACATTTAAACATATTTATCTACTATATGATTTGAAAATATTTATATTAATCTGATCCAGTTCAAATACATAAAATGTATCAGTGAAATACTGAGATTATTAATATAATCCAGTGTTCCATGGATTCTCTAAAGCAGAAGTTCTAACAAAAATATTCAGATCATTAACATTGGAAACATTGTTCTGCTTCTCCTGGAGGACGTTTCAGTTTGACCACTAGGTGGTGATCGCACTACAGTATTATACATTATTCCAGAAGAAGAAGACAATATGAGGAAAAAACTGATGTTTTAGACCACAAAAAGTTACTTTAAAAATATTTCCTTAAAAGAATTTGTAAAATTCCTGCCTGTGAGTTTATAAAGATGTTCATTTAGTCAGTAATGGATGTTCAGGACGACCAGCGTTAGCGTTAGCCGTCCAGTAGGAAATTCCATTTAACGTTGGCATCAAGCTAGCGGACTTTAGCTTTATGTGCTAAATGTATATTTTTATAAATCGATTAATGATCTATTAATCTTAAATCGATTCAAATCAATTAATCGATTTTATAAGCTGAGCCCTAATTATTATAATACAGTTATAATATGGTAAAGGGGGTTAGCACTCATGCGTCACAGCGAGAAGGTTCAGATCCCAGCTGGGACCTCTCTGTTTGGACTTGTCCTCATGTGGTTTCCTCCCACAGTCCAAAAACATGCTTCACCGGTTAATTGGTACCTTTCAGTTCCCCCCAGGTGTGGGTAAATGGGCCTGCGCCAGACTGGTGACCTGTTTACGGTGTGCCCCCCCTTGTACCCAACGTAGGTCAAGAGAATCTGGCCACCGAGAAAAAAAATAGGGAGATCGGAAATTATTATCCATAAGTCCCTCCCCCTGCCAGAACCAACCGAGAAAAACCATGTCCAGAAGTCGTCGACCAGAACCCCCGCTTTAAGCTTTCTGCCTTTTTCCCTTTGAGAGACTGTAACTGCTCACATGATCAGCTGATTCTCAGGCAGAAAACGGCTTTTATCTGGAGGTAAACGGGTGTCGTCATCCAAACTTGAACACTTGTTAATATGGACTTGACAGAACTGAAACGATTAACGTTCTCCATCTCATCTGCACACGACGCTGTTAGACAGTTACAGTTTATTCACACTTAAAAGCTGAACGTTCTGAAACGCTTTTAAAATATCATTTCAGAAAGGGTTGGAAAGTTACAAAATTTACGCTTTCGGCTAGAGATTGTTTCTAGCGCCATCTCGCGTGTGACCAGAGGCCCCCTCACATATGTTGGGATAGGCTCCAGCAACCGCAGTCTCCAAAATTAACCAGTTTATTTAGTCTGTTTAGTTTTTAGCTACTTTTTCATGCTTCATGACTATTTTCTGCATCTGTAAAATTACCTGCATGAAGCCCAATGAGGAAAAACTTTCTTTGTGATTTTGGGCTACAGAGATAAAATTGAATTGAATTAAAAGGGATTCAGCCAGTTCTGACGACGGCTGGATGGAAACTCTGAACTGAAGTGGATCATTGGAGCAGCTCTCTGGAGTTCAGCTTCATTTGATGTTTCTGCACAGTTCTGTTTTTGTTGTGATGTGGTGCTTCCCAAATCCTTATTGAAGGTAACCACAGCAACGGTTGTCACAGAAAACAAGAAGAACGTGCATCCACATCTCTGATGTGTCTGCTTGTGTGTTCAAACCTCAGAAAACAAAAGACTTCCTCAGAGTTTCCTGAAGAGCTCAGCGAGCTTTGTTACCTGCACAGCTGTGCTGGCAGCCTGCATCAAGTTTCCAGTAGGAAGCAGACGGAGCAACTGTGAAACTTCAGAAATGTTGTTTTCAGTCGTGAAGTGGGCTTGCAGAGTTTTCCTGTTTGCGCTTTGCAAGGATGAAGAAAACAGAGATCTGGAACGAGTGACCGCCGGTGCAGATTAGAGCAGGTTAAAGTTCAGGACGTCCCAAACGCTTGAGTTCAGGCCCTTCTCCCCGCAGCAGAGGTGTAGCCGCCGTGCAGGTCTGACAGCCTCGGGTGACACTTCATGCTTGTGCAACCGCGATTTACAACCCTCTTCTGGAACTAAGCTGCATATCAAAACACACTCATCACCTGTGACACGGGGAACACGCTCACAGAGGAATTCCCTCCAGGAAAATAACATTTTCATTTGGTCGTGGAGAGATTTTTAAAGAGTGGAAACTATCCAAACTGACTCGAGTGAAAGACTTGTCATTTTATGTCTCTCAATTAAAATGCATGTTGATTTGCAGAAGGAACAGGTGTGACCACACTCACTGCTGTTTTCCACTGTTGCACAACCCATCTCTTCAGGTTGCTGCAAAGCGGCTGAACAGCTGAAGGCAAACTCTCAGGCAGAGTCCAAATTTGGGATTTAGCTGCACATTGCAAACTAAAACAAGAATTTAAAGCTGATCTGGTTGGTCTCTCACTCAAATGATTTGGTTTCCTGTATGTCGCCTGTGCTCTCCAGTCTGCTCGGGTTAATCGCATGAATGCTTTGTAAACATTCACACTAAAGTGACTCTGCGGCTCCATTTTGCAGGTAAAAACTCAATCACACTTTCAGCCATTTCAGCTATCTTGGCATCAAAACGTTCAGCTCCTTCAGGTCATTATAGTTTAGGTATTCAGAAACTCGATAGAGCAAAATATGCCCCATAGGAAATAAATGAGAAAGTCATTCTCATTAGCAACAAGTCTATAAATATATTCTGTTCACATCTTTTATAGTAATTTTCAACAAATATTAGCTAATATTTTAGCAACATGCTAACATTTTTGGCTAATTTGTTATCGACTTTGGACCTAAGTCGATAACAAATTAGCCAAAAGACATTAGCATGTTGCTAAAACAGAAACCAAACTCAAAATTAAAATATAAAAACATAAGACTTAGGTTTTTATATTCTAATTTTGAGTTTAGTTTCTATTTTAGCAACATGCTAACGTTTTTGGCTAAGTTAGTTTACTGAGGAATTTTAGGCTGTGTTGGAGTTTAGCTAGCATTGAAGCAACGAGCTAGCTTTCTTTTTGGCTAACTTGGAACCTACTATGTTAATTTGGAGTTTAGGTAACATTTAACCCTTTAAGCCGAACACTAAATATTTTTTTAATCAAAATTGGCATGTATTAGGGAATTTTAAGTAATTTTACGACAAATTTTTCATTAATTTAGAGATTTCCAATCTTTTAGCAAATTTCACATTTTGCAAATAACTTTTGCATTTTCAGTAAAATACTTCAGCATCTTCAGCGACTACTTTCAGCAAAACGCCGTCACGCTAGTATTATCGCAAGAAATGCAACATTTTTAGTTTTTTTTTTTTAGTATCCAGAGGGGTGAGAATGGACAAATAAGTAATATTGATTTGAGGGCCGCAAATGGCCCGCGGGCCACCAGTTTGAGACCCCTGGCTTACACCAAGAGTTGGCAAACTTATCTCGAGGGCCAAAAAGGGTTCTAAAATTTGACGGAAGGGAACGGACCAGGAGCAGAGACATGACGCGAGGATTTCCTGTGGTGAGGAGGGAAGAGTCCATCAGCGCTGAATCCTCGTCCCAAGGGCCGAAATGTGGCAATATGTCGATGTGTGTTTGTTTAAGTGTATGGGGGGGTGGGGGGGGTTTGAGGGCAATGTCTTTTGTTTTTAAAATGTTATTATGTTTTTATGTTTTGAGTGAAAATGATCTTTTTTGAAAAGTGCTATACAAATAAAGTTTGATATGATTTGATTTGAAATGTGTTGAAATGTGTGCTGAAAGAAGCAGGGTGGGATCCATGTGTAGAACCGGAGCCCCCAGCCCAGCGTCACTGCCCTCCCGGCGAATGGCGTTGTGTCGCAACCGGCTCCAGTTGGATGATAAATCCCTGTAAAGGCCGTGGATGGAGTTGAGTTCTCGCTGAGCCCTCTCTCCCGTCTGTGGGACCGTTGAGACTTTCGACTGGGCTGCACTATTGCTCCGGACTGCTCCAGGAGGGGGATCGGCCCATGTACAACGGGCGCTAGCGGTCTGCAGCGATTTCGGCAACCCACCGATCCGTTTCTAAACACTGACCAAAGAGTCTAACAGTTTGTGTAAATGTTAGTCAGTGTGTAGATTTGAATTAGATATTCATTGTGTTTCATATAATAATGCATTTATTTATTAAAAAGGTTAAAATGTTGTTCATTTGATGCATTTTGTTCAAAAACATTAATACCACAACTTGGGAATTCTTTTTGCAATGCTCGGTTTTTTCCATTTTATGGTCACTTTACTGTCTGGTTCCAGTCCAATATGGCGTCAGTCTTTTAGTATCTTGGACAAAAATCCTGTGTCCTGTCTCTAGCAACATATAACTCATTGGTCTTCACCATGTCTACATGTCTTTATCATTGACTGCTTATGAGAACTGAACAGAGTGAGCCCCCCCCCCCCCCCCCCCCCCCCCCCCGTGTTCCGAGAAGTAGACCTCTATAGAGAAATGAACAGCTCGTTTTATTGGTCAGAATAACCATTCTTGCTCTGACATCTTCTCTTTTTAATCTAATAATCCTCATCTTTTTTCACAATGTTTATTCATTTTTGTAATTTATTCAAGTTAAAAATTGACCAATCAGATTCCTCAATTAAACTGAGTGACTTTACACTCACGGTGTCTCACGGCTGCACGGTGGCGCAGTGGTTAGCGCTCTTGCCTCACAGCAAGAAGGCCCCGGTTCAAATCCTGGCTGGGGGATCAGAAACACCAACTGGGACCTTTCTGTGTGAAGTTTGCATGTTCTCCACGTGCATGCGTGGGTTCCCACCGGGTACTCCGGCTTCCTCCCACCGTCCAAAAACATGCTTCATAGGTTAATTGGTTACTCTAAATTGCCACTAGGTATGAATGTGTGAGTGACTGTGTGTGCGAATGTGGCCCTGCGACAGACTGGCGAACTGTCCAGGGTAAACCCTGCCTTCGCCCATCAGCAGCCGGGATAGGCTCCGGCATCCCCGCGACCCCGAAAGGGATAAAGCGGCACGGAAAATGAATGAATGAATGACTTTACACTAATGGTTGTGTTAGATTGACAGATTTCTCTGAATCTGGTAGGGGTGTGGCTTTTAAACGAGCTTACTCCTGATTGGCAGGAGTGGTCACCACTCGGACCAATCCCTGCTTCCAGATGACGTCTGGCTCCAACATGATGGCTGGAAGTCGATCGTTTACTATGCATGACGTCATACTCAGTCCAGTTGTCATATACAGTCACTGGTCTAGATATGTAGAATTGCTGCGATGAGACAAACTGATCACTTATTCAGATCAATCCACAGTGTAGAGGAAATAGGTCTAAAATAAACGTCAGGTTTTTGAACATGAACGTTCATTTTTATTTTATCAGGAAGTTAAAAAAAGAGAGAGAACAGTTCACAAAATAGCAGATTTTATTCAGCTTTTACATGTTTTCAAATGCATCACTTTGATGCCAAAAGCAATGTGTTAGCAAACATGCTAGTAACATTAGGAATGTACCAAAACCAGAAAAAATTAACCGAGTCTTCTTTCAACATTCTACCACATTCATGGATGTGACAGAGCTGTCTGACTTTTATCTTCATTTTTCTGACATAATCAAACAAAAATGAGGATGATGGCAAATGTCCAGCAGTGCTGCCAAAGCAGTGAGATCAGCATGAACTTGGAAATGTGCAACAAGCTGCACCCTAGCATTCTACATCTTCAGACTGCAGACTGATTCTGAGCCGACTTTTAGAAGAAAGTTGCATTATGAGCAACAAATACCTTTCCGAAGCAGGAAATTGTCATCTGAAACATCAGCAGGACGTCAGTCTGGAAAACTGCTAATGCCACAACACACCTATTCAAGAAATGATGCAATTACCAGATTTTTTTTTAGCCATGAACAATAAATAAAATCTTGGTGATACACATGAGCCAAGAAATGTTCATAGAAACTTTAAACTTTGTCTGATTTGGTCAAAGTTGATATGTTCATAACCGCAAATATCTAATGTGATAATAAACAAACTAGTAGCCATGTAGTAAAATAACTTAAGCAGCAGATTTCTTTGAAGTTTTTTTCATCTCTTTACATTTTTTCTTCAGATTTGATAAATATACAACATCTCCTCCTCATTTCTTCTCAGAACTGCGAACTTGGATGGAGGACATGCTCTTTCCCATGCTGTGGTAGAGCGGAGCAACGAACGAGTCCAGCAGTTTCCTCCACACCGTCTGCGCGGGGGGCAAGAAGGTCAGGAGAACGCGGATCACCGGTCCCACCAACCTGAAGACACGAGACAGGAGAGACATGACGATACGGAAAAGAGGCAATGAAACAGCATTCCTTCTCAGAGGAAGTGTTGAAAGACACATTCAAAGGATTTTAACCTCAGAGTCCACATGCAAAAAATGAACACAGCATTATTCAGAAGTTTGTGTGAGAATTAACAAACAACCGATAGTTAAATCCCAATGACAGACTTCATCCGTCCAGTTTAGCAGGTCTGATAGAAGAATAGATTTCATGTGAACTTTGTTTCCAATCAGTGGAGTTAAAGACTTCTCCTCACAGACGGACATCTTGAATGGGCTCGAATCAGGATCAGCTTAAAGTGAACAAACAAACGGATTGAAAACTTAAAAAATACACATTGTGACAAAAAAAAGAACATTTTAAAACAAGATATTGTAAATTTGAAGAAAAAAATGAAAACTTGAAAAAAAGTTTATGAAAATTTGTCGAAAAACCCTAAAAATGTAAAAAAAAAAAAAATCTTAAAGAAATTGAAAAAAATGAAAGTTTGAAAAAAAATGTACTTGAAAAAAAAATTCTGAAACCTTGAAATACTGTAAATCTAGAAAATTTGAAAAAAGACCTGAAAACTTAAAAAAAACATGAAAAAATAAAAAAAATTGAAATAAATCATGAAAATAAAAACTTGAAAACTTGAAATCAATCAAAAAATTGAAAAAAATGAAAGTTTGAAAAAAGTGTATTTGAAAAAAATACTGAAACCTTGAAATAAATCTTGAAAATGTGAAAAAAACTGAAAACTTGAAAAAGAAATCTTAAAAAAATGGAAAAAATGAAAGTTTGAAAAAAATGATAGTTTAAAAAAAATACTGAAACCTTGAAATAAATCTTGAAAATTTGAAAAAAAACCCTGAAAACTTGAAATAAATCTCAAAAACTTAAAAAAAAAACAAGAAAAAAATTACATTGAAAAATACTGACAACTTGAAATAAAGCTTGAAAATGTAAATTAAAAAGCTTAATAAAAATATGTATATCTAAAAATGGCAGAAACTCCACAGTTCACCACAAAATTCCCGGCCACCGAAGTCGCGTGAGGTGAGCAGTTCAGAATGGACAGACACGCCCCCACCCTGTGTGGATTCCAGATGAGCTGACCTGAAATCCAGCTGGATCAAACTGCTCCCCAAATAAATTGTTTTATTATTTTTCAAAAAAGAAAATGTATATGAGAAAAAAAGAAAAGGCTGAAAAAGAAACAAAATTCCAGGAAAAATGTCAAATAGGCAGCAGTGAGAAACTTATCTTTTGGCTGCCTGGTGTGACTTTGGCCTAAATTTTTTTGTATTTTCATTCAATTGATTAATTTGTTGACAAATTTGTTAAATTTGCAGATTATAGAGGGGAAAGGATTAATAAAGAATAATAATAATAGAAGTTTGCTTCTTTCCTTCCCAATTCAACCATTGTTTAGTTTTTATAATGGAAAATAAGGATTTCAAAAAGGTAAAGGATGTATATTCTCTGAATGTGATTGTGTCTTCATTATGGTTATTTATAAAAGTGATACATCTATGTTGATTGAAATATGTTGTAATTGATCATTCTTGAAACAATCAATAAACTCAACCCAACTCCCCGTTAAAATATATTTAGTTAACTTTATACCAGTTAGAAAAAAGTGCAAGATAACATCGGGCCATTAATAGCAACAAAATAAAATGATCTGGAGGGCCGGATAGAGTTACCCGGAGGGCCGGATCCGGCCCCCGGGCCTTGACTTTCACACGTGACCTAAATCAACTCTGTCCACTGGAGACTTGAGGGCTTTGTTTTGCACAAGACTTAACTTAGCTTTACTGCAATCATTTTTCTTTTTTCCCCACTATTATATTTGCTCTGCATTTATAACTGATCTTTCTCAATAAAATAACAACTTTGAAAAGTATGCAATATGACCCCAACTTTTACCACTTCTCTGGGAAACGACACAACAATTCAGGGATATAAAGAATCGTGTAATCAGTGTGTTGTTAAAATTTGATTACCATATTTTCCGAAGAAAACGTCATTGTTCTTTCATAGTTTAGCAGGTGTGTGACATCTTTGTGATAAAAAAAACATAAATAGGCTCATATATTTGTTGTTTTTCCACTAGCGACCAGTTGCCCTTTAGCGGTTGTTTCCACTAACAGCCTCTAGAGGGGGCTGTATTTTTTTCTGCCAGTGTCAGGAGTCACCTGTCTGATTCCCCCTCTGGGCATCAGCGGGCGCCACCTCCTGATTACTGACCGCACTCGATCTACCATCAACACCTGCACACAACGTTTGGATGACTCCACACTCAATGCGAAGTATTGCCTGGTCCTTTCCGCCAGCATGCCGAGCGTTCTGACCCTGCTCCGTTCCCGACTCTGCCTCCTCGCCGCCTGCCCCGACCCCTTGCCTGGACTTCACTCTGATTTAGCTCTGTGGACTCTTATCGTAGCCTGGCTTCTGCCTGCCTGTCTCTAATCAATAAACCTGCTGTAACTGGAGCCAGCTGTCTGCCTGTTTGTGACAGCCAGAAGAAGAGGTGTGGTCCAAAACAAACATGGAGGAAAATCTGACTGGTTTACTATTTAACTTTGACATTTTTCTCGTTATTCTTGTTTTAATTTTTTTGCCATGATAAATATAAAAGTGTGACTTACACTCCAGAGTGATTTATATACAGTTTTCTTCATGATTAAACATTTTTTGCTCCTGCAATCTGCTGTATACTCCGGTGCAATTTATAATCCAGAAAATATCAGATGTTTTTGGGTAAAGTTAGTTTTTGGAAAAGTGCAATACAAATAAAGTTTGATTGAGATTATCACAACACTGGAAAGGGCATGGGTGGGGTGGGGTGGGGGGCTTCAACGTGATAATGGAGGGTCTTTTAATATTTGAGTCAGCTTGTACCAACGTGTGGTTTTCTCCTCTATTACTGCAGAACTTCCTTTGTTTTTCTGCTGGTTTCTTCAGAGTTTGTCACTGAGCAGAAGCTGCTTCTCCTTGTTCAACGGAGGGCCAACACTCAATGTCGTTGATACATTCATCACTCCTAAATTGTTTGTGTTTAAAGCTTTGTTCTCCATCATCACAGAGCATGTGTCAAAGTTAAGGCCCGGGGGCCGGATCCGGCCCTCCAGGCAATTCTATCCGGCCCTCCAGATCATTTAATTTTATCGTTATTAATTACCCAAAGTTATTTTTTCTAACTTGTATAATTTTGACAAGATATGTTTTTATGGAGAGTAAAATATTAAAAGTTATTTAAGGTTTAATTTATTCTGGAATAATATTCCTGACTTTTTATGATTCATGTTAAAAAGTTACAATTTTAGAGTTTCAAAATTTGAAATTTTGTTAGCTTTTTGGACTATTCAGCCACATGCTAATAGTTTCGGCTAATTTTGGTATTTTTTCCGTTTTTTTAGTCTGTTTTGGAGTTTGGCCAGTGACGTGCAGTCAGGGGAGGCAGAGCCTCACCAGCAAAACATAGCTTAAAAAATGCATAACTATATATAATAAACATACTTTTTAAATTAATATAAAAAATCAAATGTTTTGTTTTTTAGAGATGTCTTTTCTATGATTACCTTTTCAATATGTGAGTTTCCAAGCTATTTTTAGATATTTTGTCAGCTCTTTTTCAGCTAAATGTTAGCTGAAAATTGAGTCCCCCCCCCCCCCCCCCCCCCCCCCCGGCTCTTTAATGACAAACTAAAGGACATGAACCAAACAAAGTAAAGACTTAACTTTTTTTTTTTTTATTTTAAGACAAGCGCTCAAAGAGGTGTGTCTGTATAATCTTCCTTGCTGACATTCCAGAATTCCAGCTATATTGATCTCCACTGTGTCGCAGCCCTGCTATCACAGCACAAGTAACCCTTTCTGATCTCGGAGCCCCGGCTTCACAGAAGGTTTGGAAAATATGTGTCTGTGGTGCTCCAGGTGAAGTTGAAAAAATGTCCCACTCCAGCATGAAAACAGGTTTTTCACGGCTGCTGGAAGGCCATCTGCATGGAAAAGTAAATGGAGCTTTTCTTTCCTCACAGCCAGTGGAACTTCACTTTTCTTCAAACTTTCCACAAGAAGCTAACATGCAGGCTTGAAGCACAGTTTATAAATGGAGTCTGCAGGTTTTCATTGGGAGCTGCACGGAACATGTTTGATTCATTATTGAACAATCATCTAACTAGTTTATGAAAAACAGTTTTTGCTCTAATTATTTGACCCGCTGCATGCAGATGTACGACCAAGGTTTCCCTAAAATGACAGAAACATCCAAGTGGGAGGACTTCCACAAAATTAACTGTAGTATTCCGTAAAGGAGAAAAACTCTATCCTCGGCCCTCAGAACAAGATGTTTTCATCTTAATAAAATAAAGTTATTTTCAATTCAGCATCTACCTTTCACGGTTTTGGCCCAAATTACAATCAATAAGTATGTTTTTAATACTCTGACAAAGTCTGGACACAGAGACCGGGACAGAGCTCTGCAATGGTGAGAGGAAGGGGGGCGGGTTTCCTCCCGCCTACAACTCAGAGGGGAATTTCTGATGAACTCCTGCCGCTCTGCAGAAACTATGTCTAAGAAAATAACAGACAATCATAATTCAAATATCATTAGAAACGCTTTGAAAATAGATCCAAAGATGATCAGAGTTTAACAAGAGGTTTGATGTTGTAAAGACAATATCCCAGTTTCACATCAGTCTTTTCATTCTCCAGCCACAGCAGCTGTCGTGATGCTAAAAGCTAAATCCCATGAGAAGAAAGAAACAGGGAGGAACTCAGTTCAGAATCACTGAAGTTAAATATATAAACACTACAGTGTTATTACCACCAATGAGGATGAATTTTTCCATTTTGCTAAATCTTAAAACATCAACCAGATCTGTTGAAGCAGATGTGTCAAAGTCAAGGCCCGGGGGCCGGATTCAGCCTTCCGGGTCATTCTATCCGGCCCTCCAGATCATTTTATTGTATTGTTATTAATGACCCGATGTTATCTTGCGCTTATTTCTAACTTGTATTATATTGAGAAAATATAATTTAAGGAGAGTAAAATATTGAAAATTATTTAAGGTTTAAGTTGATTTATTCGGGAATAATATTCCTGCCTTTTTATTATTCATAATTATGTTAAAAAGTTAAAGTTTTTGAGTTTTAAAAATTTGCCATTCTGTTAGCTTTTTGGACTATTTTGGTATTTACCAAGATTTTTTAGGCTATTTTGGACTTTAGCTAATATTTCAGCTACATGCTAGCTGTTTTAGCTTATTTAGGCTTTTTTCAGCTATTTAAGATATTTTGAAGTTTAGCTATTTTTTTAGCTACATGCTAGCTGTTTTGGCTAATTTGGGCTTTTTGTTGTTGTCTTTTAGGATAATTTGAAGTTTAGCTAATACTTTGCTACATGCTAGCTTTTTTTGGCTTATTTAGTCTTTTTTCAGATTATAGGCTATTTTTTCTTCAGTCAATTTGATGTTTAGCTAATGTTTTAGCTGGCTATTAGCTTCAGTGTTTTCAGCTATCAGCTTCAGCTTTTGGCTATCCATTTCAGCTTCTGCAGCTAACAGCATTAGCATCTTCTTTGGCCAAATTCATCTTTTAGCACTCACACTAGCATTATCAAAGATAATGCTATATGTTTAGTTCATAATTATGTTAAAAAGTTACAGTTTTAAAGTTTAAAACTTTACTTTTAGAGTGTTCCATAAATGTTTATCCTGGTTTTGGATTTTGCCCCCCTGGTTTGAGTTTGATACTTGCTTTAGATGTGTCAAGAGACAAAAATTGCCAAATTTAAGTTGAACTCGGAACCAAATGACATAATTTCCTGTTTGACTTTCCATCCTTGCACTCCATGATGTCTTGGTGTCTTTGGTGTCTTTGGGTTCGTTTTTGAAGCGCGTGGCGCGCCTGAAGCTCCGTCCATCACCTGAAGCTCCGTCCATCACCTGAAGCTCCGTCCATCACCTGAAGCTCCGTCCATCACCCAGCATGCAGAGGGGCTTCTTACCAGATGTGAACGCAGCTGAGCACTCCAAACAGCAGTCCCAGCACGAAGGCCACGGGCACGGCCAGCAGCGTGCTCAGCAGGCGGTAACACGCGAACTTGACCAGCTCGAAGGCGGCGTGGCTGCCCACCCACACCGAGTCAAAGCTGTGCGTGGACGCGGGCTCCGCGATGACATCCTCGAACGCCACCTGTCACGTCAGCACAAGACTCAGCTTCTCAACCCACGGAAGTCTGCCGCGACGTCCCGCTATCCACCGGGTTTCGTGTCGCGCAGCTGCTGCGCACGTTTACCTTCAGATGCGCGTTGACGTCGTTCGGGTCCCGATCCGGAGCCTCGGAAAACCCCTTCTCCTTGTGGAGCAGGATGGGTTCGATCGACCTGTTGAACTCCTCCTGGTCCATAATGACGCTCGTCTCCGCCCGTTCCTTCTCCAGACCCATGCTGGCTGGTCCCGGTGCGCGCACGGCGGCTGGCCTGAGCGCGCTGTGCGCAATGGCTGTGCGCTATGGCTGCGCGCTATGGCTGTGCGCTATGGCTGTGCGCTGTGGCTGTGCGCTATGGCTGCGCGCTGTGGCTGTGCGCTGTGGCTGTGCGCGGTGTCTGTGCGCCCGGCTGCGGGGCTCCCCGCCCCGTATGGAGCGCGGCGCAGCGGGAGCCACTTCCCCGCCAGCCTTTTGTCGCAGAGACGAGAAGGCAGCTGCGTCTGATGCAGATCCAGCTCATCCAGACCTGCAGAAACCTCAAGAACGCTTGTCTAGGATTTAATAAAAATTAAACTTTTTTGTGACACATAAAAAAGAAAAAAAAATTTGAAGATTCACTCCAATGAAAATCGTGCATTTCACATTTTTCTGACGTGGAGGACAAATATGAAATAATTGAAGCTTTAATTACATTTCTAAGTATTTCTTTATTAAAATTGTTTGAAAATGCTAAAATTTGGGATGCAGCAGCTGAAAAGGGCACGCCCATGGCTCCTCCTTAAAACAACAAGTTAGACACCACTATTGCTTTAAATGCCCAAATGCAGTGGGGGAGGAGCTGTGGGTCTGTGCTAGGAATTCGGATTGGGTGGTTTCTCTCATGGACAAATAGATCCACGAACGTCTTTGGTTTCTCTTCTAAGCCGAAATCTGGATCTAAACTGCAGGGCTGGTGGGAGTGGGCAATACTGGGAATTTGGGTATCGATATGATACAAAGTAATTGCAGGTTTAGTTTTGCCGGTATTGATACCAACATTGATACTTTTCCTTGAAATTAATCATAGAATAATTTAAGGATTTAATTTTTTTGTTAATTTAATGTATAAAAAAATCACAGGACTGAGACTTAGAGCAAATAAAAATGTTTATTTATTAATTACAGCGATTTGAACTGAGCATTCCACATACATTTCCACATGCGCACTGAACCACAGAGGTTTATATTTACATGTAAGTAATAACTTGGGTTTTAGTTCAAGCTTTGTAAAGTTATTAAACCAATGTCATGTATTTTCGAGCGCTAGCAATCCTGTGCTAATTTAAGAATTTAAGAAAAGAATTCAGATTTGGCTAATGTCGCCAGATTAGCCAGTTTCTCGCACAAATTGGGCGGATTTTACTCAAATTGGGCTGTTTTTTGCCCAATCTGGCAACCCTGCAGACAGATAGACGCTACGCTCAATGGAAGAAGAGGAAGAAAAAGTGCAATGAAAGTATCAAAAGTATCGATCTTGTTGTGCTAGTATAGATACTATCGAGCTGAATAACTCCAACACTCTCCATCGTTTTTGTTGCACCGCTAATGTTAGGTCGTGGTTATGAGGGGCTTTAAGCTAACGGGAGAGAATGTAAACAAAGGAGTCAAAGACAGAGCATGACACTGTGACCCTTTCAGAAGGTTTGATAGGGGTGAAGCAATTCATTTTAACCATGATTTCATTCATATCATAATTTGTTGATGACAATACAATAATGAAACGGGTTCATTTTGACCTAAAATGGATCCAGAACTTCTCTATCCCAAACTTGTAATACCTGGTACTGAACAGTGCAGGGGAAGTTTTCCCAGATTCTTGTATTTCTTCAAGATAATAAGTTAAATATGTGTAAAACAAACAAGTAAACAAGAATAAACGTTAAATCCATTCAGATTTAGTTTGATTAAGTTCTGCGTGCTGTTGTTTATCCACATCAGAATAATCCAAATTATTGGAGCATTCAATCACACTGTTTGGTCACATGACTTTGTAAATTCATGTTTGGATCCAAATGGTATCTTCCAATGTCAGATAATCACTATTTCTGTTTATTTCCTAATGGGACACGCTGTGATTGGATTAATAGTTTGATCTGGTTGGATAACAGGAATAGTAATCAATTCATTGATTAATCATCAACAAGGTTGTGTATCAGCTGATACACAAAGACAACAACAGGAGGACCAGAGAGGTAAATACTTCAATTCAAAATCCCAAAGAGAATTTGAAAATCGTACAGAAACTGATTTAAGCTGCTTTCACCTCTTTCAGCATCACGAGTTCAAGAGACGAATTAGTGCAAACAAGTCGATGTAAATGCATATAAATGCTCATTTCAGGCTTTTGGATTCCAAACTCTCTCGCTTTCGTGTCACTGGTTTGACTGGTTTGTGCCGCAATTCTGTGACACCAAGTCTTTCATATATCGGAATAGAGCTGTGAAAGAAAAAGCCCGGAGAGAGATTTGACATTTCACACTCAGCATCTTCCAAGTGTAGGTGGCAGACATGTGCGAATAAAAAATGGGGGCGGAAAAAAATATAGATTCAGTGAAATATTGCGATACTTCATTTGGCAAAACGTAAAATGCTGCAAATACAGTATTTAATTAATTATTTATAAGCAAACACGTAGTTCAGAATCTTACTTTTGTTTTTCACTTAAATCCTGGGAAATATCGTAACACATTTTAAATCAGGACATGAATATTGTGATGTACATCGTCAGCCTCTTGCCCCTAGTAAAAACAGGAACAAGAGTGTCACTGGTACGGGATCAACGTGTGAACAAGAACATGTTTAGCTAGTTCTTGAACACGAGTTAAACGCGTCTTTAGAAAACAGGCAGAATGTGTCAAGGTTGGGCGAGCAGGAGGAAACCCGGATCCAGAAAGAGTCACTAGCACATTTGTGGGGGAGACCAAAGGGTTTGATTTACAGTCACAGACAAACACATGTTCTGGGGCCCGTTTCAAGAAGCTGGTTTTGTTGGAACTCTGAGTTCATGAACTCCAAATTCTGGTTCTAACAACTTCCAGTTGATTGAATCAAACTTTTTCAGCTGTTCTGAAACCGAAAACTCTAATTTTGAGAACTTTGAGTCCACGGACTCTGAGTTCAGGTTTCAACTCTAAATTTGTTGAACCTGCTTTTTGAAACGGGCCCCAAGAGGCTCAATAAACGAAACGAGCCGACACACACATCTTCAGCAGAGCCTTAAACATGCAAAACCTAATTACTGAACTGCAGGCAGCTGTGACTGATTAGCAGGATGCACAGGAGAAAGGGCGGAGTCACAGCAGCCTGCACAGAGGCAAAGAAAAAGAGACAGAAAATGACACAATGTCATAGAAATAGCACAAAACACTAAATCCATGTCAGTGTTGATAGAACAGATAATAACAGTCATTAATCGATTATGAAGGTTCTATTCACAGAGATGGTGAGCTACGGAAAAAGTGGGTCATTAATATTTGGTGAAATTACTTCAAAAATGAGAAAACTAAGGCCGGGAATCAATTACAAAAATAAAAACTAATTAATTGCAAATCTGAAAAAAATAAAAAATTATTTATGACTTTAGCTTTTAGTTAGAGTATGTATTATCTGCAAATAATCATAATATGAAATCACATGCAAAATATCCCATTTAGAACGTTTAGTTTTAACCATTTGGAACCTAAAACTCAGACCAAAGGAAGCTGGACTTTCACCTCCATTTCTTTGTATTTTCATTCAAAACATGTTGATTAGTTTGTTGACACATTTTATTCTTGTTATTTTTATAAAATTACAACCAAAACTTTCATTCTCTGTTGTAAAATGTTTGTTAAACATTTTAGCAAAATGAATCCCATTTTTCTGGACTGAATTTTCTGTTTTTATGATTTTATGTCTAATTTGTAAATATATAACATGGAAAAATGACTTAATAAAAGTAGTGTCACATAGGAGAGGTAGTGCTGAGTAAAATTATTCATTCTGATTCATTCATTTTGTGATTATTTGCAGATAATAACTGGCTGGCAAATACTGCAACTAATAAAAAGGTAAATAAATAATCATAATTAATTTTTTTCCAGGTTTGCGATTAATTTGTTAACTTTTTTAATCAATTCCTGGACCCACAGAAAACTAGAACAGAAAACTATTGAATCCTTCAAAGTATAATTAGATTAAAGGTATGATCAATAAAAAAGCTAAACTTTTAAAAAATACTGGTTAGAAACTCTTCCCCCTCAACTAATACAGTTCATAAAAACGATCCCAAAAAAACTAGAGTACTTTAAAGACCAAGTAAGGGCATGTTTGATAAAAGAAGAAAAAAGGAAAACATGCACAGCTGCCAGACGTCAAGCACTGCATGATGAGCTGACGTCTGTAATCAGTAAAACTGGGAGATCCGGTCATGAGAGGATCCCAGCGCAGAAACCAAAGTCCTCAGGATGAAAGTGACTCCACCTACGTTTAGAATAACGTCTGAAGATGAGCTAGAGTTACAGATAGCTTAGAACAAGAAACCCCACATAAAATATTGTCATGTTGCTGAAGTTAGTCCTAGAGAGAAATGGAAGTTGCTCTCGTTCAGAGGTCGGCAACCTTTACCAGTAAAAGATGCATTTGAGCTCATTTTCTACTGATCAAAACCTAGAAGGATCCACACAGTTTTACTTTAGCCTTTAAAAAAAATGGATTTGCATTCATTGCCTTCTTTTTGTTTATTTTTGTTTACATTTTTTTAATAAATATGAATTATGTTTTTTTTTGCACGAACAAAAGCAAAAATATAAAAAGAAACTAGCATTTCTCACAATGGGATTTTATTTTTACGTTTTTACCTTTAGTAAAGGCCAAATTAGCAAATTAGCAAGTAAGCTTGTTGCTTAATTAGTAGCTAAATTCCAAATTAACATAAATTCATCAGTAAATTAAAAAATTTTAGCCAAAAATGTTAGCATGTTGTTAAAATAAGAGCTAAACTCTAAAATTGGCCTAAAACCCCAGTAGATAACAAATTAGCCAAAAAATGTTAGCATGTTGCTAAGCTAAACTCCAAATTAGCATAAAATTGCTCAGTTACTAAATTAGTCAAAATGTTAGCCTGTTACTAAAATAGAAGCTAAACTCTAAATTTACCTAAAAACCCTCAGTAGATAACAAATATTCCAAATTGTTTAACAATTACTATTATTTTATTTTTCTTCCTCCAGAGAGCCACCATGGGGAGATAAAAGAGCCACATGTGGCTCTGGGCCGCAGGTTGCAGACCCCTGCTCTAGTTTAAACAAAAAGCTTTTTTTCTTTAGTATCTAGTTTCATACTTTTATAACTTTAATGTCTGATAAGAACAGCCTTTCTGTTGGCTCCTGAAACACTTTCTTTGTTTATTCCTTTTCTGCTCACGGTGGTTTTATTTCATGCTTTTGTGGCAACACGTGTTATGGGGGGTTGTCAACAACGCCACCTGGGGGTGCAATGCCCCAGGAAAAAAAGAGAAAAGCCGTGTAGGTCGTACTTTAAACAAGGCAGAGGCGGTGGTCTGGTTTAAAATATAATTTTATAATCCAATTTAAAGCAGTATAAAATCTTTTAATTTAAACCAGTTAAAATGTTCAGGAGGAGGAGCTTACCAAGGTGGCTCGAACTACAACAAAACCAAACCAAAACAAACACCCAAAAGTGTGATGCACTGCACTCGTAATTGAAGAATCACAGCACACAGGAACCCGTCACCAAAGTAGCCGTCCACCTGAGCTCCACCTCCTGGAACAGAAGAATAACACAATAAAAATCTTCACAATTAAAAACAATTAAAAAATGAGTACACGTCGGGCGCCAGGTACACAGCCCGACGGCGAGCGACAGGTGTTAGGAGATTCACAGTCCAGCCGACGCCGCTGCACACACGGCCTCCACCGTCGCTGCAGGGGTCCGTCCCTCCGTCCACGCCGTCCGACGTAGCGATGGAAAGGGGAGACCCGATCCGAAACAAAGTTAAAAGACAAACAGTGGCAAAGCAGCAGCACGCAACTCCCTATTGCGGGGAGGGAAGCCACGTGCGGAACCAGAGACAGTTTCTGGGGAAAAAGAACATTTAAAATGCAGGACCTTCAGTAGAAGCAGGGGGATCACGGCTCGAGACATACCGGTCACTGAGAGGAAGTGGGTTTGGTGACAGCTCACGTCACCCTGCAGACGCTGTTCTGCAGCCGCACTGCCGAGTAAAAGTCCACGTCAAGCCTGCAGGCGCTGTTCTGTAGCCGCACTGCCGAGGCACCGTACAAGGAATGAGAAAGTCATCTAATGAGTTTCCAGCCCATATTTGAATCTGCGCGCTACGGAGCCCGGCTTACCTGCCCGTGTCACGGCCTTCCCACTTCCTGGTAGCTGTACGGTGGCCGAAAAAGCTCATACCAGGAAGCGAATGGGACGGGCTTTTAAAGCGCCATCCCCCAATCAGCAGGTCTGACCTACTGCTTCATAATTAGTGGGTGTGTCCTACTCACCACAATCTACCCCGGTTTTTTTCATCATCGTCCCGATGACCTAACTAGTCCCAGGGTCTAAACAGGGCCGTAACCAGATTAGAAAATGGTTGTTGGGTACCTTCATTTTCCAGCACAGGTTCAGTTGCAGACCTTGGAAGGTGATGAGGATTCTGATGCTGACCTGCAGTGGACCGGTTTGACCTGCGAACCACTGGTTCTGGTGCAGCTGGACAGCTGGGTGATGCAACGGGTGGCACTGGCTGATTAGGAGAGCTACTCTGAGGGGCAGTTCTAGACACCTCCACAATCATGTCTGGCAACGAAGACGATGCCGGCCGGGGAATCCCAGAGACCCCCACCGCTGGGAAAACGGGTGATTCAACAGGAGCTGCTTGATGAGGCTCTCTCAGGATAACCAAGTCAATGTCATTGTCCAAGTCCCCACCTGAACGAGACAGAGCAGAAGTTAAAGGCTCGCTAGGACAAGCAGCCTCCACAAGAGGCTCACCCAACCATGCCTTAAGCAATGAGCGGTGAACTTGTTTAGAGCGAGCCAAATCGTTCACTGGAGCAATCGTGTACACCGACCCACCGGCACCTGGTGCTTTCAGGACTTTGTGGATCACAGAACTCCACAAATCCTGAATTTTGTGGCGTCCCCTGACCCCCAAGTTTCTGACCAAAACTTGCTGACCTTCTATCAGTGGAGAGTCTTTGGCTTTCTGGTCGTGGTTATGCTTCCTTCTGGATGCCGAAGCTTTCAGGCGCTCCTGGGCTCCCTTATGAGCAACCTGCAGCCGAGCCTGATGTTCTTGGATCCACTCATGAACCCCCCCACCAACACCATGGTCATCTACCCTTCCTAGAAGAAAGTCAATGGGAAGCCGTGGCTCCTGGCCAAACATTAGGAAAAAAGGAGACTCACCCGTGGACTGATGTGGGGTTGTATTATAATAATACAACACCTGGGGCAGACATGCATGCCAATCCCTTTTCCTAGACACCGGCAGAGTCCGCAGTAGATTGTGCAGTGTCCTGTTAAAGCGCTCTACCTGGCCATTACCAGCAGGGTGGTAGGGGGTTGTGCGAGACTTTTGTATCCCATAAAGGCTACACAGTTGAGCGATGAGCGAGCTCTCAAAGCTACGACCTTGGTCAGAGTGGAGGCGGGCTGGGACACCAAACTTTGAAAACCATTCCTGCACCAGAACATTGGCAACGGTGGAAGCACACTGATCCCGTGTTGGAACTGCAATGGTGTATTTGCTGAAAACGTCAGTCATAACTAAAACGTTCTCAACTCCATTCCTTGCAGGTTCCAAAAGTGTGTAGTCAATGGCCAGAATTTCATTAGGCCGTGATGCCATCAAATGCCCCATTAGACTGAGAGCAGGCTGGGGGGCATCTTTTCCCATTTGACATCTCTCACATGTCTGGCACCACTGGGTGACCGCTGATGCCATGCCTGGCCAATAACAGCGTGATCGTAATAAGGACAAGGTCCTCTCAATTCCCTGATGGCCATGTTCTTGATGAACTTGGGTTAGGACATCATTCCTGAGGGAGCTTGGCAGAACCAGCTGCATAACTGGTTCAGCCCCGTCTGGGCGCCTCACCTGGCGGTACAAAACCCCATCGATGTCATAGAGCCGATCCCACTGTTTCAGCAGAGTCAACACAGAGGGGGACAACTGCTTCCGCTCCCCTGCATCTGGACGTCTCTGGCGTCTCCAAAAGTCCAGAAAAACCCCAATTGTTGGATCTGCTTGCTGGAACTGACCGAGCTCTATAGGGGTTCTCTCAACAAAAGCCGCAACTGGAGCATGAGCCGCTTCGACAGACAGTGGCCCCAGCGCTTGCCGTAGAACCGGCGGGACAGAGGTACCTGGAACCACCAGATCCACATCAACACTGTTCCAAGAGTGTTGACGCGACAACGCGTCTGCATTTTTGTTATTACGACCCGGCCTGTACTTAATGTCAAAGTCGAAAGCAGCCAGTTGAGCTGCCCAACGCTGCTCTGTGGCCCCAAGCTTGGCGGTGGACAGGTGACTAAGGGGGTTGTTATCAGTATAGACGACACACTTCTGGCCCAGCAGATAGTCCCGGAACTTCTCTGTCATGGCCCACTTAAGGGCCAGAAACTCCAATTTCATGGAGCTATAGTTGGACATATTTCGTTCTGTGGGCCTCAACCCCCTGCTTGCATATGCTATTGGTCGCACTTTCCCCTCCCTTTCCTGGGAGAGCACTGCCCCCAGACCTGCATAACTGGCATCCACCTCCAGTATGAAGGGAAGAGAGAAATCTGCATATGCCAACACTGGAGCCGTAGTCAACTTAACCTTCAATGTGTCAAATGCCTGTTGACATTCTTCCGTCCACTCGCCAGGGCTAGCCCGGGGGCTTCTGCTTTGCTTCCTTGCACCCCACTCTGCTGCCAACCTGTGGAGCGGCGCTGCCAGCTTGGCGAAACCCTCCACAAACGCCTATAATAGCTGGCAAATCCCAAAAATGAGCGCAGCTCAGTAGCAGTGGAGGGACGTGGCCATCGAGCCACGGCGTCCAACTTCGCAGGGTCAGTGGACACGCCCTGGTCAGAGATGACATGACCCAAATATTGTACCTGCCGTTGGAGGAAAGAGCACTTTGACAGTTTCACCTTAAGGCCCTCCAGCTGCAGCCGTCCCAGAACCACCTCCAGCCGTTCTAAATGCTGGGGGATGGTTGATGAAAAGACCACTATATCATCCAGATATAGGAGCAGTGTCTGACCCTGTTGGTCACCAAAAAGTCTCTGCATCAGACGCTGGAACGTGCTAGGGGCATTGCAAAGCCCAAAGGGCATCCGATTCCACTCAAATAGCCCGAAGGGAGTACAAAACGCAGTCTTTGGGCGGTCAGCCTCCGTTACTGGCACTTGATTGTAACCACTGGCCAGATCCAGTGTTGAAAACCAACGGGCACCAGTCAGTGAGTCTAACGTCTCCTCAATACGCGGCAGAGGGAACGCATCTTTCCGGGTCTTAGCGTTTAAAGGACGGTAATCAACACACATCCGAAGGCTGCCATCCTTTTTCTTCACCAGTACAAGTGGCGAGGAATACGGACTACTGCTCTCCCGGATGATCTGTGTTTTTAACAACTGGTTGATGTGTTCCTTTACCACCTCATATTCTGAGGGTGGGATTCGTCTGTACCTCTGCCGGACTGGTGTATCATCAAGGAGGGGGATGTCGTGTGAAATGAGGTTTGTGCACCCCAGATCTCCATCGTGGGCAGAGAAGACAGAACTGTATCTGTTCAAGAGAGACTTAACCTCATCTTGATCCTCAGCCGACAGCATGGACAAGTCAACGTCCCCTATCTGAGATGGTACCGTTGGCAAGGCGACCTGTGCCCCCACAGTAACCACCTCGCTGACCCCAGCTGGGAGGCTAACAATGAACTGTGTCCAGGGTGCCTAGAAGAGTGCGAGAATTTAAAGACACATCAGTGGAGCCAACGTTAACGATGGGGATATAAACTGTGCCTCGAACCACCTCCACTAAGGAGGGGGAAGCCAGGAGTCCAGCAGGTAGTTTACAGTCCGAGGGATCAAACAGCACTGTGCGATCAGAATACCGCTCTGAGCACGTCGCACCCACAAATTTCATGGTCCCCCTGGTATGCGGCACCCCTTCTTTCCCTGACCTTGACCCGTCCTGGTAGTGCCTGGGATTCTTGCGTGATGGCATGATGACACTGTTGCAATGCTTGGACCAGAGACTCTGGAACCCTGAAACCATAGACTGCTCGAACATGGCCATCCCATGCTGGCCAAACAGTTCGTGGCAACACTTCTGGAGCACATTCATCCCTAAAACACCAGGGGCCTGCGAGACGATGGCACTGGGCGGGTCTTTAACGACCAACACCCACATTTCTGCATCAGTTTCCCACAAAGCTGAATATCCAATTCCAAATACCCAATGTAGGGGATGGACAACCCGTTTGCTGCTTTGAGTTGCAGCCAGTTACAATGGTGGAGGCGTTCTTTGTTCAAAGGCTCAAAGTGTTTTTGAAAAAAACTTTGTGTAATTGTTGATACCATTGATCCAGTATCTACCAAACATTTTACCTGAACACCCCCATGTCTACACTTAAGTAGGGACACTTTGAAATTAACCGGCCGGCATCATCAACATCACCCGACATCTGCTGTGAGCCCATCACTGCCCCACCTAAACTTTGGCTCTGCGGTTTGGTGGGCGCTAGTTTTCCGAAGCCGGAGGTTTAGCCTTACCCGACTGGGATGAGGGTTGGGAAGTTCTAACGCCGTCACATTCTCTCGCAAAATGGCCAGGCTGCCCACAGCGCCTACAAACCATTTGCCGGTTGCGCGGTTCACGGTTCTGCTGGCAAGATCTCTGCAAAAGACCAACATTCTTGGTGAGTTCATTTAACTGCTCTTGCTGGGCTCGAATCAGTTCTTTTAACTCACCAATTTCAGATGTTGGGCGGCCGTGTGTGATCTGCTGAGAGCCACCCTGCATCCCATACTGTGTACCAAAAATCGAAGGAACTGAGGTGCTCTGGCTTCTAGTGCCCCCCTGCAGACCTTCCTGTTCCATCTCATGGCTCCCTCCTGACTTCTAATAAGGTGGAATCTGGGTGGCCCCGAACCCATTTTTTTAACTCACGGCGCAGCAAGCTGTCCAACACGTGTTCGGTGAACTGGTCCCTCAACAGAGCTTCTGCATTTATCATCCTGCATGGTGACTGCTGTTTCACCCTTTCCATCAAACTCATCAGCGCCAAGGAAAACTCAAGCACGCTCTCCCCATCCTGCTGTTTCCTAGAGAAAAGGCCTCCTGCAATGAAACATAAGATTGCGAGCACCCATACAGCTCTCTCAACACAGAGGTTATTTTTATAGGTCACATTTTTCGGCATTAGGCGGAACCTTATCTCTGCACGCGCTTCCCTTCAGGTGATCGAAACATAAAAAGGCTGTTCAGACCCAGACAAGTGTCTGGCCCTACTAAGGCTTGTACCTCTTCACCACTCTTCAGGAGAGGTTGGAAAATCCACTAAACATGGGGCATCTACGATCCCTGGAACAAAAATGAGTCTCTCGGTCACTGGTCCTGAAGCCATAGGAGGAGAATCAGAGGTCACCTCAGACTTGGCCTGCCACAGGTTCTGGTTGAGTTGGAACCCGTTCCTGACGCAGCCTCTCATTATCAGCCTTAAGCTGGGCAACGAGACTCTTCAGCTCTCTGAGTTCTTCCTCCATGTTTATGAACCGAAGTAGTATTGCAGACCCTGAGGACTCAGAAAAAAAAAGTTTGTGCTGCTGCTTTGCCTTTTAAAAAAACCCACAAACATAAGAACAATGTTAAAAAACATCAAATGGCTAAAAAAATTAAAAACACACCAGCCTCTGCCCTAAATGTTAAAGATCCTTCCAACAACGCCACTTTGTGGCAACACGTGTTTATGGGGGGTTGTCAACACACGCACACCTGGGGTGCAAATGCCCCAGGAAAAAAAGAGAAAAGCCGTGTAGGTCGTACTTTAAAAACAAGCAGAGGCGGTGGTCTGGTTTAAAATATAATTTATTATAATCCAATTTAAAAGCAGTATAAAATATGCTTTTAATTTAAACCAGTTAAAATGTTCAGGAGGAGGAGCTTACCAAGGTGGCTCGAACTACAACAAAACCAAACCAAAACAACACCCAAAAGTGTGATGCACTGCACTCGTAATTGAAGAATCACAGCACACAGGAACCCGTCACCAAAGTAGCCGTCCACCCTGAGCTCCAACCTCCTGGAACAGAAGATAACACAATAAAATCTTCACAATTAAAAAACAATTAAAAAATGAGTAACGTCGGGGCGCCCAGGTACACAGCCCGACGGCGAGCGACAGGTGTTAGGAGATTCACAGTCCAGCCGACGCCGCTGCACACACGGCCCTCCACCGTCGCTGCAGGGGTCCGTCCCTCCGTCCACGCCGTCCCGACGTAGCGATGGAAAGGGGAGACCCGATCCGAAACAAAGTTAAAAGACAAACATCAGTGGCAAAGCAGCAGCACGCAACTCCCTATTGCGGGAGGGAAGCCACGTGCGGAACCAGAGACAGTTTCTGGGAAAAAAGAACATTTTAAAATGCAGGACCTTCAGTAGAAGCAGGGGGATCACGGCTCGAGACATACCGGTCACTGAAGAGGAAGTGGGTTTGGGTGACAG
Source organism: Oryzias javanicus (assembly GCA_003999625.1). Lineage (NCBI taxonomy): Eukaryota > Metazoa > Chordata > Actinopteri > Beloniformes > Adrianichthyidae > Oryzias > Oryzias javanicus. The sequence goes on along the minus strand of CM012442.1, from coordinate 3,408,560 downwards.
CTCACGTCACCCTGCAGACGCTGTTCTGCAGCCGACTGCCCGAGGTAAAAGTCCACGTCAAGCCTGCAGGCGCTGTTCTGTAGCACGCCAATGCAGGCACCGTACCAAGGAACTGGAAAGTCATCTAATGAGTTTCCAGCCCATATTTGAATCTGCGCGCTACGGAGCCCGGCTTACCTGCCGTGTCTTCCGGCAACCGGCCTTCCCACTTCCTGGTAGCTGACGGTGAGCCGAAAAAAGCTCATACCAGGAGCGATGGGACGGGCTTTTAAAGCGCCATCCCCCAATCAGCAGGTCTGACCTACTGCTTCATAATTAGTGGGCGTGTCCTACTCACCACACTTTGAAAACGATACTTACAGTAAATGTATATTTTGAGAGCTCAGTCCGGGAACTTCTTAACAAAACTAACAGTTTGAAACCTTACTTATTTTTGTTGATGAGCAGAAGCGATGTGGAGTTTTTACATCAGTGAAAATGGCTTCCCTTTAAAGAACACAGTTTATGATAGCTTTCTGGACTATTTTGCCATTTACTAAGATTTTTAGGCTATTTTAGAGTTTAGCTAACATGCTAGCTGTTTTGGCTCATTTTGACTTTTCTTTTCAAGTTTGTTTAGACTGCTTGGAGTTTAGCTAATATATAAATGCTAGCTGTTTTAGCTTTTTTAGGCTTTTTTCAGTTTTTTTTATATATTTTGAAGTTTAGCTATTTTTTCAGCAGCATGCTAGCTGTTTTGGCTAATTTGGGCTTTTCTTTTCCAGTCTGTTCCAGCATCACAGAAAACTCACATTTTTCAGATTCTGTCTGAGAGAAGCCTCCTGATTACACATCTTAAAACATTCTGCGCTGTAGTGAGCTGTGGAAATTGAAAAAAATACCGTCACCTCAACCAACAAGTAGCACAGCTTTCTGTAATGTCTCTCACATATTTGCCGAGAAAATGTAAAGCATCCAAACTCCTAAAACGTGACGGGTCCTTTAAAGAGCAGCTTTGACCTCAACCTCACAGAACATCTATGGCAGGACTCTCAAACTGAATGTACCTTGGGGCTACTGAGGCTGGGTCATATGGGGTTCCTGTCAAACGACAGGAGCTAACGACGCTAGCAACTATTGCTAAGGACTTTTCTGACGACCAGATCCAACTTAAACATAACAAAGCAAATACAAAGCTGTCATCAAAGAAGCATAGATTTAGCTTTGTAGACATTAAACTTTCATATTAAGGCAGGGGCTGCAAAATAGTTATTCAGGGACTGGAAGTGGCCTGCAGGCCTCCAGATTTATAGGATATTTGAGAAGCTCTTTTAAGTTTGAGTCTATTGATAAATCCTTTTTTTCTTTTGTCTGAAAAGATCTAGAACCAAAAAGAGCTGACAGAGCTGCTGTACTGTTTTCCTAACTCGTCTGAGCTCAGATTCTGTCAAATCTTTAGTCAAACTTTTGACCAGTAGTTCATCTAAAGTTTGACTTTACAGTTGTTTGGGCTTTTGGAAGGATCAACTCTCCTATTGTTGTGCATGTTTCCATGCTGCAGGTTCAGCATCCCGCCTGAATTTCAACAATACCCCCTCTTTTGTCCAAGCACAGAGGTCAACTTACACCAAGCCGGGAGAGCGGCCGCCAGTGAAGCAGACCCATCAGCAGAACAGAAGGATGCAGAGCAATGGAGGCCGTCAGAGAGACCGTCACTGAGCCGGTGACAATACACACAGCCCTCCTGGATTAACTCACAATGGATTGTTCTGATCAACACACCGTCTGCTGGAGAGGGCTTAGCCGGCCTGCGAGAGGAGGCTGTGTGGACATGGTACTGTTCGGTCGAGGAAGAGATAGCAGAAGAAATCTGGATCTTGGTGGTCTGATGGAGGATTTGAATAAGCACAAAGCAGGACAAGCACTGGGTCCTTTCACACGCGGCGTGGAACGGAGGTCGCTTCCATTCGGCGACCTTGTTAACTTCACCAGAAGGGAAGCGCTGCGGTCCTCCGTGACCGGCTTTCACTGTGTAGCGACTCTTTTGATGTCTGGTTCTTGCGACCCGCGTCAATCCTGGCAGGAAGTTATGCCAAGACGCACAAGAAAACGCGGTCAATTTTCAAAATATAGCCAATTTTTCACAGTAAAATACCATGACTGACAAAAGCAATCCTATTTTTGTATCTAAACAGGCTGTAGAGATGAAAATACAGTATTCCCCGCTCATTCGTGGGTGCTAGGGACCGGAGACTTCCACGAATCTGCAGACTCCGCAAATACAGAGAACCCCCTTTTGTCTCTCACCCCCTGCAGCCGAAAAATGTCAGTTAATAATCCAAACTCAGCTAAATCACTTCTGATCATGCTTTATAAACATTTATCAAAGAACGCTGCAGTATTGCTCAACATGAAGAGTTTTTTTAAAAGGGGCCGTACCATGATTTTCTTCAGCCTTTCAGAGTAAACTATATCCAAATATATGATCATATATTACCTTTGGAACACTAAAAAATAAATTATTTGTGAAATATAAGTCATTTAGTGGAGCGTTTTAATACCCGGAAATAAAACTGAGGCATTGTTGGTCCCGCCCATTTATCGACGTCATCCTTGAGCCCGCCTCCCCGAGGCTCCTCAGTGTGAACAACATTTGGAAAAAAAAACACGTGACTAAAGATCTCCTCAGTCATTGGCCAGCAGCAACGGGGGCGGGTCAAAATAGAAGAGCAACAGAAAAGAGAGTTCTACTTTTTTCAGTGGTGGTAAAATAAACGTTTTAAGAACTAAACAGTTGAACCAGTTATTTCCTTTTAGATAACATGATAATCAATGCTCTACATTTATCTGCGGCTCACCGGTCGCCTCCTTTCTACCGTGTTTACATCACGTGGTCGTTGTGGTTCAGTTGTTCCGCTCTCAGTTCGTTTTGTCTTCAGATTGAAGAATCTGAACAGAAGTTCAGTCCGATTCGAAACGAACCGAGACCACCTTGAAAGAAGGATCACCGAGCGGTTCCTGGTACAGCTGTGGTGCTGAGGTAGGCATCCCATTCCAGGATCCACATTCTGGCAGCGGAGAACTACCTCTGCACCACAGCTCCACTGAGAAAGTGGGTGTGTCCTCACTGTAGTCTGGGGGCGGAGCTTCCAGCACAGATTTTTCTCTTGAACTCTTGACTTTATTTTTCTGAAGCTTTCCAAAAACACAGAAACAGCCACCGTTCTCTGCCATCCCAGGTTCATAGTGAGTCCAGAGCCGCCTGAGCCCCTCCATCCACCAGGTCCACATTTGATGGAAGCATTGAGGAAAACATCAAGGCAGCATTCCACGGAGGTCTGCGTCTTGACGCTGAGCGGCGTGGAGTTCTTCCGCTGACTTCATGAGGAACAAATGCTTGTTTGTTCAGAAGTTTCCAGTGGGAACAATGATATCAGCGGACTCGCAGTGCACAGGGATTTCCTGCTACACCCAGAGGACCTCTTTGTAGACGTCTGGAAAACACTTCACCTTGAAAACAGTGAAACAAAGTAAGAGGCGTGTGTCTACAAATACTTGCATTAAATCAAATGTGCATTACAAGTGTTAATTATATTGGCAAATTAATTTTCCTTTGAGATAAGAATGGACTTTTGGGGAAACCCAGTTATCGTTTAACTCTCTATTCTTGCTTTTTGATTTATGGGATGTTCTCTCACAACATCAGATTTCTTCACACAATAGTTTCAAAGAGCAGAACAGAACAAATGCTTCAAAGTAAAGCAAATTACAGTTTATGAACCACAGGATATTTATGCTCATCAGTCATTATTATGTTTTACTTTTTGCTGAATTTACGCTTCGTTCATGCAAAAATCTGAGTCATTTTAAGTATGTGGAAACTAAACCGGAACTTTGGCTGAGATGGGATTCTGAACAGAAATGTATCGCATGAAACAGTTTGATGGATGAGCTGCAGACATAAATCTAAACTCCCCATCACCCAGAGCATTTCTAGAGACCGCATTTACTCATGAATCATTTACTGGATGGATGGATCAGGGTTGTTTTGCTGCATAGCAGAGGGTGTGAACCGAGATGAGCTCGCTCTAGTGTTTGGAGTCTAAAGCACACAGGAGTCAGGTGAAAGAGACAGTACGTCCACTCACAGGTACAGAAACTGAAGTCATCGCCTGTTGTCTCAAATCTGATGATGGATCAAAACAAGTAAATTTGTTTTAAAGTTGGCTAATCGTGGGAGGAGAGATACTTACAATTCACCAATTACTGAAAAGTTGAACCGATTTTTGACTCGTTTCCTACTTTAATCAATATGATCCTGGTCCCTTCAGTCTTGTCGTGTCCAACGTCCCCTTCAAAATAAAACCTTAAGCATGAGAACACGTGAGCAGAAACCAAAGCAAACTCCAATCAGAGATTTGGGATTTGGTTTAGACCAGGAGTCGGAGACCGTTTGGGCTCATTTTCTACTGATCAAAACCCAGAAGGCGCCGCACAGTCTTACTTTAGGATTTCAGAAATTTGGATTTGCATTCATGACCTTCTTTTTTATTTAAAATAATCATGTAAATGGTCTTTTTTGGCATGAACAAAAGCAAAAATATAAATAAAACCTTTCAAAATTTGATTTTTTTTTAAAGTTTTTTTTAAGTTTTTTTTTTTCAATTTTATTCATTAAAAAACATACAACATAAACTTGAGTTGTAAACTCAAGCATGATAGAAAATGAAGGAAAAAAAATGAAAAGGGGACAGAAAGAAGAAAAACTTATTTTGTCTGCCCCTTTTAACAATCAATACGTTAATCTATCAATAAAAGAAAGAAAGATACAGATACACAAGCATTTGGCGGATTCATTACACAGTAAGAGAAAATTGGGAAAGAAAGAAAAAAAGAAAAAAAAAACCCAAAATCTTATAATTACAACATAAACCAGTGTGAAGGGAAAATAATACTTCTGGGATGAGTCATTGTTATTTGTTTTAGATAGTTTTATAGTCATTGATAATACTGTTTTTAATGTAGTTTTTAAAACTTGATATTGTTGTAGTATTTTTAATTTCTAAGCTCAATTTATTCCGTATATTAATTCCATATACTGATACACATCGTTCTTTTATCAGAATTCTGTGTTTTGGTTTGACAAATATTTCATGTCCTTTAAGATTAAATTTAGTTTTTCTTTTCATGTATCTTTTCATTAAATTAGGAGGAAGGCATTTCATCTTTACTTTATGCATAAATTTCAAAATATTAAAGTTTATAAGATCATTAAGTTTTAATAGTTTTAATTTAATAAATAATGGATTTGACGGGTCCCTATAATTACTTTTTGTAATGATTCTTATTGCTTTTTTTTGCAATATGTAAATTGGATGAATATATGTTTTATAAGTTGTACCCAAATTTCTATACAGTAGTTCAGGTATGGCATAATCAAGGAATTATATAATAGATATAATGAATTACTGTCTAAGAACCATTTTACTTTGTGTAGTACTGCAATTGCTTTTGATATTTTGGATTTGACGGTGTTAACTTGTGATTTCCAAGATAGCTTTTCATCTATAATAACTCCTAAAAATTTTACTTCTTTTACTCTTCTAATACTAATATTATCTATGTTTAATTAAACTGTATTGTTTGTATTTCTATTACTTAATATCATAAAATATGATTTATCACTATTTATTGATAGTTTTTTTCCGTCAAACCACGCTTTAATTTTTCCTAATTCAATCTGCACCACCTCTATCATATGTTCAATATTGTCTCCCGTATAATAAAAGGTTGTAAATAAAATGGAATTAATTTTTTGGGATATTGAGCTTAAATCGTTTATATAGATAATAAATAGTTTGGGGCCAAGGACTGACCCTTGAGGTACACAGGTGATATGGGATAAATTAGATTTGGTGTTGTTTATCTGTACATATTGCTGTCGATCTTTTAGATAGCTTTCTATCCATTGTAGGGCCAGTCCTTTAATCCCATATTTACTTAGTTTTTGAAGGAGAACCTGGTGATTTATTGTGTCAAATGCTTTCCTGAGGTCTATGAAAATGCTAATGAGATGATTCTTTTTGTCAATTGCTTCAGATATTTCTTCTGTCAATTCCATCAGTGCCATTGTTGTTGAATGTTTTGCTCTTAACCCTTCCGCTCTCCTTGGGGTCCAGATGGCTCCAACCACATATTGTTATGCGATTTCTTCCATGACAAATGTGGACGAAGTGGGACAGGTTTTTACGTCTGTCATGGACATTAGTGAAACTCCAAAATCAGTGAAAAAAAAAAGTTCAGCGCACTGTCTTGTGGTGTCCAGATGACCCCACTTTTAATGTAAACAAGCTAAGGAGAGCGGAAGGGTTAAACTGTATTGACTGTTACATCAAATATTTTCTTTATTCAGGAATTTGTCTAGTCTGTCTGCATATAATTTTTCTAGTATTTTGGAGAACTGGGAAAGCAGAGATATTGGCTTGTAGTTGGAAAAAACATGTTTGTCTCCATTTTTGTAGAGTGGTAAGACCTTGGCAATTTTCATCTTGTCTGGAAAGACTCCTAGTGTTAAAGATAAAGAATATATATGGCGTAAAGGATGTATAATATAATCAAGTATGTCTTTTATCAGTATTATATCTAGGTCGTCACAATCAGTAGACCTTTTGTTCTTGCTCCCTTTTACAATATTTTGTATTTCTTCACTAGTTACTGGGTCTAATAGCATGATGTTTGAATTATTCTTTATATTTGAAGTAATATTATAGTCTGGTTTGTTTGGAATAGAGTTTGACAAGTTTGGTCCAACATTTACAAAATAATTGTTAAATTCATTTGCTATTTTATTTGTTTCATGGATTTCCATTTGTCCATTATTAAAATAATTAGTTACTGGTGGGCCTGTTTTATTCTTTTTTACAATACTATTTGTTATTCCCCATGTTTCCTTGATGTTGTTTCTGTTTTCTTCTAATAATTTACTGTAGTAATCTTTTTTTTGTTTTCTCAATATTGAAACTAATTTATTTTTGTATTTTTTAGATCTATTTTCAGCCTCCACAGTTTTTAGATTTAGAAAGTACTTGTATATAGTATCTTTTTTCTTGCATGCGTTTTGCAGTCCTTTGGTCATCCATGGCTTACTTGTTCTCTCTTTTATGGTTATTTTCTTTATTTTGCAGTTTTTTTCATATAGACCGCCAAAGATTCTTATAAAAGAATTATAAGCCAAGTTAACATCTTTAACATATACTTCCTCCCAGTTTTGCTGTTCCAGATCTTTTTTAAATGCTTCTACTGCTTTTTGGGATCTATCCCTTATAATTTTTTCTGTTTTAGTATGAATTTTGGTTTGATAGTGCTTATGGACTGTGAAGATTGGTAAATGATCACTGATGTCCGTCATCACAATTCCACGTCAAAGTTTGACTGAAGCTCAAATATCTTCTTTTCAAAATAAAAGACATTCTGTGCCAAACAGGATCATCTCAATTAGAAGCACTCGGTAAAACCAATATTTAAAAAGCAGATCAAAGTAAATTGGTTGCTCAGCCAACTGCAGGAATTAAAGTGAAGCACTGAAGTGACGCCTGCTGTAGAACAATCCTCATCATTTTGCTTCAGACCTCACAGCCTGAAGGGAGAAGCTCCTGACATGACATGATGTTCTACATTTGATGATGCCAGAAGGTAGAAGGTCAAACATCCCAGTGGCAGGATGACCAGAGGGATCCTTTATGACCAAAGTCTGGATTTATGAAGAGTTTCCAAGACTGGAAGGTTGCGTCCGATTCCTTTTGTTTCCCAGTGAGATTGACCACCAGTGATAGAACTGGTGAGAACACTCTCAATGCAACGTTGATTGAAATTTAAAAGCTCTGAGTGAATTCAGTTTAATGCCAGCTGAGGTCATCGGAGAGGGAAGAATGAACATTTTTCAACAATCTGTACCTCTGAATTATGAATGACAACAGGTTGTTTGCTCCTGCTTTGGATGAAGTCGATGATCAGTTCACGTCTTTGAAGTGTTTAACACAAGATTATTATCTTGACTCCAATGAACCACATTTTCTACCTCTGCTTGATAATGGAGCTTAAAATACAACCCTGTGGGACACCAGTACTCACATAAAGTTCATCAGAAACACAAGCATTGATTTTGATTTTCTGTGGTCTGCAGGTTAAAAAGTTTAAGACCCATTTACAAATGACATCATCAAGACAGAGAGATTTTAGTTTGAGTTTCAGTTAAAAGCTGAACTAAAATCTATAAAAAGCATTCTTGCCAATGAGTTCCCTTTATCTAAGTGATCAGCAAAAGAGATAGCATCTTCTATGCTAATGAATTTGAATGATTATATTATAATAAACTTAAAAGCTTCAAAAAGTTGATTTTTCATGAAATAAATGTTCACAAACTGGGGAACACTTAATGTATGTTTAAATAATAAAGCTGTAAATAGATTCTAAAGAGAGACAGTCTGAAGCATAGCATGCTAGCACACAGATGAACATGTTAGCATGACCATCTGAAACTTCCACATGTTTAAAAACCCTCAAAACCTTTTTCAAACCCTCCTGAGTTAGGGTTTTTGTCGGTGCTGACATGGACACTCATAGCTATGAAATTTGCTCTTTTATTTGATTTTTGTTAAATAGTTTCTGCTTTAAACTTGATCTTACACAGTCTGCCTTTGTTATCGAAACGAAACATTTATTTATTTAGACCTTTTTTCTACATACAGTAAAACATGATGTTATAAATGGTTCTAGCTTCTTACCTTTCATAACTTCATTGACAAATGCGGTCCTGACCCACTACATGTCAGAAAGGCTGCAGTAGAGAACCATATGAGCTGGAATAAGAACCACTCTGGAGGTAAGACCGTTCTCTGCTGACGCTGCAGACAGCATTCCCAACATGCTAAACTCTTCTTATCGTTTCCACTTTAGCAAACACAACGGACTGAAACAATGCTTGAGGTACAGATTCATCACTTTGAGGCAAACCAAAAGTCACACAGGAATTAGCTTTAGCTTACTGTTGGCGCAGTTCAAAATGAACCACTAACCTGAGCGGCAGGCACAGACATGCAGGTATATTAAAAAATCCTTCTGTCAAAGACTCCTTCAGATCATTCCTGTGATGTGGGTTTGGAACTCATCATTGTGGCAGATGATATCTTTTCACTTCCTCTAAAGAATGACGGGAAATGTTTTTGCTCAGCAGAGAACTCATTGACAGAATAATCCGACTTTTGATTGAAAACCGGATTTAGTTTTTTAGTTCCGTTCAGAATGAAACAAAAACATTTATCTAAATCGGCACACAGAGTGGAGAAGCTCAGAAGAAGAAACCAGACCCGATGCAAATTGGATTGAGCGGCTTTTGCTGACTCAGCGTATACTGTCATGCTCTATCCAAACCTTTTTATACATTTACATGGCACAATAACAGTTCATGTATTTCATGTTTGTTTCTCTTATTTAGAGTTCAGATCTGACATAAAGATACAAGCTGAGGCAGGAAGGAACTCTGCCTCTCATTATTGTTGCTAATACATTTAAAAAAGAGCTCATTGTTTATGTTTTTCTCTGACTGACTGCATAAATGTCAGATATAATATCTTGATTAAAACATTTCCCAAAATTGGGCTTTGAATTGAAAAATGACGTAAAAAGATAATGGATGACCGACGCATGGAGACCGAGTGACAGAGTCTGACTGAGCTGCACTGTTTGAGCATCTTCTTAGTATTAAGAAGACGAACATGTCATGTTGCTGAGGAGCTCCTGCAGTGCATCATGGGAATCTCCACCCCAACACAGGAGCACACTGCAACACAAACCACTTTGGATGCCAGGCGTCCACCTCTGATAGAAGAAAACAAGAGCAAAAAGAATGATTGGTGGTGTTTTTGCCTAAAAACAAAAACATTTTGTTCATTTTTCCAGAGTTTGTTTGTTTGTTTTGTTCTGCAGAGTGTTCATAATTTCAATTTCTACAATTTTCACAGGATATATTTTTATAGACCACAAAATCTTTAAATTTAAGTGTATTTCTTTGATATGTATAAAATGACACAAGAGTAAAGAAATGTAATTGTTTCTTTCTTTTAACATTTACTTTATTTGTAAGGCCCAATCCAAATTCTTCCCGTAACCTTCATGTAGGAGAATGGAGAGTTATGACAAATTAGTGTCTCAGAATTTGGACATCACTTTAATTCAAAGACGTCACCAGTTAACTAGCGTTAGCGTGGAGCTTCCGGTGCTTGAACGTACGTAACAACATCAGTTTTATAACTCTAAAAAGGTCATGCTACAGTAAAAAGTCATTGTTTACATTTAAATCTAAACTTCTGTGGTTCAGAGCACATCCACGTGAAGAAAAGCGCTTCACAGCACGACGCCATTTAGCCACGCAACAAAGGACTTTGAATCCCTCCGCTTTGGGGGTGAAATTTAAAAAAATATTCACACTTGAACTCAAACTGCCCCTTCAAACGGAGGGGAGGGGAGAAGGGAAGAACTCGGATTGGGATTGTATAATTGTATAATCTTGACAGGATATATTGTTATGGGAAGAAAATATGATGTTATTTAAGATTTAAATTGAGTTATTCTGGAATAATATTTCCCACTTTTATTCATGTTAATTTTTAACTTTAAAGTTGAGTTTTATATGGCCCACAACCCTTCCATTGCTTTGTCATGGTCTATCAGTAACATCCAATTTGGTACATTCTGGAGTCACACCACTACTCAGAGTACATGTTACATTCTTTCTTGGTCCAATATATTCCTGTGTGTATGCTTTTTTTTTTAAAAAAGATGCTGATATGACAGATCAAAAACAATCCGTAGACTGGTAAATATGCTGGGTTCATATATTTGTAAATCTGCCTTTTGATAAAGTCAGTCCCTCCCCAGACACAAACCTCCCCACATGTCACCGGACTCAGTAAATCCCTTTACTGAACAAGCAAATAGTGATAGTAGAGGAGAAAAACTTCTCTTAAATATTTATATTTATATTTCTCTGAATAGTTATGAATTTAGCATGGTAAGGAATGGACTCCTTACATAATCTCTCTGTCAAGTTCAATTTCTCTTTTTTCATTTCACTGACTGAATTATAAAACGCCAAAAAAGATCTGATATGAGTCCTGGGGGGGGGGGGGGGGGGTGGTTCACGTCACGGGCTGTAAGGGGTTAACGTGCTTGAACTCAGCAGCAACATCATTAGAGCTGTCCCCCTTCTAAATTTGTAGTTACACCCTGTCATTAAAGGGTTGACAGAGATTTCCTTCCTCGTGTTGAAGGGAGGTAATCTGTTTTTACACACTCAAGAGAAAGAAACCCTTTAATGTGAGAAGTGTTAGCTGCAGCGTGGTGAAAGGAATGTTCTCCTCTTGAACTTAGTTTTGTTGTTGGAGGATGACTACACTGGAGAGCATGCTGTGCAGATGTTGGGTCTTGCATTGCACAAACGGACTAATTCTACAGTAGAGAAAAGAAGTCAGTATACTGCATCCCTCTTTACTTCTCATCTTTGTCTTTCTGCTGCTCTCTCTACAAGTCTCCAAAGGAAATCTTTCGCACCATCCAGTTCTTTCCATGACCTTTTCCAACCCCCCTCATGTCCATCTCTACATCCTCTAGACCTCTTTCCTTTCACCAACATCATCAGGGTTCCTCCTCTCCACATGTCCAAACCATCTCCATCTCCTTCCTTGCACTGATCTGTTCATCTAATGGATCCATTCCTGATCCATCCTGGTCACTGCTACATCTTCTTGAACCCTAGGATGCTTTTCCCAGCCAGCCTTTTTACACTAAAAAATCCCTTCTTGATTCCACTGGTCTACTAACATGCTTTCTGTCTGGTCTCTTTTTTGGACAGGAGACTGCCTGGGACTTTCAGGCACTTTAAGATACTGTCCAATGTTTCGATGTTCCAGTCCCAAGTCCGGGTTAGGCATTTGGCATTAAGATAAAGCCAAAATGTGTTTGTAGTCCCTGAAGGGAAGAGCTGAATGGAAGAACAAACATCACTTGAAGGGAACAAAACAATGAACAAAACAGACAAATTGGAGGACATTTTGATCATTTCAATTTCAGAAATTGTCATTTGAGATCATTCACAGTACTCCACAAGGATCTCATTATTCTAGAGCTAGATTGTGGCCAAGGATCCTTGCTGGCAAAGTTCTTACTGATCCATAGCCGTCTTGGTGAAACTGTTGTGGCGGATTTTACACAGAAGTCAGTTCAAATACCAGCAGGTTGAGGGTGCAGCAAACAGATTCTCCCTGGAATCAGAGTTGAATGTAACCATAACTCATTCATCCTTACGTAGTTCATCTCCAGCTCAACACACCAAGCTTTCTTCCTTTCACTGCTTCCTGAACATGATCCTCCCAGAGGATGTGCTCTAGAAAGTAATGATATGCTTGAAGCTTCTGGTATTGGACAATTATAGGACTCCAGTGTTGATGGGGCAATAGACTTTGCAAACCTCAGTTTTTGTTGAGGGCCAGTGAAAGCCACAGTAAGTAGTTCAAGAAACTGATGGTTGGTTCTGTTGAACCCTGACAAAATTAAATATCTTTAATAAACAAGGTAGAGATATCTGTAATGTACTGTTATGCATCACAGGCTGTCTATTCACATCTTCAGGATTTGATCCTTGAATAATGATTTGACCCAAATTCCATGACCGGGGTTTGGGCCGTTGAGGCACTCGGTTTCGACTGCCCCCCAAACCACTTTGCACCGGCCTCTTCTGAGCTCTCCTGCATGTGGTGGGCCCAGTGGAGACTGATCCCCCGTTGCTCCTTCAGGCTTTACCCGACCGGGCCCCGAGTGAAGAGCCCCAGCCACCAGGCCCTCGAATACGAGCCCAAACCCCAGGCCTGGCTCCAGGGTGGGGCCCCAGTGAGACTAATCCCGGTGACATAACGGGTCTGATCGTGCTACTCATAAAGAGGTTCTAAACCGCTCTTTGTTTGGCCCGTCACCCAGGACCTGTCTGCTATGGGAGACCCTACCAGGGGTCCTCTCAAGGCTGAAATGAGTTTCCTCGGAAAGGTTGGCTGGGTGTTACCTTGGACATAGGGTGAGAAGCTCGGTCATCTGGAGAGAGCTCAGAGTAGAGCCAGTGCTCCTCCACACTGAGAGGGACCAGTTGAGGTCGCTCGGGCTTCTTGTCCAGATGGCTCCTGGGCGCCTCCCTAGAGAGGCGTTCCGGGCATGTCCCATTGGGTGATGGCCTTAGAGAAGACACAGGACACACTGGACACACTACGTCTCTCGACTGGCCTGGGAATGCCTCGGGGAGAGGGAAGTCTGGGAGGATGAGCGGAAGAAAATGGATAGATGGATAATGATAATGATTTGAGAGTTATTGCTGGGGTGCTTCAGGACTTCCTACCGTCAGTACAAGCATGAGATTCCACCTAAACAAGTCAGAGATTAAGCAAAACATCTTTTTCAGGTTTGACTGAGATTTCCATCTCTGAACCCTTTGAGAGAAAAGACAGCAGGGGTTCATTTCTATCCACACTAGGAGATATTAGCTCTTATAGAAACTTCCTCACTTCTACCCATCTTTACCAGACAAAAATACTAATACTTCATCCGTCCATTGGTATCCCATCACTCACACAGCATGACATAAACTATCATTTTCTTTCACAGCCTGCTACAGTTGAATATTTCTCCGTATACAACAACACCCAAAACAAAGCACACATCCCCCATCTTCATTTGTCAACCTGTAGGAAATTACAAGCCATTTCAACCATTCACATCAGGTTGTGAGCTGCTCCTCCTATTCACCAAACACTGACACATCTGCAGCGGCCCACGATCTGCTTCCCAAACCACAGCAGTTTGGACTGGAAGCACTGAATAAGTGCTTAAAGATGTCTTTCTCTTTTTTTAGCCCCTGATGGTGCATGAGCCTGTGTCAGCGGAGGAATGTCAGGGCTTGGCTTTTATTAAAGCAAAAAGAACGTTTGTGAAATAACCCTTAGTGCGTTCTTGCAGACTCTCCCCAATCATTCTGCTGACAGATGAGATTTCTGTTTGTTGGTTTGCAATTTGGGTTTATTGTCTCCAAGCAAAACAGCTGAAAAAATGGATAATGTGGGAGAGGTTTACAGGAAGATGACTGTTTATAAGTATTGCTATCATTCATGTGCATGTTACCACTCAGTGATACCTCCATAAATGAACAGGTGGACACATTCGATTAGTCTGGGAGGACTGTGACAGCTGCAGGACTGCAGGACAGGAAATGCTGTGACACACCCAGCAGTCAACTTCTCGGTCTCATCACATCAGTTAAATAAATCAACCACTGAACAAAATAATAAATTGAAGCTCCAGATTCTATAAATGTATCCCCCAATGGGAACAGTGAACAGTTCAGGAAAATAGAAATTCTGAAGAAACCAAACCAAACACGGGGGCCGTGGTGGAGCTTGACTGGTAGATTGAAGGTTTGGATCCCGCCTTGCCCACCCACAAGTCGAAGTATCCTTGGGCAAGACACTGAACTTCACATTGCTCCTGGTGGTCAAAGGTCGAGGCCAGATTTAGACAGCAGTGTGTGTGAATGGGTAAATCAGGGGTCGGCAACCCAAAATGTTGAAAGAGCCATATTGGACCAAAAAAACCAAAATCAAATCTGTCTGGAGCCGCAAAAAATTAAAAGTCTTATAATGAAGGCAACACATGTTGTATGTATCTATATTAGCTATATTAGCCTACTATCAAAATAACTAAGTTGGTTACAAATACATGATGAACCTTCATGATTAAGTGTTTATTTAATCCTGTGGAGAATGATCCCCCACGTGACTACTCTGTTGTAGGATGAAGTTTAACTTCATTACAATATTAATGAATTACAGTTTGTTTCATTGCTTTGATGAAATTAAAGAAATGCAATAAATAAATCCTATTTCTGATGTCATTTTTATTTTGAGGATTCGTAAAAACAACAATGGAACGTGCATAACGTGCCCCTTATCTGGGCAACAGAGTACAATAAAATGCAGCATACATTAATAAAAATAAAACAACAGCCTTTTGAAGAGGTAAAGTGTATAAAATCAAATGAATACAGTTTAAGTTTGATTTCTGTGCAAATGCCAAACAAGTCAGTGCATGGGTAAAACGCAGCAGTATCCTCTCTCTCTTTTGACACCAAATCAGCGCAGCTATCCTCATTTCTGAGCAACCAAACACAATAATACCCCTAACCCCGGGCTTACACCGCTAGAGTCACGGCTCTGTTGCGTTGCGGGAGCGGACTAGCTACAGCCAATGGCTTAAGTGTCATTCCAAATATATACTGACAAAAATCAGAAATTACGGACGCTGAAAGCGCCCTGCCCTACTTTTTTTTTTTATCGTTCTCTCGTGATAACGAGATAATCGATAATGAAAAATGAAGCGTTCCACTCTCTCTTTCCCGCACGGAGACGCCGAAACTTCATCTGTTTTAAGTCTCTTTATTTGGTGGTTAACCAGAAAAACAGCAGCAGAACACTCCACAAAAGTTGTATTCACTAATCATTTTATTAGTGGGGATACCTCGAACGCCTTCATTCCGTCTCATGCACCAGCCCTCCCCCCTTTATTTACCCCAAACCTCTGAACAGCTGATTGACAGATCACTGCGCATGTTGTGTTCAATGAACTCCAGACATTAACTCAGTCCGCTACTATGCTTTTGACATTTTTATACAATCCTCAGAAAAAGCAGTTTTTCAGGAAAAAAAATGGCGAGACTTTTTAATCCCTTGATTTTATAAGGATCAGTTCTGGGGTTCAATGTTTTCTATGATAAACTGCTTTGTTTTGCTGCCGGTGTCCAGAGGTCAGTGAACGCACCATGCAGAAACGCTCGGCAGACCTGAATCCTGTCAATCTGTCAATGTTTGTTCGGGGTTAAAACAATGATTAAAACCAAAAACATATTTCCCTCCTCCATCTTTTTCCATTTTCCAACATTTTGGAAATAGTGCCAGGGAGCCACAAGGCAGCGCTTAAAGAGCCGCATGCGGCTCCGGAGCCGCAGGTTGCCGACCCCTGGGGTAAATGGTGGTGTGATTGTAACTTTGGTCCTTTACAGACCCACTCCAATGAAAATCGTGTTTTAGCATGTCCTTGTGGATTTGATCTCGGGATGGGAGAACTTATGTCAAGAAAATTAAGTTTCAAGTTTCAAATCCATGGGAAACAGGTCTGGTTCTTTCTAATGTCACTAGTAGACAACTAGATCCATGAACGTCTTTGTTTTCCTCACCTGAGCTGGTATCTGGATCTGAACTGTACGGCTGGATGGTTCTGGTATTGCTCGATATTTTTGTTGTTAGGTTGAGGGCAGGAAAGCATGTAATTGGATGGGTGATGGGAAGTGTGGGCGGGGTTGCTCCATGCCAAGTGTCCCGCCCACAACTTGGAGGTGAATTTGAAGTTATGCTGCTCTGCAGAAACTATGTCCTAGAAAACAACGTTTTTTTTTCTTATTTTGGCTAAAAACAAAAGAATTATCCACAAAAACAAGCAGGTCCTCACATGCTTACATCACAAGGTGAGAACCGCCCCCTCCAGGAAGAGTCTGCACCGCCCCCAGGCTTGCACGAACACTTTCTCTGCAAAGCTAGCCGTGATCAGCTAGCTTCGTGAGCCCTCCACCCTCGGCTCGTTCACAGTCGTGCAGACGCCGGCTGTCTGTGTTGTGAGCCAGCTTAGCGATGGTAAAAAAGAAACGCTCATTCAGTTTAGCGTTCAAACTTTGTGAAGAAACTCCTGGTAAAGAATCTGAAAGACATGTCAGGATGGATCCTGAACATATCCAAGACTGGCGCAAGGAGAAGGAGGATATTGGGAAGACGACAGGAGAAAAAGAGCCGACTATTTCCTGGTAGAGAAAGGGAGCAGACTATTAATTGGTGAAAGGAAGGGAGAAGACTATTTCCTGGTGGAAGACGAGGCGAAAACTATTTCCTGGTTGAGAAAGGGAGCAGACTATTTCCTGGTAGAAGGAAGGGATCAGAGTATTTCCTGGAGGAGAAAGGGACAAGACTATTTCCTGGTGGGAAAACGCAAGCAACGTTTTGGAAGTACTGGTTTGAACATGGATTACTGAGTACAGACAGAAAGGTGTGCATGTCACCAGGAAAATGATCTGCAAACATTCACAGCCCGTGCTTATCAGAACAATGTTTTCATGGTTTTGACATGGGCTGGTCCCAGACGCGGGGAGGGACGCTTAGAAACAAGTTAGAAGACTTGTGAGTTAATAACAGAACAACCTCACCTGAAGAAAAAGTAAACCAAGGTAGCAAGCTGCACTGGAAAAACCACAGGAACAGCATTTAAAACGAACCAACACTGAACACAGGAGGACTGCAACTTACATAGGGAGCAAGCTAAATCAACTAAGTGCAGACAGCTGTGCAACCCTCCACAGGATCAGGAGAAGGTGGAGATCAGCTGGGAGGAGCCACAGTCAACCTGCACAGAGAAAACAGGTGAACCACAAACAAAATCAAACACATCCAAAACATAACGCATTTGAAATGTTCAGCTGTTGTCCAATGAACCCCTTAGCCACCATTTGGGGATAAACATCCAGGCTACACAGTACGTACATCAATAGAAACGTTTCAAATCGATGTTTCGTTCATGCTGATAAGGAAGGCTCTGGGCTGACCTCATGAAATGGGCGGCACCCTCAAGGAGTGAAAGGCGGAGCCTCAGAAATCTCGTTTTGTTTCCAGGTATGAAAAGAGTTCACAAAAATAACTCATATTTCATAAATAATTTGTTTTTTTAGTGTTGCGCTGAGGAGTGGTCATTGCATGACCTCTCCTGAAAGTTCACAGTACAGATGCTTGTAATTCTATTAGGCATCTTGGTTTAGTTTCAGTTGTTTTTGAGCTCATGTTGTCTTCTCTGTCTGCTTTATTACACCAGCTTTTCATTTTCAATCACACCAGTTTCTCTTTCTGTGTGATTTGATCTTTCTGATCTTTGGTGTTTGATGTCATGTTTACATTTATTCAAGTTTCCTTCCAGCAATCACTGTCCTCCACTTTGGGGTCTTCCACACAACCTGTTATGTTAGGAGCATCTGAGCTCTTCAGACCCAGCAAGACATCCTTTTGCACCAATCGCTCTGCAGCCACATGCCAGTGCAGATCAGACAACTCCTCATCACATCGCACAAGGTTGAAATGACTGCAGCTTTCATCGTGCCTGAGCTGAGAAGGTCCCCTCGTCTGGGCTTTTCTGAAGAGAAACCCCAACCACAGCAGATAACAGTTGAGAAACTGAATGTTTTTATTCCGATCTGTGGATCCAGAATTCTCTTTCATATCCTGCAACCCATGAATCTAAGCAGCATGTGTGTGTGTGGCGTGTGCGGAGGTGCTGATGTGCTCTCATTCCTGAGGTACATCCACACCTGATACACACATGAAGGGTGTGGCAAAGTGAGACACACACACACACACACAGAGCCTCCGGTAGTTTTCCACAGAAATCCAAGCCGTGGTTGTGAATGACGCTTTCATAGAACATCGCGGCCTGCCTGACAGACTTTAAAACGGCACAAAGCTTTCCTTAAAGTGAGGGGAAACGTTTTTAGTTCACGATGAAGCTACTTTTGAGAGATTACATCCACAGGGTAATGAAATATGACAGCATTGATTATTTTCAGCAGCCTGCATGCAAAGGCTTTTTGATTGCAGAATATTTGTGTGTGGAAAATTTGCTTAGGTGGCATTGACCCACAGAAATCTTTTGGTAAATGCACTAATGAAGCTTGAAGCTTCATAAATGTTGACTGTTTGTGTTTGCAAAGAAGAAGCGCAAGGACTTTGAGAATGAAAATGAAGAGGTCCCTTTGAGTATGTGAGAACCCTTCAACAGCTGGGACGATGCTGATGACTTCTCAATGTACTGATTCTTCATGGATCCAATGATGCTAACGCAATGAAAAGCTTTTCATATCATCTGCTACCATTCATGTGAATGGTTGAAGACTTATGGTCATCTAAAGAACGTCAACGCTGGAGCCACAACTCTGCTGTGAAAGGGTTTATGGGACAGATAAACTGAACAGACGGGAAGGTTACTTTGTATAATTTTAGACTTAATGCTTAAGTTTATAAACTCATCTTTTTTATTTCCTTGAATCATTTTGTCTCATGCAAAAAATACAAAATTTCAGATGAAGAAGTTTTACTCGAAACCAAACCAACTTTTTTTAGCTGTTGATTTCTATAAATAGGGCCTTAAAAGTGCTGTCTGTTGGCTGTTGACACACTTTTGCCAAATTAAAATAAACTTGTTTAATTCATGAAAATGCAGTCAAAACTGTCTGCATGCCCCCTATTGGTGGAAACGTGGTATTGCAGTTGAATTTTGTGATTGGTCAACTGGTGTAAGTCTCAGAAATCTGACGTCATCATGCTCTGTGCTTCCAGTGTAAAAGCCCCGCCCATCTCTGACTCTGTAACGGTTGGTTGCTAACAAACATGTAAAGAATGAATGTCCAATCATTCACATTTTAGTTTGATAAAGTTCAGCCCACTGTTGTTTTTCCACATCAGAATAATCCATTATTAGATCATTCTATCACACTGTGTTTCCACACATTGGACTGGAATGATGGTTGATCCGTTTCTGCTGCATCACGCGTGTGCTCTGGGATGGTCGTTTTCATGCCATGGAAACCTAGAATGTCTCAATCCAAATGGTTATTTTCCAACATCGATCAGTTTATTTCACTCTGAAATGACTTTTTAATGACAGGTTGATCTGATTCACAACATTCCTCAGAAAGATCAATCTGGTTGGATTGTAGGAATATTAAATTGATTCAATGATTAAATCAAATAATCGTCTCACCTCTACTGGAGACCTTCTGGAAAACACAATTCTAGTTTTAGGAGTTTGATACTGTAATTTTTTTTTTTTTAACTTTCTTTTAGTATTTATTAGAGAAAGTTCATTTTATCCTAATTACAAATAATAGATGCATGTACCTGTAGACACACACACTCTTAAATGACCTGGATGTGCACACAGTCCTGGAGACATGCCATCCGTCCATCCATAAGCAGAAATCAGCCGCACTGGTTGAACGTTGACAGCTCTCTCCTTGGCGTCAGAAGCTGTCAATGTTTAACCATAAATAAAATACTGGCGTTATCGCTTTGCTAACAGTAGCTTGACTGGTGTCTGCTTGGTGTCGAGTCAGATATGATTCGTAAAGGTTGAGAGCTCATTTCTGCCAACTGAAAGGTTCATCACAACCAATCAAAGATCCACCTGGGAGAAAGGGTCACGCCGGCGCTGACCTGAAGAAGCCAAACCATCGGGAAGGATTGGATGTTTGATTTCCAGCTAGAATTGGACAAAGGAAGGGATTTTTATTGTGTATTTGTGTTGTCACTCCATAAAGTTGTTCATTCTTTGAAGGCAGATTTTTTTAAATCTTTAACCAAACATGAAACTACCATCCACCCGTATTCTGAACCGAATTAAACCTTTATTATATAGATGTAACAACAAAGTAACACACAGTCTGATTGTTAATCAGTGTTGCACATCAGTGTCACAGAATCAGCTGATTTACATTGGTTGGGTAAACACTATTAAACAAGTATTGTTTTCAGCGTAAAGCTGCTCTTCTTCACCTCAGAATCTGCTGGAATTCCACTAATAGACTCTATGCACAGAGCTGCGTCATTTATTTTCAGTTTAAAGTTTTATTTACTTCCAGTTGTGATAGGATCTCTCCTTCATGTGGGCATCCCTAAGGTTTCTTCTTTTTTTCTTGACTCAGGTTTTTTTTAGGAGTTTTTCCTTACCAGGAGGGAGGAATAACCTTTTACCTTTTTTCTCTGTCCAGATTAAAAACTGTTCCGGGCGGTTTCTCCGAACCTACCCTAACCCTAACCTTGACCCGGCACCGATGCGGGTCGGGTCCCAAATCCTGCTGATCGCCCAGTTCCGTGATTGTTCCGTGCACCCCAGACGTTACTGTTTTAAGATTTTTGAGCCCGAAAAGTCAAGCAAAACAGACAAACTACGAACTGTATGTCCAAAATAAATGCATGTCGTGATAGTAACGGGTACATTTCTCGCAAGAAATATTACCAAAATAAAGATTAGTCCACAAAATATTTTATTCTGAGGGATTTTACACCAAAAAAGTAGTGGATCTACCGCCATATTGTTAGCCGGTGTCGGGCAGAAACTCAAAAGTCACGTGATCAGTCACGTGATCAGTCACCTGATCCGGAGAAACCTAAACATCCGACCACGTGATCAAAACGAAACCTAAAAGCCGCTCCTGTTGTTTTGAATGGGCTGCAACTGCGTATCATATGCACGCAAAAACTGTGTTTGGCGTATACTATGCACGGTATTCCGAGGGTGCAAAGCCGTGGAATATGTACGCATTTCACTGAGACTGGGTTGGACAGAGACACCGTTCTTGCGCTACGCTCATTGACCGTGTAACATGGCAGCGGTCTCTGCCGGTCGGCGTCCTGTCTACCTAGAGACCCATTGAATGCACGGCACTTTATTGGATAGAATCTAGACCAGTCAGGAGGCTGGAACAACTGTATCACTGAGAAAAAACGTTAAACGCAAAGCCAAAGATGGGGTGAATGGAAGATGAGCCACTACGCATCTAAAAATTTTGTTCACAATTTTTTTTTTTTTTTTTGTCAAAGGACAAAAAAAAAAAAAAAGTTGCAAACAAAAAAAAGTTTGCAAAGGCAAAAAAAAAATTTTTGCAAACAAAAAAAAAGTTGCAAGCAAAAATATATTTTTTGAGAGAGCAAAAAAAAATTTTGCAAAGCAAAAATAAGTTTGCAAAACTAAAAAAAAAATTTTTTTATTTGCAAAAGTTAACATTTTGTTTGCAACTTAAAACATTTTGATGTCAAAACTATGACTTTTGCTTGCAATATGGTGGCACAAATATAACTCCATAGAAACCCAATGAGGCAATTGATGTGTGATATTGGGCTATATAAATAAAATGGAATTAAATTGAATTGTGGGTAAGTTTATACATCGACTTAGGACATCTCTGTGTACTATTACTGAAGTAATACTATGCGTATCCTTCTAGGTTCTGATCAGCAGCAAACAAACCCAAATGGCTCTTTTTCTGTTAAAGGTTGCCGACCCCTGAACTAAAGCATTCGAACTGCGAGTTCTAACGCCCACATCACCATAGAACCCCCAGAACTGAAATCTTATTCTAGTGAAAACTTTGACCTTCCTACTTGGAAGTGTATTTGTCTTTACATCTGTCTTAATTTTTTATGTTTTTTTCTACCAGTGAACGTACAAATGCTCATCACTATTTATCCGCTCTGTTCTCCAATCAGGTTACAGCTCAGTAATAAACAGAATGATCTATTTTTGCCCGGGTAATGCTTCAAATATGTGGCTCTCTTCTTCTCAGATGGTTCACATGCTGAAGGAACGGTTGGAAGGCATGGTTGCTATGCTGCAAACAGGCGGTTGCCATGTTGAGAAACAACCACAAGACCAGTCAAACAAATATGCCTTCTCTGAGTCACGGGCTGGCCTCCCCCGGCACACCATCCCTCCTCTTACCAGTACCAGGAGTTCCCTCTCTAAAATAATCCCAGTTCATCTGATCCAACCCTGCTTTTTTTTTAACTCGCTTTCACTTCCTCTAATTATTTACTTTGTTTCAAACCAGCTCCAGAAGGCTGTCCACTCTTTTCAATCTCTTTTTGTGCTTTTTTTTTTCACAGAAGCACCATCTGATGGAAAAAACAAGGTGAGGTGATGTTTTTAGAGGTGTGTTTCCTCCTACTTTCTCTCCACATTCTTTCCTAAAACAAACTCCCTGCTGCACTTCAGCAGGACAGCCCACCCCATAAACCCACGAGACTCGCTCGGCATCATCTATGATGTGGCAACGAACGAATTCCAGAACAACTTTTGCTCCGCGGCCGAAGCTTTACGGACATTTGAGGGCACGCGTCGAGCCGGGATTTTGATGCACGTTAGAGGAAAGGCGGCAGACCCAAATTTGACACGCACTTGGCACACGGCTTTAAGACTTTTGCCGGTTTGGTCAGCAGCCAGAAGAGAGGTGATTCATAATTTACAGAGGATAAAATGATGAAAGCATCAGTCCAGTGGAGTTCCAGCTCTAAGATTTATTTTAGTTTGAACTCGCATTCCTTCAAATAGAGCATTCATTAACCCTCGTGCTCTCTTGTGGGGTCCAGATGACCCCACTTAGACTTGAAAACATAATAACACAAGGGTTAGACCAGATGATTGCCCTGTTCTGCCAAAAGCCATCCACAATCAATTCAACACGTTTTTAGCTGACTCCCATTAACATTTCTGTGTTCTTTCTTTCAGTAAATGTTCATTACTTCCCATTTTCTTGAGGGAACAGATGCCGTCTAACAGTTATCTTTTCAGCAGTGGAGCGAAAGCATGACATCACCTGTGACATGACCCATACCCCAAAATGTAGTGTTTGGATTTAGCACAGCAGTCTTTCTTCAGAATGGGAAACATATCACTATAATGTCATTTTTAAAATTCTTTAGCCTAAGACAGCATCAAAGTTAGAGATGCTGCTTCTGTTACAGATGAAAATGCCTTTCACATTAGTCATACGAAAATGAACTCCAGCACAAATGTTTGCATGTTTCTTTTCTCAGGCAGTTTGAAAAAAACACAGTTCTAACGATCCCAAAAGTCCTACTCTGTACCAGCTAAAGACCCAAATTCACTATTGTGAGATTAGACTGAGACACAACAACATCTGACAGCAAAGGTCCCTGAACCTGAAGCATCTGATCCTATGCAGGAAATCATTCATATGTGCCTTTAAATGCAACTTAAGTCTGTCCATTTTATCATGTGATTAGAACCGGTACTCTGATCGGCTCTGCTTCTGGTCCCAGCACCCTGAAGAGGCCCACACTGTTGTTTGATTGCATTTTGTGATGACACTAAACTTTGACCGTGAGGTCTGAAGAGTGACGACACACGTCTGCCCTGTTGCCTCCTTCAGCCTCGTGAGTCAGTCAGACCGACATGTGACAAAGAGCGTTTGCTCAACAAAACTTGGAACCGACGATAAAGTTGTTGGTCTCCACAGTGTGAATTTAGCAGATTTAACCTGTGAAGACCTGGCGTCCTCATGCATGGACGTCACATTTTGGGTTACAGAACCACAGAAGTTAATTCTGCTCCACAAGCTGATCAAAAGTTGAGTGTGTCATGAGGAATTGTTGTAAACTCACCAGCCATGATTCCCAAAATGTCTTCATCCGTAGCTACTCCCACACAGCTCATCACTCCATGGCCTGAATGCGACGCCAACGTCTCCTTTGATAGATGATGATGAGCAGAGATCTGAATGTGTCTGCTGTAAATCAGAGTATTGTTCACATCTGTTGCCATGTTTTTGAAGGATTCTTCATGTGAGTTGGTTTGTGTTTTTTCATATAATTATGAATTTTGCGCATGTCTGTAATGGAAATGTAGTTACTGATGGAGTAATGGATCTTATAGTAGAGCGTCCGCCCTGAGATTGGTGGATCCCGAGGTCAAATCCCGGCTGAGTCATAACAAAGACTCTAAAAATGGGACCCAGTGCCTCCCTTCATGACACTCTTTAACTTTTAAATCATTTTATTATTAATGAATGAAATTAATAGCTTTTTTGGTTGATCCATATTAAACAATCAGTTATGGATAGATATTTCTTCTTCTGATCTAGAAAAAAACGCTTGTGGACTTTGTTTTCTGTGAAACCAACTTTCTGGACAAAAACAAGCAGTAAAAGGTGAACTTTTCCTCAGAAATGATGCTTTGAAACATTTTTCATGTTTGGCATTTATATCACTTTCTACACTGTTTATCCTCAAACACCAGCTGCAGAAGAACAAGGTCATTGCAGGCTTGTTACCTGCTACCATGGCAACACATCACACATCAAATAAGCTGTGAGTCCATGTGCAAAATGTTTTTAATCTGACAAAAGATTGAAACGTTTACATAAGTTGCATGTTTAGTGGCATATGTAAATGTATTGTACTTGTACTGGTCTTAATTAAAAATAGTGGGTTTTATTCATTTTTGTTAAAGATTTTTGACAAAAGAAATATGCTTCAAATTTTTTGGGGAAAAATAGTGGGTTTTATTCATTTTTGTTAATAAATGGGAAAGAAAAAAATATTTCATTAATTTTTCTGTGATCTGTGATCGACTACTCTGGTCTTAATGTAAAAACATCTGCATTACAATTATATCATAATTTATGAGAATATTTATTTGTCATTTCAAATAATTATAAAATTTTACATTTGTTTCTATTCAACTTTCTTTCACATATTTAGTTTTGAGAGTTTTATGACACTGGACTTGACTGATGCAGCACCGTGTCTTGTGTTACTTCTTCATTATTCTCCTTTTCAGGGGCGTAACATACTGATGTTGGTGCTCGGAATAAATCAGTGTGACATGCGCAGAACTCTCTAAAATACTGGCTGTAGAAGAAGTTGTTACAGAGCTCTGTCCTAAACAAAAATGGCTGCGGTTAGCAAGCAGGTAGATGATCTTCTGAGCGTGCTTTCATTGTTATTATTATCATTTTTTTAATTTTCAAATGTGGCCAGTGGTGAACTTTTTACTTGGCTGCACGGATCAGGAGGACGGGTTAGGGTTAGGATTAGGTTAATTTGTGCGATCATCAACAACATTTAGCCTTAGACACACTTAAAATACATACAGGCAATGCAGTAATGAGCATCTTTGCTGCATGTAAATACCAACACATTCTCAATCCTGAGTCGCCACATATTGATGTTTGGTTAAGATTTTCTCTGCGTCACTTTTTGATGTTTTGGGTGTCCCCAAGTTGTTGTTTTTCAATGTATTGGCTGCTCCCATTAAATTTTGGGTCCCCAACCTCTGGGCCACGAACTCAACCCGGTCCAGTCCTGTGCTGCATAGAACACCAGTACCGTTACCCAAGCCCAACAATGGACTCAAACCAGTACCGGGTTGAGGTTATGGTACCGGTACTGGATGCGTCCCCAGTGCACATCCAGTACCACGTCCCAAGGGTTGTGGACCTGTTGATTGTAGGAACATCCAGCATGGACAAAAAAACGAGTTGGGAACACAAAAATTCTAAAAAAAAATGACCCAGAAAGAACCTTAACTAAATGTAAAAAAGTGACAACTTTGGGATGTTTCGACAGCTTCACAGGACTGCTCGTAGCATGGAGGGCCATTTCCACATTCAAAATCGGGCTCTGGCGCTCATACACCGTCCCGATGCCACTTCTCTGCTCAGACACGGTTCTCCTGGGAAACGTAGTTCTCCAGAGTCTAACTCCTCGCTCGCACAGAGCAGCCGGATGGTCCTCTTGCGCTCCAAAGCCTCCCATGGAGCTCACACCATCTTTGAACGATATAAGCACTATCACAGAGACGACCCAGAATAAGAGCAAATAGTTTACATGAACCGCAATCGAAGAAAAAATCGACGGTCTGAATGGTGTGTTTATCTGAAGCTTTTCATTCTGATCAGGCTTTTGCTCTGATGGTGTCCATGTAAATGCAGCTCTGGTCAACTTCTTCAGAAAAACATCTCGAACATGAAAAAAGAACAAGAGTGAAACACCAATAACTGATTTATTACTTATTTCATAAGTGACCACGATATAAGTGTGATAATGCCCTTTGAGGAGTCCATTATCATAAAATATGAACAACACATCGTCCATGAATTTATGATAAAGGACACCTGCGATGGCGTTATCCCTTGAGTATGCAATGCTCAACATTAATCTTAATTCAAGATATAAAAGTAAAATGTAATTTCCTTCTTAAAGCTCTACTATCAAGTGAGTACTTTTCTCTTGTGACAAAAAAAATAAAATTATGTTAACCAAACATTTTTGTTGCTGCATCTCATGACATGTGTATGGGGTGTAATAATGTGGTTCAGGTGCAGTGGTAATCCATGAAGAAAGCACCTGACAGGTGTGTTGATGTGATCCATTTCTTGGATGGAGTTTCTAAATATGGTCGTGGTTTTAACTTGAAGCTAAACTTTAATTATTGAAGCCTCAGATCAGCTTCAGGAAGAAAATCAACATGAAGGAAACATGGGGAAGAGAAGACTGGTAAAGATGTGGAGGATGGAGAGACCAAGTAAAAAAAAAAGGAGAAAAAAAATGGTAGAGATATTTAGTGCGGAACAAAAGTTTGTTAAGGCTTTATATCAACTGTAACTAATCAGAGCCTTATTGGGCACACATTCAAACAAAGAACTACTCACACATCTTCACAAAATTTCAATCGACCACCATGTTTACAGGTGCATTGACACTGAACGTGTTTTGTGTGAAAAATTCACGCCTCTGGCGAATGTGGCGAATTCGCTGCTCACCGCCTTTCAAAAAATGTGTTGCTGAGCTTGACGCCGCAGCCGCATGTGGGAGGAGCTACCAGCCAATGTTTTGTGTTGACTGTATGTATGTCCCTTCCAATGTGTGAAAGTTGAGAGGGTGACGTTGAGAGATCAGATTTATTTATTGTGAATAGTTCTATAAGCAACAGTATTCACCTCTCTATGTCTATGTGTATATTCAAATATGCTTTTGTCTCCCTACGCGGACCGTGTCTGGATGACAGCCGCCTCCGCTGTGTTTCTGCGACTCTGTGACTGAGTTTGAAGGCTGCACAGCATTACCCTGAGAATAAAAAAAAAAAGCTCAATTCGCGTTGCGGGACTTCAGATCGCCTCAATTCGCATCTGTACCATTGACTTAACATTGAAACTGTTCCGCAGTAATTGCGTCCAAGTGAATCCACCAAGTCACATCTAAAACAATCTTATTCAGATGTTTATTTATATATATTCCAACATACATGCGGCCTTATAACACAAACAGTTCATGTTAATCTTCATATAAAATAACGTCAGAAAGAGAAGGTGAGAAATCTGACAGCCAAACACAGCACAGGTCAAGATACCCATGAACCACTGGACAGACAAACCCGGTAACATCCAGCCTCTATAGACGTATAGACTGGTCTTAAACCAAGGTAAATAAGAACAACATAAAAATACACCATCATATTCTATGAGTTTTCAAATCTCCTGTATAAGTGTTATATTTATGTTTGTATGGAAAGTATTTTTTAATGGACAATAAATTGGACTCAGTAGCAGTAATTACAACATTCTAGGCTGTTTGTTTATTCAGTTATTTGTATTTTCTTCTCCTCCTCGTGTGTTTATTGCTATTTAAAGCACCAAATAGAACAAAGACATTTTGAAAGGAGCTTACACATCATGACCGTCTACAACGAGCTTCTTTAAGCCAGTAGTCAGTGTTTGTCAGCAAACTTTGTTGCCGCTTTGGTTTTTTGTCATTCATTTTTCTATCATGACTTACTTCCCTTTTTCCATCCATCCATCCCCATTTCCCACAGACCCTCCTTCCCTCCTTTTCCTCCTCTTCTCCTTCCACTTTGCCGCGATCATCAGCAAAGTGAGCCGCGGCGTCATTGCCGCGTCTATAAAAAGCTGCCCACTCCCCAAAGCCGTCCCTCTTCCACCCCTCCACCCCTCCACCCCGCCTTCCTACAATCCTCTCTGCTTCTCAGCCCAACTGACCGACGCAGAGTTTCCTGGCTTGGGTTCAGGAAATTGCCGCTCCAAAGAAGGAAGGGAAGGAGGAGTGTGGAAAGTCAGAGACGACTGCTTTGCCTTGGAGACAATTATAAACACAAACACTTTCAGGAACTGATAGAAAGGATGTTCAGCTTCTGTAATGTCACTGTGATCTGGAGACACTTTAACATTCAAACTATCAGAAAACACACGTTTTCTTTCATACTTAGTCATAAAATATATTTAATTTTTTTACACTCCACTCACATGACCCTAATTAGAACTGATTCTAAGCATTTATAAAAGTATTTTGGTTTAGGTTTCCTGCAGGCCGTTTGTTACACACAGTGAAAGAAGAATTGAAATCATTTTCTTCTTTTGCTCTCCAACGCTCCTCCTGCTCATGACTCACTCTTGCCTGTGAAGAATACTTCTTTTCTCCTCTTTCAGTGCGATCAACCAGTGTGGTGATGATTCTCAGCGTTGGAAAGACTTATTCAAATCCCTACATTTTAAGGCATTAATCTATCTGAAAAAAATCTAAAAAAATTTGTCTATCCCGTTGATACACAGCAGGATGGATCCATGTTTTTAATCTTGTTGATGCTAAATTCTGACTCTACCAGCAGAAATAGAGACTCATCAGACCAACAACGTTTTTCCGTCTTCTACTGTCCAGTTTTGGTGATTCTGTGTGAATTGTAGCCTCAGTTTCATGTTGTTATCTGACAGGAGTGATACCTGGTGTGTTCTTCTGCTGCTGTAGCTCATCTGCATCAACATGTTGATCGTTCAGATTTTATCCAGTGATTATTTGAGTTTCTGTTGTCTTTCTATCAGCTGGATCCAGTTCAACCATTCTCCTCTGACATCAATGAGACATTTCTACCACAGAGCTGCTGCTCACTGGATATTTTCTCTTTTTCTGACCATTCTCTGTAAACCCTAGAGATGGTTGTGGGTGAAAATTCCATTTTATCAACAGTTTCTGACACACTATGACCAGCCCGTCTGGTACCAACGTTCAGACACTTTTCTTCTCCGTCCTGATGTTCAGTTTGAACTGCAGCAGATCGTCTCGACCACGTCTACATACATGCATTGAGTTGCTGCCATGTGATTGGCTGATTAGAACTTTGTGTAAACTTGCAGTTGGACAACTGCACATCATTTGGAGGCTGCTGAGTGTAAATCGTTGCTAACACACATAGAAATAATCACTTTGAAGTCTGAATCACCAAGAAGAAATCAGGCACCCAGTTGCATCAAAATACAACACAAAAAAGTTTTTTGGCAAATAGAGAAGAAGATTGTACGCATCTTTTATGTTTAATAATTCCTCAGCTTTTCTTCTTAATTTAAGTGGGAAATAAACATGAATTGAAACTACTACAAACAAAGAAATATTCTACCAAAGATTAAAGTTTTTCATTTTCTTGTCGACTTCATATTTTTGTACTTTTGATAGTGTAGCACATGAACTGATCACATGACCTACAAAGGAACATTTGACATAAAAAACACCTTCAGAGGTTATATCACACAGCTTTAAATCTACGTGTTTTTCTTTCTTGCTTCAACCCAACAATAATTCGTTATTCCAGAGACACAAACACACAAAGTGTTCTCCAAAGTCCTCTAAGGAGGTAAACAAAATTAATCAGTAACAATAAGAGGCCTCAGACACAAACACACATTCTAACGTACAAAACCACAACACAGCGATCTCAAAGTCTGTGCAGGTGATGCGTGCTGTGCCCTGACACAAACACCCCCCGCAGCCTTTCCCTTCATCACTGATGACTCCTCTTCTGCCTCCAGGTGTGACTTGTTAATACTCGGTTGCTATGAAAACAGTTCATTTCTCGTGGAGGTTTTGGATGCTGCTATGGCCTCTGGGTCAACAACAAAGACAAAAAATAAAAAGAATTCACAGGGAAATGAACTAGATGACAAGCTTGCATCTTTTTATGGTTTATGACTATTAGAGTAGTATTTTGAAAGCATTTTTCCAAGATGAAAAACCTCTTTGAACCAAAAGGTTTGTTAGAGTTTCCAACCAAGAGGAGATAAAAAGACTTAAAGTTGGCCAACGATTTCAAAGACGTGTTTCTGTGTTAAAACAAACATCCAGCTTTTAACTTTGTCTCTGTTGTGCTCAAAGAAGAAAAATGTGTTTCCAAATGTGAAAACCAACATCAACTCAAAGCACAACCAAACTGTGCAAACACAAGTAGAGTCTATGTCACATATGTCTGTGTTTGAGGTGACGAACGAGCTTGTTTCGTCCATAAACGTTTTGAATCTTTACATGCTGATCTCTGTCCTGGCTGGTTTGTGCAATCATTGAACTCGTCACTTTGCATCAAAAGGAACAACTGTCTATTGTCTCCTGCTCAGGCCAGAATTGATTCTGCAGAAATTCAAAGATAAAGATGAGACATGCCACATTCTTAGATGAGATTCACATATATAAGATACAGTCTCCTTAAAGGGTAACCAAACAGTGCAGTTGAAGGTTGTCTTCATTCTCAGCCCAGATTTGAAAAATGCCCCAAAAAAAAGTGGGTGGGGCTAGTGGAGCCAGACTGAGCGGAGGAGGTGTGGCTTGGATCTATGGTTGACAACGAAGGGTTATGAAAAACTAATGTCTAATATTTTGGACATGACTTTTGTTCGATGACGTCATCAACAATCGACGGTCTGCTAGCGTTAGCGCGGAGCTTCCAGCGCTTGAATATCATAACAACAGCGGTTTTATAACTTTAAAGAGGTCATGCTACGGCACAAATTCATTACTTACATTTAAATGTAAACTTCTGTGGTTAAGACTGCACCACGTGAAGAAAAGAAGCACTTCTAAGCGTTTAACCTCGTGACAAAATGATAATCCCGGACACGACTTCCACTTAAACTGCCACATCAAATTAAGAGGAGGGGCTAAGGGGAAGGGAGAAGGGAAGAATTCAGATTGGGCCTATATTTTCAGGAATTTTGCTTTGATAAAAAAAAAAAGAAATATGGCAATGACCAACACGCAGCACTTTTAAAATCCCATTTATAGAAGTCAACAGCCAAAAAAAAGTTGACTCTTACGAGACCCAAATGGTGTTTTTCACATGGTCTTGTAGCATTTTTCTGATGATTGAGCACATCTATAAAAGAATTTAAGATCAAAACTAGTGTTTGGAGTATTTCTTTATTCAAAATGCTGGGAAATTACGTCAGCTATCTTCAACATTTCAGCCCACAACTCAGAGACGAATAGAAATATGTCTTAAAACATGACAGAATTTTTTTGATTTCTGCTAAAAAATACCATTCTCACATTTAAAGGACCTCTGGGAATCATTTTACAATAGAAAAAAACTATAAGGAGTGGAACTTGAAGCAATTCAGAATCAATAAACACAAAAACATCTTTTTTGTAGTATTTACAGGACAAACACAGAGGATGTTCACAAACAATCGTTCGTACAAATTTTATTGAATAATAATGTGTGGATCTGCATAAACCCATTAATGCCATGGCTCTGCAACATCCTGTGGTTTTTACCCACAAGCACTAGCAGAGGATGCCAGGAAAGACAATAAACATTGTGGTCTGGGACAAACAGAACAATAACATAAATCATCTTGTTACATTTGGACAGTCTCCTTTGACAATGACCACTTAAAATGAAGGATTTCAGTTTCCTTGCAAGTGAATCATGGTGTGACTCACTGACAGTGTGAAGGCTGCGCAGACCGTTCACTCAACCAAAAAAATGAAACAATAAGTGAATAAAAAGACTCAAATGCAATGTCTTACAGCATTACTGGGCAGTTAAAAAGCGAGTTTCTGTCATGTCATCACAAAAAAAGACAAAACCACTATAGGGAAACTTTGATGTTGTTTCTTATATAAGTCTGTACGAGATAATGCCAGATAAGGTTTCCATTATCAGACATTAATGGACGCACAGACTGATTGTCCAACGTATGGGAGTTTTTTTGAGCCATCATTCAAAGCGTTATGCATTCTCTATTGACAGTTTAAATTGCAAATTCATCATGTATTTCAAAATGCATTTTGAAACTTCCAATTTAATATTTAAAAATGACATTTCAATAGTTGGCTTTAAATCGATTTAAAAGTAACCTAAAATCTATTGTTTAGTAAAATCTCGCGCTCTGTTTGTGTCGAAACAGCGCCCCCTGCTGTAAAGCATTCTCATTTGCATGGGTGGTGCTTTCTCCTTGCCAAAATTCAAATAGACATGCAAACTGTCAGACACGCATCAGGGCGGGGCCTACCACCTTTACTAAATCCCGCCTCCACTTTCTTTTGTTGACCAACTCGTAATATCTCAACTAACCAATGGGATGAGGCGGAATTCCTGTAATATCGTATTATAATATCGTATTTTCATCTCTGCAGTCTGTTTAGATACAAAAATATGATGCGTTTGTAAGTGTTTCTTTTATTGTGTAAAATTAACTTTAAATTTTTTAAATTGACTGGATTTTCCCGTGTATTTTCCAGCCAGGATTGACGCGGATCGCACAAAATGGCACAAAAAAATAGACGCCGAAACGATGCGCTGCTTCGTGGTGTGAGCCCGGCGTAACAATGTTTCTGTACAAAACGGCTTCTGGAGTCTACACAGAAATCCTAAAGTTATAGAGGTTTATAGACTCTTTCACAATAAAAGTCATTACCTGGTTATTGTGTGGTAATGACATAGAATTAACTTTCTCCTCCAGACTATAACTCCTGCTAAATGCTCCTCCTAAAGCTCAAATCTTGATGAGCTTAAATTTCTAATGAGAATCAGCAGCTCCGACTGCATAAAAGGAACAAATGATTTCTTATCCCAGCAGATCCATAACTAACATGAAAGGATTCTGGCGCACGGGTGTGTTCACAGTAACCTTTGAGTCTTTGAGTCAGACTGTCAAAGACTAAATTTAAGAGTTCTCTTGATTACAGCTTTTTCAAAAATTGCCTGTAAACACAGATTCTGCCAGACCACAAGGGCTGGGTTCAAATTTGAGGGCTGTAAAAAAAAACAAAAAAAAAGGCCACAATGAAAGGAAATTGTTGTAGAACAGATAACCTCTGTCCCAAACTGCAGCTCATCTGACGTTTCCAGCAGAAAGCATCACTTGTTGGAACAATCATTATGCTTTCATATGATTAGCTCGATGTGTTCATAAGCTGATAATGAAATTGAAAAAAGTTTGGCAGGGAAAATGACTGCGAGCAAAAGTCATCTGTGTGTTTTAATCAGAGACTGGACAGGAAAAAGGCTGGAAAGACTGGCGGCTCTGTGCACATCTGAGGGAACTCCGTGGGATGTGAGGGGGTTTGTCAAAAGCCTGACAGGGAAACCCCATCATCCCACCAAATTCCTTCCAAAGTCTCAGGCACACCCACTCTCTGCACTCAGTCCCATTTGTGCTGAAATGTTGAAGCCGGAGCTTACTGCACACACACACACATCCACGGAGTGTGGCTCCGTGGATAAACAGAAACGGGGAAAGCCTGTGGAAGAAAAAAAAAAGGAAAGGAGGGCGTCACTGAAGCAGCATGTTGGAGGAAACCCTCTCTGCAGTCCTGGTCAGGAGCCGGGATTTCCTCACACTGTTGGTGGAATGCAGATGACGCTGGAATTGACAAGTGTGAATGTGTGCAGGCCCCCACAGCCTCGTCCCCTCCGGTCTCCGGTTTCACTCCCTCAGACTCACAGGATATGACAACATGTTTTGGAGACTTGGACGTAGAAACGATACCCAGGAGAGTTCTCCCAAAGACGCTGGAGTCGGGAGCTTCCGTGCATTGTTGCCACATGTTGGGAGGGCGGGGTTGGGCTACGACTCCCCCTGCAGACAATGGCATAATCAGGAGAGAAAATATGAAACCTGACTGGGGGAAATGATCCCAGAGGGTGTGAACGACACCACGTCCTTTTTCCTTTGAGTCGGCGGGGAAGCTACAACACGGATTGTTCAGAAAGTCTCAGTGCAGTTGGACCGGCCCGTCTTTCTTTTTCTTTTTTCTTTTCCAATGATTCACTGCAAAACCGCGTGTGTGCGTAATTGCATAAGTGAAGCCGTGCATGGTTTCCTTTTGCTGGAGATTTGTTGATGCTCCGCTGAAATGGACATTTTGGATAAGGCCCCCTTTACTGCATTCATTTGGGTTGGAAATTTCCAAACTGAAAAAGCCAGGAAGCCGTGTGCTAAACTTTCCACACGGCTCCAAATCTTATAACATGTAACAACAACACAGACCAGGATTGTTTGGAAGTGATTGAACCTGCAGGATGATGACAGCAGGGCAGGGATGGAAGTCTTCAGGTGTTTTCAGCCTGGACACATTTACTCCCATATCTTTGAAAAAATATGTTTTTATGAAAAGTAAAATATTGAAAGTTATTTAAGTTGATTTATTCTGGAATAATATTACTGCCTTTTTGTTATTCATAATTATGTTAAAAAGTCATTCTGCTAGCTTTTTGGACTATTTTGGCATTTACTAAGATTTTTTAGGCTATTTGGAGTTTAGTTCATATTTCTGCTACATGCTAGCTGTTTTGGCTAATTTAGCATTTAGCTAATATTTTAGCTGGCTATCAGCTTCAGCGGCCCAATTCAGCTTAAAGCGTTCTCACTCACGAAGAACTGGACATAACAAGCGTTGAGGTCCCCCATAGGAAATGCATTACATTCGGCAAAATCAGGCCAGAGCCTTCGCCGTCACTTCCTGTTATGTCTACCGCGATTGCAACCCGTCGACAGCGATTGGTCCGAGTCACGTTTTTAGAAGAAGTACTGTCAACCAATCATGAGTGAGCTTGTTCGAAGCCCACACCCCTCCCACTGAAAGCGGCTCAGAGGAATCTCTCAATCAAACGTTTGGGGCGGAGCCACATGCTTTTACTGAAGCATCTGATTGGTCAGTTTATAAAGCGGCGATAAAGAAATTATGTCGTTAAAAAAAATTTGGATTAAAGAACGTGTTAAGAAGAAAGCATCAGAGCGAGAATGATTATTCTGACAAATCAAATGTCTGAGGAATAACTGTCTGTTCCTCAGTGGAAGTCTATGGGACTTTGGCCTTCTTGCAACCCACTGGGACGTCCTATTTGGAACACGGAAGGAGGGGGGTTGCGGTGTCCGTTGATATTCATGTCAATGATTATCACAGGTAATGCCATATATCTAGTTCATAATTATGTTATGAAGTTACGGTTTTAAAATTTTAAAAATGTAGTTTTAGAGTGTTCAATAAATGTTTATCCAGTTTGTCCCGTGATCTAAGCTGTGTTTTGGATTTTGCCCCCACGTGCGATTGATTTTTCACCCCTGATCTAAACACTACACTGTAAAAAAAAAAAACTGTTGTTTTTACAGGGAAACGCTGGCAGCTGCGGTCACCAGGGAAATACTGTAAAAAATACAGCATCACAGTAAATAACTTAACCGATGAAGGATGTATATTGATTTACAGTGACTTAAAGTAAATTGAATTACATTAAAACAATGTGAATTTTACCCTAAAAACTTGTTGATTTATCATTACAGTTTTGTAGATAAATAGTGTATTAACTGTATTTTTTGAAAGCAAAAAGTCTTTTCAAGTCCCATGCACACACAGGGTGGAAAGTGAACACACAGATTTGACACAACTGAAGTTTTAGCAAATTGCCCTGGCTAGGGATTAAACTCGCGTCCACTGATTGAAAGGTTAAAGCACCTAACATTGCGCCACCTCATAACTCTGATGTCCAAACTACTTTAGATGACATATAATCATATTGTTTAAAATGTATTTGGAAACCTTGAAAAAGATTGCTACACCAATGCCAAAACATCTTCTATTAAGAAAGATGGAAAAAACATATTTCTTGAAAATTTACTTATTTGACAGCATCTTTACTCAACAAATAAATGCATTCTTTTTTCAACATACAACTTTCAAAGTTGAATAACATAAAACATGTCCACCTTAATGGAGACGCTCAGGTGATGCCAACAGGCAACGTTAAGCTTGGAACTGTGGAGAAACCTCTTCCTTTTACATCAGATAAAACAAAGTAGTTTAAACATCCCATCAGTAAAAGGCTATATTAATAAAATAAGAAAGATTCTCTAGCAGAATGCTATATATATATTTTACCATAGCCTTCTGCAGAATGATGACATTAATAACATTTAAAAAATGGATTGTAAAGATTTAATTAGGAAAAAAAATGTTTTTAAACCAAATCCATAAAAAACTACAGAATAAATTGATTGATTTTACAACATTTGAACGTCAACTAATTAACTAATTTGTTCTGTCATGAGAATTACAGCATTTCTCTGTTCCTATAATCATTATTGTAGTTTTAACAAATTTATTTGATCATAACCACAAATTATTGTCATAAACATTACAAAAAAATATTGTTAAATGGTTTACAAAGGTTAACTGTTAATATAATTCTGTAGGTAGTTTACATAGCTTTACTGTAAATTTCACAGTCTTTTTTTACAGTGTAGCCTACCTGTTGCCCCCCACCGACTCCCCATAAGGCTTTCTACCAAGCCTCTCATATGAAATTGAGAAACTTTGAAGCATAGATTCCATCCATCTTTGCACATAGCATGTCTATATTCTGAAATACATCCAGGAGATGTGGATTAAAAAAAACTCCTCTGGATAAAGAGACAGTTATGTGGTGACGAGTAAAGCTTCTGCTCTCTAAAGGAAAGAGATCATCTTGGGCCAAACAGCCGTGTGCTCAGAATGAGACTCATGCAAAGTCCTGCAGTATTTTTATCCGCTAATGGGCCTGGCAGACGCCGCCGAGTAAATGACATCATCAGGACTGAAGAAAGTCGTGGTTTACGAGCAGCTTTCTGCCGTCCAACAAAAAAACGGATTGTGTGGAGGGAGTTCCAGTGAGGACAAGCCTCTTAAAAATGATTTCATTTGTATATATAGAAAGAAAATGAGTGAAAGCGTTTACCGTGAAGTGAGGAAAAAAAAAAGTTGGCTTTTTTTCTGTCAGGCGTTCAACTGCTGATTGAGAGGAGCTCTGAGGGGTGAAACAACAGCGCTGGAAGAAGGCACGGACGGCTACATGTGGCCTGAGTTTCCTCTCTGCTCTGTTGTTAGCAGCAGTGTTGGCCTCAGGCAAACGCTCCTTTAATTCATTTACTGGATTCATCTCATTCTGTTTGGGATCAAAGCTTCGCCTGTCGTCCCCAGTCGACCTGCACATTTCCCAAATGTTGTTCCACAGTTAATATTCTAACATCTGGTGTTCATATGCAAAGTTTCCACCACCCCCTCTGCAAGAGGGAGGGGGGCTCCATACTGCTTCTGTATAGGTTACAATAGAATCAATACTAGGAAATCTAAATTCCATCAATATCTGAATTAGTTTATTTCTGTCGTGGTAAACACTGTATTAAAAAACTTTGAGTTTAGAAGAAGTTTACAGGTGTTTAGCAGCACTTGGTCCAGACTTCCAAATAAAAAAACCACTCACTTTCTGTTGGAACAAACTGCTCTAAAATAACAGCAAAAACCCCTTTTTAAAAAAAACTGTATGAAAACTGTTATAAAGTGACGATAATTCATTTTATATTAATACAAAAACTGGTACGTAATTCATAGTAGCCATTGACTGTATGTGAGAACTGGACCGAGGGAGTGTGATGTCACAAAATGGTTCTGTCAAATAAAGTTAATTCAGTCGTCATTTTTTGTGATACGGATGTCACCGTGTTGGAGTCAGACATTAGTAAGCCGTGATTGGTCCGTGTCAGGCTGAATTCACGTTTCTATGGCAACCACTTTCCCTTTTTTTTTAAGTCCACACCCCTTTCACTAAAAACTGACTGTCGATCAAAGGTTTTGACGTTTGGATGTGGGGACGAGAGGGCACCACATGCTCTCGTTGAAGCATCTGATTGGCCAGTTCATAACTTGAATGACTTGCTCTACAAAATAACTGAATATCGTTAAGAACATGTTAAACATAAAGGTTTGAGATCAAGAGAGTTTATTCTGACCAATACAATGACTGAGTAGTGAGGCTGCCAGGATTAGTCGTTACTTTATATTCTATGGAGTCAGAGTTTAGTAAAGTTGGAAGTTTTAATGGCATTCTGCGAGCTTTATGGACTATTTTGTCATTTATTTAGTTTTTTGGGGCTTTTTTGGAGGCTAGCTAATATCTCAGTTTACGTAGCTGTTTTGGCTAATTTGGAGTTTAATATTTCAGCTGCATGTTAGCTAATTTTGGCTAATTTAGACTTTTTTGTTTTTTAGGCTCTTTTGTAGTTTAGCTAATGTTTCAGCTTCATGCTAGATATTTTTGGCTAACTTAGGCTTTTGGTTTTAGGCTGATTCGACATTCAACGACTAATTTAGCTGATCATCAGTTTCAGCATTTTTAGCTATTATCAGTAGCATCTTCAGCGGCCAAATTCAGATTAAAGCATTCACAGTAATGGGAATATTTCTAGTTTTTAGTTAGTTTAAAGCTCATGATTGCTCAGATGTGTGTTTTACATGCAGTTTTCCACATGACCCGATTAGTCGACTAATCTGAAAAAATAACCTGTGATTATTGGACTACTACAATGATCGTTTGTAGCAGCACTACTGAGTAGTAGCTGTTTGTCTGTAGAAGTCTGTGGGATTTATGGTTCCTGAATCCAGCAGGTACTTCCTATTTGGAATGCTAGGGATGTGTATACAGTCAATGGAATCAGCAGAAAAAACACTCTCTAATGAAAGCCTGATAGGGCCGCTGTGGCCTGCTGTTAGAAGTGTTGTGAACAGGAAAACACAATCCAACAACGACAAAGCAACATGTGAGTGTGCTTTCAGGACACATCAATGG
Organism: Oryzias javanicus; assembly: GCA_003999625.1. Classification (NCBI taxonomy): domain Eukaryota; kingdom Metazoa; phylum Chordata; class Actinopteri; order Beloniformes; family Adrianichthyidae; genus Oryzias; species Oryzias javanicus. Next base: position 3,368,948 of record CM012442.1, on the reverse strand, counting down.
GAACAGAGAGGCCATTCAGCACTTTCCATGCAGCCACACACGGCAGCGTGAACTGCCAGAGCATTCACGCCACGGGAATGTATGGCCTCGGTGACCGTGGAGAGGGGAGCGAACAGCGATTCCTCTCGTGGCTCCATGGTGCTTCACATTGTGAAGAGATACGATTTACTGCAGCGGGAGAGGCCCAGCGAATTCTCAAGAGGTCACATGGAGAAATATTGTCTTATTTGTGTCCCGTTTGAAAGGAGTGATGGTAAGAACTTTGCAGAGGAGCCTATAATCCCATCAGAGACATGGAGACGTCGTGGGAAAAGACAAGAAACAGAAAAGATCAAAGATGGAACTGAAAATCAAACTAATCAAACTTCTGAGACTGATAACAGGAACAATGGAAGCTCTTTAGCTTTGAAAAGCTTGATAAAAAACAAACTTCATGTTATTTTGAGTAATCGAAAAAGCACAATAGTTTTTGATATATAATGAAAAACAAGCAAAACAATCTAAACTGACTAAAGTCCTGTAATACTAAAAGCTGGGAGAGGATCAATCCCTGAGATTTCTTCTTTTCTTCAGGTTTCTGTAGGAGTTGTTTCTTACCGAGAAGGAGGGTCTAACACACACAGATCCGGCCCTCCAGATCATTTTATTTTATTGTTATTAATGTCCCGATGTTATCTTGCACTTACTTCTAAATTGTATAATTTTGAATAAATACATATTTTATGGAAAGTAAAATTTTGAAAGTTAATTAAGGTTTAAGTTGATTCATTCTGGAATAATATTCCTGCCTTTTTATTATTTATAACTATGTTAAAAAGTTACAGTTTTAAAGAATTGTCATTCTGTCAGCTTTTTGGACTATTTTGGCATTACCTAAGAGGTTTGAAGCTATTTTGGAGTTTAACTACCATTTCAACTACATGCTAGCTGTTTTGGCTAATTTAGGCTTTTCTTTTTCAGTATTTTAAGATATTTTGAAGTTTAGATATTTTTTCAGCTACATGCTAGACGTTTTGGCTAACCTGAGATTCTTTTTAGACTAGTTTTGCTTTTGGCTGATATTTCAGCTGGCTCTCAGCTTCAGCGTTTTCAGCTTCTAACTTCAGCTTTTTCAGTTTCAGCATCTTCAGCGGCCAAATTCAGCTCACAGCATTCACACTAGCATTATTTCAGTTAATGCTATATTTCTACTTCATAATTATGTTAAAAAGTTACAGTTTTAAAGTATTAAAAATGTAGTTTTACAGTGTTTAATGTATGTTTATCCTGTTCGTCCTGCGACCTAAGATATGTTTGGATTTCAGCCCCTGGTGTGATTGAGTTTGACCCCCTGATCTAAGGGCAGGGATAACCAGTTTAGCTTTTTTAGTTTAGTTTAGCAACCAGTTATTATATTACCGACTCTCTGCTTTTGTACAATTATGAAAACCAAAGAGACAACTGTTTGGGATATCGGGATGTATAAATAAAATTTACTCAAATTGAATTTTTTATGTGTTTTTTTTATCAGTCTGCCTTTCAGAGCTGGGTCATGAGGCTGCAGTCTAAGCAAAGGTGGCAGACTTGTTTTTCTACAGACACCTCCTCCGGTTCTGCTGGGACTACCCCAAGGTGTTCCCACATCAAACATACATCCCCCAGCATGTCTCAGGCTTTTACTGTCTTGGCTTCTGCCTGGTGGGACATGCAGGGAGGCTTTTAGCTCTGAATCCAAAGCCACCCATGCTGCCTCCTTCCTCTCTGTGTGGAGGAGCAGGTAAGGCTTGAACACCTTGCAGAAAAACAAAACATGATTTTGGCTGCTTACACCTCTGGACTCAAGGTTCACAGTCATGTGGGAACGCCGTTAGACCTTTGCTTTCTTGGTTGTCTCTATCTGACGTGCTTTTAAGAATGCCCTTAACGTGGGTTTTTAGACCATGATGTTCATTTTCAAGGAGCAGGTTCAGGTTGTGCGCAGGTGAAGTGATCCTATGCTGATATCCCATAATTCCTTCCAGTCTGAATACACTCTAAATATAATGACCAAACAAACAGAGATGATAGACAAACCTCCACTCTGACATGGTTCAGGTCTTGACTAAATATTGTTCTCATAGAGCAGTAGATGACAGCAGAAAGTCTTTTAGCTACACACTTCAATTCCTTATTTTTAAATCATTGTTTATACACAACGATGCTACTACTTTCTTGTGATTTTAAATATTCCTAATTTGCATCAGGATTTAGGAAGAAAGGCTTGGTTTTAACATCAACCCCTGGGAGAAAAAAGAATGATCGTATTCCATTTTGTGTTTTCTGATGAATTTACTGGATGAGTGATGAAAGAAAGAAGTCCTCAAGAACTCAAGACACTGACAGCTGGATAGATGAAAGCTTTCATCTGTGAGGATTCTGCTCATACTCTTCGGTTTTCCTCCCACCAGGTTTAGGTTGATCATCCACAGCTGACTTGATCTGTGTCATGTTGGAGTTTTTTATTAAATATTTTAAGTTTCTTGCACCGAGCTCGGTCCGTCCACCAGTTTCTGACATCTCAGACGGAATAGATGTGAATAATGCAGCGAGCTAATAAACTCAAGACATTGTGTCTCAAAGTCTGCAGCCACTAAAGGATAACTATATATATATTCCAACAGTTCAACAGTTACTCAACAACTCAGAGAGGAAATCCAACAATGCTCACATTGTCTGCTTGAGCTCCTGTGAGGGCCGACGCCCACACCTTCCATGCTGCTGCACCTCACTGACTCTAATTGAGTCCAATCGTGGGGGGGGGGGGCACTGACATGAGTCGGACTGTGACTTGTGGAAAGTGTGGCGGCTGGCTCAATGGAGGTCTGTTTTCAGTGACACCATGGGGGCTTGAAGAGCGGGTCCCCCCCACCCCCCAGTCTACCAGCACAAATGACTCAATCCAGTCTGCATTAATATTAGAGCTCCAGATCAACATGTCAAAGAGGCTGAGTCAGATTTAATTAAAAAAAAAAAAAAGTAAAGTCATTTTTACTATTGAGGACTCCACCACAGCTGACTGAACCGTCCTCTCAGGCCAAAAGTTAAAGAAAGAGAAAATGAAACCATCCAGTTTACAAACGGGGATTTAGGACTAGCACAGGTCTGCAACCCTCACCGCTTATCGAGCCATTCAGGTCGGATTTCTCACAGACAACAACCCAACAGGAGCCACAAAGTCTGACTTTAGACAAAGCAGCTTCTGATTTATACGTATGTTATTGTTATTAAGATAAATGCAAATGAACGATTGGTTTTTGGCGTAAATAAAGCATAAATATATTAAAAAATGTCCTTTTATCAATTTTTGACAGAGGTTTACAACTTCCTTTCAAAATAAAAGTCCCTTTATGTCACAAAGGATCAGTATAGTGCAGAGGTCTGCAACCTTTAACACTAAAAGAGTCATTTGGTCCAGTTTGACCAGAACCAAACGAGAGCCACAAAGTCTCACTTTATTGTTTAAAAAGTGCCCAATATTTATGCTTTTAGGTCAATCAAATGTGTAAATGTAACTTAAATATTACAATAATTAAATTACAACAGTGTCTATATGTTTCTATATAACAGTTCTGACTTCTTTCACTAGTTCCTTTCAAAATAAAACCCACTTTGTGTCAAAAAAGGTCCAACTGCTGCAGCAGCTTAACTGAAATTAAACATGCAAGACAGTCAAATATGATGGTTTTTTTTAATCATTAGTATTTTGGTGTGCCACCATCATTTTTCCCTTTTACTTTCAGATCTAAACTACATTTTAGTAAAATCTATTTATTAAAAAAAAAAACCTCAATAAACTGAGCTTTTGTTGTCATTCCATAAGATGTGAGGCACATGAATCTAATTACTTTTCAATCATTTTAAACTGTATTTGTTCAAAACTTTAACCACTTTAGTGCAATTTACCAAAATAAAACAAAGTTTGTCGACTTTTATTTGAGTAACCATAGATTAAAATCACACATTTAAAGAACATTTCTACAGATTTTCTGACAGTAAATTAAACTGTTTTTGGTCAGATGTTTGACGTGTTAAAAAACTTAAATAACTAATCAATTATTTATTCAATCATTAACAGTTTTCACTAAAGCTAAAGAGCCACAGTAAGAGATAAATGAGTCCCAGGTTGCAGACCCCTGCTACACCGTAATGTCAGCAGTGATTCCATTTTTTTTCTTTTTGTAGTACATCTTATTGAGAAATTTGTAAGTCGAACAAACCAAAATTAAATCAAAGCTAATTAAGTCACCCTTACCTTATTTTTCAAACCATAAAGGTCCACCTAAAAACTTTAAATTTGTTAATAAATGAAAAATCTCCTTTATAATATAGTGAGTAAGTTCTGGCTGTGCTTACTGACCTCCAATTGGTAAACAGACCTAAAAAAATATGTCAAAATGCATTCTTACTTTTACGTTGCTTTTAAATGTAAACTTTTTCTTTTTCTTCAGAGCCACAAGGTAAAAAGAGCCGCATGTGGCTCCAGAGCTGCAGCTTCCAGACCCCCCTGTAGTTGGCTGATAATCAAAACTATCATTCAGTGATTCTGTCTCAGAATGAACTGTTTCATTTCTGCAGCTGCACGACGGCTGGAAGCTGCTGCAGACGACACTCACATGCCTCCAGGAAGTTATGCAGCTGAGAAACCAAAGAGACAAGCTCAGCTTTGCCCATCAAGCTCCAATGTGTCTTGAGCATGACCTAACTCCAGAGGAATGAGCAAATGTCTCACCTTTATCTGAAAAATAGCGGCTCTCCGCACACATCAAAGTCTTTGTTTCTTTGATGTTTGGCTTTAACCTCACCTGCTGTCAGAACCAGAACCTGCACGTCAACGGACACATTGACATAAACAGGGATCTGCTTGTGGGGATGGAATGTTCTGCGGGGATTCCTTAGATCCCGGGACAGTTCTCAGGAACGCTTCCAGAACACAGCAGAAAGCCCGAGGCAGAACTTCAGCCGGAAAACCACATCAAACCAAGTCTGATCAGGCAGAAAGTCGATACTGGAATCCTCCGTGCCCCACCCACCAGGATCTACTGCCACTTCAGGACACCAGAGAACACAGCAGAACGTTAACAACATCCAACAGGCTGAGTGGGTTCACATGTTCTATGAAATGGTGGATGTAACCGCCTGCATGCTGTCTTCACCTGAGAGTGGACGCTGTGCAGAGCGAGGCTTGTTTGGCTGCACACAGCTGACAGATGATGCAGAGCAGGTTGGATTACATATGTAAACAGTCCCAGCTCACTATATATGTAAGCCTGAAAAGCATGTCAAGAATTGTAACTGAAACGCAGACTCTCCACCGTTCAGCTGACTTGATTGTAACACGTTTTTCTCTCACCACCAAGTTTGATGGTAAACTTCCCCAAAAAATCAAAAGTGTTGCAGCTCCAAAGTTTCTGATGGGAGAAACATGGAGATTAAAGACACTGATAAACTATTGGAGTAGGTAAACAAGGTTGTTGACAAGTTTTGATTTATTGATTGTTGTCAAAATGATGTTGAAAAAATATGAACCTGTGTTAAGATGCTTGTTAGCATCCCTGTGGCTTTAATCCTGCAGTATCCTCCAGTATAACACACTGGATCCTGGATCTGGAGCAGAGGATTATAATAAATAACTTATACACTTTAGTTTAATCCTTTACATGGGCCGTACCAATTCTACTTTGGAGCTTTTTAGTGCATTTTACTGTTCAACCCCAAAGTGGTATTTTGATGCATTTACCCTAAAAACCTGCACTCTCTGCCCCAAACCTGCAAAAACGAGCGGGTTCTATCGTGCTGATGTCAGCATGATGTGAACCGCCCCCTCCAGGAAGAATCTGTGCTGCAGACACACACTCACTGTCTCCGCAGAGCACACGGTGATCATCAGCAAAGCGTTTTAGTCAGAGAAGAAGCGGCTCATCTTGCTGCTCATTTGGCTGCGAGAGGTTTAGAAGTTTGTTTAAACTTCCAAAAGAAGACCATCAGAAATGGTTAGAGTTTATCTTTGGGAGTGTGTGACAGACACACTCCCGCCAGCAACCTTTTGTCTGTGACGGCCACTTCACAGCTGACTGTTTGATAACAGGCATGTATCAAATCTCTGATTCCCACAATCAATCCGGATAAAGAGACCAGACCTGGAAGTAAATCACACAGTACACCGTAAGCATAGAACACACGAGCTAACGCTACAACTTCCACGCACGTTACCTTACATATACGGTCTTGTATTATTTGGTGACTGTAAAAGTGTGTTTAGTCAAACCTCTAACCCTAAACTTCCTATTGATTCTCTATGGTGTTCCAAAACTCTACAGCTGTAATATACATTTGGCCTCCGGGTGGCGCTGTTAGCACTTTCTTTGCCAGCGACTATGTGTGAAACAACACAAAGTGAGTCAGACCCCAACAGCCTTCACTCTCACTTCTGATGCTTTTAGCGGCTTTTTTTTTAGCTAGCCAAAATGGAGAAATAACGTCAAACAGATAAAGTCAAAAGACCAGAAGCTCCACGTCTCTCATTAGGATCCCAGTTTGCCCGTCTCATTCTCTTATTTTTCAATTAAAAATGGTCAGTGAGGCCTCGCTGTTAAAGGTTTCAAAGACAAAGGTTGTTTTTTATTCTTACTAATGCGTGTTACCTTAATAAATACAGAATAAAAATGAAACCGTTTGCTTTCTTTTCTCCTTTTTTTGATGACATGCAAAAAAACATTGTATTTGTCCCGCGGGCCAGGACACCATTTAGCGTTGAGCAGAGAGTTGGATGCAGGTCAGAAGAGAGGTGGCGGGCACAAATTTGATGTGTGAATTGGATGCAGTGTGAACACAGCCTATAAAAAACATGAAAAAACAGAGGTACTTTCAGTGTTTGCAAAATCTGAAAGAGCAAAGTTTTAATTCAAATTCATTTATTAATATTCCTCCCTGTTTAATATTCATAATTATGATAAAAATATGGTTTTAAAGTTAAAAAATTGTCATTCTTCTTGTTTTTTGGACTATTTTGGTATTTTCTAAGATTTTTTGGACTATTTAGGAGTTTAGCTAACATTTCAGCTGCATTCTAGTTGTTTTGGCTAATTTAAGCTTTTTTCAGGTTTTTTAAAAATATTTTAAAGTTTAGCTATTTTTTCAGCTAGTTGATTTGACTGACCTAAGTTCTTTTTGTTGTTTTTTTTGTTTCTTAGTCTAATTTAGCACTAGCATCTTTATTGACCAAATTCATCTCACAGCATTGACACTAGCATTACTACAGGTAATACTATATATCTAGTTCATAACTGTGTTGAAAAGTTATGGTTTAATTATGGTAAATAATAACATTTTTTTTAAGAAATTTTAAGAAAAAGCAGGTTTTGAATTTTGGCCCCTTGTGTGATTGAGTTTGACCCCCCCGATGTAAAACCTCCATGATGCTTTTTCCTAGAATTGTGTTACCTCACTTTCTGAATTGACAGGTTCAGCAATCATCACTCACATAGATTTATTCACACATTTTAGTCCACCTGAAAAAAGAATCAGTCAGGGTCCGGACTTTAGTGATTTAGTGACTTCAGCCATTCAAACAACAGAGTCTTTTCTGTTGCGTTCAGGAAATCACTTTAGCTGCATGAAGGTAAAAACACAAAGAGAAGCTTCTCCCTTCAGGCCGTTTCCAAACCTGAACCAGGAAAAACACTCAACCGTACGGATACCAGAATGTTTACGCTCTACTTTATGTGGACTTTACTTCATTTACTGTATACACTACAATGTTGTCTTTTATCTTTTGCTCTTTTTTTTTTTCATGCAGGTAGTACAACAGCCGCTTTTCCTCATCAAATTACTTGTTGTGTAAATATTTCTATGTGTTTATAACTTCTGATTCATTTTTAATTCCATTGTCAATTCTATGACATACATTGAACTCTTTGAATCTTGTTTTTTTATTCCCTCTGACTATTTTTTTATGTATTTATTAATATATCAGTTTTGTTAATAATTTCTATTTCAATATATCTCTACATCTGTCTTTTAAAGTATATCTCCTCTACAATGTTCATGTTGTTCAGTCACACAAAGCATTTCACTGAATGTGATGCGGTGCAGGCATACAAATAACATTTGAATTTCAATTTGAATTTGGATTTGAATTTGCGTCCACACTGGTCCTGCACTACAGACAATGACAAAACACATTTTCCTCGAGTGAATCCATAGACTTTCACTCTCTGTTTGGTTTGGTTCTACACCACAGTTCACATCTCTTATGGAAACAAATCACAAAAGAAGATGACATTTTTTAAAGTAATTTTAAGTAAAAAGCAGGCTATTTAAGGATAAAAAAGGTAAAGTAAACTCACTCAACTGAGCCGAAACAGAACATGAGCCTTGTGTACCACAAACTCGATTATAGGTCAGTAAACTCAACCAGAATAAAGGCTCACCGGATTATAAAACAGATTTTCTCCTTAGAAAGAAATTACAAGATTTAAAGTGTGTCGGGAGTCAGAGTAGTTTTATATCATGTAGTATATATCACGATATACAACAATAACGTTTATTTTCAGCTATTCTCTGAAAAAATGCCTGATGTTGCAGCAGCTTTTGTGAAAAGTTGCGACAAAAGTTGCGATGTTTTTAATTTATTCTTGTATTGAGAAGTGCCTAAAAAATGTAAATTATGAAATAAACTTCACATTTTTATACCAACTCTTTTTACTGTGACAGATGCACCAGAAACATACTTCCCCATCACTATATTCAGTGTTGTTGTGCTGTCTTTTAACTTGAACAGAACTCTGAAACACAAAATGAACTTTTGGTCCTCGCTGCTCACAAAAACACAAATATTTGTGTATTGATTTAAACATACTTTAGAATAAAATTACATTTTCTCATTGAAAATTTATAAATTTAAAACAACGTTATAATCAGATTAATACTCAGATTTTCATGTTCTCCACAGAAAATGGAAAACTTCAAGATTTCTCTGTATCTTTCTCTCATGTTGTGCAGCAGCTGTGCGTTCAGGGCACCTTCACGCGCTGCGTGCACGTTTGCGTGCCGCACTATTTCACGCGCTGGGTGCATGTTTGCGTGGAAAAAAAAACTCAGTGAGAACTAAAAAGAGATAATAAAAGAGAGCACAACTTTTGGTAAGGAGTCAGAAGGGAAACGGTCTCAAAGCTGCGTCGTTATCATGACTGTTGTCACGGTAGATCGGGTAAAGTGGCAGGTCGCTGCGTCGTATCAGCCAATAAGAAACTTAGCTTTAGACACATGATTGTTTTTAGTGATCGATCAGTGGGTAGAACACTAGTCCAAAGCGAACGTTTTTGTCCAGAACTTATATCTTTTCGCTGGGGCCGCAGGTTCTCAGAGTTCATCCAGCTGCTTTGGGGTGAAGGTGGGATACACTCTGGACAGATCGCCGGCCTTCCTGCAGGGGAGCTCACTCGCTCAATATGCTGGCAGGCATAGAGACTGTGCGGAGGATGCCAGCTCTGGCCTCATCGAGACATTGGAAAAAAGTGAAAGGGTCTCCTAATTTTAACCACTCCCCCGCCCCTGAATACGAAACAGTGAGCCTTCAAGCTCAGTCACAGAGACACAGAAACACAGTTGAAGTGGCTGTCATATAGACATAGTTCCCTGTATCTGGAAAATCTTTTAATAATAATCATAAACCAAACGTGGAGACATGATTACCGATGTGTTTGTAGAACTTTTCTCAATAAATAAACCTTATTCCTCAACATTGTATGTGTCTCCATTTATTCTAAGTGAGAAATCCACAGACAGAGCTGGAAGCTCCTCCCACATTCACCCACGGCGTCAGAAAGACATTTTTTGACAGGCACCGAGCGGCGAATTCGCCGTGGGCGAAAGAGGGGCGGGGCACGCGAAAGATGTGAAACCATCTTTACTGTTTGAATAATAAGACACTTCAGTGGCTCAGATTAAATGTTGGTTTATTTGACAAATTTCTGACTGAGATGCAATATAAACCAATCACTGCTGAGATTACTCTAATTACTACCACATTTGCTGCAATGACGTGATCCCATGTGACTCTGGGGATCTTTTATTTATTTTACTTGTCCTATCCAACTGTTGAGCAAACAGAGCTAAAGGGTTCTTGTGTGGGACATACTTACTGTTACAACAGGGAGTCATAGGTCTTCTCACACAAGGTGGACATTTATGTAAACCTATTTGCAATTTAAGCTAAACTTTATTTATAATGGTTATTTTTGTGTTATTTTTTGTTTGTTGGATGGAAAAGAAGAAGAATTAAGAGGAGAGAACAATGTTGATGGTGGTGGTGTGTGTGTGTGGGGGGGGGGCATAAGAATTATTAAGAAAATAGAAGAATGATTTTTTAGTGATCTGTCAGGTGTGAATGCTAGTCTAATGGGGCGGCAAGGAAATCTTTTACCTCGGTCTTTTTACGTTTTGAAACGTGGCTATTTTTGTCTTTATGTTTCTACATGTCAAAGCTCATTTTTAGCGAGCTAGCAAGCTCCTCGAGGGTAAGCTAGAGAGCTCCGCCGCATCGAGCTAGCCAGTGTAGCATGCTAGCGAGCCCCTATGTTGCGAGCTATTGAGCTTCGCTGTAGCATGCTAGCTCATTTTTAGAGAGCAAGCAAGCTCTTCAGTGGTGAGCTAGCAATCTCCACTGTAACAAGCTGGGGAGCTCTGCTGTAACAAGCTAGCAAGCCCCTCTGTAGCATGCTAGCGAGCTCAGTTACATTGAGCTAGCAACCTCAGCTATTGATAGATAGCGACCTCTGCTGTGGCATGCTAGCGAGCTAATTTTTAGGAAGCTATTGAGCTCCGCTGTGGCGATCTAGGCGGCTGGCTAGCGTAGCGAGCCTAGCCACTGAGTGCTCACTTAATCCAATTGCAGTTGTAAGGCGGTCATCTCCTGATCGGAAGATCGCAGGTTCAATTCCTGCCCATTTGTCAAAGTGTCCTCGGTCAGGATACTGAACCCCACATTGCCTCTGATGGAAGGTTGGTGTCCGGCAGCGAAGCTAGCATCAGTGTGTGAGTGTGTCTCTGACTGCAAGGCGCTTCGGGCCTTTGAGGAAGGTAGAAAAGGGCTATACAAGTATACGCCATTCATCAATGTGGGTAAACACAGGTGGGGCCACCACAGGAACTGTGGACACATTTTTTTTAGTCACCACTTAGATTGCAATAAAAGTCACCTGATGTTGAGCTATTAAAAAGCTAAAGATGTACACATGTAACGAGATTAGATCTTTTTTTTTTTTAATTACACAAAATATTGACTGTCTCTAAGTTTATTTCTCCCCCTGAATTCACCGTTGGGTAACCCCTCCTTAGTTTGTTCTTCTTCTGTGGTTTCTTCTTTATATGTTGGGCGCTCGCTTTCCCTCTCCCCTTCCTGTTTTACTGTTCGGCGGGAGAGGTGGGTGTCCTGTAACGTTTACAACATGAATCCTCATTTAATTTTAGTTATGCCCATAATTCTGTTACTGAAAAAATCTAAAAACGTTTATTTTATTTTATTTTGATGTAAGAATTAGCTGATCTCCCTCTACCTGTCACTCTCATCTAGGAGCTAAAACGGGCAGCTAACACCGTGATTTCTGTGTCTTTCCTTTCTGGAAAATTGTCAGGTATGTGTTAGAGTTTTGTCGCCCGTTGGCCCCTTCCTGTTTTACTGTTCGGCGGGAGAGGAGCTAAAACGGGCAGCTAACACCGTGATTTCTGTGTCTTTCCTTTCTGGAAAATTGTCAGATCCGCAATAAATGGAGGTGATTTCCGAGGGTGCTGCTGTGCTTCCACGTCTTTCCTCTCGATAAACACAACGCAGAATCGATCCGGTTACACACATATATATATATATATATATGTGTATATATATATATCCTTCAATATTTCTAAACTATTTCACTTTTGCTTACAGGCCTCCTCTCTGACATGAAAATCTGAGTTGTGCGTCATCACAGAAATATTCCTCCAACAAGCATGAACTGGAGAAGTCAGTCAGATCCAGAGACGGATGTTTCCATGCAGCCATAGCAATAATCCGTTTGAACAAGAACATGGTTTTGATGGGCTAATGTGTCAGGATAACATCAGCGAGATGTTCAGTGAGCAGTCATGTAACTGTGATCTATGCATCTCCGGCGTTCACTCAGGAGGGAAGAATGTGTCAGCTCACCGCAGTAATTACGGCTCCAAACGTTTGTCCAATTATTTAGAGTCAGCAGATTATCACATGAATCTGTCAACCTAAAGAGTGCGATGCCATTGAGAGTGAACGTATTTGTGCTGGTCTTATCTGTCAGGAGCAGCAGCTCTGACTGACTCACTGTGGAAATCCTCCCTCAAACAGTGGAGGTGTGGATTTTGGCAGCGGCTGAAGGTGTGGGTGTGGTGAAAAGTCACCAGGTGAGAGCAGAGCAAGTGCGAAAACCAAACTGAGGCTCCGCTCAGGGTGGGTATCTACAGCTGCAAAATCACAAATCTGAAAACATCAGATATTAAGAAGGGTTCAATCCAGCAGTTTGTAACCATTTTTGAAATATAGAAATAAATTGTTTTGTTGTTTGCAGCAAAAATAACAGATTTCATCAAGCTTGAATGGAAACTCTTTGAAGTCCCACCAACTATATTGTATATGTACAATTGTTCCCAGTGCTCTTTCATTATAATTATGTAGTTTTTAGCCAAATTCAACAAAACCGAGATGTTTTCTGGGACAGAGTGCTGCGGAAGTAATCCTCCATCGATATCCCATCATCTGTTTGTTTACGCTCTCTACTGCTAGCTTACAGCTCCTCACAACCTCAAGCTAAAATTAGCGTTGCAACATTCGAGGAAAATGAAGACACTAATGGATATATTTGTCTGCAAGTGGCAGCTGGATGGCTGAGTCGGCCCCCAGCCTACAGGGTTATGCAAGGGAGAACATCCAGCCTAAAACTCTCAGCCACACCAAATGTGCTAATCAGAGAAGAATGATTTGCTGTGGCATGTGCCAAACGGTCAAAAACTGTCATACATGTCCTCTTTAATTAGAAAATGCTACAAGAACATGTTAAAAACACCAAAAACATTAGAGTGGGTCTTTAAACCAGCCAATATGCTTTCTCTTCAAAATATTTCAAATTTAAAATTAAATTAAATTAAATTGAAATGCATTTATAGGGATCTGCTTTATCTTTCTATCTAGTTCTATATGGTATCAACAAATGGACTACATATCTAGATAAATGCCACAGGGTGGCTCTTTACGTGAGTGGTTCCATTATCAAAACTCGCTGATTCCCTTTTGAGATTACGGAGTTGCTGGAGCCTATCCCAGCTACCGATGAGTGAAGGTGGGGTACACCCTGAACAGGTCCCCACACTTACACCTACGGAGAATTTGCATCCTTAAATGAAGCCTGTTTTTGGACTGTGGAAGGAAGTCGGAGTTCCCGGAGAAAACCCAGGCACGCACCAGGAGAACACACAAACTCCACACAGAAAGGTCCCGGCTGGGATTTGAACCAGAATCTTCTCACTGTCAGGCAAAATCTCAGAAGTCCCAACACCCATCACAGGTGAATCAGGGCAGTCTGAGAGGAGAAAGTGGACACAAGTGGTTAGTATGAAATATTCAAATAGTAGACCGCGAGTCTGTAGAGAGGAAATGTTCCTGGACGTTTTTATCTACGGGCATGCTGCAGGCGACAGGCTGTTGTGGGCATTTATGTATCAACATTGGAAAGTAGGTGGGACACAGGTGTGTAGTATGTTTTTCATTTTTCAGCCCCCAAACACTGTCAAAGGCCCTGTTAGAGGTGTCTACGTGATACGTGTGAGCAGCCTGACTGTTAGAAACGAGATCATCAGAGTGTAGTTTGTGTGGTCATAGGAGCATCCTACAGCCACACCCTGTGTGCAGCATTTGTGCGCAGTCAGTATTTGAAGCTCAGTAACGAATAGAGTGTCGTAAGGACGCTGTACGACAGCATCACCCGTACGTCATAAATGCATGTAACTTACATTCTTGAATATAAAACTTATAAAATATGATGTCCAGTAGGATAACCTCACCAACCTCAAGGAAACTGCAAGACACACCTGCTCTCCTCTAAAGATGCAGTCCTGCGGAGTCTTGTATGGTTACTACATATTTATACAGAGATTGCTACGATACTTGCTAGTGCTAACACAAGAGTAGTAGAGGTTTACTCTTTGTTCTTTGATCTACTGTAACTTTTTAACTGTTAACAGGATTAATGTAATTCCAGCGGCAGATCTTCACGTTGATCATGTTACCAGTTGATCAGAGTAACAGTATCCCAACCAGGAAGGCCAAGTGGGCCCCATGTGGTTTAAAAGTGGGCAGAAAATGCTCCATTGTAGCTATTGAGCTCTGTTGTAGCTAACAATCTCCTCTGTATTGGGTTTGTGTTTTAAGCTAGCAAGCTCGGCCGCAGTGAGCTAGCAAGCTCCTCTGTTGCACGCTAGTGAGCTATGTTGTATTGAGCTAGCGAGCTCCACTGTAGCATGCTATCAAACTCAGCTGTTTTGAGCTAGAAAGCTCTACTGCATCATGCTAGCGATCTCCGCTATATTGAGCTAACAAGCTCCGTTGTAGCTTGCTGTCGAGCTCTGGTGTAGTATCCCACTGAGCTCCTTTGTATTGAGCTAGCAAGATCCACTGTATTGATTTTACAATCTCTGCTGCTGTAGCATGCTAGCAAGATCCACTGTGTTGAGCTAGCAAGCTCTGTTGTATTGAGCTAGCAAGATCCACTGTATTGATTTTACAATCTCTGCTGCTGTAGCATGCTAGCAGGATCCACTGTGTTGAGCTAGCAAGCTCTGTTGTATTGAGCTAGCAAGATCCACTGTATTGATTTTACAATCTCTGCTGCTGTAGCATGCTAGCAGGATCCACTGTGTTGAGCTAGCAAGCTCTGTTGTATTGAGCTAGCAAGATCCACTGTATTGATTTTACAATCTCTGCTGCTGTAGCATGCTAGCAAGATCCACTGTGTTGAGCTAGCAAGGTCTGCTGTATTGAGCTAGCAAGCGCCACTGTATAAAGATAGCGAGTTCTGCTTTTGCGAGTCAGTCAGCTCTGCTGTAGTGAGCTAGCGAGTTTCACTATAGCATGCTAGTGTGCTAGTGAGCATGCTATGGAGCTCTGCTGTGGCAACCTAGCAAGCTCTGCTGTAATATGCCAGGAAGCTCCTCTGTAGCATGCTATTGAGCTCCGCTGTGTTGAGCTAGCAAGCTTCACTGTATTTGAGCTAGCAAGCTCCACTGTATTGAGCTAGCAAGCTCCAATGCAGCATGCTAGTAAGCTCCAATGCAGCATGCTAGTAAGCTCTGCTGTAACGAGCGAGAAAACTCTGCTGTATTATCCCACTAAACTCCTTTGTATTGAGCGAGCGAGCTACTCTGTAGCAAGCTAGCGAGCTAAGCTGTATCAAGCTAGCATGCTCCGCTGTATTGAGTTTGCAAGCTCTGCTGTAGCATGCTAGCAAGCTCCACTGTATTAAGCTAGCAAGCTCCACTGTATTGATCATTTGACCTCCGCTGTTGCATACTAGCGAGGTCCTCTGTCCATCAGACAGCTGGCTAGTATAGCGAGCTAACCCACTGAGTGTCCACTTAAACCAATGTGGGCAAACACAGGTGGGCCACTACGAAAACTTTTGACAAACCCATTCGGGGCCCAGATTTTCTGCCCACTTTGCTTTGCTGGCTGAGATGTTAAAGATTTTGTGTTTAAGCGTCACCGGTGACGCCTCGGGTTATAAATGGTTAGACGATTAGTCTAGAAGTCAGCGCGATGTGTTTGTTCCCCAAAATGCAAACAGCGAGGAGTCGTCATCCTCAGCAAACACATCAGCTCAACGCAGTGACCCGTTTCATACTCTCCAGCCCCTCCTCGGTCAGAACCAGAGCCAGCCTCAAACCTCACAAGGGAAAATAAGACAAGAGCCAGTGTAAAAAAAGAAGCAGCAGTCAGTTTTTATGACCATACAAGGCAACCCACGTTCCTGCCGTGGACTTTACAGCCTCTTAAAGCAGACCCTGGTACTAGCCAAAACTCTGGGGAGGAATTCTTATCAAACTGCACTACGGGAGAAGTTTACTTGTTTTCTTTTACTGTATGTGGGGAGGAAAGGGAGTGTGATGGATGGTGGGTGAAGCGGCGAGCCCATGTAAAAGGTTAATAGGATTAATGAGGGTGGAGTGAACAAACAGACATGTGGGAGTGTGAGTCTGGAATGAGAAGTTTCCCTCAGCTGACGGACGGCTCTTTGATCCGAGGGAAACGTAGATAATACATGATAGATAATACATGCAGAACATGCCAGTATCAAACCGTTTTCCTGGAGGATCTCCTCCCTTTGGGCTTCTAACGTCCTCTGCTCTCTGTTCCCAGGACTAGTTTTTAAAACAAGTCAGTTAATTGCAGTAAGTTTAGGGGTACTGCTGGTCTGGGAGGATACTTCCATACACTTTGTCAGTGAAGGAGCTCTGCTGTCTGTAATAAGTCAGATCTTCTTCTGGGTGTGTGTGGACGAGTTCTTTCCAGCGCTCTCATCTGCTCTGCCTGGCACAGGCAGGCCTGGAACCCCTCATTAAAACCAGATGATTAATCCAACACACCAGCGGGCGGAGGAATGTGCCTGGCATTTGTGCATGTTTGATAAAAACACACGTTAACAGTTCGTCTTTTTTATTTATATGTACTCAACTTTGAAAAAGAAATTGACAGCAGGGGGAATTTTATGGGGTCAAATCTGGATCAGATTAAAGTAAACGAAAAGAAATTGAAAAATAGACATCGTAGCTGAAATTAAAAAAAAAATGAAAACAAGACATTCTAAATAAAAAATAAGAAATAATATAAAAGGACTCAATTGAAAAAATTAAAATAAGTCTTGAAAATGAAAAAAATTGAAAACTTGAAAAATAGACATCGTAGCTGAAATTTTTAAAAAGATGAAACCTTCTAAATAAAAAATAATAAATAATATAAAAGGTCTCAGTTAAAAACATTAATAGAAGTCTTGAAAATAAAAAAAAATTGAAAACTTGAAAAATAGACATTGTAACTGAAATTAAAAAAACTTAAAACAAGACATTCTAAATAAAAAATAATGAATAATATAAAAGGTTTTAATAAAAAAAACGAAAAAAATTAAAATAAGTCTTGAAAATATACAAAACTGAAAACTTGAAATGAATTTCTAAAACTTGAAAAAAGATCTCAAAGCCCCACCCCATGTAAAATTAGGCTCAGCTTGGGAGTGAAACTTGAAAATAAGAATTGAAACTGTTAACTGAGGACTTAAAGTGAAGACTCAGAAAAAGTTAAAAAAAAGAGTTGAAAATTCAAAACAACAGCTTTCACTAATGGATAAATTGTTTTTCAATTGGTATTTTTTTGCATTTATAGTTTTTTTTATTCAAGTTAAAAAAAAAATAAACAATTTTTCAAAAGAATTTTTTTCATCTTTTTTTCTTAAAATTTTCTTGATTTATTTCAAGTTTTTTTAATTTCCATTTATGTTAGTTGCAATGTCTATTTTCCAAGTTTTCAGCCTGTTTATTCGTTCACTTTAAGCTGATTTGACCTCTTTCATGTTTTCCTGAAAACCTTTTTTACATTTTTGTTTGGTTTATCTCACATTTGTCTGAATTGCATGAAGTCCCACTCCAATCATCATTTGATCAATGATGATCATTCATCATATTTTCCGTTATGGAGCCATTTTTAGCCAAATATTAAAGAAACTCTGTTTTCTAGGTCATAGTTTCTGCAGAGCACCAAGAGTTCAGTTCACGAGCAAATTCGAGCAACCCCGCCACCCTTTCCCCTCCCCTTTGCTGAGAGCTTTTTTTTTTTACGTGCTCTCCTGCTAGCTATTAGCCCCCAAGCTAACATTGTCAATGGAACAAAATGCTGATCAGTATATCCGAGCTATCCAGCCCTACCGTTTTGATCCAGATTCCAGCTCAGACGAGAAAAACAAAGATGTTCATGGATCTATTTGTAAGTTGATGCATCAGCGGAGAAGAGAAGGAAACTGGTGAGCCGCCTGGTCTATTTTACTTCATCACAATTAAGCTATTTTTCAAACTGCATTTTTGGTCTGCTCTGGATTCACAACAATTTGTGTGAAGACATTTTCAGAGACACAACGTTTATCTTAAATTCCTTTATAGAAGTCCTCCATCAACAGAAAAATCCAGAAGACCGCGTTAAAAGCACCAAAACAAAGTTTTCAGTGGAGCGGCTCTTCCTGCTGCTGCTGGAACCCCCTGAGGTTTCTAAAAGAAAGAAAAGTGGATGTGATTACATGTGCTCAGGTTACCAAAAGCTTTCTTGTGTAACTTGTTTGTTTTGTTTTTGACATGAAATCTCAAAACTTGTCCTCATCGTGGTATTTGAAGACAGTAGTTGGAGGACAGACTTGTGTCCTGACACTTTCCTTCAGCCGTTCCAACCTGCGTGAACACGATTCCACCATACTAGCAAACTCCTGGAGTGCATTTACATGACACAGACTGGACCCCTAAAAGGGACCGCTTCCCACTTTGTGATGTCACAAAGTGAGGACCCACCCACCCTCATGGATTGGAAGGTGGTAGTGCTCAGAGAGCAGGGCTTTAGAGGAATGCTCAGAGATGCTTGAAAGGAGAAAAGTATCGCTTTGGGATTGTTTTTAGTGAAGAATTAGCATTATCATACACTCAAAAGTTTATTACATTTATTTACACACACTAAAATAAAATTTTTAAAACTTTAAAAAACTAATTTTTTAATATGGACCAAACCTCGGGATCCTGTACCTTCTTTCATTTTTTATAATAAATAAGAATTATGTCTATTTTTTGTCAAAGGCAAAAATAGAAAAAAAACCTAGCATCTCTCAAAATTCTATTTTTCATAACTGATGTTGTGCAGCACAAGATAAAATGTGCTTTTAACTGCTAAAAGATCAAACTTTTTACCAAAGTTTTGCTTTGCATATAAAATCTGTTCATTCTGGAGGTAGAGTTGAAAAACCAGACGTCTTCAGGTCAACATGGATGTAAAAACCTACAGAGTTTATCATCTATGTGAACCTCAGACATCAGTTTATACATTTAATGAATCTAAATTTAAAAAATGCTAATTAAGTAATCCTTACTTTAAAAAAATGCTAGTTTCTGATGCTTTTTTATCTTTTTGTTCTTTGTCCTCAGCAGTCTTCCACTGCTGGGTTTTGTTATTTTAGTTTGGGGTTGGACCTTGATAGTCTTAGTTTACAGGCTTTGTTTATTTGTTTTCTTTAGCTAGTTTTGGATGGGCAGCCGTTAGCAGGAGCTGATGACTCGGACGGACATGTCTGGATCAGCAGTCTCCATGAATTATTTTATGTTTGGTCAAGGAGCCACAATGGAGAGATAAAAGAGACACGTGTGGATCTGGATCTGCAGGTTGCAGACCTCTGTTCTAGCCTGTTCAGTGTCTGGAACTGCGTCTGGAACTGGTACCGATCAGCGTTCCAGTACCGGGTTCAGGTTAGGGTTAAGATACCAGTGGTGGTACGGTTCGGACCGGTTCTGTTTTGCGGCCCGGAGGGTGGGGGCATCTGACTTCATTGGAACAGCCAGCACGAGTTGGGGACATTCAAAATGTCAATTTTTGACGCAGAGTTGTCCTTAACTAAACTTGAATATGTGACGACTTGGGTTTGAGAACGTGTTGGAATATGTAACCAACACAAGATAACATCGGGCCGTTAATAACAAGAATATAAAATATAAAAATCTTCTCAGTTTTTGTCTAAAAATGACAATTGAGTTTTTATCATTTAATTCAGAATAAAATATGAAAAAAGACATTTGAGTTCCATTAAAACAAAATCAAATTGCAGACATGAGGGGATTTTTGACAACATTTGCACCTGAAGTTTGGAGCATCTTCTTGTTTTCTCCATTCAGAGAAACAGTTAAAAACACAGAAGCACCTTCCATCACTAGATGAGCAAACACATCTCTGTCGAGGAATCTATTCTGTGTAGACTCGACTTGTTAAGGCAGTGAAGAACTTTGGTGATAACATCCCAAAAATATTCTATGTTCTGTGAAAGTAGAGTTCTGTTTCCAGGAGTTCAAATGAAAAGATTGGTGTTTGAAGCTTTTTAACGAGAGCTTTTCCTTCAGGTTAAAGGAAAAAACACAATTTGATTCCTTGTTTTGTACATTTCTGTGATTGCTAACATTATTTTCTTCCTTTGAAATCCCTTTGAACAAATCAAACAGATGAATAAATAAATGTTCTTCGTACTGAGCAGTTCATTTTTTGGTCTTTGTGTTGTTTCACTCAAGGTTAAAGTGTTTAAAGAAGCATTTGTGCTTCAGAGCTCAGATGGTTTCAGTGAGTCATACACATGAGGTTATTGGGTAAATAAATGACATGTTGGTAGTTGAGTTCATAGAACCGTGATGGATGCAGATGGCAGCTCTGTATTTCTGCTGCTGCTTTCTAAAGACCCGACCTTTACGGATCTGTTTTCATCAGTGTCATTTTTTCATACAAAAATGAGCCCTGTGAGAACCAGCTGCAGCTTTTTCCAGTTTCCTGGATGGAGATGGGAATTTTCTCCTCAACAATTGAAGGAAATGGAAAGTTGTAATCGGAAGACTCACTGCAGAAACAATGAAAGTAGCTCTGCAGGGTTATTCTTAGTGTTTACATCTGCAGAGCATTCCTTTACCTTTTTTGTTCTTACCACATTCATTTATAACAACAAAGTACTTTCTAAATATTATTAGTTTCCTTGAAGCTGATTGGTTAGACGTAGTAGCTGAACTGGAGATGTCGGAATTAGTCAACCGAATTTTGTCAGATCCTCTGAAGTGTGGATTTCAAAATAAGAGTTTGAAGAAGTACATTTTACGGACCCAGAGTTGTATTTTGAAATGGTTCTTGGGACTTCCTGAAGAAAATGCTGAGATTAGTTCCAACAACATCTGGCTACATTGAAATGTTTTCACAGTTCGATACCAGAGATGGGTTGATAAAATCAATGAAGTTTAATAGATCAATGATGGATTCATTAAAATAGAGATTGATCTAATACATAAAGCTAAAGTCCACTAGCTTGATGCTAACGGTTCATGGAATTCCCCATAGGACGGCTAATGCTAACGTTTGGTCGACATAAACATCTTTATAAACTCACAGGTATGAATTTTACAAACTCTTTTAAGGGAATATTTTTATAGTAACCATTTGTAGTCTAAAGCACACATTTAGCCAATACTTTCTCCTATAGCGTGACCGCCACCTAGTGGCCAAATGGAAACGCCCCCCCCAGGAGAGGCAGAACAATCATCGGAGCTTCCTATCCTATTGACCATCACATTATAATTTCACTGATACATCTGACTGTATGTGAACTGTATCAGATTAATATGAATATGTTTAAAACAGATATAGAGTATTAATGTATTTCCAAACAAATGTGTAAACTCAAAATTGAATTGAATCAAATTGAGTGGATGAAAAGAATAAAAAAAAAACTTGAGCTCCAACCTCTGTTGCTTACCGTGATCCAAACCAAACCAGGTGATACTGTGGAAAAAAAAGACCAGCCAAACGGACGAGGTATTCAGTTATAAGGCGTGAGCCAACTCTGTTCAACAAAGAGCACATTAAATCAAAATCACATGTGATGAATCTCAAACAAAAGACGTTAGAGAATGTGTCAGCCTCGGTGGATCATCCGTTTCCTCTAGTGATGAAGAATGTCTTCATCTTTGCTCCTTTAATTGTAAGTATTTACAGAGTTGATGGTAGTAATATTTTGGTATTCTACATAACCTGAACATTGTTTTAAATGAGACATTGTTTATTCTTTAACTGGATCAGGTTTATTCTTTAAGTCCCATGTGGAACTGAAAGTGGATCCAATGGAATCAGCATAGTGCGGCTCATTGGTGGATCTGCGTAGCATTACAGTAATGTGATCTAGATTACAGTTCTGCAACCATTGACTGTAAGAGAACTGGACTGAGTGACCCCCTCATGTTCAAAGCAGGAAGTACCTGCTGGCTCCAAGAAACCAAAATCCCACAGAAAAAAATTACTCCGTTATTCTATTGGTCAGAATAAACATTCTTGTTCTGATACCTTTTTAATATATTCTTGATAGATTGTCATGATATTTTCTGTAGTTTAAGTGATTCATATATGAACTGACCAATCAGATGTCTCAGTGAAAGGAGGTGGGCTCACGTTGAACTTTTTGATTGACAGAAAATGGTTCCAACATGACAACGGACTTAATGCAGGAAAATGGCGACTGAATCGACTTTCTTTTGGTTGGACCTGGAAGTCAGTCATTTTATATGGGTGACGTCACACTCGCTCTGTCCAGTTCTCATATACAGTCAATGCCTGAAACAGACTGGCGATCCATTCAGGGTGTACTGCGCCTTCACAAAATAGTAGCTGGGATAGGCTCCAGCAACCCCGTGACCCCAAAAGGTCAACATTTAACATCAATGAACAGAAATGTAAGATTTAGCATAAACAAAAATTTAGTTTATTTGGTTCTAATGTTTGTCTAATAACTTCATAAATGCAACGCAGACATTTTATCAGCAGATGAAGTAGACTGAGACTCAAGATGATATTCAGTTTAGTATTGTAGCGTCACCATTTGACAGGTAAATGGAGCAGTAGCAGGCACCCCTCTGAAAAACACGGAGGTCATGTGACCTTACTGAACAGATGGCCGAGATAAAGCGCTGGGAAACACCACAACACCAGCACATATTCAGCACACTCACTTCAACATAGTTGTAAAGCACGGTCATATCTGAAATATGTGCAGCACCCAACCGAAACAAACACGGACAGCTGCAGGGCATGGCCATTAACCGCTTTCTTATCGTGAAATGCAAACAGTAACCTGGACGTTGGCGGTCGATACGTAGTCGACTTTGGTAAATAAGCTGTCCCTGACTTGGCAGCGGGGCTTAAGAAATAAAGAATAATGGAACATGTGAGAAAGCTGGGATTTAAATGCATTGTTTCCATGGAAAGACTGAATCATGTGGGATTAAGAATCCATTTTTTAATGTCAGGATAACTCAAGAAGTCGCAGTTCCTCAAATGACCACTAGAGGCTGTTTTCAAAGGTTTTGTTTTGACTATCCTCTGAAAAAGTCTGATTTTTCTGCTAAACTGAACGTCGGTGCAGTCTGGTGTCAAACCCAATCAGCTGTTTATTGCCTTAACCAACGACTTCCCTTTTCTTTCCTTGAGTCTTTCATTTGGCCAGGGATCTGCAACCTGCAGCTCTGGAGCCACGTTTGGCTCTTTTACCCCTCCATTGTGGCTCTGTGGTTTAAAGAAATAAAAAGTTTACATTTTAAAACGTAATTGACTCACAAGTTCAACTGATAGATATTTGAGTGCCGCCAGCACAGCCAGAATTTAGCTATTTTTGAACAAATTAAAAGTTTTTCGGTGGACTTTATGGTTTGAAAAATTCAAACTATTTACTTAATTATCTCTGATCTCATTTTGTTTACTCAGATTTACAAGTTTCTCACTGAGATGCACCACAAAAAGTAAAATAAACCGTTTATTTGTATTACTGCTGACATACCCTACCTACAAAAACATTTTCTGCATTGAGATGATCTTTAGTGACATAAGGTCCCTTTTATTTTGAAAAACCCTTCAAAAGTTACTAAAAGGCTATTTTCTTTTTTTTGGTTCATGTCAAAAAACCATAGTTCATTTATATTTATCATCATAACATAAATACAAATCAGTGTCCTGTGATTTTAAAGGGTGAAGTTAGACTTTGTGGCTTCTACTGGGTTGTTGTCGGTGAGAAACGATAAGCTTGAAAAGCTCGTTCGGTGTTGAAGGTTGCAGAGTTCTGGTATAGGCTCTACAGTTTGCATGTTGCCTAAAGTTACGTTCTCACCGTCCACGGAAACATACGTTCAAGCAGCCAATTCTAAAGGAAAGTCTTTGTGCGTGTTTGGCTCCCAGCCAGCCAGCAAGGTCAAGAGGGCAGAAGCGTGGGCCCTGTTTGGGTTTGTCCACAGTTTCTGTGGTGCCCCCGCCTGTGTTTGCCCACATTTACTTAAGTAGGGGCTCCGTGGGTTAGCTCGCTTTGCTAGCCAGTTGCCCACTGGACAGCGAAGGGTGCTAACAAGCTCCGCTGTAGCGAGTTTTGCTGCAGTGAACTCCGGTAGAATGCTAGCGAGCTCCACTGTAGTATGCTAGTGAGCGCTCATTAGCATGCTACACTGGAGCTTGCTTGCATGCTAAAGCAGAGCTCGCAGACATGCTAACGAGCTCCAGTGTAGTATGCTAATGAGCTCAGCTGTAGTATTCTAGTGAGCGGTGCTGTAGTGAGCTCCATTGTAGCATGCTAACAAGCTCCGCTGTAGTATGCTAACGAGCTCCGCTGTAGCATGCTAACGAGCTTCGCTGTAGTATGCTAACAAGCTCCACTGTAGCATGCTAACGAGCTTCGCTGTAGTATGCTAACGAGCTCCGCTGTAGCATGCTAACGAGCTTCGCTGTAGTATGCTAGTGAGCTCCACTGTAGCATGCTAACAAGCTTCGCTGTAGTATGCTAACGAGCTCTGCTGTAGCATGCCAACGAGCTCCGCTCTAGCGTGCTAATGAGCTCCGCTGTAGTTTGCTCGTGAGCTCCGCTGTAGCATGCTAACGAGCTCCGCTGTGGTATGCTAGTGAACTCCACTGTAGCATGCTAACGAGCTCCGCTGTAGTATGCTAGTGAGCTCCACTGTAGCATGCTAACTAGCTCCGCTGTAGTTTGCTCGTGAGCTCCGCTGTAGCATGCTAACGAGCTCCGCTCTAGCGTGCTAGTGAGCTCCGCTGTAGTATGCTAGTGAGCTCCGCTGTAGCATGGTAACGAGCTCCGCTGTGGCATGCTAACGAGCTCCGCTCTGGTATGCTAGTGAGTTCCGCTGTAGCATGCTAACGAGCTCCGCTGTGGCATGCTAACGAGCTCCGCTCTGATATGCTAGTGAGCTCCGCTGTAGCATGCTAACGAGCTCCGCTGTGGCATGCTAACGAGCTCCGCTCTGATATGCTAGTGAGCTCCGCTGTAGCATGCTAACGAGCTCCGCTGTGGCATGCTAACGAGCTCCGCTCTGGTATGCTAGTGAGTTCCGCTGTAGCATGCTAACGAGCTCCGCTGTGGCATGCTAACGAGCTCCGCTGTGGCATGCTAACGAGCTCCGCTGTAGCATGTTAACGAGCTCCGCTGTGGCATGCTAACGAGCTCCGCTCTGATATGCTAGTGAGCTCCGCTGTAGCATGCTAACGACCTCCGCTGTGGCATGCTAACGAGCTCCGCTCTGATATGCTAGTGAGCTCCGCTGTAGCATGCTAACGAGCTCCGCTCTGGTATGCTAGTGAGCTCCGCTGTAGCATGTTAACGAGCTCCGCTGTGGCATGCTAACGAGCTCCGCTCTGATATGCTAGTGAGCTCCGCTGTAGCATGCTAACGAGCTCCGCTGTGGCATGCTAACGAGCTCCGCTCTGGTATGCTAGTGAGTTCCGCTGTAGCAGAAGCTGTGGACAAACTCTATCGGGCTCGCAGTTTCTGTCCACTTTTCCACTTCAGGTCAAATTTTGACCAGTTAGGATTTTAGATCTGGTGATGACATATGGTATCCTTTTATATTCACAGAAGTATCAACCATTTGAAACCAATTATTGGGGTTTATGGGCGGCCATGATTTTATGACACTAAGTCTTTCATAAATTGGAATAGATCTGTAAAAGAAAATGACTGGAGCAAGATTCACCAGATTGGCACCGCTTTGACCTTTCACACAAAGCCTCTTCAAACTGTAGGCTAGTGAACGTAGAAGAAGAGGCCCCTCCCCCACTTGTCCAGTGAGAACACCATATGCTAAACTTGCATGTCACATGCCAGCTGTGATCATAGCTTAAGTCCTGTCCTTCAGGTTTAGAGTTTGTAACCTTAAGCTCCGGTGAAGCTTGCAGCACTTCTTTTTTGTGCAGCTCCTCTTTGCTTTCGGTTCATTGGCATACAGTTTTTTCAAGAAGGGATACGTATAACTCAGCTTTTCCCTGAATAAGTAAAGAAAGTATTTTGTTTCACAAAGACCACAACAGAAAAATCCTTTAAATGTTTTATTCCTCCTAATTCCTGTTTTGTGTTGTGAGTCCTCCTTAACAATCTGGATGAAGGTGTGTCCTCTGGGATGGAAGCCTGCAACTACCAGCAATTAGACAGGCCGAACACTGAACGCACCGCACGCCAACAATGCATGAAAGTAAACAAATGAAAGAACAACTCAGCTATTTGTTTTCTGTTTCCACCCCGTCCTGCTGCATGGTTTAGTATCATCCCTTGTCAAACAGACCTGGTTAACAAAGTATGACTCACTCTCAGTCTCAATCTTCTGGGCTTTGAGCAGAAACAAATGCTGAAAATGGACTTGGATTTCTATTGAACTGGATATTTAGTTATAAATCAGTCCCTCTGTTGGATGATAAAACCTTTCTTCACCTTCATGCCACGGAGTAATCACTTCAGCTGTTCTAGTCAGCAGGTTCATTCTCAGCCCAACAGTGCCACCTGGTGGTCTTCTGCATCAAGGTGAAAGTAGCTTAAATGATCTGGAGCTGGGGCCCGTTTCAAGAAGCAGGTTTTGTTGGAACTCTGAGTTCGCGAACTCCAAATTCAGCAGAACTCAGAGTTTTCGGTTTCAGAAAGAGAGATAACTCAAACCCGTGAAAGTGGGCGAAACCAAGCCCGTTTCAAGAAGCGGGTTAAGCTGAACTCAGAATCAATCACTGTGGCAACTGAGTCTGTGAACGAAACCTGGTCTGGAGCAGGTTTTCTTCAGGAAACTTAGAGTTCTCTGTGGTCTCCGCCCCTTTTTAAAGTGAAAGATGTTCAAATCTGAGTTCTTCATTAATATTTAGAGAACATTCACATTAGAGACGTCACGTTTCCACCAGCAGAAACCAAAATGACATGTCCATTCATAGAGGATCATGTAGAGAGGAGGCTGGATTAATCCAGAGGAAATGTTATTTATGTCTGGAGAGGATTTGAGGACACGAGTCGATTGATGCAGTTTCTACGATTCATTTTTATTTGAGCGACATTATGAATAGTGAGTTATTCCAGGGATTTGCTATTAATAGTGATTTTTATTTTCATCATTTGAAGCTCTCAAAAATCGAAATAATTGAATCTCAAAAACTGGTAGGGGCTTTGGACTCGTATACAACACACATCACTGAATAAGTATTAGCTCAGTTGTCAGCAACGCTGCCTCCGCTTCTGACGTCCCAGGTTCAAGTCCCCTGCCTGCCACAGATCTTTTTTATATAATAAAAAACTACTTATCAGCTAAAATTTTTTAAGTCTTGAGAATTACATTTAAATAAATGCTTATTTTTAATATATCTCAGGCAGCTACAGTGTTTCATTTTAGCGTGCAGTGATATCCGTGTGTGTATGTGGTGGTGGGGGTGGGGGGTAAGGAAAACGGTCATTCATGCGATACGGAGATGACTGGTTAAATTATTAACAGATCAAGAACCATTCCTTACTTTACAAGTGACAAAGTAACCTTCCTGATATTATTTCTTCGTTATTTGAAATGATTCAAATGTAGACGTATGCAGTAACTCTGCAGATGTTTTCTCTCTGTTTTATCGCTGCAGCTGGGTTTCCTTTCTTGCTGAAAATGTTTTTATAGTTTCATATGCTTGTAGGAATTTATCAATTTCCGTCGCCGGAAGTGGCCACAAAACTCGGAAGTGTGTTCCCGTTGCCATGGTGAATCGTGCTGTCTTTGCTCCATTGATCAGGGCTTTTAATGCTCTCGACGCTCGCACCTGATTCTGGTTCCAACAACTTCAAGTTGATTGAACCAAACATTTTCAGCTGTTCTGAAACCGAAAACTCTAAGTTCGGGAATTTTGAGTCCAGTGACTCGAAGTTCAGGTTTCAACTCTAAATTTGTTGAACCTGCTTCTTGAAACGGGCCCCAGGTTAATGAACCTGTGTTGATGATGTTTGTTATTCAAAGAAACATGAAATATTTATCAAACCAAAACACAGAAACTTCTAAAGGAGTCATGTGTACCAGTATATGGAGTGAATAAATCAAAGAAACGAGAAACAGAAATTTAAGAAAGCAGATTCAAAATTTTAAAGTTATATTAAAATCTATCTTATAAAAATAAAAACTAGCAATATCTGTGGTATTGTATTCATATTGCACTCCTGATTGATTTTATTAATTCTAATTTTTGTTATATCTTTCTCTAATCGTCTCACCTTTTCATGTTTGAGTTTACAACTCCTGATTGTTATTTTCCTTTCATTGAATATAAATTGAAATAAGCGCATCCGCCCCGACCATTCCGTTCATTTTACAATGACTTTATAACCGATGGGGGCCCCCAAGAGGAACAGTTTGGTGCTGTTTAATGGGTCCATCTTATAATGGATGCGGTCAAAATACCGGACCGGACCGCTCAGTGGAAACGAGGCTTTGAACAGCACTGACAGGCCCTTTGGGGAGGACGAAAACATAAAAACAATCCGTACGACTCGCCTGCATCTCACCCACTTCATCTACGCTTCCATGTTGTAGAAACCCACGAAATTCCATTAGATCAACCTTTAACAGAAGTCTTTTTCTACTGACCAAAACCTAGAAGGAGCCGCGTAGATTTACTTTAACCTTTAAGAAATTTGGATTTGCATTCATGACACTTTTTTTTTTTTTTTTTAAACTATGAATTATGTCTGTTTTTTGACATGAACAAAAGCAATAACATTGAAAGAACCTAGCATCAATCAAAATGTGACTTTTTTTTTTTGTTTTTACCTTTTACCTTAGTAGATGCCAAGTTAGCCAAAAAGCTAGCTTGTTGCTTACAGTTTTTCTCAGTGGCTTTGGTGCGTTTCTCAGATCAGAATTGAAATTCTCATAACTATTAGTTCAACCTCCACAACACTTAGTCATTTGTTACATCATAGTAGCAATTTCTGCTCTCTCTGAACAAACTGCAAATGATTTTGGACATGAATCAGTTGATTTCATACATTCTCTGCTGTTTTTTGACATTTTCATTTGCTTTTGTCATGTCAGTCAAAATCAATTCTACTTATGGATGCTGAATAGTCGTTCTCAGTAAAACTAATAGTCTTACTTTCATTGCTTGAGTCATTACACTCAAAATTGGTGAACTAGTTATCAAATGTCAAATATTAGCCATCTGTCAAGCAAATTCTGGACCTTTCTTTATCATTTTTTCCTGAAAATGTCTCCTAAATTGAACAATTGATCTCAGGTGAATTTCAGCTGTGACTCATGAGGAGGTGTGTGCAATTTTACAGTAGTTGTAACCAACGACAAACAACTTGTTCTCTGTCAATTATGGATGAATCCTGTGAATCCTGGATGTGCCAGAATGTTTTACTGCACTGTTACATGTGCTGTCTATTGTTCACAGCTCTACCTAAAGGGTGATTTTATGTTTATCATCTACAGTGACTTTACTGCACATTTCAGATGACTGTATAAGTAGACCATAGTGCTGTCTTGAACATTTTCAGGTGTCACCAAATATTTTTGCAATGGAAAACACTGAAATGATAAACTGTCATAGTGAAAACATGACAAAGTCATTTGACTATCTTGTTCATAAAGATGGCGTCAAGACTTTTCATTTTGATGGCACTGACAGTTTCATTGACATGAATACTTGCTTTTGAGGAATGGATTATCAGTTTTGAGCATGTGACGTGCTTTTGCAGGATATCCACTAGGATTTGCAGTTTGCACTAATTGTTTTGAGAAATGCACTAACTGTTGTGCAAATGTTAATAGTGTTCTGAGAAACGCACCAAAGCCACTGAGAAAAACTGTAATTACTAGCTGAACTTCAAAATAGCCAAAAATTCGTCATTAAACTAAATTATTCAAAAGCTTTTACTAAAATAGAAGCTAAACTCAAAATTAGCATAAAAATCTCAGTGGAGGCCAAACCTACTCTGTTGCTTAATTACTAGCTAAACTCCAAAATAGCCTAAAATTCCTGAGTGAACTAAATCATGTATGAAGATCAGCTCCATCCCATAAGAGTTTTTCTCTCATGAAAACTTTATTTAGACCTTTTTAAACAAAATGTCAGAGCTGAATGAGGGAGCTGAACATATAAGGCAACTTTCATCAACGATGAACGTCTTCTCTGTTAAGACGTTTATACTGGCTCGCTTAAACTATTTTATTCATAAAACAAGCTCCAAGAAAGGCTCACAATGAAAATGTCCCTCCATCTTCCAAACCGATTTAAGTTGCTGGAGCCTATCCCAGCTACTGTTGGGCAAAGGCGGGTTTTACACAGAGTTCCTGGAAATGGTTTCATTTTTCAAGTATAAGTAGAGGATAATGTTCCATTCATTTCTGATAAAGGACACCTCGCCGAGCATTGTCCTGCTTAAACCATGGACATGATGCGTTGTTATGGTAACAGCTACTGAGCCTGCACCGACCGCGCTGATATGGACTCCATAAGAAGGAGCAAAGAATGAGAAAAAAATGGTGCTTTATACCAGGGGTCCCAAACTGCGGCCCTCGGGCCAGATCAGGCCCACCTCCACATTTGGCCCGGCCCCACTATTAAAATATTTAGCTCTTTTTATACTAGCCTTTTCGACTCTTTTGGCAGTTAGTAAGGATTTCTTGGCTATTTTGGGGTTTAAATGATATTTCAGCTTCATGCTAGCTGTTTGGGCTAATTTGGGTTTTTCAGTTTTTCAAACTAATTTGGAGCTTTGCTAATATTTTAGCCTCATGCTTGATGTGTTGACTAAATTACACATCTTACCAGTTTTTATGGCTTATTTCGTAATTAGCTAATATTTCAGCAACATGCTAGCTGTTTTAGCTTTTTCGATGCTTTTTGGCTATTTTAGAGTTTAGCTAATATTTCAGCTACATGTTCGCTGTTTTGACTAAATTAGAATTTTTTTTCAGATTTTTAGGCTAATTTGCATACAGCTGATATTTTTTACCTAACTAGCAGCTTTAGCGTTTTCAGCCATTAGCTTCAGCCATTTCAGCTATCAACTTTAGTGTTTTAAGCTTTCAGGGTTTTTAGTTTTCAATTTCAGCATCTTCAGCGGCCATATTCAGCTTTCAGCATTCACACTATCATTATCGCAGACCATGCTATATATATAGTTTTTAAAATGTTTTAGTATTATTATTTTTCTATGAATATTAAAGAAAGGAATGATTTAAGATTCGGCTATGTGTGGTCTTCTGGAAAACCATAAACGTTTATGTTTAGGCTGTAGTTTTACACCTTTTCTGTTAGCCTTCAAGCTGACCCCGGCCCAACATCATGGTTACTTTAAAATAAAATATTTCTGTAAGAGTTTGGAAAATTCATGCCTGTGAGTTTATAAACATGTTCATGTGCGTGTTAGCATTAGCCGTCCTATAGGAAATCCCACTATACGTTAGCATGAAGCTAGTTGACATTCGCATTAGATCAAGCTGTTTTTATGGATCGATTATTGATTTATTTATCTTAGATTGATTCAGATCGATGAATCGATTTTATCGATCTAGCTAAAGTATTGTCTACCTTAGAGCTGTACTTAACCCAGTGCAAAGATGCTAATAATATTTTTCTTCCAAAACTCAAGAAAAAAAGACAAACAAAAAACTGTCATGAGGCTTTCAGTGTAATCTGCAGCATTTTCTTTAATCACTTGGAGACAAAAAGTTAAAGGTGAGTCCCATCAAACCTCACTGCTCATTTGGGATGTTTCTCACCCTGAATGAATACTTGTTGAGTTACAAACACTAGATTTTTATTTCAGTCTCGTTCAAATCCTCATGACCTTGAAGCTTTCCGTCATACAGATTTTATAATCTCACTTGTGTTTTTATTGGAACTTTCAGGACTGATCAGTAGAGCTTGGAGCATGAGAGAAACGTTCCACTACAGCAGGAAACTGAAGGAGAAAAAGAAAACTCCCCCTCACATGGTCCCGAAATCAGTGCAGGAAACATCAAGATGGGTTTTGAGAATTGGTCAACTAGTTTCTCATGAGCAGTTCCATAAATGTTCCTCAATTCAAAGACTTCATTATAAAGTCCATAAAAAAATCAAGAGGAGATGAAAACTCCACTAAACAAACACAGGTTGAAACCAAGAATCATATAAATGGTGCAACAAAGCAGGACGACGCCCCTGAACCCCAACAGCAGTACCATCTCTTACAGTGTAGGTCTCATACAGCGGAAGCATAGCTCATCTCCTGCTCTTGGGTTTTCTAGTTCAGGATTTTCTTCTTGCAGTCCACGGAGCAGAAGACGAAGCTCTGCACCACCATGAAGCGCTGGCCGATCAGGCTCTTGCTGCAGCCGGAGCACTTGAAGCACTGCGGCTCAGCGTGCCAGTGGAGAGCGTCGTAGGAGACTCTCTGAGCTTCAGGGTCCACCGCAGTCTGGCAGGACGAGCATTTCTGGGAACAGGGACGACACCAGAAGGTCAGAAGGTCAGAAGGTCAGATCACTATTTCCCTTCAGCCTTTAGCTCCAGTGTTGATGTTCTTTGGATTGCTGGATCTCTTTGACCGTTGGCACAATCGATGTCATTCCAGCAGATTCTGTTGCAGAGAAAAGTATTGTGCTTCACTTTAATAATTGCTGCATCATCTGTTCTGTATTGATGTGAGAAGCTGCTCGTCTGTGCGTCAGAATCAGTTGATTCACAGCGATCACACGGACAGTCTGAGAGTTACGACATGTTCACGGGCTGGAACCTGGTGAGAACTGCACCTGTGAGGGGAGTATACTTTTAGAAGAGGGACTAAAGTCTCACTTAGAACCTCACAAGGAACGTTTGCAGGGTTTGGAATGAGTACTAGTACTGTACTACTCATGTACTGTACACAGTCTTTGTTATGATATATCCAGAAGTCTGTTAACCTGAAGCTCCCGCCGCGTGTGGGAGGAGCTTCCATCAAAACCTTTTCTCGATCTCCAACAGGGACGGGCCGTATGGCAGGCCAAAAGGGTCAAAAAGGAAAAGCAAACATGGCAGTGCCTCACCTGCTCATGTACTACAAATAATAACAATTAATTGAAATATTTTAATGGTCCCATGGTTAGTTTCAATACTACAATTAATACAAAAAAATAAAAGTTTAACATTAACTTTTTCAATTAAGATTTAATTTGTCATTTTTATAAATGTAATCAGAAACGACATGTTTTACATTCTTGTTCATATTCAAAGTGCAAAGATTTGTGAGTGTATACTTAAACTTTGAAGTACTTTAGGTATGTTGTCTTAAATATATGTTTTAAAACTTTTAAACTTTGATCTTCTTGTTTTTTCCTGTTTTTTTTTCCTTTTACTGATTCCAAAAATGATCTGCACTGTCAGTTTTGTGATCCGTTAACCTCTAGAAGCTACTAGTGCTGGAATCTCAGGATAACTCATGATACGCTGGAATATAGAATCAATATATTACCTTGCAAATACATCTTTTTGTTTTTCCAAACACCTTTTTATCCAGAACAAATTCAAATAACGTATATTAATTAAACATTCTATCCAACAGTAAAATAAAAGGATCAATAAATACTAACGTGTCTCTGAAATAAGGACATACTCTTCAAGTAACAAATAAACAAAGCTCCACGTTGGGACTAAAATGAAGAATAAATCAAATGGTTTCCTCACTTCAAAGAATAATAAATGTGGAAATAAAAATTCACAAACTTGGAATTAATTGCCATTTTATGTCAGATTATTTATTCTTATGTAATAATGAAACATTTTCTTTTGATAGATTTCTCGTTATAATGAGATAATGAAGGCTATTCT
The DNA here is from genome assembly GCA_003999625.1 of Oryzias javanicus. Classification (NCBI taxonomy): domain Eukaryota; kingdom Metazoa; phylum Chordata; class Actinopteri; order Beloniformes; family Adrianichthyidae; genus Oryzias; species Oryzias javanicus. The sequence continues at coordinate 3,334,990 of CM012442.1, read as the reverse complement.
GTACCGTCCCTCTTTCCTTTTCCTGCACTATAACTGAGACTTCACCTGCTTAAAGTCTCTTTATTTAGCGGTTAACAGTAAAAACAGCAGAAGAAAACCCAAAAGTTGTGTTTTTTTAACATGGTATTATTTTAAAACCCCATTGAAGGAAAGACGGGAAGTGTTCATGAGTTGAAATACGGCAATAATTCGCCATATCCGTATTTCGTCTCACCTCTACTAGCTACTTGCGAGCTTTTGACTTTGTCAAGCAAACGTTAAAGAGCAACTCAGCATAAATGTTTGCACTGCAGTGTTTATTAGCCCTCCTGTTGGTGATTTCCTTTACCATGATTGTCTTAAGCCTTTGAGATCAAACTATATCCATATATATGATCATATATCGCCTTTGAAACCCTAAAAAAACAAATTGTTTATTAAATATTATCTGTTTTTGTGAGCTTTTTCCTACCCGGAAGTAAAACGACTCGATTCCTGAAGCTCCGCCTCCCGCTGCGTGTGGTTGACTGAGGTGGGTCAATGCCTCATGACTTCTGTGCTCAGGTGATAGCCTGATTTAAAATATTTGATTATTCTGTTCTTTAGGTGTCGCCGGTAACCTCCCATGTTCAAGGATTGAGTTTTACTTGTTGTGTGTGTTAGATTTGAGAATACTTCTTTAAACTGACACGCTACTATGACTACTGCAATGCATGACTGTCAATTCTCTTGATTCCACATAAACCCTCTTTCATCATCAAGTTTCCATCAGCACTGTCTTTTTGTACAATCCAGTTTTATTGTCAAACATTGGAGTCTTTTCAGATGTGAATTCAAAGTTTCTGTTTTTTTTCTTACATAAAAAGTGACGACAAAACTGATATTCAAAAAGAAGTATAGGACCTGGAGAAACAGTTTGTTCTCCCAGCAGAGACTCACCACAGCGTAGTTCTTCATGTAGCAGGGCCTGCACACGGGTTTGTCATTCTCCATCACATACGTCTCTCCAGCCAAGATGCAGTCACAGTCAAAGCAGCAGAAGTGCTTCAGGTGCCAGTTCTGTCCCTCCGCCTGGGTGTACTCGTTACTGAAGATCAGCTGTGGAAAGCAGACACCAGAACGTCTATCCACTTCATTCACCGTGCAGAAACATCCCAGGGGGTGGAGCCTCACCTCATCACAGCCGCCACAGCGAGGCTTCTCACTGTCTCCGTAATGCCGTCCACAGTACATGTTGCCTTTCTTCCAGAAGTAGATCATGTCCACCAGCAGCTCGTTGCAGGTACGGCACACGAAGCACGCCGGGTGCCACAGTTTGTCGTAGCCGGCTCGCTCGGCGTAGACGGCCGGCTCGCCCTGCTGCATGGGCTGCTGGCAATGATGGCACGACTGGTGGGAAAGAAGAGACAACATGACTCCAGAATTCATCATTCCTGTTCGGACACGACTATAGGCTGCATGTAGAAGCTTTGAGGTTTGATGTCCATGAGGGTTTTTAGTTTAGAAATTCTAGTTTGATTATTACTAGGTCTGTCAAATTATTGCATTAATCACAGTTAATTAACTAGAAAAGTTGCATTACCTGTGATAATGCTAGTGTGATTGCTTTTGCTAAAGTAGTCGCTGAAAATACAAACGCTATTTGCAAAATGTTAAATTTGCTGAAAGACTGGAAATTTTGCAAGAGTACTATGAAAGAGACCTAAATTTCAGAAAAAATGGTAGTGAATATGCTTAAAAATCCCTGTTACATACCAATCTTGCAAAATATTTAGTGTGTTGCGTAAATGTGAGCTAAACTCCAAATTAGCCCAAAAACCTAAGGAGATGTCAAATTAGCCAAAAGAAAAGCTAGCTTGTAGCCTAAATACTAACTAGCCTCTTAATTGCCAAAAATTTGTCTGTAAACTAAATTAGTCAAAAACGTTAGCCTGATGCTGAAATATTAGCTAAACTCTTAATTAGCATGAAAACCCCAGTCGATAGCAATTTAGCCAAAATCCTTAGCATGTTGCTAAAATATTAGCTAAACTCTCACATTTTTTGAAAAATGACAAAGAAAATGTAAAAACATCTTATGAATGAATTTAAAAGCTTGTTGCAAATCTGTTTAAAATAACATTTGAAGACTTCATTTCCTATGGGGTGTATTTTCTCAATATTTCAAAAATTATAAAGTTTATGAATACCAAAAATACAAGCAGTGATGAGCTGAACGAGCTGAACGTTTTGATACTGAGATTGATGAAATCGCTAAAAGTGTGATTGAGATTTTACATGCAGAAATACCCCATTCATTGACGGTTGGCCCTATGGAATCAACAACAATATGCTGAACAAACCCAAAAAGCATCAAAGAGACAAAGTGAAGCCTCACAAAGCTGTTGAGTGCTTGTCCGCTGTTCATGGCTCCAGCGGTAGCAGCCGTTCCCATGGATCCTCCGGCGGGGCCAAAGCCAGCAGACTGTCCTGCTTTAGGTCCCGACGCCGGTCCGGCTCCTGGTCCTCCACCGTCGGAGCCGGAACCAACTCCAGCATTCCCCATCCCCGGTCCAGTTCCAGCGACCTCAACTCCAGCACCGGCACCAGAGCCAGGCTTACCTCCAGCCCCGGCGGCGCCTGCGCCCTGTCTCGCCGCCTGGACGTGAGCCATCTCTGCGGGCAGCAGGACGTCCCCGACCCCCAGGGCCTCCTTTGTACCCGACGGCTGTCTTCTTGACACTCCTCTGCGGGGCTCATCTGTTTGATGGTCCTTGACGCGGAGCTGCTGCTGCCATCTCCTTGGGTACCTCCACCGGGCGCTTCACCGAGCAGCTCATGTAACGACGCAGGGAGAAAACAACAGGATTTCAGCTCTGAAGGAATCGAGGAAGCAGCTTGAAAGACACAAGAGAGAAAGAGCACTCATGGTACAGTAGAGGTAAACTGTGATGTCTTAAGCATGAAGAAAATCCAAACATGAATCCTTCAGATACAGAAATAGACCAAACAACTAAAACAGCAGCTGCGGTTATATATTTAAAAATAACATTTTTAATATGGAGTGTTTTAAAAAGGATAAACTGTCTTCACAAAGTTTTATAAATCGTTCCAAAAAGTAATAAACACTGGAGTTGAGGGGAGCTTTCCCTGAAAAGGTTTGCAGACATTTTCATTTGTCTCTGCTCTAATGCTCCACGTGTGCTGGACTGCTGACATGTGCAGCCTCCCTCAGCAGTCAACGGTGTGTTTAAGAGGCAAAATGCAGTGGAAAACTGGGATAAAGCAACAGTTTATGTCTGAAAATGGAGTCAAACATTGTTAAAAAGAGCTGCCCCTCCAGACCAGTTCAAAGTCACCTTCAAACATGCAGTTTACAGAGGCAGTTAGAGTAAACATGGACGAGTAACACATTTGTTTTATAGAGACGGCCAAGTCAATGTGAACTTCCTGTCACCATGACAACAAAAACACTCTTCTTATTGATAAAACATGTTTCTCCACCAAAAACAAACAAAAAAAAACAATTTTAGCTAATAATAGACACAAATTAAAATTTAGTGAAATATCACTGTATATTTTGCCTGTAGGCCATACAATGATGATCACTTTCTTCCTCATCAACAAACACGCAGACGTTAGAGAATTCTGATTTCTCCTAAAAATGTTTAATCTTCCATTAAGCTGTCATTAAACAGAGCACAGGTTGATATTTTAGTTAATACTCTGAACTCCTACCAGATGTTTGTTGGGGACCGGTGGGGCCCATTCATAGGTGACGGACTTCATCGGTGCATCTTTGGGGACCGGCTCCACATTGGCCGCGCTGACGCTGGCAGTCAGTGCGATTCTGTCAGCCTTGACCGGTGCGACGCTGACCGGAGCGGGCTGAGGCTGAAGCTGAACTCTGACGGGTGAAGAAGCCGCAGGCGTTCCACCGGACGCGGCGGGTCTGACGGCGGCTGAAGAGGCGGTGGGGGGGACGCTGAGGGCAGCGGAGGGGCTGGGTAAAGTGACGGTCACCATGCTGCCCGGGTACCCGGGGATGCCGTCTGTCTTCAGCTTGGCTATGAGGCCGGTGAACTTGGTGTCCTCGAACAGTTTGCCGACCTTCTTGTTCTCTTCCTCCGTGTTCATCTGCACATCGTGCTCCGTGAGGCTGCATTTGCAGTTTCGACAAATTTTTCTGCACAAAGAAAGATGGAGAGAGTCACAGCACTGACACGCTGCTCCTTACAATGACAGACCTGCCATGGGATTCAAACCAGAGGAGCAGAGCGGCTCTCGTCAATACAATCAATCAATCAACTTTATTTCTATAGCACTTTTCATATATAGAATAACACAAAGTGCTTTACACATAAAAAATCTTAAAACAAACGCAATAATAAAAACAAATGCAAAGTACAATAAAGTCACATAATTCCCCCCTTCACCCAGATCCACAAGTATACCCCCGATCCCACCCACCCACACACACCCCCAATGACTACAGGCTGAGCACAGAAGTTAGATGTTGGAGACACTAATGTAGTTGGAGCCTCTTCCTCTGGAGACAACTGCATAACCAGCATGGTGCAGCGTCACAGGCGGGGACCCAGCCTCACCACAGCTAGGTAGCGATGCAGGTCCCCACCTAGAGCCGCAGCAGCTGGACAGCAGTAACCAGAGGGAGAGGAACCAGCTGAGGAGGCACTGGAAATTAAAAAAGAAAAATGGTAAAATAATAAAATTAAGTATATTTGTAAAATCAGCAAACAATAAAACAATAAAACATGACCATAAAAATGAATTAAATAAATTATTAAAAGATCAATAAAATCATAAAAACATGATCAAATAGATGCATGAATAAAAACAAAGTAAATAAAAACAATAAAATTAGCTAAAAGCATGGTTAAAAAGATGTGTTTTAAGACCTTTCTTAAAAGCAGCTATGTTCTCTGCGGCCCTCAGGTTCTCTGGCAGACCGAGAGCATTAGAAACTCTGAGCACAAAGGATCAATGAAGGACTGTCAGCTGACCGTGTGAATCATGTTTTTGGACTGTAGGAAGAAACCAGAGAAAACTCACATGAACGAGAACATGCAAACTCGATACAGAGAGGTCCCAGACGGGATTTGAACCGACAAACTAATCACTACGCTGCTGCACAATCCACATTTGGCATTCTTTTGTTGTTACTAATACTCTGAAAAGTACAGAGTCATTGAGTGAACGATTAGAACATGTATCAAAGTCAAGGCCCGGGGGCCGGATCCGGCCCTTCGGGTAATTATTTCCGGCCCTCCAGATCATTTTATTTTATCTTTTATGTTATCTTGCGCTTATTTTTTAACTGGTAAAATTTTGACAAAATATGTTTTTATGGAGATTAAAATATTGAAATTTATTCAGATTTTATTTATTCTGGAAAAATATTTCTGCCTTTTTATTATTCATTATTTATGTTAAAAATGCGCTTTTTAAAGTTCTTTTAAAAAAGGAAATCTTAAAGCTTATTGGACTATTTTGGCATTTACTACGATTTTTTGGGCTATTTTGGAGTTTTGTTAATATCATAGCCACGTGGAAGCTGTTTGGGCTAATTTAAGCTTTTTTTTTTATAGCTTTTTAGGCTCTTTGGGAGCGAGGCTAATATTTACACACTAGCATTTATGGCTAATTTAGGTTTTTTTTTTGTTTTTAGCCTATTTTGAAGTTCAGCGTTTTTTTTTCAGTTACATGCTAGGTGTTTTGGCTAACATAGGTCTTTTTTTATTATTAGTTTTTAGATTAATTTGGCATTTAGCTAATATTTTAGCTGGCTTTCAGCTTCAGCATTTTCAGCTTCAGCGTTTTTAGCCATCAATTTCAGCATCTTCAGCTATCAGCACTAGCATCCTTAGCACAGGGAATGCTTTATATCTAGTTCATAATTATGTTAAAAAGTTGCAGCTTTAAATTTTTAAAAATGTACTTTTAGAGAGTTTAATAAATGTTATCTTGTTTGGCGTGCTACCTAAGGTGTGTTTTGGATTTTGGCCCCCTGTGCGATTGAGTTGCCCCCCCCAGGTTAGAGCTGAGCTGAAGCAGCAGCTCTAACATGCCCCAGCACGGACTCTTCATACTCACCTGTGACGCCTTCAGCAGCTGGAGTCTGGCTTCAGTCTCAACATGCTGTTGGATCACAAGCACACCAGAAAACAGAGCTACATCTGTTACACAGGAGGGAAACCTCTTCCAAACTATTGACTGTTTTTTACGGAGAATTCAAGGTCAGCGAGAGAGATTCAAAGTAAAAACGGCTTTCTCGGCTTTCGTTCAGTCTCTAGTGAACCACGTGATCCTGGATGTGGTGTGGACTCACACTCTGGACTTGACGTGAAACAAGAAGCAGTTTGTCATTGTGCGGTTTTATTGAAGGAACAGTTACAAGTTGCAGCAAGAAGAAACTTCTACGATATTTTAGCCTGAACGCAGCGAAATGATGATTAAATCTATTATCAGAACGGATCTGATCACATCCCAGTGCTCCTGCTGTGCTGACAAACGCTGGTGGTTTCCTGGAGATTCCTCAGTCTGAATATGGGCAGTGCTGGCAGCTGAACTGGACCAAAGCAGCCACCGTAGCCGGGCATTTACTGGATGTAAACACAGCAGCGGCGCAACAATAACACAGAAACTCATTGAAATGGGGTGGGATGAATACACAGCGAGTCTTCCAGACAATCTCCATGTCATAAACATTTATCAGAGTAGCTTCATAGCCGACGTCTCCACAGTACGCCGAATGCTAACATCCTCCGAGTTAAAGCCCACGGCATGTCCTCTTGACAGTAACCGTTCTGCAGCACGCCTCTGCCATACAAAAGCAACAAGGTAAAGTATAAAATAAAGACACTCACAATTCGTTGGTGAAACATAAAGTCTGAACAAGTGAACTTTACCGAAAAGGATTGCAAAGCGCAGCAACTCATTTGTCTCTTGGTGTTGTTGACCCGTTTCATTTACAGGCTTTAGTTTGAAACGGATATCTCTGGTAGACGGCAGTCAGAATCCAGGCCAGATGCAAGCTTCAGGACTCGATCCGGAACTAATTAAGCAGGCTCGGTCCGAACCAACGAACTTCCTCGAATACGTAAATGCGTTTATAACCGCGCCTGTATCAGGCTTCTGCCTTTGAAACTCTCACATTCATGCGTAGCTACGCACATTTATAAGGATGTGTGTTATGTAGCTCAACCTCGACTAATCAGAGTAAGATTTGGTTGTTGACGTATGGATGGGGTCCCTTTTTAAGAATAGAGCTGTGACAGAAAAAGTCGGGAACAAGATTGGCAAGATTTGCACCGTTTTACACATTTCTCTAATGAGCAGAGGAGCGCTCCAATTTGACAAATATAGTCACTTGGTTGATATTATGAAATATATCATTATCACCAGATATGAAAACAATACTGTGATATAATAAAAAAAATCCACATTGTCTTATTTCCAAAGTATTCTCTTTTCATGAAACATAACATTCATGCAAAGTCATAGATTAAATCTGGAAGAATCCTTCAGCAGCTCGGCTGACTGAACAGAAACAGAACAAACCTCCAGAAATGCAGCTCGAAGCCCTCACACTTGTCCTTGCATTTCAAGCAGGCGGCCCCCGCTCCAAACTCGTGGCCAAGGGACATCTGTGGGAGACGGATGGAGAAGAGCACGGCTGGCATCAGTGATGGATTTCCTGATCTGATGTGTGAAGCGCTTTACGGTCACGGCCCCATCCCCCCCCATGCACACACACATTCACACACTGACGGCAGCTCTGCTGTCCAACAGTGTCATCGACCGGTGACCACCACAAGCAATGTGGGGGGGCAGCATATGGGCGGGGGGCAAGCCAGGAACTGAGCCTGTGATTTTCTGATCAGAGGGCGACCACTCTACCACTACTCCAATTTGGAACCCCATCTAAATGAATGATTAGGATGATCTAGTAAAATACATGTATTATTATCAAGGGGGTCCAACTCCAGGCCTCGAGGGCCGGCGTCCTGCTGGTTTTCCAGAAACTCTGCCGAATCTGCTGCTGTTTACCTGGATCAGGTGTTTGGCCAATAAGGAGCTTCAATGGCCGGTTGGTTGGAAAACATGTTGGAACATGGCCCTCGAGGACCGACACCCCTGATGTGTAGAATAATAACTCTTATTCTATCTTTGGATTATAAAATGTTGTTATGTTTTCTTATTTTTATCCAAGATCACCTCAAACCGCTCTGAAACAATTCAGGAAGCGGAGTGGTCGATCAGTGGCTCACTGAAAAAATTCTGACATAAATATAGATATTTGGCTTAGTGCTGGGCGCTACTGAAAACATTTTAAAGCATAATATAAATTACTTTATATAACAATAACGATATATATCACGATATAAAGCAATAAAGTATATCTTCAGTTCTTAAAAAAAGCTCTCACTAGTTTTACTTTGAAAACAGGAAGCTTCACTGAGACTTTATTTTGAAGATTTGTTAACTTCTGGTGACAGTAGCTCCACTCATTCGGCTTCGTTTTAGTTCATAAATTAAATCCAAAATTATTTTGTATTTCAGAACAATCAATATTTTACTACATAATAATTTACTACACTATACTATATTTATAAAGATGGTGAATCAGTGATTTGGACGTCGTGAATATTCATACATACATTTTCAGGAGCAGATCGTGAGAATCCGAGTGCTCAGATACTCGTCTACAGCCCGGTTCCTCAGCTTGGTTCATCTCTTATTTGTTGTAATCTCATTTGTTCATTTATGTGGACTTCCCTTGAGTGATAGAAGGTTTGTTGTGTTAGCATCGGTGCGGTAATAGTAGGGCTGGGAAACACTGGGTCCCTCAACATACGATGCGATACGTGATACATGTCTCATGATATCGATAATATCGCGATACTGCGACAATTGGTAAAAATCATCTCTAATAACTAACATTATATATAGAAGAACACATATTTTTTGGGAAAATATATCCCCATGTATTTTTTTGGCTTAATTTTCTTGCTATATGTTCTCCATCATGAGAAAAACGTTACAGAAACATGTTTAAAAACAGCATTTTTGACCGAGTGAGTCTTTAAGTTAAAGGAAAAGTGAAATCTGTCCTTATCCTGCTGTCAAAACTGTGTTAACTGGCCCAAGAAAAGAAAATAAGCGTTCACTTACACACACAGGCGAGTCTGTTTGACAACCACTTTTTCATTAAAATGAACTTGTCCTTTCATCAGGATTGGATGTTTGTACTTTGAACAGAAAGTATTTCTCATTTCTGAACCAATTCTTGAAAAAAAAAAGAACTTTCCCTCCATTTATCTCCTTTCTATCCTCAACATTTGCCTTTGTTTTAAGAATCAATGGAAAACTTCATAACTTTGACCATATACGGTCAATAAGCCCTAAAGTCTCATGGGATTCCAGGAGGCTGTCAACAGTCCAGCTGAGGAATGTAGGCCACGCCCCCTTGGAGCATCAGTGGAGCACCAGCTGAGTCTCCAAAGATTTCTGTCTCTAGAGAAACATTGACGAGCAGCTCAAGACTGAATGAGTTCAGGATGGAGAGTGGAGATGACGTCAGGTCTCTACAGCTTTCTTCTTCGTGTCATTTGTTAGAACAAGATTGTCACTGAATCCACACAAAAATACCCTGAAGGAACTGCAATGAATGTGAAAAACCATGTTTTGATAGATGAAAACATCCTAAAGTAAATAAAAACACACCATATGACCCCCACACACAATGACAAAACACAACTGTGTTTCTAAAAGAAACCTATAAAAGAAACTTGGAGATCTGCTGTTAGAAAACAACATATTAGGTTATACCAGGATCAGCTCAGCCATTGGAGCATCACTACAGGCTCCTCCCACACCGAGACAGCAACAGGGTTCATTCTACAGCCGGACCACGGCCGCCCCAGTGAGGGTAAAAGCATTAGATGGAGATATGGTTATCCAAAAGCATCTAAAAACATCTACGGCAATGTGACGAGTCAAGGCCCGGGGGCCGGATCTGGTCCGCTGGATGACATCCGGCCCCCTGATCATTTTATATTTGAATTTGAAGATGCTAGCGCTGAAAGCTGAAGATGCTGAAATTGATGGTTAAGAACGCTGAAGTTTATAGCCAGCTAAAACATTAGCTACAGACAAATTACACTTAAAACAAAAAAAGCAGGTTAGCCAAAACAGCTAGCATGTAGCTGAAAAAGTTAGATTTCAGTTTTGCCTAAAAAACTGAAAAAAAATGTCTTAATTAGCCAAAACAGCTAGCATGTGGCTAATATATTACCTTAACTCCAAAACAGCCTAAAAAATCTTAGCAAACGCCAAAATAGTCCAAAAAGCTAGCAGAATATTAACTTTTAAAACTTTAACACTGTAACTTTTTAACGTAATTATGAATAATAAAAAAACAGGAATATTATTCCAAAATAAATCAACTTAAACCTTAAAGAACTTTCAATATTTAATCTCCTTACAAATATATGTTGTCAAAATTATACAATTTAGAAATAAGCGCAAGATAACATCGGTCCATTAATAATAATAAAATCAAATGATCTGGAGGGCCGGATCCGGCCCTCGGGCCTTGACTTTGACACGTGCTCTATATACTGCTTTCATACAGAGTATGAAAAGCAAAATACACTCCAGCTGTAGTAAGTTCTAGATTTCTACTTGCTGAAAAAATATGTTTTGTCATTGTTTTTTTTTTTTTTTGCTTGAAGGAATGTTTATCATTTCCCCTTCACCTCAAATGACCCCCTCATTTTCTGAAAACTGGGACCTGCCCCCCCCTTCAATCCTTTCATTACATGCTATCAAAATATATAAAAAACCCTCTAATCATCTGTTCACAGCAACTCTGGGCTCCACAGATCTACAGGTGTTCTCATCTCATCTCTTCTCCTTCAGACAGTTCTGACAAACTAAAAACGGGAACAATAAAACAAAAAGAATCTAGAAATGAACTTTCTACTTTAAAGATAAAGTGAACTTCTTGAGCAACATCAGGCTCTGCAAAGGTGTCCAGTCTACACTGTAGAAGGAGACACAGGGTTAGAACTCTGTTCCCATGAGTCATAGATGAGTCAGTGTTGCATCATAGACCTACAGAAGACTCTTTGTTCAACCCTTCCGCTCTCCTAGGCTTGTTTACATGAAAGAGGGGTCATCTGGACCCCACAAGATTTTTTCAATGATTGTTGATCTTTACTTCTGTCCAATGACAGACATGAAGTCTTGTCCAGCTTTGTCACGAAAGGACTAACACCTCAATGTAAGGGTGGGGTCATCTGGACCCCATAAGAGAGCACGAGGGTTAAGTGAGAAACCTGCTCTTCAGTAGAAACGGAAGTTCAGGCTGAAGTCACAAAAATGCATAATACATATAGAACCATGACTGCTTCTTTTATGGTGAACTACAAATGTTTCTATTTTGACTTTTTCTTCCACTTTTAGGTTTGAACGCATTTAAAGACCTTCTCGTTTTCTAGAACATAGTTTCTGCAGGGCGGCAGGAGTTCAACTTCCCCTCTGAGTTGTTCACGCTCTTGCTGCTAGCTTATAGCCGCTCACAACCCCGAGCTAACATCAACGGTGCAGCATAAATGGTGATGTATGTTGGAGCTATTCAGCCGCACAGTTTAATCCAGATTCCAGCTCAGACCAGGAATCTACAGTGGATGATCAGAATGGAGAGGAGCAGGGAGCTTGTGGCCCGCCCAGCATACATCACATCTTTTTCAAACAGGTTTTTTTCATCTGCTCCTGATTTACAATTTGAATTATAATACTTAGAAATTCTATTTTACGCTTAAATTATTTTAAACGTGCCTTCTGTCATTAAAATAATAAACCCATAAACACAATCCCCCTCATTATCACACTCCCACCGCCGGCTGGTGTCTGCAGGTCCGTGCAGGCCGTGAACTCCAGGAGACAATCACAGACACGTCTGCAGCTGGTTCATGAGCCAGAACCGCAGTCTGGACTGGATCCGAACCTTCACGTGAAAACACAGCAGCAGCATATATCTGCTTTAGCTGTGAAGACTAAAACCCCGCGGTGATGACCCCCTCGAACCGCTCAGCTGTGGCGGTTCCGAGCAGCTTCTGCTGGAAGTGGAAGTGGAGTGAGGCGGAAAGCTGCTAAACTGATGTAATGTCGGTTCCTGTGTTTACAACTTCACTTTGACGAGCTCCGAGCTCACGAGTGACTCTGAAAAGTGTCCAGAAAGGAGCTGCTCGCGCGTGGGCGCGCGCGGCTCTCTCCGTGGGCACCTGCCCCGCGCCGGGAAGCCCCTTCTCCTTCTCCCCACACACCGGAAGTGGACGCTAACGGTTAAACTCACCTTCTTCACTTCCTTCTCGATCTCCATCTCCGCTCCAGCTGCTCCTCCGAGCCTCCCCGAACTGCACCAGGGTCTGACACGAGAGAAAGAAAGGAGCGGCCTTGGAGTTCCTGCCGGAGGTCCCGAGGAACTCCTCCGCGTTACAAAATAAAAGACCCTCCTTGTTACAGCCCTTCAAAATAAAATGCCAAATCTGATGGTGCGCTGATGTATTCAGGACGACAGAACACAACATGTTAGAAAGGTTTTAGGACACGTGTGTCAAAGTCAAGGCCCGGGGCCCGAATCCGGCCCTCCGAGTAATTTTATCAGACCCTCCAAAACTTTGTATTTTAGTGTTATTAATAGCCCAATATTATCTTGCTTTTATTTCTAGCTTGTATAATTTTGACAGAATAGACTTTTAAGGAGAGTAATGAAAGTTAGATTTAGGTTAATATTCATGCCTTTTTATTTTTCACATTTATGTTAAAAACTTACAGTTTTAAAGTTTTAAAAATGGCATCATGCTAGCTTTTTGGACAATTCTGGCATTTACTAAGATTTTTTTAAGGCTGATTTGGAGTTAGACTAATATTTACACCTGTTTTTGGCCACTTTAGGCCTTTTTTGGTCCATTTTGGTGTTTAGCTAATATTTCAGCCTGATGCTAGCTGTATCGGCTAATTTAGGCTTTTTTTTATTTTTAGTTTTTCTTAGGTTGTTTTGAAGTTAGGCTAAATTTTACATATTTACATGCTAGCTGTTTTGGACAATTTTGGCTTTTTTTTGTTTTGGTTTGTTTTTTATTCTGTTTTGGAGTTAGGCTGATATTTACATACAAGCTGTTTTGGCTATTTTAAGCTTTATTCAGTTTTTTATATATTTTGAAGTTTTGATTTTTCTTTCAGCTACATGCTAGCTATTTTGGCTAACCTAAGTTTTTTTTCTTATTTTTTTTTTAGGCTAATTTGGCTTCTTTTTATTTTAGCTGGCTATCAGCTTCAGCACTAACATCTTCAGCAGCCCAAATTCAGCTTACATTCACACTAGCATTATCACAGGTAATGCTATAAATCTATGGAGTCTCGAAAGAGCCAAAATGAAATAAATATATACACCATTAAATAAATAAATAAATGTGGCATTAAATAAATAAATGTGGCAATAATAAATAAATGTTTGAAATAAATAAATAAATGTTGAAATAAATGTGGCATTAAAGATTAAAAGAGACATTTAAGTATTTCATGACATATTTATTTATTTTCATTGCCCAGTGTGGGTCAAAAGAGCCACATTGAAATAAACATATTTAATATGAAATAAATAAATAAATATGGCATTAAATAAATAAATGTGGCAATAAATAAATAAATGTTGAAATAAATAAAATAAATGTTGAATAAATGTGGCATTAAAAAATATTAAGAGCACATTTAAGTATTTCATGACATATTTATTTATTTCATTGTCCCTTGTGGGTCAAAAGAGCCAAATTGAAAAAAAATAATTAAATGTTGAAATAAATAAATAAATGTTGAAATAAATAAACAGGAAGTGGAGCCAAGCGTAGACAGGAAATGGAGCCACGCGTAGACAGGAAGTGGAGCCGCGCGTAGACAGGAAGTGGAGCCACGCGTAAACAGGGAGTGGAGCCACGCGTAAACAGGGAGTGGAGCCACGCGTAAACAGGAAGTGGAGCCGCGCGTAGACAGGAAGTGGAGCCGCGCGTAGACAGGAAGTGGAGCCACGCGTAAACAGGAAGTGGAGCCGCGCGTAGACAGGAAGTGGAGCCGCGTGTAGACAAAGTGGAGCCACGCGTAAACAGGAAGTGGAGCCACGCGTAGACAGGAAGTGGAGCCACGCGTAGACAGAAAGTGGAGCAGCGCGTAAACAAAGTGGAGCCACGCGTAAACAGGAAATGGGAGCCACGCGTAGACAGGAAATGGAGCCACGCGTAGACAGGAAGTGGATCCGCGCGTAGACAGGAAGTGGAGCCGCGCGTAGACAGAAAGTGAAGCCGCGCGTAGACAGGAAGTGGAGCCACGCGTAGACAGGAAGTGGAGCCGCGTGTAGACAAAGTGGAGCCACGCGTAAACAGGAAATGGAGCCACGTGTAGACAGGAAGTGGAGCCGCGCGTAGACAGGAAGTGGAGCCGCGCGTAGACAGAAAGTGAAGCCGCGCGTAGACAGGAAGTGGAGCCACGCGTAGACAGGAAGTGGAGCCGCGTGTAGACAAAGTGGAGCCACGCGTAAACAGGAAATGGAGCCACGTGTAGACAGGAAGTGGAGCCGCGCGTAGACAGGAAGTGGAGCCGCGCGTAGACAGGAAGTGAAGCCGCGCGTAGACAGGAAGTGGAGCCACGCGTAAACAGGAAGTGGAGCCGCGCGTAGACAGGAAGTGGAGCCACGCGTAAACAGGGAGTGGAGCCACGCGTAGACAGGAAGTGGAGCCACGCGTAGACAGGAAGTGGAGCCACGCGTAGACAGGAAGTGGAGCCACGCGTAAACAGGGAGTGGAGCCACGCGTAGACAGGAAGTGGAGCCACGCGTAGACAGGAAGTGGAGCCACGCGTAGACAGAAAGTGGAGCAGCGCGTAAACAAAGTGGAGCCACGCGTAAACAGGAAATGGGAGCCACGCGTAGACAGGAAATGGAGCCACACGTAGACAGGAAGTGGAGCCGCGCGTAGACAGGAAGTGGAGCCGCGCGTAGACAGGAAGTGGAGCCACGCGTAGACAGGAAGTGGAGCCGCGTGTAGACAAAGTGGAGCCACGCGTAAACAGGAAGTGGAGCCACGCGTAGACAGGAAGTGGAGCCACGCGTAGACAAAGTGGAGCCACGCGTAAACAGGGAGTGGAGCCACGCGTAAACAGGGAGTGGAGCCACGCGTAAACAGGGAGTGGAGCCACGCGTAAACAGGAAGTGGAGCCACGCGTAAACAGGAAGTGGAGCCACGCGTAGACAGGAAGTGGAGCCGCGCGTAGACAGGAAATGGAGCCGCGCGTAGACAGGAAGTGAAGCCGGGCGTAGACAGAAAGTGGAGCCGCGCGTAGACAGGAAGTGGAGCCACGCGTAAACAGGGAGTGGAGCCACGCATAGACAGGAAGTGGAGCCACGCGTAGACAGGAAGTGGAGCCACGCGTAAACAGGGAGTGGAGCCACGCGTAGACAGGAAGTGGAGCCACGCGTAAACAGGGAGTTGAGCCACGCGTAGACAGGAAGTGGAGCCGCACGTAGACAAAGTGGAGCCACGTGTAGACAGGAAGTGGAGCCACGCGTAAACAGGAAGTGGAGCCACGCGTAGACAGGAAGTGGAGCCGCGCGTAGACAGGAAGTGGAGCCACGCGTAGACAGAAAGTGGAGCCACGCGTAAACAGGGAGTGTAGCCACGCGTAAACAGGGAGTGGAGCCACGCGTAAACAGGGAGTCGAGCCACGTGTAAACAGGAAGTGGAGCCACGCGTAGACAGGAAATGGAGCCACGCGTAGACAGGAAGTGGAGCCGCGCGTAGACAGGAAGTGGAGCCGCGCGTAGACAGGAAGTGAAGCCGCGCGTAGACAGGAAGTGGAGCCGCGCGTAGACAGGAAGTGGAGCCACGCGTAAACAGGAAGTGGAGCCGCGCGTAAACAGGAAGTGGAGCCGCGCGTAGACAGGAAGTGGAGCCGCGCGTAAACAGGAAGTGGAGCCGCGCGTAGACAGAAAGTGGAGCCACGCGTAAACAGGGAGTGGAGCCACGCGTAGACAAAGTGGAGCTGCGTGTAGACAGGAAGTGGAGCCACGCGTAAACAGGGAGTGGAGCCACGCGTAGACAGGAAGTGGAGCCAAGCGTAGACAGGAAGTTGAGCCACGCGTAGACAGGAAGTGGAGCCACGCGTAGACAGGAAGTGGAGCCACGCGTAGACAGGAAGTGGAGCCACGCGTAAACAGGAAGTGGAGCCACGCGTAGACAGGAAGTGGAGCCGCGCGTAGACAGGAAGTGGAGCCACGCGTAGACAGGAAGTGGAGCCACGCGTAAACAGGAAGTGGAGCCACGCGTAGACAGAAAGTGGAGCCACGAGTAAACAGGGAGTGGAGCCACGCATAAACAGGGAGTGGAGCCACGTGTAAACAGGGAGTGGAGCCACGCGTAAACAGGAAGTGGAGCCGCGCGTAGACAGGAAGTGGAGCCGCGCGTAGACAGGAAGTGGAGCCACGCGTAGACAGGAAGTGGAGCCACGCGTAAACAGGAAGTGGAGCCACGCGTAGACAGGAAGTGGAGCCGCGCGTAGACAAAGTGGAGCCACGCGTAAACAGGAAGTGGAGCCGCGCGTAGACAGGAAATGGAGCCACGCGTAGACAGGAAGTGGAGCCGCGCGTAAACAGGAAGTGGAGCCGCGCATAAACAGGAAGTGGAGCCGCGCATAGACAGAAAGTGGAGCCACGCGTAAACAGGGAGTGGAGCCACGCGTAGACAAAGTGGAGCTGCGCGTAGACAGGAAGTTGAGCCACGCGTAAACAGGGAGTGGAGCCACGCGTAGACAGGAAGTGGAGCCAAGCGTAGACAGGAAGTGGAGCCACGCGTAGACAGGAAGTGGAGCCACGCGTAGACAGGAAGTGGAGCCACGCGTAAACAGGAAGTGGAGCCACGCGTAGACAGGAAGTGGAGCCGCGCGTAGACAAAGTGGAGCCACGCGTAAACAGGAAGTGGAGCCACGCGTAGACAAGAAATGGAGCCACGCGTAGACAGGAAGTGGAGCCGCGCGTAAACAGGAAGTGGAGCCGCGCGTAAACAGGAAGTGGAGCCGCGCGTAAACAGGAAGTGGAGCCACGCGTAAACAGGAAGTGGAGCCGCGCGTAGACATTAAGTGGAGCCGCGCGTAGACAGGAAGTGGAGCCGCGCGTAGACAGGAGGTGAAGCCGCGCATAGACAGAAAGTGGAGCCACGCGTAAACAGGGAGTGGAGCCACGCGTAGACAAAGTGGAGCTGCGCGTAGACAGGAAGTGGAGCCACGCGTAAACAGGGAGTGTAGCCACGCGTAGACAGAAAGTGGAGCCAAGCGTAGACAGGAAGTGGAGCCACGCGTAGACAGGAAGTGGAGCCACGCGTAGACAGGAAGTGGAGCCACGCGTAAACAGGAAGTGGAGCCACGCGTAAACAGGGAGTGGAGCCACGCGTAAACAGGGAGTGGAGCCACGTGTAAACAGGGAGTGGAGCCACGCGTAAACAGGAAGTGGAGCCGCGCGTAGACAGGAAGTGGAGCCGCGCGTTGACAAAGTGGAGCCACGCGTAAACAGGAAGTGGAGCCACGCGTAGACAGGAAATGGAGCCACGCGTAGACAGGAAGTGGAGCCGCGCGTAGACAGGAAGTGGAGCCACGAGTAAACAGGGAGTGGAGCCACGCATAAACAGGGAGTGGAGCCACGTGTAAACAGGGAGTGGAGCCACGCGTAAACAGGAAGTGGAGCCGCGCGTAGACAGGAAGTGGAGCCGCGCGTAGACAGGAAGTGGAGCCACGCGTAGACAGGAAGTGGAGCCACGCGTAAACAGGAAGTGGAGCCACGCGTAGACAGGAAGTGGAGCCGCGCGTAGACAAAGTGGAGCCACGCGTAAACAGGAAGTGGAGCCGCGCGTAGACAGGAAATGGAGCCACGCGTAGACAGGAAGTGGAGCCGCGCGTAAACAGGAAGTGGAGCCGCGCATAAACAGGAAGTGGAGCCGCGCATAGACAGAAAGTGGAGCCACGCGTAAACAGGGAGTGGAGCCACGCGTAGACAAAGTGGAGCTGCGCGTAGACAGGAAATGGAGCCACGCGTAGACAGGAAGTGGAGCCGCGCATAGACAGGAAGTGGAGCCGCGCGTAGACAGGAAGTGAAGCCGCGCGTAGACAGGAAGTGGAGCCGCGCGTAGACAGGAAGTGGAGCCACGCGTAAACAGGAAGTGGAGCCGCGCGTAAACAGGAAGTGGAGCCGCGCGTAGACAGGAAGTGGAGCCGCGCGTAAACAGGAAGTGGAGCCGTGCGTAAACAGGAAGTGGAGCCGCGCGTAGACAGAAAGTGGAGCCACGCGTAAACAGGGAGTGGAGCCACGCGTAGACAAAGTGGAGCTGCGCGTAGACAGGAAGTGGAGCCACGCGTAAACAGGGAGTGGAGCCACGCGTAGACAGGAAGTGGAGCCAAGCGTAGACAGGAAGTTGAGCCACGCGTAGACAGGAAGTGGAGCCACGCGTAGACAGGAAGTGGAGCCACGCGTAGACAGGAAGTGGAGCCACGCGTAAACAGGAAGTGGAGCCACGCGTAGACAGGAAGTGGAGCCGCGCGTAGACAGGAAGTGGAGCCACGCGTAGACAGGAAGTGGAGCCACGCGTAAACAGGAAGTGGAGCCACGCGTAGACAGAAAGTGGAGCCACGAGTAAACAGGGAGTGGAGCCACGCATAAACAGGGAGTGGAGCCACGTGTAAACAGGGAGTGGAGCCACGCGTAAACAGGAAGTGGAGCCGCGCGTAGACAGGAAGTGGAGCCGCGCGTAGACAGGAAGTGGAGCCACGCGTAGACAGGAAGTGGAGCCACGCGTAAACAGGAAGTGGAGCCACGCGTAGACAGGAAGTGGAGCCGCGCGTAGTGGAGCCACGCGTAAACAGGAAGTGGAGCCACGCGTAGACAGGAAATGGAGCCACGCGTAGACAGGAAGTGGAGCCGCGCGTAAACAGGAAGTGGAGCCACGCGTAGACAGGAAGTGGAGCCGCGCATAGACAGAAAGTGGAGCCACGCGTAGACAGGAAGTGGAGCCGCGCGTAGACAAAGTGGAGCCACGCGTAAACAGGAAGTGGAGCCACGCGTAGACAAGAAATGGAGCCACGCGTAGACAGGAAGTGGAGCCGCGCGTAAACAGGAAGTGGAGCCGCGCGTAAACAGGGAGTGGAGCCACGCGTAAACAGGAAGTGGAGCCGCGCGTAGACAGGAAGTGGAGCCGCGCGTTGACAAAGTGGAGCCACGCGTAAACAGGAAGTGGAGCCACGCGTAGACAGGAAATGGAGCCACGCGTAGACAGGAAGTGGAGCCGCGCGTAGACAGGAAGTGGAGCCGCGCGTAGACAGGAAGTGAAGCCGCGCGTAGACAGAAAGTGGAGCCGCGCGTAGACAGGAAGTGGAGCCGCGCGTAGACAGGAAGTGGAGCCACGCGTAAACAGGGAGTGGAGCCACGCGTAGACAAAGTGGAGCTGCGCGTAGACAGGAAGTGGAGCCACGCGTAAACAGGGAGTGGAGCCACGCGTAGACAGGAAGTGGAGCCAAGCGTAGACAGGAAGTGGAGCCACGCGTAGACAGGAAGTGGAGCCACGCGTAGACAGGAAGTGGAGCCACGCGTAAACAGGAAGTGGAGCCACGCGTAGACAGGAAGTGGAGCCGCGCGTAGACAAAGTGGAGCCACGCGTAAACAGGAAGTGGAGCCACGCGTAGACAAGAAATGGAGCCACGCGTAGACAGGAAGTGGAGCCGCGCGTAAACAGGAAGTGGAGCCGCGCGTAAACAGGAAGTGGAGCCACGCGTAAACAGGAAGTGGAGCCGCGCGTAGACATTAAGTGGAGCCGCGCGTAGACAGGAAGTGGAGCCGCGCGTAGACAGGAGGTGAAGCCGCGCATAGACAGAAAGTGGAGCCACGCGTAAACAGGGAGTGGAGCCACGCGTAGACAAAGTGGAGCTGCGCGTAGACAGGAAGTGGAGCCACGCGTAAACAGGGAGTGTAGCCACGCGTAGACAGAAAGTGGAGCCAAGCGTAGACAGGAAGTGGAGCCACGCGTAAACAGGGAGTGGAGCCACGCGTAGACAAAGTGGAGCTGCGCGTAGACAGGAAATTGAGCCACGCGTAAACAGGGAGTGGAGCCACGCGTAGACAGGAAGTGGAGCCAAGCGTAGACAGGAAGTGGAGCCACGCGTAGACAGGAAGTGGAGCCACGCGTAGACAGGAAGTGGAGCCACGCGTAAACAGGAAGTGGAGCCACGCGTAGACAGGAAGTGGAGCCGCGCGTAGACAAAGTGGAGCCACGCGTAAACAGGAAGTGGAGCCACGCGTAGACAAGAAATGGAGCCACGCGTAGACAGGAAGTGGAGCCGCGCGTAACAGGAAGTGGAGCCGCGCGTAAACAGGAAGTGGAGCCGCGCGTAAACAGGAAGTGGAGCCACGCGTAAACAGGAAGTGGAGCCGCGCGTAGACATTAAGTGGAGCCGCGCGTAGACAGGAAGTGGAGCCGCGCGTAGACAGGAGGTGAAGCCGCGCATAGACAGAAAGTGGAGCCACGCGTAAACAGGGAGTGGAGCCACGCGTAGACAAAGTGGAGCTGCGCGTAGACAGGAAGTGGAGCCACGCGTAAACAGGGAGTGTAGCCACGCGTAGACAGAAAGTGGAGCCAAGCGTAGACAGGAAGTGGAGCCACGCGTAGACAGGAAGTGGAGCCACGCGTAGACAGGAAGTGGAGCCACGCGTAAACAGGAAGTGGAGCCACGCGTAAACAGGAGTGGAGCCACGCGTAAACAGGGAGTGGAGCCACGTGTAAACAGGGAGTGGAGCCACGCGTAAACAGGAAGTGGAGCCGCGCGTAGACAGGAAGTGGAGCCGCGCGTTGACAAAGTGGAGCCACGCGTAAACAGGAAGTGGAGCCACGCGTAGACAGGAAATGGAGCCACGCGTAGACAGGAAGTGGAGCCGCGCGTAGACAGGAAGTGGAGCCGCGCGTAGACAGGAAGTGAAGCCGCGCGTAGACAGAAAGTGGAGCCGCGCGTAGACAGGAAGTGGAGCCGCGCGTAGACAGGAAGTGGAGCCACGCGTAGACAGGAAATGGAGCCACGCGTAGACAGGAAGTGGAGCCGCGCGTAGACAGGAAGTGGAGCCACGCGTAGACAGGAAGTGGAGCCACGCGTAGACAGGAAGTGGAGCCACGCGTAAACAGGAAGTGGAGCCACGCGTAGACAGGAAGTGGAGCCGCGCGTAGACAAAGTGGAGCCACGCGTAAACAGGAAGTGGAGCCACGCGTAGACAGGAAGTGGAGCCGCGCGTAGACAGGAAGTGGAGCCACGCGTAAACAGGGAGTGGAGCCACGCGTAAACAGGGAGTCGAGCCACGTGTAAACAGGAAGTGGAGCCACGCGTAGACAGGAAATGGAGCCACGCGTAGACAGGAAGTGGAGCCGCGCATAGACAGGAAGTGGAGCCGCGCGTAGACAGGAAGTGAAGCCGCGCGTAGACAGGAAGTGGAGCCGCGCGTAGACAGGAAGTGGAGCCACGCGTAAACAGGAAGTGGAGCCGCGCGTAAACAGGAAGTGGAGCCGCGCGTAGACAGGAAGTGGAGCCGCGCGTAAACAGGAAGTGGAGCCGTGCGTAAACAGGAAGTGGAGCCGCGCGTAGACAGAAAGTGGAGCCACGCGTAAACAGGGAGTGGAGCCACGCGTAGACAAAGTGGAGCTGCGCGTAGACAGGAAGTGGAGCCACGCGTAAACAGGAGTGGAGCCACGCGTAGACAGGAAGTGGAGCCAAGCGTAGACAGGAAGTTGAGCCACGCGTAGACAGGAAGTGGAGCCACGCGTAGACAGGAAGTGGAGCCACGCGTAGACAGGAAGTGGAGCCACGCGTAAACAGGAAGTGGAGCCACGCGTAGACAGGAAGTGGAGCCGCGCGTAGACAGGAAGTGGAGCCACGCGTAGACAGGAAGTGGAGCCACGCGTAAACAGGAAGTGGAGCCACGCGTAGACAGAAAGTGGAGCCACGAGTAAACAGGGAGTGGAGCCACGCATAAACAGGGAGTGGAGCCACGTGTAAACAGGGAGTGGAGCCACGCGTAAACAGGAAGTGGAGCCGCGCGTAGACAGGAAGTGGAGCCGCGCGTAGACAGGAAGTGGAGCCACGCGTAGACAGGAAGTGGAGCCACGCGTAAACAGGAAGTGGAGCCACGCGTAGACAGGAAGTGGAGCCGCGCGTAGTGGAGCCACGCGTAAACAGGAAGTGGAGCCACGCGTAGACAGGAAATGGAGCCATGCGTAGACAGGAAGTGGAGCCGCGCGTAAACAGGAAGTGGAGCCACGCGTAGACAGGAAGTGGAGCCGCGCATAGACAGAAAGTGGAGCCACGCGTAGACAGGAAGTGGAGCCGCGCGTAGACAAAGTGGAGCCACGCGTAAACAGGAAGTGGAGCCACGCGTAGACAAGAAATGGAGCCACGCGTAGACAGGAAGTGGAGCCGCGCGTAAACAGGAAGTGGAGCCGCGCGTAAACAGGGAGTGGAGCCACGCGTAAACAGGAAGTGGAGCCGCGCGTAGACAGGAAGTGGAGCCGCGCGTTGACAAAGTGGAGCCACGCGTAAACAGGAAGTGGAGCCACGCGTAGACAGGAAATGGAGCCACGCGTAGACAGGAAGTGGAGCCGCGCGTAGACAGGAAGTGGAGCCGCGCGTAGACAGGAAGTGAAGCCGCGCGTAGACAGAAAGTGGAGCCGCGCGTAGACAGGAAGTGGAGCCGCGCGTAGACAGGAAGTGGAGCCACGCGTAAACAGGGAGTGGAGCCACGCGTAGACAAAGTGGAGCTGCGCGTAGACAGGAAGTGGAGCCACGCGTAAACAGGGAGTGGAGCCACGCGTAGACAGGAAGTGGAGCCAAGCGTAGACAGGAAGTGGAGCCACGCGTAGACAGGAAGTGGAGCCACGCGTAGACAGGAAGTGGAGCCACGCGTAAACAGGAAGTGGAGCCACGCGTAGACAGGAAGTGGAGCCGCGCGTAGACAAAGTGGAGCCACGCGTAAACAGGAAGTGGAGCCACGCGTAGACAAGAAATGGAGCCACGCGTAGACAGGAAGTGGAGCCGCGCGTAAACAGGAAGTGGAGCCGCGCGTAAACAGGAAGTGGAGCCACGCGTAAACAGGAAGTGGAGCGCGCGTAGACATTAAGTGGAGCCGCGCGTAGACAGGAAGTGGAGCCGCGCGTAGACAGGAGGTGAAGCCGCGCATAGACAGAAAGTGGAGCCACGCGTAAACAGGGAGTGGAGCCACGCGTAGACAAAGTGGAGCTGCGCGTAGACAGGAAGTGGAGCCACGCGTAAACAGGGAGTGTAGCCACGCGTAGACAGAAAGTGGAGCCAAGCGTAGACAGGAAGTGGAGCCACGCGTAGACAGGAAGTGGAGCCACGCGTAGACAGGAAGTGGAGCCACGCGTAAACAGGAAGTGGAGCCACGCGTAAACAGGGAGTGGAGCCACGCGTAAACAGGGAGTGGAGCCACGTGTAAACAGGGAGTGGAGCCACGCGTAAACAGGAAGTGGAGCCGCGCGTAGACAGGAAGTGGAGCCGCGCGTTGACAAAGTGGAGCCACGCGTAAACAGGAAGTGGAGCCACGCGTAGACAGGAAATGGAGCCACGCGTAGACAGGAAGTGGAGCCGCGCGTAGACAGGAAGTGGAGCGCGCGTAGACAGGAAGTGAAGCCGCGCGTAGACAGAAAGTGGAGCCGCGCGTAGACAGGAAGTGGAGCCGCGCGTAGACAGGAAGTGGAGCCACGCGTAGACAGGAAATGGAGCCACGCGTAGACAGGAAGTGGAGCCGCGCGTAGACAGGAAGTGGAGCCACGCGTAGACAGGAAGTGGAGCCACGCGTAGACAGGAAGTGGAGCCACGCGTAAACAGGAAGTGGAGCCACGCGTAGACAGGAAGTGGAGCCGCGCGTAGACAAAGTGGAGCCACGCGTAAACAGGAAGTGGAGCCACGCGTAGACAAGAAATGGAGCCACGCGTAGACAGGAAGTGGAGCCGCGCGTAAACAGGAAGTGGAGCCGCGCGTAAACAGGAAGTGGAGCCACGCGTAAACAGGAAGTGGAGCCGCGCGTAGACATTAAGTGGAGCCCGCGTAGACAGGAGTGGCGAGAGAGGAGGTGAAGCCGCGCATAGACAGAAAGTGGAGCCACGCGTAAACAGGGAGTGGAGCCACGCGTAGACAAAGTGGAGCTGCGCGTAGACAGGAAGTGGAGCCACGCGTAAACAGGGAGTGTAGCCACGCGTAGACAGAAAGTGGAGCCAAGCGTAGACAGGAAGTGGAGCCACGCGTAGACAGGAAGTGGAGCCACGCGTAGACAGGAAGTGGAGCCACGCGTAAACAGGAAGTGGAGCCACGCGTAAACAGGGAGTGGAGGCACGCGTAAACAGGGAGTGGAGCCACGTGTGTACAGGGAGTGGAGCCACGCGTAAACAGGAAGTGGAGCCGCGCGTAGACAGGAAGTGGAGCCGCGCGTTGACAAAGTGGAGCCACGCGTAAACAGGAAGTGGAGCCACGCGTAGACAGGAAATGGAGCCACGCGTAGACAGGAAGTGGAGCCGCGCGTAGACAGGAAGTGGAGCCGCGCGTAGACAGGAAGTGAAGCCGCGCGTAGACAGAAAGTGGAGCCGCGCGTAGACAGGAAGTGGAGCCGCGCGTAGACAGGAAGTGGAGCCACGCGTAGACAGGAAATGGAGCCACGCGTAGACAGGAAGTGGAGCCGCGCGTAGACAGGAAGTGGAGCCGCGCGTAGACAGGAAGTGGAGCCACGCGTAGACAGGAAGTGGAGCCACGCGTAGACAGAAAGTGGAGCCGCGCGTAGACAGGAAGTGGAGCCGCGCCTAGACAGGAAGTGGAGCCACGCGTAGACAGGAAATGGAGCCACGCGTAGACAGGAAGTGGAGCCGCGCGTAGACAGGAAGTGGAGCCGCGCGTAGACAGGAAGTGGAGCCACGCGTAGACAGGAAGTGGAGCCACGCGTAGACAGAAAGTGGAGCCACGCGTAGACAGGAAGTGGAGCCACGCGTAGACAGGAAGTGGAGCCACGCGTAGACAGGAAGTGGAGCCACGCGTAGACAGGAAGTGGAGCCACGCGTAGACAGGAAGTGGAGCCACGCGTAGACAGGAAGTGGAGCCACGCGTAAACAGGGAGTGGAGCCACGCGTAGACAGGAAGTGGAGCCACGCGTAAACAAAACAGGGAACCAAAACAGGGACGCACACGCGCCCGGACACAGATCCAGTGAGCCGACCGAGCGGGTGGGCGGGGCTTTGGGTACAAACAGCAGCAGAGAGCGGTTCTTCTTTGCAGAAACACGGGTTAATGTTTTTAAATTATTAAATCATCACCCACGATGGCAAAAAACAAACAAAGTTCTAGCAGAAGAGCGGAGCGGACTCCGCTTCGCGGCGCTTCCGCGTCCAGAGTGAATTGGGGGTGACGCGCTCCCCGTCCCGGTAGCTGGTGGTTCGTAGGCTCGATTCAATCAGATCCGCCAGCTCCTCTCATTTTTGACCGAGCATCGCTCCGTCCGGGTTGGTCCCGCTTCAGCTGCGGGTCTGCGGTTGCGCTTTCGGTGCTGTGATCTCATTGGACCAGCCAACTCGGTACATTTTGACAGAAGGACTCAGATAAAAACTTTGCACCAGGCCAGATCAACAGAGCAGAGACATGAGAGTTAGGCCCGCCCACTGAGTTTGACGAGAGAATCTGACAGTTTGCAATTTCATGGTGTGTCCACTTCCTGTTTCATGAAATGTATAATGAAATCATGAAATAAATAAATATATTATGAAATGTTAAAAATGGCTTTTTAATTGCCATTTTATTATTTTAATGCCACATTTATTTAAACATTTATTTATTTATTTCAACATTTATTTATTTATTTCAACATTTATTTATTTATTTCAATTTGGCTCTTTTGACCCACAAGGGACAATGAAATAGATAAATATGTCATTAAATACTTAAATGTGCTCTTTTAATATTTTAATGCCACATTTATTTAAACATTTATTTATTTATTTCAACATTTATTTATTTATTGCCACATTTATTTGTTTAATGCCACATTTATTTATTTATTTCATATTAAATATATTTATTTCAATGTGGCTCTTTTGACCCACACTGGGCAATGAAATAAATAAATATGTCATGAAATACTTAAATGTGCTCTTTTAATCTTTTAATGCCACATTTATTTCAACATTTATTTATTTATTTCAACATTTATTTATTTATTGCCACATTTATTTATTTAATGCCACATTTATTTATTTATTTAATGGTGTATATATTTATTTCATTTTGGCTCTTTCGAGACTCCATATATATCTAGTTCACAATTCTGTTAAAAAGTTACGGTTTTAAAAATTACGTTTTAGAGAGTTCAATAAATGTTTATCCTGTTCGGCCCGCGACCTAAGGTGTGTTTTGGATATTGGCTCCTTGTGCGATTGAGTTTGACACCCCTAGTTTAGGACATGGGTCTGTGACATTAAGCATTTAAGCCTGTTTCTTTTTGACTAAAACCCAACCAGAGCTGCAAAGTGCAGCCTCACCATTTAGAAAAATGCACTTGTTTTTGTGACCATTGAAGATCAATGAAATCTGCATTTTTATTGTTTTTAAAAATGTTCTTGTAGCATTTTTCTGATGATGGGGGGTATGTATTATTTAGGATTTATACTGTATTTCTGAGAGTTTTTTTTTTTTTTTTTATTCAATTCGTGTTGGACCAGGAGCAAATAAAAACCCATTTGAAGATGTTCAGATTTGAGATGCAGAGACTGAGATGAGCAGGCCAAAAGCTCCATCCTCCTGTCTTGCTATGCTAATGTTAGCTTTGGCTTGTAAGATGCTATAGCGGGAGAGTGTCAACAAAGGAATGATGGGAAATTAGCGGAGGCTACCAGTCCCGCCCACAACTCAAGAGGTGAATTTCATCATCCCTTTGCTTACACTCTCCCCTGCTAACGTATGACCCCCGCATGACCCCATTTTAACATTACAACAAAAAAATGGTGCGTGATTTCCAAGCTTTCCAGTCGTACTGTATACATCCAAATACCAGCTAAGACGAGGAAAACTAAGACGTTCATGGATCTATTTGTCTTCAAGTGGGTGAATCAGAATGGAGCCCATTTCACTTCCTGCGTCAGACGTCAGGGTTTTTGAAATGGCAGGTTTTTAAATGTTCTTGATTCACCACAATTTGAATAAAAAAAATACTCAGAAATGCAGTTTTAAGCTTTTTTACATATAAATATTTCCTCCATTATCAGATAAATGCAAAAAACTACAATTTTTATCGGAATGGGTCTTTAAGACATTCATTTTTAAAATGTTGCTTTTAAATATTTGCAGTTGAATTATCCACCTTATTCCTATGCCCCATGAGTTTGCGTGAATTATGGGTGATACTTCCTGTAGACGCCGGAAGTAGCATTTATTTACATTACAACTGTAGAGCCGACAGCGCAGTTAATCTTCTTTTGGATCTATAACTACATAGAAATGTGGGAACACCAGCTGTCATGTCTTTAAAGAGGCGACGTAACAATTGCTAAAATTGAAGGATGACCTTAAAAAATGTCCAAACATAACATATAGTAGCATTTTTAGCTACTTTCTCAGTTCGGTTGCGGCAGATGGTGAAGCTCTGAACAATCTTAAAGCTCCGAGACATATCAATACCTTCATAGATGAGTATTTCTGCTGGAGTTAGCATACAGTGCTGATCAATTGTAACCTTATCATTTTATGTGCTTGTGTTTACATGCTGCCAGAGCTAATGAGGGTTGCATGGTGCGATGTAGCTTTAGCCCGTTTCATGTTTTGACAAAGTCAGCTTTAAACATCGGTAATTTTTGAATAGTTAATACCAGGAGATGCAGCAATTACACCGGAAATATCTTCCTGCTCTTGTGTCACTGCTGTCAGGTATCTGCAGTACCCGGCGTCTCTTCTTCTCTGGTGGTCTGGAGTAACACAACCAGAATGTTGGATATAGATTTTCCTCCGTGGTACTTTATCCACAAAATGAAACGAACATACATATAAAGTCTTATATGGCTTCTTAAGATTGACATTTTTCAGCCACATCCTTCTGACTTCATCCTCGCCCGATAGAGACGGTAAAATCTGTACCGAGGAGGGCAGCTGCACTCCCTCTTTGTCAGCGGTCCATGTTCCACACAACACTCCTTAAGACACAAATTTTTTGAACATTTTTGAAACTTTTGAGGGATTAAGTAAAACACGCTTCTAAAGTTTCTATACACCGCTAAAGCTAACAAAACCGCCAACTTTCAATGGAAACAAATAGCGCTGTGTGACTTCCGGTTGCTATACCGGAACCCGTTTTACATCAGCGGCCCCAGGAATAAGGTGGATAGGGATAAAGTGTTATATTTTTCTATATATAACAATTTCAACATCAGCAGCACAGCAAATTCCCCTCAAAATAAAACACATCATTAAATTAGACTTATTGCTCTTTTAGTTGTGTTTTATTATGTTTCAAGGTACTGAGTGTGGCTTTATCTGAAATTGTTGTCAAACTGCAGCAGATTTGCCTCAGTAACAGAAAAAAAAGCCAGCTTCCTGTGAGAGCGGCAACCGATCCTTTTAAAGGAAATGACACAATCCCCCTCAGCAGCTCATGTTTGTGTTATCTTACAAGAGGAGTCATGTGAGTCCGCACAGTTTTATCAGCAGGCCTTCCCATAGGTGTGAACTTAACCTGTGTCCCTTTATGGAGATAAATCGGACTCATCTGATTTGTGTGTGTGTTACTCTTGATTTGCAACTAATGCGATACATTTTGTGTGTAACTTGTGCATGAGTTCAAAGCAGCTGATAAGAAAACTATGATGACTCGGCATTCTAGCAGTATTTAAATACATTATTTACACAAGGGAACATGAAAAGAGTCTGTCATCATTTGTGTGCAAATGCGCAACCATTTTAAAGGATTGTGTGTGTAGTTAGTCTGAAGCTGATGTTGTTTGTGTTAATTATTTTTGTCAGTTATTATTTTTCACATGTGAATACACAATTGCACAAAATGTGTTGTGTGAGTTACAGATCAAGAACTACACACAAACATCGAGTGAGACTTTTTTATCTCCGTTTTTTTCTTTAGTCTATTCTTCCATGAAGAAATTCCGCTTTAACAAATGATCTTAGCATATCTGCTGCTGTTCCAGCAACTTTACATTATAGGAAAACAGATAACAATGCTCAGAAAAATGTACATTTATGTAAAACAAGCAAAAACGGGAGAAACTGTAGCTGTTTATTCTCTGACACTTGAACTTTGTATTTTCAAGTTGGATTTCTTTTTTATTGTATCTACATTAAATGTCTGTTTTGGCTAATTTGGGCTTTTTTTTGTCTGTTTTAGAGTTTTGCTAATATGTCAGCTAAATGCTAGCTGTTTTGGCTAATTTAGGCTTTTTTCAGGTTTTTAGGATATTTTGAAGTTTAGCTATTTTCTCAACATGCTAGCTGCTTCAGCCAACTTAAGTTTTTTTCAGTTCTTTAGGCTAATTTAGCTAAAATTTTAGCCGTTTAGGATTTTCAGCTGTCAGATTCAGTGTTTTCAGCTTTCAATTTCAGCATCTTCAACTATCAGCACTAGCAGCTTCATCTGTCAAATTCAGCTTAAACTATTCACACAAGCATTATCACAGGTCATGTTATATATTTAGTTCATAATTATGTTAAAACGTTACAGTTTTAAAGTTTTAAAAATGTAGTTTAGAGTGTTGAATAAATATTTATCCTGTTCAGCCCACGACCTCAGGTGTGTTTTGGACTTTGGCTCCTTGTGCCATTGAGTTTGACATCCCTGATGAATTGTACTTTAATTTTTATTTTTCTAAATAATTTGCATGAAGATCTTTCAAAGACATTGGTCATTTTTTCAGTTACTATTTCTAAACCGCTTCAGTTCGTCTTTTTTTCTTTCTTTCTGATGCAAAAGCTTTACCACCTGTTTCAAAAGAATTTCAAAAAAAGGAAGCAGGGCTTCTCACACTGCTATTTCACTGTGACTTAAACAGAATTCATGTCCATTTCTTGTTATTCATTTGAGAAAGAACGAGGACTACGCTGAGAACGTAGCCGTTTGCTGGACGTGGATGCGGTCTGTTTTTCCAGGGGAGCCTGTGAATTCTGCAGCTGTTTTCCACTCTTTGTTTTGATCTTGGTTGCATAAGAAACACCCAAAGATGCAAAGACCAGAGACTGGAAAGAGGCGGTGTTAGTGAGTACAACTAGTGTTCTGAGCTGCTTTGAAATGCTGACATGCTCAAATTTTGTAAAAATGTTTTGTAGTATTGGCATGTAAAGACTCCTACATTCATTCATTCATTCTCCTTGCCGCTTTATCCCTTTTTGGGGTCGCGGGGATGCCGGAGCCTATCCCGGCGGCTGATGGGCGAAGGCAGGGTTTACCCTGGACAGTTCGCCAGTCTGTCGCAGGGCCACATTCGTGCACACAGTCACTCACACATTCATACCTAGGGGCAATTTAGAGTGACCAATTACCCATGAAGCATGTTTTTGGACGGTGGGAGAAGCGGAGTACCTGGTGAGAACCCACGCATGCACGGGAGAACATGCAAACTCCACAAGAAAGGTCCCAGTTGATGTTTCTGATCCCCCAGCCGGGATTTGAACCGAGGCCTTCTTGCTGTGAGGCAAGAGCGCTAACCACTGCGCCACCATGCTCCTACATAAAGATAATTATCTACAGTCTTTGAACATTGTTATACAACCATAAGCACTAAATGTCTCATTCAGTTATTTCATTAACCAGACAAAAATGAGAAAGTTCTACATTTTCTAGCATATGTTTAGTGCTGTAATGGTAAATTAAGAAAGGATCAAATTTGTGTCTCTGTATGTAAGTTAAAGAAGGAAATGAAGGAACGAGGAACGAATGGAAATGCACAAAAAATGGGTTCAAAATATTTTAGGCTTTTATTTTTAACCCTTAAACACCCGAGTCTTTGCCGGTGATGCTTAAACACAAAATCTTAAACTTTTCACGTCAACTCAGGTCAACAGAGGTCAGAACGAAGCACACACCCCCCCCCTCGGAGGAAAACGATGAGGCTGATCACGTTGGCTGCGTTGCTTGTGACGGTACACTGCAGAGACACATTTAAGGGGTGAGTGGAAGTGGAAAAATACTCCATCATTTCTGAATTCTATCATCTGCAGCACAGTGCAAAAGCTTTGTACACAGAAATTCTTTTAAAAAAATAAAGGCTGTGCAAAAGTTAAAAAAAAATAAAAATACAATTTACACATGCACAAATTAAACTTACAACAGCTTGAAACTAATTACACACATCTTTTAAAAATACGCACAATCACCTCTTACGCACACAAGCAGCCTAAGTTATGCACAAATCTATCGTGAGACTCTTTTCACGTCTCACAAATTCATCTGTGAGTGATGCGTTCAAGTACTACCAGAATGCTCGTTCACCATAGTTCTCATGTCACCTGTTTTAAACTTCGATTGTGAATAATATCTGGGAAAACTTGACATTTTCCCACTTTCTTAAAAATATATTACCGATAGTTTATATGAAAAAAGTCTAAATAAGCGTTTTTAATACACTTATCCCTTTAAAAATAAGGATATTTCCAGAAAAGATGCGCCCGGCTGCAGCAGCTGGTGTGTATGCTAGTGTCACACACGTGAAGCACGTGACTAAAGTGTTTATTATCAAAGAAAAGTGTGGGAAAATTGAATATAAGGAGGGGGAATTGAATATGGACGGCAGCACTTTAAAAACAATGATCATATAATATTAACAGGCTGAAAGTTTATAGGTTGCCTCAACAAAAACAAGTTGTCTGACATAAAATGTAAAATTAAAGTGAATTTGAATATGAAAGAATGTGATTCTTTAAATTTGAGCTGTTTAGCATATTGCAATACTGTTGGTATTGTGAGCCATTTATTGTAAATTTAATTGTATTGTGAGTGACTTTGAGATTCTCAGCCCTAATACTGACACAATATAACGTTTTCACAGATGGATACCCAGATGTTGGGCTGACATACACATTCTCATCAAGCTTTTATTTTCCCAAGTTTCATGTCAGAGAACCGTCTCCATTCTGAAGTTCATTAAAAACAGGTTGGAGCATGCTCAGTCAGGTCCACTTGGAGACATTTATGCTCATGTCAACAGATAAATACTTTCTTATGTCCATTGACTGTGACAAAGTAACAAATAAGGTTGCAGAAAAGAGTTCACTTCTTATGTTGTGGCTTATGCAGTAGATTTCATACAGGGAAATATTTCTGTTAAACAAGTTTTTAATATAATTAATTGTTTGTTATTATTTGTTATTTATGACCCCCTCCCACCTCCCCAACTATAATAAAACATTTTTTTATATTCTAAAAGGTTGCCTAATTTTTCATGTGGCGAAAAATGGGCCGGTCTTGACCATTAAACTCCCGGGCTGAAAAGTTGTCCCACTCCGCTCCTGCCCAAAGCAGCAGACTAGCATTTACTTTAGCGTCATCTGAGTAGTAAAATGCTAATTAAAAACGTTGCATGATTTAAAATTGAAAAAAGTCATCTCTGAATGTGTACATGTTACATCTTACAGACAATAATCCCAGCCAGACCACAACATTGTTACTCTACATGTTTTCATAACATTTCAGTCGCTGCAGTTGGTCCAAAACTCGACTGCAGCTTTTTAACCAAGAAGGAACACATTAGTCCAATTCTGAAGTCTTTGCTCCAGTCAGCTTTAGGATCTTTTATTTGTTTATATAAGCTTAAATGGAATTGAACCTTCATTTTGATCAGGTTTATTTTTGGTTTATGGTTTATGACCCCCCCAGAGCCCTCAGCTGCAGGTCTGCTGGTGGTCCCAAAAGTCAGAACTAAAATCTCACAATGAGGCCACATTTCACCTCTGTGGACCTCACCTGTTGAACAGCCTGTGGATGCTGAGGCTTCATCCACTGTGGAGGTTTTTGTTGAGCTTGTATTTGTTCCTATTTATTCATATTTTATCTACTATTTTTATCTTTCTATTATTTATTTATGTATTATGGAAAGCACTTTAGGATACTGTGTAGCAGGAAAAGTTTTATACAAATGAGGTTGAATTGGAATGTATTCCCAGACAGCAAGAGTAGGACCCACTTTCTGATTATTTTGACTTTTCATAGTTATTGTTGCATTTCACTTGCATTAAACCAAATTTGATGAAAATGAGTTAATTAGTTTCATTCTTTTAATAAGCTACATGACTTGTTAAGATCTGACATTTCAGACAGTTTAAATATAGACATGAAGACAGAGTGAACCCCCAGTGTTGCTCACGGGGGTCGAAGAATCGCTCAGTGAGTTTCTGTGTTTGCTCAGACGCACAAAAAATTAGAGGGAACATTGGCTGTGACCCTGCTTCCTGTTTTCTAAAGCAATTAAACTGATTAAAAACAGACTATTCTGATGCCTTTTACTGTTTGGCCTGGGGTGTATGTGGTGGATGTCTAAAGGTAGAGCTGTCACATGATTAGTTTATTTTAATCGCAGCGATTTTTAAACTCAGAATTGCCGTTGAAAGCCTCATTTTGAGGTGTTTTATTTAAGTTTGTGGCATGTGGGCCGATCACCACTCCTCCTTAACCCTAGAGCACTATCGCCGGGGGGTTTCACCCGGGCAAAAGCATTTACGGGATTTTCATTGTCATGGGTCCCTAAAGTCTTACATGTCCCAGGAATGGGTGGACGAAAGGCTAAGTCTCCAATATAACATTTTTTTAAAGAATTTTTCCTCTCAATTTCCTGATTTATCAGTTCTTTTCAAGCATGTTTTTAGGATTTTCCAATGTTTTATTTTCCATTTTGATAAACCATATTTGAAAATGAAAGAAAACTACTATAATTTATCATGGCTTGAAATAACTTTATCTATTTTTATTTAGAAATACTTTTCATTGACTGTATTATGTTGGGTAAAAATTACCCAGCAAAAGGTTTTTTTGTTGTTATTTTAAAAGACTTACAGGTTTTACTATTACGCCACAGAGCAGTATTTTTTTTCAGTCTTGAACAGATAAAATAAAATAAAAAACAACAACAACAAAAAACATCAAATCTAGAGTGATATATCCCTTCAAAAAACTGTAGGAACACTTTTCTGAGCAATCCAAAAATATGAACACAAACTTCTTATTACCACCATAACAAAAAAAGCGCTAAGTGAACTTTCCTTCTAAAGTTATTTTATTTTAACTTCTCATGACGATCACTTTCCTCAAAAAGCAACTAGAGCGGAGCACAGATTATACACTCCTCACACATAAGCTGTGACGCACTGTGTATTAAACAGCGTGCTTTTATTAAATTAAACTTAAAAATTAACAACTGAAGTTCTAAAAATTGCTTAATATTTGTATTTTTCTTAAATAACCATGGTATGAGCGGAATAAAATGCTCCTCCAGGTGAGCAGAACTCAGAAGTAACCATCTGACGCATAAATGAGACCGTCAGGAACTACCTCAGACCACCAGAGGGAGCCCTCGCTAGAGTTCTAACCCTGCCGTCTCCTCACTGCAACTCCCATCAGCCACTGCCACAGTTTCCTGTCTACACAGTTGCTTTCCATCATCATCAATACCATCTAGCATTTAAACCCACCAGAGCCACTTCTTCAATGCGAAGTCTTGTTTTGGCTTGCTGACAGTCTGAGCGTTTTCTCTAGTTTACTCTCACCTGTTTTCCTCGTT
The DNA here is from genome assembly GCA_003999625.1 of Oryzias javanicus. Taxonomy (NCBI): domain Eukaryota; kingdom Metazoa; phylum Chordata; class Actinopteri; order Beloniformes; family Adrianichthyidae; genus Oryzias; species Oryzias javanicus. The sequence continues at coordinate 3,300,122 of CM012442.1, read as the reverse complement.
ATCCTGCCTTGCTCCTAGCTTTTGACCTGAGCCTGGTTTTGACTGCACCTCTGACTTGTTCCTTGCCTGTTTATCTAGGTATTAAATTCACGATTGCACATGGATCCAAATGTCCCTTCATCACAGATATTAACACGATTAAAAAGAATAATGCACTAAAATGTCTGTAATTAATTAATCGCATTAACGCGATAATTTGACAGCCCTATCTAAGGATATGACGATTCTTCGAGAAAAAAACAATTCAAACTCGTCAACATGTTCATGGATGCAGAAAATTAAAGAATCGGTTTGTCTCTGCCTGCGCCTAAATTTAGAAAAATGCAGAGCAGATGATGTTTCTCCATGCAGGCTCGCTGTGAGTGTCTGCGCACCTGTGTGTGTCGCGGACTGGCTGCGTGCTGTTCTTTGGATTTAAAAGTTTCACATAAGTCAGTTCCTCTGGGATTTCTTGACTGTTTTCCTTCTGACTCCTTCTCGTAGCCGTGCTGCTTTTTATTAACCCTTTTTTAGTCCTTTTTCTTTTTTTTAAACTGTCATTCGTGTCGAGTGTGAGTGGGGCCAAGCGCGGGCAAGCGAGTGAACAGTTCTATCTAAATGTAAATGTGCTGAAATTCTCTCTTTTATCGACTCATTTACTCAAAAATTGCAACAAAAATCCATATTTGAATTTGCTCATGTCAATATCAGATCATTTACATTTATGATAAAAGACCTAGCTGTCCAGAATACACCCCTCCTTCATTCACCCCGCGGTTTCTGGGTGGACTCCAGCAACCCCATGAGCCAGAACAGGAACGGAAGAAGACGTCTGCAGCAGTCTCGATTGTTCATTGAGGGATGTGAGAACAAATGCAATCGTTCAAAAACACAACCAGAACTGTGCACATTCAGCTGATCTCTGGAAGAAGTGAAACTAAAAGTAAAATGATTTGAGATGTATTTTCCGTCACGGTAATGGTGTAAACTTAAGCATCTAAAATAACTTTCCGGTACATGGGGAAATAAAGGTTCTGGTCATTTTTTTTGTTCCTTTTTTTTAACCACTTACTTTCCCATCAATACAAATATATTTAACAGCAAAATGTGAGCTTTTTTCCTTTTATGACTCGGTGCTCTTGTGATTTTCTCCTTGCAGGCATCAGGTTCTCCAGATCATTCCAAAGGACGAAGCTCAACTGGCTTTCCTCAAAGAGCTGGAGGACGTATTCGAATTAGAGGTGGATACTTCCTGTCCGGTTTTATCATCAGTGCTTTCCTTTTTCTTTATAAGACAAGTTTTTGTTGTTTTCCAGCTGGACTTCTGGAGGCGAGTGACGGCCGTGTCATGTCCCGTGCACGTTAGAGTCCCTTTCCAAATCCTGCAGTTTCTCAAACCTTTGATGGAAAGCAAGGACATCCGTTATTTCACCATGATTGATGACTTGCAGGTATAGGAATAGTCTATAGCAAGCATAAAAACACAGTTTACACAGATTTGATGTTGTTTGACCATTAGGCCGTGCTGGATGAGGCGCAGAAAGAAATGGAGTTGGCTGCTTCTGCCCCAAAGCCCATGAACACAGACAGTTTCAACTACTCCAGGTACCACACACTCAGTGAGGTAAGGAAACTCATCTTCTAGATAAACGGACAAGCAGAGTTTTGTGTTCTCACCGTGAAACTTTTTGATGCAGATCTACAGTTTCCAAGACATGTTGGTGTCTGAGAACCCCAACCTCATCAGCAAACTAGTGATTGGTCAAAGCTACAAAGGCCGTCCTCTGAATGTCCTAAAGGTATAACATACAAATAAAAATAATACTTCACTAAAAGTATTTTAAAAAGAAGGAAAAAAAAATCTCTCCCTAAAAGTGTTCAGTGAGGAACAGCTGGTCAAATTTAAGTCAAGTTTCCCGGTTGACTGTATATGAGAACTGGACTGAGTAAGTGTGGCGTCACCCATAGAATTAAGTCAATTCAGTCGCCATTTTCCCACGATTCATCTGTCTCCATGTTGGAACCAGATGTCCTCAGAAAGCTATGATTGGTCCTTGTCAGTCTTTCTATAGCAACCACTCCACGGTCAGGGGCGGGGCTACTCAGCTCCGCTCCAAAAGCCACGCCCCTCAGAGGAGATTTTGGAAACAGAGGATTCAGATCAACATAAAAAATGACTTTTTAAGACATTTAGATTGTGGGATTTTGGCTAAAAACGTCATAATTATAATTAAAACACCACTGGGAATGTTTTTTTATAATTAAAAACAAACTTCATGGAGAACTTAAATAACCTTCCTCTGTTCAGATTGTATTCTATCTCAGAATTCAGTGGGAGCTGCTTTTTAGGGGCATTAGGACACCCCTCTGTATGGCAATGTCATTTTAAATCTATCAAAGTATTTAATAATAATAATAATAATTAGCATATGGGAATATTAGAGTTAAAAAGTGAGTTGGTAACATTTACTGTATATAACACCTGGACTGAGTGTCCCCCTCCCCTCTAGGATTCTTTTTTTTTTTTCTAACTTGTCCTGTCCAACAGCTGCAACAGCTGAGCAAGCAGATACGGGCTGAGAGCCTCTTGCGTTGGACAGATTTTATTGTCCCAACAGGGGTTTATTAAGTATAAACCCCTGTTGTATTTCATGCTAAACTTTATTTATTTTAATTATGTTGTATCTTTTTCTTTTCTTGTTGGACCGGACGGAAACAAAAGGGGGGGGGGGGTAGGTAGAAGAGTGGGGTTAAGAGAATAAAGAAGGTAACACAGAGTAGCAACATCCTATAACAACCAGGTCTAAATAACAATCTGGAATGGGCGGGGCCTGTCTACACACACACACTCAGTTACACACATACCTTTTGGCTAGAATAATCTTTACCTTTAAAGTTGTCAAAAATGTACACAATACCACTGCAGCTCACACACAATCATAGAAGCTGACACAAATAAAGCCTTTCATTCCATCACACATTCTGTTAGTGCGAGGTGAGCTGACACCTGTGCTCAGGTGAGTGTTTATGTTTTGCTGATGTGAATGTTGATGGAATGTATAGAAGGAGAGAGAGCCCGGCCACCCCCACGCCCAGGCCCCCCACCGGGGCGGCAGCAGCAGCACGGGCCCCCCAACACCCGCCACGGAGCCATGGAGAGAACCAGTCAGCTGCAGAGTCCCGCCAGAAGCCCAGACCAGGGCATGCGGGACCGCCGCAGAGGCCCCCACGCCCGAGAGCCGGAAGGCACGGAAGCACAGAGAGTGCGGACCCCCGCCCAGCCAGAACAGCAACCCCCCCACCACACCCGGAGGGCCAACACAAGGCCCCACACCCAGAGAGCCCCCCAACCCCAGAGGAGTAGCCCACCACCACCCAGCAGTACCGAGCATCCCCCCGCCCCACCCCAGGCACGAGCCAGAGCTCCTCCAGGATGACCCGCTTCTATGCTCCAGACGTCCGCCCGCGCCCGCCGCAGGAGGTCCAGGGGCGAGCCAGGAAGGGGCCGCCCACCCCCGCCCAGCAGAGGGACACCCACGAGGAACGAGGGTCCCAGAGGAATGATGTTAACAAGGCCTGACCAGGCACACCCACTGATGGAATCTTGGAGAGGCCCAATTCTCGGGAGCCGGGACCGGAGCCCGAACCACCGAGACCTGGACACCCCATAGCTCCGATGTAGTTTGATCCCCTGTTAGATCTTGGGGATCCCTCTCCAAGCGTGGTGAGGAGGCTGCCGAGCCCAGGAGACCGGCACCCAAGAGACAAGACCACCAGGCCGAGGGTTTCCATCCCCCCTCGCCAGGGATGGGGTAGGGGACAGAGGGTCGAAGGTCCCACCTTCCTTGTGTGATGCATGCGTGTTTGTTTGTTTGTTAGAGTGTATAGTTTGAGGTGTTAGAGGTGTGTGTACTACAAGGTGCGGTTAAAATTGGTGAGTAGGGCCTTGACAGGACATCTCCTGATTGCTCACAGCGATGCCCCATCACCCTCTCACCAATGGCCCTACATGTCTATGGTGCTGTTAAAATTGGCGGAAAGGGCACTTAGAGGACATCTACTGCTTGCTGGCAGTGATGTCCAAGCACCCCCCCACCAAGGCCCTACATGTCTAAGGTGCAAATAAAACTAAGGGGAGGGGCAGACTCATGCAGCGGCCACTGGAGGGAGGGCCACTTGCAGGTAGTCCACCCCCCAGCAGCACGCCGCAGTACAACCACCCTCCCCTTCACCCTAATACATGTTTGTATGAGGAAGAGGGTAGGTTGGGGGCAGTTGGCTGACTGACCCCCGATGGTGGACCGCTGTCCCCCCCGCCCCCCTCAGCGCTGGGACCAAGTTCACCCCAGCCCATGGGCCCCATCCCCTGATGGCTACCCCCCCCAGGGCCCGCGCCCCCCACCCCCGCAAGGAGGGAGGAGCCAGCAGGAGCCAGTCCCAGGGACAGGTCCCAGGCCCCGCCCCCAAGCACCTCTCCCATGGGTGCACTGGGCAGGCACTAACAGGACAGAGGCGGCCGGACCAGCCGCGGTCCCCACCGAATTTTCAGTAGAGACCACAACACGCCAGACTGCCCCTGCCCCGTACCAAATGGGACCCCCTGCTCCCCACGGAAAGCCCCCCACCAGACAGGGCCAACCGCCACCCCAAGACCCCGCAGCAAGGGCGGGCGCCGCCCGGAACAACAGCGGGCCCCAAGGAGGTAGCCCCACCCCGCCCCAGAGCCAGAGAGGGAGTGATCCCAGCCCCCAGGTGCAGGCAAGCCGCCCCCCCGACGCAAGCGGCGCCCCCCAGGAAGGGGCCCCACACCAGGCCACCCAGCGCAAGCAAGAGGACCACCCCCCAGACCGAGCCAGACCCCCCACCCAACTGCACACCCCCACACCCCCGACACCCAGGCCCGGGACGCCACACGGCACCCCCGCCCACCCCCATCCAGACGCCAGGCCAAACCCCCCAACCAACAGAGCCCCCCCACGCCCCAGCCAGATGCCAGAGGGCCCCGACCCCCGCCCACCAGCCCCGGCAGACAACCACGGCGCGGGGACACCCAAGCACCCCGCCCCTAAATCATGGACTCAGCAATCGGAGACCAGAGAGACTGAATTCTTTCCAAGTTGCCTGAACTTTTAGCTGATGTTTTTTCCAAGCTGATATGATCAAAGAGCAGATTCCTGTATTGATTAACGTTGATATTTTTCTTGCTTTTCCAATTTAATAGAATTGTTTTTTTTTGCTATACAAAGAGTTATGAAGATTACAGATACTAATCCTCCCTCTATATCGATGGCACTCATGTCACCAAGCACACAAAGTGACGGTGAAGCTGTGATTGAAACATTAAGCCAGACTGATAGATCAGCACAGACCTGCTGCCAGAGAGCCTGGACAGGTGTGCAGAACCACAGTGCATGCATGAAGCTGTCAGGTGAGTTACTATCGCAGTGCTCACAAATGTCTGAGCTTCTGAGACCCATCTTGAACATCCTCTGTCCAGTATAATAAATTCTATGGAGAGTTTTGAATTGGATTAATTGTAAGTTTGGACTTTTAGTCAGTTTAAAGGTGTTAAGACACATTTCTGTCCAGAAGCCTTGGTCTGTGTTTCTGCTCAGGTCTGCATCCCATTTAGTTATTGGAATTGTAATATTATTGTCTAGGTTGCATAAGAGTTTGTATATTTTTGAAATAATCTTAGTCATTGAAAAATTAAACAAAGAGGTAATTATTTCTGGCAATTTTAAGTCATTATCCTGGTACTTAATTTTTTTTGTAATTATAGATTTCAGTTGTTGATATTCCAAGAAGTGATTTATTCCATGTTTATCTTGTAGTTCCTGTGGTGTAATAAATCTTCTATCAATAATTAAGTGCTCTAATAGTGTTACACCCCCTGCTTGCCAGGCTGGGAAATGTAACATCTTTTTGTTTATAAGGATGTCTGGGTTGTTCCAGATGGGTGTCATTTTACGCGGTACGACTGAGAAAATCCCACCAGGCTGTTAAGGTGGTATTTATACTAATACTCTGGAAACTATCGTGTTTTTTTATTGTTTGGCTGATAAATGGTAGATCTGACAGGTTGATCTTTCCACATAACTCCTGTTCTAAGTCCATCCATGAGTTACTTTCTGGATTATTATTTAACCATTTTAGGATGTATTGTAATCTGTTGGCAAGAAAGTAATTGTTGAAGTTTGGTAGTTCTAAACCTCCACATCTTTTTGCAGATTTTAAAGTTTTAAGGCTGATTCTAGGTGGTTTATTATTCCATAGAAAACTGGATATGGCCGAGTCTAAAGCTTTAAACCATATTTGTGGAGGTTGTTTAGGAATCATTGTAAATAGATAATTAACTTTTGGCAAGATGTTCATTTTTATTGTGGCTACCTTGCCCATGAGTGACAGGGGCAGGTTGACCCATCGAGTTAGATCATCCTGAATGCTTTTCAGTAATGGGGTGTAGTTTAGCTGCACCAGTTCTGATAGTTTGGAGGAGAAATGAACACCTAGATATTTAATATTGCCTGATTTGATCGGTATTGAGAGTGATTGCTCAGCATTACTGTTTAGTGGTAATAAAACTGATTTATTCCAGTTAATTGAGTATTCTGAGATGAGGGAGAATTCATTAATGATAGTTATTGTTTCACTTATTGAATGTGATTTATGTAAAAAGAGTAATATGTCATCAGCATAAAGACTAATTTTATGATGGTCGTGTTTTGTTTTAATTCCTTTAATGTTCTCATTCTGTCTTATTGCTGCAGCCAGAGGCTCGATGAATATTGCAAAGAGAGAGGGGGAGAGTGGACAACCCTGTCTGGTTCCTCTTCCAAGAAAAAACCTGCCGGACGTCTGTTTGTTCTGATTGAAGCATTTGGATTATGATATAATATTTTAATCCAATCAATGAATGATTCCCCAAACCCAAACTTATGGAGGGCAGCGATGAGAAACTTCCAGTTTACTCTGTCAAATGCTTTTTCAGCATCCAACGAGAGTATGCTCGTATCCTGGTTTTTAATAGTGGCAAAATCTATAACGTTAACTAGCCTGCGGACATTGTCACTCGAGTGTCTACCTTTAATAAATCCAGTTTGATCATGGTGAATTATATGCGGAGTGATTTTTTCTATTCTCTGTGCTAAAGCTTTACAAATAATTTTAACATCTGCATTGATCAGTGAGATGGGACGATAGCTGGAAGGAATAGTGGGATCTTTCTCTCCCCTCTAGGATTCTAAACAGGAAGTACCCGCTGGTTCAAAGAAGCCTGTAATGTGACAAAATGGCGACTGAATTGACCCAAAAGTAAACCATTTAGAATGGGCGACATCACTCGCTCTAGTTCACATATTGGTCTGTAATTTGTCTAAGCTTCTCTCAGTGAATTCTCAAGACATTCCAACTTTTATTTTGAAACTTACTTTCACTCGTAGTAGTCTCTCCCAAGTGTTCAACTTAAAAACGTAGGTCAAAGTTCAGTTTTATTGACAGAGTCTTGTGGATCAACATGCAACTTGGACTTAAGACTTGTGGACATCCTTCAGTCCTTTACGTTTAAATCTAGAACATCAGCGCCAAATGAAGGATTTTCTATTCTTCACATTTTGTATTTTTAAGTAGATTAGCAACAAGTCTTTAAATATATTCATGGGTTATGTTTTCGTATAATGGCTGTTACATTAGCATTATGCTAGCTCATTTGACTAATTTGGCACCTACTGAGGTTTATTTTATGCTATTTTAGGTTTTAGCTAATATTTTAGTAACAAGCTAGCTTTTTTGGCTAAGTTGTTATCTACTAAGGTTTTTTTTTAGATAATTTAGAGTTTAGCTCCTATTTTAGCAACAGGCTAACGCTTTTGACTAAGTTATGAGGAATTTTAGGCTATTTTGGAGTTTAGCTGATATTTAAGCAATGTGCTAACTTTTTTTGCTAATTAAAATCCACTGATGTTTTTTGGGCTAATTTAGAGTTTAGCTTCTATTTTAGCAACATGCTAACTCTTTTGACTAATTAAGTTTATTGAGGAATTTTAGGTTAATCTGGAGTTTAGCTCATATTTAAGCAACGCACTGAATTTTTTACAAACTTTCCAAGTACTGGGGATTTTTAAGCAATTTTACTACAAAATTTTCAGATTTAACATATTTTCAAATTTAACATTTTACAGATACATTTTGTATTTAAGTAAATCCCTTCATCAATTAAAGAGTATTGTGTCACCCTTTTTAGCTAAAAGCTTCAGCATCTTTAGCAACTACTCTCAACAAAAAGTATTCCCCCTAGCATTATGTCAGGTAATGCAACTTTTCTAGTTCTGTTCCAGTTCAGCACCGGAGGAACAAACCGCCGTGCCATCTGGATCGACACAGGAATCCATGCCAGGGAGTGGATCACACAGGCCAGCGGCATCTGGTTTGCAAAGAAGGTCCTTTGGTTCGTCACGTCTCCATTCCTTCTGACTCTTCTCCGTCTGAACTGTGTGTCTGCGTGTGTCATCAGATTGTGACTGATTATGGAAGAGATCCCATTCTCACGGACATCCTCAACGGCATGGATATCTTCCTGGAGATTGTGATCAACCCTGATGGATATGAATATACTCACTCTACTGTGAGCCAATAACCACTTCTACCAGGAAGACGAAACATTCTGTCTGTACTCGTGAGAATTCTGAGTACATATGTGGTGATATTTTTGCAACTTAGCATAATCTGGGGTTATTTAGCTTTCAAATTTAGACCACTTAAGCAGGGGCGGTTCTACACTGAATGACTCCCCGGGCGAGAGCCTCCCTAGACACCCCCCCCCCCCCCCCCCCAAAAAAAAAAAAAAAAATAAAAGAAGAAATTATTAGCTAATGGTTGCTGTCTTCAATCCTATGATTGGCACATTTTTAGACTGGTTACATTTAGACTGGTTACATTATGTTTTGTCACCATCGAGTAGTTGTTTATGGTTAATATTAATCTTAAAAACTACCAACAGATTTATGAATATATTATTGCCTAAACATAGAACCAAACATGATGAAACAAAATAATAAACTTCATGCACACAGGCTCACAACTAATCCACTTTAACAGTTAAAATCTCAAGTTAACTGGTTAAAAAAATTGAAAATGTTAAGGTTAAAGTCATGACTAACCAGAAAAAAAACAGGAAAAGACACGAAAATAAAGCTTAAAACTGCTTTTTATTTTGATCTTTTTTTCTTTCTTTTGTAGCTGACTTTTGGCGTTTTTGAAGTAATAAATCTCAAATAAAATAAATTTATTTTCATTATTTTTGGTATCAATTGTAGTATTGAAACTATAAGAACATTTAAATATTTCAAATAATTGTTATTATCTGTAGTACATGTACTAGTGACGCACTGCTGTGCCCACTGTTCCTTTGACTTTTTTATATATCAGCTGCTGTACCTCACTGTCTGGGAGATGTAAACCCAAAACGAGATGTGCACGGATTTTTATTCAGATCTTTAAAATAAATAAACCTGATCTCAGTATCCGCATCCATGACAAGTGCCCTCAGCAGAGGAGCTTCAGGTTAACAGGAAAATTTGGCACTAATTAATAGGCTTATATATTTATCATATTTTCTCTCATTTAAAAACATTTTTTTTTTTTTGAACAATCGATTTGATTTTTCATAATGTAGACACACCCCGCTTTTGTCCCCCCGCACGTCCATTTAATTTGGTAGAGACCCCCCAACCCAATCTCAGTGAAATGCGTACATATTCCAGGACTTTGGATACCGTGCATAATTTAGGAGAAACACGGTTTTTGCGTGCACATAATATGTACAATCCTGCACGGTCCTGAATGTGTTTAAATGTCTTTTCCACATTTAAACATCCCCTGGTGGACTTAACCCTAACCTTAACCAGCATTTTTAAATGCGCCAGAGGTTGTCTGACCACGTGATCAAACAAACCTAAAAAACCGTGTGTAGTGATGTTGCGGGCTTCTGGGTGTCAGTCAGTCTGGCAGCGCAAGAATTGTGGGTAACCATTTCTTTTGCCTGTCTGGTTAGAATTGGGTTTAAGTTTGAGTTTTCATATGTGTTTTGTTGTCTGACCGTTAAACACTGTTTCCATTTGTTATTTTTGGCCTGTTGTGTTTCACTTCTCCCTGCACCCTGAGTGAGAATGAGGGAGAGACTGATCACTACCCCACTTGTTTTGGTCATCATGACATTGTAGAAAGCTAAAACTATCATGCTCTCAGTGGCGGACTTATTCCGGTGGTATGGAGGGTGGTACGTTATTACAAATCATCCCGATTGAATCATCCTGACAAAATAACTTATCCTCCGCGCGCTAGCCCACGAAAGGCGTGAGGTATACACAGTAATACCCCTCCCCTTCTTCAACACACACCTTTCCAACAGGGGCGCCTGCACCACCTGGGGGCGCTAACTCGTTTGTTTCAGGCCGATCCTAACACCACACAGATAATAAACACCATAGAGGTCCAATTTTTGTTCAAGCCGAGATGCCGCCCTCTATGAACTGCCGCCCCGGGCTACTGCCCGCACTACCCGTGCCTAAAACCGCTACTGCACTTAAGGTTATATTTGGACTGTGTATAAGATGATTTGCGAATTGTAAGAGGAAGTTATCTGTTGGGGTTGTGATGTTCCCAGAATCGTTTGTGGCGCAAGAACAGGAAGCCCGACCCCACATCTGACTGTGTCGGCGTCGATCTCAACAGAAACTGGGATGCTGGTTTTGAAGGTAAGGCCTTTTCATAATCACCAACTCTTTTGGCAGTTTTGTCTCAAGAACACCACTAATGACAGTGAACTTCCAAACAATAACAGCATTTAACTGCGGTGGATTTGTGTTTGGTGTAGGACCTGGTGCCAGCAGCGATCCCTGCTCTCAGACTTATCATGGACCCAGAGCTCACTCTGAGTCGGAGGTCAAGTCCATCGTGGACTTTGTGAAGAGTCACGGGAACATCAAGGCTTTTATCTCCATCCACTCCTATTCTCAGCTTCTCTTGTACCCTTATGGCTACACCAGAAAGCCTGCAAAGGACCAGAATGAACTGGTACAAAAGTCTTTTTTGTTGTAGATCTTTCACTTTAAAGACATTTTACAATAATAATGAAAGTTTTCAAAAGAGAATTGTTTTGTTTTTACAGTACAATTTGGCTAAAAAGGCTGTCACAGACCTGACCTCCTTGTATGGTACTTACTACAGATACGGGAGCATCATCAACACCATTTGTAAGTTTCAGTTTAGAAGACAGACGAGCTGGAGATTAATGAAGTAAAATTAAATGTCATTTTCTCACTGAGTTGTGAATTTAGGTGTTATAAGATAAATTGGGATTTTTTTATTTTACTGTCATACAACAGCATATAAAAAAAAACTCCCCTCTGGGATTGTCATCAAAATATCAAACTAAAAGTCACAAAGAACACTTCTGTCTTTAATATCTGGAAGACTATAAGCAAAAATGTTTTTATATAATCAATGACTTTCAAGAACAAGTTTAGTTTTACCTTCATAATGAATAGGACAAAAAATGTCTTCTTGTGTCTTAAACATAATTAAAGATGACCAAAGTAAAAAAGGATGAATTGAAGTGCATCAAGAGTGGGAAAATAAGTGTAGATATCACAGACATTTAAAGACTGGATCTATTATTTCTGACAATACCATCAGCAAAAACAGGCCTTTAGAAATAGGTCATAAATTCTAACCTTTTCTGTAGATTTCCTTTAAATAAGTCAAAAGAAACCAAAAGGACTCTCCATTTGTGGCCCGTTTCAAGGTATGACATAACACTTCTTGTTTCCTTCTGCTTTTCCCTTCAGGGTCTCCACAGCGAATCAGTTTCCTCCATCTAAGCCTGTCTTCATCATCCTCTCCTCTAACACCAGCCACCTCCATGTCTTCATTCTCTGCATCCAGAAACCTCCTCTTTGGTCTTCCTCTAGACCTCTTTCCTGCAGCTCTAGACTCAGCATCCTTCTACCAATCTTCATCTCTGCTACCTCCAGCTCTGCTTCCTGTCTTTTCTTCACTGTTTCTAGTCCAACAACATGGCTGCTCTCACTAAAAATCACAGGATCATCTGCAAACATCATAGTCCATGGTGATTCCTGTCTGATCTCATCAGTCAGTCTGTCCATCACCATTGCAAACAGGAAGGGGCTCAGAGCTGATCCCTGATGTAATCCCACCTCCACCTTGAACTCCTCCGTCACCCGGACAGCACACCTCACCACTGTCTTACAGCCCTCATACATGAACATACTTATTTGTCTCTCTTCCTCATGCAATACCATAGTTCCTCTCTTGGCTCTCTGTCATCATCTTTCTTTCTTCTTTTTTAAGGTGTAAACAGGAAGTAGTTTAGCAATTGTAATTTCATAAGCAGACAGTTCCTTCTCCTTTACTTTGAGAAAACTACAACTTTCTGCAGTAGTGTTTGTCTGAACACTCATTTACACAAGTACAAAGAGAATGTATTCATGGTTCTTTAGTTGTATCATCGTCTCAGCCTGAAAACGCACCTGAATAAGAAAATCTGTTTCGATCACAGACCAATCCAGCGGCGGCAGCATTGACTGGACCTACGAGCAAGGCATCAAGTACTCCTACACCTTTGAGCTGAGGGACAGCGGTCGCCACGGCTTCCTGCTGCCTTCCGATCAGATCGTTCCCACGTCTTTGGAGACCTGGCTGGCTTTGACGGCCATCATGGACCGAACACTCAAAAACCCTTACTGATGTGTGCATTTGTTAATATTACAGTCGCCAGAATCTTTGAAGATTTTTTTATTCATTACAGATAAATATTCTTCGTTGGGTTCTATGCAGATAATTTACTGCAAATGTGCATATTAGATTGAGTTAGAAAATATAAATAAATGAAACAAACGTTCATACTGTGAACTTCTCTTTTTTTTGGTCTCTTGACGTTGCACCCGACGTGGGTGATTGCTTGAAATGTTGCTCAAAATCCCCAATAGAAACTTCTTGTTTTTTTGAGTCCCGAGTTCTCGAAAGTATTAAATAAAAACAACCAAAACCATGAAGACACGATGAAGAAGCAGCTCCGCTGCCAGATCATTGTGTTTTGGTAAGACAACCGTCTCACTGTGTCTTTCTTTCTGTGGATACAAACATCTGCTAAATAAATATAACATTCATCTTAAAGGACTTTCAATTTCATGATGTTTTAGCCAATAAAGTGAAGGAGGCAAACAAATGGAGACAATTCCAGGAGGAACCTCAAAAAAGGGAATGAAAGATCAACCTTGAATCATGATTGTAAGATGGATTTGTTGGCGCACCGTGCATGGTGGTGCAGTGGTTAGCGCTCTCACCTTACAGCAGGAAGGTCCTGGTTCAAATCCCAGCTGGCATCTTTTTGTGTGGCGTTTGCTTGTTCTCCTCGTGCATGTGTGGGTTTTCTCCGAGTTCCTCCAGCTTCTTCCCAGGGTGAGGGGCTTTTGGTCACCCCCAAGATTGCGCCAGAAACAATCTCTAGCCAGAGGCGCACATTTAGCCGGTTGCCTGAGCAGAAATGTCCTAAACTTTAGGGAACCATTTCAGAGATGACATTCGAAAAACTTTTCAGAACTGTTCTTTATTAAATGTGATTAAACTGCAACTGTCTAACAGTTTAGTGCGCTAGATCGAGCTTCAAATGTGTCCGAGAACGTTCATCGTTTGATTTGTTTCAAGTCAAAATTAACAAGTGTTCAAATTAGTATAACTACACCTGTTTACTTCTGGAGAAAAAGCTGTTGAAATGATCAGAATCAAAAATAAGTACCAGGGACACTTAAAAAGTATGTGGCAGTTTACTAAAAAGTATACTTCTTGGGACTAAATTGGCCCAGTTTTATTTTATAACAAGTATATTTAAAAGTATTCTTAAAGTGACCTCTCTGGAACAATGTTAGTTTACTGGCAACAGAGTTTAAGTTTATTCTAAGTTTATGAAAGTACACTTTGAAGTATATCTAATGTAGCTTTAAGGTTTGCTTTTAGTTTAAACTTCTAATGATTAGTGTAATGAAATTACAGTTTTAAAATACTGCAAATATTCCAAGAATATATCTACTCCACTTTTAATGCTGTGTAAGAAAATATTTAAGAAGGGTAACAAATACAGGATCAACATATTTTTACTGGTAGTATATTTCTAAGAATAATCCAAGTATACTGAACATGAATTTATAAACTTGTAAAGTTTATCAATAAAAAGAAACTAAAACTATACTATCTGTATTTTTGTTTTAAAAAGTATACTTACAAAAACTTGAGTATACTTATTTTGGTAAGGGCACAGCCAGCAAAATGCTGTTTTTTTTCTCTGTGACAGAGAGTGTCACAAAGACAAAAACAAGGTTGAAAAAAAGAGAGAAGAAATGGAGAAAAAAGGTCAAAAGCTTCCGCCGGAGACCCTTTTTCCCTTCAAAGCCCTCGCAGGCCAAGGGCCTTCAGGAAAGAAATCTTCTAGCTCCACCCTCTCCCGCCAATTCTCCTCTCCAAAATTGGTTCATTGGTCAATTTCTTAGTCTTTGACTCTTAAGTACATGTGTTAAAGTCACGGCCCGGGGGCCGGATCCGGCCCTCCGGGTAATTATATCCGGCCCTCCAGATCATTTTATTTTATTGTTATTAATGGCCCGATGTTATCTTGTGCTCAATTCTAACTTGCGTAATTTTGACAAAATATATTTTTATGGAGAGTAAAATGTTGAAAGTTATTTAAGGTTTAAGTTAATTTATTTTGGAAAAATATTTTTTATTTTTCATAAATATGTAAAAAGTTGCCGTTTAAAAGTTTTAAAAATGTAGTTTTAGAGTGTTCAATAAATGACAGCGACCTAAGATGTGTTTTGGATTTTGGCCCCCTATCGACACCCCCGCTCTAGATTGTCCATAACCTTTTCAGGGGGGCATCCATGAAGCACTCAAGCAACCCTGAGGGGAAACAGTTACGAAAATGGATTGAAGAATTCAACTCCATAAGGCATGTGTTGTTGTTCACATTTCATGTGTAGACATGAACTGAAGCCGTTCTGTTGTTGCTTGGATTTCCTGCAGAAGTAAAGAGTTGTGAAGCTTTCGTTCTCTGCTTTCCCCTCCAGCCCGACGTTGCATAAATCCAGCTCAGCAGGACACATGCACGCCGACCGAGCACATGGCCTTCTGTTCTGTGTGAACCCTGCAGATGTTCTCCACACCAACAAGCCTTCTCTCTTTTACCTTTTCTTTATGTAATTCAAGCAAAAACTGAACTGGTGAGAAAGCACATCTAAAGACTGTCATCATTATAGCTTTTATATTTTATTCAATAGATTTTAACTTTAACATAAGTGTCATGTCTTAACCTTCATGTGTCAAAGTCAAGGCCCGGGGGCCGGATCCGGCCCTCCAGATTTTATTGTTATTAATTGTTATCAATGGCCCGATAGCTTATAATTCGTAATTGATTTATTCTGGAATAATATTCCTACATTTTTATTATTCATAATTATGCTAAAAAGTTTAAAGTTTTAAAAATTGGCATTCTGCGAGCTTTTTGGAACATCACTTAGAATTGTTTGGTTATTTTGAGGTTTAGCTAATATTTCAGCTACATGCTAGCTGTTTTGGCTAACATACGTTCCTTTTAGGGATTTTTTGAAAAATTTTTAAGCTAATTTGGCATTTAGCTAATATTTTAGTTGGCTATCAACTTTAGCGTTTTAAGCTCCAGTGTCTATGTTATTTGATGTACCGTAATGATTTAATTGTTAGCACGATCGCCGCCTTTTTAACTGTTGAGAAGTTACAATTTGTTAAAGATTTTGGGTTTACACCTCAGGTGCTTAAAAGGTTCAAATAACAACACAGACGTTGACACAGTTTGACCTTTAAGCCACATTTTAACTATTTATTGGACCACTTAATTTTAAATAATACCATTGTAATAAAACAATTCCAGACCTTTTTAGAGCTCTACGGGAGTTAAAGTTATTTGAACGTCAACAGAGAGAGATGAAGGCACGCACGGCCAAAGGCAGGAATTTGACAAACAATATGAAGCTGATAACGTTCACGTCCAGACTAAGGAGTAAAATAAATGAAGGGAACTGTCTGTTTCTATTCAAGTTAATTTTTTTTTAGGTAACGGAGCAGTTTGTGGTGTGGTTTCACCGGGTCAGTGTGGGAAGAACAGCAGCTGGAAAAAAACCCCTATCATCCAAGGTTAAGATTGATCCAGGTGCCGTTCCAAGTTCAGCTATAAAAGCGTGCAGCGTTTCCATCCTGATGCACTCTACTGGTCAACATGAGGGGGCTGCTGGCGTTTTCCCTGCTGTTTGTAGCTGTTCTAAGCAAGGAGACTTTTGTGGGGTGAGTTCGTCTTTCTCTGGATGTCATTTGTTTGTTTTGTCACAAACAGGGAGAGCCATTGTGCCTCTGAGGTTCCAGTTGGATCTATTTAGGCTGGAGTGGGAATCTCATAGCTTTCAGTTTCTCTCTCTCATCTTCTTTCCTCTATGAAACATCTGCAGCTGCTTTAAATGTTATTTGTGCTTTAGATTTCATCCAGAAACCATTAAAATGTGACATAGATTTTCCTTTAACTCTTATGTACCAAAGAAGACGTTCATGAGCTGCTCCCTCATGCACGAGTGATGCTTGCGCGCTCGCAGGATCTCAGTGAGCGACGTTTTATCCCTGCGCTGGCTTTCTGCTGATTGGTCAGAGCCTCCGCCAGCGCACGTGGCACACTGTTGCACGTGCGTGTGCTCTTTGAGATTCAACAAAACACTAAATACAACAAACATTTTCGAAAGCAGTCTTTTTAAAGGGACTATGCCATATTTTCTGAACCATTTCAGAATAAAAAATATCCACATAAATGATCATTTATTACCTTTAGAGCACTAAAAGATAGGACTGGGTTGACATATAACAGATTGAATAATTAAGCTTAATAGATCAATAACTGATTCATAAAAATAGAGATTGATTTAGCACATAAAGCTAAAGTCTGCTAGCTTGATGCTAACGTTTAATGGAATTTTCCTTAGGACGGCTAATGCTAACGCTCGGTCAATCTAAATATACATTGCTGACTAAATTAACATCTATGAACAATAATTTTCAAAACTCTTTTTAGAATATCTTATTCAGAATCTACTGGAATTACGTTGATCGTGCTAACAATGAAATCCTTACAGGAAATCAAAGAACATAAACTCTGGAGCTTAAAGGATTAAGTCATATGATATCATAGTTACGTGAAGTTAAAATCTATTGAATAACATGTAAAAGCAATAATGGATGCCACTCTCTAAATCTGCTTCTCACAACTTTTTTAAAGTAACCATTTGTGGTCTAAAACAGTTTTTTGCTAATACTTTGCTTATTCTTTTTGAAAAAGTGTTTAGCATGATCGCCACCTAGTGGTCAAACTGAAACGTCCTCCAGAAGAAGCAGAACAATGTTTCCAAAGTTAATGAGCTGAACATTTTTGGTAGAACTTCTCCTTTAGATAATCCATGGAACACTGGATGATATTAACAATCTCAGTATTTCACTGATACATTTGAGAGTATTTGAACTGGATCAGATTAATATAAAAATATTCAAAACAAAAGAAGATTTTTTTTTCATTTTATAAGGCTATTTTTGAGTTTAACTTGGAGTTTAACTTATATTTTAGCTTCACGCTAGCTGTTTTTGCTAATTTTAGGCTATTTTGGAGTTTAGCTATTTTTTCAGCTATACGCTAGCAGTTTTGGCTGACCTTCTTCTTCTTTTTTTTAGGCTAGTTTGCCCCGTATAATCTCAAAATTGAATTGAGTGGATCAAAAGAATAAAAAAAAAAATCAGAATCGAATCGATCTCGGGCGGCTGTGGTGAATAGAATCAATTCTGTAAATTGTTTTCGATGGTAAATGGCGTGTATGTGTATACTGTGAAGCCCAAAGCCCACTGGTGGTGGCTGAACACCGGCGCCAACCTCCCACCAGAGACAGTTTGGGGTTCAGTGTCTTGCCCAAGGACACTTTGACACAAGGTCGGGCAAGGTGGGACTCGAATCCACAATCTTAAGATTGAGAGTTGACTGCCCTACCACAGCCGCCCCATACCCAGTACCCAGGCCTACTAAAGCACATGATAATCATGAATCATTACTTATTTTCCTGAGCTCTTGTCTGACCTGGAAGGAAGACCTCTGGACCTCTGAGGAACTGCTTTAGCTGCTGTAAAACGTGTTTTTTAACTCCAGGCAACAAGTCCTTCGCATCGTTCCGAAGGATGAAGTCCAACAATCTCAGCTCAGAAATCTGGAGGAGATGATGGAGTCCGAGGTGAGTCAACATCGTTCATGTTTACTTGAATATGAAAGTATGACATATACAGCGTACTGTTGGTTATTGTTGCTCCTACTGGAAATCGAGAAGAGGCTTTACGTTTCTTGTTTTATGTAGCTGGACTTCTGGAGAGGGGTCACCCGCATGTTCACCCCTGTGGATGTCAGAGTTCCCTCCCACGCCCTGCAGTTTGTCAAAGACTTTCTGGGGAGTCACAACATTGAGTACTCCGTCATAATTAGAGATCTGCAGGTACTTCAAGCTTCAAGCACAATCTATTTCCAAACAAAAACATCAAACTCTACATCTGATTGCTGCCTTTGTCCTTCAGGCACTGCTGGATGAGGAGCAGGAGGAAATGGATGCAGCAGCTCTTTCTGGAAGTCCCAGGAACACTGACAGCTTCGACTACGCAAACTACCACAGCATCAGCGAGGTCAGGTCAACGTTTTACCAGCAGACAAGAGAAAGATCTCCACCATAAATGGCACGGTTTTAGTGCATAAATGTGCATTTAAATGCTCGGCTTGTGTCTGTGATTCAGCTTTACAGTTTTCAAGACATGCTGGTGGCTGAGAACCCCAACCTGGTCAGCAAGTTGGTGATTGGTCAGAGCTACGAGGGCCGTCCCCTGAATGTGCTCAAGGTAATACAAACCAGTACAAACGCTTTCTGCTGAGAGTAGTCGCTGAACATGCTGAAGCTTTTTGCTGAAAATACAAAAGCTATTTGCAAAATTTAAAATTTTAAACCAGGAAATGTCATTAAAGAACTATGATAAGCACTAAAGTTGACCTACATTAAAAGTATTAAATTTGCTTATAATGACTAATACAAGCCAATTTTACAAAAATATTAAGTGTGTTGCTTAAATATGAGCTAAACTCCAAATTTGCATTAAAAAAACATTTCTAGATGTCAAATTGGCCAAAAAAGCTAGCTCGTTGCTTAAATACTAGCTGAACTCCAAAATAGCCTAAAATTCCTCAGTAAACTAAATTAGCGAAAAACTTTAGCATGTTGCTAAAACATTAGCTAAACTCTAAATTAGCCTGTAAAAACCTAAGCAGATTGCAAATTAGCCAAAAGCGTTAGCATGCTGGTAAATTTTTAAGTATTTTACTATAAAGGATTTAAACATAGCCAGTGAATATATTTAGACCATTTGTAATTATTAAAAAAAATGTTGTTTGTTATGTTCAAGCTTGTAAAAGAGGAATATTGGAAGAGAAATGTGATGTATTAAGACACTAGGAAGTGAAAAAGTTGGTGATGAAAGTGGTGGTGTGTAGTCTACATGTCAGGGATGGTGGTGGAGGACCCAAATGCAGGAGACCAGACTTGGTAGCAGAAACATAAACATTTACTAAAGTAACTTAAACAGGACAAAAACCCAGGAGAACAAACCAGTGAGGTGACAGAAGGTAGATGAGCAGATGACCTGAACATGGTGAAACTGACAGGGAAAACAGAACATGACAAAACCAAAGCACTGAATCATGACAGTACCCCTCCCCAAAAGGGCAGATCCCAGATGCCCTAACACCTGTGAGGAGGGGACCTAGAACAAAAACATAAGTCCAAAAAACAGGGATCCTGCAGCCAGACTGATGTGAGGGGTATTGAACCCCTCCAGGAACAGACATGGAGAGGAGCGGTCCCGGTGACTCTCCCCAGGGACAGGAAACATGAAGGGGAGCAGTCCCAGCAACCCTCCTCCAGAACCAGAAACTGCCAAGGGGGACGAGCGGCGACCATCCTCAGGGACAGGAAGGAGCGGTCCAGGTGACCCTCCTCAGGAACAGGAACATGAAGAGGAGCAGCCCCGGCGACCCTCCACAGGAACAGAATGGATGGCCCCAACAGTCCCCCCTCAGGAACGGAATGGTGGTTGAAGAGAGATGTGACATGAAGACGGCTACAGAAAATCCCATCCGGCATGGCGTGGCTTGGCATGGACAAGATTCTCCTGCTGGGTCCAAGGTGGTCAGGTCATACTGTCAGGGATGGTGGTGGAGGACCCAAATGCAGGAGACCAGACTTGGTGGCAGAAACATAAACATTTACTAAAGTAACTTAAACATGACAAAAACCCAGGAGAACAAACCAGTGCAGTGACAGAACGAAGAAGAGCAGATGACCTGAACATGGTGAAACTGACAGGGAAAACAGAACATGACAAAACCAAAGCACTGAATCATGACACTACAGTTTGTAAGTAATCAAAAACTAAAGCAACTTTCCTTAACTTTTCAATTCAGACCATCCAGCAACATCATTAACAGAAAATAAACGGTTTTCATTTTATGAAAATGATCCTCTGCTTGTGCAGAGACACGCACCTCCTCAGGTGTATTCAGACTGGACACATTTAGGTAACTTAAACTGAAACAGAAGTTGTTTCCCCCGATAATCAAGAACTAATTTTCAGTGTGAATGCATCGAGGTGGACCCTGGTCCGGGACCAGGTCCTGCTCTCTGACCCACCTTCTGAGATGGTCTTCCAGTCAGACTGAACTCCGGTTTACTCTGAGTTTCTTCAGTCTGAATGCGCTCCGTGCTCGCGACAGTCGGGCATCATGGGATGTTAACAGAGTAGGAAGAAAGCAACGATGAACTCATTAAAATGTGGTGGGATGAATTCAGGCTCATTAAAACAACTTTTACCCTGATACACATTGATTCTCACTTTGTTTTCCCGACCATCTAAATGTCGTAAACTCTTATCAGCGATCATTCTTAACCGTCGTCTCCTCAGTTACCGTCCATTGTACAGAAGCAGCAGTAAAAAGTGTTGAACCTGACGTGGATACAGACGTTCAGAACTGGTCAGACTGAACAAGGGAACTGCCCCGAGAAGGATTGCAAAGCGTGGGACTTCCTTGACTCTTTTAGTAATGATTTCTGACCAAATGACTGAAGAGGTCTTTAGTCACTGGGTTTTGTTTACACGCTTTGGTTTGAAAAAGGGATAAAATAGAAATGAAATTGGCTGACAGTCTGAATGAAGACTAATCACACGGTTCAGGACTGGATCGGACCAACAGATTTCTACAGGAGTAACAATTTGGCAGCTGAGCGAACATAGACAACTTATAAAGGATCAATAATCAATATAAGGATCAAAGTAGACCTCATGCCAGCTCTCCTTCCTTATCTCAGTTCAGCACTGGTGGATCCAACCGCCCTGCCATCTGGATCGACACTGGAATCCACTCTAGGGAATGGGTCACTCAGGCCAGTGGCACCTGGTTTGCAAAGAAGGTACTTTGATTTTTTTCTCTTTCCATTTTTATTTTCCTTTGCATATTATGTTCGTTAACAGATCGTGTGATGATGTCCTTTGGATGTGACGCTAGATTGTGAAGGATTATGGAACTGACCCTGCTCTCACTGCCATCCTCAACAACATGGACATCTTCCTGGAGACAGTGACCAACCCTGATGGATACGCATACACTCACAGCTCTGTGAGTCACGTTTTATTCATTTACGGACTTTGAGCGACTTCTGTCCTTTAAGCAGTTTGCAGATCTATGTTGAGAATAGAACTTCTAAAGACGGTCTCTCTTTCTGAACAGTAACATTGACTTGATGTTCCCAGAACCGTATGTGGCGTAAGACCAGAAAGCCCAACCCTGGATCCAGCTGTGTTGGAGTTGATCCCAACAGGAACTGGGATGCCGGCTTCGGAGGTATTGTCTTTTTTTTTTATTGCAAAACACTAAAAGTTATTCAGAACGAACGCCAACTAAAAATGTATAACTGTCAATCTGATCCTATAAATCCATTAAACAAGCAGAGGTCTCAGAAAAAGAGTCTCCATTTGGTTTGAACCCACTTTAATGACTTCAGAGCATCCTTAAGTGAAAAGCATTTTGAAGTCACAAACTGAGCCACCATTTCTCTAACCCACATGTGTCAAAGTCAAGGCCTGGGGGCCGGATTTGGCCCTCCGGGTAATTCTATCCGACCCTCAAGATCATTTTATTCTATTGTTTTTAATGGCCCCATGTTGTCATGGGCTTATTTCTAACTTTTATCATTTTGACAAAATATATTTTATATGGACATTAAAATGATGAAAGTTATTAAAGTTTTAATTGGATTTATTCTGGAACATTATTCCTGCCATTTTATTAATCGTAATGTTAAGGTTAAAAAGTTTGTTACATTTAAAAAGTTAGTAAACAGTTGAAAACTTTTAAAAATTAGCATTCTGTGAGCTTTGTGGATTATTTTAGCATTTGCTAAGATTTTTTAGGCTACTTTGGAATTTAGCTAATATTCCTGCTACATGCTAGCTGTTTGGGCTAATTTAGGCTTTTCTCAGTTTTTTAAGCTATTTTAAAAGTGTAGCTATTTTTTCAGCCACATGCTAGCTGTTTTGGCTAACCTAGGTTTGTTTTTTTGGCTTTTTTTAGATAATTTGGCATTTAGGTAATATTTTAGCTATTAGCTTCAGCGTTTTCAGATATCAGCTTCAGCATTTTCAGCTGTTAGCCTCAGCGTTTTCAGCTATTAGCTTCAGCGTTTTCAGCTATCAGCTTCAATGATTTCAGCTATTAGCTTCAGCATTTTCAGCTATTAGCTTCAGCGTTTTCAGCCATCAGCTTTAGTATTTTCAGCTATCAGCGTCAGTGTTTCCAGCTATTAGCTTCAGTGGTTTTAGCTATCAACTTCAGCATTTTTAGCTATCAATTTCAGCGTCTTCTGCTATCAGCACTAGCATCTTCAGCAGCCAAATTCAGCTTACTGCATTCACACTAGCATTATTGCCGGTAATGCTATATATCTAGATCATTATTTTTTAAAAGTTACGGTTTTAAAACTTCATTTTTAGTTTGTTGAGTAAATGTTTATCCTGTTCAACCCGCGACCTAAGGTGTGTTTTGGATTTTGGCCCCATGTTTAACGGAGTTTGACACCCGTGATCTAGACTTATGTGCAGCTGTCCTCAGCCAATTTAACCTCAACCAACCAGAGCCCAGACATCCTTCCTTTGGGCTGCAACTTTTATTCAGTTTTTGGTTACAATTCATCGGATCAGCAGCAGACATCGTGGCATTGCTGCTTTGAGTTGCTGGTGGAGTTTTTATAGTTAAACTGCTCTCCCAGTGTCTTGCTCTGCTTCAAATTCATCTGTTTCCACTGCAATAACACAGTCTAACAATAAAAATGAAATTGTAATGATGCATCAAACGATGTGCTCATGTCAGGCAAACCTTCAGAGTGCCCAATGGAGATCTCCATTTAAAGAAACTACAGTAGTTTTTTTCCAAAGAGTAAGGATGGGCATCAGTTACCATGCCAACTACCCAGTGAGATGTTTAGTGATGGCAGTTCTCATCAAGCTGTCGTGTTTTCAGAAATTAGCATTTTGTTGCCACATATTAATATTTCATGGCCACAAATAAGCATCTTGTTAGCATTTTGTGCACACAAATTAGCATTTTGTGTACAAACATTTGCATATTGTAAATGAATTTGCATTTGTGGGCCCAAATGAGCTTTTTACGCACACATATTAGTATTAGCAGACAGTATTTAATTAGTAGTAGGAATTCAAATTACTAAAACACAAATTTTTGCTTGCAAAATAATAATTTATGTACACAAGATGGTAGTTTGTGGCCACCAAATGCTAATTCGTAGCTTCAAATTAATAATTTTGTTGCACAAATTTTGAATTAATTCACTTATTTATTTTCTAATTGTCAAGTCCGGGGCTCTGTAAAATCCACTGAATTGTGGAGGAAATTTGAAAAATTACAAAAGAGCACAGGCAGCCAACATGGTCGAGAAAAGGGTCAAACAGAAATCCAACCTGAAGCGTTAGTCGAAACTTTTAAGATAGACAAGAAGCAATGTAAAACTAACTGGCCCCGGGGTCAGGAGACGCACAGGTGTAAATGCATTCCATGGAGCATGGGATGGAAAGACAGAAGGGTCAAAAAGGAGTTGATCAGACCATGACAGAGGACCATAGATGTATAACTTTCCAAAATAAGACTTTAGATGAGTATTTGTATTTATAAACAGAGGGGTTGCTAGTCTGCCAGCGAGACGGTAGCGATACAAGATTTTGGTAAATGTCTATTTTTCTTTATCAAAGTGATTTTTTTTAATTAATTGTAAAATCTACAATTAAATCTATTCAATTTAATCAATTTAATCTTTTAAAAAATCATAATTGTGAATCAAATCGTTAATAGTTAATAAATCGATGCCCTGCCCAGTTAAAACTTCTGTTAGTACCTGTGTCTCATCAGAGGAATTCCCTTCTCTGTGTTTGTCTTGCTTTACCGCAGAGCCCGGTGCCAGCAGCAGCCCCTGCTCAGAGACCTACCGTGGACCCAGTCCTAATTCTGAGTCTGAGGTCAAGGCTATTGTGGACTTTGTGGTCGCCCATAAAAACATCAAGGCCTTCATCTCCATCCACTCCTACTCTCAGATGCTCTTGTACCCTTATGGCTACACCTCCACACCGGCCAAGGACGAGGCTGAGCTGGTACGAAACGGCTGAGTCGTGACTGACATAACAAACAAAAATGTTTGAAGTGCTGACATTTATCTCTGTCCACAGCATAGCCTGGCTCAGAAAGCCATCACTGACCTGGCTTCCTTGTATGGAACTCGCTACCGCTACGGCAGCATTATCGACACTATCTGTAAGTAACAGAAGCACAGCCGTCAACTACAGGCGCACTGCCAGTTTAAGAGAAATTGAGAAGATCAAATGCTTTGAATTGTTCTGGTATCATCATCATCATCCCTGTTTTCCTTTTAGACCAGGCAAGTGGAAGTACTGTTGACTGGACGTACGAGCAGGGCATCAAGTACTCATACACCTTTGAGCTGAGAGACACCGGCTACCACGGTTTCCTGCTGCCCGCCAAACAGATTGTTCCCACCGCAGAGGAGACTTGGCTGGCTCTGATGGCAATCATGGAGCACACCTACAAGAACCCGTACTAAGTCCAGAACTCCCTTCAGGGCCCCACAGCGCTCACCGTTGGGGTGTAATCTGTATAAATAAAACATGAATCTTTACCAACAACGTGTCAAGCTCTTTGTCTGTTTTAAATGGAAATCCAAATTTAAAAAATACATTCAAATAGATGAATTAAGCTTAGTACTTTCAATGGAGTAGAGCTTTATAGAGCAGAAAAAATGTGTTTATACTTTGTAATAAAGCTCATCAAGGAAAGGTCAAATCCACGGGACAAAGTAAAGTTTTGTTTTGTCCATCTGTGAATTTATTGATCTAAAAAAACAGCTTTGAAGAAGGAACACAGGCTAATTAACTTCTGATAAAACAAAAAAAAGCTAATTCCTAATGCAGAAAAACCAGGCTTTATGTAAGTTTCTGAAAGGTGTAAAGTTTGACTTAATTAGTTGGAATTATTGGAAATTGGTCTCATCTGATTGATCCACTTTCCTCAACTTCGTGGTTCTCCAGACATGATTCTGCTGTTCTTAATTATATATATACTTTCTGACATCATGGAAAAAGAGGAAAACCTACGTTTTATCATTATAACATGACCTGGCTTAGCATTTGTCCTGCATATAATAAAAATAAACAAATAGAAAAAGATTTGATAACTAAAATACATCACGTCGTCAGTTTGATGTCATTATTGTTTGAAGCTAAAACCCTGAAAACAGGGATTTTGTTCCATTTTGATCATCTGAGCTTCCAGAGGTTCTCAGCAAACAATGAAATGGAAAGTTTGTAAA
This sequence comes from Oryzias javanicus, assembly GCA_003999625.1. NCBI lineage: Eukaryota > Metazoa > Chordata > Actinopteri > Beloniformes > Adrianichthyidae > Oryzias > Oryzias javanicus. The sequence goes on along the minus strand of CM012442.1, from coordinate 3,274,038 downwards.
TTGTATTAGTAAACAGCTTAAATAACTAGATATAAAGCCTTATCTGAGCTAATGCTAGCGTGAATACTGTAAGCTGAATCTGGCTGCTTGAGCAGAGAGCGAAAAGTGCTAAAGCTGGTAGCTAAAATATTAGCTTAACTCCAAAAAGGCTAAAAAATGTGAAATGTAGCCAAAACCGTGAATAATACTGTAATCTTAACTATACTCCAAATCAGCCAAAAAAACAACAAACCAATTTAACCCAAAAAGGTAGCGTGTGGCTAAAATATAAGCTAAACTCCAAAATAGCCTAAAAAAAATCTTAGTAACTGCCAAAATAGTCAAAAGGGCTAGCATAAATCTAATATATAAGCTAAAGTCCAAAATAGCTAAAATATATGTAAAATAAATACCAAAACAGCTAGCATATAGCAAAAATATTAGCTAAACTCCAAAATTACCCCAAAAACCGTCAATAAGGCTTTATAAATACCGGTGCACCAGAGAATCTTTTTTTGTTTTTTCAAAGAGGAACATTGATATAATTTTCTTTTTCCCAGCTTGATTTAATTCAAAACTCTTAAAGCTCATAAAACTCAGAAGAAAACAAACACCTGCTGCCAAGAGCCAACAGCTTTAACTGGAAGAAAGTTTCACTTTTATTTAAAGAATTCTGTTCTCTTCAGTCGTGTGTGGAAAGTGGAGTCCAGCTGAAATGTTAGCACTTCTGACATCATTTAAAGACAAAATAATGAAAGTTCAGACTGATGGTGAGCAAGCATTCTTGAAAACAAACTTCAGATTCTCACTAATTGCACTTCAAACATGAAAGTTGAGGAGAAGCTGGATTATATTTTGAGTGCTCATCAGAAAAGGTGACAGAATCTGTTCTGTAAATACAGATGGTGGTGGAGAAAGCTTCAGCAACTCTTTTACAAGAACATCCACTGAATCAGCAAATGAAACAAAGATTTTAGGGGTTTCATGGTGACTTTGGGGAAATAAATTAGGTCCAGCTCAACTTCTCAAAGAATCCTCAGTAAATATGAAACCAATGTTCATCTAAACCCGCCGAGCCTCAGTGTGAAATGAGAAAACAGCAACACAGAAAAATGTCAATATATAAGCAAACCAGAAATACATACATGTGTCTACGCTTCACAAATGTGCAAAATGTCTAAAACACACAACTTATTAGAAATGCGTGATCAAACACGACTCACATCATTTAGCTGCTCATTGGATTTAATAGAAAGAAGACGCTGGTGGTACTTCTGTGTGGACATGTGCATTTTTAAATATGTTAAACCAAGCGTTTAAATCAACTGCAGTTTAGATGAAACACTCTTGTTATCACAGTTTTCTTCTTCACAGCTGTGAACTGCAGCACAACAAAGTGATGACAGAAACTCAAATGATGATTGAATGGAGGTATTTGTGTGTAGAAACTATTTCCAGGGTCTGCTGCTTTGAACTCTGGAGTTGCTCCCTCTGGATGTGGATGAGCTAACCCGACTGGAGGCACTTCCAGAGGACAGGCGGCTGGACAACCGACCTGCAGGGCAGACGTGAACATGTCAGCAGTGTTTCTGTCAAGGCTGCAGTACATCAGTGGATCTGTCAAGAGAGCGCTTTAAGCATATGCCGTTTACAGTCGCTGGTGTACCAACAAATCTCGGCTCTGCTTAAATTTTGGCTAACAGTTGCAATCTCGCCCGCACGCTCACAGGTGCGACCACAGTCACAGGAGCGCCAGCACGCTCACAGGCGTGGTCCGCATGGAAAAATGTCATCTGCTCTGCATTTTTCTAAATTTAGGCAGAGACCAGGACAAACCTTTTTATTTTATTTTCCGATCAATATGTTGACGAGTGTGAATAGATTTTTTACCGAGTAATGAAGAATTGTTAAATCCACTATAGCCCTGTAATCCTATAAATAAGGAATAAAAAGGGTTTTTCAAAAATAGATGAATAGAAAAGACTTAATGTCACAGGATTCCAGCTGGGCACAAAACAGCAATTGTTCAATTCTCCTCCATGATCAATCTTCAAATGATCGGTACTTTTGTGCTTTGAAATGAACGCCACCCATACGACATTTCAAATTGACTGATTGGTGAAAGTTCAACTAGCTTAGCTTTTGACGCGGACTCGGTGACTGACCAGCCCGGTCTTCCATTGACGTCTCACAGAAAGCAGACGCTGGAACAACATGACTCTTTATTGTAGCATGACCTTTTTAAAGTTATAAACCGCAGTTGTTATGTATATTCAAGCGCTGGAAGCTCAAATATTGGTGACGTCATCCAACAAAAGTGACATCTGAAATATGAGACGCAATATTTTCCTAACTCTCCATTTGGAGGAGTACATGACGGAGGAGGGAAGAATTCGGATCGGGCCTCTGTCAACATTCTTGACTTCCACATTCAGAACTCCGGCCCTCACATGTTGCTACGCAGATTTTGAGATCAGTTTTGGATTCTTTGTACAAAATATGAGGCTATTGAATGCATGTTATAAGTTAAACTGGTTGAACTTTGAAATCAGGGACATATGGAAGACGTCCTCTTTAATTCACTCAACTGTCTGAAAACTGATCATGGAGGAGAAATCAAAATCCCATCCAGGATTTTAGGACATTGTATCCATCCATTTCCTTAATCGGTTTTTAACCTGCATTATTTTTATTCATTATTTGACAAGTTTTTCATACATAAAAGATGTGTGGATTTGCAACACTGACACGTCTCTTCCACCTGCATCTATGTTCTAGTCAGATGAAGAAGAAGCCCCTTCCTGCTGGTTCAGTGTGAACACCACGTGCTGGTGTAAACACAGCATCATGGGTTCAGACGGGACAGCTGTTTCCTCTCTTACTGTTCGTGTTACTGGGGACTCGGATCTCTTCCAGCTGATCCTGGATCTGTTCCAGCTCTTCTGGTGTAAACGTCCACCTCTGCTCAGCCGGCTGCTGCAGCCCCGAGCCTCTTCTTCTTCTTGAGGAGGAATTTCGGGGTGACAGGCACGAGTCCGGGATGCAGCCTGTTGTCAGCCCTCTAGGAAACTTTTGTGCTATTACCTTTAGACCTGCAAGAAAAATAAAAAATCAAAAACCTTTTACTATTTTTATCTTTCAAACTGGTAAAATCCTGTTAACTTCAGCTTTGCGCTGTGGAGGGAAATGTAAAGGTAACAGTTTAAACAGAAGTAAGATGTTAAAACTGTTCAGGGAGTACCCCTTCAATATTAATAAGGATAGGCTCCAGCAGCTCCTCCAACAGGGGTTCAGCGCGTTCAGATGATGGACGGAGAGATGACACGTGGAACCTGCTGCTGTGTTTTTTTGTTTTTTGAGTGTCATATAAAAGAAAGTAATTGAAGTCATGTAACAGCACATTCTCATGTAAACTCAGATGTTTGATCGAACACACAAACCTCACCTCACCCCGACACTTTACCAGCTTTAAGTCTCTCTAGTTTGTGGTTAACAACATGAAAACCCTCCACAAGAGCTGCTGTTACTCTGTTAGCTGGATGTATTGGTGGATCTGCGCTCCTCAAACGTCTTATTCCGTGTCATCCACCTCCCCTCTCCCTTTATGTCCCTAAAACCCCTGAACCGTCCCACAGCTTACCTCCACAGAGCATGAAGAGGTTTTCGAACCCTCGCTCACACATGGCAGTCGCAGCCTGGCTGGCTGTCCGCTCATCTTCGTCGTACACGATGATGATCTTCCCCGGAGCATTTTTCTACAAACATCGGGGTTAAGGTTCATTGGGAAAGCTTCTGCTCAGATGGGAGACATGCGGAGTGCAGTTTGAGCAGAAGGATACATATTCCAGCACCTCTTTGCTGTAGGGGTTCATGGTCCGCGACAGCATGCTGATGGGAAAACTGTGGGCTGAAGGACAGAGACGGTCTCTTCTGGTGTTCTGTGTTTGATGAGACGGGTTCAAGGTTGTGACGCTCACCGCCGATGACGTGGCAGAGGTCGTACTGCTCGCGCTCCCGTACGTCCAGCAGCAGGTAGGGGCAGTCGGGGTAGGGCCTGTCCGGCAGCAGCTCCTCCTCCGTCCTGTGGTCGTTACTGTCCACGTTTAGCTCGCCCACGCCGCTGATAACACTGAGAGGAAGAGAGAGAGGAAAGAGATGATTATCTGTTGACTCCTCAACTCCATCTTTGGGCGGATTTTATTTCTTTTCATTTTCTTTCTATTTCTTCAGAATTTCAGATCTTCTGTTTGGCAGCTGCGAGCTGCAGTCAGTGATGCTGAACATCTTAGAAACTCTTCCAATCAACGTATAAACACAATAATTTAGCTGATTTTGTTGATTTGCTCACGAACCGGACAGTCTGTCATCTTAATGATAGACTCATTTGAACATAGAAACATTAAAAACACTAAAGAAAATCCACTTCAAAGAATGTATAGGGATCTATTTGCATTTCGTTGAGGGAAATAAGTGTTTGATCCCTCGTGCCAGAAAGACTTAGAACTTTATGGTCAAACCTTCATCATCAGCACAGAGGTCAGATGATCAGGTTTCTGCTCAAACCAGGAGAAATTTTTATAAATGATTTCTAAATAGTTCATATCTGCTGACTGTTGCTTAGCAACTCTGAGCTTCAGCTCTCCCCAGAGGTTTTCTATCCTTTTCTCTTTGACATCTGACAAAATGGCGACAGAGCCGAGAGCGTGACACGCAACTTCCTGTTAATGGATTTAGACCGGGAAACCGAAGAACGGAACGCTGTTTAACACAATTTTACATAAATAACAAAAGATAACCGTAGCAAATTCAACAGAAAAATGTATTTTCATTTCATTTCTTGTCTTAGATCGATCACAAATCAAAATGCTAATTTGAATAATGCTTCAATATTGGATGTTTTATTGAAAATTTTCCTTTAAGCAGATATTATTCTTACAGGTTCTATTTTGGCTGATGTTATTTGGACGTATTTTTTTGTGCGATCAGCACAAAAGCCAGTAGAAATTAATGTTGGTCACATTTAATACTTTCAGAAAAGACACACATCGCTGCATTGCCCGTACGCATTTTAATCTCTTCCCAGGATAAATTCACTTGTTCTTTTACTGGATATTTTAGGAGATAATTGTAAAAACAATAAGGGTTTGGTCCAGTGAAAATGTTCAGAGCAGCTATCGAGCCACGTAGTTTCAGCTTTCAAAATAAGAGCGGTCAAGTAAAAAAAAAAGAAAAATCATCTCAGAGTGAAAATATTTTACAACATTACATGGAAATAATCAATTTCCTATTTTTGGTAACAGTTTCAATTAATTTTTTCCCTTTATTTTCCTGCAGATCAGACACAGTTCTGATCCAAACCAAAGAGGAGTGATGTTAGAACCACGTCTGAGCTAACAGCAGCTCACTGACCGCAGGAGAAAACTTTACAACAGGAAGAAGTTTGACTTTAATCTCAGACACGCTGGAATCGTCTGACTTTTGCTCCCTTTACAATGATTATGTGAGAACGGGAATGTAGGAAACTTTTAACTGGTGAGAAAAGATCTTCTGCAGCTCCACGTCTCATAGATAAAGCTAATGCTAGTGTTAGCATTAGCATCAGCACTGATTAAGAGAATAAAATCATATTTAGCTTCATAATTAAACCAGCAGCATTTAATGAAGTTCCTGTAACCTTCGTCTAACTTTAACCGGGTTGTCAGAGAGAAATAATCCACGATGGTTTAATATCATCCAGAGGAATTATGGGAAACAGCTGATCTGCTGTTCTGACTGCAGACAGGATTACTGATTTATGAACGATCAAAGAGGAGGAAACTAATACAACCATGTAGGACATTTAGAAAATAAATATTGTAGAAATTTGGGTTACAATTCATTAGGTTAGCTTTTGTTATTGATGTAAAATTGCTTTCAACAGCGTTCAGCTGTCAGCTTTGCCGTTCTAAAGCGTAAAAACACTCTTCACGTCACGTGAAGAGTGTCTGTGGAGGTCCAGAGACCGGCTGGACCATCCATGACCTTAAGTATGATGATTCTTCTTCAGTCGTTCCTAGACTGAATGTTTATATTATCCTGTTGGAAGATCCATCCGTGACCCATTTGGAGGTTCTGACTCAGGATTTGATGGTACATGGCTCCGCCCATCCTCCCGTCCACACAGTGCAGTAGTCCTGTGCAGAAACCCCCCATACCATAATGCTTCCACCTGCATGCTTGGCTTGATGGTGTGTCTGGGTTCGTTTCTCTTCCTCCAAACATGACGGATCGACTTGATGCCAAAGAGATTCAACTCCTGCTGATGTTTTAGGAGGATTTCTCTCTGTTCTCATGATCGTGGAAAGTTGTGACCTTTAACCCCCAGCTTGTTGCTGATGGTTTGTAGTCCTGTTCAGATCTACAATCTTCTCCCTTAAATCCTCTGAAAGCTCTTTAGTCTTTCCATGTTGGAGAGTTTGGATTCTGACTGATGGATGATTCTGTGCTCAGGTGTCGGCTCTACAGGTGATCAGTTCAACAGGTGTCTTATGTCTTGTGGTCCGTGTGGACCAGAACTCTTCATGGTAACAGGATCAAACACTTATGTCCCTCAATGAAATGCAAATCAATTCATATCCATTTTTTAAAGTGGATTTCTTGATTTTCTGTCTCTCTGTTCAAATATTTCCATTCACTGTTTACTTAATGAATTTATCATAAGTTTTCATAAAAGAAGCAATAATTGTTAATATTGATGAAGTCATTGGAAGTAAGAATTTAATGTAAACATGAAGATAAAAAAATCTCAACTTTTTAAAACTTTAAAAATAAATACAGACAACAGATCGCTAACTTGACAACTGTAATAATCACAATACATGCATCACCCCCCTCCCCCCCAGTAAATACTGAAGGCTCTTATGCAGGAGATGTAATGACAGCCAAACTGATGCAGCTTTTAGGAATTATCCTCAAAAAATGACCTGGAAACCCAGAAGAAATACGATTTGTCTTTGGAGGACACTGCAGCGTAGAATACCTGAGGAGGGTGGACCTGGCCATGTGGCAGAGATCCTTGGATTCTCCTGACGGTGATGAGGCCTGGGGGGGGCTGTGGTCGTGCTCAGACGGACTCTCCAGGAACAGGCTGTCTGTGAAGCAGGGATGAACAGAATGCAGCGGTTCTGACTAAACGACAGGCAGGTTGACCTCAAACGTTACCTTGTGGGTCTTGTGACGCATCGTCAATCTCACTTCCATTGGAATCTGATACAGAGGCTACCTGAAGCACCTAATGAGAAAACATCGAGAGAAAACTGTTCTCCAGGGAGGTGATCTCACACAAAGTTGTTTTTCTTCAATTATAAGCTAAAGTGGATTCATTTGAATAATTCTGAACATCATTTGTTTGTTAAACGCATTTACATTTGAAATTAAAAATGTTTTCCTTAACGTGAAGCTAAAGTAATGTTGGGAGTTTTTGTGCTTACCAGCTGTGCAAAAGTCGTGACCTTTAATCGCTTGAAGATTTCATCTTTTCGATAACGATAATCTTTAAAAGAAAAAAAAAGGAGTTTGTGAGTTATCATAAATGATTTCTGACTCATCTAACCCAGGAGTTTTCAGATCAGTTATCTAACCATGACTGCTGTGAAGTTCAGATTCAGATTTACTTTACTGTCCGTGCTACAAACAGCTTGAATACATGCTGCTTCTTCACATGAATAAACCAAACTAGTAATGATAACCATCCACTGCTTATGGGTTAATCAAATGCAGTCGATGATTGTAACTCATAGATTCACACAATTTCAAAAATATCTGATTCAGTAAACGTGAACACATGGAGAATGGCGTTATGAAGGGATTTCCTGCAAGAAGCAGTGAATTCATCAATGCATAAATAAAGAGCGGTTTTTGGTGTTTTAACATGTTCTTGTGGCATTTTTCTCATGATAAAGGACAAAGAAATTTAAGTTTAGTGTCTATTTTTCAAATCATTATAAATTAGGGGCAAAGAAAAAAAACGTTGTTGGGAAAAGATATAATTATTTGCATCACGGTTCTGAACTGCGCTTCAAATGACCTTCGTATACAGAAGAACAGATATTAAAACAATTGTTTGTCTTAAAACGTGTATTGCAGGAAACAAAGCCTGGGAAGTCTCACTCCAATCATCTAGTATAAAGATCTACTATAAATGTGTTCCTAGTTGTCTTTTAATTATCATTACACCATTTTAGCCAAACTAAAAAACAAAAATAATAAAAATAATACAAATATTTGCTGTTTGCTAAAACATTTTTATTTTATTGTTAATAGATTATTTTATTTTATTGTTATTGATGGTCCGATGTTATCTTGCTCTTATTACTAACTTGCATAATTTAAAAAAATAAAATATATATATTTTTATGGAGGGTAAGATATTGAAAGTTATTTAATGTTTAAGTTGATTTATTCTTGAATAATATTCCTGCCTTTTTATTATTCATATTTATGTTAAAAAGTTAGGGTTTTAAAGTTTTAAAAATTGACATTATGATAACTTTCTGGATTATTTTGGCATTTTTTTTAGCCATTATGGAGTTTAGGTATTTTATTCAGCTACATGTTAGCTGTTTTGGCTAATTTAGGCTTTTTAAATGTTTTAGGCTGATTTGGAGATAGGCTAATATTTACATGATAGCTGTTTAGGTATACCTAGATTTCTTTAAGGTTTTAGGCATTTTGACATATAGCTAAAATTTTAGCTGGTTATGAGCTTCAGTTTTTTCAGTTATTAGCTTCAGAGGATAAATTCAGCTAACAACATTCGCACTAGGATTATTGCAGGTAATGCTATATATCTTGTTCGTAATTATGTTAAAAAGTTATCATTTTAAGAATGTTGTTTTAGAGCCATCAGTAAATGTTTATCCTGTTCAGCCCGCGACCAAAGGTGTGTTTTAGTTTGACACTCCAGGTTTAGATCCAGATTCCAGTTCAGACATGGAAAACAAAGACATTCACGGAGCAATTTGTCTGCAAGTGGATGAATCAGAATGGAGCGGAGCAGGGAGCTGGTGGCTTCTCGTAGTAACTCAAGCTTTTTCAAATAGCCTTGGTTCGTCTGCTCCTGATTCACAAATAATTTGAATACAGAAAAACTATTTTAATCAGAAAATTTCTGTCTCCGTAATCTGAAAAAGGCCACAAAAACTCATTAAAACGTCATTTTACTTGGAGTGTGTCATTATACCTTAAATGAAAATGGATCCGGTTTAAAGTTATAAGTTTTGAAGCACGAGAAATTGCAACAAACATTCAGCAATGTTTTTGCAAAAAGAACTCACTTTTTCTGATTTCCTCCATTCGTTCCATGTATTTGGTCAGGCTGCATCCTGGATACGGTACAGCCGACACGTAAACGTCATTTAGGTGAACTCAACATCACACGCAGATGTTTGTTTACAGGTACCTCACCTGTGTCCAGCTTTGTTTTGACGTGGTCGTACTTGGCATTTTTCGGAATCTTCTTTTTCATGTACTGAAAGAAGGATAAAAAAAAAAAAACAAAAAAAAAAAAAAACACTGTTTTCGATTTTATTGCCATTAAGTGCCAGTATATGCATTTCTTTGTTTTCCGTAAATGTAAAATAAATCGTTCATGTTATCATTCTTACTCCCATAGACATTGCTGCATGGTAACATGACCCACTAAGTAAGCTACATTAGCTTAGCTAATTTCGTTAGCATACACAAAGGTAAAAGCTGTGCAGCTCTTCGCGTTAAGGGGAAAAGTGCATCATTTTCTTCTCCTTTTGTGTCTTTTATCAAACTTTACCTCCTGGTTGCCGACGCCGCGGTTCAGAGACATGTCTTTCACCGACCTGATAACGTTTCTCCACTTTCTAACAACGCGTCTGCTGGTTGGCTGTCGTGTTTCCCAACATCCAATAGAAAAAGCAGATGCTGTGATGTCATCCACGACACGCCCATGATGTGTTTCGAGGCGACTGTTGCTTAGCAGCGAAAGACGCTCGCGCTCGGAAACGTTCAAGTGAAAGCTGGTTGGAAATTTAAAATGTGTTTTTTAGTTGGTAATGCGGGTTTATACGAAGGCTTTTAAAGTAAAGGAAGTAAAATAAAAAAAAACTTCTGAGGATTTTGTAAAAATGTATATACGTTAGCTTGTAGCAAGGGAAAACGCCTTTGCTAATATGACTGTCGCTATCATTGGCTAATGAGAGTTATCGCAATACATTTGATATAGAAAGGGTTCTGTAGTACGATTAAGGATCACCGTTGTTAATATCTGTCTGATAAAGCATAAACACGCATAACTATCATATACTTTAGTCATTTATTTATTTGTTTGAGAATATTTCTGTTTTGGACATTTCAATATACGACTTTCACTTGTACCATGAACGCAACAGTCTTAGTAGCTGAAAATAGAAAAATCCAACAGTTACAACAAAGACGAGCCTAACATTTGCCTTGTATTTTCTATGTTTTCTATATAATTGAAATGTTTTAGTGAATTTTCTTCACATAAAAATGATCCACTTTTGCTCGGGTTTGAAAAGTCTATCCTCGCATCGGAGCTCGACTGATTGGGTCTGAGGAGTTTGCAGAAAGCGACAGTCATGAAGACGAAGAGGAGCGCGTCTGTTCAAACTTCTGACACATTAAGTTGACGTTTTGACCCCATTTCCTCGATGGCGTCTGTTCTGGTGAGAAGAACTTTTAATTATTATGGGTAAATCCATCTAATCCTTAAAAAGCAGCTGCTGGTTGTCGATCAGTCGGTAACTTTGCTAGCAGCTCTCTGCTAAGAGGATTTGCTGATTTCCTAAAACATCATCACTTTTACGCACGAGGCTTCATTCCTCTGCGTTCACTTCCTTTTTCCACCTGGATATGAGACTGAAGCAGGTGTTTGATCTTCAGGCACCTGCTGCATGTCCAACCAGAAGTTTTTCTCCTTTATTGACACATCCAAAATCACAGAACATGATTGTCACTCACAATGACAACCAAATAGTGTTATAGCTTTCTTACTTTCCATTTTTAAGAGATTTACAGAATAAATAAATTAATATAATAGAAAATAACATTCTTTAAATGATTGACTTGTTAACTAACAATTGATTATGTTTGTCTTTAGAAATAAAATAGTGATGGTGCAATGAAGCACCAAATAGTTCCATTAAATTCATTTGCTCCACCAGTTGGACCAACAGCATGTGTAACAGGCAGAGTGATGATAGAACAATCATGATCATTCAAAGACTTCACATTCAACAAATGAATAATAAATAAATGTGAAATCGACAAAAATTGGAAGATGGAGTCTGTTTTCCTGATTCTCCAAACTTTGTAACCACAACTCTCCATTGAATGCACACATTTTGAAGGGAGGTTGAGGGGTTTTTGGCTGTCAGCACAATCCGGACCACTTCCTGAATCAGTCTGGTAGTACAGCCATTGGACGCCATCATTTCCAGCTCCTCCCCTTCATGAAGGAGCATCGTCGCCAGACGTCTTAAAGCCTCGATACAAACGTCACATCAATAATATAAAACCTAATTGAATGTTATTGTAAAATATTTGTTTAGGAGAAAGCCAGTTACATAAATTCTCCCAAAACATATGAACCAAATTCAAATAAAAAGTGTTTTAGTTTTTCAGTATTGTGTTAATGGGAGTCGAGTTTCTGATTGTTGGTTGTTGTTGTAGGAGGACCCCACCCTGGAGAGACACTTTAAGGGGCATAAGAACGCCGTCACTTGTGTCCACTTCAACCCTAACGGCAAACAACTGGGTAACTTTACTGCTGGAAACGAAACACAAGAGAGAGACCAAGACGGGTTAAGATAACTTTCACAGAGAATCGAAATATTTTGAATTCACAAAGAAAGATTTGTATTCATAAATACAAAGTTGTGCATACATTTATATTTTGTGCACAACTTTGCAGAAAAAATATGAAAACAACATTTAGTTTTACATTTAATATGTTTCTTTAGAATGTGACTTTTCTTTATTTTGAATACAAATTTCTCCTGTTAACAAACTGACAAAAATACGTCACAGGCTTAAACATCGAGTCCCGAAACACCGATTGATCTAATTGTGCATATCTGTTCAAGTTTATTTATTTAACTAAAATAAAATAGAAATTTAAAGAATGTTATTGATGCCATAATGGGAAAATATCCTTCTAGCCATAGCAGTTGAAAATGTAATAAAACAGATCAAAACACAGCGATCCATAACTGCATCTTATGTTGATCGGCTGATTGTGTAAACGTTTTAGCAGTGGATCATTTTAGACCCGGAAGTGTTGGAAAAAGCCCTAAAAGAAGTAACAGACATGCCGCTCCACTTATTAGTGGTTATAAAAACATATCTGTAAAATTAGTTAAAAATAAGAGGAGGACAAAACAAAAACAGCTAAGCTAACTCAGAGCTAAAGTAGACGGTCAGCCGACTGTTGGGCCTGTAAAAACAAACATACAAACATATTTTTTTAAGTCTTTAGGATCAGAATACCTCATAATATCTTTCTGTTTCTCGTCTTTCTGTCTTTCTTACTAAAGCTACGGTCAGACAGTTAGTCTTAGCTCTGAGTTAGCTTAGATGTTCGAACATTCCCATCCAGCGTACATCTAGACGGGTCCGAGACCTGGAGCAGACACACCTGCCCGCCTGTCCTGGGAATAAACTGGAGGATCGAGGCCCTCATGTTGCCCTCTATGCCCTCATACAGCCCCCTTTCTACCCCTCCTCAAAGGCTGAGGAGCTGTTCCAAAAATCTATTAAGCTAAAAATGCTAATTATGCTAACTAAGCTTAAGATGGCTAACAATGCTAGCATTACATTCAGCATCATCAGCTATATCAAAAGAGCATATTGATGAAATATGTTAATTATGCTAGCTATGCTAATGATGCTAAAAAAGTGCTAGCATTGCATGCAGCATTATCAGAAAAACATATTGCTTTACTAGTAATTATGCTAATGTGGCTAATATTGCTGGCATTGCATTCAGCATCTTCAATTATTTACAAAAGGATATTGCTGTAAATGCTAATTATGCTTTGCTAACTATGCTAATGTTACTAAAAATGGAATCATTGTGGTCAGCACCATCAACCATCTTAGAAAATGCATACGCTAACTTTGATATTTATGCTAAAGTTAATAAAAGTGCTAGTATTGTGTTTAGCATTAACTATCTGTAGTTTAAGTGCTAGCATTACAGATGTCTTAAAAGCACATTGCTAAAGATGCCAGTTAGCGAGGATCCCCCACGCTACCATGCCGGTGTTGTGCCAAGATATGTCCCCCGCTACCAAAACGATCCCTGAGACTGGGGAAACTAATTCTGGCAGGGGACATACCTTGGCAAACCACCGGCCTCCGAGGGCAGACAGCAGAGAGACGGAGATCCCTCCTCTGCCGTGTCGGGCGTTTCTATTTTTTTCCCATGATTCCCTTATAAACATGTCTTTTTGTGCCACCTCCTCCGGGTCCGTTTCATCGTGTATGAGCTCCACTGTTGTCGTCTGGCAAATAAATAAAACATCAGCGGCAGGACTTGACGGTTAATGTCTTTTTTTTCCCGCCAGAGTTACGGTGTTCTAGTTTAATAAATGAGTTGCAATGTTCATGACGTATTGTTGACAGTTTGTGAACTGAAGAAATTCATATTTGAGACAAAGAAAAGTCGTATTCCAAAGAGACATATTAAACATGAAACTAAATGTTGTTTTCATACTTTTTTCTGCAAGGTATGAATACACATTTCTCTTTGTGAATACAAAATATCCTTCATGAATACGTTTCTCCTTGAAAGTTTTCTTTCCCCGTAGGCCTACTCCTGCCTTACATGATGTATGATCCTGAGGACATGAAGTCTGAGAGAACGTGTTTGCCATGCTGAGGCCCAGAGTCTTGTTGTTTTTTTTTTCAATGGTGACTTCTTCTGATGTCAAAGATAACAGAAATTTCTCTGGTTGTTAGCGACAAGGGCGAGGTCTGTAACCTTTTATATTTTTCAGTTTCTCATCTTCCACTGAGCCATTCTCCTTTTATCATACGAAAATCCAACTGACCAAAAACAAAAAAATCAAATTAAAGGTAGCCGAAATATCTATTTTAACATTTTAAATCATTCTATTCTTCTAAAAAATATAACTACAAATTTATCTTTTTCTTTTCTCTCTTTTATTCTTTTTTTTCTGACCGCAGTAAAAAGAAAAAAAATAATTCTATCAGATGCTCCTGCTTGATTTACGCCTCAAAAACATTTTTTAATAAAAACTTTGGTGCACCCCCTGCTACTGACACTTTTTCTCTTTAACGATCAATAATAATAAAAAAATAATAATAAAACACTTTGACAGTCTGACATGTCAAAAATCTAAACTAAAAAAAAAAAGAAAAACAAAAAACACAATGTATTATAGTGCAGGTTTGGACAGAGCAGGAAAAACTTGTGTGAAGCAGTGAGAGTCTTTTATGGTGAGAAGCCGAGAGATGATGTATGAAATTTTGTTTTAAAATGCTCCCCTCTGCAACTGAAAAACGGCCCTCAAACATGACAACAACCTTTTTTTTAAGAAGGATTTTGGTTTAAAACTTCATAATCATAATTAAAACACTACTGGGAAAGTTTCTTAAAATAAAAAAAAACTTCATAGGAGGATTTCAATGCTGCTCTGAATCAAAGGTTTCATCATTTTAAAACTGTTGAGCCCAGGTGTCAGACTCCAGGCCTCGAGGGCTGGCCTCATGTCTCACCTGATGCTGATTACCTGCTCAGGTGTGCTCAGCCAATAAGCAGCTTCTATAACAGGTTAGTTGGAAAACCTTTTGGACACCGGCCCTCGAGGCCTGGAGTTTGACGCCTGTGCTGTCAAAGCTCTTCTTCAGTGGTAAAATCTTTCCACACGTTATTGGTAAATAATCTAATCATTCTGTATGTGAAACCGGAAACGCCTTCAATTATAAAGGTATTAAGATGTCACTTCCTGTCTGCCGCCTGTCCATGAAAGTCTAAACGGTTTTGTTTTGTGGCCCTTCCAGCATCAGGATCAGCAGATCAAACCTTGATGATCTGGAATCTGGCTCCTAAGGGGAGGGCTCTTCGTCTTTTTGGCCACCACGATGCCGTCATGGGGGTGCAGTTCTCTCCGTCTGGAAAGCGGGTGGCTTCTTCCTCCAAAGACAGGACCGTCCGGCTGTGGACTCCTTCCAAGTACGTGTCGGCCACTCTCTGAAGCCAGACTGGAGCGCGGAGGAGCCGGTCCGACGCCTCTGCGCTTGTGTCCGACAGGAAGGGGGAGTCCGTCGTGTTCAGGGCTCACACCGCCGCCGTGCGCAGCGTGGCGTTCTCCGCCGATGGCCTCAGGCTGGTGACGGCGTCTGACGACAAGTCGGTGAAAGTGTGGAGCGTCGAGCGGCAGAGCTTCATCTACTCCCTCAACCAGCACACAGACTGGGTGCGCTGTGCCAGGTACCCTGAGTGGATCCTTGTTTACGGAGCAATATTTACCACAAAACCACAGTTTAAGATCAAAATGTCCTCAATTGAAAACAAATTATTCATTTTTTTGACATTTAACTTCAGTTACAAATGGAAAACAAATGTTTGTAAAATCCAAAATGTCTTTGTGTGGCTATAAAACACAGTCTCACTCCGATCGTCTTCATCTATTGTCAAAGTAGTTCTTTAATTATGATTATGCTGTTTTTATGATCATTTTCTCTGACCTAGTTTCTGCAGAGCGGCAGGAAGTCATCAGAAATTCACCTCTGAGTTGTGGGCGGGACTGTTGGGTTTATGCTTAGTGTTACTTTAATGGAACTGTTTATTTTCTTGACATAAATGATCATATCTGGTCCTTTTAATCAGATGTTTAACACACATTCAAGTCTTTAAAAAAATCCACAAGTATCAATAAATAACACGACATTATTTCATAATCGTTATAACTTTAAGTATCAAAATGAAGTGCAGGTTCCTTGTCAGTGGAAAAACTATATGTATATATTGCATTATCAAATAAATCATTATGACAAATGACATAAATATATGACATAGGATTTTCTTCTTCTTGATTTGACACTTTTTGCTCTTGTGACGTAAACTCTGATAATAACTGAAATCATGTCCTTTAATCTCAACTGAAGGTTCAAGTTTTAGTTTTGATTGATTGAAATAAAGCATTTCCAAATCCAAGTCGTTGCAGTCATAAACAGGTGTGTGGCGTGTCAGTCAGAGCTGAGGTGGTACAGAACCAGAACTGAACGGCAGTCGGGTCATGCGTGACTTTAATGAAAGCTGCGCTCTGCTTTAGGTTTACTGTGAAAGAGGTCGTGCTTGATTCAAGAGAAGGTTTGACAGCTTTCAAGAAAGAACAAAGGAAAATATTCTTAAAGATCTTTCAGGAAAAACAAAAGAGCAAAAGTGTTCATGCAGTTAAACAAAAACAACTGTATGATTAAAAATATTGAACCTTTTTTGAAGCAAATCCATAAATGAAACTTCTTGAAAGACTGAATTTGGTGAAACAACCCAACTGTGGATCAGTCCAGACTGCTCTCATGTTTCCATGAACTGTAAAGATTCTATAAAGATCATTTTGGAGCAGAAGTGGTTTTCAGCGTTTCTGCCACAAGAGGATAAAGATGAAAACGTTTTTATTTTATTTTCTTATTCATGAAATCCGGTTTAAAGTGTTTTGTTTTAGGATCATTTTCAGTGTGTTTTGTAGGTGTTTCACTTTTTTTTTTTTCTCCATTTTTCAGATTCTCCCCAGACGGCAGACTGATAGTTTCCTGTGGAGACGACCGAACCGTCCGTCTTTGGGACACGTCCACCAAACACTGTCTCAACTGTTTCAGCGACTGCTGCGGGTAAACGCTCCAAAGAATCCCAAATCTCCTGTGCTGTCAGGTTGAAGTCAGCTTACATGTTGTTCAGGATGACGGTTTTTGCTCTGGAGAAATGGAATTTTCACACGGAAAAGATCCTTCTTTTGAGAAAAATTTCTGTTTTTTTTCTTTTGCAACAAAAAAATCTTATCAAGAAAGTTTTTCAGTAGCAAAACCTGAAAACATGTCTTAGTGACTTGAATTTTGATTTCTTTAAATGAGAATTCTTGTTTTTCTTACTCAATTGGCAGATGTTTTTTTTTGCTCTTTTAAGAAAATCTTAAACAAGAATTTCCTTTAATGTCTTTCTTTCTTTCTTTTTATTTATTTCTTTTTCTTCCTTTCTTCTTTCTTTTTTTTTTTTTTTTCCTTTCTTTTTTCTTTCTTTTCTTTCTTTCTTTCTTTCTTTCTTTCTTTTTCTTTCTTCTTTCTTTCTTTCTTCTTTCTTTCTTTCTTTCTTTCTTTTCTCTTTCTTTCTTTCTTTCTTTCTTTCTTTCTTTCTTTCTTTTCTTTCATTTATCCTGTCGGTTTCAGTGATCACCATTTGATCACTTTTGATTTTATTCTGGGGTCCTGTACTAGGAGGGTTTCGTATTGGCATTTTAATACTAAACTTCTTTTGGATAAGACCTTTTGTGAGAATTTAGAGTTTTTTTGGGAAAATGGAGGTGTAGAAAGGGGGATTTTTTGTCTGGTAGTCAATGGTGGGAGGTGGGAAAAGCACAAATACGCGTGTTTTGTCAGCAGTATTCAAGTCATGCTACAGTCACTGTTAAAAAAGCCATCTCTGCTTTAGAGAAAGATATTTCTAGCCTTGAGATGTGCAGAGCAACTCCTTCTGTTTCATGTGAGCAGGTGCTGAAACAGAAAAGAAATGAACTGAGTTCCTTTTTGAGAGAGAGAGCGAAGGGGGGGTTGGTTAGAGCCCGTTTCACCACCATTAGAGATATGGATGCTCCCACATCCTTTTTCTTTAATCTGGAGAGATCCATCTCTCAAAAGAAACAACTGGTCTGCCTTCGCCTCTCTGATGGGACAATCACCACAGACCCAGTTACTATGAGGGCCCATGCAGTGGATTTCTACAGCACCCTTTTCAAGGAGCAGGAGTGTGACAGTGACTGTGTGGACCAGCTGCTGGAGGGGCTTCCAAGGCTAAGCGACAGAGACAGAGTTGAGCTGGATTCTCCAATCACGTTGGATGAGTTAACTGCGGCTGTGTGTCAGATGACACCCGGGAAGTCTCCAGGGCTGGACGGATTGCCATCGGAGTTCTACAAGCGTTTCTGGAAGTGTCTCGGCCCGGATTTTCTGGAGGTGGTGCAGGAGTGTTCAAGGACTGGCATGCTGCCTTCCTCATGTCGTCATGCTGTTCTTTCTCTCCTGCCTAAGAAAGGAGATCTGACTCAGCTCAAAAACTGGAGACCACTTGCTTTATTATGTACAGACTATAAGTTGCTCTCTAAAGTTTTATCTAACAGGTTGAAGAAGTTTCTGGATCAAATTATTCACACTGACCAATCCTATAGTGTGCCAGATCGCACCATCATGGATAACCTTTTTGTTGTGCGTGATGCGTTTGATATTTGCAAATCATATGGTGTTAATGTTGGGCTGATCTCTCTGGATCAGGAGAAAGCCTTTGACCGGGTTGACCATTCTTATTTATTTTCCACTTTAAAAGCTTTTGGTTTTGGGGAGGGTTTTATTTCACTTTTGAGTCTTTTGTACAGACAGGCTTTTTGTTTGGTTAAGCTCGGAGGGGGGTTGAGTTGTCCCGTGATGGTTCAGAGAGGTATTCGACAGGAATGTCCTCTTTCAGGCCAACTTTACACAATTGCGATAGAACCTTTGCTCATTAAGCTGCGGGCTAAGCTGACGGGGTTCCTTCTTCCAGGGCTCCCTCACAGAACATCTATTGTGGTTTCTGCCTATGCTGATGACGTCTCTGTTTTTGTACGCCATCAGGAGGATGTTGACCTTCTATGTAATTGTCTAAGTGTATACCAGAAAGCGTCATCGGCTAAAGTTAACTGGGAGAAGAGCACTGCTTTGCGTTTGGGGCACTGGGTGGACGTGCCGTTGCCAATTTTGCCAGGAGACCTTGCTTGGGTCACTGAGGGCATACTTTTTTTGGGAGTGTTTTTGGGCACGGATGATTACCAAAAGCAGAATTGGGAGGGTGTTATGGAGCGAGTGTGTTCCAGACTGTCTAAATGGAAGTACCTGCTACCACAGCTTTCCTACCGGGGTCGAACACTTGTTGCCAATAATTTGGTTGCCTCGATGCTCTGGTATAGACTGGTCGTGCTGCCGCCTCCTGCAAGTTTAATTTCAGCGATCCAGAAGACTTTGGTGGACTTTTTCTGGTCAGGTCACCACTGGCTGAGGTCTGCTGTCCTCTACCTCCCAGTTGATGAGGGTGGTCAGGGTCTGGTTGACATCGGTTCACGAGTGGCGGCTTTTAGGCTGAGGACCGTTCAGCGCCTCCTCTACCATCCAGATATGCCATGGACAGATACTGCTCGTGTGCTGCTAAGGAAATCCGGTAACCTGGGATATGACAAACATCTATTTCTGGTCCAACATGCAAACCTGGATTTGACAGGAGTTTCCCCGTTTTATCTCTCCGTCCTGCACGCTTGGAGACTCCTGGTTTTCAAGAGAGATGCTGGTTTATCTCCTGGACCATGGCTGTTTGAAGAACCGCTGTTCGGCAGCATCCTCCTCTCCTCCCAGGCACTGTCTTCTGCAACCATGAGGGAGTATGGCTGCGTGAAGCTCGGCCATCTCCTGAAGGAACCAATTTCTGAGCTGGCTGCGGCTGCAGGGGTTCATTCCACCAGAACGTTGCAGAGGATAGTGGATGAGGTCTGCCAGTCGCTACCTGAGAACCTGCAAAGTTTTTTGAGGGATCCTGCGGCTGTTTCCCAATGGGTGGATGGAATGGATTTTCCTTTTCCCCCCTTGCAGGTATCTCCATCCTGCGCCATGAGGGGAGAAGATGGAAATAAGCTGCTGTCCTGGACGTCCCCACAGCTTGGGAATTTGGAGACTTTGGGAAAGAAGGCCCTCTACCTCGTGTCCGTCAAGGTCTCCAACGTGAGCTCTCTTGCAGACGTCAGAGCGTCGGGGTGGACTGGTTTTTTTGGCAACGGGGCTTCCCCAAGGGGTTGTTGGAGATCCCTGTACAAAGCTCCTGTTGAAAAACGGGCAGGTGACCTCCAGTGGAGGGTGGTACATGGGATCATAGCCACAAACAGATATCTGACACACGTCAATCCTGGCACGGGGGATGGGTGTCCGTTTTGTTCAGTAAGTGAGTCGGTGGTCCATTTATTTGTTGATTGTCGGCGTCTGACAGGTCTTTTTTCTTTTCTGCGGGTGCTGTTTGAGGGTTTGGGGGAACAGTTTGGTTTGGGTTGTTTCATTTATGGCCCAAAATACCAAGCGAAGAAAAAGAGTGCGCACACACTCCTTAATTTCCTCTCGGCTGAAGCTAAGCTGGCAGTTTGGAGGTCCCGGAACAACCGGATCCAGGGAACCGGGTCAGACGACGCTTTGTTTCTTTTTAGGAGGCGATTGGTGGCACGTTTGGGGGTGGAGTTCAGTTTTTATAAACGTATTAATTCTGTTGCTGAGTTTTGAAAAATCTGGGCGTTTAAAAATGATTTATGTTCTATTAGCGGAGACTCTTTGGTGTTGAATTTTTGAAGTTTTGAAGTGTTTGGTTTTCCCTTTGTCTTTTTCATTATCAGTTGATGTAATTTTGATTTTGTAAAACGCTGCCCGATATTAAAGGTGTTTTACAACTTAACTCAACTCTTCCTTTCTTTCTTTCTTTCTTTCTTTTTTTTTTTTTTTCTTTTCCTTTTTCTTTTTCATTGTGAAGCAAAAACAAACTTCTGCAGAGAGTTTGATCTCCTTAAATACCAGAGCAGCGCAGTGTTCTGACCTTTGAGTTCTGCATGGTGTTTCATCTGATGGTCTGCTGCGACTCAAGGCAGATTTTGTCTCTTCAGATCGTCAACATTTGTCGATTTTAACTCCAGCGGCACCTGCATCGGTTCTTCAGGAGCCGACAGCTCCCTCAATATCTGGGATATTCGGACCAACAAGCTCCTTCAACACTATAAAGGTACAGTCGTTCAGTCAATGCTGGAGCCAGACTGTGTCTGTGTTTCCAGTCACACACTCATTCTAATCCTCTGAAATTATCTCCCAGATTTATGGGACTGCTTCACTTTTCAGGCGAGACTCTAAAGGCCCACTGGCCTGAATACTTTCTGTTGGTCCACTTAAACCCACCTGGTTCAGTTCATCATCAGCTCTGCAGAGGCCTGATGATGACGTAAACATGCAGACTGGTGGGCCTCCAGGACTAGAAATGTCATGGAAAAAAACAGATGGAGAATCCATAGATACTCCAGTCTGCTCCAGAAACATCAAACAAGAACGTTTGTGAAGTCTGATATTTATAATCATAGTAGAGTGTGGAAAAATATACTTCAGGCAATACAACTATTGCTCTAAAATAGTAGATTAATGCTGGATATTAAAGCTACCACAAACGATTATTTTAATGGTCGACTAATCACCGATTATTTTTTCCGATTAGTTGACTAATTGGGTCATGCTGGACGTAAAGCGCACGTCTTAACCATTATTATCTTTAAAGTAACCAAAAACTAGATATATATACCTACGATAAAGTGTGAATGCTGTAAGCTGAATTTGGCCGCTGAAGATACTGAAATTGATAGCTAAAGCGCTGAAGTTGAGAGCTGAAATCCTGAAGCTGATAGCCAGCTAAAATATTAGTTAAATGCAAAATTCACCTAAAAAACTCAAAAAACTTAGGTTAGCCGAAACAGCTAGCATGTAGCTTAAAAAAATAGCTAAACTTCAAAATAGCCTAAAGAGAACTTTATAAAAGCCTAAATTAGCAAAACAGGTCGTTTAAATATTAGCTTAACTCCAAAACAGCCTAAAAAAGAAAAATAAAAAGCTTAAATTAGCTAAAACAGCTAGCACATGGATGAAATATTAGCTAAACTCCCAAATAGTCTAAAAAGCTAACTAAATGTCAAAACCGTCCAAAAAGCTAGCATAATGCTATTATAACTTTCAACTTTTCAACTTCGACTCCATATAATATAAAGTAACGACTAATCGACTATTAAATTAGTCGTCGACTATTTTTATCATCGATTAGTCGACTAATCGTAGCAGCTCTACTGGATACATAAACTCTATTTTCTACTGTCACAGCAAGTAAATACGTCTTGTGAAGATTTTTCTTTTTAAATTAACATTTATTTATCCAGGCTGTACAGATTATGAACCACATGGTGGAGAAGTTTGACCAGAACATTCCTGTAATATGCTTTTCTTTTCCACTAAAGATAAAAACTCATTTTATTAAAGGTTTCTTCTTTTTTTTTAAGAGTTGGAAGAAGATTTTGTTCAGTTTACCAGGATTTGAAGACTGTGTGTTGTTTTCTACTCGTTCCATTTTAAACCTTCATTGGAAGGTGGAGCATATACTGGAACTTCAGTCAGAGTAAACCTTCAGGATGGAAAAGCTGTGGAGAACATTTTCAGGATCTGTTGTTAAAGTCCTCCTACAGCAGGGGTGTCGAACTCAATCGTACAGAACACACCTCGGGTCAAACGCACCCCGGGTCAAACGCACCTCGGGTCAAACACACCTCGGGTCAAACGCACCTCGGGTCAAACGCACCTCGGGTCAAACGCACCCCGGGTCAAACGCACCTCGGGTCAAACGCACCCCGGGTCAAACGCACCCCGGGTCAAACGCACCTCGGGTCAAACGCACCTCGGGTCAAACGCACCTCGGGTCAAACGCACCCCGGGTCAAACGCACCCGGGTCAAACGCACCTCGGGTCCTCGGGTCAAACGCACCTCGGGTCAAACGCACCTCGGGTCAAACGCACCCCGGGTCAAACGCACCCCGGGTCAAACGCACCTCGGGTCAAACGCACCTCGGGTCAAACGCACCTCGGGTCAAACGCACCCCGGGTCAAACGCACCCCGGGTCAAACGCACCCCGGGTCAAACGCACCTCGGGTCAAACGCACCTCGGGTCAAACGCACCCCGGGTCAAACGCACCCCGGGTCAAACGCACCTCGGGTCAAACGCACCTCGGGTCAAACGCACCTCAGGTCAAACGCACCTCAGGTCAAACGCACCTCAGGTCAAACGCACCTCAGGTCGCGGGCCGAACAGGATAAACATTTGTTATAAATTCTAAAACTACTTTTTGAAAACTGTAAGGATGTAACTTTTTAACATAAATAAAAAAAATGCAGGAATATTATTCCAGAATAAATCAGTTTTAAACATTAAATAACTTTTCAATATTTCACTCTCTTTAAGAATAAAATTTGTAAAAATTCTACAAGTTAGGATTAAGCACAAGATAACATCGGGTCATTAACAACAAAAAAATAAAATGATCTGGAGGACCGGACCCCCCCCCCCCCCCCCCGGCCTTGACTTTGATACATGTGCCTTAGAGCATTTCTTTTTAGTTTTTAACTAAAATCCCACAAACTAAATGTCTTAAAGAGCTATTTTCATGTTGATCTGAAACCTCTGTCTCCAAAATATCCTCTGAGGGGGCGTGGCTTTAGGAGCACCGCCCCCGATCCCCCCTGTCTGATTATGATAGCTCTGTGTCTCACTAGCATAAATCTTCTCTGCAGCTACATAAAAACCTCCATCAATCTGGGTAATGTCCAGCCGTATGGTTCTGATCCGGATGTCAGCTCAGATCTTCATGGACAGAACTTCCTCCAACATCCTGATTCTTTCTCCTTCCAGTTCACCAAAGACTCTTTGATGTTTCTTGACGTTGCTGTGATCAATCCATTCAATCCATTGGTTTCTCAGAGCAGAAAATAATGAAAGCTAACATCCAAATGCTCTTTCATTCATTTACAATCCTTTCCAAGTGCGGTCAAATGAGCCGCCGTTCACATTTCCGTGGTCACATCAAGAAGCTCCGTGGAGTCTGGTGGAGATTTTCCAGAGTTCTCAGGACTGCTACCGTAAGTACTGGATGAAAGTCAAAGCAAAAATCCAGTGACGGCTGATTGGAGCACAGAAATGTGAACGGCGGCTCATTTGACTGCAGTCAATGTGAAGATAGCATCTTCTCTTCTCCAGAACCTGAACTAGACACGCTAGCCGGACCAGATGAGGGTTTAGTGCATGTGCAGCAGAAAGAAGATCAATAATGAAAAACAGAGTCTGTCCAAGACTGTTGGATTGATTTAAAAGAGAAATGCTCGGAAATGCAAAAACAAAATGATTTCTTATTACATTTATTCTCTTTCACAAGGAAGATGACACACGTACATGATAAAACCAAAAAAAAACTGGATTTTCATCAGAGGTGAACGATCCAGAGCCGTAGTGATGTTCAGGTTTTGCTTCTTGCTAAAGTTAACAGAAAACCATTTGAGATCAACATGGCTTAAAGTAAATAAGATTATTTCTTTGTGTATTTATGTCATGTTTGTTGACTCTGATCTCTTCTACATGAAGGTATAAATGATGCAGATTAAATACATATTATTTTAATTTCCAATCATCTAGTAAAAAAAAACCCAAAACCATAAAGCAACAACTCAAACACGATTTATCTCCTGGTTTGATCTCTGATCTTCACATGTGAATTGAATCAGATCACCATCTAAGTCCTCAGAGGACTTCACTGCCCTGATCTAGGTTCATGAAACTTTCATTTGGATTGTTTCTGTGTTTTGTAGTCCATAGTGAAGGAATCAACAGTTTTTCTTTTCACCCATCAAACAACTTCCTGATCAGCGGCTCCAGCGATCACACTGTGAAGATCCTGGATCTGCTGGAGGGACGCCTCATCTATACTCTCCATGGACACAAGGTGACGCTGCAGTTCCATTGCTTTCCACTCATGTTGTAGTAAAGGCCACGTTGCCCCAGCGGTCTGCTTAATGCCATGCATGAATGCTTAATGCCTTTAGGAAGAGCAGCAGGTCGACATAACTTCCTGTGAAGATGACTTTTATTTTGAAAATGTTGTTGTTCAGGACGCCGTGAAGTCGGTGTTGGGCTTTTCTCAGGCTGGAGATCTCTTTGCATCAGGAGGCGGTGACTGTCAGGTGAGCAACTTTGTTGAGAGCCTTTATCCAATGCTTTGGTGCCTGTTAAAATCACAATGTATTTGCAACTTCAATATTTTATTTTTATTTGTTATCTCACTGTTTATCACACATCCATAACAACACAACACAATGATTCGTGATACATGGCTCACATTATCGATGATATCGAGATACTACGATAATTGGTAAAAATCACCTCTAATAAACATTATATAGAAGAACACATGTTTTTTTAAATCTATTTCCCCATTTATTTTTTTAGATTGAACACAATGCTGTAAGCTGAATGGAACTGTTGAAAATGCTGAAGCATAATGCTAACTAGAATACTAACTAAATGCTAAATTAGGAAAAAAAAAACCTGAAGAAATGTCTAAATATACCAAAAAAAGCTAGCATAATGTTAAAACATTAGCTAAACTCCAAATTAGCCTAAATACTTGGAAAATGTAGAAATTAGCCAAACAGCTAGCATTATGTTAAAATATTAGCTATACTCTAAATTAGCCTAAAAAAAAATAGAAAAATATCTAAAATAACCAAAACAACGAGCAGAATTCCGAAACATTAGCTAAACTCCAAATTATCCTAAAAACTTGAAAAATTTAGAAATTAGCCAAAACAGCTAGCATTATGTTAAAACATTAGCTAAACTCTAAATTAGCCTAAAAACCTTTAAAAAAAAGATGCCTAGTTTTGTCAATATTTTAGCAATATTCTAACATTTTAGCTAAACTCCAAATTAGCCTTAAAACTATGAACATATCTAAATGAGTCAAAAGCAGCTAGCATGTTGCTACATTAAAAGCTACACTCCAAATTACTTCTGAACATTTTCAGTTTGAAGAGGGTTTCTTGCTGAAAGTTCAGAAGTTCACAAGTTTCATAGTGCACACGTTTTTTTAAAGATTTGAACAATTTCTTAACTATTTCCTACGCAACATATTTTGCTCAACATTTCAAAAACAATAAAGTTTATGAATACTGATGGTGCAAGCAGGAATGTCCTGAACGTTTTGATACTGATTACTGAAAGTGTGATTGAATTTTAACGCGCCAAAAATGTACAGAAAGGAGAATTACTACAGTTTGAATGTTTACTAAGCATTCTTATGCAACATTCTGAAATCAGTAACACTGTCTGTGATGAGCAATGACACCATTTGAATTGGAATTATCCGTATAATTCAGTGATAGCGATGTAATAAATTAATTTTTCCAATAAAATGTGTTATGTGCCACTGATTCACAACAATATGAGTAAAGAAATACAGTTTTAAGCTTCGTTTTCTCCACACGTGTCCTCAGTTATGAGAAAAATACCACAAGAACTTGTTAAAAACGTCAATTTTTACTTTGAAGGCAGAACATTTTGGGAAGTTTCCTCAAACTGTATCTGTAAAGGGATTAGAATTGATGTATAAATGAAAACCGTTTACCTCCCTAACGCTGCTAAATGAATCAACTGTTAACTCATGGCGTCATATCAGTTTTGTCCTGGACTCTTTCTTTCATTTGTTCCTCAAAACAGAGTTGTGACTGTCTTCCAGATTCTTCTATGGAGGACAAACTTTGACAGAAGGTCTTATCACGAGGTCCTGCAGAAACACGTCCAGAGGTCCACCCCAGATCCGCCCCCCCACCTGTCTGACATCCATCCCAGGAGCCCCCACCTGCACCACCCTCAGGAATCTGCCATCCAGGTCCTTCCCGTCTCAGCGCGCTCACAGAAGTAACAACGTCCAGCTGTTTCACGTCACGGGTTTGTTCACAGATCGGTCCGGCGGTGGCCGACACGCGCTCCGCCGACCCGCGGGTCATTGAGCTGGGTCAGCCCCCCCACAACAACACGGTAAGCTGACGCACAAATCTGGAGCTCCACACGCGTGACAAACTGGAGGAAGAATCATTTCAGTAAACACTCTGGAGCAGCATCTCCGCTCAATGACTAGTCTATTTCTCTAAAGACAATGTTTCACAGGACAGGAATCCCACATTTTTATAAATATTGGTTATTTGGCTGACCACCAGGTGGCAGTGAAGAGCCATGGTTAGTCTTCCTCTGAAACTGTAAAGAAGACACATTAACATGCAATGTGAATTCATTCTGTACCTTTTATCATTTTCTCTCCTGCATCTTTTGTTGAGGAATCTGTTCAGAAACTGTTAGCTTTTTGTTTATGATCAAACTTATTTTTAACTATTTATTATGACATGTTAATAAAAAAATGGATTTAACATAATTGTCCACTAATTTAAAAAAAGGAAGTTTCCTATATTTTTTAAATTCTTTTTGTAAATATATTTTATTTAAAGTGTTTCCAAGCATAAAAAATGAATCTGGATGTAAGCGGAAAGTTCTCACTATTTTGCAAGCTAAAGCGCCGCATTAGTCTAATCTCTTATCCGTTTACCCTAATCAAGCTGATTCAGAGAAACGGTCTGAAACACCTGCACGGATTCCTTTTTCTTTTTTTTTTCAGTCCATAATGTAAAGGTCTAAAGATTATTAGGAAAGCGGCTCACTCTGCTTGATCTCTGTGGAGCTGCTCAGGTCATGCCTGCCTGGGAAACGTCTTTTCCGCTGCTCAGCGAGGATCAGAGAGCTCGCCGCGGTCCGTCATGGCTGCCGGGTCTTGTGATAGCTGAATGTTTGCATTGAAGAGCCGTGTCCTCTCACTACCATGTTCTCACGCTGTCCCTGACTCCGGATCAGCTGTTTCTGGTTCAAGTTGATCTGGTTGTTCCAGTAATAAACCACAGATATCGCTAAAAATACACCTAAAACATTATTACCAGCAGTTAATAGCGTGGAGGAGGAGTTGTAGAGTCTAATAGCTGACAGGAAAAAGATCTGCTGAAACGCTCCTTTCTGCATCGAGGTTCAAGTCTCTGACCAAAGGAGTGTCTGAAGCAGAGAATCAGGATGAAGAGGATTGTCCACGATGGATTCCCGATTCTGTTCTCCTCGTACCGCCACGCTCACAGACTCCAGGGGACGTCCCAGAGCACAGCAAAATCTTCCTGTTAGGAACAGGAAGTTGGGCTGCCCGCTGGTGTGCTTGGTGGTCAGCACTCTCACCTCACAGTGAGGAGATCCTGGTTTGAATTAGTGATGCACGATATTGACTTGTTACAACCGATATCGATAATCAACCAATTTTTTTTTTTAATGCTTGAGGGACAAAAATGCAAGTTCAAAGTAAGCGTGCATGGCTCTTGTGTATTTCAAAAAACAAGTGAGTGATTATCGGTCCATTTTATCTGCCAATTTTTCTCTTATTGCCGTAAAATCGTTATGTCCATTATCAGCCGATAAATATCATAACCGATATTATTGCACAACCCTAGTTTTAATCCCAGCTGGGTCCTTTCTGTGTGGATTAATTATGTTCTCATGAATACGTGGGTTTTCTCCAGTTTCCTCCCAGAGTCTAAAAACAGGCTTCGTAGTAGGGCTGGATCAGTTTAACCCTTTAACACCTGAGGTGACCCTTTAAGGGTAACCAAAGATTAAATCAACTTTTTTTGGCTGTTGACCTCTATAAATGAGGCTTTAAAAGAGCTGTCTGTTGGGTTTTACTAAACTTTTGACAAATTAAAATAAACTTTTTTACTTACTAATAATATAATCAGAAACCCTCTGTTTGCTGCCCCCTACAGGTTGAAACGAGGTATTACAGATTACTTTTTGAGATTGGTCAACTGCTGTAAGTCCCAGAAGTTTCACATCATCATGCTCTGCAGCTCCAGTATAAAAGCCCCGCCCATCTTTGAGTCTGTAATGGTTGGTTGTTAGCTTTAGCTTTAGCATGCCTCAAAGGTTTATTGCCTTAGTTGTCAAAAATCTACTGGGTTGTACAACTTTCTGGTGGACTTGGAAGTTAGGGAACAGATGTTGAGTGTGATTGGCCTTATATTGAGCGAACTCTGTCCTGGTGATGGATTTACAATGAACATTTCACTCGGGATTGTTAGCTTAATACGTTAGCCTTCATTAGCCATGATGCTAGCTGCATTTTACCACTCAGACACGGGTCCCCCTCGGACCTGCCAACTCTCAGCCGTGCCGGTGTGGTGCCAAGGTGTGTTCCCCCTGCCAGAATGTGTATCCCCAACACAATATGAGTGTTACAAAACAAATCAACGCCTGAGACCGAGGATACACAATCTAAGAGGGGAACGTACCTTGGCACCACAGCATTGCTGTCAAATCATCAGCTTCTAAATATTAGTGATTTTTGTTTTGCCTCTGTACTAAAATATCTAACTGAGCTTGTAAATGTTTGTCATCCAAGCTCAGAAAGGAGGGAGGGAAAAGGATCATGTTCAATGGAATGAATGACTGACAAAGTTTAATAACAAAAGGCTTTTTCTATAAAAAAAATACTTCAAAATCCTAAATAAATAAACATCTTTTACCACATTTTCAAATGAAACTACAACTTTTATTAATTTGAAGATTACATAAGTGATAAATAAATCTCAGTCGCATTCAAAATTTACCCTTAAATAGATGATTTCATCGTACTTTGAGAATAGGGCTTTAGCTAGCATCTTTAGCTGATACAAGAAACATTTTTAAACTTAAGAAAATGGATAATATCATCTGTCAAACTGTTAAGATTGAAAACACAGAGATAATAGCTGTAAATGTTGTGGCAGGTTAAAGTTTTAGTCCTCAGCTCCTTCACTAAAGTCTGCTCTCTGTCGTGTTTATGTCACTCAGCAGAAAGTTAGTGTTAGCGCTGCAGATTCTAGCTGGACTTTCTCTAGTCCATACGACCAAGAGAGAAATTCAACACTGGCGGCAAGTATTTAGAAAATTATGCGTTAACTCAATTTCACTTTCTTACCAAAAAAAACCAAAAACGACTAACAACAAGATTCAGCCTCGTAGGTTCTTAAAGTAGCTAGCTACGTGCTACTTTGGTAGCAGCAACGTGCATCTTGGCTGCACATTTTACATGTTGTCAACATGAATTTCCATCAGTTTTTGTGCTGGATGTATATTATAGATACATAGTAATATCATCAGCCTCATGTTAAAACATCTAACATTAACATAAACATACACTGAAGAACCAAGCTAGCATGCTACTCGCGAGTTGCTAGCACCCACTTTAGCACACAGTCACCGGTTCTCAGCCTGATTTCTCTCTATTAAAATGTGATTCCTGTCCTGTGATGATTCCTCTCCATCGGATTATTATCGGGTTTTTGAAGTTGATTACAAAACATTTGTGCTTCTTTTCGCACTTATGCGGGCCTCCTCCGTTCATCACTCGTGAAGACTCAACGCATAGTGATGCCACGTGTCTGTCACGCCATATGTCACGTGATTTACAATCCAGTATTGTAGATCAATGACTAACTTTTCAACCGTTAACATGATCATTCCGGTAGATTCTGAAGGAGATGAGCGGCTTCTCCTTCAGAATCTACTGGAATTATTGTGTTAATGGTTGAAAAGTTACACTAAATCAAAGAACATAAAGTCCGGTGTGAAGAGGTTAAATGGTGGTTGAGTTTCGGCGCCCTCCCCAGTGGGGTCGAGTCGGTAACCAGTTGGTTCTCCCGTGGCTTCAGCTGCTGCTGGTGTGAATGGAGGAGGTGCTGGAGGAGGGGGGGGGGGGGCTGTGGTCACTAGGAGTTGTGGTGTGAGCGCGTGGGAGGATGGATCATTCATGCGGAGACGGGTTCGGCGTGTGCCGCCTCTGCTGTCAGCTCTCATCAGCTGACTCCCATCACGGAGAAGCCTCGTCTTCCCCCGCCCTCCCCGCCGCCGCCGCCGCCGCTGATGTGCGTGCACTTAGAGGGCTTTCCCTTCCGCTCTGCATCCGTGCTTCCCTCCATCACCCTAATGGGTTCATGCCTCAGCGGAAACACGGAGATAAGGGATGTGAGAGCCTGAAGAGCAGATGAAAAGCACGACACACACACACTCATGGATGGAGGGGGGGGGCAGAAGGCCTGAGGTGTGGATGTGGGATCAGGATGTTCCTCTTGCCATCTGTGTCCTTTCAAAGGGTATTTTTGTGTCTTCACTTTTAATGTGATAAATTACTTTTCTGTGCATTTTAGCGTTAAAAAGAAAAAATCCCCCACATTCCCTGAAGCGGCTCATTTACAGTCAATCTGTTTTCCTCACATTTTCACATGATTCAGCTTTGAGAAAGCACAGGAACTGTTCATCACAGTGTAATGGAAAGTCACTGAGAAAAGCATCAGCTGTGAAGGTTTTGTTTACTTCCTGAGTCTATTGTTCCTCTGCCACAAACAATTATTGTAATAATCGACTAATCACTGATTATTTTTTTCCGATTAGTCGACTAATCGGGTCATGCTAAGTGGATATAAAACACACATCTTAACCATTATTAGCTTTAAACTAAGTAAAAATAAAGACAATAAAGGTGATAGTTTTTTTAAACTAGAAAGAATTTGCCGAAGATGCCGAAGCTTTTTGCTGAAAATACAATTTACTTTAATTCCTGGAGGGATTTACTCAAAATGGATGAGCTATTCACAAAATGCTACATTTGCTAAAAGACTGGAAATGTTCATTAAAAAATGACGAAAGAGCGCTGAAAAATTTATATTAAAAAAAAAAAAAACAAAAACGCAAAAATATTTACTGTGATGATAAAATATGAGTTAATCCCAGCAGGAAAGAGTTAAGGACAGTAGTGCCTTTTGGGAAGGAACAACTGGAGGGAGGGGGGAGGGGGGGTGTCAGCAAATGTGCTCCTGCAACTGCACTCTCAGCCAAGACTAACTCCCTTCACTTTCTGTACAAACGTTTCCACTTCCTGTACCCGTCTGGGGGAAGTAACTCATGTAAAACTTCCAGAACGTTCAACGTAAGAGGCAGTCAGCATAATGTTCAAGTCACCAACTGTTAGAGTATTACATGTTGTTGACCAAAACGTAACAGTATTTTGTTCCAAACCAGAAACCTTCAAATGTTCCACATTATTACAATAGAGTTCCACAATATTTATAGATTCTAGAGAACTGAAAATCCGTTAAATTACCTGCATTAAGAGGTCAGATTTACTGAAATCTAAATCTATTCCAATAAAAACATCAAGTTCCATGTGAACACAGGACCATTATACTGTAGCAGCTTCACAATTCTTGCATCCATTGAACTTTTTGGTGAATTTTTACTTGAATGATGTCAGAATGTCCTCCCCGAGCTGCTGCAGGACTGCCCCACCCTCACAGATATCTGAGGATGCTCCGAAGGGGGAGGGGAGGATCAGGTAATCTCCTTAAAGCAGCCCGTGATGCGAGCGTGTTCCTGCAGCATCAGACGGAGCCTCATCATGATGAAAGGACCGCCGAAGAAAGTGGTCAATCAGAAGCTCCACCTACTTTTCAGAGGTCATTTTCACTCCTTCAGGGGCCGATCGGCTGTCTTCTCACGATTCCAGCCCAAACCATGACTCCACCACCTCCTGGCTGACATTACAGCCTTGCTGGGACACGGTGGCCGTCCACCAAGCAGCCACCGCTCCACCCATCAGTGAACCAGAAACTTCATCAGCTGTTTCTGCTGTATTATGATGTATTTAGCAGCTGCTCTCTAAATCTGATGTCTGCGGAAACTTCTTCACTCTGTCCTTCTCTGCACCAACCCGTATGTCTGAATCAGCCACAAATCTCTTCATAGTACGATGAGCACGCTTAAGCTTTCATGACACATCAAAGGCTTTCCTACCTTCTCCAAGACATTCAACTATTTCACACTTTTTGATTTATTGTCACATTATGACTATGCAGCTTGCAGGACACTGTTGTTCCTCCTTGTTGTGAGCATAAAAGTTTGAATGTTTCTCAGGCTCTTGCTAACAAACTTTAGTCTAATATTAATGATGCTAAAGAAAGGTAAGCCTCATTTCCAGCTCCAGAGGCAGAATCCTATCCCTGCTTTGCTCTCCTCACCCAAACTGTTTCACCCAGATCGTCTGTCTGACTACTTTTTCCTCCTTTATCTTATTTCTTGTCAAACACACACACACCTGCACACACACACACTGGAGTTGTGTCCTAAATAGGGAAGATTTAGTGTTGCTCGTGGGCTTTGGAGAGCAAAGTCGATTCTGTCTTCTTTTCTGAAGCTTGTCTCATACTTTGTCTTTTCTCCTTTTGATGATTGTTGATACTTTCTGATTAATTAGCTTGTTCCAAATGTATTTTAATGATCACTTTTCCTTCTATGCAGTTGCCGTCATCCTCTTGCATTTGCCAGTTTTGTTACAACTAACACATTACCAGTTCTATAGCAACTCTTGTCCTTCATTTATGCTGTGTATGTTCTTTCTTTTAGTGTATAACACTGCCATAGGTTTGACTTGTATATATTATTGGTTAAATTTCACTTAAAAATTAGTTGTTGTTGCTTATCCAACTTTGTCCCGTTCCCTGGACCATTTTACCTTATAACAAAGCTCACATCCCCCAAGTCATTTTTTTTCCCAAATTTGAAACCCTTTAAAGTCCCCCGATGACAATTTTTTTATTTAAAAAAAATCATTCCCAGTAGTGCTTTAATAATGATTATAAAGTTTTTAACAAAAATAAACAATCTAAATGTCTTAAAAGGGCATTTTTCATGTTGATCTGAAACCTCTGTTTCCAAAATCTCCTCTGAGGGGGCGTGGCTTTTAGTAGCTCCTGATCCCCCTTTCTGATCATGATAGCTCTGTGTCTCTCTAGCATAAATCTACATAAAAACCTCCATCAATCTGGTTAATGTCCAGCCGCATGGTTCTGATCCAGATGTCAGCTCAGATCTTCATGGACAGAACTTCCTCCAAAATCCTGATTCTTTCTCCTTCCAGTTCACCAAAGACTCTTTGATGTTTCTTGACGTTGCTGTGATCAATCCATTCAATCCATTGGTTTCTCAGAGCAGAAAATAATGAAAGCTAACATCCAAATGCTCTTTCATTGATTTACAAGCCTTTCCAACTGCGGTCAAATGAGCCGCCGTTCACATTTCCGTGGTCACATCAAGAAGCTCCGTGGAGTCTGGTGGAGATTTTCCAGCGTTCTCAGGACTGCTACCGTAAGTATTGGATGAAAGTCAAAGCAAAAATCCAGTGACGGCTGATTGGAGCACAGAAATGTGAACGGCGGCTCATTTGACTGCAGTCAATGTGAAGATAGCATCTTCTCTTCTCCAGAACCTGAACTAGACACGCTAGCCGGACCAGATGAGGGTTTAGTGCATGTGCAGCAGAAAGAAGATGATTGATGAAAAACAGAGTGTGTCCAAGACTGCTGGATTGACGATCAACATATTTCCAGTAGATTCTGAAGGAGAAAAGCGTTTTTCCTTCAGGATCTGATGGAATTATCGTGTTAATGGTTGAAAAGTTTCAGTATGTTAAACCTTTTGGTGTTTCAGCACCTCTGGTGTTAAAGCGTTAAGAACAAATGGGCTCGGAGATGCATTGATACATCCAATGCAGGAAAGTCCTTATTGTTCATTATGACATTTTTAACCATGTTTGGTCCATGTGACTTTAATTGTTTAAGGATTTTGTAAAAGTATTCTCCTTTTTTCTTATTATAAACCTCATGCATGCGCCGCCATAAACTCCTGATGTCACAGATGAAAAAAGTCATTATCAAAGACAGAGAGCAGATCTGCCACTATGCGGCTGTAGGAAACCTTCACTAATGAAACTGGATGATTGCTGGGATCCAGAATCAGTGTGAATGTACTTCATGTGAAAATAACAGGCTACCTTAACGTCTGGCAGCTTCGCCGGCTGATGCTATTTTCTCCCTCAGTGGAGGCAGAAAGGATGTGGCCTGTTGAACTGCGTAGGCAGATCAGACAGCTCCTGGTTCTGCTGCTGGTCGGGTTTATTTCTGTACGTCTCATTTAGGTTTGCAGAAAAACACGCTATTCCTTTTTTTCCCCCAAACAGTTCCCAATGTGTGTGTTTCTTTTTCTTTTTCATTTATCCTATTTGGATGAATAAATCAACAGGCCTTGGTCCCCAATGGCAAAGGACAGACTGTTATCTTTAGTTAATAACTAGTTTTATTTTAGAATTTTGAGTTGAAGCCTGTAAAGCCTGGCGGTCGTTTGAACAGTTCATTTTTTAGTCATATTCTGTGAGGATATTCTTTTAGAAACTTTCCAGCCTTTCAATAAACCCTTAAATGAATGAAATGGCCTCATTTTGGATTAAGAGACAAAAATTGAAGATTAGGAAAGTAAAAGAAGATTGTTTTAGTTTCTGCCGTACAAGTAAAATAATCATTTTTCAATTGCAAATATATCTTAGTTTGAGAAAAAATGTCTAATAGTGTCTAGAATTTATATTTTTAATTAAGAATTGTTATTAATTCTTAATTCTTTTTACAAGATTTATGTTTGCTTCTTTAAAGGGACCATACCCTGATGCTCTTAATCTTTTCAGAGTAAACTAAATCTATATATGATCATTTATTACCTTTGGAACACTAAAAAAAAAACCAAAAATATTTATGAAATTGTAGTTATTTTTGCTAGTTTTTTTCCTATCCGGAAGTAAAATGACTCGATTCCTGAGGCTCCGCCTTCCACAGCGTCTCGGTACCGTCCATTTCATGATGTCATCCTAAATCCAGCAGCGTGTTTTTGTTTTTCCTACAAAAATAATAATATTTTTGGCCATTTCTACTCTGTTTCACAACAAAAATTAGGGACGTAGGAAAAAATCAATTCAGTGATATATCGCGATATTTCAGATGGGGATACGTGTATCGATCTAAAATGTTGACATGATGATATTTATTAAATTATTTATGAGCGTCCTTCATCGCCATATAAATAATATATATATAATACAACTGGAAGATAAACTTCTCTATGGAGAAATTGGGTGTTGGTCTTCGACTGGGGGCGGAGCTGGCAGAGCAGACTCTTCCTGAAAGGGGCTGTCTCACGATGTTACATCAGATCGTGAGAACCCGCTCTTTTTCGTGGATATGGGAGGGGCTGTGTGGAGAGCGCAGGTTTGTTAGAGGATTACTCTTAAATGTTTGAACGGATCAAAATACCGCTTTTGGGTTCTAGAATGCACTTAAAAACTCAAAGTTGTTTTTTCTTGTATGGGCCCTTTAAAGAAAAGATGCCATGGGTTCAGAGTTTGTGACTAATTTCTAAGAGGTGAGATTTCACAGTGAACTATTGAGAACTGATTGAACAAGTCTATGTTTTAGGGGTTAAGAAATCTCCTAAAGGTCACGATGATCTTTCTGTTTGTTTCTCTTTTGATTTGAACTAATCTGTTTCTTTCCGCTTAGAGAACTACACTGTAAAAAATTGGATTAATTAATATAAGTTATGTAATTTGTAAATGGATCCTTTTTTCAGTGTAGTTATGTTTATGTTATGACATCTGTTTAACCACTTTTATCAAACTGCAACTCCATATATTTCATTATTAAGAGGGTTTTAAATTATTATTTCATTTAATCTTAAAATGTTTCACAGTATTTGATTTAGGAAATGTCTTTCCTCTAAAGACCTCAGTTGTTTACCATCACACAGATGTTAGCAAACATATGTCTATGTTTGCTACTTTACATGTGATTCTTGGTCTTTTGTCAGATGTGTTTGTGAATCTGGGCTGTCCATGCTTGTTTGTGCTTGTTACTCTTCTGGCAGGCTGTGTTGTTTGATTGTGAGCAGAATGAATTTTTGATGCAGTATTGATGGTTGTTCCAGGTTCAAAAGTAAGGTGGCTAACGGTGCTTAAGCGTTTTATTGTGGCTTTGAGTCTGGTATGTCTGGGAAGGAGTTTGGGTTTGATCAGCACAGTCTGAGAGCTGGAAGGGTCAAACAATGGGCCTATTGGCAATGAGCTATGACATTGTTTTCCAAGGAGGTTCCCACAGGTTCTTAGCGGTCTTTTGGTATTAGCCGTAGTGCTAAAGCTTATTAGCAGGTGACTGTGTGGCAATGTGATTCAGTTTAATCTTTACATGTACAACCAACGGTTTTGGCAACTCCTTCCATTGGCTGGACTTTAGCAGTTGTAAATGTTTTTGTTCTTAATGAATGAAAGTGCGTTCTCCGTCTGCCTCATTTTTACACGTGCTGTTCTTGTTTATCTTCACCCTTGTTGCACTGACGTCCTGCTGTCCTAAGAGCAACGCTGAGATGACCCTCCATGAACACTGTCAACAGAGAGCAAACTACTTAAATCCTGTAGATTAAAGGTTTATGTGTCATGTTGCAGAAAAAGATTCAACCTTCGTTCAGAAAACAGCAGAACATGTGAACAGACACTGTGACATCTGGCTGCTAGTTAAGACAGTTGCAATGTTACAAGAACAATGTTACACATTTAAAATGTATTCATGGACAATATCGTGAATTTTTATTTGCTCCTTCTTTTTAAGAATTAATTTCTAAATTAATAATTTGAAAACATTAAAATTAAATTTAAATTTAAATTTACTAAAGTTTAAAATGAGTTTAAAAAATCTTTCAGTATTATTTAAATAAATATAATATAGTATAGTTAGTATTATTTTATAGTATTATACATTATACTATACAATATTGTATAATGGTTATACAATTTGTATTGAACAAGTATATACTTATATTATAGCATAATATAGTATAGTATAATATAATAAAGTATTTAACATTATAATATGCTGTAGTATAATATAGTACATAACAAAATATAGTATATTATAGTATAGTATATAAAATAATGCAGTATAATATCATATTATATTAGACTATACTGTAGTATAACATGGTATATAATATGATATACTACAATATACTACATTGTACTATTATGTATTATACTATCCTTTAGCATAATATAATATAATATAATATAATATAATATAATATAATATAATATAATATAATATAATATAATATAATATAATATAATATAATATAATATAATATAATATAATAAAGAATTTTATATTATACTATAATTTAGTAAAATATAATTTAATACAGTATATGATATTATAGCATAGTATAATATAGTTAATAGTAGAGTAGAGTAGAGTAGAGTAGAGTAGAGTAGAGATTACATAAAACATATCTCTGTTAGTTTCTGTCATACTTCAAAATAATCAAAAAGACAGAAAATACTAGCTAAAACGTGTTTCCCGATGTCCGAGCTGAACATCACTCCTACCTACTGCAGTTTCCTCTATGAATACTTCCACATTCACCTTTAGTGCTGGCACGTGGCTGGCTATATTTGAACACTTAAGGGAGCTAAATAAAAGAAGTCACCCATTTAGCTAGTTATTCTTAGACCGTCCCGTTGCAGATCCAGTGAATTTGCTGCACCGCTTCAAGGGCCTGGGCACATCCGACATCTCCAACTCTGGTTAAGAACTAAATCCTGTGACACACAACCGGATCTGTGCATGGAAATGCTCACGTTACGGCAATCGGCAAGACGTCTCATCATCAAGATCCATCCGAATATGAATCCCAGGATTAAAGCTGAAAATCGAATCATTGTAACTTTGTCTTATATTGACAGAGTGCAGCACATTATAGATCTGCATTCAGAGGTTATCTGTGGGTCACAACAGGAATCTGCATCTGAGTGGGCCAAAAATGACAAAACTGTAAGGCTATGACAGCTGTCTCTTCAATCATAGGAAAGTCCCTTTTTACAATGAATCCACTTCTCTGGGTTATTGTTGCTCTTAACAACCGCACCAAAAAAGATTGTGTTACTGTTTATGCAGCGTCATAATGTTTTGAACAGGAGAATCTTTGTAAGTGAAACTGAAGGTGGAGGAAGTTCTATGTTGTTCTGGTATTTGTTTTTTGTAATGTTTTCCCAGCTGAAGCGATTTGTCATTTTCTATATACTTCACACTTTTCTTTAACTGCATCTGCTGGCCTTCACACTTGCAAATTTGGTGATATCTTATTTCACCAGTTTCTGCCTCCCAATGCACTACAATGGTTTTCCTGTTGGAAATGTTCATGAGGAAGCACTTAGGTCTGCTCATTCTTCTATTTTAAAGCTGTGGCCTGTTCGACTTTAACCTTTTGACCTTTATGGAGGTAATCTAATAACATTCAAGAATGGCTGAACTGTTTAAATGTTTCCTCTTGTTCTAAATTGTGTGATCTGCTGCGGCTTTGAGGGTTTTTTTTCCTCCTTTGCAAATGTTGAGGCTTATTATTCACATTACATTCTCTGAATATATAACAATATATAATATAGCATGAATTACAAGACGGTAGATTGTGAAATGAGTGTATGCATTAGCTCCATCAAAACAATAACAAAAAACATTATTAAATGTATTTTTAGATATTTTCTTTCATTTCTGGCAGATTTGGTGTTTATGATAAGTCAAAGACTGCAGGCCTTTGGTTTCGTTTTTGCTGTATTGACAGGATAAAAGAACTGGACTGAGTGGCGCCCACATTCTAAACAGCAAGTGCCTGCTGGCTCCAAGAAGCCAAAATCCCATAGATTAATTAGATTTATAGAGAAATTGAAGAGCAATAACCATTCTTACTCTGCAAAGTCTTTTTAACATGTTCTTGCTAAACCTATTTTTTTTACCTGATAAAATATTTTTATTGTGAGTTTTTCACAGTTATAAACTGACCAATCAGATGCCTCGATGAAAGCTTGTGGTCTCACGTCAAACATCCAAAACATTCGCCCGAGAATGCGTTCAGTGGGAGGGGCGTGGACTTCCAACAGCCTCACTCCTGATTGGTGACTGTAGTTGCCATAGAAACTTTGACTCGGACCAATCACCACTCACCAACTGTTCACTGACACTCACCAAAACTGGACAATAGAAGATGAAAACCATTGTCTGGTTAGATGAGTCTCCATTTCTGGTTCTACACTCGGATGGTAGGGTCAGGATTTAATTTGGCACCTATAATATGAAAGCATAGTGGTTGTGTTAGGCGTATCGTGACGTATTTGGTGTATGGTAAGGCTGATGGTGTCTTATTGAGTCCTAATGCTTCATTCTGGTGAGGGCCCAGTACTAGAATTACTAACGACTAGTGCATGGGTGGCCAACCCCGGTCCTTAAGAGCCACGACCCTGCCTGTTTTCCAGCTGTCCCTGAAATGTTTATAACCTAAATCGTGTGTGTTCAGTCAATCAGGATGAGGAATCACTTGAGTCGACTCATCAGCAGCAAGCTGGTCAGGAAGATCTGGAAAACAGGCAGCGTTGAGGCTCTTGAGGAGTTGGGTTGGCCAGCTCTGCTCAAGTCATTAGTAAGGAGTGCATACATGCAGGTTATCTACTCCTGAAGTGAATAAAGAAATATTCAGAAATGAAGTTTTAATCTTACATTATTTAATACATCATGAGGAAAAATGCCACAGAACGGGTTAAAAACTCC
Organism: Oryzias javanicus; assembly: GCA_003999625.1. Lineage (NCBI taxonomy): Eukaryota > Metazoa > Chordata > Actinopteri > Beloniformes > Adrianichthyidae > Oryzias > Oryzias javanicus. The sequence goes on along the minus strand of CM012442.1, from coordinate 3,233,579 downwards.
ACTTTCATTGGAGTGGGTCTTCAAGTGTCTTCTATGACCTGTGGCCCGCAGCAAACCCATAGGAAAAAATGTGTATGAAAAATTTTGCTCTACAGATTACTGAGCGGTTTATGACCTTAATATTTTCTACGGGTCATCTGTGTGTCCCTAATGCTATGTTCACAATGAACGCGAGTCGCACGGCCGAGTTGGACCGTTTCAATGTTGAGTCAATGGCACAGATGCAATTTGAGCGACAGCTGGGGCGTGGCCGTCTGGCAGCAGCGAGACTTGAGCAGCGTGGTCAGAGATCAAATATCTAAATCTGAGCAGGTCGCTGGATCACATCTACCAATCAGGAACTCAGCTTTGGGCACTAACGTTGTTAGTCACTCGATCAGTGGATAGAATACTAATTTTCCCCTCTCTAGTTAACTCATGTCATCTTATATGGTCCAGGTGACCCCACCCTTATATTGATGTGTGATCCCCTCCCAGGACAAAGGTGGACAGGATTTTATGTCTACCTCGGACACCAATGAAGATAAAAAATATATAGAAAAAATGTTGTCTTGTGGGGTCCAGATGACCCCACTTTTAATGTAAACATGTCTGGGATAGTGCGTGAAAGTGAGCCTTCAAACTCTGTCACAGAGACGCAGAAACACCGCCAAAGTGTCTATGATAGAAAACACAGATCCCTGGAGTGAGAGTGAATCTCAGAATGATCTCACAAACCCAGAAATGTAGATGTGTAACTAATAATAATAAATAAACCGGATCTCTCAACATCATCCATGTCTTCCAGACATACTAAGTGAGATATCCACAGTCATAACTTCATATAGCGATCACACTAAAAACATTAGTTGGTTGTCATGGCGGCGCGTGTACACGCAGCGGCTCAGCGCTCTAGGCTTTTGTTTGTTTTTTTCGTGTTTTTCCTGGTGCTACAGTCTTTGGAAGCGTTTATACATTATGGCAGCGCGGAACTACTGCACATCGGTTGGAACTGCAGATTTAATGCTCCCCCCAAACTGGACTTTATCCCAACTGAGATCTTAAGGACTACCCCGGCCTTCGCCATCCCCCCTTGGCGACCAAAGAGACCGAGAAGACACCGTAAACAAAAGCGGGGTAAAAGAAGCGGCGCGCGTGCTCGGCTACATGCTAACCACCAATCGACCAGCTCTTCCAAGTCTCTTCCTCGCCAATGCGAGATCGTCAGCCAACAAACTGGATGAGTTTCGGTTACGGATCGTCTCGCGGAGAATGGACAGCTGTGTGGCCATTGTAACGGAAACGTGGCTGGACGAAAACACACCAAACGCCGCGGTGGAGCTAGCGGACCGTTCTTTGTTCCGAGCGGACAGAACTGCAGCCTCTGGGAAAAGCAGAGGAGGAGGACTAGTGCTTTACATCCACAACTCGTGGTGCACAGCCGCACACATCATCGGAACGCACTGCACTTCGGACCTGGAATACCTGGCCGTGAAATGTCGGCCCTTTAAGACGGTGAGAGAGTTCTGCTCCATCCTGATCATAGCTGTATATATCCCACCGCAGGCTAACGCCAAGCTAGCGCTAGAGGAGCTTTATTGTCTGATCAGCAAGTACATGAACTCTAACGCAGACGCAGCTGTGATTGTGGCAGGAGACTTCAACCACGTGGAACTCAAAGCAGTGTTCCTAAGTTCCGGAAGTTTGTAGATTTTCCCACAAGAGACAACAACACACTGGATCAAGTCTACTGCAACATCTCAGGAGCATACAAAGCTGCAGCAGCTCCCCATCTGGGGATGTCGGACCACATCTCGGTGGAGCTGATACCAACATACAAACCGCTGATCTGCAGAACCAAACCGAACATCAAAACAGTGCAGGTATGGACCGAAGAGGCTACCGCAGCTCTGCAGGACTGTTTCGATCACACTGACTGGGAGGTTTTTAAAGATGGCTCAGACCTTGAGACCTATACAGCAACAGTCCTGAACTATGTGCAGTTTTGCACTGATGCTGTCCTGCCCACAAAGTCCATCAAAGTGTATCCAAACCAGAAACCATGGTTTGATGGCACAGTACGGTCTCTGCTCAAGGCTCGGGATACGGCCTATAGGTCAGGTGACAGGCTGGCCTACAGAAAGGCCCGAACAGAACTGAAAAAGGGCATCAACCAGGCCAAACGCAGGTACAGACAGCGCATAGAGGAACACTTTGCTAACAACAACCCACGGGAGATGTGGAGAGGCATCAGGACCATCACAGACCACAGAAATTGTAAACAGCAAATCATCACCCATGAGCCCACTTTGCCTGACACCTTAAACACCTTCTTTGCACGCTTTGACACTCCTGACAGCAGAGACACCGGCTCTCTTCTACAGCTGGAGGAGCAGTCCCAGCCGCTTGTTCTGCAGCAACACCAAGTGTGCTCCACCCTGAGGAGAATCAACATCAGCAAAGCCACAGGGCCAGATAAGGTGTCAGGTCGTGTTCTCAAGCTGTGTGCACAGCAGCTGGCAGGGGTTTTTCTGGACATTTTCAACCTGTCTTTACAGCTCGCTTCAGTACCTGTGTGCCTCAAGTCTTCCATCATTGTGCCCGTACCAAAAACATCTTCTGTCTCCTGCCTCAATGATTACCGCCCTGTGGCTTTGACACCGGTGATCATGAAGTGCTTCGAGAGGATCATCCTGAGCCACATCAAGGACATCATCCCTGCGTCCCTGGACAGACATCAGTTCGCCTACAGGGAGAACCGATCAACAGAGGACGCAGTTTCATTAGCCCTACATGTGGCCATGTCTCATCTGGAGCACACCAACACCTACGTCAGGATGCTGTTTGTGGACTTCAGTTCAGCATTTAACACTGTGATCCCAGACAAGCTGATACTGAAACTCCACAACCTTGGACTGCCTGCCTCTCTGTGCTTCTGGATCAGGGACTTTCTTATCAACAGGCCTCAAGTGGTGAGGATTGGAGACTCCACATCATCTACTCTGATCCTGAGCACAGGAACACCACAGGGGTGTGTCCTCAGCCCGGCCCTCTTCACTCTATTCACCCACGACTGTTCTGCTATCCACCCTACAAACATGGTTGTCAAGTTTGCAGATGACACCACCATTGTGGGTCTCATATCGAACAATGATGAGACCCACTACAGAGAGGAGATCCAGCACCTAATAGGTTGGTGCACCAACAACAACCTCGTCCTAAACACCTCCAAGACCAAGGAGGTCATAGTGGACTTCAGGAGGTCTAAAAAGGTGGAACACATCCCTCTTCTCATTCACGGGGAAGAGGTGGAGCGAGTGGACCATATCAAGTTCCTGGGGATCCACATTACATCTGACCTTACCTGGTCAGTGCATGCATCCTACCTTGTGAAGAAAGCTCAACAGAGACTCTTCTTCCTTAGGAAACTAAAAAGGACTGGACTTTCCTCTCAGCTGCTGAAAAACTTTTACAGAGCCACCATAGAGAGCATCCTCTGCCTGAGCGCCACAGTGTGGTACGGGAGTTGCACTGCAAAAGACAAGATAGACTTGGCCGGGTGGTGAAAACCGCACAGGGGATTGTGGGTCAACCGCTCCCACAACTCGACTCAGTGTACGACAGCCGGGTCCAACGGAGGGCTGGTCGTATAGCTGCAGACCCCACCCACCCTGGACACCAACTGTTTGTATCTCTTCCCTCTGGGAAGAGATACAGGAACATCAGAACCCACACCAACAGACTGAAACACAGCTTCTTCCCCAGAGCTGTAAAGTCCATCCACCCACCCACCCTAAGTCTAAGGAATTAGACTTAACAATAACTTTCAGGTCTCTGTGCACTGATCTATTTATTCTTGCAGTACCTTAACTGTTGTGCAATGTCCACTTCACTCACCGTGCCTTTTAACTGTAATGCACCTTGTATATATTTATATTTATATTTATCTTATTCTTTTTTAAACTTTAGCAAAGAGCTGCTGGCAGAAATTTCATTTTGCTCTGCATAAATGATAATAAAGATTCTTGATTCTTGATTCTTGATTAGCTGGTAGCTCCTCCCATGCAGCGCCGTCAAGCTCAAGCAGGTGGCGAGCAGTGAAAGTGGCGAAAGAGGGGCGGGCCACGCAAATTTGTCCTGCAAATCACATTTGGTGTGAACGTAGCATTACAGGTTTGCCCTGTATGAAGCAGACGGCCCGTATCCACCCGTGTGACTAAGGCTCTAACCCCTGTGCTATTCTAGACATGTTTACATTAAAGTGGGGATCATCTGGACCCCTCAAGACAGCAAGCTGAACTTTTTTTCCAAGGATCCTTTTTTTACTGGTATCAGACATAAAACACCTTTGTCCACTTTTGTCATTGGAAGGGATCACATGTAAGGGTGGGGTCATCTGGACCCATCAGAGAGCACCAGGGTTAATGATAGCTGCATAAATCCATCTATACCAGGAATAATCATTCCTGGTCCTCCAGATCTACCATCCTGCCTGTTTTCCAGCTCTCCATGTACTGTTTGCTGCTGATTACCTGGACCAGGTGAGTTCTTTCAGTCAGATTGTGGAGACATCTGACTGAGCCAATCAGCAGCTGGCAGGACTTGGAGATCTGGAAAATAGGTGGTAGATCTGGAGGACCAGGAATGAGCAGCCCTGGTCTATACACACAAAGTTGCTACTTCTGGTAACTTTGGGAAATTGACTTTGGCTTGACTTGTATTTTTTTCTGAAGTGGTCCAGAGAGAAGCCAAACCTGTGTGTGTTCTCAGTTTCCGTTCTTCCCGTGCCCTCATTGTTTGTGCACAATGCTTGCAATTAGTAAGCCATGTAGTCTTGGATTTTCCCTGATTTGAGCTTCTTACTTCCTCGTTTCATTGCTGTGGATTTTGATTTCACCTAGCATGCCTATGTGTTGGTGGGAATTTCAGTTAAAATGTGAATAATGTGGCTAAATCTTTCTAAGGGGCTTTAAATTGGGCTAATCTCACACAAAGCCACAATGAAGCTCATTCACTTCCTTGCTGTGAAGGGATTGGGCTCAGTTTGAGAAGTTGGTGGGAAAAGGAAAAGAATAAAATTCTAAGAAGGTATGAATGAAAGTCTAAGAGGTTCTTAGTGATGCTCTCATTTTCTTTTGAAGAAGAAACAATATGTTGAAAATCTCAGTTTAAGGATGATATCTAGATACTCCATGTGTTTACTTCAAATATGTAACCAATTAGTTTGGTGTTTATTCTTTTGCTAATTAGCAAAAATAAAAGATTAATATTAATCTAGAACAAAATATTTCTATTTAAATGTTTGCAGTCTTTTGATACTGCTTTTAAACATGAAGTCAACTTTTTAGGTCAGGACTTGAAGAAAACTGGTCAGTTTTGCTTTTAGCTCTTGTGTTTGTATTGTTGTTGTGGGGTCATTTTCCTGTTCAAACCCGTGATTGTGATCGAAACACTTAAAGGCAGTCAAATATGTCGTGTGGCTGAAGCTCAGGTCAAAACACAACTGGGTCACCTCAGTGAATTGGCAGAAAGTAACAGAAAATGACCTGTCTATGTAAATGTCTTCAATTAAAGTTGTAATCAAATCACGAATCACAAATACTCTGAAAACCTTTTATACATTTTAATAATATATCATCAAAAATGACAGAAAATGAAGTTAAATCTGTTTACTTTAGTGTATCAAAAAGCTTGTTAATTTAAAATGTAACAAAAATCTGAACCAGAACTGAACCTATAGAGCAGGGGTCTGCAACCTGCGGCTCCAGAGCCACATGTGGCTCTTTTAGCTCTCCATTGCGGCTCTCTGGAGGAAGATTAGCTATTATTTTAGCAACATACCAACATTTTTGGCTAATTTGTTTTCTAGTGGGGTTTTTAGGATAATTTCAAGTTTAGCTAATATTTTAGTAAAATGCTGATGTTTTCAGCTATCTTTTAATCTACGGATTTTTTTTTTTTTTGCATAATTTAGAATTTATATTCTATTTTAGCAACATGCTAACATTTTTGACTAAGTTAGTTTACTGAGGAATTCTAGGCTATTTTGGAGTTCAGCGAGTATTGAAGGAACAAGCTAGCTGTTTTGGTGGATTTGGCCTCTATTTAGTTTTTTATGCTAATTTGGAGTTTAGCTAATATTTTAGCAATATGCTAACATTTTTGCAAATGTATTATCTACTGGGGGTTTTTAGGCTAATTTTGAGTTTAGCCTTTATTTCAGCAACATGCTAAATTTTATGGCTGATTTAATTTACAGAGAAATGTTCTGCTCATTTGAAGTTCAGCTAGTAATTAAGCACCAAGCTAGCTCTTTTGCTACTAAAGTTAAAAACGTAAAAAAAAAATTATCTTTTTATGAGATGCTAGTTTATTTTTTTTTTTTTTTTTGCTTTTGTTTGTGACAAAAGCAGACATTCATATTTATTAAAAAACAAAAAACAAAAAGAAGGTTATGAGTAAAAACCCAAATTTTTTAAAGGCTAACATAAGTCAGTGCGGCTCCTTCTAGGTTTAGATCAGTAGAGAACGAGCCCAAATGGCTCTTTTACTGTTAAAGGTTGCCGACCCCTGCTATAGTGCAACTTTATTGACACTTGCAGCTGTTTGTGGTTGCTAAAATGATGGGCAATTTGGGTAGGAAGTTTATAAATGCTCTTTTTAAACTCACTGATCAGATAAAATTCAATTAAACCTAATAAAATCCTTTTAAAGGCAATAACATTGGTCATTATTTAAACAAAGATCTCTAAAATATGAATGCATAAAATGTGGGGTTTTTTTTTGGTTGACCAGCAAATTAAAATGTTTATTACTAAGTCTTTGAATGATTTTTAATTATTTTCAACTTCTATTTCTGTTTTATAAATGTGTGTATATTTGCCTCACATGTTTCCATTATTTATTACCCATTTAATTAACTGTGTTTTGCTAGTGCTCAATTGTTCACAGACCAATTTAGTTTTTTGGTTTTTTTTTCAAGTGACGATATTATACGAAATTGTATTTTATGCTTCAAAGAGATCCTCCCCATCAGTAAATTCCAGCATGTTTTCTCTTTAAACGATGTTTCATTGGAAAATGCAAAGAAGGACATCAGCTGTGGGGAGCCATGATAATCAATTAGAAACCACCGGGGAGGCCTTGAACACAACCTGCCAGAGGTCGTAAAATTGAATTTCCTGCTCTGGTAATGCCGTGTTAATGGCTTCCTGCTCACATATTACTGCTTCACCGACACACAAGAATGTTGACATTTGACTTGTTTACCTGACATCACTGTACACACATTGGTAATTCCTGCTGTAGCTCAACAACAACATTATCTAGTAAACTTAAAGTATTGTGAGGGCTTTTATTTCTTCTTTTAATTAGAGCAGGCGATGCAACGATATGTAACGGGACAGAACTTTGTCTCCATAGAGAGAGGGGTCTATCGCAGTAGACTTTTATTTTGAAGGGTCCGAAATTGACCCTCGCCAGTAGAGAACATTTTCTCCGCTTCGGCGAGTAAAAGTTAGAGAGTTAGTCGCCACATGACGAGTAAATGTTTGTATCTAAGTATTTATACTTATTTACGACGGAGTATTAAGGCCACCACAAAAAAAAGGTAAAATTATGACTTTCAATCTCGTAAATTTACACGTTTTTTTTCTCATAAATTTACAAGTAAAAAAACTCGTACATTTATGTGATTTAAAGTCGAAGTGATATTTATCATTATCACACAATTTGGAAAAAAAAAAAAAAACTATATCGGACCATTAATTACCTTTACCAGTGAGTTTTGTTTATCAAAAGCCCAACCAGACTAAACTGTTTTTACTCAAATGTCCAAAAACTGAAGTGTTCTTAGAAAATGGTATGTCTATTCTTCTGTTGTCCTAGAATTCAAAGTATTATATCTGCTTTTGACTTTAAATTTTAGCAGATTTGGCTCCAACAACTCTAACTAGCTACTTATTTGTGATCATTGGACTTCATTTGTAAAATTTGGGCAGTAAATACACTAAATTTTATCCTCCATCCAGCTATCTTTCTTGTATTAATCATGGCAGAACACATTTTGAGCCAACCACATCCATCCACCCGTCCGTCCGTCCGTCCGTCCGTCCATCCATCCATCCATCCATCCATCTTCCGTCCGTCCGTCCATCCTTCCGTCCGTCCTTCCGTCCGTCCATCCATCCATCCATCAATCCATCAATCCATCCATCCATCCGTCCGTCCGTCCGTCCATCCATCCATCCATCCATCCATCCATCCATCCATCCATCCATCCTTCCTCCTTCCTTCCGTCCGTCCGTCCGTCCGTCCATCCATCCATCCATCCATCCATCCATCCATCCATCCATCCTTCCTTCCTTCCGTCCGTCCGTCGTCCGTCCGTCCGTCCGTCCGTCCGTCCGTCCGTCCGTCCGTCCGTCCATCCATCCATCCATTCATCCATCCATCCATCCGTCCTGCTCACACTCAAAAACACAGTAAATGGAAGATGTTATCTTTATTTTCTATTGACAGTTGATTTGTTTTTACTCTTTCCTCTTACAGATAAAGGTCAGTTATTTTGAAACGGCACAAGTGGCCCATTTTAACCAAAACAGAACTCGTACTTGACTAACTCATTCTGCTTTAATGACTGTGAATGAATTGGATTTATTTTGAGATGAAAGGCGGTTGCCAATGGAAATCCTGCCGAGCTGCTGGCGCTGCTACTTGATTTAAAATACAAAGTTCTCATTCTGCTTGATTCTGATTCAACACCTACGCTGCAACATCCCATTAAATTTAATTAACACTTAGCAGCCTTTTTGCTGCATGCTTTTATCCACTTTTAGCATGAGTAGTAACCTGTAACCCTGTTTGATACCTCTGTTGCTTTTGTCCATTGTACACCTACACAGATCCTATTTAGTGACTCAGGTTTTAAGAATAGATGATCTGGTACTTTTATTATTATCTGGCAAGTTGCCCTTTAACTTGAACCGGTCGGTTAAATATTAGTGCTGGCAGAAAAATGACTGTAGTCCCAGGAGCTACAAGCTTCACATGTAGGTTTAAAAATAGTGTCTGCTATGTAAAGATTATTCCAAAGACCCTTCTTCCAACCTGCTTTAGTCACTAGGGCTGCCACGATTAGTCGACTAATCGACGACTAATCGAATATTAAAATAATCGACAACTAATTTAATAGTCGATTAGTCGTTACTTTATATTGTATAAAGTCAGATTGTAGTAAAGTTGAAAGTTATAATAGCATTCTGCTAGCTTTTTGGAATATTTTGGCATTTATTAAGGTTTTTTAGGCTATTTTGGAGTTTAGCTAATATTTCAGCAGCATGCTAGCTATTTCGGCTAACTTTAGTTTTTTTTACGTTTTTTAGGCAACTTTTGAGTTTAACTTATATTTCAGCTATATGCTAGCTGTTTTGGCTAATATAGTATTTTTCCATTTTTTTAAGGCTAATTTGGAGTTTAGCAAATATTTCAGCAGCATGCTAGCTATTTTGGTTAACTTAAGCTTTTTTAAGTTTTTTTAGGCAATTTTTGAGTTTAGCTTATATTTCAGCTATATGCTAGCTGTTTTGGCTAATTTAGGATTTTTCTGTTTTTTTAGGCTAATTTGGAGTTTAGCTAATATTTCAGCAGCATGCTAGCTATTTTGGTTAACTTTGGCTCTTTTTATTTTTTAGCTAATTTGGCATTTAACTAATATTTTAGCTGGTTATCAACTTCAGCATCTTTACATCCACTTTGGCCATGAACAGATTAGTCGACTAATCGGAAAAAATAATCGATGATTAGTCGACTATTAAAATAATCGTTTGTGGCAGCCCTATTAGTCACATACACTTTGTACCAAAATTCAATCAGAAATATCACATTGAAAAGTTAAAATGGATTAATAGAAATGCTTTTTCCTTTTCAAAATGAACCTGCATTATGTGTCTCTTAAATCAAATGAAAAAGCAATTCTCAGAACGACTTTTTCATTTTCTTCTTCATCACCGCTCATTCTGCGACAGAGTTCAAGTGACAAAGCCAGTGGAGATTGCTTTTACGTTGTCACGTTCCAATAAGTGTCTCATAAATCTGTTGAAGTCTGGATTGAGCGGTTCCAGCGGCGCACGGCGATGACGTCAGAGCTCCTCCTCCTCCGGTTTGGTTTGTGCTGTCGAGTAGCTGCACGCCGTTCTCGTTGATTTATAGAGAGAAAACGGGAAGGAAGAGGAGGAAAAACTGGCTCAAAGCTGAGATTTATCATTTCCAATGAACTTGTTTTCTTTTTAACCTTAAAGACAGAGAAAAGCGGGATCCACTGTGGATAGTTTGACAGTCTGTTACTGCGCCGCGTTGTCGTGTCCCGCGGGGCTCACGCGCTGAATATAAGGAAAAAGCATTTCTGTTAATCCATTTTAATTTTCAAATTTGATGTTTCTGATTGAATTTTGGTTCAAAATTACTTAAGAACCTTTTGAAAATGAAAGGTCAAATGTCGTGTTGTTTATCATTTTAATTAAGTTACAGAATGAGCGGAGCTAAAGAAGAAAATGAAAAGCTGCTTTGATAACTGCTTTTTAACTTCATTCAAGAGACAAATAATGCAGGGATATTTTGAAAATGAAATAGCATTTCCAGTTTTGACTTTTAGTTTTATTTTTGAGTCCCAAACGCTTCCATAGTGCACTAATCCTGACGTCAGATCAGCATCTTGATGTGGCTCACCTGTGAGGTGGGATGGATGATCTCAGCAAACCAGAAGTTCTCACTACCACACATTTAGACAGATCTGTGAACAATGTTTGAGAGAAATGGGAATATTGTGCATCTGGAATCAATTTTAGATCTTTGAGTCCATCTCATGAAAACTAAAGTGTTGTTTGTCATGGTATGGCTTTATTCGGGCCACATACGTACCCCGTAGACAGGCTTTTTAAAATAGTTGCTTTTATTGATGAAAGAATTATGAGTTTGAATAGATCTTCTTTTATTCTTATTTTGACTGTTTTGTTTAGATAACTCTAAGATGTACTTAGATCTTCAACAATTGTAGCATGCTGGGAAATTCATCAAGCATCTTGTGTTACTCCTACTTGAAGTACCTTTGGTTAAAAAGCAGCAAATCAAACAACATCATGAATGAAGTCAGGTAGAACTGGCAGCAGATCTAAAGCTTCTATTTCCTGTCTGTTCTACCAAAAGCCACATCAAGAGAGTCCCTGCCATCATTCATCGCTAATTGTCTACAAAACTTCCAGTTTTCCACCAGAGATGGTTCAGTCATATTTATACACACGCCAAAAGAAATATCACAGCAACAACAGTGAAATCATTTCAAGCCAAAGTTCTTCCTGTCAGTGGAAAATGATTTAAAATGGTTAGAACAGGAAGAGCGCCAGGAACAGGAGGAAATACTCATGAGGCTTTGAGGAAGTGAATGGATCCAGTCCAGGGCTCGCCCTCCTTTTGCTATCCGCTATCTGTCTGCTTCGGACATCCGCACAGTTACCACCCACACTTAGAGGGAAATGTCCTGCCCCGCAGTGGATGTCTATTAACCAGTCGCCACTTCTTGAGACGCTGTCAAAAGTCCACTGGTGGGTACATTAAATAAAAGCTAATGTCTGACAATGATTATGTGAATGTTCAGGAATCTTTCACTCTATACTGAGTCTCCTGCTCCTTCCTGTACGTTTTTTGTCATAAAAACTCAATCACTCCTTCAGTGATTTCAGTAATCTTGGTATCAAAACTTTCAGCTTGTTCAGGATCTTAGTGCTCTGCTTTGGAAAGTCTTAATTTTTAGTAGATTAGCAACAAACCTTTAAATATATTCATGGGATATGTTTTCATCTTTCATAGTAATTTTCAAAATATTTAGAGTTTAGCTAATATTTTAGCAACATGCTAACGTTTTTGGCTAATTTATTATCTCCAGGGTTTTTCTAGTCTAATTTGGAGTTTAGCTTCTATTTTAGCAACAGGCTAACATTTCTGACTACTTTAGTTTAATGAGGCTATTTTAAAATGTATCTAGTATTCAAGCAACAAGCTAGCTTTTATGGCTAATTTGGAATCTACTAAGGTCTTTTAGGCTAATTTAGAGTTTGTCTCAGCAACACATTTTTGAAAAATTGGCATGTATTAGGGATTCTTGAGCAATTTTACTACAAATTTGTCAGAAATTTAGGTCAACTTGAGTGCTCTTTCATAGTTCTTTAACAAAATTTCCTTTTAACAAATTTTTGCAAATGGCTTTTGAATTTTCAGCAAAAAGTTTCAGCATTTTCAGCGACTATCTTCAGCAAAAAACCTTCACACTAGCATTATCGCAGGTAATGCAACTTTTCTGACTAAGAGTTTAACTTCTATTTTAGCAACAGGCTTGGGTTTCTTTGTGATTTAGTTTACCGAGGATATTTGGGCTACTTTGTAGTTTAGCTAGTATGAAAGCAACGAGCTAGCTTTTTTGGCTAATCAGGAATCTACTAAGGTTTTGTGGGTTAATTCGGAGTTTAGCTTCTATTTTAGCAACATGCTAACGTTTTTGGCTAATTTGTTATCTATATTGCATTACCATTTTCAGCAAAAAGTTTCATCGACTACTGTCAGTAAAAAGCCTTCACACTAGCATTATTGCAGGTAATGCAACTTTTTTGGTTACAAAATTAAATCTGGAAAAAAGGGACCTTTTTTGCTTAATCAACTATAAATGCTGACACTCATGTCCGCTCATCATCATTTCATATGTGTTACAAAATAATGTTTCAAAGTAAAAGACCAGATGATGGAGAAAAGGGCAGAACCTACATTTTTATTAAGAGTTAATGCGTGATTTCATATGGTCACTTTTTTCTGCATTTCTATTGAGGTACCAGGACCGGTTCTACGGTTCAGTGGCTCATAATATTTGCAGTTCTGGTTACGATGGAGATTCATTGAAGAACTTAACAGCTCCATTTATTTAAAGATGTGTTTGTGGCCAGAGGGGAACCCCAGAGGCAGCGAGGGAAGGCGCTTCATCAGAGAGACCCTTCACATCAGATCAAACGGCGATTCATGAACGGGTCGCAGTGTCTGAGGTTTCCTGTCAGAGGAGATTGGACAGCTAATGCTGATGCTTCCAGGGCTGAGGTTTTTGTTTCAAACATCTGTCATCCAGTTTACAAGTAGATGGGAGGCAATTTATGAATCTTTTTATTGAATCTCAGGGATGTTTTAGATAAACACAGAGAAACTTCCTTAAACATAACTTTTATTTAAAGTAACTGTTCTATAATGAAATGATTCATTTCTAGGGCTGTGGATCGTTACTGAGGTGGTGATCCGATTTGATTCATGAATCAAGAGAAATCATTCACAGATTGAACCACGATTCATACTATTTATGGTTTCTAAACGTGTATTTTTTACCTTTATTTGGGACAGGAGATCAGTATCAAGAAAACATATCACAAGTTTTGTTTTAAAGAACCCCGTGTTGTTTTATGGAACATTCCGGTGCGTGAAAAGAACCTCCTTTAAGATGTGCAGCTAATCAGAATCGAGGATTCACCTGGACCAGACCATGGTATAAGTTCATCCTAAAGTTACTTTAAGTGTAGGAACATAATGTTTGTTCCTTCTGACTTTATGTCAGTATTCATGGGATATGTTTTGTTTTTGTTTTAAGAACTCTTCAGATTTAAAAGTCTTTACAGTTCTTCTTATCTTACTATTGATGTGTTTTTGTGTACAAAAATCAGACTTCTTGGATATCTGAGTTAACCCTTTAGAAAGTAAAATAATTCAGACTGGAAAATGAAGAAATGGTTTTCTTCCTGGCCCATTTTTGTTCAAAATCATATTGTCATATAAAATTAATTAATCACAATCCAAAAGTTTGATTCATTTTTTTTAATCGATTAACAAGACTAAAAAAAAACATATTCTGAAAATTTATTTTTTATAGAAGAGAGCCAGACTTTAACTTTAATAAAAATATCCACAGACCATAATAATAATGCATAATATGCAGCAACCGGTCGTCTAATGTTACAATGATGTTGCTAATAAAGTTGCTCAAATCGTGGATTCACTACACCTGCCTCAGTGAGTTTCTTTTGTTTCCATTGTACCTTAAAAGTCAGATGGAGCTGAAGTTGGCATCTGATTTTTTAGCTTCTACTTTGACAGTTGTGGTTAAGGAAAAATCTGTCACATTTTAATGCTTCTACAGGAAATAAAGTGTATACATAAAGTTTAAAGTAGAAAATGAAAATCAACTTTGCCTTCAAAAGCTGAGGGAAAAAAAACAAACCAAGAAAGAAAATAAACGAATGAACCAGGTCATCCTCGTACAGGCCGGTAAGGGAAATTGACCTAAGATAGGTTGACATGTGAAAAAAAACCAAACAAAAACATCCCTTAGATCCAGAATAATCTTCACGTAAACATTCAAAAGCATATTGACATTGCTCTCAGTCATTATATTAATATTCTTATCGCTGTTGCACCACATTATGACCCCCTTTGAGTGATGCAGTTTTCTTTGACTCATCTATGACAAACTTCTTATAGAAACATTTATTGTTGCAAACACATTATTTTTAGAACCAATTTAAAAACTGCATAATTAAAAAAGAACAACTTCCGTCCATTTTTTACCATGTTTTTTCCTGAAATTCAAAGATCCCAAAACTATCATAGGATGTAAAATCTGTTTGCTGGAAATAGTTTTAATTTTTAAGTTGAAGGTCAGAGTTTGGAATAAACAAAAACGTATATCTAATAATAAAGTAACCTGGGAGTTTTTGTATCAAAGAAGCTGTCTTAGACGTTCTATGTGTTGTTGTTACACACTTCTATCAGTTTTTCTGATGTTTACATCTTAAAAGCAGCTCTCCGTTTCACACAGGAGAGGAGTTTTCTTGACATGCAAACGGTTCCTGACCTCGTACCTCTGGTTACATGACGTATTTCATCAGAGAGCCTCGGCATGTGATGGGACATGAAGTAAGCATCATGGGTAGTGCTGCCAACAGATCAACAATGACTATTGGATCGTATGCAGTCGGATATGTGAGGAATCTTCCTGTGGCGTGTTACTTCCTCTTTGCCATGTGATAAAGTTAAATTCCTCTGTGCTCATGAGCAAAGAGATAAGATTGCAAGTGATGATGTTATGCAATGTCCCTGAAAACAAATCTTAACAAACATTAACAGAAGTTGTCATGTCAGGAATGTGTCCCAAGTCATCACAGTTTTTGGTTAAGGTCTCTTCCGCATCACTTTTTACATTTTGGGTGTCCCCAACTCGTCGTTTTTGGACGTGCTGGCTGTTCAGAAAAGGGTCTGCAATGTACCGGTACCCTAACCTTAACCCAGTACTGGTTCCCACCCGGTACCGGTTGGGGTCCGGTATCTCATCTGGTCCGGTGTCACTCATCACGACACTTGACTGGTTCTGGTTCGTGGTCCGGAGGTTGGGGACCCGTGATTTAATGGAAACACCCAGCAGGTCAAAAAAAAGGACAACTTGGGGACACCCAAAACTTCAAAGTGACGGAGAGAGGTCCTTCACCAAGCCGCCATTGGTGTGTGAACGTGTGGGTGAATGACATGTTGACTGTAAAGTGCTTTGGGCCTTCTAGGGAGGTTAGAAAAGTTCTGTACACGTATGCACCATTTACAAGATTAACCAGATGAAAAGTCTGAATTGAAGCCTCAGTTTCCTGTTCTTAGCTGACAGGAGGGATACCTTACCTGGTGTGTTCCTCTGCTGATGGAGTTCATCTCCCTCAAGGTTGGACGTCTTCAGAGATGTTCTCCTGCAGACTTCAGTTGTAACCAGTGGTTATTTCAGTTCCTGTTGTCTGGTCCTTCTCTTCTGACCTCTGATATGACCCATAGAACTGCTGCTCTGGAGATTTTCTCTTTTTCTGACCATTCTCTGTAAAATCACTCAGACCAGCCCGTCTGGCGCCAACAACCTCGCCACGTTCAAAGTCACTTCAATCACTCCAATCTGATGCTGGCTTCGATCTGCATCAGATCATCTTGATCATGTCTACATGCATTGAGTTACTGCCATGTGATTGGCCGATTAGAAATTGGTGTTGAGGAGCAGCTGGACAGGTGTGTCTGATAAAGTGGCCAGTGAGTGTTTAGCAGGTTTTTTCTGACTCTTTATAGATTTTAAAGCTTTGGTATCAACATGTCACATCCAGTTCACTTTTGTTATTAGCAGGGGTGGGCACACTTTCAGACTTGTTGTCAAATTTGAGAGAAGGACTGCACCAACAGTAGATGTGTGGAGTGTTTTTGTAAATCCTCCTTATAAGAGAAAGAAACATGGATGTGGATGAAACCCCAGCTTTAATTGGAAAAATTACAATAAAACAGAACATTTGGAGTTTTTATTTCAATATTTGTGGCTTTTGTTCTCATTTTAGAGCCAATTGGACAGATGGGTTGATGTCCCTCGGGGAAAAACGCAAACGTACAGAAATGGCGTGTTCATGGGGCGTTTGAATGATCGGAAAAATGACCGTTTGACTGGAAAAACGCACACGAACATCAGAAAAACAACAAATCTTCCAACGCCACATGAATGCTGTCTAACTGTAGACAAAGGTCCGTGTATTTGTCACGTGCCATCTAGGACACACTAGAATTACAGAGAAAATACAACATTATTAAGCATTATAGATGTCATTTATTCCAGTTTGGAGGCCAGACTAAATGGTTAAACGGCTGTAGTCGGTGTTTTTCCCTGTTTTTCCCTCCTTTTTCCCTATCTAGCAGCACTCTGTCCCACATTCCTGCAACAGATGACCACGATTACAGCAAACCCACTTGCTTTGTCTCCCTAAATCTCCTTACTAGGTAGACAGGATTCTGTGCGGTGTTACCGATTTCTGTCGTTTTTGCCTTTAAAATGTTTGATCTTGCATGTGATATTTTAATGGAGTTGAGAAAGTTTTTTTCTCTAATAGTGTTACTTTTTGCTTGAACGCTCTTGTCTGCCTCCTTCTAAGTGTTCCAGTGTGTCTACAGGCAGGCATGTACTGATTGACATGCTGGCCAGCTGGGGAGCCTTGCCTATTAAATGTTTGATTACACCCAAACTTCCTGGCAGTGGGAGGGCACACAGAGGGTTGGAGGTCTGGATCCGTTGCGTGTAAATGAGCAGAACAGATGTTGGCCAGATGTGGTAGAGGAGGTGAGGAACGGGGTAGGACGGCCATGAAAGGCTCCGAGAGGAAGAGAGGAAGAAGCCGACACAGATAGCAGAGGCAGTTTTCCAACCACACACTAACTGCTTTGTTCACCTCGGCCCAGGACATAATTGCAAGCTCCAGCAGCCACCTCCTCTTTTTCTCTACTCTTTCCATCTGCCTTGCACTCCTTCCTCCATCTTCACTCTTTGAAGTGTCTGCAGGAAGTGAGCTGGAATCGATTGCTCCATGCACTAAGACAGGAATGTGTGACTCCCCCCTCGTATTTCTTCATCTCTCAGATGAATTCCTCATTAATTTCACTTGCACCGTCCCCTTAACCCACTACTGCTTTTTCACGTTCAATATGAAAGGGGCTCTATGGAATCGATCAAACAAGTATTGGTGTGTTGCTTCATCTTTGGGTCACAGGGATTAGCTCATAACTGCAGAGTCGCGTGACATCAGGCCCCAACATCAAAACAAGATTATGTACCCCACACCTTTTTATTGCCTGAGATTTTCAATCACGCAGCGCTTGCTAAACCTGACAAGTGGGTTGCGTAAAGGTAAAACGGGAGTTTAGCCCTGCAACCAGGGATCTGCAGTGACAGATTCCACCCCCGAACCATCTGCTAGAAGAAGTGGAGGAAACAGGATCCACATGCATGAACGATGGATACACAGAAAACCAGTGCTGGGTTGGTTTGGGTTTTTTAAATACAAACCTTTATTTTTTATAGAAGGAACTAAATGACATAAAACCATGTAGGCTACACATTCTTTTCTCCAGGTGAGGCAGTGCAGAGAATCTCTCTCAGGATATCAAACTACTGTCGGGGTATCTTATCCATCCTTTTATCCATTTTCAGTGTGGACAGATTCTGCCAAGATGAATGAAAAAATCCTAATGTTTTTGGTCAGAAGCAGATTACTTTCTGCACTTCACATGACAAACACTGACATTTCTGACAGGCTCCTTCAGTCTCATGAATGTTCACAGGTTTTCAGAGACGCTCATTACATTCACTAAATAATGTCATTTGCACTAAAGCCATCACTAACTACTCGAGTTTCTGAAGCTCCTGGGGGCTTGGAAACAACCCCTTCAGGTGGGCTGCAACTGTCGACCAATCAATGGTCAGAGCAGACCTATTCTTTGGAATCTGCTCAGAAAAACATTTTATAGATCAGGAGTGCCCAAACTTTTTCACTCAAAGGGATCCCGGTCCGCGAGCCAAATACATTTTTCCATATCATGAAATAAAAGGCGGAAAATACAGAATATGGTTTCATGTATTTCTTTTTTTTGTGTGTATTCATTAAGGTAAAACTCATTAGTGAGAATAAATTAGTAACATTTGTCTTTGAAACCTTTAACAGAAAACCCCGACTGACCATTTTCAATTGAAAAACAAGAACAATCTAGAGAGACATGGAGCTGGTCTTCTGACTTCATCTGTTTGCTGTCGTCCATCATGAGAAGCTGAAAAAGCTGCTGAAACCATCGGAAGTGACCACGAAGGATCGTAGGAATTGCTAACACAATAAAAAGCCCAGAGCTGACTCACCTAGGAGTAAATTACCAGTAGCTGCTGCCAAAGAAAGTTCTGACAGCGCCACCCGGAGGCCAAAGGTATATTACAGCGTAGAGTTTTGGAAAATAATAGTCAATGGGAAACGGGTCAGAGTTTTTAACTAAACACTCCGTGGATTCTGCAGCCACCTCTTGGCGGCCCAAATATTAAGACACTTCAGTGACATCAGAATCTCAAAGTCTGCTCAAGCCTTTTGTAACAACAATGTTAACAGACCTGAAAAAAAAGACACTAAAACTGTTTTCATCTGCCACTTTGAGTCATTGAATAAAGCACTAGCAAAGAAGATCTTCGTTTTTCCTTTGAGTCAGTAGAGGCGACAGTCTTAATGCTTGTGCTCTCTTATGGGGTCCAGATGACCCCACCCTTGTATTGATGGTCGATCCCTCCCATGACAAAGGTGGACAGGGTTATGTATCTGCTACAGAAACCAGTGAAGATAAAAATCATTGATATAAAGAAGTTCTGCGCGCTGTCTTGTGGGGTCCAGATGACCCCACTCCCAATGTCAACAGAGACGTCTTTACCACCTGAGGCCACCACCGTGAACCAGTGCCACTCTGCTGCAACAGCTAGTGTCCCGTATCACTGGTGTTTCTGGGGACTTGTCATCTACCGTTCTCTCTCCACATGACCCACTCCTCTTTATCTACACGACCAACCAATCCATAGAGGATACCACCTTAAACTCCACCCAACCCTTACCTGGGGCTCACACGGCGAGCGTTATGGCTCAGGTGCGAGGTGCGGGCCACGTGACTCTCAGGATGTAGCCGTGGGTTCACTCGACAACCTGCCATTTGTTAGGATTTAGGTCTTTAACTTCCCAAAAGTGCTGCCGCTCACCTCCGGCGTCCGGTGAAGGTTTGGAAGGCGAGGCCAGACCGTGATCAACTGCAGTGGAGGTTCCTCTGGCATTTTAAAGTTACGTAAAGGCTCCGGCGGCGGTAACGCTTGCCGCTCGTGCCGGCGGTTACCCTCCTGGATTCCAGGGGACCGCACACCAGTGTGTGGTAAGCTTGTTCTCAGCTTTGTGCCCACCTACATCACCAACCACATCATCAAGTTTACATCTGCAGAAGCTCCACTGAGAGCTTCAACCAGTGGCCGCGGTGCAAAGGGAGGGCAGTGGGTTAAAGTCACTCGTGTCCCCCAGCCCACCCTCAAGAGGAAAATCTGCTGACTCGTCCCCGTCTTCACCTGACGTTAAAGCTGTTTTCTAGCTGTTTAGAGAAATCCAACCTCATCTCTATTCCTGTCGTTTGTTCTAAGCATTGCTGAGGCAAACTGCTAAAAGTATGTTGTATTTTGAGCCAATTCTCCAACCTTTTAACATTTTTTCCAGGAGTGTTTCCTGATAATAACAAATGTTACTGACTTAAACATGGGTCCCTTGTGTGCATTTATAAGGGGTAAACCTCAGTAGACAGTCTGTATGACTTCAGTGTTCTCTGTTTTTTGCTGTCTTTACCAGTTTATGAACAGCTTTACACGCTGGAAGCCTGCGCACGCCTCTGCCAGCACTTATCAGTCGAGCGATTTCCAGAACCGTCATGCCGCCACTTCAAGAGCGGAGACGCAAAAAGTAGACAAAAGTGGAAGTTGGGTCACTTCAGCTGCTGGGAACCAGACCGGAGCTTTGGGTTCAGGAAAAGGAAGGAGAGAGGAAGAGGAGACGGTTCCAACACTCCCTCTGGAAGCTTGCTCCAGTCATCCATCGAGTCTGGACTCGACCCTACAGCACATTGTTCAACAGTTGGACATTCTCACGCAGGTCCGTTTTGAAGTGACACTATTCCCCTTCTTGGATTTTAATGGTTGTTCAAACTGTCAGGTTGTGTTGATGCTGGTATAATCATGTCATTATAACAGATAAACACCGGATTACATTGTGATTTGATCAACCAGCTATTCAGCATCACATATGGAGCTTATCAGCCATCACTGCTGTTAGATTACAGTAAAGGGGATAGAGGGAGTTATTTTTTTATCACAGTAAAATGGATCCAATACTTCACTACATCTGATGGTCATTACTATAGACCACCTTTAACAGTCTAAGAGCCATTTGTGCTGGTTTTCTACTGATCAAAACCTAGAATGAGGCACGTAGTTTTACTTTAGCCTTTAGGACATTCGATTCAGAAGTACCACTCATAGATATTATCTCATATTCTCTACACAGTAGAAGAACTGTCAGTGGTTTGGGTTGTCCACTTACAACTTCTGGATCTATTTGAACATCTATATCAACCTCAAAGTTTCCTTCAAGCTTACTTTAGTCTTTTAATATTTTTCTTGTTTGTTGTGTTTAAGACTTCTTTTTGTTTTAAAGTCAAAATCAAGGCCCGGGGGCCGGATCCGGCCCTCCAGATCATTTCATTTTATTGTATTAAAGACCTGATGTTGTTAGGTAACATATTGAAGTAACACTACGATTATGGAGGCTGAGAGATCAGAGATCTATGGATTTCTCCCTCTCACTCATGATGCAGAAAGGCAGAAACTCAACAGGATAGAATGACGAATCGTTTTCTGATGAGTTCTCCTTACTCCCCCTGCCTGCAGACCGTTTCTGTGCTGGAGGAGCGTCTCACCCTGACGGAGGACAGGATGAAGGAGTGTCTCCTGCGTCAGTCTCGGATCCTCCGGAACGTGCGAGCCTCCAGAGAAAGCCGGAGGAGTGGAAGCGATTCCCCGTCCGACCGCTCCACCTGCGTCAGCCGCCTGTCGGAGCGCAGCACCGTTTAGGTGCAGGTCGTGTGACGTCCCAGATGGAGCCGTGGGTGGTCCTTCGGCGGGGTCAGCGGGTTAATCAGGACGTCTGCTCCACTTCGTCCTGTTGTGCACCTGCGTGTGGATTTACTACCATCCTGCTTTTCTTCTGGTCTTTCGTCATCACTAAATGACATCCAGCTGCAGACAGGAAGTCATCGTTTTGTCGTGTCTGCTTCTCGTCTCTGGCCCAGAATCTTTTATGTGTTTATTTGTAAATAAGCTGGTGTTCTGACATGATAAATAATGCCTCATATCAGTCTTTTAAAAGGCTTTTTTGACTAGAAACACCAAGCTGCACAAATAGCCTCAAATGCACTTTGTTACTGCTTTTTAATTTATGCTAATAAACAACTTTCAGGATAGTGTTCTGAGAATCTAAATACCACAAGTTACTTTTATGACATCAGATAATCACAATCTCTGTTTTATCTCAGAACAGTTAGATGTTTATCTGAGGAGTGAACGGTGATCTTTGTGGTGATCATTGGGAGACATTCACTCTTCCTTCAACCAGATGTTGCTTGGAGGGAAGCAGATGTTCCTGCACAGCATTTCTAGAACTTTCAGCATTTATAGTTCCTTACAAAAAGATGAAAGCTGCTGAAACTGTTTTTGCTCCTTCCACTGAGACCAGACATAGCTGTACATAACAGTGCGACTACAGTGGTTCTCCGGTCCCTAACTCCTGAGAATAAGGGGGGAATAAGAAGTCTTGAATAATCTTTGCAAGAAGATTGCAGGAGGTGAAGAAGATTAGAGCCAAAAAGAGGGAAAACCTCTACGCTTGTTTCTTCAGTCAGGAAAAGCGCTGGTCGGACGCTTGCTGTTGTCGTAAAACCTTTCCACCGATCAATGGATTTCATCGGATCACTACAGTAGCTCCGCCCATTGTTTTTGTGACCATACAATCAACGGGAGACCAAAAATGGTAGAAATGTCAAACGCACAAGGAGTTAAAATCCAAAACCCTCCTCAGGTCGTGGGCAGAACAGGATAGACATTTATTCAACACTCTAAAACTACATTTTTAAACTTTAAAATCGAAACCTTTTAGCATAATTATGAACTAGATATATAGATAATGCTGGTGTGAATGATGTAAGCTGAATTTGACCGCTGGAGATGCTGAAGCTGATAGCCAGCTAAACTATTAGTTAAATGCCGAATGAGCCTAAAAAACAAAAGAAAAAACAAAGGTTAGCCAAAACAGCTAGCATGTAGCTGAAAGCCAAACCCCAAAATAGCCTAAGAATCTCAGTAAATGCCAAAATAGTCCAAAAAGCTGCAGAATGCCAATTTCTAAACTTTAAAACTGTAACTTTTTAACCTAACTGTGAATAATAAAAAGTCAGGAATGTTATTCCAGAATAAATCAATTTAAACTTTAAATAACTTTCAATATTTTACTCTGCATAAAAATATATGTTGTTAAAATTATTAGTTAGAAATAAGCGCAAGATAACATCGGGTCATTAATAATAATAAACTAAAATGATCAGGAGGGCCGGATAGAACCACCCTGAGGGCCGGATCTGGCCCCCGGGCCTTGACTTTGACACGTGTGTGTTGGACAATCTCCTGGCTTCCTCTTAGACCATCCATCTTCTTCCGCTCATCCGGGACCGGGTCGCGGGGGCAGCAGTCTAAGCAAAGATGCCCAGACTTCCCTCTCCCCGGTCACTTCCTCCAGCTCCCCCGGGGGGACCCCGAGGGGTTCCCAGGCTCAGCTCTCTTTTCACCTCAACGGACCGGTGCAGGGACCACAGAATGGCGAACACCGCTCCAATTCAGCTGTCGATCTCACACTCCGATCTTCCCTCACTCGTGAACAAGACCCCAAGATATTTAAACTCCTCCCCCTGAGGCAGGAGCGCTCCGCCCACCTTGAGAGGACAAACTACCTGTCTCCGGTCCAGAACCATGGCCTCAGACTTGGCGGTGCTGACCCTCATCCCAGCTGCTTCAGCTGCAAACCGCTCCAATACATGCTGGAGGTCCCGGCTCGATGGAGCCAACAGGACAACATCATCTGCAAAGAGCAGAGAGGAGATCCTGAGGTCTCCAAACTAGATCCCCTCCAGCCCCTGGCTGTGCCTAGAAATAAAATCCATTTAAATATGTCAGAAAACCACAGACCATACATTTTATTATTATGTGTTTCTCCTATTTACAACAGATTTCATTGATGTTTCCAGTCGAAATAACTTCATGTTCTGATTGTTTTTATTTGATGAATGTGGAGAAGGAAAACTTTGCAGAGAAGCTAATGACATGTGTACAAATCCTTTATTTTAACAGAACATTGTAACTTTTCAACATCTTTGGTTAAAGTCATCAGGTTCATACTCAGGTCCATGACTACGGTGGATGCATTGGTTTACAGTAGAGATCGGCTCTAGTTCTCTGGTTGAGTTTATGACTCCGTCATATTGCTTTTGCCACTTTAAAACGTTCTGGCGTGCTCTCGCCCTGTTTAAGACGGCGTGTTTTTCAGCAGTTGAGATGTGGTGAGCTGTGTGGCTGAGGTGGGAGGAAGCTGTAAAAAAGAAGCCCCACAAAGGGGGGAGCTCTGCTGTGTTTGCTCTCCACACCACATCCTTCATTTCCTCTCTGGCTTCGCTGGTTTTCCTCCTTTCGGTCTTCCCTGTTACATAAACGCGGTCTGAATACAGCCGGGGGAACTACAGAGGAGACGATCTCTGTCACAGCCTGAGTTCTGATAGTCACCCACAGACTAATACAGGACCAAGAACTTCACCCCCACAATGATCCTGTTGTTAGAATTGTACACATGTTTTTTAAAGTCTCACTCTTTTGATCAATTGTTCACAGTGGTCTTTTTATTCTTTTGATGCAGTTTATAGGCAAAAAAAACCAAAAAATCTGTGTTGTTTTCTAGGACATAGTTTCTGCAGAGCAGCAGGAGCTCAAAGAGTTGTGGGCGGGGCCGTTGCACAGAGCAACTCCACCCTCCCCTTTAGGCCAAGCAGCAGGTCATGTCCAACCAGAGGAGAGACCTTTTCCTCTCGTTGGAGCCAGATTCAACCTGATTTGTCTTTAGGTTCAATTTACAGCATTAAACTGTATTATACCATAAAATAGAGGATTTTTTTACATTTGCATATTTCTGATATGAGATCGGATTTGTTGGTTTATTACCCCTCCCTCACAATCTGTGTTCACCTGTAGCTGCAGGTGTAGCTCTCAGTTGAAAGGGAGGAGGGAAAGGTTTTTAGAAACTGCAACTTCTCGTAACTTCTGTTGTTCAAATAAGATAAATAGACGAGTATTTTTGTGTGAAATTTGGTGGAGGAGGAATGATGGTACGGGAGTTTCAGGAATGAAACATTTTGGACATTTCCATTTCCAACCTTGTGGGAACAGTTTGGACCGGCCTTTCCTCTTCCAACGTGACTCTGCACCAGAGCACAAAGCAAGCTCCATGAAGACATGGAGGACAGAGTCTGGTGCGGGGGAACTGGAGAGTCCTGACCTGAACCCTGTGGAACACCTTTGGGGTGAATCAGAGCGGAGACTGAGAGCCAGGCCTTCTCCACCGACACCAGCGTGTGACTGAACGGCAAATTGGCAGAAAAGAAGCGGCAAGTGAAGAACGGTTCTTGAGAGTGAGCCTGGAGATTCTTCACAATACTGCAGGAATCATATGGAACTATCAAGAAATCAGATACAGAACAATCACAGAGTTTCAAGATTTGAAGAGATTGGTTTAATTTTGAAAAAAAAGAAAGCTTTATTCACAACAACTGCCCTTAGGGGTGGATACCGGCTGTTACTGGATAAAAAACGGGCAAACCTGTATGACCCTGGAAGAAATGATGATGTCATTTTTCAGAGCCATAACACACATTTTATTGCTGCTTAGTTAGTAGTTGGATGAAGCCATTTATTGTCAAAAAACAAAAACAGTTTATTCTTTTTGTCATAATAACAACAGAAACTTCCCAAATGTTCGAAAGTAGACATACCCCAATGACACAAGCTAATACTGAAGGGTTTGAATAACCGCTACAGGTAACCATCCTCACCTGGAAACAATGTGTGCGCACTAAAGCTCCAGGAGCTTCTGGACTCCCTACAGACCCTAAATCCTTCATCCAGCGCTGCACTGACATTTCTGGATCCTGAGTCACGACGAAAACTAAAGAGCTGTAAAAAAAAAAAAAAATCTACGGGAAAAGGTAACTGAACTGTAAAAAACAGGGAAAATGGATGAAATAAGAGAATTGCAGGCAGCAGAGTTCAAACTTTGATCAAGACGTGGAAAGTGAGGAGTTCTGTTGAGTTATTGAGTCACTCTGGGGAGATCTCAAACAGATAATTCAAGGAAGACAAACCAAGAATTTAAAGCGACTTGAGTTTTTCCTGCTGCTTTAGAGCAAATAAAGAACCTCATCCACAACGACTTCAAGACGTTATTGATGCAAAAGGAGGCCTTTCAAGGTATTAAACTTAAAAAAAAAAGATAATTTGTGAAGTTTTTGTTGTCATTATGATTTAAAAAGTGTTAAAATTGATGTTTTATTAAGAAGTGACTTAATCCAACCACTAACTATAGAAGGGAAGAACGTTTTTTGTGTTACCGGTCATGTTCTCTGAGAAATAGACTAAAATTCATCATTTCTTCCGGGTTATGTAAACTTATGACTACAATTGTAATATCATAATTTTGTTTTTCAACTTTCTTAGATACCAATCAGGGGTATAATTAATTTCAAGAATCTAATTTGAATTGCTTTATATCTAAAAATTCAGTACCAGGATTGCATTGCAGACCAGAGCAATGTGACCCGGTTGTCTCTTTTTCCTTATCAGTTTTTTTAGATCACAACATTCTTCACTTTTATATCAAGTGTCAAACAATCATATTGGAATTGGTTTATTTCAAGCAATCAAAACCGGACAGATGATTGATTATTAAGTGGATCTCACTGATGTATCGCTAACCACAGAAAGTTATCCGTCTCCCAAAAAGATGGCTTCCTTTTTAAAAGTGCTGTTTCAAACTTTAGAGGGTATAGTCCTGAAGTATAGTCCTGTCATGTCACATGACAGGAAATAAGGTAATTACTTGTATTCCAGCTGATTACTCTCAGATCTGCTTCAGTTGTTGGGAACCGTCCAAACTCTTGTGCTGTGTGAAAACGTCCTCGGTGTCTGAAGTGAGGCAGATGAGTTTCATTTGAATGACTTTTCCTGCCAAGCTCCAGTTCATTAGAAACGTTGTCTGCGTGTGGAATTCCAGGTTCCTGTGGAGCCGTGGACCGAGCTCCGACCGCCTTCTTTGTCCTCTCACAAATCACTGCCCCAGTTACAGCTGATTACCATTAAGTGAAAGCATCTGAGGCCAATTTCACATTTAAGTGAACTTCCCATCTAATAGACCCCAGAAGATGTTTTGGTTTATTTATACCTAAACTGACCAGCTTTGCAACTTTTTCATTGAGTGTTTTTTTTTTTTCCCCCGAATATCAAATTTTCTGGTTCTTTTTTTTTTCTTTATTCTGCAGTGCATGAATGGAGATTCCAGACAACCCACAAAACATGAGTCTATGCTCCACTATACAAAATATTGACTTCAAATCCAAGACGGACTCACTTTAATAATCCAGAGTCAGTGGAGAATCAGTGCAACCAGATTACTCTCTGTAGGGGGTTGGGTTGGTTTGGGAGAGGGCCGAGGGCCGAGGGCACATCCTGACCAGATGTCTCAACCATGTTCAGTGACTCTTATGAGCGAGAAGAGCGAGCGCCTTTTACCATGAACAGAATGAAGAAACAGCAAATTCTCTAAAGTACCGTATTTCCAACACTATGAGGCACATTTAAAAGCCTTAATGATTTAAGAAAAGCAACAACAACAACAACAACAACAGTGCTTAAAATCCTCCATCAAAATGTTCGATTGGGTGTTTTTCTTTTAAACACGTTAACCCAATATGTAGAAATGTCAAACTGTTATTTATTTATTTATGTTTTTACATGTTATGAACAAGGTTGGGAGTTCCAGGTGTTGTAAATATGCTAATGCAGCTAACATGGCTAACTGTTTAACCTCTTTAAATGAGGCTTTAAAAGTGCTGTCATTTGGTCCTCGCCACATTTTTGACCATTTAAATTAAACTTGTTCAATTCTTGAAGTTATAGTCTAAGAGTCCTTCCCCCTACAGGTTGAAATGAGGTATTACAGTTACATTTTGTGATTGGTCAGCTGGTTTAAGTCCCACCTCATTTCATGCTCTTGGAAAGCTGACAGGCCGGCAGACAGAGAGCTGCTGCGGGATGGGGGGGCAGCCTGGGATTTTTTAAAATTATTTTTTTTCAACAACACAATAATAAAAATATCCTTTAGTTACCTCACGCTAACCTCACTGTCAATCACAGATTCCAGACCTCAGCCCGCCTCCTCTAGTGTCCAACTGTCCTTTAAGCTTTTGTTACTCCTAAATACAATCAGATCAGGTTTGGTTTGTTGATAGAAGAGCTATGAGTCAATCAGCATCAGTTTGGAAACGTTTGTCCTGAAACCTGCAGCAGTTTAATGGTCAGTGTCTGCTGTGACATCCATTGGGTTCTGTTTATGTGCTCGCAGACTTTGGCTTACAGTAAATGCTTTTGTCTTCAGAGCATTGTGAACATGATCCAATAACCTTTTAATGACTTCCTGGAGGACGAGCTCCCTGTTGATCCTGAGGAAGCAGCTTTTAAAGGCAGACTTGCCAACAGCCCTTTAATGCTGAGCTGTGTCTGTGTTTATCTTATTTTTTCCCTTATATTCTGACGTTTTAGTGTATCTACTCCATGATCAATGTCAGCCTTTTTCAAAACAAATCCTTTACGAGCTGCTCTGTGCTCTTACCAGAAAAAGAACCTTTAAAAATAAAGCTAATATTTCACAGATGGATGTATTATAGTCAAGATATGCAGGGAAATCTTATCAAAAGCTCCAAGTTAAACTCTCTGATGTCCTCCTTTCCTTACTTCTCTCTGTTTAACTTCTGTCCCCAAAAACAGGAGCATCTTTTGGGAAATTCCCCCAAACCCCGGTTCATTGAGTGAAGTGATAAAGGGACAAAGCAGAAGAGCGGGAAGGTGAGCGAGGTCCCTGCGGTCCGGCCTGTATCCAGTTGCAGTGGATCTCTCTGTAGACACAGGATGTAGCCTTAACAATAACTTATTCAAACACACAAGGATGCACCTGTTCACACAGACACACAGGTAAACACTGAAACCTGTTGTAAAGGTCTCACTGCAGGGGAACAAAGACTTGAGCAGCTGACTCCTGCTGTCTCACTCAGGAGAAGCAAAATGCAGAATACTGACAGTTGGGTTGGGTAAAAATGAATGTATACTGGTATTTGATGCATTAGCTACACAAATGACGTCTTACAACTTAAAAAGATAGCAGATGGCACTTCAGCGCCGTTACGGTTCCATATTTATTTTATTGCAGAGCTATATTTATATAAATCAGACAATGTCATTTTCTGGATTGTTTTTCCTCAATTTGTCTTGTGTATTTGTGGTATGCGTATGATAAAAATTAAAGACCTCTCTCATCTTTTTAAGTGGGAGAACTTGCACAATTGTTGACTGAACAAATACTGTTTATATATATGTGTGTAATTAATCGTCTCCTCAGTACCCCTCATGCCTCCACCGTACCAAATAAGAAGCAAAAAGTGTCTAAATACAGACCAAAACACATCGAGAAGGTTGTACCTGCAGGCCCGGAGACCCAACAACGTTCTCAGGACCCAGGCGGTTTTAACACAGCGCCTCCTACAGGAAGGAGTTTGTTTTGTTCTTTTCTGGAGACTTTACGAGACACATTGCACATGTGAGTAGTAAGAGTAAAAAAATGATCTAAGCGATGCTACAACTACGTAAATTATCACATGAATCTTAAAATATAAAAAGTTAATTACCAATCATTTTCTGTTTTTTGCAGAAACAAACAGTGATGTCTATATGTAGCTTAGCTTTTATCCAAATTAATGTTAAATTAAAAATAAATTCATGATGGTTTATTAAGAACACATCTTTTAGCATTTTACAGCCTAGTTATTTTTCCATCTTCAGGTGTTCTGATTTTTTTTGTGTAAATCTTTAACATTGTGTCATTATGACACAAATATAGTCTACATGTATTACAAAACAGGGGAAAACAAAATGTTTACTGAGCAAAGTCAAGTATGAATTGATATATATTTTACTATTTGGTAATGTAATATACAAACGTTATTCAGTACTATTATCAAATAAAATTACTTTTTATAATAATATTAAGTATTTATGCTGTATTGTTCAGAACTAATTTACTCTTTACTTTACATTTTACTTATGTATTTTTTTTTCCAGATAGATTCAACAATTCAAAAGAGGAAATCTCCAGATGAAACAGTGTGTTGAATGCTTTGTTCTGCAAAATATTTCCAACCGACAATAGTATAAAAGGTTCAAATTCATGATCAAAAACTCTCCAACTTAAAAAAATAAATAAATAGCAACTGTTACAAAACATTTCTAAGACCAAAATATTTCTTTTAGTAAAGTAGATGAATTTGACAGAGGATAGAATTGAAAAAGCAGAGATACTCCCCAAGTAGAAAGTATTTTTTAATCTCATGTTTAATTTTAGAAATTGTTCTAATATATTTTTCCTTTCCAATATACAGCTGTGATCTCTTGTACAGAAAACAGCTGCTAGGTTGTTACAAGTATTGTTTTGTCTTTTCAAGCCTAATAAATGTACATTATTCTGTTTAATGTAAGTTATTCTTCCCATCTCTGCAGATCCTGTTTAATTTTTCAGATGTTTTGGTTTTGATTTTTATTTGATTTTCTTGCACTTATTAATTTGTTATTTTTATTTAATTATGAAATACATGAGTTTCTCATTGAGAATGTGTTAAATTAGTGCAACAGAATAAGACAAAATGTAAAGACGAATTTATATTAAGATCCCAAAATTCTCAACTTCTTCTTTTAGGTGGCTGGAAAACACCAGACTGAACTCTCTATCAGCAGTTAGATAAAACAATAAAAGAAATCAGTTTGGATTCTCTGTGTTTCAAGAATCTATATGTACTGAATTATATTTCCACTGAAAAACCCTGGTTCCTAAAGGGTTCAAATAAATCTATGATTCATCAGTAAGAAAAACATTAGAAATATTCAGTCGTAACCGACATTAGTAACATTTATTTAAAAAAAAAAAAAAAAAGAAAGATAAACGGCGCCCAGCAGCAAGGAGGCGCTGTCTCAAAAAACGAGTCCTGAAATCGTCCTGAAGGTGCTGTTAGTCCTCCAGCCAGTAGGGGCGCTGTCTCAAAAAGACCTGGGTCCTGAGAATGCGGTCCTGAGAGTGTTGTTGGGTCTCCAGGCCTGCAGGTTTATATTACTGGTTCGATCTGGATCAAATGACTTTTCCAGTCTGAATCTTTCCAGAATGTATTTAAAACTGCCTTTCAGCAGGTTCAGTTCAGAGGAGGATCACAAACAGAGAACATCGTCTTTTTATTTTGCAGTTTTCATTTGTCGAATGTTGGATCATGCATTTCTATACATATTAAGTAGTGCAATATTACACCCACGGTGGAGGAAGATCTAGGGCACAGGACCAAAGGAAACATTTTATCTGTCTGAGCTGCAGTTCCCTGATGCAGCATGGCATGCTGGGACATCTTTGCTGACTGGCTGCAGCCTAAACACTCGTGGCCTGTTTTTACAGAGCTTAGCGTGTTGAAAGCTTATCTCCGGTGGAAAGCGCAGAGCGGTGGGTGGAAAAAAGAAAAGTGTGCAGAAAAAAAAAGAAGAGGGCAAGGTCAGGAGAAAAACTTCCGTAACGGGAATGTTCAAAGAGCCCTCGGCTCTGTCCTGATCTGCTTGTTGTTATTTGATCCCTGAGATGATTTTCTCTCTTTCAGCCTTCCTGTTCCTCTCTTTCACTCACAGGAAACAGAGAGATGCATGTACACAAAGCCTCTGATTACAGGTTCAACCTTTTCCTTTCCTTTGTGGGCCAGTAAAGTGCTGTTTTTCTTCTGCAGACTTCCTGTGTACAAGAAACAGAGTGTTCTGAACTCTGCAGTTTCATTTCCGCTGCAAAGAATCTGGATTAACTGAGCTGCTCAGTTAATTGTTCCTATGAAGCACAAGGACAGATCTGTTTGTCTAATTCCTTCATTGTCATTGCAGCAAGTGGAGGGACCTCAAAACTCAAATATGCTTTGAAACTCGTGAGTGTAGGCTTTATTATTAAAAGGAAAAGTGAGATATTCAGTGATATTATTTTTATTTGGAAATATGAGCATCAAAAATATATATTTAGAGAGTTTTTATTTGATTATTTTTGCCCCATTTATGGATGTAAACACATAAACAGGCTACAGCACAGAAACAGCAGTAGAGAAGTGACTCGAGTGACTGTTGTTTGATATGGTTCCTTTTTCTATGGCATGAAAAAGTTATAAAAAAAACACAGGAACAGGTTGTCTGCAGTCCTGGGTCAAGGAAGCAGTGTACTTCCTGCCATTTTGGCTAGTGTAGCTTTTCGGGCTAGAAAGTTCAAAGGTCTGTCCAGTGGGA
This sequence comes from Oryzias javanicus, assembly GCA_003999625.1. Lineage (NCBI taxonomy): Eukaryota > Metazoa > Chordata > Actinopteri > Beloniformes > Adrianichthyidae > Oryzias > Oryzias javanicus. Next base: position 3,201,418 of record CM012442.1, on the reverse strand, counting down.
TACACATTTTTTCTGCTGCATCTGCAACTTTTCAGACGAGTCGGTTTAATTAATTGTTACTTTAAAAGTTCTATTTAAATATACATGTATATGTTTATATATAGCAGTATATATATATATATATACACACTATATATATATATATAGTGTGTATATATATACAGTATATATATACATGTATATATGTGTATACACACATAATATATATATATATATATATATATATATATATATATATAGTGTGTATATATATATATACTGCTATATATGAAATGATTAAAGCTGCATTAATACAGGAACATTAAAGTAGAAATAACCCTCCCTGCGACTGATGCCACACAAAATTAAATAACTTTTTGCGGTTGTTGATCATTTCTCTTATAACGCGAAACTTTATCTAACTAGCGGCTGTGAGTGACAGGAACAGAGTGACATTTTTTTGTGTCTTTGACAAAACCATAGATATGTGTAACTGACAGTTTTTGATAGAGTATGAGAGCGGCAGCTTGGCAGACCTCTCGAGTTCCAGGCTCCGCCGTGATCCCTTCAAATAAGTCACTGTGTCAGTGGCTCCTCCTCCCACCGCGGCTCCATGTGTCAGCTCAGTCATGTGTGTGCCTGCGAGCTCCAAGATCCTCTCCACCTTAATGCTTTTTCCTCTAAGCTTGTTGACTAAGTGAGGCCTCGCGGATGCCAGGGCATCACGCGTCCCACGTCACCACAGGTCAAGATCTCCAACACCGCACAACCGTTGCTGGTTGTGAGCATGTGAGGGAACAAAAACACTTCCCTAAAAAGTTTGTGATGGGTTTCCAAACTGTTACTGTGTGAATGGTTGTAGGCATTCACACTATAGTCATTCTCCTGCTCCTAATCTTGGGATCAAAACTTTCCCCTCCTCCAGGACTTTACTGCTTGTATTTTTGATTTTCATAAACTTCATAGTTTTTGATATATTGAGCAAAATATGCCCCATAAGAAATGAATAAGAAAGTCTTCAAATTTCAAAATTTTAAGCAGATTAGCAACAAACCTTTGAATATAATCACAGATGTGTTTTAATATTTTTTAGAATTTTTCTAAAAATTAGTAGTTTAGCTAATATTTTAGCAACAGGCTAACTTTTTTGACTAATTTAGTTTACTGGGTTAGTTTGGAGTTTAGATACTATTTAAGTAACAAGTTAGATTTTTTTGGTTAATTTGGCATCTGCTGAGGTTATTTATGCTAATTTGGAGCTTATGTAATATTTTAGCAACATACTAACTTAACTAATTTGTAATTTACTGAGGTTTTTATAGGTTCATTTAGAGTTTAGCGTCTATTTTAGCAACAGGCTAACATGTTTTACTAATATAGTTTACTGAGGCATTTTTGGCTATTTTGAAGCTAAGCTAATATTCAAGCAACAAGCTAGCTTTTTTGGCTAATTTGGGGTTCAGCTAATATTTAAGTTAAGTTTCAATATTTTTGCTAAATTGTCATAGGGATTTTTAAGCAATTTTACTAGAAAATTTTCAGAAATTTAGATCAATGTCAGCGCTCTTTCATAGTTCTTCAAGGAAATGTCTAGTCTTTTAGCAAATTTAACATTTTTCAAATTAACCAACCAATTAAGGTTGATTGCATCACCATTTTCAGCAAAGAGCTTCACCATTGTCAGCGACTACTTTCAGCAAACAACATTCCCACTAGCGTTATCACAGGTGATGCAAAATTTCTAGTTCTTTTTAAAATTTGCTTTAAACAAAAAGATCTGAAATAACAAAAAAAAACTTAACAGGATTTTAGTTCAAACGACTTAATTGTAAAGTTTTAAAGAATGTAAATGACATAGCTTGATTATTTTTTTGAACAAATGTCAGACAGTTTCAATAAATGTGATGAACGAATGTTAACGTGGTTGCAAAACAAAAGACAAATCAAAATTTTAAACATTCTCCTAAGATTCATGTCAGATGTGGTTTTAGAATTTTAGAATGACTTTGTTTTACTGACAATAAATTTATCTGTCTAAAACACGAGTCATAGTTAAGGCCCGGGGGCCGTATCCGGCCCTCCAGATCATTTTATTGTTATTAATGGCACAATGTCTTGTGCTCATTTCTAACTTTTATAATTTTTACGCAAACAAATATTTATGGAGATTAAAATATTGAAAGTTAAAATTAAATTGATTTATTCTGGAATAATATTCCTGACTTTTTATTTTTCATAATTATGTTATGTTTCTAACTTATTATGTTCCTGTTTCTAACTTGCATAATTTTCAGAAAATATATTTTCATGGAAAGTAAAATAATAAAAGTAATTTAAGCGTTTAACGCCTGCAACATCACCGGTGACGCTTAAACACAAAATCTTTAACGTCCTGTAACTTTTCAAACGTCAAAGGGTTAAGGTTTAAGTTGATTTATAATGGAATAATATTCCTGCTTGTTTTTATTCTTAGTAATGTTGAAAAGTTACGTTTTTAAAGTTTTAAAAATGTACTTTTATAGTGTTTAATAAGCTTTTTTCCGGTTCGGCCCGCCACCCACAGTGTATTTTGATTTTGGCCCCCTGTGCGATTGAGTTTGACACCCCTTTAGTTTTTTGACACTATTAAGTGTAATTATTTTGGTATGTATTATGGAAACATCCTAATCTAACAGCCATCCTGCACACTCGATCCGATCTTGGAAGCTGAGGAAGTTTGCCTCTGTTTGGACCTAGTATGGAAAACTGCCTGGGACCACCATGGTGGGAATTGAACCTGCGATTCTCCAGTCAGAGGTCACGCTTTCCCTCTCCTTCTCTGTTTTCTTTTTTTTTCTTCATTCTTGCTCAAACCTGAAGAACAGACACTATTCTGCAATTTTCCCCTCTGGGTCAGTTCCCATAATGCACTGCTTCATAGTAAATGACAGCAGTATCTCCTGACGTCAGCCTGCTCTGATCTGTTGTTTCCTTCATCGTAGATCTTCTTCTCATCATCCTCTTAGCTTTTACTAACTGGATTTAGGAGCCACCTGTTTGCTTTCCCTTTCTCTGTGCTGCTGAGCAGTCTCAGTATGAAAGCCCAGATCTCTGTGGCTGACGAGTCGACCAGGGAACCAAGGTATTCCCAGGCCAGCCAACAGGTGTAATCTTCAGGTAATGCCCTGGGTCTAGCCTGCCCCTCTCCCTGTCAAACATGGCCTTAAAATCTCCACAGGAAGGATTCCAACGAGCATTTAATGTGTCAGTCACGTGCAGTAAATGTATCACAAGTTATTTGTAGGTTACATGCACTTCTGATGAACAAGACCCACACCCATCGTTCCTTAAAAATAAAATTATGTGACTGCACCACCAACCAAGTGGCTCACATAACCCATTTCTGATATTTCTTATATATGTCACCATGGGTCGTCATGGCAGACCGTACTGCCCAGTGGAAACAAGCATTTATTTATCCTTACAAGAAAAATCTGCATGAACATTTTCACTCTTCAAGTTCACAGAGCGATCTTAAAATTTTACCTGCGTGCTCTGTGGAAGTTTGCCCATGTTTCCCCTGCAGACAGCCCGTTTTCACTCATGAGGGCAGATGTGACTAATAGATGAGCAGTTGTACAAATCACCTTTAGCTTTCTTCCAATCTTCCTCATTTCTGCTACCTACTTTTGTTGTCGCTATTTATTTAATCCAAAACATCCTTAGGTTGCAGTCCGAACAGGATAAACATTTATTGAACACATTCAGACAAATATTTTAAAACTTTCAAACCATAACTTTTTGAAACAATTATGAGCTAGATATATAGCATTACCTCCAATAATACTAGTTTGAATGTTGTAAGCTGAATTTGGCAACTGAAGATGCTAGGGAAGTTAGCTGAAGATGCTGAAAATGATAACTGAAAACACTGAAGTCAATAGTTGAAAACTCTGGAGTTGACAGCTGAAAATGCTGAAGCTAATAGCCAGCTAAAATTTTGGCTAAATGCCAAATTAGCCTAAAAAAACTAAAAAAAAAAAAAAAAAAAAACTACAGTTAGCCAAAACATCTAGCGTGTAGCTGAAAAAAATTGCTAAACTTCAAAATATCCTAATAAACTGGAAAAAATAGCTTTAATTAGCCAAACCAGCTAGCTACATGCTAGCTGGTTTGCTAGCCAAACCAGCTAGCATGCAGCTGAAATATTAGCTAAAAGCTAAAGATTATTAAATACCAAAATAATCCAAAAAGCTAGCAGAATTCTAATTTTAAAAACGTATAAACTGTAACTTTTTAACATAATTATGAATAATAAAAAGGCAGGAATATTATTCCAGAATAAATCAACTTAAACCTTGAATAATTTTCAATATTTTACTCTCCATAAATATTTGTTTGCGTAAATATTATAAAAGTTAGAAATGAGCAAAAGACATTGTGTCATTAATAACAATGAAATAAAATGATCTGGAGGGCCGGATAGAATTATCGGCCCCCGGGCCTCGACTTTGACACAAGTGGTCTAAGAAAATGTTTTTAATCAGTCTGCAGTAGAACAAGCTAAAAGATAGAAGTAGAAAAGCTTTAGTAACTCCTGTTATTTTTTTTTAACAATCATGTTTAAAGCCAGAACAACACAGACCACTTTCAACAACCCTGCCGTTTGCATTCATGCGTGCACGTGCTTAGCCAGTGACCTTCCTCCTCTGCCTCCACTCCAAGCCTTTAATCCATGATGTGCCAAATGTGACAACAACAGCAGGAACAAGCCTCTTTCATCCACTCCAACCTCTTCCTGCTCCCTTACTCCCCACCAGGTGTTCCTCGCCTCCCCCTCACCCCAATACACACATCCTCCAGCCCGTCTTATCACTTCTCCGAACCACTCTAGAACGTCAAATAAAACCCACCGTCCGTCTGCCCTTGCTGAAGCTTCTGGCTTCATTCCCACTGCGTCCACCCTTTTCCCTTTGTCCTGCACTTTTCTCACCCTCCCTACTGCTGGATCCAAATGTTCTAGGTCCATCTGTCAGCGCGCCCAGCCCTTCTCAACCTGACAAAACCACGGAGAAGGCATAAGATGGATGGTTGAAGGCAAGAATTACAGCCAACAAGTTCAGAAGTCAGTTAGAGTTGTTAGATCCTGCTTTCATCTGCTTCCTGGAAAGATAAAATATGTGCTGGTGTGTGAGGGACACATGCTCTAAACACAGGAAAACCCTCAGCCGTTCTGGAGGAACATTTTGCCAAAAAGAGGAAGCCTTGAACCTTAAACTTTACCTTTGAAGTCTCGACTCATCTGATGATTTGCCAACGTTCATGGATGTGAACGGTTCTCCAGATAACCTTTGTGTGAGGCGTCCCATGGGAAGCCAAGTGTCTTCTCCTGTTTTCCCCTCTGGAGACTTGATTTCACACATCGCCAACCCTGACCTGGGTAACCAACAGGAACCCTTTGTTCCTGACTTCAAAGAGCTCCCTCCAGACCACACATCCATCAGCAGTTGATAGTGCAAAGTGGATTCCATCCAACTGGCCGGCTATCAATACCGTGACTAAAGGAGGGGAATCCCTGCCTGGCAAATTAATCAATATGATTGAATCCCCTCAGATTTACTGAACTCTTTGATGGAAATGCTCTTAGTTTTAAGAACCTGTATTCGTTTAATGTGTGGATTCCTTTTGTTCAAGAGAATTTTATCAGACAGTTTGCATAACATTCAGTCAGCAGTATAAGCTGAAGAGTTTTTAAATTTGTTTTTCCAGAACGCTTTATTCAGGTAAAGAAGAGCTGAAAGAATCAGAAGGGCGCACTCGTGTTTTTCTTTAGTGGTGAAAACGGCAGATCAGTAGTTCTACTTGTTCCCAGTAGAGTTTTAATTATGATTATGAAGTTTTTAACCAAAATCCCACAACCTAAATGTCTTAAAAATACATTTTTCTTTTTGATCTGAAGCCTCTGTTTCCAAAATCTCCTCTGAGTGGGCGTGGCTTCTGGAGCTGAGCTGACCCTCCCCCTTGCCTGATTATGATAGCTCTGTGTCTCGCTAGCATAAATCTTCACCACTGCTACATAAGTATAAATATGCCGTTTATGTCAAAACTCCTAACAGAAATAAAACGTCTCCACAAAACATTCCACGCGGACAATTCCAACCCCCACGAGCGCGTCTCTGGCCGATCTTTCTATTGTTGGTTTTTGACCTCTGCCTGTTTTTCCTTCGCTCTGCCTCACTCAACGCTTTGACCTCCGCCTGGATTTTGACCTTGTCTGACTGTACGCCATCGGCGTCCTCTTCACACCTGCTCCACTCCAACATGTGGTTACTACCTCGCCAACAGTCCCGCCCACAACCCATTTCGGATGACCTCTGGAGAACCCACAAACACACAGCTCGAATCATCCCAGTTATTAAACTGAATCCATTTCCACTTTTGGAAAGCTCAAACACTTTTCTCATTTTAAAGAATCATCTGTTATTTTAACAACACTATAAAACAGCTTTGTTCAGTTAGTTGTTAGTTGTTGATTTGCCCAGGTCTCCCTTGAAAAAGAGATGTAAGTCTCGACTGGATTTCCTGGTAAAATAAAGGTTAAATAAATAAAAAAATTTCAGGTAAACTGTCAGAGAACATCTTGGAACTTCTACATAAACACGACTTCCTTCATGCTCGTATTGACCGGAAGACTTCCCTCAGCGGCTTTCGAACCCTTGACCTCACAGGCGGTCTTCCTCACTGAATCAGAGGGGGTAATGGGAAGGGGCCCGTGTTGTGGCTAAGTCATGATCGGGGCGCCAGGAAGGGAGGAAGTGGATTTCTCAAACAAACACAAAGACAAAGCATTTTCAAAGCAAGTTACAGAACTGTCAGTTCACATAAAAAAATTACAACAAGCATGTAAAGGGGAACATACACTGTAAAAAAAGACTGTGAAATTTACAGAAAAGCTTTGTAAACTACCTACAGAATTATACTGTAAACAATAAAACAGACAATGTTTGTTTAAATAACAGTTAACCTTTGTAAACCATTTAACAATATTTTTTGTAATGTTTATGACAATAATTTGTAGTTATAATCAAATAAATTAGTTAAAACTACAATAATGTTTATAGGAACAGAGAAATGCTGTAATTCTCATAACAGAACGAATTAGTTAATTTGACATTCAAATGTTGTAAAATCAAAATCAATTTATTTTTTATGGATTTGGTTTAAAAACATTTTCTCCTAATTAAATCTTTACAATCCAATTTTTTAATGTTATTAATGTCATCATTATGCAGAAGGCTATGGTAAAACATATATATAGCATTCTGCTAGAGAATCTTATTTTATAAATATAACCTTTTACTGATGGGATGTTTAAACTATTTGGCTTTTATTTGATGTAAAAGGAAGAGGTTTCTCCACAGTTCCATGGAGATGGACATGTTTTATGTTATACAACTTTGAAAGTTGTATGTTGAAAAAAAATGTGTTTATTTGTTGAATTAAGATGCTGTCAATTGAATAAATGTTCAAGAAATATGTTTTTCCCATTTTTCTTAATTGAAGACGTTTTGGCATCTTTTTCAAGGTTTCTAAGTACATTTTAGATTAGAATTATTTTATCTATATACAAATTTATAAGCAAACAGCATATGAATATATTGTCTAATAGAGCAGTGACTGGTGGCGCCGTGGTTGGTGCTCTTGCCTCACAATAAGAATCCCTCGGTTAGAATCCAGCTGGGGTTTCTGAAGAACATCAGCTGTGTAATGTTTCTCTGCTCCCATGCATGTGTGGGTCTTCAACACTTCTCTGCTCTAAAAAAAAACACTATTCATCTACAAAACTGTAATGCAAAATCAACACATTTTTGGGGTAAAACTCACATTTTTTAATGCAATTCAAATTTACAGTAATTCACTGTAAATCAGTATACAGCCTTCATCGGTTAAGTTATTTACTGTGATGCTTTACAGGAATTCTCTGGTAACCACAGCTGCCAGTGTTTTCCTGTAAATACAACAGTTTTTTTTTTACCGTGCAGGACAGACTTCCACCACCTTGCATAAGATAGATTAGACATATGTGACTTCTGGTTAAAATGTATATTGTAGTTTATTTTACAAAAGAGAAAGCAAAAGAAACCATGGATGTATCCTTAAGTATCTCAATGATTGACCAGCTTGAAGATCTTCCATTCATCGACAATGTACTGACGGACTATTGATTGGTTCACTAAGAGTGAAGTCTCGATGATCCAGGGACACCAAACCCTTTACTTTTTCTTTGTCAGCCACTCTGGTGTAGATCTGTGTTCTCGATCAGTGGTCCCCAACCTTTTTGTCCTGCGGACCGGTCAACCCGTGAAGATTTTACCACGGCCCGGGGGGGTGGGGGTGTGGGGTGCGTGCGTGTGTGTAGTATATGTATGAGATCATCTCATTAAAAGAGATAAAATAAATAGGAACAAAATGTAACACACATAAATCGATTATTGATGCTAAAAAAATCTCAATACTTTGAAGTTCCATGCAGAAGCTTCAAGTGAAGACAGGTTTTACTAAACAAAACTTTAAACTCCTGACTTTGATCGCCCCTCTACCTGCACGCGCCACGAAGGTCCCCTTTTCTCCTCCACTCCCCACCCCCGCCCTGCTCTCTGCACCGCTACTTTTTGCATTAATCAATCGCGTGCTCACAACTTCTCTGAAATGATCATCTGTATAGATCAGCTCGTTTCAGCATTTCTATGACCGCTCAAAAGATTAGATTCTTTCCTGAAAGTCACATCTCTCTGCAAACAAGGACGGTGTGGGAATCATCGGTTCTTGCGTCTGTTCTGTCCATCACTTATTCGATCCATTTGCACGCCGCCAAACTGCTTTTAGCGCTCAAGCTAATTGAGAGAATCCGGTCAAAATAAAATATTTCCGTCTCAGAAAAAAAAAAAAAAATTCTCCTCTGGTCTGGTGGCAAGGGGTCTACGGACCGGTACCAGTCCGTGGTCTGGTGGTTGGGGACCACTGATCTAGATCACTGCTACTCTGCATGGTTCAGTTTTGTCATAGTCTGTCCGTCTGTCCAGGTTGTTCAGGAATCGTGGCTCCAAAATGAGTCCAAATCATCCCCCCTCTACAATTATCCACAGGAACAAGAATGAGACATTTCCAAATAAAAACTTTTTCAACCATGTCTCCATGCTATTAGGCACACACACTGTGGTTTCATTAACACTCATGTCATTGTCACAACAACCTTCCAGAATCAAAAAGACTAATGGCGCATTCACATCGAACGCGGCCGGCGCAGCAGAGGTGTCCAGTTTCAATGTTAAGCCGAGCTTGATGGCACACAACGCTTTCAGTGACTAGATCAAAGAATAGAAATAAACATTCAAGATGGCCGATTAATGTAAGGATTTTCATCATGAACTTCTATCTGTTTTCTCAACCCACGACGGGCGCTAGAAGCTGTCCCAGTTAGTGTTGGGCGAAGGCGGGAAACACGGAGCTCATTGAGGTGGATGTTATTGTGATAGCTTAGCAAGCTAATGAGCTCCGCCCATCGCTGTTGTCCAGGCGCCCGGCAGATGGTCTACTACCCAGGCTGTGGGTCCCCGCCGGCGGTTAGCTGCCCAGCAGCCCGGAGAGGCATGGTGAGTGAGGTAACCCTCTAGCTTCATGGACTTATGATGCTTTTCTTACTTTCATCAAGACAAAAATAAAACGATCCCACCAGTTCTATTCTTATTTCCTCCCTCTCGGGCTCAAGCTCAAACTGGACCACAGACAGACGGAAGTAACGTTAAAACGGCCCCCAGGTGCATCTCTTGTTGCGAGGTTGACGTACACAGAACCGAGAGCTGTTCTTTCAATGGACTTTCTGGTGCCTCTGTAGAGTTCTCAAACATGTAAATCCAAGCTACTCGATCAACATCATCCATGATGTGACGACAAATTCATTCCAGATCAACTTCAGTGGCTTTCTTATCTTTGTATATTTACATTTTACGCTTTTTTTTTTTTTTTCTTTTTTTGCCTGCATATAACCACAAAGTGAGTTTCTTCTTGTTGTTTGTTGTGCTGTGTGATAGGATTGGATTTAGGGAAGTAGATTAAAGCTTAAAGCTGCCCCCACCAGAGGGGCGTCCTGTGAGCGGCTGGGTTGGTTGGAAAGTGGCCTCATGCTTTTCTGCACTGCTGAGGCGAGCGTCTAGACACAAGGAATGCTAAAACTGACACACATCTATGTATGGTGGCTTCAAAACAACAATCCCAACACAAGTCCCTTTTCTAATGAGCTTCGTTTTTAAAATCCTCAGATGGCTGTTCTCATCTCTGTTACTTGTGCAAGTTTTAATAGTTTCGGCTCTCCTTGTTTGTCCTTGGATACAGAACTCTGTACCCAAAATCCAAAACACACCTTAGGTTGCAGGCCGAAACGTTTATTGAACACTCTAAAACTACATTTGAAAACCTTAAAAAAGAAAAGAAATGAACAGACAGGAATATTATTCCAGAATAAATCAACATAAACCTTAAATAACTTTCAATGTTTTACTCTCCATTAAAATATATTTTGTCAAAATTATACAAGTTAGAAATAAACTAAACTTTATAAAAAATAATCAAATTTCTTTACTTTTTTGTCATTTTATATAAATAAAGTCATACTTGTAAAAATCTCAAAAGATTTTTCCTCCATAACTTATAACTGGTCTCTCAGCCTCCATCATTGAAGTGTTGCTTCAATATGTTAACAACTCAAGATAACATCGGGCTATTAATAACAATAATATAAAATGATCTGGAGGGCCCGCCGGCCCCCGGTCTTGATCTTGACATATGCTACAGGTATCGGGTATTCTTGTGAATATGCTAATGTGGCTAATATGCATAGCGTGTTGCAAACTATTTCTGGAGTTACTGTAAACGCAATTATTTAAGTCTGATCAGATGAAAAATATATCTCTGTCTCTTTTGTTTTAACTATTGCACCTCATTATCCTTTAGAGCCAAAAATACAATGATAGGACTTCAGTTAATTGTCATGTTGATGTAATCTTCTGGAAAACTGATAGTCTGGAATATTCTAAAAGCAAAGTAACTCCTCATCAGAGGTCCACAGTTGTATTTGGCTAATAGAAACACACAGGAATTAGCTGTTTGACTTAATTGTAGACGAAAAGTTGTTTTTTACAGTTTTGCCTATAACTTTGAAGCTGAATTTTAGCCATTTCATGTAAAAATCCCAGAATTTTTTGACTGATGAGACCAGGACGGTGTGTTAAAAAGAGATTTTTGTGCCATCATATTGCAAGCAAAAGTCCCAGTTTTAGATCAAAAATTTCTAAATTTCAAACAAAATGTAAAGTGTTAACAATAAAAGAAATCATAATTTGCAAATAAAAACATTTTTTTTGCTTTCAAAAATATTTCTGCGAATGCAGCACAAACGTTTTAGAAGTGTTGTGCCTCATCTCGCTTTCGCCCTATTTTTGATTTTGCGTTGATACGTTTCTGTTCCTTGTAATATTTGTACTGGTTGAACTAGATTTTATCCAATCAAATCGCCATATTTTTGTAACATGGAGTCTGCCGAGGCTCAAACGCCGAACAGGCTCCTTTACCCTTGATCGATTTAAAAACAATCGATACTTTTTTTATAGCATCGATTATATTTTATTTAGTCAAATTTGCGAATTTATGGCTGAGAATCTCCTGAAACCGTAAAATGAACTTTTCTGACAGAATGTTTGAAGACTGTAGAAACCCAATCGAACAGCAATTGGAATTCAAAGTCCGACTCAGCCCTCAAGCACCGTCAATGTGAGTCAGAGACACCTGATTGGACAGAATCTAGACCAGGGGTCATCAACCTTTAACAGTAAAAGAGCTGTTGGGGCTCGTCTTCTACTGATCGAAACCTGGAACCAGTCGCGTAGTCTTACTTTAGCCTTAAGAACTTTGGATTTGCATTAACAACCTTCTTTTTTAAAAAAAAAAAAAGAAATATATATATATATATATATATGAATAATATCTATACTTTGGCACGTACAAAAGCAAAAGTATAAAGAGAACCAATCATCTCTCAAAATGTGATTTTTTTTTTACTTATTTCCAAAATACAATCTGTGACAAACAGAGTCACCTCAATGCAGTTCTAAAATGTTCTTTTAACACAACTTTTTTTTTTTACCAAAGTTTTGCTTTGCATATAAAATTGTTTCATTCTGGAGGTAGCGTTAAGGAAAAGAAACGTCTTTGGTCAACATAGAGGTAAAAACCCACACAGTTGATCATCTATGTGCAACTAAGCCATAAATTTAACTAATCTAAATTAAATAAATGATAACTAAATAATTATTACTTTAAAAAAAAAGCTGTTATTTTTCTTTTCTTTTTTTGTTCTTCTTCCCCTCTTTCTCCTCAGCAGTCTTACCCTGCTTTGGGGGTTGGACTTTGGTAGTCTTGATTTGCGGGGCTTTGTTTATTTGTTTCCTTTAGGTAGTTTTGGTAAGGCAGCAGGTGCAGACCTGATCTAGACCATTGACTGTATATAGGAGAACTGGACTGAGCATGCCCCCCTCCATATAGGAAGTACCACTGGGTTGCAAAAAGGCCAAAGTCCCATTGACTTACATTGAGAAACAGACAGTTATTTCTCAGTCATTTTAAATGTCAGAATAATCATTCTTCCTCTGGTGCTTTCTGCTTAACTTCTTTTTGCTAATCCTAATTTTTTTTAAAAGATTTTTTTCCATTATCACAAGTTATTCGACTTATAAATTGACCAATCAGATGGCTCAATAAGCATTTGTGGGTCTGACGTCGAACGTCTGGGGGGTTTGAGTGACAGATGACGGGTAGCCAATGGGAGCAGACTTCATCAATGCGGTCCTTGAAGACCTTTTAACACCTACTTTACAATTCAACAATGTTCCTGTCATTGTCCTTCTATTGTTTTCCTCAATGGAATGCAGCAGTTTAAAACAAGAGGCGCATGCTGTCTCCATCTTTTACTCTGTAGAAATAGATTTAGAGGCTCAACGCGGTTAAACCGGGTGTAAAAAACACGCTCGCTTTGCAAACAGAAGAAGTTGAAAGTTAACGCGGACGTGCGTTCAGAAAGGCCAGCGTATACAGTCACTGGTTTCAATATGGAAATAGATGATTAGAACTGAGAATGTTTATGTTTCCAGAATATATGTTGCGACACATTATTTAGTTCGACAAAAAAGAAAATATGTAAGTCAATACAACATTTGCAGTGTTGCGGGAAAGCTACGGAGAGAGAAAGGGACGGGGCGGTGCGAGTGTGATTGTACGTGCACGCGCGCATGTGTGTGAGAGAGAGAGGAGGAGAGCAGAAAGAAAAGGAGCGGGCTTTCGGGGAGAGTTGGAGTAAAGCAATGTGCTGTAAAACAAAAGTGAAAATAAATGGTGGATTCCAGCCTCCAACCAGACAGTGAGAGTATCTGCCTGCAGAACCAAACACCCGCGGGTTTAACCACGAGGACGTTCATCCGAGGAGCTGCAGCAGCTCCCCTGTTCGCCCCGACCACGGTCAGGACGAGGAAGCAGGAAATGTTAACAGCAGAATCAAGTGTTGGAAAGGTTCTCCCTCAAAGACTTGAACAATGACTTGTACGATTCTCACTCGAGCCGCCGTTATTAAAGTGGAAGCTGTTTACATTCAGCTGTCTCGTGGTAGTGGCGTGGAAAGAGGCGGAGACTCACAATAAACTCTCTTCAGATTGGTGGAAGGTACTTCCATGACTCACAGAGACTCGAACCAATCGCTGATGATGGTTTGCAAAATGGCGATAGCCGTTTCAGGAAGTGACGGTGAAAGCGGCGGCCTACTTTCAGAGGAGAGGAGGTAATGCATTTCCAATGGGAGACCTTGTTGCTTGTTCTGTCCAGTGTTTTCACAGTCTATGATCTAGACCAATCAGCAGGCTGGCACAAACAGAACCATATCAACGCTAAATCAAAGATAGAGCGAAAGCGAGATGAGGCACTACGCCTCTAAATACGTTTGTGCTGCAATCGCAAAAATAAAGTTTGCAATCGCAAAAGTCAGCATGTAGGTGAAAATTAGAGTTTCCTATTTTTATTTGCAACTGATGATTTTTTTTCATTCTTAACACTTTGCAGTTTTTATGCCAGTTTAAAAAAATTATCTAAAATCTGTGACGTTGGCTTGCACTATGGTGGCACAAACATCACTTCATAGTGTGTCAGCCATGACACAGTAACCCCTGATTTTCATCTCCCTAAAACCCTGCTCCAGTATGGCTTCCCAGCATGCAATTCACCATGTGAAAATGCGAGCTTCTCTAGAAGATACTGTCAGCGTTGAGCCTTCCTCTGCTGAGGAGATTTGTGCTTAAGAGGCATTAGTGTGACGGAGATCTTTTAAGTCTGTGCAGCCACGCATGAGACCTGTGAGCAGCTGGACCGGCAGGAGTGAAGAAATGCAATAAGCCCGGTTGGGCCGGCTGTGGAGAGAGTTAGGCAAGAGAGGAAGTGAATGAGGAGAGAAGGTTGTTGCTGCGATACTTTAACTGAACCAAATCTGACCTCGGTTAAAAAAAAAAATCTAACATTATTCCATAAATAATGTTTTAAATAAATAAAGTTGAAAGATTTAAAAATGTAGTTTCAGAGTGTTTATCCTGTTCGGGCCGTGACCTAAGATTATTTGGGTTTTGGCCCCCTATACGATCTGGAGATAATTGTCCTCCTTTGTGATTAAAACAAGATTAATTCAAATCAGAGAGAGTTAAGGAATGTACCTTCCATCAAACTCATTTTGACAGGTGACCTTTGACCCTTCACCAGCCATCAAACTCGTTTTGACAGATGATGTCAAATTCAATATAAACTTAATATATAAAGGATAAATAGGGTCAAAGGTCACCTGTCAAAATTAGTTTAATGGAAAGTATATTTCTTTTCTCTCTAATGAGGTCGGCATCTGAATCAAAGGAACTATGTTTCACTAAAGATAAAGTTTTGGTCTCACTGACTCAAATAATGACAAATTACATTTTTTAGTGTTGAACGCTCACAATTTTATTCAACTTTACTATAATCTGACTCCATGTAATATAAAGTAATGACTAATCTGCTAGTAAATTAGTCATTGATCATTTTAACAGTCGCTTCGTCGACTAATCGAGGCAGCCCTGAAAAGAACTACAATGCAGCTTTTTCAGTCATTTTGGTCTCAAATTCAGTCTGAGGAATCTCAGAGCAAACCAAAGTTCAGCCCGATTGGAAACGAACCGAGACCACCTCGAAAGATGGGTCAGAGAGCGGTTCTGGTCCTGGACAAAGATTTGTTTGTGTGTATTCAGATTGAAACAAACTCTGGTTCACCTTAAGCAAACAAAATGTTTCCCGTCTGAATACGAACAACCTCAGTTGGGTCCTTAGTCCCATTAGGTGTCCCACACCTGCCAAGCCACCAAGGCCAGGTGGGCCCCACATGGTTTAAAAGTGGGCAGAAAATGTGGGCCCTGATTAGGTTTGTCCACAATTTCCATGGTGTCCCCACCTGTGCTTGCCCACATTGGCTTAAGTGGACACTCAGTGGGTTAGCTTGCTACGCTAGCCAGCCGCCTGGTGGACAGCAAAGTTTGCTAGATAGATAGATCGCTGCAGCGGAGCTCGCCATCTTGGTACGACGGAGCTCAGTAGCTCGGTACAACAGAGCTCGCTAGTTCGGCACAGTGGAACTCACTAGTTCACTACAGCGGAGCCAGCTAGCTCATTACAGCGTGGCCCGCTAGCTGGATACAGCTGTGCTCATTAGCTTAGTACAGGGGAGCTTGCTGGTTTGCTACAGCGGATATCGCTAGCATGATACACGGGGCTCGCTAGATCAATACAGCGTAGCTTGCTAGCTCGATAGGGTGAAGCTCGCAACGAAGGTGCTTGCTCACATGCTACGCCATCCTCAGGCTGGCGAGCGTTGCGAGCCAACCCAGCAAGTGCCTACTTAAGCCAATGTGGGCAAACACCAGTTGGGGCCACCACGGAAACTGTGGACCAACCCATTCACAGACCACATTTTCTGCCTACTTTTAAACCATGTGGGGCCCACGTGGCCTTGCTAGCTGGGTGGATGTGTGAAATGTGTTCTCCGCATTTGTTCCATCCCCTGCGGGAGCAGTGAGCTGCAGACACAGCGGCACTCAGGAACCCTTCAGTGGTTTAATTCCCTGATCTAACCCATAATTGTTGAGTTTCACGCAGGGAGGGTTTGGGTCATTGGGGTCAGTCTTTGATATGACTCAACCGTGGGTTTGAACCCACATCCCTCCAGTCTGACAACAGACACTCGACAGACATCGCACAAGTCCACTGACTTGGTATGGCCTTCCAAGATCTCACGATCCATAGACTTTTAGGTATATGTTGATATGGGTACACAGACCGTAAGTGAGCATCACAGCCCTTCCATTGACGTTCGTGAAATGAAAATAATTCAAGATTGTGTCATATTTCTGAGAGGACACCTAATGTATAAAAAATGATTAAAAAATAAGGTAAAAATTGTTCTTTATTCCTGTGTATGCCTAGTTCTGTTTTTTTCACAACACATAATTTAGTGATGCAACCTGATGATTTTGTTTGATGTAAGCAAACATTGTTCTGCTGTATGTCCCACAGCCCTTGCAGATAAGCTTTACCCTTCCATGAAACAACCCAGTCAGAGGCGTGTGAGCGGGTCCATGTGCCCTTCCGTCATATGTGATTCAGCTCAGTGTGTTGACAGTTGGTGGCCCAGGATGCCGGGCAGTGACTGCGGTAATCTCTGGATCTCGGGCGGTTGGCGAATGGCTGTTGACTCTGGTTGTAAAGCAGCCGTCTGCTTACTGTCACCGTGTGTCACTGTCACAGCTGCTCCGAGCGCTGACACGAAATCTGTCTGTGGGTTTCAGTCCAACGTTCCTCTGACACGTGACATCTCAGCTGATGAGAGCTGAGGCTTGAGTAAATCAGGTGAATCTGTGACTGCACTGATTTCTAGCTTTTAATATAAAAATGAGCAACTGTCATGTTCTGTATCCTCACAAGTTCCTATTATGTATTACTTGATGTGATACAGATTGACTGTCGTCGACGTTTTATCTTTACAATGACCCGAAAGGCTTGTAAATGTTCGATTTCAGAAGTTATTGTTTTGGTCATTCACAGTCAGTTTGGGCTGAGGGATCTCTCAACTCCAAAGTCCCCACATTGCGGTGTTCCTCAGGGATCAGTTTTTTTTTAGCATCATGCTAATAACATTGTGGAATTTGTTCTTATTATAGCGTCATTTGGTTGCAATGCTGCCTTTATTTAAAGTGATTTGTTTTTAAGTGTTCTGTATTCTCATTTTCCAGTTCGTTACATGTTTACAATTCAAATGTTTTTTCAATGTCTTTTGCATTTTTCCATGGATGGTTCTGGTTTTGACTTTGGTAGTTGCTTAGAGTTTGTGTGCATCTGAAACCAAACACTTATGAATGTTTGTTCATAAAAGTTGTTGAAAAACAAAACTATTTTGATGTGAAAATCTTTTTTAATGGTATTAAATTATTACACACGATGTTTTCACAATAATACCCTAAGTAAAGGCTTTCTTTGTTTGATGTACTTTTGTTGATTTAGTAATACAGGCAAATAATATAAGTTTTCTTTTCATTTATTAACTGTTATTATTTCCTTTTGTAATATTCTGATATTATATATTTTTATTAGAGAAATAAATGTTAAAAAACAAACAAAAAAAAAGAATTAGAAACTTTTGCTTGTTAAAATAACTTTTCTCCATGTTTTCGATCATAACATTGTCATATTTAAAAGCTGTTTTTCAGAATTTAAAGACCTATTCCAATGAAAATGGTGTTTTAAACATGTGTTTTTGGTATGTTTCTGATGATATATAAAGAAAATTAAGCTAAAAACTGCATTTCTGAATATTTCTTTATTTTATTGTTGTGAATAAGTAGATGAAAAATGCTTTAAAAAGATCCTATTGGATCAGTAGAAGATTCCCTGGTCGGGCCACAATCTCTTTGCCTCCAAACTCTCAGAAGCAGGAAGCGAAAATGGGGAGGGGTTACTCTGCACCAAAGGTCCCGCCTACAATTCAAAGGTGAATTTCTAATGAACTCCTTCCACTCTTCAGAAACTATGGCCCAATCGGAAGTCTTCCCTTCTCCCTCGCGCTTGTTCCTTCCCCTTCCTTTGGGCCTCTAAACGGAGAGTTATTAAAAAATAGTGTCTAATATTTTGGACGTCACTTTCGTCAATGACAACATTAATAATTGTCAGTCCGCTAGCTTTAGCGCGAAGCTTCCAGCGCTTGAATATCCATAAAAACAGTGGTTTTAAAACGGTCATGTTACTATTAGAAGTCATTATTTACAATAAAATGTAAACTTCTGAGCTTCA
This sequence comes from Oryzias javanicus, assembly GCA_003999625.1. Taxonomy (NCBI): domain Eukaryota; kingdom Metazoa; phylum Chordata; class Actinopteri; order Beloniformes; family Adrianichthyidae; genus Oryzias; species Oryzias javanicus. The sequence continues at coordinate 3,183,007 of CM012442.1, read as the reverse complement.
GAGTGAACCCACGTGAAGAAAAGCGCTTCTCAGCGCAACGCGGTTTAGCCTCGAGGATTTTACATGCCTTCGTTTGGAGGGTTGGATTTAAAAAAGAAGACGAAGTGAAAAGAGGAAGATGGAATTGCTAGCTTAGAGCTAAACTGTCGCTTTCTTATGTCACTTTCTGCCAATCAACAGGAGCTACAGTGGCTCCTCCCCAACTGACCTGATCTGTTTTTCTATGGGTCTTTTAATGGGTCAATTTAACAATGGAAACGTTCAAAATACCGTATCGAACCGGACTGTACCATAGCGGACCCCTTAGTGGAAATGAGGCTCAATATTGTGACAAAAAATATATTTTGACATCAAAACATTTTTTTAAATGGTACTAAATACAAATTATTGCTATTGTTTTTTTTCATAAAAATACCCTAAACAAAGGGTTTTGGTTTTTAATAATTTCCAAACATTGAGATATTCCTCACGAGCTTTTAACAGAAATCTGCAGCAGACTTTCCGAAGTTAAAGGCAGCTAATGAGGCGGGATATGCAGGAGATAAGACATCCAGTCTGAGGTGAAAGGGATTTCCTGGAGCCGGCTGATCTAAAGGTTAGCTTCTGGAACTGTTGAACAGAAACTGCTCATTCCCCTGGCTAAAGCTAATGAACTGCTACAACTTCATCCATTGTTTATCTCTTATAAAGTGTGGAATTGGTGACATTGTGTCCCCTCGATTCCTCAAAGGCAATTTGCTCAGTTGGTCAAAGGTCATCTGTTGTGCAAACTGTGTCAAAGGATGTGGAGTGGAGAGAGACCTGTTCTTCTGGACTGACCCCAAAATCCTGCACAATGGTGTCCGCTCTGCACTCTGCATCTGAGAGTCGCTGAGCGTCTGGGTGGTCCACCACTCCACTCTTTCTTTTTTTTTCATCCTAGGTGGAGGGTGTTCAAAACAAGCTTTTGCTTTGATTTAGTCTTTTACACTGGAGCTTTAGCAAAAATGTTGACATTCCTTGAAATACCGTAACTTCTCAACCGTTTACGCAATTACCGTAAATCCAGCATATTGTGAAGCTGAAAAAAAAATGCTTTTTTACTGATATACAGCTCTTTACAGCAGTGAAGTGTTCACACAATCAAATTGGCTGATTCTGGCTGGAGGGAAAGCACTGACGGGTGCCGAAATACTCTATTACCATGTCACCTTATACTTTATCAAAAGGCACTTACAGTATATCCGGTCCTCCAGATCATTTGGTTTTATTGTTATTTACGGCCTGATATTAGCTTGTGTAAATTGTCATTCTGCTAGCTTTTTGGACTATTTTGGCATTTACTAATATTTTTTGGGCTGCTTTGAAGTTTAGCTAGTATTTCAGCTACATGCTAGCTGTGGCTAACCTAAGTTTTCCATATTTTTAGGCTAATTTGCCATTTAGCTAATATGTTAGCTGGCTATCATCTTTAGCACTCTTAGCTATTATCTTCAGTGATTTCAGCTTCAGTGTTTTTAGCTATCAATTTCAGCATCTTCAGCGGCCAAATTCTGCTTACAGCATTTACACTAGCATTATCACAGCTAATGCTATATATCTAGTTTAAAATTATGTTAAAACGTTACGGTTTTAAAGTTTTAAAAATGTATTTTTAGAGTGTTCAATAAGGTTTATCCTGTCCGGCCTGGGACCTAAGGTGTGTTTAGGATTTTGGCTCCTTGTGGGATTAAGTTTGACGCTCCCGCCATAAGGTCTGGCATTTCGGAGCAAAGCTGGTTTTCTGTCAGAACTCATTGGAATGTCATTAATTGTGTAATAAAAAGTTATGGTAGTTCAAACAGCGTGTTGTGTCATGTTGCTTGCAACAGCTTCAGTATTAAAGGATTTCTTGGAGTTTCTTGGTTTTCTAGAGCTTCTATCTTCAGTCTTGTATTGATATTTTTCAGTATCTAAACAGACTTGATTTGGCTAAAGTGAAACTCCTGCTCACTCTTTAAACATTGGCTTTGTCCAAAGCCTTTCACTACTCACTACTTAGTACACTATATTGAGCATTCAACATCTTGTCAGGAAGTTAAAAATCCAGTATCCTGGAAATTTCCCAGAAGTCTCTGCAAAACTTCTTATGTGCATTGATCCTCACTAGACTGGCGAACATGGACCACAATGCATTGTATTTGAAAGATTTATATCGTATGAATCATCCAAGTTTTATTTTTAGAAGACAGTGGATTCATTAATAGTGTCAGCAAATGGGTGCCGTCATATTTACTGATTAAAAAAAACATAGTGACTATGGAGTTTGAATTGCATTAAAATCCAGAGCACTATATAGTCTGTCTGGGTTGGAAAGTGATTTATGACATTGTGATTGTTATAAAATAATTGTGAAGACATTTTGGTGTCTTAATCTGTAATATAATAATAGTATGGGGTTATTCAATAGTCAAAATTCCACATAATTAAGACATCTCCACACATGTATCAAACAGACACGGCTACTGCGCGCTCGTGTTTAGTCAGAAAAAATCTCTGCGCACGAGAGACTGTCTACTTCCGCGTCTGTGAGCTGGTCCATCGGGCAACAGTCATGTGTGCGTGTTAGCGGAATGTCAGTGAGCGTGCACTGGCATGTGCGCTGGCGGGGCCTCTGGTTCTCTTCGCGGAGAAACTTTAGATGCCCACGCGAAAAATGACTTTTGATAATTGGGGCGGAGACTGAGGGCTGCGTTGGCTTTCTTTTGATTGGTCTATTTAGAAAAAAAAATTTTAAACTAAAATGTATATATATTGAATGTTTTTATTTTCACTGTTTTAAAATAGTTTACTGGCAAAGAAGCTTAAACATCGTAAAACTTTCATCCAAATCCAAAAAACATCTGTTTTTTAGGGATGCTGTTTTTGGGAGCACCAATACCACTATCTATGTTTTTAGTTTATTTAATCCAATTTCAATTATGAGGCCTTACTTAATCATGCTTTTTTAATTTTGAAGTTCTTATCCCGTTCAGTTTCTGTCGTTCTGAGGCTCCTTCATGTTACACCTGGTTTCTACAACTAATCTAAAATTTTGTTTGTTGTTATTTTTCATATTTTTATGTTTCATGTTTCACTTTGGTCCTTTGTTTTAATAAATATATCAATCATAAATAAAAGTTAATTTATTAATTAATTAATTATCATTTATTATACATTAGTCCCTCATTTATTGCTGGAGTTAGCATAAACCCACGACAGACAAAATCCGTAGAGTTGTCTTCAATCTTTTAAGGCTGTAGAACCTCTAACTACACATTTCATACACTTTTCTCATAAAGACATGAACATTTTCACAATTATATTTCATGTTTCAAGTCTCAAAGTTTAAATTTTCATAGAAAAAATAAGTCCAGTATTAATTATAGAAGGAAAATAAAGATTTATTTAGATCTGGCCAGTTGAACGCATTCTGTACAGGAGACTCGGCACAGAGGAGATTGATTGACAGGATCAACAGCCAATCAAGATGATAAAAAAACATTCAAAGTTACAATGGAAAGTATTCCACAAAACAGCAAGACAGCGAAAGATTAATCTCTATTAATGAAGGATCACTGTGTAATCTAAGGTTGTAACTTAAAAAAGCCCTTAATAAAAAATGTGTACAGCAGTGTGTTGTGTTTACTTAAGTTTATCCCTAATAGTTTCTTATTCAGAGTACCAGTCTTTGAAAATAATTTAACTTACCCAATTGTTCTGTCTATTTTAATGGTTTATCCATTTATGTTCGGAACCAGTCAAAGTCTTTTTGCTTAAACAAAACTGATCCATCCAAAACAAAAGATTAGCTTTTTTGTGTGTTTTGTTTAAACAACGCTCTATTTTGTCAAGAGTCCGTAGATTTGAAAACCACAACACAGGATGAGGCTCAGCTTTGATGCAGAGTTGTGTTGCAGCAAACACAGTAGTTGTGTCTAAAAGACAACAGGTGTGACGAAACAAAGAATCTCCGGAGGGTGGCTGGGCGCTCCCGCAGAGATAGGGGGAGGAGCTCGGTCACCCGGAGACGTGCCAGTTGAGGTGTCTTGGGCATCTGATCCGGATGCCTCCTGGACGCCTCCTTGGAGGGGTGCTCCGGGCATGTCCCACTGGACAGAGGGCCCCGAGGAAGACCCAGGACACGCTGGAGAAACTACAGCTCTGTGCTGAACCGGGAACGCCTCGGGGTCCCCCCAGAGGAGCTGGAGGAAGTGACCGGGGAGAGGGAAGTCTGGGTATCTTTGCTTAGACTGCTGCCCCCACGACCCGGTCCCAGATGAGCGGAAGAAGATGGATGGGTGGATATTTTTATAGAGGGTAAAATATTGAAAGCTATTTAAAGATTACACTGATTTATTCTGGAATAATATTCCTGACTTATTATTATTTAAGTATATGTTCAAAAATTGCAGTTTTAAACTTTAAAAATGTAGTTTCAGTGTGTTCGATAAATATTCATCCTGTTCAGACTGTGACCAAACGTGTGCTTTGGATTTTGGCCACATGTTTACATGTTCTCCTGATAGCTCGGGAGTATCAAACTCAGGGGACCAAAATCCAAAACACACCTTAGGACATGAGGCAAACAGGATAAACATGTATGGAACACTATAAAACTAAATCATTAAAACTTTAAAACCATAACATTTAACATAATCATGAACTGGATGTATAGCACACACAGGTATCCAGTAATGCTAGTGTGAATGCTGTAAGCAAGATGCTGAAATTGATATCCAGTTAAAATATTAGCTGAATTCCAAATTAGCCTAAAAAAAAAAAAAAAACTTAGGTCACCCAAAACAGTTAGCATGTAACGGAACAAATAGCTAATTCAAAAAAACCTTGAAAGCAAAAAAATTATATATATATATATATATATATATATATATATATATATATATATTAACTATAAACAGCTAGTATGTAGCTGAAATATTAGCTAAACCCCAAAAGAGCTTTAAAAAACTAAATAAATGTCAAAATATTCCAAAAAGCTCACAGAATGTCAGTTTTTAAAACGTTAAAACCACAACTTTTTTGTAACATAATTATAAATAATAAAAAAGTCAGGAATATTATTCCAGATTAAATCAAATTAAACCTTAAATAACTTTAAATATTTGACTGTCCATGAAAATATGTTTAGAAATGATGACAAGATAACATTGGGCCATTAATAATAATAAAATATCCGGCCCCCTGGCCTTGACACATGTGCGATAACTTAGAGCACCTCACCAGTTCAAGCTAATGGTAGAGTTGCAAAAGTAAATAAAATAATATAAATGGCAAAATCTATTAGAGCTATGTACCTGTTTAGTGTTGATCCAGATTCCAGCTCAGATGAGGAAAATGAAGACACACATGAATCTATTTGTCTAGAAGTTTCTGCGTTACAAGCCCGAGGTTTTCCAAACCAACGAGAACATGTTAAAAACACTAAAAACACCATTTTCATCAGACTTTAATAAATGAGTGCATCATAGGATGTAAAATAAACTGAAGCATTATATTTGAATGTTTTACTCTGAGTCTGATCTAAAACCATGAATCTCCATCTAAAATGCTTCACACTTTGAACTTTTCAGTTTATCTTATACTTACAACCTCAGTGGTGAAGATGGATTACTGTGAGAAATTATGTGAAATATGTTCACTATGATAATGATGGGGAGACACACCCATTTTACTTGAAGAAAGTAAACTCTTTTCTGTCAGGTTGCATTCCAGGACTGTTGTCTCGAGTGTTCCTCTGCCTTCTCTAGCTTCTTCCATGCTCAACAGTAAAACATGCAGGTGAACATGTGGGAAACTCATCTGAATATATGTGTTTTTTTGCAAATCGTGGCTTGGGTTAATGCAAACTGTTTGTGCTGATTCCAGCGTAACCTGCATGACACATGAGGCTGGGGAAAAAACGAAATTTGCATGTTTCAGTTGTGGAAGAGGTAAAGCAGCCTTTTGTTCTCATGCCTACTGTCCTTCTGTGGTTTTTCCCGCCAACAACAGTTGGAATAACTGTAGTAACTGTCCCATAAAAGGGGACAGCGTGCAAAAGGTCACACAACAACCAGCAAACAACTGGATAATTGCCCTTATCCGGCCTGCCAGCTCATCATCTCCAATTCTGAGGGGTCATTACCCACGCTGCTGCGGGGCCTCTTCCCTTTCCCAGCATTAAGCACATTCCTCCCATTCTCCAGTCCTGCTTGTATGTGGAGGAGCGGCGTGTCGTCTGTGTTTGTGTGTGGCGCAGAAACAGCTGCTGCAGAGCCGGGCAGGCCGAGGCAGGCCCGGCTTCCTGACAGGCAGTTGGCATTCTTCAGGGGGGGAGATAACTGAGATGGGGTCAGATGGGGTCAGAAGGGTGACGTGGTATTCATTCTGACCTTTTTTATCACAAACAAATATCCTCACATTTTGTGCTTTGAAGTTCAAGCAAGTGTCATTTTGCTGTGGTTCAGGTACGGCTGTCCTCTGTTGCAAAGCCTAAACGACCGTTTGCTTAAACCCAGAGACTAAAGTGCAATTACACTGCAAGCATTCAAATCCCACAAGGCTTTAGTGCACTTTAGAAACATGCAGGCACGCTGGAACTATTGCAGCAACAGAGATGACCTTAAGTCTCTTTGTTTTGGAGAAATGAGCCTTCCCTCAAGAACACAAAACAGGAAGTCATGAAAGCACAAGAATTCAGCGACAGACAATCTGTCATCATTGACTCAGAGGATATGTTGCCTCTCCGGGTGGAACACAATGCTCTCCAATTCTTCACTGTTCAGGAAGTGAGACGGCAAATATCAACACCTCTGTTGTGAAGGTAGTTGTTGGCCTTTGCCTTGTTTACAAGATAGTTTGGGATAGGAAATGGTGTATATCTGTAAAGTGCTTCTCTACCCTCTTAGAAGAGCCGATTTGCTTTCCAGTCACAGTCCCGTTCACATACAGAGACCAGGATCTGTGTCTTCCGATCGGAGGTTGACCGTGCTACCACAGCGGCCCCCGCACAATCACCTCTTGGTGTTGACTGTAGATTCATGGACTTTATTAGTCTTGGTTATAAGTTTTGGCATCTGGATAACAGAGCCACCTCAACTGGCTCTTCTCGATATGGACAGTCCCTAACCCCAGGGACTCTGACTAATTAGACTGATCCTTAGCCCTCCCCATGTTAAAACCAAACCAGGTAAGCTATCCCTAACCTTAACCAACCCCTTCACCTGTTAATGAGAATTCCCCTTAAAAGCCCTGAAGCCCTCATCTTAAGCCCTATCTAATAGTCAAGAATTTAATTTCCTAGTTTTTCTTTAAAGATTTATTTTTGGATGGAAGCTCTGCCCGTGGGTTGACTGTACGGAGTGTGCACTGACCTCTGCCCTCCAATTTTTACTGGGGGGCGGGGTCCAAACGCTTCTCCTTCTAACCCTAGCCTGGTCCGCGTCTGGTACCGCGTCCAGAACCAGTTCTGATCCGCGTCCGGTATCGGGTTAAGGTTAGGGTTAGGATACTGGTGCAGTTCTTGGGCCTTGACTTTGACCCATGAGGTGCAGCATGAGGTTCAGTGTCTATCCGTGGACTCCTTTGGCTGACATGAATGCTGTTTGACTCTGCAGAGGATGTCAGTGAGTGCAGGAGATGGTCTCTTTGGGTCAAAATTCTCCTTCCTTCTGTGTCTTTTGCTTAAAAAACATTTTAAACTTGTGAAAGTCTCTGCTCCCTGTCAGCTCTTCCTGTTTTCCTCAGGCTCATGTGAATCCAGCATGTGTGTTTGTTTGCTGACCCTCTGTCGAAGGACGTCCTTCAGTGCCACGCTTCCTGTTTTGAAAGTGATGGCGGCAGGCCTTTCTGTTCACATGATTCTGCTACAAGAACACACTGATGGTTGGGCATAACTGGCTCACCAGAACACTGAAGACACCTGCAAAGCAGAGCTTACAGACTCTTTTTTCTACTACCATAAACCCCGCCCAAAATCTCAATGAATAAAAAATGTATTTATAAGTTCTGAAGTGCAGTTAGCAATGTTTAGTTTAGAAAAAGAAAAAGGAAAGGAATGAGTCGATGATTTCTCGAAGGTTTCCAACATGTTAATGGAGTTGTAGAACTCAGGAGGCTGAAGTTCACACAGTAAACATCCTGTCTCTGTTTTGTAATAACACTCTGCAGTCTAGACACACCTCAGTCACAAAAATATGACCTATGTGCTCACTGAGGTTTCAGTTTGCAGTATGTGGGAATACATAGAAAATTGTAATGATTAGAAAATGGGTTCTGAGCAGGAATAGATCCTAAGTTAAGAAGTTGCTAAACATTAATGCTGGACTTGCAGCAGGTGGTTCTGAAATGGACAGAAATCTTTAGCGCTGTCTCATTCTTTTTTGTTTTTTTATTGCTTAGCGAGAAATAGGCTAATAATGATATCCTGAGATGACAGGCGTGAAAATCAAGAGATGTTCAAACTGAATATGCTATGCGCTAGTCAGTAGGATATTTCATATATTTCAGGTACATGCTAACTATTTTGGCTTTTTTAGGCTTTTTCGGGTTTTTTTTAGCTTTTTTTTTCAAATTTAGCTGATATTTCAGGTCTATACAAACTATTTTGGCTAATTTAAGCCTTTTTAAAAAAATATTTAGGCTATTTTAGGGCTTAGCTAATATCTCAGCTACATACTAGCTGTTTTGGCTAATATAGACTTTTTTATGTTTTTTTTTTTTGCTAATTTAGAGCTTAGCTAGTATTTTTGCTTTTTCCCGGCTGTTTTTGGTTAAATTTAGACACCGTACCAGTTTTTTAGGCTGATTTTGCATTTCACTAATATTTCAGCTTCCCGTTAGCTTCAGTGTTTTCAGCTGTCTGTTTCAGCATCTTCAGCTATCAGCACTAGCATCTTCAGCGACCACATTCATTTAACAGCGTTCACACTAGAATTATCACAGATAATGTTATAACTGGGACTCACAAACCATTTTTAAATAAATTGCTGCACAATAAAAGCATGTTTTACTTCATGCATCAACCAATATGTTAAAACAGAGCAGAGATCAGTGAATTGATCTGTAGATGAATGTTTAGGGTTTGGAGATGGCCTGACGTGGCCTGAGAGCTCAGCGCAGAGCCAAGGCGCCACTTTGTGTGTCTGAAAAGTGACAGGCATGAATGGGCCAAACAGAGAAGGAAGTGGACACCCAGTGAGGAGGAAATCCTCCTTGTGGTTCTCACATACGCGCAGACACACATGCAGTCTGTGTGGGAAACTTCAATGAGGTTTACTGAGATCTAAGCGGGTCTGCAACCCCTTGTGTCTGTTGCTCGTCTCACAAAGAAGCAGAGGGAGAGCGGCAGTCAAGAGATGCAGCGGAGAGACCGAGTGATGGGGAGATAAGGCTGGAGCCGCCTTTGTTTTTACAGAGCACACAACAGGGTGTGTGACTGTGTGTGTCCCTGGATTGTCACGAAACCCAATTCAGAACCTGAAAGTTCAAACGTGAGTTTCCCTTTTGTTTAAACACGCATGGATTCACGTTAGCACCCCCCACGGCATCTGAATCAGGACATATGCGTGTTTGTGGGAGCAGCCTTTCTCCCAGATGAAGCTCGAGATGCAGGTGATGAGATGCTTCCTCCACCATGGCGTTGCGTGCTGCCTACCTAGAAGATGGCCACGCTCTGGTAACTCTGCACTGATAGCATCAGTGTGATAAGAGGAACCATGAGCCTGTTATCTGAGAGGAGGAGCCTGCCAGCTGCTTCTGTTTTGTCTCTGGTCATCTCAAACTTTGCTAAAGCTAAAAGCCTTCAAAGAATTCCTTTTTATCTCCAGCCTTGTTCGCAGCTCTCTGAAACCCTCCTCATAACTGGCCTTATAATCAACCATGATTGGAACTAAGACCACACCAGTTCCTTTAAGGCAGGGGGGTCAAACTCGATCGCACAGGGAGCCAAACACCTTAGGCTGTGGGCCGAGCAGGATAAACATCTGTTGGATGCTCTAAAACGAGATTTTTACTACTTTTTAACTTATTTATGAACAAGATGGCATCTGCTATAATGATTAGCTGAATTTGGCAACTGAAGATACTGAAATTGATAGCTAAAAACGCTGAAGCTGAAAATGCAGAAGCTGAAGTATTAGCTAAATGCCAAATTAGCCTAAAAAAAAAAAAAAAATCAGACAGAAAGCCACGTCATGTCAAACCTTTTTCTTTGGATTACTCCTTGCTTACGCTTCCTCCAGACGGCTACAGCGTCGATCTTGATCAATAATTCTAAATTGAGCCTGAATCTGGAAAAATAGCTAAACTAATTTGTGCTTGTTACTTTCTGCCACAAATGATTATTTTAATAGTCAACTATGTTTTCTGATTGGTTTTTCGACTAATTGGGTCTTCTGAAGACTCGATGTAAAATGTACATCTTAAAGGATAACCAAACAGGGCAGATGGAGGCTGACTCCACTCTCAGCCCAGATTTAAGCAGAAGAGGTGTGGTCTGGATTTGATTGACAGTTACAGTGAGTTTATCTTAAGGTAATTAAAGGATCTTTCTAGTTTTGTCTCAATAAAAGTAGAATAAATAAATAAAAATCATAAGGTTCCGGAGGGCTGCCTCCCCCTCCCACAGCTGATGTTAGCCATGTTTCCAAGGACCGGTTTAGCTAACAAGCTAGCTCTGCTGTTCTCGGCATCGCTGGCCGATCTCCGCCGCTCTTGACATCAGCATCACATAATTTTTTTTTTGCTTTGAAAAACTGTTTTTGCGTTTGCAAACTTTTTTTAATTTTTATTTTTCCTTTTAAAAAAATGTTGATGTTTTGCCAACACAAAAGTTTTCAGATGCGTAGTGTCGGACTAATTTTTATTTGTGTATGTATAATGTGTTTAGAATTTTTTTTTCTTAATCTTGGTACTTGTTCGTAAAATGCATTGTATGAGTTACAAATCAAGAATTACACACCCACAAATTTGATTAATACTTATATTTTTCCATGTTTTTTAGATATATTATTTTTCTAAACTTAGAAAGACATTTCCTTTTCAAATTAATGTATTTAACAGTTTATTTCTTTGTTTTTGATGCTCCTTTTTCCTCATTTTTCCAGTTGGAGGGAGATGAACTTGTTGTCTCTGAAAGATTTCTTTGTAAAGAAACAAAAGAAACGGTGACATAGCTAGCTTGCATCTCAGTCTTTGCAGTGTTTTTCCACTGGAATGATCTCATCTACTGCTCAAGTAAAAGTTTTATTTGTTGGCAGCCTTGAATGGCTCTGATAACTTCAGTGGGAATTGTTGTAAAGTGCAATCCAAACCAGCCATGAGATCTACTGTCAAGAGGGATTGAAATCTTTTCCTCAGACTCCTGCTGCTAAGAACAATGGAGGATTTTATTCTTTGAAAAAAAAAAAAATCCATTTGCTGATCATGTGACTTCAACGAGACAAAAACTGAAAATTGATCATATTAAATAAATATAAAATGGATGGATGTGAAATGTTCTAAATGTGGCAAAGAGAAGCGGGAAGAGGAGGAGGGAGGAGGGGGTGAATGAAATATAAAGGATGAAAGAGAAAAGAAAAGAGGGGGAAAAAGCAAAGGGACAGAAAGAATGGAGCAGAGGCTGCTGCGAGGCAGAAGGAGGATGTAAAGGAGGGTGGAACGCAGACGTGGGGGAGCGGCACTGAAAGAGAATTCATTTGGAGGTGAATGGAAACAGCTTGGTTTCTTTCATAGGGGCCTCTGTCATTCTTGTAGTGGGGGGTTGTCTCAGGGGCCAGAGGCCAATGTTAAAGCTGGAGCCGCTGCACACTTCATATGCTAACAAACGACAGAGATGCTGGCGGGGCTGCACAGCGCCGCAGACACACACGCCCCCCCGCAGCCTCGGAGGGGTTTCATGTGCCAGGACCGTTTAGTCGCTGGAGTTTTAACACTCTGCGCTTTAAATAGCAGAGGAGGTGTTGTGTTATAATATTTTATAGATCAGGCTTGAAAGGCCCACTCTGATGAAAAGGCTGTTTTAAAATGTTCTTGGAGCATTTTATGATGGTAGAGGAAATATGAAGAAAATTAATATTAACATTTTATTTTTGAGTATTAATTTCTTCAAATTGTCATGAATCTGTAGCAGCCCAGCCAGTGAGGCCAATGCCCCATATGGATCAAAAGTGAGCAGAAAATGTGGGCCAGAACGGGTTTGTCGACAGGTTCTGTGGTGGTCCCACCTGTGTCTGCCCACATTGATTTAAGTGGACACTCAGAGATGCTATCCATCCGCCCAGTGGACAGCGGACCTTGCTAGCTTGCCACATCGGAGCTCGCTAGCATATTCTACAGTGGAGCTCACTGGTTCGCTACAGTGGAGCTTGCTTGCTACCTACAGCAGCACTTGCTAGCTCACTGTAGAAGAGCTCACTAGCATGCTACAGTGGAGTTTGTGACGTTCACAGGTTGCGCAAAGACCCCGGAAGTCAGCAGAGAGAGAAAAAAAAGAGGATGGCAACAAAAACTCAAAACTATGCAAAGTTTGGGGCTCCAACAGTGTTCGTCTTTTTATTAATTGTTGTTCTCAACTTTATAAAGTCCAGTCAGACGGCTAATGTCCCAAATATACATGTATAAAGACAAGAGCTGCACAACCTGAGGGTTACAATCACAGAAAAAAAAGAAGGTGGTCTGATCCCAGCGACTAAGTGCACGCTTCAGTCCCGCGTGGCTATATGTGATGACATCATCATCAGTAGACATGTGAAAGTCCTAAAAGAGCCAGTCCAACCCCCTGACTATTACATGTTCGTGCCTGGTGGGCACGCTACGTTGCCCACCAGGCAGCTGGATAGCATAGTAAGCTAGCCTGCTGAATCCCCTCTTATGTCAACCACAGAAACTGCGGACAAACCCGTTTGAAGCCCACATTTTCTGCCACCTTTAAACCATACGGGGCCCACTGGGCCTTGCTACATATAGTGTTAAGCTAGCAGTTCTGTTTTCCTCTTAGCCGCCCTTAATCTTTTTTCAAACAACAAATTCCTGTTATATAAAATGTACAAAAAGTAAAGCAAGAGAAAGACGAACCGCTGGATAAGCTCCTTTGTTGTTGCTTTTCTAAAAATTCTACAATGATGCAATGATACTGTAGCGGTCTACACCACGGATTCGCCGTGAAAACACGCCGCTCAGTAGAAGTGAGGCTTAACTGAGTGGAAACGCATGAATGAACTGGTCTGTACCGGACGACTCCTTACCGGACCAGACTGCTCAGTGGAAACGAGGCTTAAGTAGCTTGTTGGGTCTCCCTGTGCTGGTCCCCAGAAGCCCCAATCAAACACAGGGTTGTGTAAGAAAGGGTAAACGGCGTGATACTCTCTGCCAAACCATCTGTTTGAATCAGTGAACGCTTATTAACTGTGGCAGCCCCGAAAAGGATAAGCTAAAAGGTGAACAAACCCCTAAAAGCAGCATAAGTAACACTTTTACAATAGATCAAAACATGATTGGAGTGGGAGTTTATCTTAAGAAGTTGACTCCATCTTTTGTGTCTGTTTTCTCAGTGAGTAAAATTAGTGTGCGGGCAGATTTTTTTTTTTTTTTTTTAGAAATTGCGGTCTCAGTGGTTGTGTGACTTTTGTTCCCTGCATTTGACCTGTACTCTGGGGGAGCGTTGAGCTGCAGTCAAAGCCTTACTTTTCAGTTTAACCCTTTAAACCAGGGGTATCAAACTCAGTCCCACAAGGGGCCAAAATCCAAAGGTCACAGGCCGAACAGGATAAACATTTATTGAACACTCTACAACTACATTTTTAAAACCTTAAAACTGTAACTTTTTATCATAATTATGAACTAGATGCATTAGCTGCAATGATGCTAGTGTGAAAGCTGTAAGCTGACTTTGGCCACTAAGATGCTGAAGCTGATAGCTGAAGATGCTGAAATTGATAGCTGAAATCACTGAAGCTGATAGACAGCTAAAATATTATGCTTAATCTCCAAACTAGCTGAAAAAAAGAAAAAAAAACATTATTTAACGTTATCTAAATAGTTGGCATGTTGCTGAAAAAATAGCTAAAATTCAAAATAGTTTAAAAAGCCTAAATTAGCCAAAAAGCCTAAATTAGCCAAAAAGCTAGCATGTAAATATTAGCCTAACTCCATAAAAGCTTAAAAAAAACAAAATTAGCAAAACAGCTAGCACATAGCTGAAATATTAGCTAAACTCCAAAATTGTTAAAAAAGTAAAAAAAAAAAAAAAAAAAAAAGTAGGTTAGCCAAAACAGCAAGCATGTCACTGAAAAAAATAGCTCAACTTGAAAATAGCCTAAAAAGCCTGAATTAGCCAAAACAGCTAGTGTGTTACTATCAGCCTAAATCCAAAAAAGCCTAAAAAAAACCTAAAAAGCTATACAAGTTAGAAATAAGAGCAAGATAACGTTAATAACAATAAAATAAAATGATCTGGAGGGCCGGATCCGGCCCCCGGGCCTCGAGTGTCAAGCAGGAAGTCATCCTGAACTATTTTTACAATCTTTGGCATGTCTGTTGGTTTTAACCCTCGACATCCCTGTCGGAGTATGGACGCTCTACCACGGGGCCACACAAGCGCCAAATGACCCAGTTGCAGTTGTCATAGTTTTAATAAATATCATCCGAGTTGACCTGACACAGTTTTGCTTCTAGCCCAGTGAATCTGGGCTGTAAGCTGTGGTGGAGAACAGAAGCTTTTCCGCAGATGATTCATAAGGTGACTGGAACACATCGGTGAAGGAAATTCTCAATTTGCAAGGAGCAAAAACACATGTGTCGAAGTCAAGGCCCGGGGGCCGGATCCAACCCTCAGGGTAATTCTATCCGGCCCTTTAAATCATTCAATCTACATATCATTTTATTATAGTCCAGATCATTTTATTGTTATTAATGGCTCGATGTTATCTTGCATATATATTTAACTTGTATATTTTTGACAAAATATATATTTATGAAGAGTAAAATATTGTAAGTTTTTTAGGGTTTAAGTTTATTTATTCTGGATTAATATTCCTGACTAGTTTTTATTTATAATTAAGTTAAAAAGCTGTTTTTGAACATTTTAAAAATTTTTGGACTATTTTGGCATTTACAAAGAATTGTTTGGGCTATTTTAGAGTTTAGCTAATATTTCAGCTACATGCTAGCTGTTTTGACTGACATGAGTTTTATTTATTTAGCTTTTTTAGGCTAATTTGGTGGTTTCAGTTATTAGCTTCAGGTGTTAAAGTTATCAACTTTAACATTTTTTAGCTATCAATTTCAGCATCTTCAGCTATCAGCACTAGCCTCTTCAGCAGCCAAATTCATCTTACAGCATTCACACTAGCATTAACTCAGGTAATACTATACAACTAGTTTATATTTATGTTAAAAAAATTATGGTTTAAAAGTTTTAAAAATGATTTTAGAGTGTTCAATGAATGTCTATCCTGTTCAGCCTGTGACCTAAGGTGTATTTTGGATTTTGGCCCCCTGTGCCAATGAGTTTGACACACAGAGCTAAGAGAATCCATTTTTTTTTTTTAACAAACTCTTCATGTGCATTCTCCATCCTATTCGGGAAAGCTCTTTATACTTCATACTCTACCCGGTAACAAAAGTCTTTGGAGTTCTTCAATTAACCACTAATGCCTGGTTGAAGAAGGTGTTATTTAGGGGATTACTGGGTGCTTCACCAATCAGCCTATTTTAATTTTCTTTATCTATATCCATCATGAGAAAAATTACACAAGAGTTAAAAACACCATTTTTATAGGTGAGTCTCTGATCCTTGTGTAGATACAGAAGATTCAGATGACATTTAGACATGATTGCATTATTTTCAGTTATTAAAACAAAATCTAGATTGAAAAATATCTACATGCTGTGCATGTGGCTGTTTCTCTAATAATGAAAATCGTGAGTTTGTGTTTGTTAAGAACAGAGTTTGAACGGATTCTTAACAATTGGATTTATTTTTATCCAAATCCTAACAACAATGAAACATCCTTGAGCAGAGACCTGATTCTTTTCAGGATGGTTTCAGCTCCACGGTGGTGGAGACAGCAGCAGCGGTGACACAGCCAGCACCCACACAGAGCGACCTCTGAAGGCTGTTCAGACAGAAATAGCTGCAGTTCTGTTGTGCTGCTCACACTCTGAGCGGCGCCTCTCCTCTGCTGCATTCATCTCTGCCGCCAATTGACAAAAAGCACAGATACATGAGATGCTCCTTTGATAGACGAGAGAGATGTGAGTTTTTAGCTTTTATTAGACATTTGATTAACCCTTTAACACCTGAGGCGTCGCCGGTGACGCTTAAACACAAAATCTTTAACATATTGCAACTTTTCAACTGTGAACACGATTAATGTAGATTCTGATGGAGAAACTGGACTCTCAGTGGGTAGCTCGCCTCGCTAGCCAGCCGCCTGGTAGACAGCGGGGCTCGCTAACTCAATACAGCAGATCTCACTAGCTAAGTATAGCGGAGCGCACTGTAGAGGAGCATGCTAGCTAGCTACAGAAGAGCTCATTAGCATGCTCCAGTGGAGATTGCTTCGGTGGAACTCACTAGCACGGTACGCTGTCCACCGGGCAGGTGGCTAGCATAGCAAGCTAAACCACTAATTCAGCGTGGGCAAACGAACGTTTCCCCATAATGTCTTTGTGCAAATAATGAAAGCTAACATCCAAATGCTCTTTGATTCATTTACAAGCCTTTCCAAGTGCGGTCAAATGAGCCGCCGTTCACATTTCTGTGGTCACATCAAGAAGCTCCGTGGAGTCTGGTGGAGATTTTCCAGCGTTCTCAGGACTGTTACCGTAAGTATTGGATGAAAGTCAAAGCAAAAATCCAATGACGGCTGATTGGACCACAGAAATGTGAACGGCAGCTCATTTGACTGCAGTCAATGTGAAGGTAGCATCTTCTCTTCTCCAGAACCTGAACTAGACACGCTAGCCGGACCAGATGAGGGTTTAGTGCATGTGCAGCAGAAAGGAGATGAAAAACAGAATCTGTCCAAGACTGTTGGATTGATTTGAAAGGAGAAATAAAAACTAAATGATTTCTTATTACATTTGTTCTCTTTCAGAAGATAAATGCCACACATATATATTAAAAATTGAAATAATTTTCATCGGAGGTGGACTTCAAAGCGATATCACTTTCTTAAGATTCCTTTTTGTTTCAGTGTTGAAGCTGTCCTGTCTTTCTGGAAGCTATAAGTCTTTGTGGATGTGAGCTGAGGCTCCTCGTGACAGGTTTGTATTGACAGTGTCTTCCTAATCAGCACATCCGGACGTGATGGCGCGTCCTGCTGTCAGTCTGCCTCTTCCTTCCTTCTCCCTGCAGTTCTTCTGTTTGTTTGCACTCACTTGATCCGGAGCGGAAATTCCTCTCCGTTTTTGTGAATGACAAACTCATTTACAATTCATCAACACTAGCCGTTCCATCCGGCCCCCCGTTTCCAAGGCGACCGCGGCTCGGGCTCCTCTGATTGGCCGCTCGGAAAGGACGTGGCCAATCAGGCGGCCCACGATCGGAGCCATTCAGCAGCCTGGCGCCTCGCAGAGAGCTTCCAGTCAGAGCCCGCTGTGCGCCCGGTCACACCGCGGAGAGGAGCGAAGGGTGGGGGAAGCCTACTGCCGCCGCAGGCACCGACACCCGCACGGGACCCGCATCCACCGCTCTCATCCGCTTGGATCTCTAGGAGCAGAAGAGGAACAGGAGAGCTGCCGCATGCGCGCGGATCCGGGTTATATAAGAAGCGAGGAAGCGCAGCGCCAGCGTGACTCATTGATAAATAACTCGGGCTCTTCAGCAGATGCATGAATGAGCGTCAGCGCAGGCTGTCCGCAGTCTGGAAATCTGTAGGAGAGCCGCAACTTCACCACCGTTTTGCGTAAAAGCGCACAAAATCGCCTCTTTTTGTCTCCAAAACGGGACCTGATTCCGCGTTTGGGTTTTTGTAGACTCGAGTGTCTGCGGGGCCCTCCACAGACAGACAGAAAACCGGGCTTTGCGCTTCAGCCAGGAAGCTCCCGCTCTCTCCGAACATTTTGTACTCCTGCCTCTAAATGCTCGACAAGCTGAAGCCCGTCGTCCAGCTCGAATCGGTCATGGCGATCAGCAAGACGGTGGGCTGGCTCCGGGAGCAGCTGGAGACGCGCAGGGAGGCCCTGCTGGTGATGGACTGCCGGGCCCCGGAGCTCTACGAGTCGTCGCACGTCGACACGGCGATCAACGTGGCCATCCCGAGCCTCATGCTGCGCCGCCTGAAGAAGGGGAACCTGCCCGTGCGCTCGCTGCTGTCCAACGGGGAGGACCGGGACAAGTTCGTGCGGCGCTGCAAGACCGACACCATCGTGCTGTACGACGAGTACAGCCGGGAGTGGAACGAGAACGTGGACGGAGGGTCGGTGCTGGGGTTACTGCTGAGGAAGATGAAGGATGAAGGCTACAGGGCCTATTATTTGGAGGGTGAGTGTCCGTCATTCATACTATGCGCTGCTCCATTCACAATAAGTCACGAAGAGCGCAGCGTCTGTGCGCAATGCCGTCGTTTGCATTGTGTTTACGCGCAGAGAGGAAGTGGTTCCAGCCTGACCGCAGTGCAGCTCGGCTCACGTTCACTCTTCCTCTCCAGGTGGCTTCAGCAAATTCCAGGCCGAGTATCCGGCTCTGTGCGAAACCAACCTGGACGGCTCCCCCAACAACAGCAGCTCCCCCACAGCGCAGGTGCTGGGCCTCGGCGGGCTCCGGATCAGCTCCGACTCCTCCGACATCGAGTCGGACCTGGACAGGGACCCCAGCAGCGCCACAGACTCGGACGGGAGCCCGCTGTCCAACCCGCAGCCCTCCTTCCCGGTGGAGATCCTGCCGCACCTGTACCTGGGCTGCGCCAAGGACTCCACCAACCTGGACGTGCTGGAGGAGTACGGCATCAAGTACATCCTCAACGTGACTCCCAACCTGCCCAACCTGTTTGAGAACGCCGGGGAGTTTAAGTACAAGCAGATCCCCATCTCGGACCACTGGAGCCAGAATCTGTCGCAGTTCTTTCCAGAGGCCATCAGCTTCATAGGTGAGTTAACCCGGAGAGCTGCTCTATCTACTCACTGCTGCTCTGGAGAGTCTTCTTAATTCCTTGACGCACGTTTTTGCTTTCATGTAGATCAGGGGTCTCTCAAAGTGGCGGCCCGCGGGCCATTTGTGGCCCCCAAGTCGATATTTTGCGGCCCCCACCTTAAAATTAAAATTCAACATCTACTAAGCAATGTCTACACTGAAATCTTTGGGTTTGCTTTGAGATGTTTCAGATTAAAACTTTGCAATTGATATTGACATTTGATCTGGTTGTCGGAATTGTCATTAGCAACAGTTGCTAGCATCGTTAGCTCCTGTGGTTTCACAGGACTCACAGAAGATGTTGCTTAGTAGTACATAGAGATAAACAAATGTTCAATAAACATGTTCAGTAGACATAGACAATGGACCAAAGATATAGACGATGGACCAAAAATGTAGACACTGGACGAAAAAACATATTTTTGGCACAAATGGAACCCTATACAGCCCCAGACTCCACTTTCAGTCATTCCAAGGTAAATGGAGTCTGAGACCCCTGATGTAGATGCTAAATGAAGTGGTTTGATTCATATTTGCATCAATAGGTGTCAAGGGATTAACAAGATCCTTCCTTGTTTGCGAAACAGGAAAGACAGATTATGAGAAAATTGGGATTATTTGTGAAGGAAAAGACTGAACTTCAAACTATTGAAGGTATATAATCTCATTACTGATATGTTGACTGACTACCCAGGAAGTCCTTAGCTTCTTCCTGCGCCATTGAGATTAGATGAGGTGTCCCTGGCTGTGGTCTTATCACTCATTCATGCCGGGACACGCAGATTGGGGCCATTGTGTTTGAGCCCCAGAAACACAAGTCTGCCTCTAATGGCGCAATGCCCAAAATGCACAGTGTACAAACGATTTGGCATGAATGGAAGACATCCTGGCCTATCTCTTGTCCCGGAGCTGCTTGTGTAATTGCAGCACAAAGGGCGACGTTGAAACAGGAGAACAGGGGAGAGTGAGGGAGGCGGGGGTAATTTGAGCGCAACAGGAAGGAAGTGGTATTGAAAGTAATCTAGGACATGCCCCCACCCCCCTCTTTCCCCCCGGTCCTCCTCCCCTTACATTACAAAAGGAGCCATTTACAGGGCCTGTTGACATCCTGTTCGCCTTGACAGGGTGCCCTCATGACTCCTACATTTACACACCCAAATGGCACCATTGTCAGAGCAGCCCTGGCCAGCGGAAGAACGCTTTAATAGACTGTAATAGTCAATTTCCCAGAGGGCTACTCCAGGCCAGAAAAACAAGTCGAGGAAAAAAAGTTGGCTGTGTCTATGTGCAGTAGCTCATGTTCGAAAACCCCAACAGCTGGAAGATGAGATCGTTTTGTTTCACTTTAGAGCGCAGATGTTTTTCCTAACTGTATACAAAAGACTACGGAGAAGAAAACAAAAAAAACAATTGCACTGTTTGCAAGTGTTTGTGTGGATCAGAGAATAAAACTGTCTCTCCCTTGTCTTTAGATGAAGCTCGAGGCCAGAAGCGAGGAGTTCTGGTGCACTGCCTGGCTGGCATCAGCCGTTCGGTGACCGTGACGGTCGCCTACCTGATGCAGAAACTGAACCTGTCCATGAACGACGCTTACGACATCGTCAAGATGAAAAAGTCTAACATTTCACCCAACTTTAACTTCATGGGCCAGCTCCTGGACTTTGAGCGCACGCTGGGGCTGAAGAGTCCGTGCGACAACCGCATGGCCCCGCCGAGCCAGCAGCTCTACTTCACCACCCCGACCAACCACAACGTCTTTCAGCTGGACCCCTTGCAGTCCACGTGAGGTCTGCCAGAGCCTGACCGGAGGCTGGGACCGCCTCCTGCTGAAAAAGTTGCAAAAAGTTTCTCCTTTTTCCCCGCGTCGCCCTCTGTGCGACCTGGCTTCTGATGTTAGTGATGCAGCTGGTTTGAGGCAGCAGCTGCAGAGCGCAGTTACTCCAGCCTGGCCCGTCAAACAGCTGCTGTTGACTTAACCGGGAAAAAAAAAAAACAGTCTTTAATCTTCCTGTCAATGCGTCTGAGGAGTTCCAGATGATTTGATGGACAGTTGTATGTTAAGCTGCAGATTTCCTAGGCTGGTGTGCCAAAGAGACATGATTGTTCAAAGTGGACAGCAAACCCTTTTTTTGTATCTATGTTTTGGGGTCCCCCCATGACTTCAGGGTGCACCGTCTCCTTCATCTTCTGTGAAGACATGCCTGCATGGGGTTAAAGCACCCTGAACTTTAGAAGGCGCTCTATCCACTGATCTCAATTTTACACTTGTGGACACTTTTCAAACATTTATACATCATTGTATATATCTTAATATAAAAGACTACAAAAGCCTTGCTGTAGTATCTACCCTCTGGAAATGGGTACTCTTCACTCTTGTGTTTGTATTCTAACAATGTAAGGAAACAATCTGCATATTGATCATGATCATTGAGATAAACATGCCAAAACTCAGTAGGCTTGCTATAAAATGTGCAGAACTCCGCCAGTTGGCCTTTTTTTTTTTGTTCTGCACCCACCCTCTTATAAAAAAGTCACCTTTGTTGTTTGCCTTACTTGCACCTACAAGGGTTGTGTTGCACATTAGCCTTCAGAGAAGTTTGCAAAGATATATGTACATTTCTTTTTTAAGTTTATGTCTTGATTTTCCTCAGACAACCAACCAAATCTTTTTGTGGTTTTAACAGATCAGATTTTCAGCGGATTCATCTCTGCTCTGTGCTAGCTGTGTGTGGTCTCTGAGGGTTAATGTTGGTCTTCCAGACTTGTGTGCATGAATCAACACAGACACGTGAACAAAGCGGAGGGCTTTGCTTGCCTCGCTTCTTCAGGGAAAACTCTTTGAAATGCAGTTTGTTTTGTTAAAATGAAAGTCATTGAAGTTTGGAGGATTGTCATTCCCCGTTCGACAAATAAGGTCTTTTTTCATGATGCCCCTCCCATACTCCTCTATTACGAATGTATAGAAAAGCTAAGTTATTAATAAATTGCTATTTTGTCTACAGTTTTTGCTTCTGTGCTGTTTTCTTTCAATGGACACTGCGGTTCTGTCTGCTCCGACGGTAGCACATTTATGTAAGTGTTTCCTCGCTGAGTGTTGACCAGCCGGCCCCGTCACGACAACACAAACACTTGCCATGAATCACAGGGATCCTGCTTTCCATTAACCACGACTTTCTTGTTCAGAGGAAGTGGTCCTGTCATTTGATACTTGTGTAACAAAAACTTTGAGAACGCTTTGTTCTGGCATAATAAGACACACAGCAGGTGCAAAGTTAGAAGGTAAACAGCCAAACTGGTTTTTCCAGGGCTGGTGAGCGAGGGCTCTGAGTTCAAATCAAACTCTCCACTTTATCTACTAATGAGAGGCTTGTGCTGACGGAGGGAAAGAGCGGAAATCATCCAGACCAGGGCTGTTCAACTCAATCACACAAGAGGCCAAACTCCAAAATACACCCTTCGGTCGCGGGCCGAACAGGATAAACATTTATTAAATACACAAAAACAGCATTTTTAATACTTTAAAACTGTAACTTTTTAACATAATTATGAACTAGATATATAGCATTACCTGTGATAACGCTAGTGTGAATGCTGTAAGATGAAGTTGGCCGTTGAAGATTCTAGCGGTGATAGCTAAAAAGGCTGAAGTTGCCAGCTAAATGCAAAAATAATCTAAAAACTGAAAAAAAAACTTAGGTTAGCCAAAACGGTTAGCATGTAGCTGAAAAGAATAGCTAAACTTCAAAACAGCCTAAAAGACAAACCAAAAAAAGCCTAAATTAGCCAAAACAGCTAGCATGTGGCTGAAATATTAGGTAAACTCCAACTTTTCTGTGAAAAGTATAGAAAATGTGTATTGAGGAGTCCTCTCTGTCCCCCAATGGGAGACATGTCCCGGTAGCCAATCAGCTCAAAGCCCCGCCCCCATGTAAAATTAGCAAAAATGTGAAAACTCTGAATTGAGACTGAAAACAGAACTGAAAGAAAAGAATAAAA
Source organism: Oryzias javanicus (assembly GCA_003999625.1). Taxonomy (NCBI): domain Eukaryota; kingdom Metazoa; phylum Chordata; class Actinopteri; order Beloniformes; family Adrianichthyidae; genus Oryzias; species Oryzias javanicus. The sequence continues at coordinate 3,159,876 of CM012442.1, read as the reverse complement.
AACAAAATAAAAAAGGAAAGTTGAACATACAGACAAACATTTTTTGAATTGGTAACCGTTTTAGTTATTTTTCAAGTTTTAAATTTACCTTTTTTTTTAATTTTATTTTTCCCAATTTTAATATTTCCTTCAAATTTTCAATATGTATTTTAAAGTTTAAAACTGCTTTCAGTATTTTTTTTTTTTTTTCAAATTTGTGATCCCTGTTTTTCAGTGCCTCGTTCCCCTTTAGCGGATTTTATAATGCATACCTGGAAAGACCTTGAACATCAATGAGTGGTTGGGAACAGCTGGATGGATTTACAAAAGCGGACAAAACTGGAATAGGATTTAAATGTAGAAAGTAAAACCTGGCATGCTGCGCAAAAACTCAGTGGATTGTAAAGTTGACAGAGATTAAGCATTATTTCCTTAAATAATCATCAGGTTTTTGGTGTCTCTTTTCAAAAACTGTTGACAGTTTGAAGATAAAAAAAATCCTCCTTATTACAGGATTAGAGCAAAGGTTTTGTCTTGTTAAATCAAATTTGATACATGGTATTTCATTCTAGAGCACGTCACTGCCTTCTTCTGAGGTGTTTTACAGTCACAGTTCCATTCACGCACATACACGTCTTGCCCATGGACACTTCGGCACATCGGTGGGCAAGGCAGGAGCGATCTTCCAATCAGAAGTCACCCACTTTACCTCAGACTCTACTACTATTACTCGCTCAAACCCTCTATCTTTGACTTAAACTTTTAAAAATTCTGATTTGGTTGTGTGTGCTTCTAGCTTTTAAAATTTTTCGTGTTTTCTAAGTCAGAAAGCATGAAATAATTATTTCTAAAATAATTTTTTTGTATCTTTTACCATTAATTTCCTTCCTCAAATGAGAGTGTGCTTATATTACAGTGAGGTTACTTGTCATGACCAGATGCAGTTCAGGATTTATTTCGATTCTCTGCAGCACATTTTGCTGTTATGCAGTTTAAATGATCACAAACGGGCAGACGGCTGGTTCCACCTGCAGCAGGTTCATTAGTTTAGACAGGAGAAAAGAAAAGCTAAAAGTCCACAAAGCTAAATCTGGGTCAGGCAGGCAGAGGTCAATCACAAGCACAGGTCATTCTAAAACAAAGAAATGAAATAAAACAATTAGTGAGAAAAATGTGCATCATTTAATCAAGTTAAAAGTATTTAATTTGTGTTTTATTGGCCAGTAGAGTAACTCTATTTTCTTTATGCATTTGCTATTCATCATTTGTGACAACTGTTGTGTCAAGTCTGAAGTACTTCCTGGCAGTTCATTCAGAGGATCCGATTAAAGAGACGGCAGGAAACTGCACCTCCTGATCTGCTGTGACAGTGATTCATCTCACTTCTGTACGTTCTCTTCATGTTTCAGTTCTGCAGAAAGATGGAGCTTTTTGAAGAATCAAATCTTTTCTGTGTCATTTGGATCCCCGCAGTTTACAAGTATACTCAAATGTCTGTGTTTATTCGACATTTTAAAGTGTGATTCGAACTTGTGACCTCAATTGATTGCCTAATTACCGCTCATCTACATCACTTATAGATAAACCAACGAAGACTCAACCGTGAGGGACTCCATAAGTGATGCATTCTAATGTTCCATGCTAGTTAAAACACATGGCTCAGTCGGGGAATACAAACCAGATCTGAACACCTTGAAAACACTTTGAAAGAAACACCATCCAAAGTCTGCTGAGTTTAAAACAAGCAGGGGTGTCAAACTCAATCAAGGGGCCAGAATCCAAAACACAACTTAGGTCGCGGGTCAAACAGGATAAACACTTACTGAACACTCTAAAACTAAATCTTTAAAACTTTAAACCCATAACTTTTTAAAATAATTATCAATTAGATATACAGCATTACCTGCAATAATGTTAGTGTGAATGCTGTAAGCTGAATTTGGCCACTGAAGATGCTAGTGCTGATAGCTAAATATGCTGAAACTGATAGCTGAAAACATTGAAGTTGAAAGCTGAAATCTCTGAAGCTAATACTTCAAAACGCTAAGGCTGATAGCCAGCTAAAATAGTAGCTAAATGCCAAATTAGCCTGAGAAACTTGAATGTAACTGAAGAAGTAGCAGAACTTTAAAATAGCCTAAAAAACTAAGAAAAAACCTAAACTTGGCAAAACAACTAACATGTAGCTGAAATATTAACCAAACTCCAAAATAGCCTAAAAATCTGGAAGAAAAACCTAAATTAGCTAAATCAGCTAGCATGTAACTGAAAAAAAAGCTAAACTTCGTAATAGCCTAAAAAAACGAAAAAGCCTAAATTCGCCAAAACAGCTAGCATGTAGCTGAAATATTAGCTAAATTCCAAAATAGGCTTAAAAATCTTAGTAAATGCCAAAATAGTCCAAAAGCTAGCAGAATGCAATTTTAGGACTTAAAAAAAACTTTTTTTTTTTTTTTTTTTTTTTTTTTACAAAAATATGAATAAAAGGCAGGAATATTCCAGAATAAAAAATATTTTTTGTCAAACTCATACAAGTTAGAAATAAGCGCAAGCTAACATCAGGTCATTAATAACAATAACATAAAACGATCTGGAGGGTCGGATAGAATTACCGGGAGGGCCGGATCCGGCCCCCGGGCCTTGACTTTGACTCGTGGTGTAAAATGATACCCCTCAGTTTTTGCGGCACGCAGCTCTAATAAACTTTGGACTAACTATAGCTGAACCTGGAACTCTTTTATTCTTGACAGGAATCCTGTGATGTCATGGCGGGAGAATGACTGGCAGTGGGGGGAGGGGAGCATGTGGCGGGGCAAATGCTCTGGGGACTCTTGCAGCCATTCTTCCTGCCTGTAGCTTGGCCTTTTGTGGCTTTAGAGCCAAGGATTAAAGGGCAAGGGAAACTACTGGGGCTAATTTTAGTTCAGCATGTGGATGATGCTGGCAGACCCTTTCAGTAACTTCATCATCATGGTGTTACAGGGAGAGAGGAAACACATTTGGTTGGATCACAGCACCAAGACATGGTAGAAATAATCTTCCTGGAGTTGGATGGTTAACATTTGTGCAGAGATCCTGTGAAATTGGTCGTGGTAACTGGTGAATTGTAAAAGGTTGAGGACAGCCTATAATTCATACTGAAGGAATGAATCTAAATGTACTGATGGAATATATTGGCCTAATGAGAACATGAGTGAATATCTCATGACATTTGTTGGAATTTGTCCAGTGAGATTTGGAGTTTAGGTGGATGCGGGCTGGACAAACCTGTACGGAGCATGTGGATGGCCCTCACATCCAATGGGCATGCAGAGAACAACAGGTCGTAGCGAACACTTAATCTGCAAGTTGTTGACCTTTCCCGTCAGGGGTCGCCACAGGGTAAGCAAAGGTGAAGTAGATGAAACGTGGACGTGTCTTACAGATTTTTCATTTTTTAAAAACTCACAAACTCTGCGCAAGGAACCCAGTAGTGCTGTTGAAGTGTTAAGTGTTTGTGCATTACGACTGTTAGAAATGAGGAAATTAGACAATCAGAGTGTAGCTTGTGCGGACATCCTTTGATCCTTTGAATAACAATAAAATAAAATGATCTGGAGGGCCGGATACAGTTACCCGGAGGGCCAGATCTGGCCCCTGGACTTTGACATGTGTCCCTTAAAGTCGTGACAATTGCCTTTAGCCAGTTCGTTTGAAAAATGTGTTGCAGGATTTGATCCTTTACTAAAGAAAACGCGTTGTTAGTTGTGTTAACCCTTTAACATCTGTCATGAATCAGTCTGTTTCCCCCTCAGACCACCAGAGGGAGCCATCACCTGAGTTCTGAATCGCTCCTGAGCCTCATCTTTACTACATTTCCCATGAGCCTTTGCCTGCTGTTCCCAGACCTCACCAGCAATCACCACCAACATTTATAAGGAGGCTTTAGACTGTGCCCAGGTGCGAAGTCTTGTTCTGGTTTTTCCTGCAATTCTGAGCGTCACGTCAATCAGGCCTGTTCCTGCTTAAGCCTGCCTCGACCCCGGCCTGTCTTTGAACACGCTCTGCCTCAGCCTCTGACAAACCCTTCACCGTTCCTGACCTCTGCCACGTTCACCACGCCTTACCCAAGCTTTTTAAATAAAAGATCCATCTGACTCTGACTCGTCACAACACCGGAGCTCCAGTGTTTCTGTCCTTCGATTTACAGTAATTTTTCAACCGTTAACAAAATCTACTGGATTTATTCCAGCCTAAAACGTTCTTACCATTCCAGGTTAAAAAGTTAAAGTACGTTAAAGATTTTAAGTCTAAGCGTCACCGACGACGCCTCAGGTTAAGAAATTCCAACATGACATTCGTCTCAGTGCTTTTTACTCAACGGGACCGCCCCACTTCTCGCTGGATTTTTGGTTAAGAAAAAAGAAAGACAGGAGGCTGTATGGCTAAACTCGGCCCGCCTGCTAATCCCCTGCTAACGGTCCCCGTCCCGCTCCCCCTTAAGCAACAGTGTGTTGACAGCCCCCTCCACCCCTTCATCTCTTCCTTCTCTTTCCATTCCTCCATCAACCCCCCCACCCACCTGTCCCATGTCACATTGCTCCCCCCCCCATCCTCCCCAGCAATTTCCTGTGTCCCTCACAGATCGTGTTACAAGTTCCAGAACTGCAAAGACAGACACACACTCAGATTCACACCGCACACTCACTCCTACATCAACACATAGGTAGAAAAAAAGAGAACAAATCTTCTCTCACATGCAGCCTCACACAATTCCCTGCATGCCAGCCATGCTATCGTTTTCACTGCCTGCCAGTCCTCACAGTTTCAGCTCTTACACCATTCCACTTTCCAACTGGGTTTTGCTGCGAATCCCCCTCCCCTCTCTTTCCATCTCTGCATTCTCATGTTTCACTTTGAGCAGATTATTGCTTCAGCTCAGGGAACAGACTGTGACTAAAACCTTGTCGGAAGTAACAGATGAAGCACCACTTGTGTGTTTTTTTTTACTTATTGCTTGGCAGATTTGTAATGGAACAACTTATCAAGAAACATTGCTCCCGTGCACATCTGAGGTCATATTAATAATAACAGGGATTTGTGTAAATCAAGGGTGTCAAACTCAATCGCACAAGGGGCCAGAATCTAAAACACTCCTTAGGTCGCGGGCCGAACAGGAGAAACATTTATTAAACACACTATTTTCAAAACTTTAAAACTGTAACTCTTTAACATAATTTTGAACCAGATAAACAGCATTTCCTGCATTAATGCTAGTGTGAATGCTGTGAGCTGAATTTGGCCACTGAAGATGCTAGTGCTGATAGCTGAAAATGCTGAAACTGATAGTTAAAAATGCTGAAGTTGATCCCTGAAATCACTGAAGCTAATAGCTGGAAACACTAAAGCTGATCGCTGAAAACGCTGAAGCTAATATCAAAATCAGAATTCTTTTATTGTCATTGTTGCACAAGGAGCTTGTGACACAACGAAACAACATGTGCTCTCCAGCCAATTTAAATAGAAAAAAATACAATAAGATAAAATAAAGTAGATAGAAAACTATATATATATATTGCAAATGAAGAAGACATATTAACAGACAGTCGTGAGAGATATATACATGTATTGCACATGTAAACGAAAGTAATGGGTGATATGTACAATAATAGCTGAAAACACTGATGCTAATAGCTATTAGTGCTGAAGCTGATAGCTGAAAACTCTAAAGCTGATTGCTGAAAACTCTAAAGCTGATAGCTGAAAACTCTAAAGCTGATTGCTGAAAATGCTGAAGCTGATAGCGGAAAATACTAAGGTTAATAGCTGGAAAAGCTGAAGCTGATATCTGAAAACACTGCCGCTAATAGCTGTAAACACTGAAGCTGATAGCTGAAAATACTGATTCTGATAGCTGAAAATACTAAGGCTGATAGCTGAAAAAGCTGAAACTAATAGCTGAAAACACTGAAGCTGATAGCCAGCTAAACTATATAAAAAAAAAAACCCCAGTTAGCCAAAACAGCTAGCATGTAGCTGAAAGAAATAGCTAAACTTCAAAATAGCCTAAAAAACAAACTGAAAAAGCCTAAACTAGCCAAAACAGCTAGCACGTAGCAGAATTTTTTGCTAAATTCAAAAACAGACCTAAAAAACATTTTTTTAAAAAGCAAAAATTATCCAAAACAGCTAGCATGCTGCTGAAATATTAGCTGAACTCCAAAATAGCCTAAAAATCTTAGTAAATGCCAAAATCCTGCAAAAAACTAGCAGAATGCTAATTTTTAAAACTTTTTAACATAATTATGAACAGTAATAAGGCAGCAATATGATTCCAGAATAAATCAATTTAAATCTTAAATAACTTTCAATATTTTAATCTCCTTAAAAATATATCTTGTCAAAATTATACAAGTTAGAAATGAGCGCAAGATAACATCGGGCCATTAATAATAATAAAGAAAAAGGATCTGGAGGGCCGGATAGAACCACCAGGAGGGCCGGATCTGGCCACTGGGCCTCGACATTGACACATGTGAGTTAAAGGGTAACCAAGCAGTTGATTTAGGGTTTGGTTACCCTTTAACCCACAGGTGTCAAACTCCAGGCCTCGAGGGCCGGTGTCCTACACGTTTTCCAATCAACCTGCCTTTGAAGCTCCTTATTGGCCAAACACACCTGATCCAGGTAATCAGCAAAAGATAAGGCAGGATTTCTGGAAAACCAGCAGGACGTTGGCCCTCGAGGCCTGGAGTTCGACACCCCTGCCCTTTTGCTATCCTAACTATCTTGACGTTGGGAGTGGGGTCATCTGGACCTCACAAGACAGCGCGGTGAACTTTTTTATAATTATTTTTGATTTCCACAGGTGTCCGTGGCAGACATAAAATCCTATCCACCTTCATCCACATTTGTCATGGGAGGGATAACACGTCAAGGTAAGGCGTGGGTCATCTGGACCCCAAAAGATAGCACAAAAGCCTGACTTATCTGTTTTTCTCTCTCTCTTTTTTAAACAGCTTAATCAAATCCAGTTAGGTTTTTCTCTGATTAATAAGTCTCAGTTCAGGGTCAATCTGTGGTTTTAATTGTGACATGTGTGTCATGCTTTCATGCCTCGCTTCCCACACTTGTGTCACTGGGATGTCGGAACTCACCTACGCTCTCCGGAATTCTGGGAAGGAATGCCTGGAGGAGGTGGAAATGTGAAGCCAAGAGGCTTGCTCTGGAGCTCATTGTTTCATCCCTCTCATATGTGAGAGTGGGTTCCTGTGCACGGCGTGTGAATCTGTGTTTTGTGTCACAGACGTTCAGCCCACGCCATTTCAACAGCATGCAGGCTTTTTTTCATCCAGTGTAACCACAATACTGCTGAAACTGCTCTTTGGGAAAAGTAAAGAAGCAAAGTTAAAAATGGAAAATTTATTTGGGGAGTTTTCAAATTAATACCATTCATTTGAGGTTTTTTTTTAATCATCTTTTTAAAGTTGTTCTAAAATCCTCACTAGAGGAACGATCTGTTCTAAACGGAGGCCTTTTTTAATTTGTCTTTGTGAATAATCCTTTTAAATCATTGAATTTTGAGAATTTCTGTGGGTGGATAATAAGTCTACTTTACAGATTTTTTAAAATTTGAATGTTCTTTAGTTATAGTAGGTGGAAGTAAAAGGAAAATATTTTATAATAAATATAAATAATCTTAAAAATACCCACACAACTGTCTATTGTGGTTCAGAGAGGAAGCCTCTGACCTACATGGGGAGGTAAACAAGGAAAATGTGAAAAAAAAAAAAAAAAAAAAAACAAGCTCATGTGCGAATCAGATGGATTTGCAGCGTGCTGATGCAGCTGGCTGCTGCACGTGCCGCAGCAAGCTGTCCTAGTTACAGGGAAAGCAACGGGAGAAACATCAGAGTCTCGTGACTTAACGCTGTGACAAGCTTTAACAATCACAAGTGTCAGGGAACAACCAGCCTGGGTGCTAAGAGGAGCAGCTGCTACATTGGAGGAATATTGCCAGAAGAAAATATCTCCTTTTTTGGTATCAAATGCTTTGGGGGTTTGGCATATTCATGACAAAAAAAAAAAAAAAAAAAAAAAACCACACAAAACAGACTGCAATTCTATTTATAGTTTAAAGACCCACTCTGATAAAAATGGTTTATTTTTGGTGTTTTTAAACAAGATCTTTTGGAATTTTCTCATGATGGAGGAGATATAATGACAACAAGCTTAAATCTGAAGTTTTAATTATTTCCTTACTTAAATGCAGTTGGAAAAAGTTTGTAGTTATGACGTTGAAGCTAACACGGCAAGCCGCAAGCTCCGCTCCATTCTGATGCATCCACTTTTAAATGACCACATCGTCTGAGCAGGGCACTGCACTGCTAGTGTTAGCTCTGGGGTGTGAGGGGTGGAAGCTAGAAATACTGGGAATAATGGAATATCAGGAAATGAGGGCAAGCTTACTCCACAACGACAGCCCCGCCCACAACTCAGAGGTTGATTTCTAACAAACTCCTGCTGCTCTGCAGAAATTACGTCCTAGAAAACAACTATTTTTATTTTGGCTAAAAATGGGAAAATCCTAAAATAGAAATGATTCTAGAGCAACTGTTATGGTGCTTTTACACCGGAAGTGTAAGATGTGTCAACCAATCAGGGACTCAGCTTTGGCCATGTGCCGTCTTCAGTGACGAGATCAAAGAGTAGAAATAAGCATTCAAGATGGCCGCTCGATGCGAGAATTTTTTTTTATGAACTTCCATCCATTTTCTCAACCCACGGGTTGAGTATGTTCCCGGAAACTCTCCCGATTACTGTTGGGCTAAGGCGGGATACACTCTGATAGATCGACCAGCCTATCACAGAGCTCATTGAGCTGGATGGACGGCTATGCTAGCCAGCCGCCTGGTAGACAGCTTAGCTAGCTAGTGAGCTCTGCTCTCCAGGCTCTGGCAGAGCTGATAGTGATCGCCTGGTTATTTATTGTGTGTTGTGTTCAAAGCTAAAAAACAATGGAGCCATGTATCGTGTATCATTGTTCCTAAAATTCCAGTTCCTGTTGCATTTAATATTTTTACAAGTTTCACATCATCACAATACCAATATTGTGAGCCATGTATCGTGTATCGCATTGTATGGTGAGGTACTCAGTGATCCGCAGCCCTACTCAGCATCATCCATGTTTTCCATGATGTGGCAATGAATTAATTCCAGAACTTTGGCGATTGCTCAGTGGCAGGCGCATCGAGATTATAAGTAGTTAGTTTGATGCACATCAAAAGAGAGGCAGCAGACGCATTTCTGACTCCCAAGTCTCCTCTAAGCTCCAGCTACTGGTTTTCTCTGTATTTTTAATTAAGACTACATATATAAATTAGAAAAGTTGCATTGCCTCGTATAATACTTTTTTATGAAAATGGTGATGCAATTTACTGTAATTGCTACAGGGATTTGCTGAGAATGCAAAAGCTATTTGCAAAATGTTACATTCGTTAAAGAACTAATTGACCTAAATTTTTGAAAATTTGTAGTAAAATTGCTTAAAAATCCCTAATAGATGACAATTTTGCGAAATGTTTTGCGTATTACTGTAATATGAGCTAAACTCCAAATTAGCCCAAAAACCTTAGTAGATGCCAAATTAGCCAAAAAAGTTAGCTTGTTGCTTGAATACTAGCTAAAGAATAGCCTTCTGTAAACTAAATTAGTCAAAACTTTTGCCTGTTGCTAAAATATAAGTTAAACTCCACATCAGCATAAAAAAACTCAGTAAATAAATTAGCCAAAAACGTTAGCATGTTGCTAAAATAAAAGCTAAACTCCAAATTGGCATAAAAAACCTCAGTAGATTCCAAAAAAGCTAGATAGGTATAAAATAATAAGTGAACTCCATTTTTTTAAATTAATATAAAAGAGGAAAACACAGCCCATGTATATATTTATTTAAAGGTTTGTTGCTAATCTAGTTACAATTTTGAATACTTCTTTATTCATTTCCTACGGGGCAAATTTTACTCAATATTTTAAAAAGTGTAAAGTTTATGAATACCAAAAATAAAAGCAGTAATGTTCTGAATGAGCTGAAAGTTTTGATATCAAGATTGCTAAAACTGGTGAAAATGTAATTAAGTACGGAAATGAGCATTAGAATCACTATAGAGTGAATGCTTAGTAAGCATTCACACAATTAGCTCCTCTGCTAATTCTGTCATATTTATGTTGTATCCTTGCTAAGCGTTGTCAAAAACATATGCATTGTCCTAACTTAAATAAAAGGAAAAAACCTTGACCAGTTTTGAGTCAATCTGCTGCACACAAAGAATTGTCTCCTAAAAACAAACCCCACTTACATGGACGTTCTCTAAGATGACAGAATACATTTAAAATCAATACATTTAATTTAGCTTTGGTGAAGCCCGAACATTAAAACTTCAATCCATTTTTTTTCCTCCGATGTAACAGTGAGTCATACATGAGACTTATAAAACCTTTCCTTTGAAAACTATCTTTGGCTCATGGAGACGGTGTGTCCTTCAACCAAAGCAGCCCTTACCTAAAGAGACTCCAGCAATTTCTATTATTTATTTGGAGGTCAAAAGAGAGAGAGGCTATGAAGAGTGTAAAAAAAAAGAGTGAAGTCCTGGGGAAAAATAGGCAGCAGATCACAAAAGGTGAGCTCTAATGGCCGTGAATCATCAGCGCTGTCTCCATCGGGCCCACGCAGTCAACTCAAGAGGTGTATAAACAGTCATTATCATTGAAAATGATGGAAAGAGAAACTGAAGGCGAGCAAACACCACATCACGCATCCCGCCCACACATGCAGCCTTACCATCAGGCCTGCTTACTGTACCTGCTGCAGATGTTTTCTGCTTCACAGCTCTATTCAGGCTTTTGCTAATGCAATGTTGATGTGTTCGACACACTATTGTAGTCAGTCTGACACCTATGCAATAATGTACAACATTCACGAATGGACCGAGGAACTAAGTTTAGCATCAACTTCTCCTCAGACGGTGGCTTTGGGTTTGCATGCAGTTCTCCCTCACTGTAACACCGCCCAGCAGATCTTTTTCAGTGCTATTGTTTTTGTTTTCTTTTTCCAGAACACTGGTTCTGCATCCGAACTACCTGAAAAGTAAACCTTCAATCAATCTCTGTACGGAATGCATTCAGGTTACCAAATCAACACAAATCTTTGGTCCTGATCAGATCTTTGCTTTTATTCTATAATACTTAATTTTCCATAAAGGTTTGAACTTTGAGAGTTTAAACTTTTGTCTGAGAAATAAATGTATAAAGTGTGTAGTGAGGAGTTTTACTGCCTTAAAACGCGTGTATTGAGGCTTTTACCCATCGCAGGTTATTATTAGAACATTGATCAATTGAGTGATTGATTGATTAATTTGGCTTTTTTCAAAATACACGACACAAATATTTCAAACTCGTTACATAAATAATGAAATGTATTAGAAAACAAACAAAAACAAAACACACTTTTGTCACATTTGATTGATTAGATATAGCCATTTTTAACAAAAGTCAGTAGAGTTTGATTGATTGCTTGAAAAGGAATAAGAAGAAGCAAACTTATATAATTCTACCCCTACTTTGTTACTTCATTTTAAAGTTTTGCATAGTAAAATAATCTGGTTCTGATTAGATCAAATGCATGTTTTTTTTCCCCCAAGTAGTTAATTGAAGTAGTTGTTGATTATTGGTTAATCTCATAAAACATTATTTTGTGTTTTTAGTAAACAGTTACATTAATCACACTTCATGTAACAGATATATGAAACTAAATTATCATCAAAATGGAATTTTCATATTAATGCAGAAAAAATAATCATCACACAGTCAAAATCAAGTATTCTAGTAAGAATAGAATGCTTATTGATTATTCTGTGAAAGATTTCTTACATATTTTCAGAAAACATTCATGATTCACACAGTATCCCAGCCAGCAAGGCCAAGTGGGCCTCTGTGGTTAAAAAGTGGGTAGAAACGAGGGTCCCGGAAGAATTTGTTTGCAGTTTCTCTGGTGGCCCCACTTGTGTTTGCCCACAATGGCTTAAGTGGGCACTTAGCCGGCCTAGATCTCTACAGCGCAGCTTGCTACAGTGGAGCTAGCTAGCTCATACAGTGTAGCTTGCAAGTTTTACACACCGGAGCTCGCTAGCCTTATACAGTGGAGTTTTCTAGCTCGATACAGTGGACCTCGCTAGCTTAATACACCACAGCTCGGTAGCTTGATACATTAGAGACAGCAGAGCTTACTAGCATGCTACAGCGGAGGTTTCTAGCTCAATACAGCGGAGCTCACAAGCTCAATACAGCAGAACTCGCTACAATGGAGCTTGGTACAGCAGACTTACTTTTCAGAACTCAAGTTCGCTACAGCAGAGCTTGCTAGCTTGACACAGCGGAGCTTGCTAGCTTAGTACAGTGGAGTTTGCTAGCATGCTACCCCATCCACCAGGAGGCTGGCTAGCCCAGTGAGTGTCCATTAAGCTAATGTGGGTGAACACAAGTGGGGCCACCACAGAATCTGTGGACAAACCCATTTGGGGCCCACATTTTCTGCCGACTTTTAAACCATATGGGGTCCAATTGGCCTTGCTGGCTAACCATCAATTATCATTAGAATCATTACTATGATGACAATTATAATTATGATATACATACATGAATACAGCAATAATTGCTACATATTTCACTTCAATATAACTCCCAAAGTGACCAGGAAACTCTGGATTCCATTTTGACAGAAGCGATTCATAATCCTAAATACACACATCTCAGACCACCTGGCCACTGTCGGGGACCTCTGCTTCTTTCTCTTTTAACAACAACTCAGCATACCTGGTGATTTAGAAGTAAGCATGCAGGGATTAAACACACCTGTGTTGCCTTTGGACCAGTTAGTGACCATTCCAGGCAAAGCCCGCTCCAGCAAACGAGCAACAACTGTGTTTTTACAGAAAAGGTAGGCCATTCAGCCAAACTATGCCGGTGGGACGCTGAAAGGGTTTCTAAAAAGCCAAATGAATGACAACGGAGATGACAGAGACAGTGATGCTGAGGAAAAGACAGGTGGCAGAGCTGAAGGTGTTGAAGAATTATCATATTTGAAATAAACGTTGAATACTTTTCTACCTTCCTCAAAGCGCTTTAGAGTCACACACACACACACTGATGGTGGCTCCACTGCTGAACAGTGGCGCCAACCTTCCACCAGAGGCAAGGTGGGATTCAGTGTCTCGCCCAAGGACACTTGGTAGGCAAGGCGGGAATCAAACCTGCAATCTTCCAATCAAAGGTCAACCGCTCTACCACAACCACCAGTGCTAAAAAAAGACTAAACATAAACAAATATTTGAAAAAATTTAGAAAATGGACTGGAGACAATTAGATGTGGCCACACCCACTGTCACTGGCACAGTAACTGTATATGAGAACTGGACTGAGTGAGTGTGACGTCACCCATAGGAAATAGTCTAACCCTGGCTCCAACCAAATTAAGTCAGTTAGTCGCTGTATTTCAAATGAGTGAGCTTGTTGGAAGGCCACACCCCTACCGTTTGACAGCGGGCTTGGGAGAATCTGTCAATCAAATGTTTTGAACGCAAAATCACATACTTTTTTTAAAGCATCTGATTGGGCAGTTCATACCTTGAACTACAGAAAAATTACGTAAAAAAAGAGTTTTATCAAGATGTTAAAAAATGATATCAGAGCAAGATGGTTTATTCTAACAAATAGAATGACCGAGCAGCAGCTGTTTATTTCTCTATAGAAGTCAATGGGATTTAGAGTTCTTGGAGCCAGCAGGTACTTCCTGTTTGGAATGCCAGGGGGAGGAGTCACTCAGTCCAGGTCTCATTTACGGTCTATGCAAAATCACCAGATTTATGCAGCTGAACCAGTACTGTCATACAGGTGGGAGATAACCAAGTTTTAAAAAAAAAAAAAAAATCTTCTCACTTTTGAGTCTAATGTTTATGAAAACACAATTACATTTAAGAACATTTTATTTATGATCTAAATCAACTCCATCCAAATTCTTTGTCTGTTCATATTTTTAATGACCATTAAAAAATACTCCAGAAACCACTTTCTTTATAATTCTGGTAAACTACTTGATGGTAGACTTTATTGAATTTGTTTTTTGTACTTGCTAAATCTTTTAAAAAGGAAGAAGCGTAATGGAACTCCTCCCACTAAAGGCTGACGAGATCCAAAAAACAAACGCTGCAGCGGAAGCTTGAGCTGCTGGATGAAGGCAGGAGTCAAGGGAGCTGCATAAATATTTTAGTGTGTATAATATAATGTCTTCTCAAATTGGGATCCTCCCCCTTTTCCGTCTCACCGCATTAGTGATGTGTGATCCTCTCAGACCTCATCCGGTTACAGCCCCACACTGCTGAAGGGTTTCTGACTAATTTTCCATTTGAAGCAAATTTTTTCCTCTTATCAATCACCTCCTGTTTTTTGAGTATAGAGAGATGAAACAGAAAACACAGGGTTTATTTACTATTTAAATAACCAGTTGTAATGTCTAAAGTGAATATATTAAATTGGATCGAGGTCATCATGGTTAAACTCTACCTGATGTGTGTTTTTTCTTTGTTTTTTTGGTAGCGTTTTGAATCAACTTGTGTTGTTAAGATGGAGACAAATGTCAGTTGAGGTGGCTCAGGTATCTGGTTCTGATGCCTCCCTGGGGAGGTGTTTCGGGGATGTCCCACTGGGCGGAGGCCCCAAGGAAGACCCAGGACACGCTGGAGAGACTACGTCTCTCAGGTTGCCATGGTAACACCTGAGGAGTTGGAGGAAGTGTCCACGGAGAGGGAAGTCTGGGAAATCTTTGTCTCTGCGACCTGAGAGATGGATGATGGATGGATGGATGATGGATGGATGGATGATGGATGGATGGATGGATGGATGGATGGATGGATGGATGGATGGATGATGATGGATGGATGGATGGATGGATGGATGGATGGGTGGGTGGATGGATGGGTGGATGATGGATGGATGGATGGATGGACGATGGATGGATGGATGGATGGGTGGGTGGATGATGGATGGATGGATGATGGATGGATGGATGGATGGTGGATGATGGATGATGGATGGATGGATGGATAGATGGATGGATGATGGAGATGGATGGGTGGGTGGATGATGGATGATGGATGGATGGATGGATGGATGGATGGATGGATGGATGGATGGATGGATGATGGATGGATGGATGATGGATGGATGGGTGCTATAGTACATGGACCTGTAAGATGAGATTTTATTTTTCTTTGTAAAGTATATTTAATTTCTATAAGGTTGCCATGGTTACAGTTTGGCGGAAGGATATGTAGACAAAAGAAGAGTTGGAAGTTGTTTGGTTCTGGAAGTGGTACTGGGAAAGAAGAATAATAAAGATGTCTTCCTTCTAAAAAAAAAATAAAAGAAAAGCAGCTCTCCCCGTGCTGTTTTTTTTTTTTTTTTTTTTTTTTTTTTTTTTTTACCCACAGACCTGGAAAGTAACATGTAAGGTTGGTTGTTCAAAAATTGTATCCTAACAGTACTATGAGTCACAGTAATATTTGATAATCCCCAAAACTGTTTCAAGTATCAAAACATTGTATTTCTGGCATTTATCTACAAGCTGCTGCAGCTCAAACAACACATCTTGAGTATGACCTTGTTTAATGGTTTCTTCAATCAAAGTCTCAAATATTACCAAACACATGCCACTAAAACCCTGATGTATACGAACTTATCTGAATTAAGACTTGTCAAATGCTTTTTTGCCTTCAGCCAACAATATCCAGTTCATGTGGAGGACACCAGGCTCTCGGGTGGAGAGAATCATCATTTAACAACTCAGTGTGCCTGAGTTCTCATCAGCCAGACATGCCAGCTCTGGAAGTTCAGCAGGAAGCCAAACTGAGCAACCTTTTTGCCTGTAATATTTTTTTCTTCCAAAATAACAGTAAGAAAGTCAAACTTTGGCCGGTGAACTGAGCCAGTCGGCCCTGGTTTCTCAAACTGACACTGAAGTGAGAAGGTGAGCAGGGGAAAAAAAAAAACCCGAAATCAATATCCTCTTTGTGTCAACAACTCTTCTCTTCCTGCTAAATTGTGAAGCACATTCTGCAAACTGTGACTATGTGCTAAGAGCTTTCTGGTAACACAAGAGCATTTAGTGTCAGGAAAAAACCCATAAATATGCAGATTCCAGGTAGATAGTTTTTGTTTTCCTTTCATGAAATGTTGAACGAGCCGCTCTGATCATCATTGATCAACCGTAAAAGTCTTCCCAGTGGTCTTTTAAAGATGATTCTGCTGTTTTAGGTGAAATAAGAACATTTCTAGAACATTATTGCTGCAGAATGTCAGGAGTTCATCAGAAATTCAGTTGTGAGAGATTGTTGTTGCGGAGTCAACCCAGAGAAGAAGCCCAAAAATACAAGAGGATCTGGTGGCCAGAAAGATGGTGAAAACGGACGAAAACGGAAATTCCACAAGATTTAGGAGTTTTAGCCGCTTTAACGAAAACTTTTAGTGTTCAGGATTAGCTTAAAATGTCTAGAAAAGAGTAAAAACGCCTCATTAACGGATATTAACAAAAGCGCTGATTTGTAAAACTCCAGACTAGTGTTTACGCTTGACCGCAGTTAGCTTGCGCTAACCCATTTACGCGATCAACGTGAATCAGCTCTAACACAGAGAAAAGCAGCTTTAGACTGATATAAAACTACTGTATATTAGTAGTGTGTTACATATTAGTGAAAAACCACTTTAAAGTGGCGCTTTTCTCTGCAGATCAGCTCATTTACACTGATTGTGTCAGGAGTTATGGTGCGTCAAAAAGAGATGTAGTCTCAATCGGATTTCCTAGTAAAGTAAAGTATAAAAATAAATAAAAGCATGTAGGTTTTGAGAAAAACAGCTCAGGTTGTGACGGGTCAAAGCTTAAAAAACAAAAAATTTATCTGTTGGGGTCGCCAGCAATATTAGTCTTTCTCGACCAAAATCTATAGTATTTTTTGACCGAAATGTGCGAGATGTTCGGGTCTGGGATTTCCTTCTGGCTAATGATTTTCAGCTGCCATCTTTTCTGCCACCATTCCCCCTCCAAAATGTGCAAAAAAAAACTTCCTGTAGAAACATGTTTTTATGGAGTCATGTTGTTTTTCTGACTGTTCCTTTATTCATTGCAATTTAAATCCCTAAAGTTAAAGCCCCTCAGGCACGTCTGTGTGTGAAATTTGTTCTTTGTGTTTGACTCCTCCCCTGTAGGAGGGGTGAGCAACAGACACAGCTGCACTTGGGAACCATTTGTGGTTTAAGATGAAATATATGATTGGCTCTTATGCCAGTTTTGTAAAATCTGCTCGTACATGTGTTAAACATTTGTGAGTGAAGGTTCTCCTCATCCAGAGGAGCCTCAACGTTGAGTAACAACATCCGGCCATAAAATCTTCTTCCTTGAAATGTTTCACCACTCATCTAAGCATTTATTTACTTTCTTATGATTAAGCAAAACGACAACCAAATCACCTTGATTGTTGTAGTCCTTCACAGCAGTCACAGACTGAAACATCTGGTTAGTGAGTCAGACACCGTAACTGCAACAGGCAGAATTCAGAAGACGGTGTAATAAATATGCAGTAAAGTGGAAGTAAGTAGGTTGAGCCATCTGTCACACCAGGAAATAACACAGGCTCAGACACGGTGTGTTAGTCTGAAACATTCACGCTGTCCACATACTTGTGTACGTGGACTCCCCACACCCCCACACACAAATTATTGCTTGACACTGTGGGTGGAAAATTGCAATCACAGAGAGGAAGTCACAGTCATGACAACACATTTAAACCTTAATCCAGCCCAGCTCTGCTGAGGTACATGCGTGTGTGTGTGTGTGTGTGTGTGTGTGTGCAATGCTCAACTTGCTCCTTCTTGCACCAGTAATTACATGGAGGGCTGGTTGCAAGATCATCTCCTTCCTTCCTTGTCTGTAAATGGAGGCCAACATTAATGACTAACATTTACAGGCTAAATTACACTCTGCATGCACACGGGGAGAATATATCTTTTGATTGGCATTCTTTCTCTTAAAAAACAAAAAAGAAACACGGGGAACCTTAATCCTAATAGAACAAACTACATTTTTGTGTTTATAAAACTTAAACTTGTGTTGTGTGCCTTATGGAAATCGTTGTGTGCATAGATACTTTTGTGCAATGTTGTAGGTCAGGACAGGTAATAAAGACTCATCTAACATCAATGGTGTCTTCAACACGTTCTTGTAGCATTTAAAGAAAAAACCCAGCCAGCGATGGAAAGTGGGCCCCATTTGGTTTAAAAGGCTCAATACGCGGTCCATCTGCCTGATGGACAGTGTAGCATGCTAGCGAGCTCCGCTGTAGCGAGCTTTGCCGTAGGGAGCTCCACTTTAGCATGCTCGCGAGCTTCGCCTTGGCTAGCTGACCTTCAGCTGGCTCCGCTGTAGCATGCTAGCGAGTTCCACAGTAGCAACCTGACCTTCAGCGGGCTCCGCTGTAGCATGCTAACGAGCTCCTCAACAGAGAGCTAGTGGGCTCCACTGTATCTGGCTCCACTATAGCATGCTAGGGGGCTCCACTGTAGCGAGCTTTGCCGTAGGGAGCTCCACTGTAGCATGCTAGCGAGTAGCGTAGCAAGCTTTTTCCCGTAGGAGCTCCACTGTGTAGCATGCTAGCAAGTTCCATTTTGAGCTAGCGAGCTCCGCTGTAGTATACTGGCGAGCTCTTTTACAGCAAGCTAGCCAGCTCTGCTTTATCGAGCTAGTGATCTCTGCTGTAGGATCCTAGCGAGCTCCTCCGGTAGCGAGTTAGCAACCTTCGCTGTAGCGAGCTAGCGCACTATGCCGTTCACTAGGCACCTGGATAGAATAGTGAGCCAACCGACTGAGTTCCCACTTAAGCCAATGTGGGCAAATACAGGTGGGTGGAGCTCAACACGTTTAACCCGCCCACAATGACACTGGAGCCAGAAGTAATTACTCCATTCTGATGCATCCACTTTCAGACAAATAGATCCAGGAACGTCTTTCTTTTCCTCATCTAAGCAGGAACCTGGATCTAATCTTTACGGTTGGATAGCTCTGATTTTGATCACCATTTTTTCTGCACCAGAAATGTTAGCTTGGTTGCAAGCTAGCGGTATAGAGTGTAAACAAAGGGGTGATGGGATATCAGTGGAGGCTTACTTCTGCGCCAACAGTCCTGCCCAAAGTTCAGTGGCAAAAACAACATTTTTAAAAATTTTGTCTATGAACATAACACTTATAATTAAAAGAGTACTGGGAACACTTACATAATAGATCAATAGCAAAACTCAGATTAATACAAATACTCAACATTTACACAAACACAGCATTTACCAATATACAAATAAAACTGCCATTTTTACAATGATGCTGCCCTTTAGTGTCAGTTTACTTCCTTTCAACCATTTCCCCTTCAGTCTGTCACACTCACACTGAGGAATGTAGAGCGCTCTCACTAAAGTGACCGTGGCCTGGCTGGCCTCGTAACCCCGCCACCCTTCTGTTTCACAATGAATGGAGGGAGTTAAACTGCCTTGACCCCAGATTCAACTCTGCCAAAGTGATCCCGGGAAGTGAGATGGATAGGATGAAAGGAGAGCTCATACTGACGGCTGAGAAGAGGTCAGTTTACATGCTGAACCGGCCTAACCCTCTGCGTTAACCCAGACTTGGGACAGGCACACACAAACACACACTCACACTGACTTGATCACGAAACATTCTAGACCCATTTCTCCAGTTCGGAACTCACTGCTGCCCACATTTTCTGTATAACATCACAATTAGTTGCATTAATAAAAAAAATTGAAGTATCTGGTTGTAAAATGTATGCTGGAAACATATTTTTCATAAAAACAAGATATTTTTGTTTCAGTTTCCAAATATTTATCAGAACATTCATTGTCTGAGCAACAAGTTGATGACATTTGTTAAACATTTGTATTTATCTAATAACTCGTGTAATGAAACAGCACAAAGTGTTTAATGATGAGGAGATAGACGTAAAAATGATTCACCAAAAGTAAATACAGCTAAAAGTCCACAAAGCTAAATCAGGGTCAGACAGTCAGAGGTCAATTACAAGCATAGGATCATCCAAGAAGAGAGTAGAGTTATCCCAGTCCAGGCGAGGGTCAGGGCAGGCAGCAGGCAGTCAGAGATAAAGCAGGGTCAGAAGGAGAAGGTCAGGTCCAGGTAGAAACGCTCAGTAATGCAGACAGGGTGGCACAAACAAAACTTTGCACAGAATGAGGCTCTGTGTAATTAGCAGGTGAAAGTTAGGTGAGCAGCATCCAGGAACTGTGCGCTGGGGTTGCTGGGAGATGTAGTGCAGTCAGTACTCTGGAGATGGCTCCCACCGATGATCAGAGGGAAAGACAGAGTGCTGACTCCTGACATGCTGTATGTCACTAATTCAAAACATAGGTGTACCGTCAACCCCAGGAGTCCATTAATTTACCATCACCTTAGAAAAAACTCTGAATATTTTTATATATAATTGGAAATAAAGTCAGGCATGACGGGGTTAAATATAAAATATCTGTTAAATGCATTTGTGACTGAGTCTTTTCAGTCTATTGGAAACAAGAGTTCAACATTCTCCTCCAGACTACAATCTACACTTGAGTCTAAAACATCTTTAACAAAATCAATGAAACTAAAGCCCCCCCTCCTCTTCAGAAAACCATGGCTGTATGACAGTATTATAATACAATGACAATGTTGCTGGCTCAGATATGTACAAATATTGACTTTTGGTGAATACTTCCTCATTCATGTAAGTTTCATAAACCACATTTGTTATCCCAAATTAGCTAAACAAATCTCCACTGTTAATACACAAGGACTACACTACCCAGAATGCCAAGAGGGCCCAGGAAGCAGAGGATAGGTCCATGGAAAGTTCTATATATTTTTTGATTAACTTTATGTGTTATTATTTTGAGTGAGTTTATGAGAGCAACATGAACTAAGATCAGGATTCAGTCAGCAGGATGATAGTTCAGAAAAACTTATTTCATTGTTATATTTCACATTTACATGTACTTTTCTGAAAGCTCTGCAAAGTTTTCCAAAAGGGATACTGGAGCTTAATAAACGTAATGAATAAAACAGCTTGTTCTGTTCTATGCTGTCCTATTGGCCACTCCAGCTTTGTATATCCCACACGGGGGCTTTTCCTCCTGCGGTGCTGGAAAACAGATTATCCCTACTGTGTCTGCATTTGCGTTTGCATGTCCTCCCCGTGCATTCGTGGGTTTTCTCCGGGCATTCCGGTTTCCTCCCACAACTCAGAAAACATGCATCCTAAGTTAAATTGTGCCTCTAAATTGTCCCAGGATGTGATTGTGTGTGGTTGTCTGGTTCTGTTTGCCCTGCGATGGACTGTCAACCCATCCACACCTCCTTAGCCTTACTGTTGCTAAGATAGGCTCCAGCAACCCTATGACCCCAAAAAGGGATACAGAACTGGAATTTAGAGAATGGGTTAATGGATTCATCAGAACTTAAAACAAATAGTTCATCATCAAAAATGTGCAATGATATGCAGGATCCTTTAAATGAAAATTTAAAGACGATGTTTTTCTTACTCCCTGATAAACACACTGAAATAAAAAAAAATCATTCTCACTCATTAATTAAAATGAAAAAAAAATCATTACAGATTGTTTAAGCATGTGAAAGATGTTATTTTAAGCAACTGAATAACACAAATTATGATATCAGTGAGAACACAAGAAGATTTATAACTAGATATATAGCATTACCTGCGGAAATGCTAGTGAGAAAGTTTTAACCTGAATGTGACTGCTGAAGATGCTAGTTGTCATGAATCAGTCCCTGTCTCCCTCTCTTGCCTTCAGCAGGAGCTATCTCTAGAGTTCTAGCACTTCCTGGTTCTCCACACTATAATTCTCATCAGCCCCTGCTGTCACTCCCAGGAGCTCCATAGCTGTTTTTTTTAATCAGTTTTCACTCCCAGCAGTATTTAGTCTGAGCACTGAGCTCTGCTTAGTGCGAAGTCTTGTTTGTGTTATTCTGCCTGCTTTGCTGAGCGTTCTCAACCTGACCTGATCCTCTATTTCTTCTGATCCTGCTTCGTCTGCCGCCTGCCCTGACCCTCGCCTGGATCCTGACAACTCTGGTTTTTCTCTGATGCCCTCATGCTTGTGCTTGACCCCTGCCTGCCTGACCCTGATTTAGCTTTGTGGACTTTTAGCTGTGCATCACGCCTGTTGCCATGCCTGAGTCAAATAAACCTGCTGCACTTTGATCCAGCCGTCTGCCTGTTTCTGACCCTAGTGCTGATAGCTGAAGATGCTAATGCTGATAGCTAAAATGCTGAAACTTATAGCTGAAAACTCTAAAGTCTATAGCTCAAACCACTAAAGCTAAGAGCTAAAAATATTTAAGCTGACAGCAAGCTAAAATATTAGCTAAAAGCCAAATTAGCCTATAAAGCTGGTAAAATACCTAATTTAGCCAAAACAGCTAGCATAACGGTAAACTATTAGCTAAACTCCAAATTAACCAAAAAAACTGAAGGAAGCCTAAATGAGCTAAAACGACTAGCACGTAGCTGAAATATTAGCTAAACTCCAAAATAGCCTAAATGGGGCCGACTTGGCCTTGGTCGCTGGGTAATTGTTACTCAAAGAAAACTAATAAGAGGCTTCAACAGCTCTTTTCCTCAGTTCAGGCGGCCACTGAATAAAAGAATATGTAAATGCACATGCATATTTCACGTTCAAAACTCTTGCAGTTCCGCGTCATTACTCAACCTTTTAGGTCCTTATTTGGCTCTGTGTACAAAATGCTATTTGGACACGCATTTAGAGTTAAAATAGTTGAACTTTGACCAAGTAGAGACTCAGATTGGGCAGTTTTGGTCATTTATGGAATCACAAACCAATCAAAAATTGATCATGGAGGAGAAATTGATGATAGCAGAATTCTATGACCCTTTCAAACAGTATATGGGAAAAGAGCTGTGAAAGCAAAAGCCTGGAGCAAGATTCACTAAATTTGCACTTCTTTGACATTTTCATTTCATTTTCTCATTGTCTTCGAGGAGAAATGTGGCCAGAAAAAAATCCTGAATGATCATGATCGGCGATCACTTAAACGTGTGGTGAGATCAAATCAAAGAAAAACAACAGTAGAACTCAGGGCTCTGTTTAATAGTGAAAGTAAGAGCATTTCCACACACACAATGCGAAGGGAACTCAAGGGATTGGGACTGACCAGCCTTAAGAAAACCACTCATCAGTGAGGCTAACTGGGAAAAAAGGCTTCAATTTGCGAGGGAGCATAAAGATTGGACTCTAGAGCAATGGAAGAGGGTCATGTGGTCACCCTGTTCCAGAGTGATGGGGGCATCAGGGTAAGAAGAGAGGCAGGTGAAGTGATGCACCCATCATGCCTAGTGCCTACTGTATAACCCTGTGGGGGAAGTGTTATGATCTGGGGTTGGTGCGATTGGTCAGGTCTTGGTTCAGCACCAGTATGTGCTCAAAGAATGAGGTCAGCTGACTACCTGAATATACTGAATGACCAGGTTATTCCATCAATGGATTTCTTCTTCCCTGATGGCACGGGCATATTCCAAGATGATAATGCCAGGATTCATCGGGCTCAAATAGTAAAAGACAGGTTCAAGGAGCATGAGACATCATTTTCACACATGGGTGGCCACCACAGAGGCCAGACCTTAACCCCATTGAGAATCTTTGGGATGTGCTGGAGAAGGCTCTCAGTCATACTCGACCATCATCAATGCAAGATCTGGGTGAAAAATCGTGTGACATTGCAGAAGCTTATCGAAACAATGCCACAGCGAACGTGTGCTGTAAGCTATAGGCGGTCCAATGAAATATTACAGTGTATGACCCTTTTTTTTTGGTGGCGACTTTTTTTTTTTTTGGCCAGGCAGTGTATACTGGTGGCTCTGTTGTGCTTATCAACATAAATATCATTGGGACTGCAGCTGAGACAAACATTTAAAGCACTGTCCTGTTTAGTAGATAAAGTGTAGGAGCCCTGATGCCACAGATGTTACCTTCTGGAGAACACTTAAGTCCTGATGACCGCTTCAGAATTAGGAGTAGAAATGTTACCTCCCAGAAGACGAGGAGTGGTGTTAAAGGTCAGAGGCCTCCTGCAGACTGTAAAGCTTTTCCTTAATTTATGCACACTGCCTCTGGTGGGGTTGAAAAGGTTATCCTTTAAGTAGACAAAGAGTTGGACAAGATAGACTGCAGATAAAACGCACAGCTCTGCCTGAGATGACTTTCTGGTCTGTTTTTATTTAGTAAAAATGACAAAATGATTCGTTTTCTGTGCTAATACGATGTATGTAGAGGTATGCATGAACCGGTTATTATTTTATTTAAATTTGTTTATCACTTGAAAAATAGAGAAACACAAAGACCTGAGAGGCTTTGCTAACAATAATTCAAATCATTTGGATCACAATGAGTGCTGGTTTTATTTTGCTTTACACATTTGAATGTGTTGTCTTCTCTCTAGCTTGTTAATGCAGCCCATCACACACAGATCAGACTCTTCCTGAAAGGGGCGGTCCCCCTCTGTGACATCAGCATGTGATGACCCGCTCGTTTTCATGGGTATGGGAGGGAGCTACTGAAATGGGCTCTCCCCTCCCCCTGCACGCTCATTCTGCCTACTTATGCTTAGATGTGCGAGACATGACGATCAACTCTGTTAGCTGTTAGCTGGATTGATCCAATATCGCTCAACATTGTTTTTGAACTGCTAATACTGGCTTGAGGCTATTAGGGGTGGGATTTCATACGTTTTCTTCTTCCTACTCCTTTTCAATCAAACTCTACTGGAGTTTAGTTAATGATTACTATATTTAATGAATCAAATATAAATTAAGTGTGTCTTTGTTATTGTTTGTCTTCTATTTTCTAATCAATGCATATAAATATTTCTGTACTGAGTTTGAAAAATGTGTTTCGTCTTGTATCGTCCACAATCTATGCTTGAAACGACGTGAAAGGGGGAGGAGTTGCTCGGTGCCAACAGTCCCGCCCACAAACCAGAATTGTATTTCAGATGAGCTACTGCAGCTGGGCATAAAATATGTCTTAAACGACAAAGGCTTCTAAAATTTGGCTAAAAACTTCTTAATCCTAATTAAAAGATCACTGGGGGAAAAAAACTAACAAAAAATAAACAGATATGGTTGGATTGGAACTTTGAACATTTCAGGTGTAGGTTGAAACTTACCGGTAAAAGAAATGGTTGAAAAAAATAAAAAAAATGAGATAAATTTCATTAATCTCAACAACAAAAACCAAATACTGACCCGGGTTCCTCTATGTCAACATCCAGCACACTCGGGTCTGGTTCCTGCTATAGAAGAGATTTTGGTAAATGTACATATACTTAGCACATTTAAATAATAAATAAAGAATAGAAAGTAATAGTAGTTTAGAACTAAATAAAGTATTTTATGACCAAAGGAAAATCTAACCGTTTTACCAAAGAAATATGATTACTAACTGAAAGATACCAATTGGTTTCTCCTCACTGCTAATTATTCTATGAAAGACTTAGAGATCAGATTTGCAGCTAAAATGCTGCTTTGAAGATCCATTCTTGCAGACACATTAAGTTCTGTGATGAATGAGGATAACAGGGAGCTGAACAGAAAGCAGCAGGTCTTACTGTGTGGACAGCGAGTTGACAAGTGGCGATACGCCGCTGAGCGCTTCTCGACAGACTTCATGTCTCACAGGTAGAGTTCAGGAAAAGGCCAAACAAAAGAGGTGATAAAAAGGTAGAATCCTCTCATTCATCAACGTTCAAGCGGAGGAAAATGGTTCCTTCTGTGGTAACGTCTGTTGGCACCAACTAGGAGTTTTTTTCTAAACTGAGAAAAATTCTGTTCTTTTTCCTTTGCTTTTATCCACTTAAACCCCCCTCTGATGAAAATCATGTTTTTTGAGTTTTAATAAGCATCTGTTTTAATAATCATTTCGTTTTATGTAGCAGCGGGGAAGATTTACCCTAGCGAGACACAAAACTATCATAATAAGACGGGGTCAGCTCCAAAGCCACGCCCCCTCAGAGGATATTTTGGAAACGGGGGCTTCAGATCAACATGAAAAATGTCTTTTTAAGACATTCAGGTTTTGGGATTTTGGTTAAAAACATAATAATTGTGATTAAAACTCTACTAAGTACATTTTTTGACATGGGGGACTTTAAATAAAAAAATTAAAAATAAATAGATAAATAAATAAATTCGTCTTCACCCCTGACTTTTGAGAAGGGTGTGTTCCACAGGTTAATATGAGAGACCATTGCAACAAACATTATTACCAGCATAATGTGCTTAGTTCTGGTCATTGGCCAATGCTCCAAGGGCTTGAATTCCTAAGATTTCTTTTAAAGAGCACACGTGCACTCTATTGGCACACTCTGATTGATTGCACGGTCGATTGCTTAGGCTTAGGATTTGCACGTGGTTTACCAAGAACCATTGCGTAACACATAACAGGTGCAAAAAGTTGCATTTAAATAAGGATTTAGTGTTCTCAGTGGTTTGTTCATTTTAAGCCGATGCAGTCAAGAGTAAAGGTTGAGCAGAACCATCGTATTGCTTCAACAACCAAAGTCTGCAGCTCTTAAAGATCTTTCTCCTTCCAGTTCACCAAAGACTCTTTGATGTTTCTTGACGTTGCTGTGATCAATCCATTCAATCCATTGGTTTCTCAGAGCAGAAAATAATGAAAGCTAACATCCAAATGCTCTTTCATTGATTTTCAGAGGAACAAATATTGCAGTTTCACATTTGACCACTAGTGGCTGGTTTTAAAATAGAGCAATTTGTCACTGACTTCCATGTTTAAAACTTTCACATCCAAAATAATGTCATTTGTGTCATGTAGTCAAAACTAGCGTTTTTACTCAGTAACAACAGGATTCCTCTTTTGTGATTCATAGATTTTAAACAGCCACAACCCCATTGGTGGATTAGCTCCATGTGCATTTAAAAAAAAACATGTAAGAAATAAATAACCCGCTATTTAATATCAAATTGACTTGGAGATTTAATTTGTTTTAATTAAACTAAATTTGAAATCCAACGCAGGCCAATAATCAGAGCCATCCTGGTCATAAGTGTAAGAAACCTTTTGAAGTCATCAGACCTTACAGGTTGACCTTATAAATCTCAAAGTACCCCCCCAACCGTATTAGCTTGGCTCTCAAGCTGTGTGTTTTTTGTGTTTGAAACCAGCATCAAAGCAGATCAGCATGCAATTATCACTTAATCAGGCCAAATCTGTGCAAAATCAACACAAAGCAGTCTGGAGCAGCAGAACAGAGCGGCATAATCTAAAGCAAACAAGTCTGCCTGACCCCACCTTGATCCTGCCGTCTGAGGCGACAACAAACCAAAGGAATAATGAGCAGTGGAGCTCTTTTACTGCCTCTGGGAGAGGAAGTCAATAAATAAGAATGAGGAGAGTGAAGGAATAAAACCAGCGGCTATCTATTTACAAACCCCGTATAAAAAGAAGAAAGAGAAGAATGTTTTTTGGAGGCCACATGGCTGAGTGTATGGCTAATTCCTTCTCATCTTGAAACAGATGTTTAGTGTGCTGCAAAAGGACTGCAATCCTTCAGCTCTGTTTAGATCAGGGGTCTGCAACCATTCACGCTAAAAGAGCCATTTGATTCAGGTTCTTCTGGACCGAAACTCAGAGAGAGCTGCAAAGTCTCACCTTACAGTTTGAAAAATACAGTTATTTTATGTTTTTGAGGTCATAAAACCATTCAGTCATACAATATAGCTTTGAAATGTTCTCTGCAACTGGTGTAACTTGTCTTACTTTAGACCAGGAGTCCACGAACTTTTTCTAGTGAGGGCCACAATACTGTTTTCTGGTAGGGGGCGGGGGTCGGTTTATGGGCTAACAGAAAAAGTGTAACAATTACAGCCTAAACGTAAAGATTCAAGCTTTTCCAGAAAGCCACACATAGCCAAATTTTAAATAATTCATTTCTGCAATCTTCCAAGAAAAAAACAAGAGTGAAACATTTTTAAAGCTAGATATTTAGAATTATCAGCAATAGATGAAGAGCTGAAGATGCCTAGATTGATAGCTGAAAACGCTGAAGCTGATAGCTAGCTAGAATATTAGCGAACTGCCAAATTAGCAGAAAAAACTCAAAAAATTCTTAACTGATCAAACCAGCTAGTATAAAGTCAAAAATATTAGCTTAACTCAAAATTAGCCTAACAAAATAAAAAAAAAAATCTATATTAGCCTAAACAGCAAACATGTAGCTGAAATATTAGCTAAATGCTAAATTAGCCTAAAAAAACTGGAAAAATGTCTAATTTAGCCAAAACAGCTAGCATAAAGCTAAAATATTAAAACATTCAAATTGGCCTAAAAAACAAAAACAAAAAAAAAGCCACCTATATTAGCTAAAACAGTTAGCATGTAGCTGAAATATTAGCTAAATGCCAAACTGACCTAAAAAACTGGAAAAATGTTTAATGCAGCCAAAACAGTTTGGGGGACTGGGCCAAATGTAGAGGAGGGCCAGATCCGGCCCGCGGGCCGTAGTTTTGAGACCCCGCGCTTTAGAGACAGCACCACACACAAGATCCTTTCAAAATAAAACACATCCTGTGTTTAA
Source organism: Oryzias javanicus (assembly GCA_003999625.1). Taxonomy (NCBI): domain Eukaryota; kingdom Metazoa; phylum Chordata; class Actinopteri; order Beloniformes; family Adrianichthyidae; genus Oryzias; species Oryzias javanicus. The sequence continues at coordinate 3,131,129 of CM012442.1, read as the reverse complement.
ACAGATGCTTCAGCTGCATCAGATTTACTACAATGCAAGAAACATGAAATTCTCCACTGTTGACTTTGGTGTTCCTTCATCCCTTTCCTCTTTTACTAGTGCATAAAAACACAAGTGGTCTTTAAGTGTAGTTTATTATCTATACATATAACTGCAATAAGATAATGTCACTGATGATAAATCACTCTGAGAGCAGATTAAATCTTTGGCTATCATTATGATCAGTTATCACATATCAAAAATCTAAACACAAATTAATTGGTTAAATATGTCTGAAGTTTTCTTTGAAGCCAACATGGGGAGATGAGAGAGCCACACGTGGTTCTGGAGCCTCAGGTTGCAGACTCCTGGTTTAGATGGTAGAGTCTGATGGTGAGCAATGCTTCACCATGAGGGCCAGCAACTGCTTCTGCTCAGGAAGGCGAAGCTTCTTCCATTTTGGGATTTATAAAAAGAAAACAATGGGCTGGGGCAGATGTATACACTTTTTAAAGCCATACTGCAAGAAATTGTGTCAGGATGAAGTGGGCAGTTTTCATTAGTTGTGTGCGAGTTCTCTCCATGACCCCGAACTACTAAAAAACTGGAGGACTATCTAGTGCCCTGGATTTTAAAAGCAATTCAAACATGATGCTCCTTATTTTTCTTTAGTTTTCCAAACACCAGACATGACGTCAACTGATTTCACAAAGTCAAAATCAAATCAATACAAACATTTATTTTCGACTCCACTGTGTTCTGATGGTGAAAATGTGGATGGTTTATTCAAAACATTACAATCAGGCACATTTTTTTGTTGGAAATATTTTTAACCGCAATGCATTGTGGTCTATATTTGCTAATCTAGTGAGCATCGATGCACGCCAGCTTTTCCCAAAGACTTCTGGGAACTTTCTTGTGGACTCAATTTTGGAACTTGTAGATTTGGACTGCACTAGAAAATGGCAAACACTATTTAGTGGGTAGAGTGAATTCGGAGATGGCTATAGACTCCATTTTCATTACTCTGCTTTCTCTGAAGCCATACACTACATGTCTTGAACTTAGTCAATGCCGTTCACATTTGACAAGCAGGGAGGGGCTTCTTCTTTTTCTATTGTCCCTTGTTTCTACTGTTTCCACGTATAGTTGGAAAAGGCTTGGTACAAATGTCAAAGTCGTGCAAATCTGGTGAATCTTGCTCAATGCTTTGGTTCCACAGATATATTATGATATATGAAATACTTCATGTAGTTCTGATCTGGCACAAACCGCAATTATTAATTTATCCTCCATGATCAATTTTGGAATGGTTGACACTTCCTATGATTACATCGTCACTACACTACATGCATTATTACTAAATCCGAGTCCCCAATTGGGCAGGGATCGACCTGGTTCAACTTTCAATGCCCGTTTTCTCTGCAGAACACAAGAATGGTTGTAAAAACTTTTCATTGGAAGTGGTTGCATAAATAGGGATTACCGATTTTACCATAAACGTATGTTATTGTTGGAATATATATATATATATCGCCCGTCCCATAATTTGAGATTACCAGTATCAGTCCGATGTCAAAAATTCCACAAATTTTCTCTTTTACTTTGACCGGTGGTTACAAGAAAAGCCCTCCGTGTAGCACAGGCTTCCTCCTCCGTCTTACGCTAGACACAGACGGGGGAGGGGTCCGGGCTCACTTTAACTCTCGGTTTATCAACACTTTCTTATTCCCATCTTGTGATTTACAGACGTATAGATTGGGCCCCCTCGTGTCACTATTCCTGTTCCCAATAACATCCCCTAACACCCGGGCCGCTTGGTACCGAGCAGACAGAAAGTAATGCATACGCTAACTTTGATTATTTCCCACTTTTTTATTTTCTGACTCTGCAGGAAGTTTTATTTTAGAAATCATAATTTAAAATAGCAACATCTTAAAAATAATTTAACACACAAATCTTTAATAAATATTTAGACCTTTTTTGTATTAATTATTGGGAATATCTGTTTTAAGAAAGTGGGAAAATGTCACGTCTGACCAGATATTTTTCACAATCTTAGCTGAAAAGAAAACTCTGATAATCCAGCATTTAAATTCCCACTATGATAATTTTTTTTTATTTAAAAAAAAGTTTTCAGTCGTGTTTTAATTATCATTATTAAGTTTTTAACCAAAATCCCACAACCTCAATGTCTTAAAAAGCCATTTTTCATGCCAATCTGAAGACTGAGTCTGAAAAATATTCTCTTAGGGGGCGTGGCTTTTGGAGCTCCTTTTTGGGCACTCACACACGCCCCCCTCCCCGTCTGATTGTGGTAGCTTTGTGTCTCACCAACAGAAATCAACACCGTTGCTACAGCAGTTTTGTTCTGAGCTGGATGTCAGCTCAGATGAGGAAGTGAAGAGCTTCGTGGATCAAACTTCCACTGATTTACAATCCTTTCCAACTGCGGTCAAATGAGCCGCCGTTCACATTTCCGTGGTCACATCAAGAAGCTCCGTGGAGTCTGGTGGAGATTTTCCAGCGTTCTCAGGACTGCTACCATAAGTATTGGATGAAACTCAAAGCAAAAATCCAGTGACGGCTGATTGGACCACAGAAATGTGAACGGTGGCTCATTTGACTGCAGTCAATGTGAAGATAGCATCTTCTCTTCTCCAGAACCTGAACTAGACACGCTAGCAGGACCAGATGAGGGTTTAGTGCATGTGCAGATGCTCTCCTGAGGAATTAGCTCTTCATTGATTCAAACGGAGCGTCTCTGCGACAGTTTGATTGACAGAGATTTAAAGGAGAAATACTTGGAAATGCAAAAGCTAAATGATTTTTTATTATATTTGTTCTCTTTCATAAGAAAAATGACGCAGACATGTTAAAAACTCATCCGATTCTCCTCGGATGGGGACTTTAAACGCATCACTGACGGCTGAATCTTGGAGACGTGAACAGAGTCTCTCCCAGAGACTTGTGCGTAACTGAGGTTTTGTGGGTGCGTAACAAGCGATTCCTGCCTAATTTTTATAGATTTGTGTGTTTAATTAGTTTCAAGATGTTTTAATTTGATTTTTTTCTGTGTAAATTTTGTAATTTTTGTATCTATGCAGAAAATGTTTCATATGAGTAACAAATCAGAATTCAGCTGGCACCAAAAGGGGTTGAGTCTATTTTCTCTCCATATTATTTAAAGAGAACAAAACCTCCTTCACAAATGTAGTCATTTCCTACCGTAAAATGAAATACTTCTATAGTAAAAAACAATCTTAAGAAAGAAACTTTTGCTAAACAATTGTTCTACCCGTAAGGATTCCATCCATCCATGGTTTTCCAACCATCAACTGAACTGTGCATGACGGTCTCGTGGGACATTTAAGGTTTCTCTTCAGAGGTATAATGAGCTCATCAGGAACACTGGCATCAGATTTAAGGTTGCCTATAGTCAATAAAATCTGACAGCTAATTAAAGATCCTGCAGTGGGAATGAGAGGGCCTCGGTTGAGGAAACGCCTCTGCTGCGTGGCTCCCGTCGATTATGGCGGCGGCGGTGGGCTGGTAATGAGGGAGCTGTGGCAGATAGGAGGACGGCTAATGGCAAAGTGGTGTGTGGGATCACTTCAAAAGGGCTGCTGAGGAGTGCAGAGGGGTGTGGAGGCTGTGCAGAGAGGACAAAAACAAGCATGTTTGCATAGAGGGCTTGTTTATCCTGGTCACATATCAAGGATCATCGATCTTTAGGGCTGTGGATCGTTACTGATGATTCGATTCGCAGATCTAAGCAATGAAACTGGAATTCTTACTTATTATTATTTTTATATTTGTACAGTTATATGCTTCTTTACTTTTTTAGAACAGGAGATCTGAATCAACAAAACTGATTAAAGTACAAAGATTGAGAGAAATTGTCTTTTTTTTCCATCAACCTTCTGGTTAAATCCAGCAGTAAACAAAACAAACATCAATGTTGCTTTTGATAATTTTATAGCAAATTTTGAAAATGTTCTCCACAGTTTTTCCATCCTTTAAGTTCTTCAACACTTTAGATTCTAAAGCAATGCCTTTTGGTGCAAAGCCGTCATGAAAAGCTGCTTTCTCTGCTGCAGAATCAGCTGATTGCATAATCACTTCAATCCTGTGGAGCGCTCGTATACCCTAAATAAAAATACAGTCTACGGCAGCGCTGCATACCTGCGTGAGGCTGCTTTTCTTCGCTTCAGAATCTGCTGGAATAACAATAATTGCATCAAAGGTTAAAGAGTTACCGGAATGTTAAGACTGGAGAAAAAGCAAATTCATTTAGTCAGAACTTATGTCTGTAAACAGAACTTCAGTCTCAATTTTTCAATTACGAAAAAAAAAAAAAACACTCAATAGTTTTACTTTGAAAAGAAGCTTCACTGACACTTTATTTTGAAACTTTGTTTGCTTCCTGTGACATTAAAGCAAAAAATCCAACTTAAAATCCAACATTATTCTGTATTTCAGAGCATTTAATACTTTGTTACAACATTTTTTATGTTTTTGTACTGCACTCATCAATAATATTCGTACTTAAGTATTCGGGAGCAGATTGCGAGTATCCGAGTACTTGGATCTACAGCCGTATAGATCATGCTTTGTTTGTGGCATGGTAAGACTGAAAGAAAACAAAGATTTGTTGTCATTTGTCTTTAAAGCTAATATCTAACATACATTTGTTTGCCTAAAAAAAACTTGAAGAAAAGAAATTGCCACCCCCCAAAAACACAAGTTGCTCAGTTTTAATACACACGATGCAAGTCAACCTCAATAAAAACTACAGTTAGAATGAAGTTAGTTGGTTGGTTGAATAAATTATAATAAACAAAAATGAAGAAAAAAGTATTTCGCTGCTGGGTATCAGAGTATGGAATCCTGAGAAAACAATAAAAAAAGTCTTGTTCAATCATACATTTAAAAAAACTGTGAAAAAACAAACGGATCGCTGGAAAGTGCAGAGTTGCTCCCGGTTTTTACGGTTTAGAACAGCAAAGCTGACAGCTGAACGCTGTTGGAAGCAATTTTACATAAATAACAAAAGCTAACCTAATGAATTGTAACCTAAATGTGTACAATAATTGTTTCATAATTGTATAAATGTCCCACATGTTTGTATTTGTTTCCTCTTCTTTGATCGTCCATTAATCAGAGTCCAAATATCAGTAATTCTGTCTGCAGTCAGAACAGCAGATCAGCTGTTTCCCATAATTCCTCTGGATGATATTAAACCATCGTGGATTATTTATCTCTGACAACCCGGTTAAAGTTAGACGAAGGTTACAGGAACTTCATTAAATGCTGCTGGTTTAATTATGAAGCTAAATATGATTTTATTCTCTTAATCAGTGCTGATGCTAATGCTAACACTAGCATTAGCTTTATCTATGAGACGTGGAGCTGCAGAAGATCTTTTCTCACCAGTTAAAAGTTTCCTACATTCCCGTTCTCACATAATCATTGTAAACGGAGCAAAAGTCAGACGATTCCAGCGTGTCTGACATTAAAGTCAAACTTCTTCCTGTTGTAAAGTTTTCTCCTGCGGTCAGTGAGCTGCTGTTAGCTCAGCCGTGGTTCTAACATCACTGCTCTTTGGTTTTGATCAGAACTGTGTCTGATCTGAAGGAAACTAAAGGGAAAAAATGATCAAATTAATTGAAACTGTTACCAAAAATAGGAAATTGATTATTTCCATGTAATGTTGTAAAATATTTTCACTCTGAGATGATTTTTCGTTTTTTTTTACTTGACCGCTCTTATTTTGAAAGCTGAAACTACGTGGCTCAATAGCTGCTCTGAACATTTTCACTGGACCAAACCCTTATTGTTTTTACAATTATCTCCTCAAATATCCAGTAAAAGAACAAGTGAATTTATCCTGGGAAGAGATTAAAATGCGTACGGGCAATGCAGCGATGTGTGTCTTTTCTGAAAGTATTAAATGTGACCAACACAGATTTCTATCAGTTTTTGTTAAAATACGTGTAATAACATCGAACAGAACCTGTTAGATAATATCTGCTCAACTGTAAGGTCGATAGTTTCAAAAGAAGCTCCAATATTAAAGGATGATTCAAATTTGTATTTAGATTTGTGATCGATCTAAGACAGGAAATGAAAATGTTCAGCAGAACATTCATAAAATAAATATTGTTCATTTTTCTGTTCAAATTGATAAGGTTACCTTTTATAATTTACGTGAAATTGTGTCAAACAGCGTTCAGGTGTCAGCTTTTCTGTTCTAAATGCGAATGCCGGAAGTAACTTTTGACTCTTTTGGCCTCGTGGGCTTTTTGTCTGACGTCACCGTCGAAAGAGTCGTTGGGAACAGGTTTCATTTTTTTTTTTTTAAATTAAAAAAATTTTCTTTTTATTTTTGCTGTTTGTTTCTTTTTTCTTTTGGTTTTGTTTTTTTTTTGTTTTGTTTTTCTGTTTTTACGCAGTTGGATTTGGTTAGAAAAAACTTGATTTATTTAGTTAAATGGGGTAGAAACAATAAGTTTTCTTCTTTCTGTTCCCTTTCATTTTCACCTACAGGGACAAAAGTATTGTGACGTTTTTGTTGTGTTCTATGAAAATGAAATAAATGAACTAAACTAAGCTCTTTAATAAAGTTATTAACGGAAATAAATGTTCAGCTGGATCAAAAGCCTGCAGACAGAACAGAACGGCTCCACTGCTGATCCTGTTTCTGCTGCCGTTCAACTCAGGTTTCCAGGGAGTTAGTCCTACACGCAGCCGACTGAGACATCCGGCTGCTCTACTCCTGTCCCTAAAATACAAAGTAGAAATACATAAATCAATAATAATTTACAGTAAAAATGAAAAACAAGACAGGCATGGAACAAGCTGTAAACATAGGGAGAATCTTGTTCTATTTTAACCAGTTTTTAAATGTTCTTGTAAAAGTTAATTTATATTAAAATGACCATGTGTTCGTTAATTATCACACTAGATTCAAGTCTCCTTTTGGTGCATTCACACCAAACGAGGCCGATTTCTCCAGCATCATTGGCTTATGATGTTTTTCTTATTTTCATCAGACAAAAATAAAAAGATTATCCAATTTCATTCTTATTTCGTCTCTTGGGTTAAAGCTCAAACTGGACCACAGACAGATGGAAGTAACGTTAAAATGACCTGAGGTGCAGCTGTCACTGCAGGAGTGAAGTACACGGAACCAACTCTGAAAGATCTGGTGAAAACAACCACAACGATGGGCTTGTAGAGTTCTCCAAAGCATGTAAACCAAAGCTACTCGATTAACATCATCCATGATGTGACAATGAATGAATTCCAGAACAACTTCAGCAGTTGCTCCGTTGAGACGGGTGTCAAAAGAGAGGCGGCAGACGCACATTTGACGCGCCTTCTGCGTTCGGAGTGAATGCACCATTACAGGGAATCTTTATGACCCGGAGAACCTGCTCCAAAAGGCATTCGCGCCGTTCTGAACACGCCAATTCTTCCACGTTACATAAAACACTGATCCTCCCCTTCCTGTTCCTCACTAATACACGTGCACGCACACGGGCACACACACAGGCAGCGTGTGCGGGACAGTTGCTGAGGTAATGGTCCTTGGAGAGTGACAGTCGTTCTCCCTCTGCTCCTCCTGCATTATTGAAGGATCAGTTCATTCATGTCAACAGGAACTTCCTGCTTGCCTAAGCAAGTGTAAGGGATAGGCACGAGGACCTGTCTGCTCGCACACTCTGTAACCAGAGAATGCCAAGACCTTGCTAAAAGGAGCCGCCACATCCGTCGTTCCGGACAGATCGAGTCGCTTTGGCGAGGATTGTGTAACCCATTAGAACTTGACACCGAAAGTGGAAACAATGAACTACTTCAAATTTTCCTTGCTGTGATTAGTGATCCGGAAGAAAAGAAAACAAAACAAGCTTCACGGAGGTTCACAGGAATCCTCGGCTTTTTACTGCTCAGTGAACTGAACCGTCAAGTGGGGTGACATCAGGAAATAGCTTCTCTTCCAGCCCCTCAGGCTTAAAGTTAAACTGTGCCTTTGAACGGGACATCCTAGCAAACACAAACATGTTACTCATCTAACCAATGAGTAGAACTTTTTCATTTGTCAGCAGTCAGTCTCCTTCAAACCTTAATAAAAATATATTTATGTTGAGGTTAGGGCGAATCCAACCAAGTTCAGGGGACGACTTCAAAACGTAGAAAAATGCAAAAAATCTAAGCAAATAATCAATATAAGTAAATGATAGAGTGAAACATGTTATAGATCGTTTCCATGATCAGAAATTAATAGACGATACAGAAGCGACCGTCCTTAATATGTATCAAACTATATGGTGAGTAAGACAGGAAGAGATCCTGCCATGTTCTTCAGAGAGACATTTGAGGGACAGAGGTCTGATCTACTACTCAGAAACTACATGGAGAAGCTGCATTCAGCTTCTATGCACCACGGATCTGGAACAGACTTCCAGAAAACCTTAGATCTGCTGAAACACTCAGTGTATTTAAATCCAGGTTAAAGACTCACCTGTTCTCAGTTGCATTTGATTAATATGTATTCAAAAGTTTACGTCCGCACTTTTTATCTATGCTTGTTTTAAATTAAAATCATTTTACTTTCTTTTAATTTTATTTTAATGATTTGAATAATGAATGACATTTTTACTATTTCTTTTGATTGTTTCTTTTAATGTTTTATGTAAAGCACTTTGAATTGTCTCTGTACATGAAATGTGCTATACAAATAAACTTGCCTTGCCTACTGTCTCCATGTTGTGATCAACTGTAGGATAAGGCTTAATGTCCAACGATCAGAAAGTGATGGATGATGTGACATTATCCCACTATAACATGGACACTTATGAAAGAAATAATATGAAATGAATTATTATTAAGTGTAAAGTTTCAATTGTTTCTTATAAAAAGATGACTATTAGATACCATGTTGTCATGGTAACGACTACAGTGCCTGCACCAACCTCGCTCTGCAGCAGAGGAGGAAAGTGGTAAATATGATAAACATCAAAACATCAATGCAAAGGGGAGTTAGTGTAGATAAAGGAAAAGTTTGTTCCAAAGAAAGACTAAATTGTTCAATTCCTCTGATGTCATCTCTGTGTCTCTGTGGAGAGGAAACAGCCTCACCCCAATTTGTGTGTGCGTAATTCTTGATTTGTGTGTAATCCTTGATATATGCTTATCTGTGGATTTGTAAGTGTTTAATTCTTGATTTGTGCGTAACTTTGCATTTTTGTGTAATTCCTGATTTGTAACTCATTCAATACATTTTATGCATCAGTGAAAAAGTTATGAAAAAAAAAAATTTAAACATACACATTAAAATTACAACAGTGTGAAACTAAATTACGCACAAATATTGAAAATTTACATATGTATCGCTTGGTACACACACATAAACACATTTACACACAAATCTTGGGTGAGACTCTTTCCACGTCTCCATGATTCACCCATGAGTGATGTGTTTAAATGCTGCTAGAATGCTGGGTCATCAAAGTTTTCTGTTCAGCCACTTTGAACTTAGATTGTAAAAATTATCTGGTGAAACTTGATATTTTCCCACTTTCTTAAGACAGATATGCCAGATAATTACGCCCTAATTAAGTATTTTTGAAACATTTATTACTTTGGAATAAAAATATTTTCCCCAACTGATCGCTTCCTTGCTGCAGTCCCTCCACTACCAGCACCTCCAACAGAGGGCTCTGGTCACAGTCATGGGGACAGCAGACAGTACCGGACCCTTCTGAAGACCCACAGATCTGAGCGGGCCTCTCCGCTCTGTGGGCGTTCAGAAGGGCCTTGCGTGGCTGCCTGCAACTTCCGCGCTGCTGACCAGAGAGCCATACATTGACTTCATAGGAGGTGGGGGGGCCGCGTTCGCTGACCAGAACTTCCTGCGCGGGTCTGGTCTCCCCGCGGAGCTTCTCCGCAGCAGCAGAACTCAGTGACGCAGGGCAAGGTCTTTCTAAACACCCTCAGGGCAGATCAGCCCTCCGGCCCGCTACGATCTGCAGCTGTTTTGGAGCTCCGCTTCTACACACCCAGGTGGCAGACTCTCCAACTGCCAAGAGTTCTGCGGTGATGGAATAAAGAAACTTTAGTGTTGGTTATTTTAAAATCACATATTTAGACTTTTTTTTATAATATTTAGCAAAACATAACTGTATAGGAAAGTGTCAAGTTTACCAGATATTTTTTTACAATCTATATTCAAAGCGGCTAAAAAGAAGACTCTGGTGACTTAGTGGATAAATCTTGAAGACATGAACAGAGACTCACATCAGCTTGTCTATAAATGCGGCTTGTGTGTGCGTACTGCATAACAAGCAATTTGTGTGTAATTTTTTGAAGTTTGTGCGTAAAATTAGTTTCAAGCTGTTGTTATTTTAATGTTTGCACGCGTAAAACACAGTTTATGGAATTTCATAATTTTGAGTGTGTTTGCCATCTATACATCTCCACCTTAGGGTCTTTTTTTTCTCTAACGCTGCATCAAAAGCTTCAAAATACTGTCCTCCACACTGCTATAATTACATTTATTTTAATCCAACTGGAAGCCTTTCTTCAGAACATTGATACTTGAATACACTTGCTAATGTATTGCTTTGTTTATGAAAATAATTCTGCAAGTAAATTGAGAGGATTGAACTATAATTAAAAAAAACAGATCTGTTTCTATTTAAGCGATTCTCTTGGGAATTTGCTTCATTTTTTTTTCATTTTCATAATCCAGGTAAAACCAGTTCTTTGCTGTATCACAGATTATGTTAAAAACAAAAACTTCCTTTCTGACCTACTGGTTTTTTTTTTTCTTTTTTTTGACTCAGGTCCCAATAACAAGCACTTGTGGCAAAGGAATTTTGTTTAGATGCTTTACTGTAACTTTTCAACCAGTAACACAATAATTCCAGCAGAGAAAAGCAGCGTGTACAACCAACATTTTTATTTATTTCTCTTTCTTGGTCTAATGACTGTAATTGTTTTTGTATGGGGAAGTATCCACATGCCAGTAAGGCTAGTTGCCAACTAATAATCCTCCTTTCAGATTAGACCTAAACGTGTTGACTGAGCTTGTAGTGTTTAAATTCCCTCCTCAGCTTCTTCCTTCATTCTCAGACTGGAGGCCTTGAAAGGATGTCATGGGATCCAGGGTGGAGACCAAATTTAGCCACAACAGCCCACATGACCAGTGAACAAACGCAGTCTTTCAAGAGCAAACATACCAAGACAAAAATGCTTCCTGTTTGTATGTGGGTCATTTATTTTTCCCACTATTTTTTCTTAATCATAAAAGAACACATTTTTTTTTCACTGTATACTGCTCATATCTATGACTTTTTAATACAAACAAAAAACAGTATTTCTACAAATTTTCTTAGCAGAAAATTTTCATTTTTGTGAAAAAGAAAATTGCAAAAAAAAAAAAAATCCCAAAAAATACCAACTAGAACAGAGCTGCTTATGTTCACATGGACGTTGATGAAACCTTTGATACCATGAAGGCTAAATATGATGTTAAAGGACGCATACCATGAAAAATCAGCTTTTTGAGCTTTTAAGAGAATCATACTGTTCAATCCTCACTATATAGAACTCCAAAACTTTATTTTGATCCCTTCACACATTTCTGAGTAATCCTCAAACAGTTGCGCTCTAAGTACCAGCCCCTCCCATACCCACGAAAACAAGCGGGTCCTCACGTGCTTACATCACAAGGTGAGAACCGCCCCCTCCAGGAATAGTTTGCTCTGCCCCCCAGGCTAACACAAACACTTTCTCTGAGCTATCTGCGATCAGCCAGCTTTGCAACCCCCCCATGCTATCCTAGGTATGTTGACGTTGGAAATGAGGTTATCTTGACCCAACAAGACAGTGCTCTGAACTCATTTTTTTCAATGATTTTTCTCTGGTGTCCATGGCAGACAGGAAATCCTGTCCACCTTCATTTGTCATGGGATGGTTAACACGTCAATGTAAGGCCTGGGTCATCTGGACCCATGAGATGACACAAGGGTTAATACTGTTGTTACCAGAACTCCAGGTCTGGATTACGGAGCACACTCCAAAACCTGAAGCATTTTTGTGGGACTCTGAAAGAGGGGACAACCATGCAGTTCTAACTCTGGAAAGCAAAAGACTGTTTTAAGCCACCCACGGTAATGGTAAGTGGTTTATATTTAAGTAGCACTTTACCACCTTCTTAGAAGGCCCAAAGTGCTTTACAGTCACAGTCCCATCCACCCACACATGTACAAACTGATTCTGGCACCAACCTGTAACCACCTGGAGCAATATGAGGTTCAGTGTCTTGCCCAAGGACACTTCAACACTTGGTCAAGAACCAGCACTGTGATCATCTGATCAGAAGTCGACCGCTCTTGCCCTGCCCCAAACAGTGAGAGGAGGGTGCACAACACTGCGGGAACCCAACGCTGAGTCAAAACTGAGGATATTTTGTGGTTCTCTGATTACACGATCCACATTGTTGCTTGGAACTGCAAATTATTAGTAGAAAAGAATTCATTCAAACACGACAAATCAAACTGACATCCACAAACAACATGAGTAAAACAGGCAAAAATAAGTATACTTCAAGTAAACCTTTTAAAATACTCAAGTATTTCCCCAATTGTACCAAGTACACTTGCTTAGTATACTGAGAGTTTACTAACAAGTATACTTCTTGGGACTAAATTGGTCCCCTTTTGTGTATAAAAGGTAAACTTATAGGTATACTTAAAGTACACTGCGAAGTACATTTAATATTTAAAGTATATTTAATGTTGACTAATCAAATAATATGTGAAGCAAGTTTGTGGTACTCCATTGAAGATTTTGATTCAGGTGTTCCGAGCCAAGTCTTGCGTATATCTTTAATAAGGACTTAAAAGTAAACTAAAAGAATGCTATCTTAAATTTAGTTTTAAAGGAGTATACATATTTTTTGGTAAGGGAAGGCTCAGTCAGAAGGCAACACAGGTCAGGAATGAGGATGCAATCACAGCAGACTAAAGGCAGTAGTTGTTATTGTAATCTTAAGTTTATTTTTAATGTCTATTTGCTTTTAACTTCTACATTTATGTAAGATTCGTTGATGTACACTGTTTAAACTGTACTGATACAAATAAACCTACCATGCCAATATGATTGCATTTAATCATGACTTGAACCAATTGTTTTTTACTAAAATAAAAAATTGTGTTCCACTCTAGCAAAGCAATGTAATCAGTTGTTTTTGATAAAGTATATACTGCAGGGAAATGGAAGTGATGTATATATATGTAAGTTATGTTAATCACATGTTTTAGAATTTTTTAAAACTTCATTAGAATTTGAGATCTCGCTGAAAAGCTACAAACATTAAAAAGCCGACGGACTTGTTGCTCTTGTTGCTCTCTTCCATTAGGTTTTATTTATTTAACCTCTGAGCCACATGCTTGGCCCTTCTTGGCGATAAGGCTCTTGTCTGAAATGGGACACTTGTGGAATTCCCAGTTGGCCCTTTAAGCTGCAAAAATTCCTGTATGTCCTGGTAAACACTGAGGAGTTTGACCTCATCCTACCAGGAAGTCCAAAAGATCGTCAAAGGCGGAGCAAACCCCGGATAAGAAGCACTTTAAAGGCTCATCGCTCAGGGAAGTCTCGCTTCTGAGATAGTGTAGAGATTGAACAGATGCAACAAAGATGCACTTTAGGACAAATGTATAGTGTCATAAACTGACTGTCTATGGCCTTAAATTGTTTAGAGTTGCGGAATTAAAGAAAAAGAACACTGATCAATTCTGCTGTAAATGGTTGCCTTGACCAACATTGAAAACTACATTTATAGTCTGTCGTTTAAAACTTCGTGTGGCCTTTTTCACTAGGAATGTCATGTTTGACTCTCTTAAGAACATGTTAAAAATAATCTCTACGTTGACACACACGACAGCATATTTTACTGCCTGTTGCATAAGTAGGAGAAACAAAGACAATAGACAGGATGTTCTGTCCTCACTGACATATTTTTACCCCTCCTCCCCACCCTTGTAAAATGATCTAGTACTGTTAAAGTCTAACTGACTCATGATGTCATGGCTGAGCGGAAGCAGGAGTGTGTGGAGGAGTGAAAGATTTACCCTGAGTAGGAAAACATGAGCGCCCACTTTTATTAGTACAAAAAAAAAAAAAAAAAGTGAGGTCGGTTACAAAAATCTTACCACCAAATGTTCTTGCCTTTTCTTTAAGGTACTGTATTTGTTGCCAGCCACAGGTAATAACACACACTCTTCTAGTTACTGTAACTCATGGATCATTTACACCATTTTTAAGGCCATGGACGGATATTTTTTATGAACTGGTTTGTGTGAGGCCAAAGTTGGGATTTAGTTTTATTTGAAGCTTTCAGTTTAAAAAATATATATTTTTAGAATTAAAATGCTGCTATATGGAGTGTAGTTTAAAGTGGCCCTACAATGATTTTCTTCATGGCAGTGTCCTAGTGTCCTATGAGAAACCAAAGCAACACGAGCTACTGGCAGAAGCTCTATTTCCTGTCCTTAGACGCGTTGATAACACTGCATAAAGCCGCAGGGACAAAAAAGTTTTGGAATTTAAAAAAAAATTCAAAATCCATTTGTATTTTCAAACTAAAAATATAATTTAATTTTAAAATAAACTTTTTGAGGTTTTGCGTGCATTATACTGTTCATTCCTCACTATGAAGAACCCTAAAGCGGTATTTTGATCCGTTCATACATTTAAGAGTAATCCACTAAAACTGCACTCTCAGCGCCAGCCCCTCCTATATCCATGAAAATGAGTAAGTCCCCACGATCTGATGTCACAGAATGAGACAGCCCCCTCCAGGAAGTGTCTGCTCTGCCAGCTCCGCCCCCCGTCTAACACCACCACTCAATTTCTCAGCAAAAATCTATAATTTCAGAAGAAGAATACTTTATATCTTCCAATTGTGTCCTGTTTACAGAAAATTCCAGAAACCAAGTATTCGTTACTTTAGATGCGGGCCTCCTGTAACCCTTCCGTTCTCCTTAGCTTGTTTACATTAAAAGTGGGGTCATCTGGACACCACAGGACAGTGCGCTGAACTTTTTTTTTTCACTGATTTTGGAGTTTCACTAATGTCCATGGCAGACATAAAATCCTGTCCCCCTTCGTCCACATTTGTCATGGAAGAAATCGCATAACAATATGTGGTTGGAGCCATCTGGACCCCAAGGAGAGCGGAAGGGTTAAGACATATAAACGCACACACATACACATACATAAATATATACATACAGATACACATACATATAGCGGCTGGGCAGCTCAGTTTGTTACGTGCAGGGCTGGCATGCAGGAAACCAGTCAATTCCCAGTCAATTGATCAATGAGTAATTGATGGGGCAATTAACATAACAATGGTGAACTAGTTAACAATATTCAGTGAGGGTGCTTGGGCAAGACCCCTAACGCTACTGGCTACCTCATAACCAATGAGAGACAAAAAAAAAAAAAAAAAACACGTCATACCGGCTCAGACGTCACCCAAACAAGGTCTGCAGAGGGTCAAGCGAACCAGAGCACCTTGATAGAAACTGGGACAAAAAGGAAATAAGACTAGATATAAAAACAAGGGTCTGTTGGAATGTTACTACTCAAGTAATCCTACTCAGAGAGGAACATGCAGAGAATATAGAGTGAATGAATGCTTCGGAACAACTAGAAGCTCAATATATCATGTAATATCCACAAATATCCACAACTGACAGCGTGCTCAGTGAAAGTCTCAGGCAATTGAACGCAGAGGATGTGATGCTGGAGGACAAGCCCCTACATGGTATGTACCACCGGACAATAACTGAAGTGGCTGATATCAAGAAGTCCTATCAATGGCTAGAGAGGGCTGGCCTCTAAAATGTTTACATTTACTAAGTGTTAACTCAGATATCCAAAAAGTGTCATTTCTGCACACAAAAACACATCAACAGAGAGATAAGCAGAACTCTAAAGACTTTCATGTCTGCAGTATTACTCAAGGAAAACAGAGATGCTGACATACAGCCGTGAGCAATGAACATGCAGACCTGATAAAAAAAAGTGATCAATTACTGTGCTGGCTGCTGTAAAACAACATTTTAATTCATCTTCTAGAACAAAAAAGTGGTAAGCTGTGATGGTGAACTTTCACTCTGAACTGAATTTTTATTTAAATTACCAATTACCGTGACAATCAGCATTTATATTGCTTCTCTTTGCCGCTGCAGTCAAGCCTAGGCGACGCTTGTCGTGTTACCGTGACAACCTGCCGGACCATGGATCAAATGGTCCAGTTTTTGTGGAAAAGTTATCTAAACTGAAAAACAACTAGATCAAAGTTCTAAAAACTGATTGAATATTTAATTATTTTGTGAAAAAAAAACAAAACATTGTATTGTGGATATTAACAAGTTAATCATAATTTGTTAGTCGTGTGCGTCGCATTAGTTGCATGCGTACACAGCAATGTAAAAAAAGTTTGTACAAGTTAATAACCTGATATAGAAATATTAGGGTCGGCAAGGGTCGGCAACTGATTAATAAAATTAACTAATATTTCGCAAATCTGGAAAGAAATTAACCGGAATTAATATCTTGTTTTTTTTAGTTAAAGCATTTGTAATTATCTGCAAATAATCTCAAATATGAAATCACATAAAATTGAACATTTCCAAAGCCTTCAGCTGTTGTATGGGAGGTTTGGAGCTGCATCTGCAAAAACTAAATGTAATCGAGTAGTTCTCCAACCAGAACCCCTCTGGGCCGTAGTATGATCCTCATGGGTTGACCGGTCCGCCGCCACAAGAAGGTTGGAGACCACTGTGGAAGTGGATTTATCAGAATGGAGTGGAGCAGTGAGCTTGTAGTTTGCATGTAATAACTGTTACATGCAAAAAAAAAAAAGCATTGTTTTCAGTACTAAATATTTGTTGAATGCACCAATAGTTTGGTTGAAAAAGTGACTAAAACTAAGTTATTGGGCATCAAATTGGATCATCAGCTCTCATGAAAGCTGATGGAAATCTCATGGAAAGATCAGATTAATCCCTTAGTATCAAGATGGGCAGATTTGTCTTGTAAAATGTGTGCATTTTATGCTTATGGACCCCACGAAGACTAGTGACCACTTTGTGGAAGCTAATGGGGTTCCAAATAAACAAATAAACTATAATCTTTTCCAACTATTTGAATAAAGAAATACTTGGAAATGCAATTTTAATCTTAAATATTTTTATTTATGTTTCCCATCAGGATGCTGCAAGAACATCAAAACCTTAAAAACACAATTTTCATTTAAGTGGGTCTTTAAAAGTATTTTATAAGTATTAAATGTGGTTGTATCATCAAGTAGCCGAGTCTTGACAATCCCATATTAAATGCATGAATCCAAAATGGAGTAAAAGGTCGTACTCATACATTCATGCATACTAAAATATTAATGAGAGCACCAACATAAATATTTATATGGAAAGTTAAGGACAGAATGAGCATCAAACTAAGGAAAGCTCATCTATAATTTGTTACAGATACTTTGTTGTCCCATTTAAAAATCTTTCATGGAGTCAGAAAATTAAATGGAATTGTGGAACTCAAGGCTTGAGGGAAATATTAGACACAAACAGGATTTATGTCTATGGAAATCTTCTGTTTCTTGCATGGAACAGCCTTCATTTCTAAGAACAGCAACAGACTGGAGTTTCACATGAACTTCTCTTTTTCTACCCAGCGTTTAGTTGACCCCAACAATGTAACTCTGCAGTAATCAATAGTGCTAAATTGTATATCTCTTGTTAAACAGATAATTATAAATCCTACTATTAATCGTAGCAATTTAATTGGTCACATTGAATTTAAATAAAGTATAATTTCAGGTCAATCCAATGAACCATCAGTTAGAGCAGACGTCTATTTTTCTACCATAATTGTTAGGTTTAAACATTTTTAATTAAACGGCATTAAAATTAAACGCCATGTAAAACACACATAGACACTAACAGCCGGCTTGTTCAAACTCAGACAAAAAACACAAGACAACAGACTATCAATATAAAAACACTTCGCTGATAAGGCCTCCTGTCTTTTCTGTGACACCTAACCTTTCAGACTTTTCTATTCATCTTTTCTCATCTTTCTTTGTTGAATTTGTATGGCATCACGTAGTGGTATTAAATTCTGTGTATTAAGACTTCCATTAAATCTTCACTTACTTATCCATTATTTAAATATTTAATTGATTTTAAGTTTGTTTTTTTTCAGTTTTTTACGCTGCAGTGTTTATTTTTCCTTGTTAGTCTTTTGTTTTTATTTCTACAATTTATTTATGTTTGAATACCTGTATTTTTAGAGATTTTAGTGCAGCCCTGTCAACACATAGGGTGTTCTGTAGACTGGGATTTGTCCAGTGGGATAGCAGCTCCACCTGTTGTGGTAATTCTCACTTCAACTCTTTCAAGTGGAGAATTCTTGCCTATTGCATCCACAACAGTCTATTAGTTTCCACTGCTTTATATGAGTTAAATACCAAGTGGTATTTTAAACTCCAATCATACGCACACTCATTCACCTTATTCATTTTTTTTTTTCTTTTAATTTTTGTCGCACTCCGCCATCCTCTTTACGGAATTTCTGGACTCCGCCATCCCGACGTTTACGGAATGTATCGGATTCCATCGTCTCATTTTTTGTGGAATTTATCGGACTCCGCCGTCCATCAGCACCTGTTAGAGCCTAGGATTTACAGGGTTTTCTTCGTTCTATGACCCTCAGTCATTCTTCTCTTTTTAACCAAAGACACACTCACCCTCTGTTGTCTTTCTTCTTCAGCTCCCCGTCAATCCCCGGATCCCGACCAGCGGGCTGAAACCAGGATCCCCAAATGTGGGATTAGGCTCCTATTGAACCTGCTGTGCCCACAGTCTCACCCTGGTTTCCCCCGCACCAGCCGGAATCTCGTGGATGTCTTGGGATCCGGCTCAAAGGGCCAATTAAATGTTAGGTTTAAACAACCTGAAACATTTCTCTGAAAGGAAGACAAGAGAGGATCAGTTCTTGAATCCGATTTTACCTGCAACAGACAGAGAATGTTCAAACCAGTCTCCACTCCGCTCTGAAGGCCATTCGTAGAAGTCCTCCTTTTAAAGACTGATCAGGGCATCCCCTAATCTCATGAAGTCTACATATCTGTCACTGAGGTATATTTGTGATGGTTGATAATGGTTCTTCAAGTTCTTTATCACAGTTTTCTCACAACCTTCATCTCCGGGTTGGCTCCTGTTTGTTGATACGTGAGACGTACGTGACCTCAAGAAGTCAAGGCAGGGAGATTAAAGACAGAGAAGTTAGTAACACTCAAAGCAAATATTTAGAATAGAATAGTTTATTTCAAACATGCAAAAAAAAGAAAGATAAAAAAGATTAAAAAAAATATATATATATACAGAGCATAAATCACAGCAAAAAAACCAAAATCAACAAACATGTTTGAAAAGGGGATAGGCAGAAGCAAATGCTTGTTTAGGCCTATCCCTTTATATCATTAACTTATAACGTAAATATTTCCCAATTTTCTTAATACAACACAAAACAATTACAATATGACAACAGCTTTAAATTTCTCTTATTTCACAAATGAAATGATGCAAACCATCCACAGTCACATGTCTACAATCCTTTTTTTTTTTTTTTTCTTTCCCTTTACATACTTATGGTAGTTTTTATTATGCAGTTATATACTTTGATAACAGCTTCTCTTTCATTTTCATAGTTAATAGTTTCATGCTTGTACATTGTTTATAGTTTATGTCAAGCCCGTTCCACAGTTTTATCCCACACACTGATACGCACATACTTTTTCTAGCTGTTCGAATTTTTGGTTGTTTGAAGTTACCATGTCCCCTCAGTGCGTAATCACCGTCCCTCTGTCTAAATTGTTTCTGAATATTGTGGGGTAGTAATTTATTGTAGGCCTTGTAAAGAAATTTTGCTGTATACAAATGAACTAAATCAAAAATTTGATTACATTAGAATTTAGAAATAACATGTTAGTATGGTCACAGTATCCCGCTTTATGGATTGTTCTTATTGCACGTTTTTGGAGGATGAAAATGCCATTTAGTGATGTTTTATAGTTGTTGCCCCATACTTCAACACAATAAATTAAATTTGGCAATATTAATTAACAGTACAATGTGTGCAAAGATTTGTACTTCAGAATGTATTTTACTTTATGAATTATTCCAATACTTTTTAGATATTTTACTCTGGATATATTTAATATGTGGCTTCCAGGTTAATTTGTTATCGATAATTATGCCAAGGAATTTAATTTGGGGTACCATTTCAATTATATTATCTTCAATATATATTGGCAATTCTGAGTTAATTTTAGAATTGCCAAACTTAATTGCCTTAGTTTTTTTTAAGTTTAAAGATAGCTTATTTATGTCAGTCCATGTTTTAATTTTTTTAAGTTCAGAATTTATTGTGTTTATTAGTGTGTTGTAATTGTCGTTTGAATAAAATATGTTGGTGTCATCAGCAAACAGTATTATTTTTAATAAACGTGACACATTGAAAATATCGTTTATGTAGAGGTTAAATAATTTGGGGCCTAGAATATTTGATAACTAGATGTAAAACTCTATCGATAATCTACAAAGAAATGTCAGTGTGAAAGAAGTTTGAAACAAATGCAAGCATCAACACTAACTATTCTTAAATAGTACTTTAAATGATGACATGAGAGAACTCCAGCGTCTGACTCAGACGTGCTCACGCACTGATCACATTATGAAGTCTGACCTTCAGTTTACACACAAATGGAAATGCGTTCATTTCCTAGTCTTACTTAAGATGCATCACATCAACAGGAGATGTCCCAGCTTCCATATCGCTGACTCCCACACTACCATGCAGAACAGTGCACTGCCTGACAAGCTGTTTCTTTACAAAAGCCCAACATCATTAAAAACTCATGACTCCACGCTGGACTTTTTTTTACATATGCCAGCTCAAGCAGAATGCTGACTTCACTGTGAGCAAAGAAAATAAATAATTTGTTAGATTGGGATGACATCATTCTTGGGTCATAGAGAGCCTGAAGAGCACATGTTTCAACCTGCATCCACTCTTTTTTATAAGCTGAAAATGTAACATTTCCATCGTCTGTCTTTTTTTTTTTAGCAAGCTAAGATAAATATTTATTCGCCTTAAGAAATACAACATTTTTTTGAAACAGTTGGCTTTTTTCTGAAGTAGCTGAAAGTGTAATGCTGGGTTCACACCCCACGCGGAAGCGGCGTGGAAC
Source organism: Oryzias javanicus (assembly GCA_003999625.1). NCBI lineage: Eukaryota > Metazoa > Chordata > Actinopteri > Beloniformes > Adrianichthyidae > Oryzias > Oryzias javanicus. The sequence goes on along the minus strand of CM012442.1, from coordinate 3,109,801 downwards.
GGAGGCTGCTTCTGTTCAGTACCCTTGTTAACCTATGGCAGAGGTCTGCAAGCTTTAGCGGTGAAAGAGCCATTAAGGCCAGTTATTTCCTGACCAAAACCCAGCAACAGCCACAAAGTCCCAAGAAAAATGTGCATTTTATTTGATTATTTATCACTTTGGCCATTAAGCCATTCATCTGCAATGTGTAGCCTAAATATTTACAATAATTAAATTATGGCAATTTTATGTTTTCCTGTAAACCTTGAAACAATTCTAACTTTTTCTTATGTTTTTGACTGCAATTCCTTTCAAAATAAAATAAGACAAACATTTTTTTTTACTTGAAAATGCTGGAAATAAAATTATAACATTTTCTATCATGATTTTAACCATCTTCTTTTTTACTATCAAATATCACCATGACTTAATTAGTGCAAAATTGTTTTATTTTAGCTGTACAAATATATACTTTAAAAAATTTGTGTCTGTACAGCAACCATCAGCATCAACTGTCAACATCAATTTGGTCCGTTGTCTGACATATAAATACCATAAATGAAAAAAATTCACTGATATCAATTTAAATAAATTATAAACTCAAGATTGATTATTTCTCTTCAAAGTCAAAGGGCCACATAGGAGGAATTAAAGAGCCGAATGTGGCCTAAAGAGAAGAATGTGGCTTATAGTTACCACCAGACGTGAAGCGTAGCGGTCCTGCGTGGCAGACTCGCACAGTGCAGCGATTTTTTTCTTTTTTTGTGTCTGGTCTATTTTTTGCGCAGACCGCAGGTTTAGCTGCTCACTAAAGGCTTAAAGAAAAAAAAAAAAATTAACAAATGCCGGGTCTTCATTTCAAACGTGCAAACCTTAACCGCTATAGCTGAGGACTGTGTCGGCTTCCAGCTCTTTTACCTGGTCACCATGACAACATGATGACATCACGTCTGCTTTTTGTGAAATTAATGAGCTAAATGACAAGAATGGTTTTAAATACTGATTGAATATTAATTTCTTTTGTAAATGACCATGGTAGAAGCGGGATAACACCCGGCGAAGTGTGCATTATGAAAGATTAACGCACGACGCGGAGGCCTGAACCATCCAACGCGAAGTGGAGACAGGTTGCTTCCGCGTCATATATATATGTATATGTGTATAAATGTATGTATGTATGTGTATATATATATATATATATTATTATATATATATATATATATATGTGTGAGTGTGTGTATAAATATGTATGCATATATATATATATGTGTATAAATATATATATATATATATATATACACACACACACATATATATATCTATAGAGAGAGAGAGTATAGTATATAGTAGTATTCTTGCTCTTGACTTATCCTTGCTGGTCATATGTAAATGGGGATGTTGTGTTTTTATTTGATAAATCTGGTCAGTAAATATTGTTTCACTCAATGGGAGGGAAATGTGTTTCTTTGAAGCTAACAGTAATTTTTCTATATGTTTTTCTGCCTGCTGAGTTTTCATAGGAGGTGTGAAATGGTGTTAATCTGTCCTCAAGAGTCTATTTAAAAACAATTTGGTGGGTGGCTTTCAAAACATGGTTTTTATGGGTGCTTGCTGACGAGCAGAGAAGATTCTCAGACTGGCTTATGCAATACATTAGTCATCAGCGGATGATTCATCTCTTGGACTGCTCCCTTCAGTTTCCCCAACCCCCCCAGACTTGGACTTATTTTCTGTTTCATATCTTTAAGTGTGGGTCTGGTGGAGAGAGATTGCTTAAAGCAAAAATATATCAACTCCATTCAAACATTTGAAGTGAATCGAGTGAGTAAGACAAGGAGAACTTCCGGTGGATTTCTGAACAACCTCAAGTATCAATATTACATTTTTGAGGCATTTCAAATGATGTGAGTAGCTCTCACCTGGGTTCAAATTCTTCTTATTTTCCTCGTTTTTGTTTGTTTTGTTTTAGATTTATAATTGTTTAGGATTTCATCAACTACAGCAGAACAGTAAGAACTGTAGAAAAGCACTGATCCCATAAATCTGTTAACAGTGGATCGCTTAAGTTCCTAAAGCGTATCACCAAGCTCTGGAAAGATCAAGCCAACCTCTTAAAGCGGATATTTAATCCAACTGCATTTGTCAAGCCATTGAAATTCAAATGAATGTCAAAGTTTTATGTCGTATGATTATTAAACAAATGCGTCAAACATTTTGAAAATGTAATAACTCTCAATATCAACTTAAACACATCTGAGTGAATGTTGGTTGGGAATAAAAAGGTCTCAGATGCATGCTATTAGTTAACAACATGTTACTAACAGCGAAATTGCAACTAACTAGACAAATATGGAGAAGCCCCCATCCCCGTGGTTGAGGGGTGTCTGTTACCAATCCAATCAAAAGCACTCTGATCATGCTTTTTAAAACATTGGAGTATTGCTCAACGTAAAGATTTTTAAAGAAAATTCAGAACAAAAACTTGTACCGCGGCGACAGCGTACTTTATGACGCAGATGAGGAGTGTCTCTCTGTGCCTTAAAACCAGGAGTGTGCTCCTCCTCCTTCATCAAACAATAAAAGCCTGCTTTAAATGTGGACGATTATCTTCTTTAGCATATTAAGATTTCTTTTTTTAACTGGTTTTGAGTCAGCTGATGCCATTTCTCCATGCAGGGGTCTGGAGAGCGGAGGGGCGCTCTGCTCACCCGTCGGCGCTCTGAAGGGGGCTCTGCTGTGATAGGTGGAGATACACCTCGGCAGCGCAGCACCTACTTCAGAAGAAAAAACTTCAAACAAGTGTGTCGGAGTTTTGTGAAGAACTGTAAGAGTCACATGACTAGAAATAAAAATGCAAATACATGAAACCGCAAATAAAGAAACGTGAATTTTATTAAAAAAAAAAAAAAACATGAAAAACAAAAACATGAGGGAATCAGCCCCATTGACTGTATATATCATTGACTGTTTATTTCGAAACAGGTTTTGCTTCCGGCTCCAAGAAATTAAGTCCGTTCAGTTGACATTTTTTCACAAAACGAACACCGCCATGTTGGATCAGGACATTGGTTGTAAACAGTGATTGGTCCAAGTTGGTCTGAGCCAAAAAATTTTATGGCAATTCTTGCCAATCAGGGGTGAACTTGTTGGAAGGCCACACCCCTATCACTTGGAAACAAGCTGCACAAATTCTGTCAATCAAGGAACATTTGATGTGGGGGCCAGGAGATACTGCATGCTTTTATTAATAATAAGCAAGAGTATCTTTACAAAAAAGTACCAGAGCAAGAATGGTTATTCTGACAAATAGAATGACTGAGTAACAGCTGTGTGTTTCTCTAGAGAGATTTTAGCTTCTTGGGTCCAGCAAGTACTTCCTGTTTGGAATATCAGGTGGGAGGGGTCACTCAGTCCAGTTCTCATTTACAGTCAATAGAAGAAAGAAACATGAAAATGATCTTATAAAGGCTTAGAAAGAGCTTTTTAAAAGAGGTATCTGTGGATTAGAGGGTAGTTTTGGAAAAGACTTCTTTTTTTTTTTGGCTTAAGAAAAACTTAAGTAAGACTATGTTCTATAAGCATGCAAGGCTGACCATTAAATCTGTAGCTCCTACTTGTGAATTACGCTTTAAGGAAACTTTTCGAAATAAGTTTCCCCGTGAGTCTGAGCAACAATGCTCTGGGAAAGAGAAAACTATTTTTCTGATGTTCTGAGAATATTATTTTCAGTCAGGTCAAACAGAGTTCAGTCAGATTTTCAGCACGATTTCACTCTTATGCCTCAAGTTTAACTTCATATCTTTGAATTCTACATCTTTCTTTAAAAGAATATATTATGTGAACATTTACAGAAGCAAAAGGTTTCCTGCAGAAAATACACATCTTTTAAAACAACTTCCTATAAAATGTGCGGTTTTAGTGTTCCTCCTCTATAACTGCATGTGATCCTGCTCTTATTCTTTTGACTTTCTTCTAAGTGTGAGTAATCCCATTCACTTTGTCATTCCTGAAAACATAAAAGTACTTGCGAAATATAGTCGGAGTCATGGATCTTTTTTTTAATGACATGGATAACATTTGAGCACAACTTTCAAAAGACACATATTCTTTCTGTGTGTAACACCACCTCTTTAACCTGATGTCAATTAGTTTTACCCGTCTTGTTCTGTTCTCTCCCTCTGAGTACAAAACTGGGTAATTTTGCAGTCTGTTGGTTGTTAGAATCGTCATGAATGAAGACAAATGATGAATGAAAAAGCAACCATTTTTAATCTTGTGTCAGCCTCCATTTAGTCTCATTTGGATAATCTGGATAGCCAAAGATTAATTCTGTGTCCTTATAGTTTCTTTTCCCTTCACCTCATGTGCCTTCCTCCCCCTTTTCAACATTAAAAGCATCAGCTCAGCATCGCTGCAGCATCTGGCAGCTGTTGCAGTGCGGATTAGATGCTGTAATCCTGCAACGAGCGAGTGCAGAGCGAGTCTGTGCCAGTGCACAGGACCGGATGTTTCGCTTTCGTCATAAATCACAGCAGCGGTGGTATGATGATGAGGATGTCAGCGCTCATTCATGAAAACAGCAGCTGGTTGGAAGAGGGGAAAGGGAGGGGAGGGACTCCAGACTCTGGAAGGGAGGGAGAAACATTCTGAGGAAATGTCGAGCTTCTCATACACAGGAAAACCCGGGCGCCACAAGGACGTCATGTATGAAGGTTTGAGCATTTAGAAACAGTTTCAGGAAAGAAGTGGTGGATGCAACGGAGGTCAAATTTGTTCGATACTTTAGCTTGCAGTCATGGTCAAAACGTTTGAGAATGAAACAAATATGACGCTTCCACAAGTCTGTTCCTTCAGGGTTTTTAGGTGTTTGCCAGATGTTTCTATGGTATAATGACATACAATTTAAATCATTTCACAAGTATCAAAAGCTTTCATTGAGAATGACATGCAACAGGTCAATATTTGCAGTGTTGATCCTTCTTTTTCAAGACCTCTGCAATTCTTCCTGGCATGCTGTCGATCAACTCCTGAATCAAATCCTGACTGATGGTCATCCAGTCTTGAATAATCAATGCTTGGAGTTTGGTTTTTGATTGTCCACCCGCCTCTTGAGGATTGACCACAAGTTCTCGATGGGATTAAGATCTGGAGAGTTTCCTGGCCAAGGGCCCAAAATCTTAATGTTTTGTTCCCTAAGCCATTTTGTTAATACCTTTGCTTTATGGCAAGGTGCTCCATCATGCTGGAAAAAGCTTTCTTCATCACCAAATTGCCCCTGGATGTTTGGGAGGAGTTGCTCTCGGAGGACGTCCTGGTTCCATTCTTTGTTCACCGCTGTGTTTTTAGGCCTGACGGTCCTGGCGCTTGCTGGACTTTCTCGGGCGCCCTGGAGCCTGTTTGGCGTCAGTTGAACCTCTCTCCTTGATAATCCTATATAGACGGTTGACTGAGGTGCAATCTTACTCACTGCAATAAACGTCCCCGTTTTTGTGCAATGCAGTGATGGCTGCACGTGTGTCCTGGCTGGTAACCATGACTAACAGACCATCTTCCAGTTCCAAGTGTCCAGTCACTCAATCATGTCCTCCTCAACACCCATACCCGTGTTAATGTGTGTGACATCTGTGTGTCATTGAAATGATGTTAGCTGGTCCTGTTGTGGCAGAGCTGAAATGCAGTGGAAATGTGGTTTCAGTGATCAAGTTCATTTTCAAGGCAAATAGGGACTATGCAAATAATTGCAGTTGAGTGGATCACTCCTCTTAACATTCTGGAGTGTATACATTTCCATTATAGAAACAAAAACTGCAGACTTTGGAAAAATTAATTATTGTGTCATTCTCAAAACCTTTGGCCATGACTGTCCACTTTATGAGTCAACAAAGAGGCCTCGTAGAGCTCAAATATGACATGCTCCCAGCCAGTCCAGCTATGATGTTTCTACGAGTCCATGTCTGTTATCTGAACATTGAAATTTGCATCTGCTTAAGCCTTAGTCCCATGCTCCCAAACGAGGGGTTGATCAGTACGAGTGCCGTGGTTTTTAGGGTTGTCTGGGCCCGTACAGGGATGTAGGCTCACACACGGCCACCCAAAGGGATTTCATAAAAAGTAAATTGACCATTGTTGTGCAAGTAGAAGGTGTATTGTGACGTATTTGCAAAGATAATGTAAGTTTCAAACACCTAAGACTTTAGGCGATGTTGTCGTCTGTGTCCTTACGCCACGTTCTAAATCGGTGTCAAACTCAGTCGCTCAAGGGCCGCTAAATCCAAAACACACCTTAAATAGCAGGTTAAACAGGATAAACATTTATTTAACACTCTAAAATAAAAATTTTAGAACTTTACAACCATAACTTTTTAACATAATTATGAACTAGATGTATATCATTACGTGCAGTAATACTACTGTGAATGCTGGAAGCTGAAGATGCTGAAGCTGAAAGCTGAAAACGGTGAAGCTGATGGCTGAAAAGGCTTAAGTTAATAGCTAAAAATGCAAAAATATTAGCTAAATGCCAAATTAACCTAAAAAAAAAAACTTAGGTCAGTCAAAACTAGGGATGCAACGATATAGTTTGCTCGCGGTTCAATACGTACCTCGATGCGAGGGTCACGTGACCAAAACATCCCTGAAATCCTTACTGTTCCACAGATTAAGATTTAATAATTAACATAAAAGACCCATTAAAACGATAAAAACAAATTTAAGATGAAAATTAAAAATAAATAAATAAAAATGAAAAGCTAAGCTAATAACACCTGCATTCATCTCTAATCACATCTATTAAAGATGTTTTAAATGCATCTAATGAGACCAGTTTACAATTAAATGTAAAAGTGTCTCAGTCCTCAATACTTGTAAACATGAATATAATAAACTCCAACAATCTAAGCTGTTCTCTTAAGTCTTGACATTCTGCAGTATTGCACTCTTTATTTACCAGTGTGAGGACCGTCATATAATGAACATTTACAGAGATTTAGCTGCAGCTGTATGTGGACAGTTGTGCGTTTTTACCAAGTTGTCTTCAATTTGTGCACTTGTTCAAAAAGAGCAAGTATATGTAGATTTTTCTCTGAAATCTGGACGTGCTGATAAACTGTATTGTAGATCAACTGCTTTCATTAAATGACAAAAGATCTCTTTATTAACCACTGAAAAAAGACTGCAAAGATTTACCAATAAACACTGATGGTGTCAGATATTTTCTTGTGTTTATTTGAGGAAACACTGGAAGTCTTTAGAAATAGATCTGGGATGTTTTCATTGTGTTTCCTGCTTCGTTGTTATACTTTAAGACGGTGACAGAGCTGGATGATGACATCAGAGATGCATGGACGTGATTCCCCACATTGTACGATATAGAGAAATTGTACGGTTTTAGACCAGAAAAATTTGATAAACTTCAAAATATCCTAAGAAACTTATAAAAAGCCTAAATCAGCCAAAACAGCTGGAATGTAGCTGAAATATTTGCTACACTCCAAAATAGCCTAAAAAATCTTAGTAAATGCCAAAATAGTCTAAAAAGCAAGTATATGCTAGCAGAATGGCCATTTTGAAAACTTTATAACTGTAAGTGTTTGTAGGCTGCTACTAAGCAATATTTTCTGCATGTCCTGTGAAAGCTAACAACGCTAGCAGCTGTTGCCAAGGACTTTTCTGACGACCAGATCCATCGACAAAGCTGAAGTATGACAAAGGAAACACAAGGCTTTCATTAAAGAAACATGGACACCCAGGAGATATTGCTTAGTACTTAGACATGGATGGATGCTAAATAAACTTGTTCAGTAGACATAGGACAATGGACCACAGACATACACAGTGGATGCAGATACATATTTTTGGCACAAATGGTTGTGATGTGTTGTGAAAATAACATGCAAATTGTCACTTTCTAAAAACAAAAAAGGAATTTGTGAATGTGGTGTGGACAGGAGGGAGCAGAAACATGCTTTAGATTTGGTGAGGAGTCCATGTGTTACGTGGGAAGACCTTCTTGCGTATTTCAAAGACACTTCTCTCTGGAATCCTGATGACCACTCCATGTGTGCAGATGTTTGTTTCTATCATAAATGTATCAGCTCTTAGATAACAGACAGTGCTTTCAGTGCTTTTTCTTTTTGGCACTATCTGTTCAGGTTAAAATGCATTTTTGCAATTATACAAATTCTAGTTTTCTTGTGGGATCCTGTATCTACAAATGAAGCAAATTAAATTTTGTAGCATTTAAAATATGTTTTCTTTTTTCCTGGGAAGCCTTTTGACTAAAGGATTTGGTAAATTTCTACATAAATCTCTCATAATTGATAGGTCTAATGAGGAAAAACAGTTTAGGGGTTTGGCTCATAGTCTAAACGCTACAAACTAACTTCAATTTTTGTTTTTTAAAGATATTTAAGGGACATCTTTGAAATTTCCTGCATGTTTTTTTTTTTTAAATATATTTTCTCAATTTTCGTTGTTGAGGAAAAGAATAAGGCACAGTGAATTTTGGCATTTATAAAGAACTTGCTGGTGAATGTACATTTTATTTTAAAATGCTTAGCTCAGCATTAAAGGTGTTAACATTAGTAGTAAGAACCAAGTGACCCTACATTCATTCTATTTATGCATTTAAACAGAGAAAGATTGAGTTTGTTAAACGCTCAGAATTGGGTCACTCTAACTCACAAAGCCTGAGGACATCTTTGTTGACCGGTGGCTCGGTCCCCGACTGCCACAGAGTTAAAAGGTCAGTGAAAGAAGGGCATCAGGAATTTAATGGATTGTTCCCTTCAGTGTAAGTGTTTATTTACGTCAGTATTGCGTCCGTATGTGAAAAAAAAGAAAAAGAGACACACAAAAAGTTCAAATAGAAAAAACAACTTTGCTAAATGGCTGCACTTAGAGAGGAACAGAGTAGGAAACTAATGTTAATATAACAAACTAAGGTTGTGCAGATTTGTATATTTTAGTCTGATAAGATATGATGAAATTGAAATATTTAAATAAAAGCAGGCTGTCCAGTGTGTTCCTCCTGGACCTGGACCTACGCAAAACCAAGACCTGCTCATGCAGAAAGTCCAAAGAATAGATGATGTCTTACTTCCTGTACTGGACGTTAATCTTTTTCTTACTTTTCCAATTTAACAAAATATTTTTTTTGTTATACAAAGAGTTATGAAGATTACAGATACTAATCCTCCCTCTATATCGATGGCACTCATGTCACCAAGCACTCAAAGTGATGGTGAAGCTGTGATTGAAACATTTATCCAGACTGATAGATCATCACAGACCTGCTGCCAGAGAGCCTGGACAGGTGTGCAGAACCACAGTGCATGCATGTAAGTTACTATTGCAGTGCTCACAAATGTCTGAGAATTTGTAGGCTAACCTAAAAAGTGGTTTCTGTTAGCGGATTGTTCGTAAAACAGTGTTTTGACAACAGAAAGCGCTTGAAGCTCGGGGTGTAGCTGATCAGAACCCACGGTTCGGGACACCTGTGTACCGTGGACCACTCCAGCCCCGCCCCCCGTGAGCGCACACCTCAGGGTCTCGTTATTAAAATCATTTGTCCGTTCACATCGAATGGAATTTGTGTCAAATTCATGTAAATCTTCTTTCTGTTGACAGGCGCTAAAGCAGCTGCTTCATGTTTATCTTAAAGTCTGTTCACCTGAAGCTGCGTGTGGGAGGAGCTTCAGTCAAAAACTTTTCAACTTCATAATGAAGGACGCAGATCGATAGATATCAGGTTTATTTAATTTTAACAGCTGAATAAAAGCATCAGTACACGTTTCCATTTCTGAACTCACAGAATCCCCCAGATAAAAGCAGCAGCTGTCCCGCACAGGAGAAAGCTGTAGCTCCATTATGGACCTGCCGGTGGCATCAGGGGACCATTGTATGGCAAGCCAAAGAGGCCAAAAATCGCCAGAAAAAGCGAGCACGGGAATGCCACGTTTTACAGAAAACAATTATTATTTTAAGTAATTAAATGTTCCCACAGTTAGTTTCAATAAAATAATTAAGACCAAAAAATAATGTAATGGTTTTCTTTATGATTTAATTTGGACATTAGGCAGATGGGATGGGAACATTTGTATTTTAAGCGGTACTCCATAGATTTGGTATTTTCAGCACTATTTTTAATCATTCTTTTCTCTCAGTTTTTGTTGGTTTTGTCTCAAGACACATAAATGTAATCAGAAACGACACGTTTTAACATTTTGTTTGTGTTCAAAGTTTAAAGATGTTTTCTTTTAATAAATTGGCCTCAATGATCAAATGTTTTGATGCTGCATTTATAAATATTGTGTGTGTAAAATACCTAATATACTTATTGATTTATATGATATGAAGCGTTTCCAAAAATTAATTTAGCTTTTATATTGTTGTTTTTTTGTCATTTTTTAAAACTTTTTACTGATCCAAAAATTGATCCGATCCGTGACCCTAAAACCGTGACACGATCCGAACCGTGAGTTTTGTGATCCGTTACACCCCTACTTTAAGCAAATCACTATTTTGTTAACAATACTAGCAAAAGTAAATTAAAGTCACATTTGGAAAAGAATACTAACAGTCCATCTCAAACTGAGACATATTTTCTCAAGTCAAGACCAGCTCCAACTGAATTCGTAGTCTTAACCACCTGGAAATCTAGGGAACGTGTTGCCGCCTTCAACTTGTTGGAGACAATGTGGAAGTTATCAGGGGAACCAAACACATGTTTTTTTGGTCATGCTCAGAACTACAATCTTTTTGGGCAACCGTAACAGTTTCTCTTAAAGATATTTTGGGTTATCATCTGTCAAACACATTCACGGTTCTTCATCTGGGTAATATTGAAGACTCTGTACTCGTTGAAGATGTGGTACATGTGGATTCTTGGAAAACATTGAGTTAAAAAAAGAAACTTTAACTTGAACACGGTGTCCGCCTCCAGCCACTTCAGCTCGACCTCTCTCTCTCACCTCCACCTGCAAACACACCTGCTGCAGCTTCACTCTGACATCCGTTCAGGAGGTGGGACTCCAACCTGCAGAGAAGGTGTCATAAGATACTCCAGATCCCTTACCTTTACTCCATTAGGCTGAAGTAACGCTGACCAGACGCTGCGGCACGTCTCCCTCACTCCTCTCACAGACTCTTTTGCTTCACCTGTAGCCTCTGCCACACCTGTGGATTGCTCAGTCAACGCAGTGTCCTGTCACTGACCACTCCTCAAACCCCTGGAGAGATCAGGAACAAAAAGTGTCCAGTCAAAAGTAGGGATGTCCCGATCCGATCAGGTGATCAAAAATCAGGCCCGATCATGTGATTGATGACTCGATCGATATTGGATATTTCACTTATTCTTATCACAATCAGCGCTATATATTTAAATCTTATTATTCTGGATAAATACTCAACTATAAGTCTGTGTGTCATGAACAGATCACAAACTGTTGTTGCAGTAAAACACAGCAGAATACAGCAGCAGCTCCAGCAGGAAGCTAACAAAAGCAATTCAGTCAAGCTAGCAGGATGTCCGCAGATTCAGACTTGTATGATCAATAACTCTTAAAAAACTGACAGCAAGTGTCCTAATGGTTTGCTCTAACACAAACAACAACATCTAAAGGTATTTCAACAGAAAAAGACAGAGTTTTTGTTTCTGTTTAATGTTAAACTCTTCGTGCTGCAGACAGACAAATGACTGCAGAGCAGCTGCTACATGCTACATGCTAGCTCCGTGATTTAACTCCTTAGCTGTCCTTTGATATGCCTGTTCTATTTATCTGATAGAGAAATAAAAGTTAAGATAATTAGTTACTGTGGTAATAAAACTGAAAATGTGATGTCTTAAGAACTTAAAAAGAGAATCACATAATCTAAAAAAAACAAATAAAAAAACAAACAAAAAAAGAATAAATGTTTCTAATGATATCAGCTAGTTATGAACACTCATCATCAAGTTCATGCTAAAACAAAGTCATCGTTCATTTTTAAGAATTTTAAATGAGGACAGGATCACATTTGGTTAAAAATGTTCAATAACTAAAGATATTAAAGCTAAAGTCACTAAACTTTCTCATTATCACTAATTATCACTTATATAACAAGAAAATAATTTATTTTACTGGTTTATATTTGCTCTATTTTTACTTGTTTATTAAAACTACTTTATAGAAGTGTTCTGTTTAAGTTTTTAATGATAAAATAAGGTTAATGAAGTATGAATGAGGGACAACGCAAATCTGTTTTTTCAATTTCTTCATGTTTTAAACGTGTTACAAAAGTATCGGATCAGGACTTGGTATCGGCAAACAGATAAAATCAAATGACTCGGGATCCGATCGGGTGTCAAAAGTCAAAAACAGAACACCAACGTCTCAAATTTCCATCAAAAATGTCTCCAGATCCAACCAATGACCACGTGAGTTCAGCAAGTATCAAAAAAAGTTCAAGGTTTTCTTTAAAACCCCCTCACTGCTCACACGTTTGCAATACGTAATGCTTTATTTCCAACCAAAATGTTCATCTATTGCTGGTTGCAGCTGTTTCAGGTAAACTCCGTCTTTTATGAATAGTCAGTTCCTACTTTCTAACAGAATGAAGAGGTCCTCTCCTCTGCTGTGAGAGAGAGAGGAAAACATACAGGAATATTGTACGCAGTGCTGAAATATGGGATCACTGACCAATCAGAGAATGTGCAGAAAAAAATAAAAAAAACTAAATATCCCGGTCTTATAGTGCAACCTTCGCATGCCACTCTTATTTGTGCTTCCATTGTAGGGTTGAGCCCAAACTGAGAATTATCTTAGCACATTAGGAAAACTAACCCTGCAAACACAATATTCATACACAATATTCTGCTTTATTATTATGGGGGTTTGGCAGCAACAGTTAGTCAAGCTTTTGTCTGTTAAATGCAGATTTGCTCCAACAGTTGATCTCTTCTCACAAAGCGGCTTACTTTCTGTAGATCTGTTCATCCCAGTCTTGTTCAGATCTACACATGTGGTGTCCTTTGACAGCTCTTTGGTTTCGGTCATAATGGAGAGGGAGCAATCTGACTGTTTAAGGGTGTGGACACTCAAACAGAGGACGGTCATGCAGGTAACCAGTGGAGGATAAAAGACCTTCTTGAAGAAGAACGAACAAGTCTGTGAAGAACAGAATTTTAGCTCATTTGAAGAAGATAAATTCTCATTTTCTGCTCCGTTTTACAATTATTTGTTTGAACACTGTAACATGATTTCATGGACTGTTGTTTAAAACATTTTGTCTCATCGCATTTAAAGTGTTTCTATGAAGAGTATAACAGACTTCTCTCAAACTTTTATTTGACAACCAATGAAGGAAAATATAATGACTCTTATATTGTAAATAACCAATTCAAACATTAGACATAAACTCAAACAATCAAAGTGACATGAAAGATGAATGAACAATATGTATATATTAGGTCTTACAGGACACATGCAGAAACTGAGGAAAAGCTTTGACAGATTCAATATATATATATATATATATATATATATATGTATGTATATATTCTTGTGCGTTTCTTAGTGTGTTTTTATTTATATGTTTAACTTGTGTAACCTTGTTATTTTCCTTTTTTTCCAGACAAATAATAAATATGTTTGATTTTATCATCCTTTCCTGACACAACCTGTATTTTGTGGCTTTGACTCTTCTGCCATCTAGTGGACGTATGTAGAGTTGCATCGAAATGAACACAACTGCAAACAGAATACCTGCTAGACTTAATAAAACAACACATTTTGTCCTTTTTGTTAGATGTTCTGAGATGTTCTGATGGCTCATAGATCATTGATGTCTTTTTAATCCTCATTGAAGGCCATTAATCAGTCACGTCTGATGTTTTACCTCACATACTTTTTTTTTTTTTTTTAACTTTTTACCCTTTTTTAGAAAACAATAATGCATCATGATCAGCAATGGAGCTTATTTTCAGAAATGAAAAACATACATGAACAGTTCTGTTGACATCTTTTAATTTACATTATAAATGAATAATAATTTGTCATAGAACAGAAGCTTTCTAGTTTCAATCTTTTCAGTAAGTATGGATCGTCAGAGTTCTACACATTTTTCCTTGAGCAATTTTTGTTCTTTTTTCTCAAAATTGGATTATGTTTTTATGGAAAGCACTTCGAGAGAAATTTCGTTTTTGTAAAAGTGGCATACAAATAAAGTTTGATATGATTTTAGTTTTATTTATATTAAGCAGATTCACTGTTAAGTTCATCAGAGGAACATAAAGTGACGCTGACAACGAAGGAGAGAAACAACAGAAAATCCATCTTTCCTGTAACCACATTTTGCTTTGATCTCTTGGTGTTTTTGTTGCGTTACAGAATCATGGTAGGCTCTCTTAAGATCAGTACTTTAAATTACTGCATGAAGAGTGAAAGAATACGTCTTTATCCATCTTTCTTATATCTCGGGCAGGGGTCTGCAACCTGTGGCTCCAGAGCCACATGTGGCTCTTTTATCTCTCCATGGTGACTCTCTGGATTTAAGTAATTAAAAAATATTTATATATATATATATATTTATATATATATATATATATATATAATATATATATATATATATAAATATTTGAGATTAGCTATTATTTTAGCAACATACTATCATTTTAGGCTAATTTTGACTTTGAGCTTAAATCTATTTTAGCAACATGCTAAGGTTTTTGGCTAATGAGTTACCTACTGGAGTTTTTAGGCTAACTTAGAGTTTTAGCTTCTGTTTTGGTAACATGTTAACATCTTTAACTAATTTAGTTTACTGACGAATTTTATGCTAATTTGGAGTGTAGCTAATATTTTAGTAAAATGCTGTTTTCAGCTATTTTGTTATCTACTGATTTTTTTTTTAAATAATTTAGAATTTAGCTTCTATCTTAGTAACATGCTAACATTTTTGACTAAGTTAGTTTTCTGAGGAAAACTAGGCAATTTTGGAGTTCAGCTAGTAATTAAGCAACAAACTAGCTTTTTTGGCAGATTTGGCCTCTAATTAGCTTTTTATGCTAATTTGGAGTTTAGCTAATTTTTAGCAGTATGCTAACATTTTTAGCTAATTTATTATCTACTGGGGGTTTGAGGCTAATTTTGAGTTTAGCTTTTATTTCAGCAACATGCTAACATTTTTAGCTGATTTAATTTACAGAGAAATGTTATGCTAATTTAAAGTTCAGCTAGTAATTAAGCATTGAGCTAGCTCTTTTGCTACTGAAGTTAAAATGTTTTAAAAATTCCCTTTTTTAAGAGATGCTAGTTTCTTTTATGTATTGTTTTTATTTTGTTCTTGCCAAAAATAGACATTATTAATATTTATTAAAAAAACAAAAAGAAGGTTATGAATGTAAATCCAGATTTCTTAAAGGCTAATGTAAGTCAGTGCGGCTCCTTTTAGGTTTGGATCAGTAGAAAACGAGCCCAAATGGCTCTTTTACTGTTAAAGGTTGACGACCTCTGATCTAGGGTCAAGTTGCCAGGGCAACCGCCAAAGCAAAGATTTCTGTCAGTCTTCTCCATCCAACGGTGGCTCATGGCAGCATAATGGTGTCACCTGAGTCAACACAGACTCGTCATGTGAGCCTTAGAAGAACGTTGCCTTCTCAGTTCCCTTCAGTCACACATGAATTCTTTACATGCACATAATTCTGCCTGACGTTCTTCCTGAAGCCTTTAAAGCAGAGATGCGCCTCGGCTTCACCGAGCGATGTAGGTTGACGGAAACCGCTGCAGGAGCACATGCTGGTCACTTGCTGGCATGTATCTCACGGGTTACTGTGTGAATGCCTTTTGTTTCGAGCATCACAAGGGTTTACGGTTCATTCCAGCCTGGAAATCAAGCTTTGGTTGATTAGTTTCACATGTTTCATTGGTCACTGTCTAGTGGAAATTTCTCACTGTTAGTCGTTTCTTGAACTGCAACAGGAACTCTGAATAAAACACAAAATGAAGAGTATTTTAGCCTCACTGATGTCAGTGTCATTGTCACTCACTGTGCAGGTCAACCAAGAGTTCTTCAGTAAAGTAGTTCTCCTGCTGAGAATGTCACACGGAAAACACTCAGCATGACTGCTAGGTGATGCGGGCGCCATGACCACATCTACAAAGAAGCTTTTCAATAAAAGCAGCCCCATTTGAAATCCCTTCAGACACCTGCTGTGTGGTTTCTAAACAGCATCTCTGGGAAGCAAAATATGCACTTTAGAACCAAACAGTGAGTGAGGAGAACTCTCAGACAGACAGTCAGACGAAGTTCGATTTTCCTGCTGACACCGATCGCCCTCACACGTGGTCCTTGTTTGAACAAGTATTTCAAGTCCCCCTATAACATTTTTTTTATTTTAAAAGAAAACATTCTCCGTAGTGTTTTAATTATGATAGTGATGTTTTAAACACACAAGACAGCTTTAATTAAACTGGTTCAAAGTACAAATGTGTAGTTGTTGTTCATTCTCTCCTGTACTCTAACATTCACGTACACATGTTCCAGAATACGTTGAACCCTAGTTCTCTCCAGTATAGAGTGTTCACACTGGAGCAGGTGTCTGCAACCTGCAGCTCCAGAGCCACATGTGCTTCTTTTACCCTTCCATTGTGGCTCTGTGGTTAAAATAAAATGTTTTGAAAAAATATAAAAGTAACTATAAAAGAGTAAGTACGTAGTAAAGTGAAAAAAAAAAAATCAACTGAAACTTTATTCAACTCCTTCACAAACAGTTGAGAATTATTATAGTAGCCATAATTCTCCATCAATCCTTTGTAGTTTATCATCACACTGACACATTTGGACTATTTCAGTTTCATTTATCATTTAAATCAATTTGTTGTCAGTAAGCACAACCGGAATTAAAGATACATTAAATAATCCATTGGATTATAAAGCAGATTTTCTCTTTTTTTAACAAGTTCAAGGATTTAAAATGTTCCTTGTGGTTTGAATATATAGTAGGAGTTTCTTCATTAGCTCTGATTTAGTTCTAGTTGGTTATATTTATGAATTTGTGGATCAGAAAGAGTAAAATAAGCATTTTTTTTAATTATTTTTATGATTGATGATTTTACACTTTCTACTGCATTTGCTGCATTGACATGATCCTATGGTGTAGGATATCTTTTATTTTGAAAGGAAGTCATGCAAAGCTCTGTCATAAGCTATAAACTGTTTCATATTATTAAAGGAGCTGTTTTCTCTTCATGTTTACGTTTTATTTATGCCAAAAAAAACCACAATAGTTAATTTAAATGTATCATAGCAAAAACATAAATATAAATCAGTATTTTATTTTTCTAAAAGTGTGAATGAAGACTTTGTGGCTCCTTCTGGGTTTTGGTTGGAGAGAAATCGAGCTGAATGCGCTGAAATTGTTGAAGGTTGTTGACGTCTGCACTAGACTGGAAGAATCTCCTGAATCTTGCTCCAGGTCTTTTCTTTCACAGCTCCATTCCGATATATGAGACACTTGGTGTCATAGAATTCCAGCTGGAAATATTATTCATAATTATGTTAAAGAGTTACAGTTTTAAAACGTAGCATTCCGTTAGCTTTTTGGAGTATTTTGGCATTTACTGAGATTTTTTAGGCTATTTTGGAGTTTGTTTTTTTTTTTTGGGGGGGAATAATTTACAATCTAGCGTTTGGCAAATTCAGGCTTTTTTCAGTTTTTTGGGGGTTATTTTGAAATTTTGCTAATATTTCAGCTCCATGCTAGCTGTTTCGGCTAGTTTTTTAAGCTAACTTGGCAATTAGCTAATATTTTGGCTGGCAGTCAGCTTTTTAGCTATCAGCACTAGATTCCAGATTCCTCAGTAGAAGTGAGGGATCCGCAGACATCAGTGTTCTATCAACTCCTCCTCACCTGGAAATGACCATGTCGTCGTGTCACAGTGCGCCTGACTCCTCCTGGTGGATAAAGCAGCAGTTATCTCACGCCCACAAAATCCTCATGTTCTTGTGGATTATTTACTAGTTTAGAGAAGCGTGCATCTCCAGGGTCCATTTACTCACTTCCTGACATACGACTAGAGAGTGAGCGAAGGACACAACAGCATTACCACCCCTATGTCATAAATGAATGTTTCCTACATTAGAATATGAATACACTTACCACATGCACAACATTGTTCTGTTTTCATGGCGGGGACCGCAGGAGCCTCAAGGGTAACTGCAAAACACACCTGTACTCCCTTTAAGATGGAGCTGCACCGCTAAGACTTTCCACATGCCTGTACAACCCAAAATCAGGGAATCAGCAGCAGATAAGGCAGGATTTCTGGATAAAGGAGGCCGGCTCTCGAGGACTGAGTCTGTAAATGAATGGCTGTAAGCAAAATAAAACGACTTCATATTTTTGTGTCTGTCAACTGTCTATTGCTGAAGCATAAAACTGCACAACTGACTTTATAATCTAATTTCATCTTTCTTCTTTCTTTCAAAATGACTTAGAATGAGGAAGACTCAATTGTAAAAGAAGAGATTGTGAGCCGTTTCATTCTGTATCAGGTGAATTCCTGCCGTTACAGTTAGCACATGTCAGTGATCTTTTTATCATGGGTCATTGTTTGCTTTCTGAAAGCCTGTTGTTCAGAGCATCACAAGAGTTTGTGGTTCATCCACGCTTGAAAACGAAGTACGTAAAACTAAATGTCAGAACTCTGAAATGTTTCACAGTAACGCAATATTTCATGCTGCAATAATTGCAATAAGTTTTTTTTTTAATCAAATTTATTCTGAGGCTCCTGAGGGCCGGATCTGGCCCCTGGTCATTTTATCCGGCCCTCCAGATCATTTTATTTTATTGTTTTTAATGGCCCGATGTTATCTTGTACTTATTTAGAACTTGTAGAATTTTGACAAAATAAATTTTTATGGAGAGTAAAATATTGAAGTTATTTAAGGTTTAAGTTGATTTATTCTGGAATAATATTCCTGAATTTTTATTATTCAAAATTATGTTAAAAAGTTACAGTTTTAAAGTTTTGAAAAATAGCATTCTGCTAGCTTTTTGGACTATTTTGGATTTACTAAGATGTTTCAGGCTAATTTGGAGTTTAGCCAATATTTCAGCTACATGCTAGCTGTTTTGGCTAATTTAGGCTTTTTTTTAAGTTTTTTAAGCTAATTTGGCATTTAGCTAATATTTTAGCTGGCTATCAGCTTCATTGCTTTTAACTATATATTTTAGCATCTTTAACTATCAGCACTAGCATATTCAGTGGCTAAATTCAGCTTACAGCATTCACACTAACATTATTGCAGGTAATGCTATATATCTACTTCATTTGTTAAAAAGTTACATTTTAAAATTTTAGTTTTAGAGTGTTCAATAAATGTTTTTTTGTGATTGAGTTTGACATTTCTGCTTTAGGCTCTTTAAGAAGGTAATAAAGCACTTTTAAACTGTATGCCGTTTATTGATAACTGTAAAGTGGACTTTTTCATTGCATGTCATGGATTAGGCTATTTTAATGGAGGGGGGAGGAAGTCAAAGACAGGACCGTCACTGGACGGGCATACATGTTCTTGTTGAGCCTTTTATTGTCCCAAGTGAGACACGCCTCTCCATTCTGAGGTCCGTTAAGAATAGGCTATGGAGCATGCTCAGTCAGGAGCTCTTGGAGGTAGTCATGCTCGTGTCAACAGAAAAAGAAATTCTCATGTCCATCGACTGTGACAAAGTAAAGAAAAGGGTTGCAGAAACGAGTTCACTTCCCTCCCTGACCTGGGTCCAGTTTGTTACATAGCTGAACAAATCTTAACGAGAAGCACGTTTTCAGGTCGTTTTCAGGTTTATTTCCCCATCAAGACGAGTGCTGAGAGCCGGTGCAGACCAGCTCGCCGGGGTGTTCACCACCATTTTTAACTGTCTCTGAGCCAGTCTACCATCTTCTGTAAGTCCTCCACTGTGGTCCCCATTCTAAAGATCCTAACAGCATCCTGCCTCAATGACCACCGACCCATAGAACTCACATCTGTCATCATGAGGTACTTTGAACAAATAAGAAGGAAATACATCTGCAGCGCCCTTCTTCATGACCTTACAACAGACTGGTGACCGGCTCAAGATGTACCCGGGTTGCCTCCAGCATCCCTGTCATCCCGGAAGGGATTCGGTGGGGTTTGAGAATGGATGGATGGATGGATGGATGGATGATTGATGGATGGATGGATGGATGAATGGATGGATGGATGGATGGACGGACAGACGGATGGATGATGGACGGATGGATGGATGGATGATTGATGGATGGATGGATGGATGGATGGATGGATGATTGATGGATGGATGGATGGATGGATGGATGATGGATGGATGGATGGATGATGGATGGATGATTGATGGATGGATGATTGATGGATGGATGGATGGATGGATGGATGGATGGATGGATGGATGGATGGATGAATGATGGATGGATGGATGGATGGATGGATGGATGGATGGATGGATGAATGGATGGATGGATGGATGGATGGATGGATGATGGATGGATGAATGGATGGATGGATGGATGGATGGATGGATGATTGATGGATGGATGATTGATGGATGGATGGATGGATGGATGGATGGATGGATGGATGGACGGACAGACGGATGGATGATGGATGGATGGATGGATGGATGGATGGATGAATGATGGATGGATGGATGGATGAATGATTGATGGATGGATGGATAGATTGGATGGATGAATGGATAGATAGATTGGGTGGATGGATGGATGGACGATGATTTGCTGAAATGATAAAGGCGTCTTGATGTAACCTCCATGAACCTCTGCAGAGCTGGTGTTCACATGCGTGAACATCACATTCTTGTGAAATGAATGGAATGGTTCCACCTCCAACAGAATGAATACAGAGCTCAGGCCTTGAGTCATATCAGGGGAGCAGCTCTCTGTTTCTCCTTCACACAACATGGAAACATACTTTATTTTCTTATTTTTATGATGACGAGGCAGATTTAATACAAGTATTTCATTCTCTATATGATTTATATTATTTCTATATTATGTCGTACAAATATACAGTATGTAAAACTGTAAATTGGAAAAAAACAAACACATTTGCAGACTTAGAAAGTCTAAGGAGAAAAGGGGAACAATTCATAATGTCAAATTTAGGTTATACAATCAATTTTTCATCAAATAAATCTATTTTACGCTTATGTCAACTCATATATAAAGTTGATCATTTTGCAAAGAAAGATATTAAAAGTTTTTCTTTTTTTCTTTAGTTTAAAATTTTTCTTTAACTTTAGACAGCAGAATAAAATGATGCTGCAGTTTTTTTCTAAGAGAACTAACAGTTTAGCTTCATGAGCATGCCCTGAGATGCTGTCTGACACATTTTTTACATTTTTTTACATTTTTAAAAATACTGAATTTTGACAGTCGATCAAAGTATTTATGACATATGGAACAATAAAATAATTAGGATTAATGAAAAGATGTTCAGAAAAATGCATCAAAGCAAAAATGTTTATTCTGACTAAGAATGTGTTAAAGTCATGGCCCGGGGGCCGAATCTGGCCCTTTGGATAATTCTATCCGGCCCTCCAGATCATTTAATTATTTTGTTATTAATGGCTCGATGTTATGTCATGCTCATGTATAACTTGTATAATTTTGACAAAATATGTTTTTATGTAGTTGAATATTGAAAGCTAGGGAATAATATTCCAATTCTCAATATTCAAATTCATCTTAAACAGTTATAGTTTTATAGTTTTCAAAACTAGCATTCTGCTAACTTTTTGGAGTGTTTCATCATTTACTAAGATATTTTAGGCTATTTTGGAGTTTAGCTAATATTCCAGCTACATGCTAGCTGTTTTGACCCAGTTAATCATTTCTTTTTAGATTTTTAGGCTGCTTTGGAGTTATACTAATATTTACACTTTAGCTGTTTTGGTTAATTTAGGCTTTTCATTTTTTGCTATTTTGCTATCTATCTAGTTCATAATTATTTTAAAAAGTTACAGTTTTAAAGTTTTTAAGTTTTAGTTTTCAGAGTGTTATCCTGTTCGTCCCGCGACCTAAGGTGTGTTTTGGATTCTGGCCCCCTGTGCGATTGAGCTTGACACCCCTGCTCTAGAATGACTGTTGCTGTTTATTTCTCTATAGAAATCTATGGGATTTTGGCTTCTTGGAACCAGCAAGTACTTCCTGTTTGGAACACAAAGGGGGAGGAGTCACTCTGTCCAGTTCTCCGTGCACAGTCATTGGTAGAAAATAAAAGTGGTCAGAGGAAAAAGAGAAATAAAAAATTCCAGTTTGACTAAAATTTAAATTACACAATGACATGTATGTTTTAACATATATGTGGAAATGAATGAATGAATGTAGCATGACTGAAAGTAATGCTTAATTTTAATCAAGACTCAAACGTCTTCAGAAGGTTCCGGCAGCTCAACGCTTCACCTTTTCCATGGAGCCTTCTCAAGTAGAGCTGAAGCCGAGAGCAGACGAGCAGGACAACTTCATGTGACAAACGTGCTTCTCATCCTTGTAACTCCACCGTCACACATAAATGGACACATGACCGCAAGTCAGAGTAACTAAAGCTTTGCGTACCGGCACAGCAGAAATGTCTGAGAGCGGCAAAGGAGATGACCGAGCCCCTCTCCTTTGGCTGTGATCACTGGTGACGCGAGCCCCCGTTGCATCTGAAGTCCGCCAGCGTCCCACCGGGACTCTGTTTGTGTGTGAGGAACGGACAACTGTGCACCTTTCTTCATTCACCACAATGCATCTCACAGCAGAGAAGATAGAGCTGGGGCTGAACCCGTCGTTTGGGGTAAGTGAAGTCCTCTGACGCTGGGCCAGCGGTTTTTTTTTTACATTTTTTTTATTTTAGTTTAACGAAAACAAACTAAAAAAAAACCCCAGAGTGTTATGGGATTGTTGTTCTATGCAGCAGAAGGAGCTGAATGTAAGCCAGTGTGGAATGTGAAGTGACCCAAGTGGGCACGTGTTTTATAAAAACCAAACTTGTTGCATGGTTTCACGCTCAGTGGTAACAGTTCATCTTACATGTAGATGAAAGAAGGAAATGGCTCCAGGCTCCAGCTTCAAATTAGGACACTCAACATGCAACTTTCAGGAAAAAAAGGCTGATGGAATGTGTGGCATGAATTATGAGACGTTTTTGATGCGTTTACAGTAAAAGCTGGTGCAGGAAGCCGAGAACAGAAAGGTTGTTGTTAAAGACTTCAAAGTGTGAGTGTGTGCCTGTGTGTGTGTGAAGGGTGAGAACAGCAGACGGCATGGTGCGCACACATGCTGAATCCAGGGTCCATGTTATTGTCTTTTTTTGTCTTAAATGACTCAGGAACAAAATAAGTAAAACTGGGAACAGAAAACAAAGCTGTGCGCAGATGGAAGAACGTGTTCTCCTCAGCGTCTCCATGGGGTCACACTGTAAACAAGCCATATCAAGATAAAAAAAAAGGTTTTTAAGCTTTATTAAATATTATTTTGAAATGTGTTGCTTGTAAATTTAGAGTTTGAACCTATTCTGTACTTCTTTAACAGTACTTATCTGAAAAAAATCGTACTTTTACACAAGGTATTAGTTCACACCCAGTGACCCACTGTTTTTACAATAACTGTAGTTTAACATTTATTATACTAATAGTCATCAAGTACTTTCATTTTCTGTATCGATCAATCAGGGTGAAAAATTTCCAAGACTATTTCATAAAACTCGTCTTATGGTGCCAAACAGACTCTCCACTTTCCTTCTATCCAAAAGTCACAAGTTAAGGTTTCTTTCCGTTACCGCGGCAACAAACCATTAAATAAGTTTGAGTTCTTGATTGGACGATTCAACAAAAATAACCTAAAGCAGATTTTGCTCTCAAGGTAAAAAAAATTAGTTTAATTTTATTTTAAAAAAAAAAAGATATGTTTACCAATTTAATTGTGATTAAATCAATTTGATTTGGATTCTTTGTGTTAGAGCTGTTTGATTCTTCAATCTAGTTCTCTATTTATTTACTGTATTTCATTTATTTAAGTGTTTTGTCAGAGTTGTGTTACCATCTGGAATACACACACATGAGTTTCTGGAACACACTATCACAGGATTTGACTTTTTATATTTTGCTTGTATTTTTATGTCCTTCTTATTTATACATAAATAAATAAATCAACTAATACTATTTCTAGGAATAGACAATTTCACAGGTAGAAGTCACAAACTGAAAAAAACTATACAAACAAAATATATTATGATGACACTTTCACCTTTTTTTTTTTTTTTTTTTTTAGATAATCTTAATTTTGCTTAGTAAGTGTGTGTCAGCAGAACTGAGGCTGAGCGAGTGAGTCTTGTCTTAGCAGGCCTGACATGGTGGAGCGGAAACAATTCATTTTCTCTGGCATCTGCTGAGGCCTCTGCGTCTCAGAAGCATGTTAACTGACAGCAGGAGAGTGAGAACCAACACTTTCAAAACCTTCTCTTTAGCACCACAAGTGTGTATGTTTAGTAAGTTCGGATTTTTCTCAATCTGTTATTTCTATCAAGTTTTTATTAATAATCAAATGAAAGAGAAGAATAAGGTTGTTTTAATAGTCCAAGATATAAAAAAAACCCCACATATGTGTCCATCTGTTTTTTGGAGCTTTTCCTGTACAGAACAGAGCTTTAGTGTGTCGGTTAGAAGGAAGTCAGGTTGTTCCAGTCCAATAAGAGTCTCAGGTGTCAGGAGAAACGAGTCTGAACTGTTGAGAACAAACTGGGCTGACATTTCAATGAAATGGGAATCCGGCGAGGTTACATTTTCCGGTGCTTTTGGTTTGAACCCGCCCACGGCGTAGTTAGTGCGTAAATCGTATTTCACAGTAACTGAAGCTTGTGGTATGTTTTTATGAATGCATGTCTATAGGGTCAAATCTTGAGTTACTTTTTGGTTAAGAAGAAAATTGAAATGGACACTTTTTGCATTTTTCAAAACTCATCACTTCCTGTTTTCTGTTCTAAATTACAATGCATCCATTTTCAGAACCTTTTAGTTAGAGTCAGGGTCTCGGGGTTGCTGGAGCCTATCCCATCTATCGCCTTCCTGGTGAAGGCGGGGCTCACGCTATCGCAATTTCTCTGTGCTCTGAGTAATTTGCCATTTTTTGTAGGTAACTGCAGCATTTCAATTTATCAGAGGCTGAATTAGACAAGATTCTTCCCTCTCAGCTGGACAAGAAAGACGTTTTATGAAACTTGATTTACTAACCAGATTGCAGCTGATTAACAAGAACATTAATGCATCCAATTGGCTAAATGTATTTTACTTTGATACGTGTTCATAGCAGAACTGGAAAAACATGCAAGCTAAAGATCCAAATCATTGATTCCATATGAGAACAGGAGCGAGTGATTATACTGTCATTCATAGAAATAGTTGACTTTCAATTCTGACCAAAATAAGCCAATCAGTTTGCAGTTTAGTATTGATACTGATGTCACCATGTTGAAGCCAGACGTCAGTAAGCAGTGATTGTTCAAAGTTAGTCTGAATCAATGTTTCTATAGTAATCCCTCTAACCAATCAGAGGTGAGATTGTTGGAAGGTCACAGCCCTGCTACACCAGTTCTATTGATTTCTCACTTAGACTCAATGAAACAAATAGATCAACTTTGAATATTGTGATTTGTCAAACATGGAATAAGGATGTGGCCTCATTTTGGCATCTTTTTGTTCATGTCTGGGAGGCAGGTACAAACTAGCACAATGACAAGTACCACTGTCATTGAGAAGTATATATCTGTATATATATATACATACATATACAGTACATATATACCTACACAGCTCACAAGAATTAAAGAAGCACTTTAGAGAAACACAGGGCAGTGTCTTAGGAACAAAAGGATGTCAAGTCTTTTAATGAAATAAAAGTTTTCAGTCTACAGAGGCTCAATTGTGTAGACACCATCAAATCAGAGTGAAATGAAGATGTGGCAGGCTAGTCCATTTTCTCCAAAACTTCATTTCTGCAACTCTAAATGCTTTTCAGTATCTTGTGTGCCCCCCCACGAGCTTGTATGCATGCTTGACAACGTCGCGGCATGCTCCTAATGAGACGACAAATGGTGTCTTGTGGCATTTCCTCCCAGATCTGTGTGAGGACATCCCTGAGCTGTTGTACAGTCTGAGGAACAACCTGGCGGCGCCTAATGGACCCAAACATAATGTCCCAGAGATGTTCTATTGGGTTTAAGTCAGGGGATGGTGAAGGCCATTCTATTGTTTCAATTCCTTCATCCTCCAGGTACTGCCTGCAGACTCTTGCCACGTGAGGCCGGGCATTGTGGTGCATTAGGAGGAAACCAGGACCTACTGCACCAGCGTAGGGTCTGACAATGGGTTGAAGGATTTCATCTGGATACCTTATGGCAGTCAGAGCACCATTTCCTAGGCAGTAGAGGTCTGTGCGTCCCTCCATGGATATGCCTCCCCAGACCATCACTGACCCACCACCAAACCTGTCATGTTGAACCACGTTGCAGGCAGCAGAACGTTCTCCTGGTCTTCTCCAGACTCTTTCACGTCTATCACAGGTGCTCAGGGTGAACCTGCTCTGGTCTGTGAAAAGTACAGGGCGCCAGAGGAGGACTCGCCAATTCTGGTGTTCTTGAGCAAATATCAGTGGAGCTCCACGGTGCTGGGCAGTGAGCACAGGGCCCACTACAGGACGTGGGGCCCTCAGGCCACCTTCATGAAGTCTGTTCCTGATTGTTTGGGTAGAGACATTCACACCAGTGGCCCTCTGGAGGTCATTCTGTAGGGCACGAGCAGTGCTCAGCCTGTTCCTCCTTGCACAAAGGAGCAGGTATGGGTCCTGCTGAGGGGTTGAGGACCTTCTACGGTCCTGCCCAGCTCTCCCAGAATAACCAGCAGTCTCCTGAAATCTCCTCCATGTTCTGGAGATTGTGCTGGGAGACACATGAAACCTTCTTGCTGCAGCACGTGTGGATGTTCCATCCTGGAGAAGTTGGACAACCTGTACAACTTCTGTAGGGTTAAGGAATCTCCTCATACTGCCAGTAGAGAGAATTACACAAGACAAAATCAGCACGAGTGGAAAACCAGCCAAAAAAGATCAAGAGGAGAAACTTGAAATGACCTCCACATGGAACACCAGTCCTGTTTGGAGGGTTTTCTAATTGTTGCCACTGAAGTGCACCTGTTGTTAATTCATGAACACCAATACAGATGAAACTGATGAACGAGGCCCTCAGCTGCTGAACCAATACACTGTCTCTTGCTTGTGATGTCAGCGCTGCAACTTGAAAGCTGGTGGTAATATTGATCTGTCTACATATCAATAATCTACATTTACAAAACATGAATAAAGTAACACTGAAACAAACAAACATGTAAACTGTTCATCAGTGCCTGATTGTTCTCATGGACTCAACATGTGAACCTGTGAAGTAGTTCAGTCCGTAATCTAAGTGGAGAAATTCCAATTCAAAACAAAAAACAGTCGTGATCTAAACAGACATCTGAAACTAAATGTTGGATTTATGGTTTTTTTGCAAAGGTGTGCACAAAGTATCCATATTTGTACAACTCTTTCTTTATGAATATGTTCCTTTTTGACATAGACTGGCAGCTTGGATCCAGAAACACTTCCTCTTTGTGGTCCATGCACCCCCCACCCCCCCCCCCCCCACACTCCCCCCACATTGACTCCAAGTTGTGATCAACTTGTGCAATCCTTTGCAATAAATTCCCGTTGGAATAGTGTTGTCTGCAGCTGTTATTTATGACAGCCACTCTTAGTCGATCAGCCACAAATCCTGAATAAACAGCTTGCAATAATCTATTTGCATTTGCATGAAGTTTTGCTGTTTTTATTAGGGACCTTAGTAAATCATTGCCTTAAATAAACTACAGCAGCGGCTCACATGTGACTGGACTTGTGCGTACAATGTTCCATTGACAACCGCAACAATCATTTTTCCTGTCACGGTTGTAAGTCAGCGACATGAGGACACGACCTTCTGCTAAAACTGACGTGGAGCTTGACGGGATTACGTGTCTTTGTGCAGCAGACAGAACATTTTGGAGGATTTTTGCAGGTCGTGGTGCAGCTTCTACATATGGTTTCAGTCAATGCAGTTCTGTTCTCTTCAAACTTGATCTGAGAAATGCATGAAAGCAACAGAGAAAAAATAAAAGCTGTGAGGCTTCAGTTGTGAGTTGAAGGGATAGAAGGTTGAAAACATCACTTTTCTAAAAATGTAAATGTGATTAACGGGAATGACCGGATTCTCACACAGAAAAGCGTCTTTTCCTTTCGGATTTGCACCGACGTGCCTCATATTTCTAATGTAAAGGGTTGCATACATGTCGATTTTCTATGTGACAAAATCTGCTGATTTACATTAATTGCAATACATAAACATATATAAAAAATTAATAGTTAAAACTTTTTAACTTCTGTCACATAAATATGAGTACAAACAAAAACTTTCAATATAACTTTGAAACCAGCACAAGGTAACGTCGGGCTGTTAATAATAATATAAAATGATCTTGGGGGCCGGATCCGGCCCCCGGGCCTTTACCTTAACACATGTGGTGCAAACACTTCACTACTTTTCAATCCGCTCAGGGATGGTTTTCTTCTCTTCCAAATCCGCTGGAATTCTGCTAAATTGCGTGAACAGTTAAGGAGTTACGGTAGTCCAAAAAAAAAAGTCAACAGTGGTGTTCAAGGGTTAAATAAACAAAGACAGAGAAATATTTCTTTGACTGATAAGAGTCTTTAATGACAACATAACAAACACAGTTGAGTGTTCTGGTTCAGTAAGCCTGGTTAAAGGTAAACCCTCCCCTTCACAGAGAGGAAACATTCCTCAAACGTCCACTGCAAATACCCAGATTATTTTTCCAAAGGTCATTGACTGTATTTGACTGTAAAACCTCCACAAACAAGGTGGTTAAGACATTCATCAGCTTTAAGCAAACAACTCTGCTTGTTGCGATCGGGCTTTACAACAGCGCTGAATGAGACGCACATGTTCTACATGTATGAGCTCTCACACCTGCACCAACAAGCAGACGGCGGCCTGCAGCAGACCGCCTCCATGTGAAGAGCGTCCCATGACAGGATCCGTCCTTGCTTTGGGTCTGCAGAGACCCAGACTCTGGTTCGTTGGTTGATTTGAGGTCCTGTAACAATAGTGACCTGTTTAAGGTTCCCCCTCTCTTCGGGTAACAGTAGCTGTGACCCCAAAAGAGATTCAATGGGTTCTGAAGACGGATGGATGATGTTTAAGTAATTAAACACATAGCATAGCAGTTACTGCAGGTATTGGTTTTATCTCCTCATTGCTGTGTGGACATAAAGCTGATTTTGCACAGTGAACAAACAAACTTTCCACACATTTTCTCTTCTTGTTTTCTACAATGCTGGTGGATCTGTGGGTCACCTAGCAACCAAATAATGAATGTATCTGTCAAGAATGGACAAATCAAAAAAAGGTCCAAAGATTTTTTTTTAAATAAACAATCAATATTAAATCTATCTGAGTTGGGAACCCTTGTAGGATCGACCGGAACCCTTTTATTTGCCTTAATGGTTTTTTGCTTTTGTTTTGAGAGTCACTAGATGGAGGCAAAAGCTCATGTTGTCTGCAAACTGGGCCTGCTTGGGCTTTGCAGAAAGCAAGCGTTGGAGCCTTTCTCAGGCGTCTGCACCTCTCCAGTGACACTGATATCAGCAACAAAGCACAGAAAAATCTGCCTCCTTTTTAAACTCACACCTTCTGGATGATTTGTGACACAGCGAGCAAAGAAAACTAAAATGTATATTTGATTTTCATTCATATGTGTGCATTTTATTTATCTTATCTTATTTTTTCCAATGAATATTTTTCTCCAAACAAACCTAATTTGTTTAAATAAATCTATGTATATGTTTTGTCTTTTTTTGCTTTGATTGCTTGAAATAAAATTAATATTTCTAAATGAAAAAAAAAGCTTGCACATAATAAAAAAGATTATTGAGGTTTTTTACGGATGCTTTAACTTTTTAGTTGTTCAAAATATACAAGAGATTGAATTTTGCATGGTCACAAAGTAACCTCCTTTTAAAAAAAAAAAAAAAGAACAAATGAGATTATTGAAAGATTAGTATTTATCCACAAGAAAAAAACAATTCCACTTTCTGGTCTGTTAAAACTTTTCATTTTACGTTGGAGTCTCGCTGCTTCATTTTCTGTACGTTTTGTTTTTCAAAGTTTTCGGTTCAAAATTAAAAAATTAAATAAAAGTAGCTTTAACTTGAATTTGTAACTAGACAAAGACAGCTTCAGGAATTCAAACGCTTTAGAGAAGAAACATCCAAATCTGTCAATATAATCTGGATTGATACACAGAGAGGTTTAATTTATTTTTTAAAGACTAACAGAAGATCTAAATAAAACAAACAAACAAAAAAAAACTGTGGTATTTGCTGAGACGTGACACCATGTGAAGAAAACACGCTGTCAAATAGAAAATCTACATTTAGAATTCTACAAAAACTATTAAGCTGATGCACATCCATGTCTGCAAACTCAAAGCAGTTTGTGGAAAAAAGGATCAAATTCAAACCTAAACCAGAGGAAGATGAAAACCAGAAAGGTGCAGTCAAAACAATAGAAAACAAATGAGAAGTCTTTCCGTAACGGAGGCAGCGAGGGCTGCAATGAAGAGGTTATATCAGTTACCATCAAAGCAACAAGCCAAGATGATAAACCAGTTCTCTTCACTAAGCCATCAAGTGTTTTAGCTGTGGCGGAGCGATAAAAAGAGAACTCACCCCGGACGCTGAGAGAAATCTCCATGAGAGAGGAGTCACATAACATCACTGTGCTGGGGAACCGAAAAAATAAAAACCCCCAAAGCCATGAAATTCTGGTCTCTATGGGGTCATTTAGTTGCTGCATCTAAAAAAAAGTGCAACATGGGATATCCTGACAGTCGTCAAAGTGACCACAACGAGCCAGGAAATAAACGTTTAGCCCTAAATCGCAGGAGTGTCAAGCTCAATCGCACAGGGGGTCAAACCCAAAACACACCTCAGGTCGCGGGTCGAACAGGATAAACCTTTATTGAACTCTCTAAGACAATGTTTTTAAAAACTGTAAGTTTTTAACATAAGTATGAACTAGAAGATACATAGCATAACTTGTGATAATATTAGTGTGAATGCTGTAAGATTAATATACTGAAGATGCTAGTGCTGATAGCTAAAGATGCTGAAATGACAGCTGAAAACACTGAAGCTGATAGCCGGATAAAAAATTAGCTAAATGCCAAAATAGCTAATTAAATTTAGAAATAAAGTTAGGTTATAGCCAAAACAGCTAGAATGGGGCTGCACATTTTCTAAACTTCAAGCCTAAAAAACTGGAAAAAGCCTAAATTAGAAAAAAAAACCTAGCACCTAGCTAAAATATCTTAAAAAATCTTAATAAATGCCAAAATGGTTAAAAAAGCTAGCATAATGCCAATTTTAAAACTTTAAAACTTTTCATATAAATATGAATAATAAAATGTCAGGAATATTTTTCCAGAATAAATGAACTTAAACGTTGAACAACTTTCAATATTCACTCTCTATATAAATACATTTTGTCAAAATTATAAAAGTTAGAAATGATAATATCGGGCCATTAATAACAATCAAATAAAATGATCTGGAGGGCCGAGTATAATTACCCAGGGGCCGGATCTGGCCCCTGGGCTTTGACTTTGAAACGTGCTACACAGCATTCCCCCGTTATTTGCGGAGGGTCAGGAACTGGAGGCATCGCGAAGACGAAGAATCCCCCACCCCCGCGACCGAGGGATAAATGTACCACTCCATACTCATCAAAAACACTTCTTATCATGCTTTGTAAAACATTTATTCAAGAACAACATAAAGAGGTTTTTTTTTTAATTTCAGAGCATAAGACTGTACCGCAGCCTCAGCGACGGCGTACTTTATTACAAAGTTGAGGAGTGTCTCTCTTAAAATCAGGAGCGCACACTTCCTCCCAAATCCCATAATAAACATCTGCTCCGGAGGATAATTATCTTTGATTATCTTCTTCAGGATTTTTTTCATCCGCTTCATAGTCAGCTGATGCCATTTCTCCGCGCAGGGGCATGGAGAGAGGAGGGGGTGTGGCCGCTGCCCCCTCAGCCCTCCGCGCTCTGCTGTGTGGAAATACACTTCAGCAGGGTAGCACCTCCTGGACGCAAACGTTTCACACGAGCGCCTTGAGTTTTTGGAGTCACGTGACTGAAAAAAAATCAACGCCAAACTGCATATAAAGAAAAGTAATCAAGCGGGTACAAATCTTTAGACGCGTTCTTCTCACATTTGATACTCACACATCTGAGAGCACCAGCTCCTCTTTCATTTAAATTGGTCCATATTCAGTTCATCATCACTCCACTAGGGGCAGCCTAGAAAGGCCTTTAATAGATCATTCCAACTTAATGGCTGCCTTCGCATAAAAACATTTTTGCAAGAGAAAAGTTTTCTAGTTCAACTTTAAAGTAAGTGATTACTTCTTATTGTTATTTGTTGTTTAAAGGACTACTTCCTGTTTTGAAAGAATTCAAATTGTCAATAACTAACAGTTACACCATTTTAAAAACTTGTAGATCATATTTGAGACAGTGGGTAAATAATGTGCTTTATTTTCCATTATTTTTACTTCTTAAACTAACATTGTTGTGAGCAAAAACGCACCAAATTACCATCATTAGCATTCTGTGTTTCATAAAAAAATGAAACATTTTTTGTAGATATAGATTTTATAGATAGAAAAAATATTTTCTTTCAATTTTTTTAATGTAAGAGTTAAATATCACTCGAGTCACATCACAAATCAACAAACTGCTTCTCCAGACTGCAGTGTGCAGACCACAGAGGAGCTTTTCTGTTGCGTTCCAGTTCAGTCCTCAATGCCTTCAGTCACTGATACGTCTTAGAAAATGGAAGCGGGAACCATTTTACAATGACCTTGTGGTTTCATGAGAAAAACGGTTTTATAAAAGCCAGCAATAATTTCAGTCAGAAATTCATTAAGCTTTCGAGAAAGAAAAAAAACCCAGAAACGTTTATTGAGAAGGATTCTATCCACACAGCAACACTGATGATACGGGACATCAAGCCTCCTCTATTACACGGGCCCGAGGACGTCTGAAGATTTCATTAAAAAAAACACCAAAATCAATGCAGTCAAGGTATTTACCAAAAACCTGTCCAAACCAGAAGACCAGAGGAAGGCAGGGTTTAAAAGAGATAGATGCTAACATCAGGTGAGCACAAATCAACCAGTCAAGTTGACTGGATAAAATACTCTGTGCCTCGTTGGACTGTTTGGGTTTGAGCTGCTGTTTGAGAAAGTTAAAGAATAAACCAGAAACAAACCATGACTTGAAGTCTTTTCATGTTCCTGTTATAGGACGGCGATGAACAACCTCAGCTGACGGTCGACATGGAACCACAAACTGAGAATGTTTTGGAGGATCCTGTAGACAGAGGGGTAGATTTGGTTTATTCTCTCAATGACAGACCACCTTGGTACCTCTGCATCCTGCTCGGCTTCCAGGTGAGTAACTATACATTTGAAGGTCATTAAAATGACAGCTGTATAAGACATTCTCTCTATTTTATATATTTAAGGTCAAATGTACAGAGCACTACACATGACATTCAGAAAAAATACATTCCTTCAAATTAATCATTTATGGCAATAAATTAATATTTTGTGCACAAAAAAAAACTTTTTGTGGCCACAAATTAGTATTTCAAGGCCAAAAGTAGTATTGTATTAGCATTTTGTAGGGACAAACTTGCATTTTGCACATACAAATGGTACAGATGAGTACTGAGTAGGTATAAATTGGTATTTTATAGGTACAAATAGGTATTTTTTTAGGTACAAATCAACATTTAGCAGGTACTTAGTAAGTATAAATGAGTATTTAGTAGGTACAAATGAGTATCTTGTAGTTACAAATAAGTATTTCATAGTAAGTAAGTTTAAGTTTTTATTTCTATAGCACCTTTCCTTCATCAAAATCACAAAGTGCTTCACAAAAAAGATGGAATAAAATTAAAGCAGCTAAAATAACATAAAAGACAAAAAGCAAGGTAAAACACAAGAAATGACCTAAAAGCTCTTTTCAATAAATTATCATAGATACAAATACAAATCATTATCATAACTACGAATGTATCATAGATACAAAACGGTATTTATTAGGTACAAATGAGTATTTAGTGGATACAAATCCGCATTTAGTAGGTACAGGTTAGTATTTAGTTGGTACACATTAGTATTTTGTGGTTAAAAATTAACATTTTGCAGATAGAAATTAATATTTCACTGGGACTAACTACCACAAAATCAATCATTTCTACTGATAATTTGTGGCAGTACAATGCTAAGCTATGGGGAAAAATGCTGACTTGTCAATAAAAAATACAAACTTGTACTAACAAAATACTCATTTGTAAGTGCAAAATGCTGATTATATGCTAATTTGTGGCAGAAAAATATGAATTTCTGTGGACAAAATGCAATTTTTTGTGCTAATTTGCACCCAAAAAGTGATAATAAATATGTATAGTTTGCACACAAAATCATAGTACTACTCATAGTCACTAATTCTTTTTTTGACGGAACATTTACCGGTAAATTTTGTTTTTTATATCATGTTCAAGGTTCTGTAACAAATGAGGTCTGAAATGCTTTTTTTTTTAACAGTTTCAGAGGTCTGAAATGTTTAACTGTTGAAATATTCAGTTTAACATTTTGTAAAGAAGTTTTATACTCGGTTAAAGAGTGTCTGGCAAATGGTCACTGATCTGTAGTTCAGTGTTGGCAGGGAAGCGGAGTAAAACAGGGCTAAATCGGTTCTTCTGCTGGAAATAAAAGACGTATTATAAAACTGAAGAAGAAATACAAGGTGGTTTGAAACCACAACATTTTTGTCCCAAATAAGTCAAGAGGAAATGTGTTTCCTCACAGGCTGTTCATTGAATCC
The DNA here is from genome assembly GCA_003999625.1 of Oryzias javanicus. Classification (NCBI taxonomy): domain Eukaryota; kingdom Metazoa; phylum Chordata; class Actinopteri; order Beloniformes; family Adrianichthyidae; genus Oryzias; species Oryzias javanicus. Next base: position 3,074,742 of record CM012442.1, on the reverse strand, counting down.
TCAAACGTTCTTTGCCTGTTGTTTGTGTAGCTAAAAGGCAAATTAAAACAAAGTGCCTCTAAAAGTGGGTCCCTCAGGTGTTTCATAACGTCGTTCATAAAATCTCAGTAGGATTCATTTGTGTAACCACCAGCACTAAAACGTTAGCCACAGCTGTGAGTCGAGACCACAAACTCCGATTTAGTCTTCATAGAGGGAAGTTCAACACAAATAAAATCCCAATTGATACACATTTAATTTAACATGTGACCAATGTTGAAGCTTTGGAAAATCAAATATGGATCTTCCTGTTTTAAAACTTAAATACCTTGACAAAAACAAACAGTAACACACACACAATGGAGAGTAATAAAACTTCTTCTACACTTGAAGGTAAAGTTTGTTTAAAACTGATTAAAACAAATCTAAAGTGTGCTTGTGTGGAGGAACAATCTGAAGAAATTTATGTGAAAATACTTTAGCTGGATTTGGAAAAACTCAACAACCTTTTGAGAATGAAACGAAAATAGTCTTTTAACGTGGTGGAGTATAAAACATGACACCTTTTATTTTTGTTGAGCGTTCCGCCTGGCGTGACCTTTTAAAGCAATCAGAAAATAACATCTTCCAAAGCAGTCGCATTAGTTGCTGTGAGTGAGGCTCCAGCATGTCTGTGCACTGACCGCATACTGATCACTTATTGTATAACATCACGCTCGCTTCAGTGTGTCCTTCCCCAAAATGCAACGTGTCCACGGAAATTACAAGACTATTGCTTTCCTTTTGGCGAGTGTTTACGGCTCGATCACCAGGACTTACAAACGTTACAGAACTTCAGAACTCCTTTCATAATGATCTGATGTCAGAACAGAAGCGTGTAGTCTGCATAAGATGATCTATTGTAGAATAATTCCCAGTAGTTTTTTTTTTTAATTAAGATTATGATGTTTTTAGACACAATCAAGAAAGTTGTCATATTCTCTGTCAGGGATGTGCCACCTTAACCCTTAAAGAGTTATTATAGGTCAATTTCTCTAACCACAACCCAGTGGGAGCCACACATCCTTAAGAAAATAACACTGTGTTTATATTATTGTTATTTTTATGTGAAATATAAATACACAAGTATTTTTGGCATAAATAAAACCAACTTTAAGAGAAAATAGATTTTTTTTCATAAATATGAAACAATATATAACTTTTAACAGAGGTTGACTAGACTTCCTTTCAAAATAAAAGACTTCCTGTGTTCATCTCGATGGAGCCAATCTAGTGGGAGGTCGTGTCATGTCAGCAATGAATAAAAAACATTTTATTTTTAAACTTTTGAGATGTGTCTTCGACAGAAATTCATAAATTTAACATTCTAAAACTAAATAGCGCTAATTAACATTGTCATAACTATGAGTCACACTTAAAATACTGAAATTGTTTCGGTCTCGATTATTGAACCGTTTGGGGCTCACAGAGGGATAAGTTATTTCATTTTTTTTCTTTTTTACTTAACTTTACAGTGACTTGTATTTTCATTTAACTGGAGAGCCACAATGGAGAGGTAGAAGAGTCAGACGTGGCTCTGGAGCTCCATCGCTAGGACATAGTTTCTGCAGAGCGGCAGGAGTTCCTCAGAAATATAATAATATAACCTTTAGAACACAAAAACACTAATTATTTATGAAATATAAGTAGTTGACTCTTTCCTACTCAGAAGCTCGATCTCTGAGAGTCCCACCCACTTCATGACAGCACTCACGAAAAACAAAACACATACATTATATAATATATATGTTTTTGTAGCTGATTAATGAGTTCTATTTTCTAGAACAATGTGTGACCTTGCGGTGGAAGTTAACTGTACGTACATATTGGTGAAATATTTAAAAGAGGCTTTAATTAAAGCGGTTCTGACTAAACAGATTCTGAGGGAGAGAAGCAGCTTGCACCGCTTGTAATTTGCTGTTTTATTTATTTTTAACTTTTTACTGATCTGAAAAATGATCCAAATCTTGACTACAAAAACCTTGACAAGATCCAAACTGTGAGCTTTGTGATTTGTTGCACTCTTACCCCGTACCAACAGTCCCACCCACAACTCAGAGGAAAATTTCTAAAGAAGTCCTGTCGCTCTGTAGAAACTGTCCTTGAAAACATTTTTTTTATCTTTTATTTTAGCTAAAAGTGGAATAATCATAATTAAAAAAAACATTGAAAAATTTGCTAATGAGAATGATCTTAACATGTTTTTAATTTTATTGATTATTTTAAGCATTTTTTTCTAAATCAGAATACGTTACTTGCTTTACATTAATGACTCTTTCAATGGAAAATAATCTTCATACATGTATATTTATGTGGGTGTTTGATACTTGATTATTATTCATGATTTTTTGTCTAATAAAAATAATCGGTACATTTTGTCTGAATTTTGATAATAGATCTGCATATACAATGATGACGTCTGAAATACTGTTAAATCTACTTACGTATTCTTTAAGGATTCTTAACCTGAATCTATGTTGGAAAAATATAAATATCTCATCTTAAATTACAAATCTGATAATGAGAATACATGTAAAGGATATAGTCGAGTCAGGGTGGGATTATATAAATTCGCCTCCTCTAACTCCCTTTCAGGCCATCTCTATTTACCATGTCTTTATGGATGTAAACTTCTGATGATTGATTGTATTGAACATGAATGTATGTTTCTTCTTCTTGATTGCTTAAAATAAATACTGGGACAACTGGGAACGCTTTGAGAATTGATGACAGGATGATCAGAGTGGGACTTTTAGCAGTTCATCCTCTCAGTTCCAGCACAGAGCGAGCAGCGGGCTGGAGGTTAACAGTTCTCCAAAAACAGAATTAACAAGCATGTAAACGTTTTCAAAAGAAGATAATATCCTTTTTCTAGTGTTGAAATAGAGAAGGAGATTCCTCTTCTCAGTCTTTCTCCTGATGGTCTACAGCACTACATCCTGGCGTTCGGGGGCATCATCGCGGTCCCGCTGATCCTCGCCGAGCCTCTTTGCATACAGGACAACAATGGAGCTAAAAGCCAGCTCATCTCCACCATCTTCTTTGTGTCGGGATTATGCACGCTGCTGCAAACGGCTGTTGGAACCAGGTGAGCCTGACTCACCCTGAGTTACTGCCACTGAACCAGAATGGACCGGGCCTCACAAAGCTTCCCCACAAACACACACAAGGAGACTCACACACAGGAATTTCCGCGTGTTAATCGAAATGTAAACTCACTAAGAAGTTTACACACCTAATCAGCGTCCGCACATTTGTCATTGCAATGTGCATAAGCAAAAGTGCATGTGTTGCATTTTTTTGTTAGAACAGCAGTTGCAAATTGCAAGAATGTTCCTGAATGATTTCGGCCTGTTTATTAGATATGTTGCCTTTGCCTTTACCCTGTTGCAAAAGCAGTAAATTCAAATTTTTTAGGATTATCAAACAGTGCGTCTCTGTGCTGCTTTCACTGTCCCGTGTGCGTCAGCCTGCTGCTGGACTGTCACACCTACGTGAAGCAGGACACTCCTCCTTTCCCAAAGTTATTAAATAGATTCTTTGTTGGATTTCTGTGGTTTGATTTGGATTTCCTCCTTTACTATGCAGATGTAAAATCTCAGAGCACAATTAATTACAAATAAAAGTGATAATCACTTCAGCTTCACTTTTATTAGTTTATTGTCTGTTTGAGAACAAATGCTGCTATTGAGGACTGTGAAGGGCTTCTCATGCACGCTTTCTCATGCTAACAAAGCTTTCAGCTACTAAATACAAACTCCACCTACATTTTTGGCAAAAGCTTGCAGGTCAAACATGGACAACAAACACAACACTTGTCGAACGTGAAATGACTAAAAATTCCACACTTTCCAACACATATGTCTGCTGCATAGTTTATGCAAACAGCAAAAGAGATTTAGACGAGCATGCACAGAATTATGGGAGCATATGGAATTTAAGCCTCTAAACCCAGCCAGCCAGGCCAAGTGGGCCCCATGTGGTTTAAAAATGGGCAGAAAGAAACTGTGGGCCCCAAATGGATTTGTCTGCAGTTTCTGTGGTGGCCCCACCTGGGTTTGCCCACATTGGCTTACGTGGGGATTCAGCGGGTAGCTCGCTATGCTAGCAAGCTGCTAGGAGCTGGTGGACAGTGGAGTTTGCTAGCTCAATACTGTGAAGCATGCTAGCTTGGTAGAGAGGAGCTTGATAGCCTACTAAAGCGGAGCTTGCTAGCATGCTACAGTGGAGCTAGCTAGCATATTAAAGCGGAGCTCGCTAGCATGCTACAGTGGAGCTCGCTAGCATATTAAAGCGGAGCTTACTAGCATGCTACAGTGGAGCTCGCTAGCATATTAAAGCGGAGCTCGCTAGCATGCTGCAGTGGAGCTCGATAGCATACTACAGTGGAGCTTGCTAGCATATTAAAGCGGAGCTTACTAGCATGCTACAGTGGAGCTCGCTAGCATATTAAAGCGGAGCTTACTAGCATGCTACAGTGGAGCTCGCTAGCATACTAAAGCGGAGCTTGCTAGCATGCTACAGTGGAGCTCGCTAGCATACTACAGTGGAGCTTGCTAGCATATTAAAGCGGAGCTTACTAGCATGCTACAGTGGAGCTCGCTAGCATATTAAAGCGGAGCTTACTAGCATGCTACAGTGGAGCTCGCTAGCATATTAAAGCGGAGCTCGCTAGCATGCTACAGTGGAGCTCGATAGCATACTATACTGGAGCTTGTTAGCATGATACAGTGGTGCTCGCTACCTCTAAACAGAGCAAATCGCTAGTGCGCTTTACTGAAGCTTGCTAGCATGCTACAGAGGAGCTCGCTAGTATTCTACAGTCAAGCTCACTAGCGTGCTACAGTGGAGATTGCTAGAATGCTACAGTGGCGTTCACTACCTCAAAACAGAGGAACAGTCGCTAGTTCACTTCACCGGAGCTCGCTAGCATACTACAGTGGAGCTCGCTAGCATTCTACACTGGAGTTTATGAGGATGCTACAATGGGGTTAAAATAGGAAGTACTACATAGTACACAACGCTAGACAAGGACTACCAGCAAGTGCTACCAGCTGCAGGAACCTGCTAGACTGCTACTTGAGCTCACAAATGCTAAATGCTACAGTAAGCTACAATACTACAACAACGCTCTAGCACTACAGTGGAAGCTAGCTATAAGTGGCGGTATATGACTACTAGCATGAAGCCAATAGAACTTGCTACAGAAGAGCTCACTAGCATGCTACATAGAACTTGCTAGCAGAAGTGTGGCAACTAACCACTGCCACCCTCACAACTCACTCTGGGCAAACTCAGCCCTGGGACACACACGAACCAACAGTGGACAAACACAACATTTTAGGCCCACATTTTCTGCCAACTTTTAACAGACAGTTAATTCATTAAGTTGAGCTAAGATAGGTGTAAAAACAGAGTCTTCACCTGCAGCTGTGGTCGTCTTACAGCTTTAGGGTTGAAGGATCCATTCCAGGCATCACGTGTAAAAGGGTCTTTGGGCAAGACGTTGAACCCCTAGTTTCAGCTAGATGGGCAAATATGTGGGTAAACAGGAAGATGACAAGCAAACGGTTTGAGTAAAAATCTGTGCGTTTTGTTTTGCCTTTTGCTTGCAGATTACCAATTCTCCAAGGTGGGACCTTTAGTTTTATTACTCCAACTCTGGCTATTCTTGCCTTGCCTAAGTGGCGGTGCCCAAACCCCAAAACCCCTGCAATGCTGTCTGTGCTGATGGCAAACGACACCCATCCTCTGGAGGTGGAGGAGTCCGATGAGGTGTGGATGTCAAGAATACGAGAGGTAAAAAAAAAAGAAAGGTTTCCTTCAGCGGGAGGTTATTCATAAATGCCTTAACATAAATAAACAATGAATAAATTAACATAGTTGGGAGTTTGGGAGGCAAGTTTCAGAGGAGTGTGAGGTCAGGAATGAAACATTATCACAATATTCAGAGAGATCAAACTAATGGAAACCCAATCTGTTGAGCTAGTAAAGGTCATCTTGTCTCTTTATTCTCAGCCAGAGACCTTCAACGAGTCCAGGTCCTCTGTGGTTAACCTGTACAGTCTTATGTGTGTTGACACTAGAGCGGCTGTCAAATATGCATTATTGGACGAGACATTCTGGTCAACGTGTGTCCGAGGATTTACCATGTTTGTACGGGAAAGTGCCAAGCAAAAATCTGACAGACAAGATTTAACACTGAACAGTGTTTACTCTGAAAGCAGAGATCTGTGAGGAGAGGGAAGCCATGGCTTTGAAGTCTCATCGCCATTTGTTCCTGTGAATGCATGAAACTACATGCAACGTAAAGACGTTTGTTCACCTCCAGATAGATCCAGTGATTTACACAACAACCCGCTCTTTCTATCCTGGCTGAAAGTTTATGTTTTAGCTTGGTTTGTTTTAAACATTTTCATAAATGCAGTCCCTGCTGTCTCTGGGTAACCAAACCTAAATATGCTTTTTTGGTCTGTTGACCTCGATAAATAGAGCTTTGTTGGTAATTGTCAGATTTTTGACAAATTCAAATAAACTTGTTTAAACATGTGAATATAAACCAAAATCTATTTATGTTTCAATAATTCTACACTTACACAAAAAGTTTTCAGAATAAAGTTAATGTCGTGGCAATAAAAGCTTTTTTGAAATACGTAAATCTGTGTTTTGACATTCAATTCTTGGCACTCGAGTTAAGTTGAAGATTTTAATGTAAACCTTTTGGTTTATTAGAATCAATATGTTATTCTCACACATTTGATTGAAATGAAACATTTCTTTATTTTTCTCAGATCCAAGGAGCCATCCTGGTGTCTTCCCTCCTCCAGATTTTTCTGGGCTTGTCCGGGCTGGTGGGCTTTGTCCTAAAGTACATCGGCCCTCTAGCAATTGCTCCAACCATCAACCTCATTGGTCTGTCTCTTTTCATTGAGGCTGGGAAAAAATGTGGCGGTCACTGGGGAATAGCTGCTCTGTAAGTGTTTAAGTCCAACGTCATTGAAATCTCTTCACATCAGAATTTTTAATGAGTTTTTCTGTCTGTTCGCCTTGTTTCTGTATTTTACCCACTATTACATTTTAGGAGAGACACCTCTCAGTTTTCTAAACCTTCTGATAACTTTTTGACCTTTTGAATTAATAACTTAGAAATGTGTCCAGGCAAGAATTCATGGTTTTGTTGGTCAATTTTCCTGCACAACATTCAAACTATCATGTCATAGCTATGCACTTTCCTGAGGCATTCTAATAAAAAGTAAACTGAGGGCATAAAATGATGTGTGCCAAGATAACATTAACTAAATATTCCCCATCTAACCTGGAAATAATGCAAGTTAATGAAGTAAACTGGTTTCAGCACCAGATGTTTAGATGAGCAACGACAACATCAGCAGAATTGAAGTGGATCCAGATGAGCTTCTCTTTTTGTTTTTTTCAAGGCTGCTTTGGTTGGATAATTGTAAGTTATTGCAGGTGTATGAGAGGATTGCGGTAAAGCTTATCTTTATAAAGATGGCAGAATATGAAGAAGACATTTTTTTCCTTTGTGGTGAGTTGAAGTCTGACCCCGGTTTAGGGGAAACGACAAGGCTGGGGTCTGCAACCTGAGGCAGCATGAAGCTCTTTATTCCTTCATTGTGGCTATTTGGAGAAAAATCTCAAAGATTTGAAAAAACGTGTTTGAAAATTTCTTTTCTCATTTTTAACCCAAATCAACAGCTTTTTAAAAAAGGTTTTTTACTGCTGCTGATATTACATTGAAATCGATAGGCATTAAGGGCTTTACCTTAACTCCAAAAAACAAACTGATGGGAAAGGTTTGATCTGTTTATAGAAAAAGTTAAAATTCATATTCTGTCTAGTTGCTTTTAACCTTTAACTGTAACTCTGGATGTTATTTGACACAGGATGCATCTTATTTTGAAACTAACTAGTTTGTGCTGCTGTCAGAATTTATATAATTTCAGTTTCAGTTTTCAGTTTATTTTGAACACTATTCAAAACAGTCAAACAGGAAACAAAAGAGTAACCAAAAAGAACAAGTACACACATGATATAGTTCAAAAAGGGGTGGGAGGAATTAAAAAAAAAACTTATTTAATCCCACCCTCTTAGCTAATTTAGATAATGCTACTCAAGCCAATTAACTCACTTTGTCTCAACAAAGGAAAAAGTCACAAAAAAAAGAAACACAGCAGACACACATGAAAAAGAATCCATATATATGTAAACACCCATACACTTTATACAAATGTATATACACATATATGCATGTACACTTACATATATGCACTAATCACCTCACATCCACAATAGCCCCTCATTTATTTATGATTATATAGTCATCAAATATTTTTGACCTGTGTTGAATTTCGAATAGCCTTATTAATGAACTATTTTTGATTTTGTCAGATAAACTGTTCCACATTCTTGCACCACAAAAAGAAATGCAGAATTGTTTTTTTTCTGGTACGAGTTATAATAGAAATAAAAAACAATAGAAATATATTTTCTGTTATTTGCTGATGATACAACTGTTTACAGATCAGGGATTAATTTAGAGTCAGTCATTACAAACATGGAAAATGAAATGGTTATATTACAAAGGTGGTTTGATGCAAACTAATTAGTCTTAAACTGGGAAAAACCAAAATGTATGGTTTTTGGAATAAAAAATATTGAATTTGAGGAAGATGTTATTAATAATGTTTCTGAATTACTATTTTTAGGAGTGGTAATCAACAATGAACTCAATTGGAAATTCCATATTGACTAAATAAGTAAGAGAGTTAGTAAAAACATTGGTATTTTATATAAAGCAAAACACATTCTAGATAAAGATGCTTTACATATTTTATACAACAATCCCACATCTTCTTTGTTGAAATGAGGTGTGGGAAAATAGTTGCAAATGTTATACTAATAAATGCTATACTAATAAAACAGTAAAGTGGTCTTTTTGCAGTAAAAGTTACAGATCCCTGGACTAGACAAAAGAATAAATGTCATGGTGCAAATTGTAGTGAATCACAAAAGTTGTAAAATGTGATGCATGATAAAAACTAGCAGGACTAGTCAGTAGGGCTGGTTGACACTGAGGATTTAGGTATTGATCCGGACCTAAACACACTTTAACTTTTCAACCATTAAAACGATGATTTTTGTAGATGCTGATGGCTCGTCGAGCCACTTTTCTCCTTCAGAATCTACTGGAATTATCGTGTTAACAATTGAAAAAAATCACAGTAAATTGTAAGAATTTACTAAGCGCCAGTAGCCATGGTGTAGTGCTGCCATGCAGGAAACCTGAGTTCAATCCCCGGGTCATGCATTGAACTCAATCCAGCGAGGGTCCTTGGGTCAGACCCTTGTTGTTGCTGCCCAAACTGGGTTCCCCTATTACTTGCAAGTATAGTATTGTGTCAGGAAGTAAGAACTCTCTACTAAATCACCAATGCGAAGCAGTCAAAGCTTGATTCCCTGTGGCGACCCCTAATGGGATGAGCCGAAAGATGAACCACAGTAAATCAAAGAACATAAACACCCGAGCTTTGGTGTTAAAGGCTTGAACTATAGTCTTTGTCAGAGTAAAAGCAATCTAAGCCTCTTTTTGAGACCCTCAAAACAGTTCTGATACTACATCTTTGTTTTGTCAGTTCCTTAGTTGTTTTTTTTTTTTTTTTTTTAGCTAGATTCGATTATTTTCATAGTGACCCCACATAAATCCACTTCTGCTGCTATACTGTAACTTAGCTGTTCCATACATTGTTTTATCGATGGTCACCTGAGCTCCATCCCAGACCAAATTCAGGGAATCTTCCTTCATTTATTCCTTCACCATCTCCTTATAATGCACGCTAACGTCATTACTCTAAGTAATCCTTGTGGTTTTTAAAAGGTCCAGTACATCCACCTCCTGATGCCACACATGGAGGGTAATCACTCATATATCCTTTGAGCCTTAGTCTTGTCACCCCCCTTCCCCCCGGTTAACCACTAGTCTAGATAAGATGTCATGCAGTTCATGAGCAGGAGTCGGTACGGCTGGATGTGTCCCAACTCTTCAACTGCATTTTATTGTGGGTGTATTAAAGGATCCATGTGGATATGTTTTATTCTTATCATGATTTCGTATATTTACATTAGGCTTTTGAAAAACTCAAGCTTTAGCTTTCTTTTACTTGTGTAAAGCAATTCATTATCATTTTAGCTGTTGACTTACTGTTATTTAATGCTTTTGTTTTATGCAACTGCTGTGTTTTTGTGCTTTTATTCATGTACTGTGAGGCGACCTTAAGTGACAAGAAAGGCGCCATATAAATAAAATTTATTATTGTTATAATTATTAAACAAGGAAGTTATCTCATTAGGAATCCAACTGTGTCTGTTGACTGGTAGAACACCTCTTTAAGAACATCAAAGTCCTTAGTTAGCTCTTTTAAACTAGCTTTTAGAGTAATTTGGCAGCTACCAAGGATTTAAGCTAATACTTTAGCTACATGCTAGCTGTTTTGGCTAAATTGGGCCTTTTTTCCGTTTTTTTTAGGCTAATTTGGTGTTTAGCTAATATTTTAGCCATATGCTAGCTGTTTCAGCTAAATTAAACATTGTACCAGTTTTTTAGACTAATTTAGCATTTAGCTAATATTTCCACTTCATGCTTGTTGTTTTGGCTAATTTTGGCTTTTTCTCAATTTTTTAGGGTATTTTTGAGTTTATGTCATGTATCAGTTTTGGCTAATTTAGATTTTTTTTTGTTTGTTTTAAGGCTAATTTGGCCTTTTGCTAATATTTGCTAATTACTTCAGCGTTTTCAGCTATTGGCTTTAGTCTTTTTGTTTTCAGCTGTTAGCTTCAGCGAAATATTAGCCCCTTCAGCTATTAGCACTAGCATCTTCAGTATTCACACCAACATTATTGCATATATAACTATTTTTTAAAAAGTGTTGGTGTTATTTTTTCCATGAAGATTACAGAAATGAATTATTTTGAATTTGGCTGAGTGTCTTTCTGGAAAACCGTAAATGTTTACATTTAGGCTGTGATTGCTGCACTTTTTCTGTTAGCCTACAAACTGACGCCGGCCTCACAACAAAGAAGAAGACCTGACAAGAAAAAATGTTGGGACCGTGGTGTAAATAATGTAGATTAGTCAGCCAAAGCATTAGATTGCATCCAACATGCAAAAAAAAAGAAACTTTCACACAGAAAAGAAGGTATTTTTACACTTTATTATAATGTCTGCATGTTGCTTTTTTTTTTTTTAACAAACATTCAACTAAGTCTTTAGAATATTTTTCTCTCAGTTTAAATATCTTAAAGTCTTAAAGAAATTCCAAGCCAGGCGTTTCTGGTTATCATCTGAATGATGATTTCATATGCAGCGACAGTATTTCTCAATCAGCATGCAATAAAATTCAACAGATGGATTTCATTTTTTTTCTCCGCTTTCATCACACTTATCACGTGACTCTTATGAACCCATAAACATGTCCAGTTTTTTTTGCATTTCAGGAAACATGCTGTGTAAAATGTTATGTTGTTATGTTATGTTGAGACTGGACCGGCCTTTTGGGGTACAACCAGGCCCCTTTGAGAACTGATATTTTGTCTGAGACTTACAGGCTTTTTTCAGAATATTTATGTTTACAATACATAAAAAGCAGTCCAAGCAATAAAGGCAGAAAGAAAAACAGTTTTAAAAATCAATAAAAGAAATTATAATGCCAAAACATGCTTTAGAAATAATTCTTTGGCTTTAAGCCCAATTTACAGATGTTTTCTTTTTTAATTACTATCTCTGAAAATATGATTTGTTGACCCACTCTGATCATCTTTTGAGCTATCAAGTGGTCTTTCGACTGTGATTATGATATTACAGAATATGTTTATAATGAAGCCTTTTTTATTTTTGTAACAGCATAATTTTATTATATTAGGTGATGTAAAAACTAATTTATTCAGAGACCTTGTTGGTAAAATGAAGTCATTTTCCACATTTGGCCCGGCCCCCTAAACACTATCAGAGACCCATGATTTTGTTTTTGTCTTCTCAATCGAGACCCACATAGAACGTGACTTTTTATTCCACCTGTCTGTAGTCTGAACAGTGATGGGAGAGGATAGATTACTGGTATGGTGATTCACTTTTTAAAAATGTCTTTATTATTATTTTTCTTACGTACATTTTTTGGACGTCCATAGCTCTTTCAGGAATTTTGCTCAGTCAGCTATTAAAATATTCTGCTCTATTTATGCTAGCTTGTTGGACCGTTTTGGCTACTAAAGATTTCTAGTCTTTTTTGGGGTTTAGTTAATATTTTAGTCAAAGGCTATCTATTTTAGGCTTTTTTACCCCCAGTTTTTTGAGCAATTTGGAGTTCACCTAACATTTCAGCTAGATGCTAGCTGTTTTGGCTAATTAGTATTTTTTGGGGTTTAGTTAATATTTTAGTCAAAGGCTATCTATTTTAGGCTTTTTTTCTCCCAGTTTTTTGAGCAATTTGGAGTTTTTTACATTTCAGCTACATGCTAGCTGTTTTGGCTAAAGTATGCTTTTTTCAGTTATTTAGGCTAATTTGGAGTTTAGCTAATATTTTAGCTTCATGCAAGCTGTTTTTGCAAAATTAGCCATTTTTCCAGTTTTTTAGGCCAATTTGGCATTTAGCTAACATTTCAGCTAGATGCTTGCTGTTTTTGGCTAATTAGGTTTTTTTCCTTTTTTTTTAGGCTAATTTGGCATTTCACAAAACTTTTAGCTAGCTTTCAGCTTTAGCGTTTTCAGTTATCAATTTAAGAATCTTCAGTAGCCTTATTTAGAGTAATATTCACACTAGCATTATTGCAGGTAATACTATAGTTTTTAAAATGTTTTAGTATTATTCTTTTCTGTGAAGATTAGAATTGAATTTTTTTAAATTTGGCTATGTGTGGCCTCCTGGTTAGACATGAATGTTTACGTTTAGGCTGTGAATGTTACAATTTTTTTTGTTATCTTCCAAACCGACCACAGCCCCACATCAGAGAAGAAAACTGTTTTGTGGCCCTCACAAGAAAAAGTTTGGGGACCCCTGGTTTAAATGACCTCTTGAATCATTAACTGCACATTATTCAAAGAAAAAGAGGCATAACTGAAAGTTCATTTAATGAATGATTTTTTGATAATGAATTGATTTGTTCTTAAAACATTCAATTCATTAAAGTGACATTCTTTTTTAAGTGATTCTTTGAGTTATTCTTTAAACAAATAAATTAACTTTAAAACTCTGTCACAGCTAGGTCTGTTTTAGTTTGGAGTTTGCAAGTTTTCCAACATCCAAGCGGGAATCTGCAGAGCACTGAGCAACAATTAAAGATTGGATCAGTGTGTTCATTTTAATTAATAAATATAAGCCACTGAATATGGAACATGTTTTCTTTGACCAAACATTGTTTTTGGTTCAATTTGAAAAGGCAAATTTGGTTGAATCAAGGCAAAAAAAAAAAAAAAATGAATTGAATTGAATTGTGAACTTTGTTTAAACATATAGTCTTAGTGAGTGAACCCAGGTCTCTACTAATCAGTTTGAATGTTAAAACGTGATCCCCCTTGATGTTTTTGTTGTGTTTGCTTTTTTGTGCTGAGCCTGTGTGACTCACCTTTGTTTTTTCTTGTCTTCAACAGCACGGTGTGTCTGATCCTCCTATTCTCCCAGTATCTCAGCAAAGTTAACGTCCCAATGATCGCTTACAAGGAGAAGAAGTGGAAAGTATTCCAGTATCCACTTTTCAAGCTCTTCTCTGTGAGTTATCAGAATGAAAAAGCTCTCATTCTTCTGTTTGTCTACTAGAGCAAAATCTTTCTAAGAAATCATTCATTTCAATATGTGAAATTGATCAATTTCTTACATTTGTTGGGAGAGAAAACACTGCTGTAGTAATAGAGACTATGAAATCTCATATCTAAGCACTCGCGACTTGTTGTGTGCATCAGACAGCACAGCAAACCTTCTACATAGCGATGTAGTTGGAAAAACTGATGGAAAACAAGAAGTCCGCAAGCTCAAATGTAACCCTGTGGTTCAATACAGAGTCACATTCACTTTAAACCTCCAACAGTTCCAAAGAGAACTATCATTGCCTCAAAGTCCTCATCAACCTCTGCTGCACTGTAAATGCAGAATATCTGGTTAAATGCATGAAAATGATCAAACACATCCAAGCACAGCTAGCTGGAATAAAAATCTTATCTAATGTGCATTATAAACTATTAAATTGTTGTATTACTTTTCTACATTCCTCACATTTCTACCCAAATATTGAGGAATCTTATCGTCATACTCTTAAACCCAGATGGCAGGTCCTGCTGTGAATTACAAGGGGAGTTTTGAATTTGATGAGCTGTTGTGGCAAAAGCAGAACTGAGCCAAATAACAAAGCGGACATTTCACTGACGGTGTTCAAAGCCTTGTGTGTTGACAGGAACAGACTGCAGAGACAAACAGCTAAAGTAATCTTTCTGTCAAAGTTGTCTTGGCTCAGTACCAAGGATGGGGTGAAAAGTTCAGACTTCTGGGAGAGGCTCAGCAGATTTGCTGCTCCTTTGTGTAAGAATAAGTGGAGGCATTTGAAGATGGCTCTGTTCATCTACCACTGCAGAATATGCAATCTCGGTGCAGATCAATGACTTGATGCCGCTAACACCGAGCTATCCGCACTGTCACGTCTTCTGTTACTTTACTTTTGACAGCAATGTAAACAGTCAGCACCCGTGAATGAATACTGATGAAACCTCCAGATATACTCAGCTTTGATACTCTCAAAACTCACCAAAGGTTTCTACAAATACTATTCTGATCAGCAATGGCAATTATTGCACTGCAGAGTGTGAAGTGGTGTGTGTGCACTATACAGACAGACTCCAAACACTGCACAAATATCATCCGCCATGTTTGAGATTATTTTTAAACATGCAAAAACTTACCATTAAAGTTTGAGTTTAAAGTAACTAACATAAAGCCTAAATAAAAGGGAACTTCATTGTTCTCATTTATTAAGTCTACTGGTTACATCTACATTCTAAGTTAATAAAGTCACACAATCCTATCATTTTACTGGAGATTAGCATGTTTAAATTTATTGAATTAATTCTTTAAAGTACCCTTTGGATATTTTTTTTCATTAAAAAAAAATCCCCACTGGTGTTTTAATTATGATTATTAAGTTTTTAACCAAAATCTCACAACCTAAATGTCTTAAAAAGACATTTGCCATGTGGATCTGAAGCCTGTGTTTCCAAAATCTCCTCTGAGGGGGCGTCGCTTTTGGAGCTGAGCTGCGTAGCCCCACCCCCTGTCCGATTATGATAGCTCTGTGTCTCACTAGCATAAATCTACATAAAAACATCCATCAATCTGGGTAATGTCCAGCCGTATGGTTCTGATCCGGATGTCAGCTCAGATCTTCATGGACAGAACTTCCTCCAAAATCCTGATTCTTTCTCCTTCCAGTTCACCAAAGACTCTTTGATGTTTCTTGACGTTGCTGTGATCAATCCATTCTATTGGTCAGATTACTCTGCAACCTTTCTTAGCATGTTCCTGATTTTTAACAATATTTCTGCTGTAGCGCAATTCATTCAAGTTAGAAACTGGTCAATTAGATTCCTCAATAAAAGCAGGGGGGGTCATGTTGAACGTTCAAAGTGTTTGACAGATTCTCCCGAACCCTCTTTCTGTGGAAGGGGTGTGGCCTTATAACCTGCTGATTCCTGATTGGAGAGAGTGGTTGTAGACTCAAACCGACTTGGACCAATCACAGCTGACTAACCTCATCTAGCTGCAAATGCGGAAAATGGCAAATGAAATGACTTCCTTTCATTGGAACCAGAAGCAAGTCATTTTCTATGGGGGATGTCACAATCAAACTGTCCAGTTCTCATGTACAGTCAATGGTAGGCAATCAGGTCCTTTTCACTGTAAGGTTGGAGCTCGACCACTACTCCACTATGCATGAGGAGTCACACAATAGTTCTGCCAAATTCAGTTTTTCACAGAAAAAACAAATTAGAAAAAGAGTTTTGCCATGAAAACCCTCATGTTTAACGCCCAGCAGTTACTGCTGCTATTTACTTCACACTGCCAGAACACAGCAGACAAAAGAGAAGAGACAGATTGTGTTAATTATGTTGGTAAATGAATTAGGGAAGATTTAATGCACAGATTTGGAAGAATATGGTACCGAGAGGAAAAATATTACATAAATGAATAGGTAGGATTAGTGGTTAGAGCTGACTGATTCAAATTGTGAACAGGAAGGACAAATGCAGAGATATATAGAAAAGAAAAACATAGATAATGTATGGGGGAGAACAGTATATCTGAAGAGAAAAAAAAAAAATGGATAAGAGATGCATTCAAATGGTTCATGATGGTTTGGTGTCATCTGTCTGTATCTGTAAGGTTGGAGATTTATTTATGTGATAATAAATAAAGATCAGGCGGTGGGGGGTGGGGGGCTTCCTGAAATTTGTTTGCTCTCACTTCATGATATCCCATAGATTTGGGTAATTGAGCATGAATTAGATTCCAAGAACCAAGTTTAAAACAGAACCAAAATAGAAAAACTCTTATTAAATCAAAGTGTCTATAGTACTAATAACTTCTTGGTTATTTTGTTATTAGACACGCAGTATAGTTGAGTAAAACCCTTGACGCATGCGTTCAGAGTTCTCACCAGGTGGTCAATGTGCATAAACAGCTGATTATCAGGGAGGCGGAGTCACCTGTCAAAGTCTGACATATTGAAAAACAGAGATTACATGGTGAAAATGCCAAACAATTGGCAAAAGAACTCAAAAACAAAGATGGAGACAAGCAAAATATTCATTTAATACAATGTAGTGTCACTATTCAATAGTACACCAGTAAAAACAATACTACAAATAGTGCATACACAGTTGACAGCAGATAAAAACGCACAAAGCTCCCAGTACAGAACATCGCACAACTACTCCATCTGGTTGTCACATCCACTTATTTTAAATTCTGCAACACAATTTACAGACAAAAGGAAGGTTTCCCCATGGGGGAACCTTTATTGGCCATCGTGTGCAGCTTGTTCATGGAAGATCTGGAAAACAAGTAACATCACACCATGGACAACAAGGGACAAATGACATTCACACATACACCAACAGACAGCAATATAAGCACTCAAATAACTTATTTTCAAAATAAAACTTGCTCTGTGCCATCATCTTGGTGCAGCTCTGGAAACCAATGTGGATCAGCATAAGATAATATCTGCTTTTAACTCATAAAAGATCAAACTTTTCACCAAAGTTTTGCTTTGCATATAAAATCTGTTCATTCTGGAGGTAGAGATGAACAAACCAGATGTCTTCAGGTCAACAGGGATGGAAAAACCTACAGAGTTTATCATCTATGTGAACCTCAGACATCAATTCATACATGTAACCAGTGTTGGGCATCTCACTTCAAAAAAGTAATTAGTTATAGTTACTAGTTACTTCTCCCAAAAAGTAATTGAGTTAGTAACTCAATTACTGCATCTTCAAAGTAATTAGTTACTTGGCAAAGTAACTCGTTTTAAATTTCTCTTTAAATATAGTAATATTTTGTATTTTTTCCTGCGTTACAAATAAAAAAAATAATTTACATTCAATAATAGATGATAACCGACAATAGTATACTGGTATAGTTTTCCAATGGAGTCATAGTTTAGGATACACATGAGAGAGGGTTTAGGGAAAGAATTTTCAATATTTATTTGTCAGAATTATCACACAAAACACTGCAACAAGTGGTATATAAAAAATGTAACTTCACACAAAAAAGGTAAACGTTTCAACTATTAACATACTTCAAGTATCTTACCTACAACTATAATTAAACAAAATGGCTTAAAAAACTGAAAGTGCAAAACAATAAATAATTATAAATAACTGTCAAGTAACAAAATCTCTGCTGTCTTTATTTATATCACACCACAGCTTTAACATTGTCTTTATAAAATTTTAACAACAATACACGCAAAATATAAATATCAACAATAATAAACTTAGATAAAACCAAACTTTGTATAAAAATAAAAGTAAAGGTTCCAAGTATCAACATAACACAAGTATCCTAACAAGAATATTTAGGAGCACAGTAACAATACTTTATGTCTGATCATTTAAACATTCTTTTATTGCACCTTAACCTGAACTTTAACAATGCCACCAGCATAAGCAGCCAGTTGAATGGTTTCAATGCTTTCATTTTTGAACCACTGATTGTAGCGCAAAAGTAGCAACTTCTCAAATCTTTGGTCTGAGATGTGACCATGTTTTTGTATCTAAACAGGTGGTAGACACGGATATAAACATACAATCACATCACAAACGTGCGCACGCGAGCACAGAGACACACAAAACAGACAGACACGCACACTTTTTTTTTCTTTTTTCACAGACACGTACACACGCAGATCAACGTGGATAGACGTGAGGAGTTTCGGGAGTTAATAAAACGACAACTGAGAGACAGAGAGCAGCTCATCTTAGCAGAAACAGGTGGTAATATTTATAAAACACACACAACACAGACAGACACGAGCGCACACAGATCTGGAGCGAGTGGGCGGGGCTGCGGGATTTTGGGAGAGAAAAAGAGATGCAGAGAGCTGCTCCTCTTAGCAGAAATATGGGTTAATAATTGTAGTTTATTAATTTACCCACACACACACACACCTGCGAGCGCGTGCGCACAGACACACACAAAACAGAGATGCACACGCGAGCACACACAGATCAGTACAGTGGACCGACAGAGCGGGTGGGCGGGGTTTTGAGAGCAGTTTTTCTTAGCAGGAACATGGGTTAATGTCTTTAGGCTATGAAATTATCATCCATAATGGCAAAAACAAAAAAAGCTCTAGCAGAAGCGCCTGTGGACCGCCGCGGAAAAATGCTCGTCTGGCGTGAACTACAGAGCTGAGCGGAAGCGGCGCGGACTCCGCTTCGCGGCGCTTCCGCGTCCAGTGTGACCCCGACGTTATGGTTACTGGCTCATGCGCGCGAGCTAGTATCCGCCCACTTGACACTTTAACCAATCACGATCTCGCATTCGAGATCTCCCTCCGCATTACACAAGCAACTTTCGGGTGCGAAGCGCCCAGCTCCAGCAAGATCATCAAACTTTGAAGTAACGCGCCGCGATTTACACGAAGTAACTATAACGGCGTTACAGCGAGGATGAAAGTAATTAGTTAGATTACTAAATTACTTGATTTATAACGCCGTTAGTAACGCCGTTATACTTAAACGGCGTTAGTCCCAACACTGCATGTAACTAATGTAAATTAAATAAATGCTAATTAAGTTATCCTTACTTTAAAAATTGCTATTTCATTTATTTTTGTTTTTTTCTCCTCTTTGTCCTCAGCAGTCTTACACTGCTGGGTTTTGTTATTTTAGTTTGTTTTAGCTATAAAAATTCTGCAAGTTAGACACATTCTGTCCAGGAGAAATGCCACTAAAGTGGTTGATTGTAACGGTCTGTAGTCTATCGGGACGCAGAACACAATGTGCTTGTAAAAATAAGGATGCATAATTGCAAAACCAGACAGTAGGGATGGGCGATATGAGCATTTGAGTACCGATCCAATATTGATCAGATAACGGTCAATATTGCCGATATCGATACCAAAATCAATATTTTTCATAAATGAGGTGGATCAGACAGGAACATCAAAATCTGAATTGTTTTTGCCCACAGTGAAGGGTTTTGTGTCCGTTAACCTTTTTTTAATTTCTTGATCAACATAAAACCAGAATTAGGACAAAATGTTTGCAATTAAACACAACATAGTTTATTAAAACAGAAACTTTTTAAAATAGAAAGGGAAAAAGTGAATGAAAAACAGTCCAAAAACCAAAAGAAACAATTCAACTATGACACAGAAATAGATCAAAATTCTTAACGATAAAAAAAAAAAAAAAAAAAACAACTGGTAGAAATCTGACTAATATTAGCCTTTAAAAAGAACAATAAAACAGTTTTTGCAAATGAAGAAAAGTTTCAAACCAAAGTGGAAATATCTAAATCTGTGGGCTGGTATCAATCCGATGCCAACTTGAGGTCGATACCATCAATATTTTGGATCTATCAGCCCGACACTAACAGCCAGACCATGAAAAGGTGAACGGTGCGATATTGAGGGACAACAGCAACCCTAAGAGGTAATTAGAGAACTACAAATAGAGACGGAAGACTTACCCGGGAAAACAAGCTGAAACCAAACACAGACCACTCACCAACGGGATCTTCTGTTTAAACCTAAAGGTGTATTCAAACCCTCCACTTTCGTCGTGCAGCGTGTCAAAAAATGTGGGAGGAGCTACCAGTTCTGACTGTGGATATCTCACTTAAAAAAAGGGGTGTAACGGATCACAAAACTCACGGTTTGGACCGTGTCACGGTTCAGATCATATTTTGTATCAGTTAAAAAAAAAAAAGGCAAAAGACAACAAGATAAAAGCTCAATTAATGTTTGGAAATGCTTCATTGAGGCTTCATTAAGGCCTATTTATTAGACCAAAACATCTTTAAACTTTGAACATAAACAAAATGCTAAAACATGTATTTTCTGGTTATGTTTACATGTCTTTAGACCAAGTCTTCAAAATCTCAGAGAAAATAATGTTTAAAAATAGTGTTGAAAATACCAAATCTATCTGGAGTACTCCTTAAAATACAACTGTCATCATCCCCAGCACCTGACACAAACCTTGTTTGGCCGGGTGACGTCTGAGCCGCCATGACACCTGTTCATTGTCTCTCATTGGTCATGAGGTAGGCTGTAGCAGTGGATTATGTTAATTGCCCCATCAATTGCTCATTGCACCCTCTGGGTATCAACTGGGAATTGAACCCTGGTTTCCCGCGTGCCAGCCCTGCACATCTCCAAATGTCTAGGTTATGTTTGAATCTTCATGTCTTTTGTAAATTGTGTGTGATGGTCTGTTGTAAGTGGTTGCCTGAGTGAAAGTCATCCCGTCTCTGGTTTGAATGAAGCTGTGACACACTCTGCACTGGAATGTGGATCAAGGCCTGGTTCTGCATATCTGCATCTGTTCTTGAATGACACATGCAAATCCAGCTTTTTGATCAACACACACAGCATATTTCATCCTCAAAAATCGTTTGGCAGGAGCTACATGTAGGTGAGATGCAGGCCCAGAAGATAAAAGCTTGAAGAAATGGATGAAAGATCAAACCGAATCTCAGGGGAAAGCATGATCTTTTGCTTTTTTGATGAGAAATGATTTATTCTGACAAATGACTTTTTTCTGAATTAAGTAATTTTCTGATCACGGCTTATGCATGTGTTTCATTTGTGGCGTTTCCTTTTATATTTCTCTTTGTGAGTTCCAAAGCATTTCCAGTCTAATGGCCCGTAGCTACATTGCAACCTTCAAAGCCATGAAATAAGTGAAGTCATGCCTTTATTACATCAAAAGTGATTTGTCCATACGACTAGAAGGTATGTTCTATATTATGCAGCATCTAATTCTGCTCATAAGCAACTCGCTGAAGCCTAATACATAACAACAAACCAAAAACCACCAGGCCTTTCGACGCTAACGAGGATAATTTTTCTTTTTTTTTCTACTGGAGGTATCATTTTGCCACACAAAATATGCAGTGTTGTAAATTCATGATGCATGGAAATGGAAATGCAGCCAAGCGTAAACCAATGAGCTCAGTTGGTTGACAATATCTCGTAAACTCCTGTTTATTACCATGCAAATCAAATGGACGGAAAATTAAAGTCATACTTTGCTGAAGGCTTTTATTGTGATATATTTTTTTTTTCTCTTAAATTCCAACTATTTTGTAAGTTTAAAACAAAACAAAAAAAAATCAGTGCGATGAAGGCATTCCTGTTTACTGCCCCCCCTATAAAACCCAGTCAGGTTTACATACTGCTGCCTTTGGCGTGTTGCTCTTAAACACGTGCTTAGTCGTTGCGACTTAAAAGCAGCGCAGTAAATGAGATTGCACCTAAAATTTAGAAGGAACCAGAGGTGTGGAATCATAAACATCTTTAAACATTTAGACTGTTAAAAGATGTGGGAATTTCTTTGAAGGAACATGTGCTTCAGATGAATTTCGCCCGCCGTGTGACTGCAGGCAGCGGCGTGTGATTTATTGGTTTCTCTCACTTTTCATGAAAAGTTGATAACTGACAGGAAATGTTTGCTCTTTAAACTGCATGAGGTTTGGAATGTGTGTGCTCTGTGTGTTATTAAATATCTTTAATGTTTATTTTCTTTCGTTTTCTGGCTTTAGATTTTGCTGAAAATGTTTAAAGGTTGTTCAGTATCGTTTATACTGCTTCAGTGAGACTATAATGAAATGTTTGGTATGATTTGAAATTCTAGGCTTTGTTCGGAATGTGTGGCAGCTGGCTGGTCTGCTTCTTACTGACCGTGTTTGACGTACTGCCTTCAAAGTCGGATCAGTACGGCTTCGCAGCGAGGACTGATATTAGCATGGATGCTGTGACGAACTCCCCCTGGATTCACATCCCATACCCAGGTGAGTGGCAAGAACTACCCAGACCAAATGTTGAAGCTCTTTTCATTTTGCTGTAAATAATCCATAATTTATCATCAACAATTTTTCAGAAATATTTCAATGGCTTTAAAAGTATGTTAAAAAAAATCACAAACGTAAAATGAAAACCTTTTTACAGATCCACTCAAATGAAATTGTTTTGAACATGTTCTTAGCATTTCTCTCATGATGGAGGACAAATATGAAGAAAATCATCATTACAACTGAGCTTTCCTTTTTTAAGTTGTTGCAAATCGAGACCAGATGCATTTAATGCCTTTTAAAAAACGCTTGTAATTTTTACATACAAACTACACACAATCTCTCTGCTCCGCTCCATTCTGATCAAATAGATCCATGAACGTCTTTGTTTTCCTTATCTGAGCTGGAATCTGTACGGCTGGTTAGCTCCCTTAATAATCCACATTTTTGTTGCACCACTAATCGTGGCTGCATTTTCTGTATGCGGAAGCAAATCGGTTGCACCACTTACCCCGCATGCGCGAACCATACATCACTTCCGCTCTTCACCCACGAGACGACAGAGTCATTTCCAAACAGTAAAACTCCTTGATCACAAGAATTTATGTTTTTCTCAATAACTGAGAGCTTCTCCTGACTGGATTACTGTGCGAAAAAAGCCACCAAGTTACCGTTAAAAAATGAATTTGGATTACCAGATAAAACAAAGTGTTTTGAAATGGCGCTGTTTCCTCTTAGCTTAAGGAGTAAACTGCCGTCATGTAAAACTGCAGAAGAAGAAAACATTTGTAGTCCGTTTGTAGTCACTGCAAGATCGTACAATCCTGATCCTTAACGTGTCTGTTTCCTTTCGTTTATTCAACAATAAGTGAATGTTTTCATTATGATAAACATTTTGTGAGCTATATTAACATCCTACGAGGTTATTATTGTTGTTACCGTCCAAAGACCGTAAACTGCTTTAGCGGAAGTGCCGTGTGGTTCGCGCATGCGGGAGAGCGGTGCAACCGATTTGCTTCCGCATACAGAAAATGCAGCCACACTAATGTTAGGTTGGGGGTTGTAAGCTAATGAGAGAGCATGAAAACAAAGGGATGATGGGAAATGAGTGCAGTCTTACTCTGCTCCTGCAGTCCCCACCCAAAACTCAGAGGTTCGTTTCTAAAAAACTGCAGAAACTATGGCCCAATCGGAATCCCCCTACTCCAGTAGCGTTTCTGAGTTTGGACGTCCCCTCCACTCATTAATCACCGGTCAGCTAGCTTTAGCGCATTAACGGCGCTCAAATATACGTAACAACAGCGGTTTTATAACTTTAAAAAGGTCACGCTACAACAAAAAGTCATAAGTTACATTTAAATGTGAACATCTGAGGTTCAGAGAGAAGAAAAGCGCTTTTCGAGAAGCGCTTTTTAAAAAGCGCTTCTCCTCCGCGGATCAGCGGTTTACTCTCGCGACGAACGGCTTTGCTTCCCCCCGCTTAGAGGGTGGGATATTAAAACAACATATTTTGGACACAACTCTTACTACTTCAAATGGAGAGGCAGGGAGAAGAATTAGGATTGTGCCTATGCCCTAGAATTTGACACAAGATTTCATTTTTTGGCATAAAAACAACATAATCATAATTAAAAGACGACTAGGAACAGATAAAAATATCAATTTGAATGGGACTTTAAAAAAAAAAAATCCCAAACAAAAGACTGAAAACAAATAAATAAATCCATCAAATGATGTTAGTAATGTAAATAATGAAAATGAAATGGGTTTATTTAGTTAACTTAAAAAAATTATACTGCAAAATTCACCCAACTGAAAACTAATGCTAATGTTTGTCTTTTTTGTAAAGTCTCTGGGTTTTCTCTTTTTCTTCTTTTTTTCTTACACAAATATTAAACACATGTGTGCTTAGTACTGTATATGCATTTGAAAATCCTTAAGAGTTACGCAAGTGGGTAGAATAACGCCAGTGTTTTGATCCAAAGTCATGAGCTTCATGTCTTCTGGGATTATTATTTACTCGTCACCCGAGGTTCATATGTTGCGCCCACTCGTTTGGCAGAGTTCAGTGAACCATGATTCTGAATTAAGAGAACATATGAAAATATTTGCAAGATAATTATGCGGCGAATGAAACAGACATGAAACGCTGTAACATTTAAAATGATTCAACATGTAGCATTTAGCTAATGGAAAAACCTACAGGTCTCCACAGAAAACTGTTTGGCGTTAAAACTTTAAATGATCAAATGGATCTCAGATTTCTTTTTCCCATTCATGGTTAATTAGAATGCCAAGAGTTCATAATAAAACATGAATCTTCATCATTAATGAAAACAGATTTTTAGCCACATCCATTCACACAGCCTCCATCGCTTCACTGTTATTTTAGGGATTCTCTTTTTCAAAACCATTTTTCTCTCAAAGACTTTTAAAGAGGCATAATACTTTGTTACTTTATTATTATATCTATTCTTTGGAATCTTTGACATATCATGGAGTCATGCTTCAGATTTCAAGTTAGCACTGTTTGTACAAAAGCTCTGTTCGGTATGCATACATTTATAAATGAAAGTGTAAGTAAAGGCAGGCGGAACAAGGGTTACTGTGAGGCTGTTGTTTTTGGAACCTGGTTTATAAAGAAAAGCTGCTTTGGATGAGCTGTGTTTTATACATGGTAGAAATATTTCATGTGGCACACGTTCAAAGTTCAGCGTTTCCAGCAGCGCATGTCTGTATATCAGAACTGTTGCAATAGCGAGTGGGTTGGAACTCAGACATGTGTCCATGCAGTCATGCTGAAAGAGCACCTGGCCATTTTTTTTAGATTTAAGATTGTTTAGATATAATAATATACAAACTATTTAATAAAAAAATTAATAACAATTAATTGCGATGAATCTTTGTTGGGGTGGGGCTTGTATTGGCTACTGGACATGAATGACATAGGCTGGGTGAGAGAGCTTATAATGACGCTATTTCTAATTCAAACTGTCAGATGTTTGCAACATCTTTGTCACCTGTCTTTTTTTTTAAGTACAAGTTTCAGATTTCATTTATTTTTGTCGACATTTCAACATTATTTTCAAATCTTCAATATTTCTATCGAGTTTGAAATATATTTTTTCAAATTCATTTTTGAAAATTGTTGAGTTTTTTTTCAATGGTAAATATTTTGTTGAAATTTTAAATTTAAATAAAATATATATATTTTTGAATTTACTTTTTTCAAAGTATGTATTTGAAATGCTTTAAGTTAAAATCATATTTTTTCAAAAGTATAGTTTATTTTTGAGTTTAAAATATGTATTTTTACTCCTCAATATGTGTTATACTGCTTTTCACTTCAAAATTGGTTTTGAGTGTTCAGTTTGTTTTAAATATGTCTACAGCTTCCCTATAAAGACTGTCAACGTGTGGTTTGCTGTTAAAAACAATCATTTAACTTCTGTCATGGATTGAAGTCTTACGTTCTTTTGTAAATATTACATTTTTTTATTTTGCATAAACATACCTTTCTATTCAAACATTTCAGACATTAAAACAGTGCAAACATTTCACTTATTTCGCAGTTGAAACGCAGTGATGAGGGCAGCAGCATCCTGCAGTTACTCCGTGTGACCAGCAAGTCAAAAAGCATCTGTCACTATCACCTAAGAACTTAATATGCTTTTACTCTGACAGCTGGGATGAGTTAACCATATCAGAACATTACACCATGCTGCAAAATAAAATCTCAGCGTGAAATTTGGATCTTTTCAGCTGTTTGTTTAACAGATGAAGTAAAGTCAGCATGGCATGAGCAGTTCTGGCAGCTTTCACGGATCCCTCTGGTATAGGCAATAAATATATCTTTGATGTAAAACAAATAATCAAAATTTGCCTCTTTGATCCTGAGGGTGGATGACTGAAGCCTCTCCACCAAAGTTAAAAGCGGATATTTGAGTAATTGTGGGTATCTCTTGAATCAGGACAGATTCTGACTGCATGGAAAGTAAAACAGGTTAAGAGTTTTTAGATTGTTAAAATCTGGGTTAAAATCTACAAACAGGTTTAAATTGAGAATTGATTTGTGTTTGATTAGATAAGGAGGTTTATCGCGTCAGCTCTGTCAAGTGTTGCATATTAACACAAAGTTGCTTTTCTTCAAAATCCGCTGCAATTATATTGATTGAGTAAACGCTCACAGAATTACAATAATTCAAAGAGAATCATAGTGCTTTAGAAAGACAATGATGGCCAGACTTGATAGGTTCTTGTACTTTGACCACTTGTCCACAGGTCAGTGGGGTGTTCCCACAGTGAGTCTGTCTTCTGTTCTGGGCATGATGGCTGGCGTCTTGGCATCAACTATGGAATCCATTGGTGACTACTACGCATGTGCTCGACTGTCTGGTGCACCCCCACCTCCAACTCACGCCATCAACCGAGGGATTGCTGTGGAAGGCATCGGCTGTATCCTGGCGGCATTGTGGGGAACTGGGAATGGCACCACCTCCTACAGCCAAAACATCGCTGCACTTGGGATAACCAAGGTACCAATGTTTCCCTAAAGCTGATAGAGCGCTTATTACATTTAGATTTGTATGGGGAATGTTCTGTTTGTGCTGTTACTCTGTGCACATATCCAAACAAGACTCCAAAAGGGACCCAATGAAATCCTCCACCACTCCACCACTAACTGCCTAGCCCCAAACTAGCTAGCTCAACCTCAGTCTTTGGGAGGTGTATTCACTCAGAGGAAATCTAGTGATAAGGAAAAGTGACCGAACAAATAAAGGGCAGACAAAGCCGGTTTTAGCACCAAGTATTCTAACCGAGCAGGTAAAACGAAACGAAAACAGAGCAGCAAATGACGGATCTGGATCTGGATCTGGATCTGGATCTGGCAGGCAGCAGCAGAAGAGTCTTTCTCGAGAACCTCAACCGTGAAACTTTTATCTCCATCCTCTGCTTGTGAAACACCTGCACCTGTGCAGGAGGAGGGGAAAAGGGACAGGCAGCGGGAACAGACTTCATATGGCACCATAGGGGCATAACATAAAAGTTAAGAAAGAAAAATGCGTTCCGAAAACACAGAGTGTCTCTATAAAAGATAAAACATTTATTTACAAGAAAAAACAAACAAAAACTGAAAAGTAAAGCAAAAAGCTTCAGGGTGAAACAAGACCAAAATAACAAACAACCCCAACTTAACTGAACCCAGGGAGCTTACCTGCAAAACAGAAAGAAAAAGAATGACGAACACTAACCTCCCTGGACTAACACAAACAGGAAAAGACATGCTAAAGAAAATGACAGTTCACCCCTACTGCTTCACTTATAATAGTACTAAAACACTCGGACTACACAAAATACTACAAAGAGCAACATAAAGTACAAAACAGGTGGAGAAGAACACAAAGCTTGGACCAATGGGAGCCAAAGCCTGCCAGCACCACACCTGAAAGAAATGAATAGGGAAAGACACGCAAAGATCCACAAAATGCACAGGAGTCCCACTTTGACGGAAATAAAATAAACAAAACACAGGCGAAAAAAAAACAAAAACAAATACGGTCAAGAATTTTACTCTTAGGGGGGAGTGTCTACACAGAGCTGGAGTGCTAGCCACACAAAACATGGACAGCTAGCCATTCCCACGAATGCAAACCACACACACAAAAAACAAAAAAACAAATGTTAGCCCCAAAAACAGATCACTAGAAGCAACAACAAAACGTTAGCAGCTACAACAAACGTTAGCAGCTACAACAAATGTTAGCAGCTACAACAAATGTTAGCAGCTACAACAAATGTTAGCAGCTACAACAAATGTTAGCAGCTACAACAAATGTTAGCAGCTACAACAAATGTTAGCAGCTACAACAAACGTTATCAGCTACAACAAATGTTAGCAGCTACAACAAATGTTAGCAGCTACAACAAACGTTAGCAGCTACCAAAAACGCTAGCCACAAAAATGGAGTGCTGTTAAACCCCTGTTGAGACAGTAGAAACTGTCTAACTCAAGGAGTTCTCAGTTTGTATCTGTTTGCTCAGCTGTTGGATCGGACAAGTAAAAAAAAAAATAAAAAATGGAGCACTACTAGATCCCATGAATGCTAGCAAAACACCAAACTAATTTGCTGCTCAACAGAACAAAACCCAAGTTTGGTCAACATGTTTTCACTCCACAAAACCCTAGTAACGTGTTTCAGGAATCAGATACACAAATGAATAGAAAATTTACCCCATAAGCAAAATTTTCCGTTTCTCTGAAAGAGCAAATAAGAGCAATGAGCTGATATTTGGAGTATTAAACTCCACACATGCATTTGACCAAGCTAAAGAGGCCAAAAGCACCAAAACAGAAATCCCACCATACCGGTGCGCTCTGCATCCGGGTATTTGGTTGGCAGCTCAGAGGGTGGGGACCCGTGATTTAAACCAAATGTGACGAGTTGGGAGAGAGAAGGTGTTGCCTTCATAGGTTAATTAGTAACTCTGATCAATCCTGGGGATTTTTTAATGTAATTTTGTTAGTTTTTTGTCTCCTATAGTGAGTTTTTGCAGGTAAATAAATAATCGTGCCAAATAAGCTGATTTCTCATTTCATCATCACAAATCAGCAACAAAAAAATAAATCTTATTTCTGACACAATTACATTAAGTTTATTTTCTGTGGTCTCTAAAAGCCTTTCTTTAGATTTTTGTTTTCTCAATACTGTTGCACAAAACATTGTATGTGTTGCTTGTAGCATAGAAATGACATGTCAAGGACTGGAGGAAACGATTCCATATCACAAGAAGGAGGGATTGCTGAGTTTTTGCTCTTTTCAGATTCGTAGCTCACTCAATCCAAGCAGATGAAAACAGGATGAAAGCTCTGCTGCAGGTGTTGACGGTTTGAGAAAGAGAATGTTCCGCACCTTCTATGAGACAGGCACATTTGGAAACATTTAAAAAATGAAATGCACAATGTCTGTCAAAAGAAGGGGTGCTTAGGTACCAAAGTAGTGAGAATAATGTATTTAAGAATGAAGACAAAGTAACGGCAACTGAGAACCAGAATTCTGATGAGAAAAAGGTGAAGAAGATGACCTTTCTTTATGGATTTATGTCAAAGCCTCCCAGATGCATGAAAATATCTCAGACATACTCACACATGCAAGGCCACACACCAACAGACACTCCTACACGGAATCCTTCAACCTGGAATTTACATCCATGTTAGTTTAACACCAACTACCTCATAACTTCAGCAGGTCTGCAACCAATTCGTCACCCGGAGCTGCAGTCCTCCTCCGCAGTAACGGCAGGGTGTCAGTAGCCTCTGCAAGAACTGCTCACGAAATCAAGAACTTCAGGATCAAACCTTAACTCTAACTGCATCTAATTCAATTTAAAAGCGAAAATACTAGAACCTATATGTGATATTTATCATCAGACAATCTAAAATAGCCTTAGGCGTTCTGCGTTTGTAGTTACCAGAGCTATTTTGAGGCCAAAAGTGAAATATAGAAATGATGAATGTAGCTTTATGAGTCAAAAACTCTCAATCCGAAATGCTCATATGTCAGTCTGACAGTTCTAAGCTAACTGGATTCACATGTCTCCAGTAAGAAGTCCTGGAAGTCTAAGTCCATTTAATGTGCAGATACTATGGATTCATTTACTACAACAAGACGAAGCAAAATATTGTTTAAAAAGATAATTGCTAGGTTCTGGTGAACAAAAACAAGCTCAGTGATAAAACAAAGAGAGTTTGTTGAGGGCTCAGGTAAACTTCGAGCAAGAACTAGGCCTTACCAGCAGGAACAATCAAGGGGATACTTGAGCGAGGTGAATCCTGGGACATTTAAGCGAGAGACTGGCGACACTCGGAGGAGGAACTTTGGCTTCTTGCCTGAAGTTTCTTCCTCTGCAGAACATCCAAATTTAAGTCCAATAAACACCAATAATCCAAAGTCCTAAATGAAGGGCAGAAGCTTGGTCAAGGCATGAACAGGCAGACTTGGTCATTAGTTCAAAATGTGAAAAGATTTGTTTAAAAATATTTAATTTAATTTTTCTTTTAACATTAAATAGTTGATAAAATGATACAACATACTGAAAATGGGGCATTTTCCTATGAAATCTAAATGATCATCTGAAAATGTAACAATTACTCAGATTGATGAAGTACTGCATATTGAAATCTGTTTCCTAGCTTGTTGTCATTGTTGATAATTATGGTGAGAAATCAGTGTCTTCACATAGAGGAGTATCATCATTAATATTGTATAACTAACTATAACTAAGCTCGGTTTGTCATTTCAAACTGGTAGCCCTTCGTATGACCCAGTATCCATGAAGGAGCTCTCAGGTTCAAAAAAGTTGGTGACCCCTGGTTTACAGTGTCTCTGCGGCATCCCCCGTCTGTCCCCCCTGGCTTCTGGAGGAGTGGTTTGTCCCATGTTGAGTAGCCTAGTTCATCCCAAATGTTTGGCCCCATGCCTTCATGATATTGCTTTTGTATCTCCAAAATTAAACTTTTGTCGTCCATGACAAAAATGGACAAAGGCCATGCAACGCAACCCCAAGTTTTTAATTTAAACAGGATTTGGGTCAATATATATAGCTCACTTAAAGTAGTCTTTTAATGTATTGTATTTCACCATGACGACAGGTTTCTCTGCTTCTGCTCTCTAGGTTGGAAGCAGACTTGTTCTCCAAACTACTGGAATTCTCATGATTGTTCTGGGAATCTTTGGGAAGTTTGGGGCCGTTTTTATCACCATTCCAGACCCAGTCATTGGAGGCATGTTTCTGGTTATGTTTGGAATGATAGCAGCCGTGGGGATTTCTAACCTCCAGGTATCTATCACATTACATGACTTACCACAATATAAACATGTTTAAAGCTTTAATCATGACTGTTTTTACAGCTAGATATGGTCTGTCTGCCGGTATAAAATGGGCAAACTTGTACGGGCATGTAGGTAACCCACGCCAAATACTAAGGTTGATTCTGTACACCAAAAAGTTCATGCACATTTTTGTATGGGCATGCTGCATGCAACAGGTGGTAGCAAGCAAGTATTTAAATTCCAATAGTAATGGTAAGGACCACGACCAGCCCCACTGGGAGATGGACATCCCCAGCTCTGATGTAAAGTCATCCCCGTCCCATGTCATAGCCAGGGATCCCCCTACTTGCATGGAGAAGGGCCAGAAGTACCCAAGGTAAACATCCACCACTGCTGATTGGCTGGTTCCCTACAAGAGATGAGGCAGGGCACAGAGAATCTTTGGGCACGACCCTCCTAATGCAATGTGGGCTTTTGTCAGTGTGTATTATAATATTAATGGATTAGATTTATCTGACCATCACCAGGACATTCATTCACACACCAGTGGAGCCACACTGGAGGCAAGTAGGGTTAAGTGTCTTGCCCAAGGACACATTGACTATTGGCTGGTGGGAGCGAGAATTGAACCGCCTATCCTTCGATCATTGGCTGACCTGCTCTACCACCTGAGCCACCGTCGCCCAATTATGTGTTGGTGGGTAGGGCACAGTAAGGACCCCTCCTGTTCGTTGGCGGTGATGTCCGAGTGGCGTCCCGCTAAAGGGACTAATGTCCAACTAAAACCAAGTGAGGAGATGTTCACTATCAAGTAGCTCAATCCCCAAGATGCTTTGCAAACTAACCTTACCACAGACGTCCCATTGAAATGTCCTGTGAGAAAGGAGGGCAACCGGGGGACAGCTTTTAGACTCACCCAAAGTTTTAATCGGAGTTACGCTTAGCCTGGCGCAGCAAAGGTAAAGGACCCCCAGGGACAAACACAGCCCCCTGCCCAGAACTTTAGCTTGCAATCTTGTCTGATCCGAGCCACCCTCGAGGATTTTCTTTAGCCTTCCAACGGCCAAACGCTTGCCATCCCACGAACAAATGCCCATACAGGTCAGGACGGACTGACCCCCCAGCTCGTCCCCCACCAGACCCGTGCAGATCCTTAACAGTCAACATCCCACTTCATTAACAATTCTAAATACTTTGGTTTTGAACAAGACATCACAAAGATTATTTTAGCTAAAAAAAATAGATGTAGATAGATAAAAGCATCAGTTAAAGCTGGAATTGATTACAGTTTACACTTCTCTAATAATAGCTAAAAGATTTAATATTTACGTTTTAAAAGAAGAACTTTTTGGCTGTTTGTAAAGGACTTCTGTTGCTCTCTAAACCTCCAGTAAAAACAACAAGCAGCAGAGACACTAAATGAGAATTGGCTGCAAACAACCATTAAAGTCTGAAGATCATTTCTACAAGTTTCACCCCATTCATTAGTGCTGCAGCCCACCCAACAAGGTTTGTGTTTCATTTAAACAGCCTCTTTCATCAGACTTTGTAAAAGGTTGAAACACTTTGCTGTTCTCTGTTATCTTTTAAACTACTTTATTGACCAAAAACAAAATTAAGAAAGGCATGTTTAGACTTGTTTCTGTGTCTTCTTTGGGCCGTGGTCTGGAAAAACAAAATCTAATCACATACCTATTGTGAAACCTATTCATAGCTGGGCTGACCACACTCTGACATTTACTCGTGATTAAATAAAGGTGAATCCCACACCATAGAAGAATGTAGGTCATTTTTGTTCCCAGATCATTTCTAATCGCATTTTAGATACATTCCAAAACTAAGATAGCGGTCCTTATTTTGCTTAGACACAATAATTAATTAATAGTTTGCATCTGGGATTTAATAAACCACCTTAAACTGTTTGTCTCTCACAATTGCTTTCTCTATTTTCTCCATTCAGTACGTGGATCTCAACTCGTCTCGCAACCTCCTTATCCTGGGCTTCTCCACTTTCAGCGGCCTGGTGCTACCCAGCTGGTTTCACTCCAATCCTGGCATCATTGACACAGGTGTTTGTTTGTTTTTTAATATTTGGCTTATGCAGAATCTTATAAGGACTACTTTAACCAAAATATATGCAGATATTTTGGTGATTTAGGCCTTCTTTTCCCATAGATTCTCTTGTGTTTATTTGCCTTTGACTTAACCCTGTAAAGCCCACCACATCAAAGAATAATTATATATATATATATATAAATATTACTGCAGTTATTTGCCTTCTGTGAATTAGACTTTGATTTAAAGAAGTAAAAATATAAAGAAAGTTGAGTTCTATCTCAGGCAGGCCAGTACATGCTATGGAGTCTTCCCACTGTCCCTTTACCTGCAGATTACACTTGAAAAGATGGCAGTGGTATTGCCAGCCTAAGCTCCTAAGGCCAAGTTGTTTTCAAATCCCACAGTCCCAGATGGCAAACGCTTCACCTTTAATCTTTAGCCCAGATTTTTAAGTGGCAAGGGCAACCTTTTGTAATTGTCTTAGCTGATCGTGTCTGAATAGTTTTTGTTTCCTCCTCCCCTTTCCTCCAGGTCAAACGAGGTGAAAAAATCCTTGTATTTGTAACTCAGCTGGTCCTGCCAGACCTCCCAGACTCCTCTGGGTGTAAGAAGTTGTTCAGCCTTTTGAGGGCACTGTTGGGGCTCAGGTGGATTGTCTCTTCTCACATCAACAGTGTTGTGCAAGTTACTTCCAAACTGTAACACATTACTGTTTGGTTCTTCAAGAGTACCTTTCCTTACAGTGTTACTTTCTCACAATTATCAGGGCTTACGTGATGCCTGAATGACTTTAAAGTCACTGAATTTATAACATCTGCAGAATGAAAGAGTAACATCTAAAGTGACGAATGCACCACCGAAACATTTTGACTCCTTTAAGGGAGGGGGGGCAAATGGAGTAGGAATGAATACTACTTATTTTGTTTCCTTTGGGTAGACTGAAAGCAGAGGAAGCAGGAATTGAAACCCACAACTTCAGTCGGTATAATCCACAGAAAAACAAAAATACAGACTTTCTGCTTTGGAAAAAAAGTAAAATAGATATCAAACAAGGAATTTGTAGCCTGTGTGGCTGAGAAACACTAAAACAAAACAATGGTATCTGATAAAATAAAAGGTACAAAGGACTGTCCGTACATTACAACAAACTAAAAACATTCATAAAGAACACAAACTGAAAGACAAGATTTTTATCAATAAAGGGAAACAGTCTCTAGAATAGAATAGAATGGAAATAAGTATTCATCCCAAGCTGGGAAATCTGTCAATTAATAAAAGCTCAAAGCAGAAAAATCAAGATTTTGTTTGTGGCATTATTTTATGTTAGGTCTTGCCACTTTAAACAATTACACAGCGTGCCATAAGTCTGCTGTAATACACAAGTTACTGAACATGCTACAAGTAGAAAAACCTTCATTACTTTGTTAGAGGAAGAAGTACCTGTACACTAGTCTGTGGCTTCCTTCAATATCTGAGGGAATCCAAACTTCTTAGAGAGAAATGTTTTTGTTTTTTTCAATTGATGTTTTATACATATTGGATTAAATTATTTTTGAGTGAAACATTATCCCAGGATTTAAGTGTCTATTTTCAATGTTATCTTAATTTCACACTATTCTGCTTTTTATTCCCAGTCAATCCTAAAATTTCAGCTAATCAAACTATTTTATCTCGGCACTAGTAATCGATCACTGATCAGTCCCAGGCTCTCTGCTGATATCCTCCTTTAGATGAATTATTGATCTGCAGCGAGGGGGGGGGGTCTTTTCGAGTCCCCATCAAACGAGGAATCTTTCCGATGAAATAGCCCTTCTCTGCAGACATAAGACCTTGATCCTATGAATCATGTGATGCGAGTGTCTCCCAGAAAAGTGCTAATCCAGAGTTCACCACTGGGCATGAGGCTTGTCTGGTTCTGTCAGGTCTAGGCTGCTTACCTCCCAATCCTCTTGGCCAACCCCCATGTCAGTAGCTGTAATCTGGCGGGATCAGATAAAGCACTCTTTCCCCAGAGTCTTTCCCCAGC
Source organism: Oryzias javanicus (assembly GCA_003999625.1). Classification (NCBI taxonomy): domain Eukaryota; kingdom Metazoa; phylum Chordata; class Actinopteri; order Beloniformes; family Adrianichthyidae; genus Oryzias; species Oryzias javanicus. The sequence continues at coordinate 3,039,226 of CM012442.1, read as the reverse complement.
CTCAACACTCAGCTGATATCTCCACACAAGAGTAGGCCTGTCACTGCTTCTTGTAAACAAACTACTCTCATCCAGACTTCTGGGATGTACAGGCTGGGGAGACTTACAGTCAACTGGGTGGATACTTTGAACTTTTGACTGCTTCTTTTTTTGGGCAGGAATGGTGTGTGTATGCCGGGGTGGACCATTTGAACAAGAGTGTGTTCAGAGTCCAACTACGTCAGCACTGCGTGGAGTGCTTGATTCAATTTGATGCACCTTCATTAGGCATTTTATTGCCTGAAGGGTATAATGAAAGCAGGCCACTGGACATGCAGGAATTTGCAAACTCAAAGCCTCTCTGTGTTCATCATTGTGCTGGTACACATGTCACATGAAGGGCTGTCTCTGACTAAGGGAACCAGCTTCTTAAGTTCTGCTCGCCTAACAAGTCCGTAAGTCACTGTGAGTCCACCACTTTATGAGGCCTTGTTGTTATATTGGCTGTGACTGTCAAAACATTTCCTGCCATGAAGCCTCAAAAAGAGCCAAATAAAACTAGTAATGTCATAAACACCATGGGTGGTGTCTTCATAAATCAATGTTAATACATAAAGGACACATTTTGTATGACAAGAAGAAAAAAATTGCGTTCAAGATTCAGCTTTTAAACTTTATTCATGTCCTTTTTCCTGCTGTGGCTGCAGTTGGTTTGTATTGGAGGAGTCTGAGACGTCTGTCCTTGTAATGATTGCCTGCACAATGTTATGCAGGCTAATTGAATTTTGCTTGTGCTGCTTCCACAATTGAAAAATTACTTTGCAAAATTTTTGTTCCAATGGAAAACAATTCCAAGTGAGGTCTGCGAAATGTCAAGTAACTGAAGCAGTTTTACAAAAGAGACAACTTGTTTTGTTTTATTTTTTATGGCTTAACCACCCACAGGAACAATGCCTGTGTGTTAAACCCCTGTCACACCACACCATGAGAAAATAACAGTCCTTTATTTTTGCATTTTAACTCTTGATCAGTTGTGCTGTTTATCTGTAAACAGTGTTTAGAAAAGCATTAATATCTAATAAACTAATTAAGTCTTAGATCATTTCTTGGGAAACATAAAGACGTTTGTTCATGAGCTCAATTTATCTTTAATTTTAAGTAAATGTACCATACTTTTCAGACTATGTCGAGTGTGGGGTATGACTCCTGGTTCACACCGTACAGGGAAGCGCGCGGGATCCGCCTCACCTCAAGTTCACACGTAGTTTTTTTGGGACGGTCAACAAGCGCTTCTGCTCAGATGTGGTATTTTACAGCTTCTACAATTAATTTGACATCGTCCATCTTGACTTGTCGCCAACTCTCTGCCTTTCCCTCATTAATTGTGTTAATCTCAGTGTCGGTGTGGTTGCGGTTTTTATATTGTGAATTAAACTGGTTATATGTTGAAGATTGTTTGGATTTTCTCGTGTGTCTTGATCCCGCCAGGATTGACTCAGGTCACTCTTGCAAAAAATAGACCAGACGGCAAAACAATCGCTGCACGGCGTGAGCCGGCCGCGGCGCTTCCCGTCTGGTGTGAACTACACCATAAGTTAACAAGGGCGCCAAATGCTTTGCAGCGTCTCAGCGTCCAGTGTGAACCAGGTGTGAGTCGCAGTGGCCAAAAAATGCATAGTGAGGAAGAAAAAAACCATAAAGTAAGTCACACTGGAGTATGCTTCTGAATGACTCTGCCATTCACGCTGAATGTGATGGGCACGTCAAATTTGCAAACCCAACGTCTTTCAACGCACATGAAATCTGCACAACTGGACTTCTGTCTCTCTGAGACCCAACGTACAAATACACTCATCTTAAAAAGCAAAGATTCTTGCACCAGATTGTAGCTTAATAGCTAATTTCCATCTGTAGTCCTTCACTAAACAATACATAATGCCTGAACATCATAAACAGATTTACCATTTTAAACCGTTTTTAAAAGAAATGCAACATAAAACATGTTATCAAGGATGTTAAAAAACAAATGCAATATAAAATACATATACCAATTTATAAAAGCCAAACAATACAAAAACAAACATGTTTACAGTTTAAAATAAGATAAAACAATTACACCAATGGTCTAATTAGTTCAAAAAAGGAAAAAAAATAAAAAGAAGAAATATGCCTTAATGCAAACAAATAATAATAAAAATGCATTTAATCTTTCTGCATTTCTCCTGACGCTCAAAGCATTTAAAATGTATCTCCATTATTCTTTCATCCCTCATCAACATTTGGTAATGGGAGGCTCATTATGCAGTCACAGATGCCCTGAGGTGAACCCACAGAGGCGTGGCTGCCAGTTCATGTCTAAGAAAAATATCAGGAAGAGAACGATCAGATTCTCCTCCTGTTTGTTTTGGACGGATTTGACTGAGCGACGCCTCTTCTTCTTCTGCTACTTTGCTGTCAGAAGCAAATACTGTCACACACCTGCAGTGCCCTCTAGCAATTGTTTATGGGAAAATAACAAATATTTGTATATTTAAATCCCATAAACAACACATTCTCACTCCCAAGTTAGGTTAAGGACTCCTCTGCGTCCCTTTTTGACGTTTTGGTATTCCCAACTTGTTTTTTGACATGCTGGCTGTTCCCATTAAATCAGGGGTCCGCAATCCTCGGGACGTGGTACCGGACACAGTACCGCACACAGCCTGGTCCTCAGGATGCAGCCAGTACCATCACCCTAACCCTCATACGGCACAGGACGCGATACTGGACACGCTACCAGATGCGGTACCAAACCCGACCCAGTACCAGACGTGGTACCCGACACGGACCGGGCCCGGAAGTGATAACGAGTGTGATCTGGTACCGGGTTAGGATACCAGTAGTGGGTTAGGGTACCCCGGTTCCGGTTTGCGGCCTGGATGTTGGGACCTGTTATTTAAACGGAACAGCAAGCAGGTCAAAAAAGGACGACTGTCCAATTTTGACGTGGTGAGGTCTTTAACCAATATGACAACCTGGAAGTGAGAATGTGTTGACATAGAAGTTCCACCTGAGTATAAGTTGCTCAACAGGAAAAACTATGCCAAAAATGTGACTCACGCTCCAAAAATAATATTATAATCGTTACTAGATATATAACAACTGATTTGTAGGATCCAAAGGTGCCATTGAGGCATTTTCATTTTGTTTTTGTAAACATTCATTTAAATGCAACTAATTATACTAAACATTCACACATTCACACACTGATGGCGCCAACCAATAAGCACCAAGAGAACTGGGGTGTTCAGTGTCTTGCCCAATGACACACCGACACATGGGCATCGGGAACTGAACTTCCGATCCTCAATCAGAGGCCAACCGTCCTACCTCAGCAACATGCCCCACCACCCAACCGTTTAACCCTTTAACACGAGAGTTTTAGCTCCAGTGTTTACATTCTTTCAACTACTGTAACTCTAATCATCAAAACAAATAACGTTATTACAATGGAGGAAAGCAGCCTTGCACTAATATGGAACACATTACATTAGTGAAGTATTTACGCAATCAACATAAATGAGTGATTCTGGCTGGGGGAACAGTAGCTTTGAGCTGTTATGCAACACTTTATGTCAGAAATCTGTTGCATGTTGGTGCTATGCCATTCTCTCAGAATGATTGAATGCATAAAGGAGTTATGTCAAAGAGCTTGTAATTTAGGTCGGGCTATGATTTACACGGTTCTACCGAAATCGAAAGAAGTTGCTGCAAACCGCATTTCGCTGAGATTCATTGAAAGTCCGTTTGTTTCAGGACATGTCAATCCTTTCTAGTCTATTCAGTACGTTTAAGGTCAATCCTGTTCTTCTGCCTTTCTTGCGATAGTGGGCGGGTTCATATAAGATCGCTCAGCACCAGAGCGCTGCGCTTGAGTGTCTGGCTTCATTTTACAGCTGATCACAGAAGTTTGACAGGTCGCTGCGTCTCATCAGCCAATCAGGAACTCAGCTTTGGGCATGTGCCGTTTTGTCCTGTCGCACCGCAGCGGTTCTCTGGCTGCAGCCTCCGGGACATCAGTGAAGCTTGCTCGCTCGGTGCGCCTGGAGAAAGACAGTCGCTGCAGTGATAGGGGGGTGCAGGCGGCCTGCTCTGGTCTCCAGAACCGTGATGTTTTTCTTATTTTTGTCAAGACAATAAATTCCCCTATATTCCCCCATTCTTAGGTTAATGCGGGACAACTCAGTCACAGAGACACAGAAACACAGTGAAAGTGGCTGTCATCCAGACACATCCTCGATTGAGATCAAAGCCCCGGTAACCGCGGCCCCTCAGGATCAGATGTTTGACAGGCGGCGAGCAGCAAATTTGCCCCACGACGAAAGAGGGGCAGGCCACGAGTTTGATGCCCGGAGGTTGTGAAGCTCTGGTTTAATGGGAACAGGCAGCACGTCAAAAAAACAACACTCAAAACGTCCATTTTTGTCATGGAGGTCTTAACCATGCGTTAATATGTGACTTGAGAATAAAATTGTGTTGATTTGGGAAGACATAGGCATTATTTTTATTCCTGAAGTACCAAAAATGGCACCGATCAGGAACCAAAACTAAAACCAAAGAACCGCTTTGGCACCAGAATCAAATAAAACCCAATCGGTGCCCAACCCTATATTTAGGTGTCGCCGGCAACAACTCAGATGTGAAAGGGTTAAATGAATCAAAGCTTAAACAAAGCCCGCCTAACTCCAACTGCATTCTAGAGATCTGGTATCCCAGCTCCTGCTATCAACTAGTTTTTTTTTTTTATCACATTTGTTTGAACATTCTTGAAGAGACGCCAAGTCTTTGAACAGGTTTGGCCTTTGGCAACAACTGTGAGAACAGGTCGCTGAGGATTTATCAACAGGCAAAGTCCCATCTTTAGAAGGCAGATAAGTTCTGCCTCCACATCAGAAGACTCAAAAAGAACTGAAGGCTCCACATCTCAGTCTGCTGTTGAAAACAAGTCACCCTGCTCACAACTGTGGGGATGGGAGCAGCAAGAAGCAGGTTAAATCAATCCAGAGTTCAAACTTGAACTCAGAGTCCTCGGACTCCAAATTTGCAAACTTCGAGTTAGGGGTTTCTGAACAGCTGAAATGAGAATCATCCAATACTGGAACCAGAATCAGCTGCGACCACAAAAAGGAACAAAGACCATGGCAACAGGAGCAAACACCTTTAGGGTTTCATACTTCCAGAAATTGATGTGTTCCTCCAAGCATGTACCGATTACGACCACAGCTTCCGAGTGACTCGAGCCCGCTAGCCTTCTCAGTTGTTTTAGTGCAGAAATAAACTACATCTAATTGGATCCATCCTGCATCCGTGCCCAAATCCTAACATTAGCAAACTGTAGCACCTCACAAACAAAAGTTTACTCAAGTACACAGCCGTGCTACATTGCAGTCGAAGCAGCTGCTAAGCTAAGGTTAGCATTTCAGTTGGACAGACTGAGGTTATTAAAGTGTCTTTGAGGGTTTAGATCTGTAGGTTTTGAGTCCAGACAAACTGAACAGACACATACAGAAAAGACTAATATTTGTTCTGTCCTATGTTTCAAGGCATAAAAGAACTGGATCAAGTGATTGTGGTGCTCTTTACCACACACATGTTCATTGGGGGATTTTTTGGATTCATCCTGGACAATACCATTCCTGGTAAGAGAGATTTTTTTTTTTCTTCTAGAGCCAAACAAACTCATTTATTTTTCCTAGTGTGCTACTGTATGTTTTGTTTTTATCAGGTACTGATAAAGAAAGAGGCATCAAGAACTGGCAAGACAAGGTTCAGGAGGAAATGAACAGTTCATGTGACCTGACATGCTATGATATTCCTTTCTGCCGCAGTGTTTTCAAACGGTTGAAATGTTTTCAGTATCTGCCCTTCCTTCCTTCTTATAAAAACACTAAGGAGAGAGCGTCCAAGTAGAAATGTTTTCAGCATTTCAACAAGGCCAAATGAAGGTGGGAACATATTGCATTAAAAAAAAAAAATAAAATAAAATAAACATGCTTTTATGCTTGTTGGGAACAAACAAGGACAGTGCATAATGTGACACTATTGCTTCTATTTAATCGTTAATGTAAAAAAAACACCTAAAATGAATCTGATAACATGTATCGTCTTTCTGCTTCACCTTCTGTGAAAAACGCTGCAGCAAACAATGTGGTGTGCTTTTAGTTTTCATGTTGTATAGATAAGCAGGTGCTATTTTGATGACAAAATGTAATTTAGCTTTAAAATCGCCTCGAGATGACTTTGGAGGGTTGTGAATAACACGTACACTCTAAACAGGATCAGGCTCAATAAGGGGAGGTCCAACAGGATCGGCAGGCGGTTTTACCGAGGAAGGGTGCAACTTCTTTAAAAAATGTTTTGAATACTTTTTTCAGCACTCCTGCTTTAGGCAGCACGCCTCATACTTTGATCTGTCATCACTAAATAGAAATGAAAACATGTCTTTTCTCTGCATGCTTTAGGTATTATGCTCTTTTTGTTTGACAGTGACAGTCTAGTAAATTGTTGGTTTTAGTCTGAATTTTGACTTTTGTTTTTACATTCTAATACAACATTGCAATGTAACATAAAGCATGACATGTTCGATTATGATGTATTACATGTTAACTTATTTACAAAAACTGTTTTGTCCGGTCCAAAAGTGTAGTTACCTGAACCCCAGCTTGTTTTGTTGGGACGTCATTTTTAAATCAACATAAATGCTGTTACCATGACCAGAGAATTAAATGCATTTGTCTCTTTTTAACTGATTATGTGAGTTTCTCACCACAGTCTTGTATATATAAAACCGAACCGTTCTTTATGCGTTCCACGGTTTTTCATGGTACGCATTTTATTTATGCACTCCCACCCTAAGCTACCTTTAGCGTGTGACTGTGTACTCATGTCGTCGTTACAGAGTCTTGCTGCTCACCCACCCTGTCAGAAACTACTTTGCCCCTCCCTCGGGAGGCGGAGCCCAAATGCATTTTAGCATTTTAGCTAATTGCCTTAACAACCGTGACAGACATAGCACGTTGTGGCCGCATGTGGTCGCGCTCCGGTTGCGTCGGCGCTTGTTTGGGCGGCCGCTCTCAGTGGGGAGTCTCTGCAAACGCGCGCAGAGCAGAATTTTCGTGGACTTTTCATTTTGTGGCTGATGAATGCACCGACACAGCCGGCCGGTTTGAAAACGCGCCACCAACACTGAAACCTGCGGTGTGAAGACTCCGCGGGTTCACCGTTGAATATGAGGATCAGGGAGCAAAACGCGTCACAAGAAGTACAATATCTGCAAGATTTGCTGGACCTCCTGGGTGACAGAACTAAATCTCTGTAAATGTTCATTACATGACGGTCCTCACACCAGTAAATAAAGAGTGCAGTACTGCAGAATGTCAAGACATAAGAGAACAGCTTAGATTATTGGAGTTTATTATCTTCATGTTTACAGGTATTGAGGACTGAGACACTTTTATATTTAAAGTCCCCCATGACAATTATTTTTTATTAAAGAAAAACATTCCCAGTAGTGTTTTAATTGTGATTATGATGTTTTTAACCAAAATTCCACAACCTAAATGTCTTAAAAAGACATTTTTCATGTTTTTTTTTTTTTTTTAACTTGTCCTGTCCAACAGCTGATCAAGCAGATACGGGCTGAGAGCCTCTTGCGTTGGACAGATTTTATTGTCCCAACAGGGGTTTATACTTAATAAACCCCTGTTGTATTTCATGCTAAACTTTATTTATTTTAATTATGTTGTATCTTTTTCTTTTTTTGTTGGACCGGACGGAAACAAAAAAGGGGGGATAAAAGAGTGGGGTTAAGAGAGCAAAGAAGGTAACAGAGTAGTAACATCCTATAACAACCAGGTCTAAATACCAATCTGGAAGGGGCGGGGCCTGTCTACACACACTCTCAGTTACACACATATCTTTTGGCTAAAATAATCTTTACCTTTAAAGTTGTCAAAAATGTACACAATACCACTGCAGCTCACACACAATCATAGAAGTTGACACAAATAAAGCCTTTCATTCCATCACACATTCTGTTAGTGCGAGGTGAGCTGACACCTGTGCTCAGGTGAGTGTTTATGTTTTGCTGATGTGAATGTTGATGGAATGTATAGAAGGAGAGAGAGCCCGACCATCCCCACGCCAAGGCCCCCCACCGGGGCGGCAGCAGCAACACGGGCCCCCCAACACCCGCCAAGGAGCCACGGAGAGAACCAGTCAGCCGCAGAATCCCGCCAGACACCCAGACCAGGGCACGCGGGACCGCCGCAGAGGCCCCCACGCCCGAGAGCCGGAAGGCACGGGAGCACAGAGAGCGCGGACCCCCGCCCGGCCAGAGCAGCAATCCCCCCACCACGCCCAGAGGGCCAACAAGACATTTTTTATGTTGATCTGAAGCCTCTGTTTCCAAAATCTCCTCTTAGGGGGCGTGACTTTTGGAGCTGAGTAGCCCCGCCCCTGATCCGACCCCATCTGATTATGATATTTTTGTGTCTCACTTGCGTAAATCTTCACCACTGTTAGATAAAAATGTCAAGCAATATCGGCATTGTCCAACCATATTGAACCGAACTTCCTCCAAAATCCTGATTCTTTCTCCTTCCAGTTCACCAAAGACTCTTTGATGTTTCTGGACGTTGCTGTGATCAATCCATTCAATCCATTGGTTTCTCAGAGCAGAAAATAATGAAAGCTAACATCCAAATGCTCTTTCATTCATTTACAATCCTTTCCAACTGCAGTCAAATGAGCCGCCATTCACATTTCTGTGGAGAAGCACACAGACACGTTAAAAACTAAAAAAAACAGATTTTCATCAGAGGGGGAATTTAAAGAGATAATAAGCAGATGTTTGATCCAGTTTAACACAACACATGACAAATTTTAGATATAGAACAATTTGACCTGGAAAACAACAAGACATCAGAGGTCATAAAGAGTAAAATGTAGTTTAGTTGGTATTATGTATCTTTGAAAGGTAGTTTTTTGACTACAAGGCATTCCATCTACAAATCCAGCTGAATCCATTTTTGGGAAAACAGGGTTCTTGGAGCCAATCTCCAGTCTGTTGCAGGATCATACTATCAATTTAGAGCGACCAATGAACAAATGAGGCATGCTTTTGGACAGTGAGAGGAAGGCGGAGTGTCTGGAGAAAACTCACCCATGAACAAGACCCGGCTGGGATTCGAGCCAGGACCTTCTCAGTGTGAGGCAGGAGTGCTAACCACTGCACCTCCATGGAACCCTACTGTAAAGAATAAAAAGAAACAAGCAAAACATTGAAACCCACTGATAAAGACCAGGAAATAAAACCAGGGAAACAGATTTTGGATAACATCTATCCCGACAGACAGATTTCTTCCATCAACATAGGTGGTGGCAGCGCACGTCCCAGATTAAAACAGATCCTCTGATTAGACTGCTGCCCCCACGACCCGCTCCAAGATGAGCGGAAGAAGATGGATGAAGACTAAAACTCTGCACTTTTGGCTGCTGTAAGTTTAATGTCTGGACATTTGGGCTTGATGCTTTCTCTCCAAGAGCTTGAATCTGTGGCCTATTTTGTTTTTTTAGCTTTCTGTCTGTCACGACAAAGTCTACTAATAAAATCAGGAGTGTCAAATTACAGCGTTAATTGTGATTAAATTGATAAAGACACTTTTTAATCACATTACTTTAATTTTTAATCTATACCTGTTGTGTTTTTAAATAAAAAATGTATATAATTTAAAGTAACAGAAAATCATGAATTTAATTAAAAGCAGTGTTTTTCACTCTGACATTTCTGAAGAGCACACAAAAACGTCTGACCTTCCAGAGCTCACCATCCGATCGGCCGCCACTTCACTTAAAGCGACTGTTTGGAGGCGTTTGGGCTTTCACAGTATCGATGGTTAACTGGATAAAAGTCATGCAGAGTGTAAATTATGTCACACCAGAAGGAAACATAATAAATTGATGACGTTTGAGTTTTGGTGTTTGAGTTTTTTAAAGAATTCCTTTGATGTCTGCATACTAATGAAAACGTCATTATTAATACAGAGCAGATCCAGTGACTAATTTTTGGTTGAAATGATGGACAATCATTATCATCCAATCAGTGATTGAAAAAGAAAAAAAAAACAATTTCCCAAAATCAAACTAAACCAATAAAATAATTAAACTTTTTTTTGTGAAGTTTCATTTTGTGTATTTTTTTTGGATTTTTGATTAAATTTCTAAAACGTAATGTTTTTTGATTATTTATTTTGCTTTTTTAAATGTTATTATGATTTTTAAAATGTTTTTACGTTGAATTGTTGGTGTGAATTGCACCTCAGGGCTTCCGTATAAACCAAGTGAAAGACAAAGCAGAATACTGGTCGTGGTTTTGAGGCAAGAGACGAGAAAGGAAAGAAGAGGAAGTAAAATGTGATCACGGAAATACCTGAGAGGCATGTTGAAAGAAGAATTACACTGCAAACTTCAGACAAATGTTGTGTACTTGTGCAAGGAGTAACCAGAGTTTTAAAAAATGACAAAAACAGAAACTATCGCTGGTCATTTGAGCAATGATTTGTGAAGAATGTTTTGGATTTTTGACAAACCTTTTTTTGCAGAGATGTGTCAAATATTTTGCATTTTGCCACTGAAACCTGATATTGAGCGTCACATATTGTGCTCTCCAGCTTCTAGTAAGGATAATGACTGAGGAGAAGGTTAAGTGGGTTAACGCTAATGCTAAGATTAGGCCTTTAGTGGTAGTAGTTAAGATTAGGTTTATGTTGTTGAGCTAAGGACCTTCACAAAAGGAGAGTGCTTTTCCTCGGTCGTAGGTGTGCGGGTCCACCGGCTTTGGCCTTTTCTGCCTTTTTCAAAATAAACCTCGGAGTAAACATTTAAATGGTGTTTTGTCTTCCTCCATCACTAAGCGTTAAAAAAACAACAAAACCGTTGTCGCCTGTTTTTAGATACGGATCTATGGACCATTAGACAGCAAGGATGAGCTGCTCAGCCCAGTCTGTCTTAAATAAAAACTACAGAATGCTCTAAAAGTGGAGATCCAGATCTGACCCATCCGGATCCAGCATGTCACTGAACTCACTGCTTAAATCCCCTGTGGTATTTATGATGAGCCTACTGTCTGTCTGAGCATGTCGTGTTTAACAAAGGCTTAAATTAGATGAAAATGCTGAACATTGTTTGTGACAAGCGGATGCAACTTAACAGCTAATCCAATTCACAAAATGTCCTTAAAGAGCAGCATTTGACAACATAAATGGACAAAAGAGTAAATAGGGAAAAAAATCTGTCTAACAAGCAACGAATGCTGTTAAACGGATGCTCTCTTTTTAAGTAATGTAGTCGTGAAATAAAGAGGTGCTTTATTTCAGGAAAGTAAAATAAAAATCTGCATCAAAAATAAAACAGAATATGGTCAGCATCCCTCTTTTTTTTTTAATTGAGAGTAGTTTTTTAGCCAGTCTATTGCTTTGGAAATATCCATGCCTGCTGTCTGTTTAATCTGTTGAAAGAAGGTTTATACGTGGTTTTAAAAGGTTTTAAAAATTAGAGTTGTTAAAACAAAAAAAAGTATAATTATCCTACACTACATTCTACCATTAGTCCTGCAGTTTTATGCTCCATTCACTCCAGCCTTGGTATTGTGCGTTCAAGCGACGCTCATAAATGAATGTTTCTGGCTTTGGAATAGAAAATTTAAAAATTTTTAAAAAGTCTGGAACAAGAGTCATCAGATTTGCCCGGATTTCACATTTTCCACCAAGTATCTTCCAAGTGAGAGTGCATGCTGGGTAGCCACAGTCCAGTGTGAGCATTCACACCCAACGCTAGCTTTATGCTACAGACGCATGTGGGAGGAGCTACCAGGCAATGTATTCAGTCTGAAATGGAGGCGTGTCTCTATATGTCACTTACAATGAATGGAAGTTCGAGAGAGTGATGCTGAGAGATTCGACTTTTGTCATTGTGAATAGTATGAACATCAGTAATCACATCTCTGTCTGGTTTATGAGATTATTCAAATCAAAGATTTCAGTCTGGATGACAGCTGCTTCCACTGTGTTTCTGTGTCTCTGTGACTGAGTTTGAGGGTTGCACCACATTATCCTGAGAGTAGAAAAAAAGAGGTTGGGGGCGGGGGGTGGGGTGTCTCGATTATAATAAGATTTTCCCAGCCAGCAAGGCAAAGTGGGCCCCGTATGGTTTAAAAGTGGGCAGAAAATGTGGACCCCACCTGTTTTTGACCACCTTGGCTTAAGTGGACAGGCGGTGGACAGTGAAGCTCACTGGCTCACTACAGTGGAGCTTGCTACCTCAATGTGGCAGCTTGTTAGCTCAATAAAGTGGAGTATGCTAGCTCGCTACAGCGGAGCTCACTAGCATGCTACATTGTAGCTCGCTAGCACACTTCACTGTCCATCAGGAAGCTGGCTAGTGTAGAAAGCTAACCCACGAAATCCCCACTTAGGCAAACACAGGTGGGCGGAAACTGCAGACTAACTTATTTGGGGCCCACATTTTCTGCCACTTTTAAACCATATGGGGCCCACTTGGCCTTGCTGGCTGGGAAAGTTCTGGAAGCCAGAGCAGGCGGCCTCCACACCCTGCAGCTGTCTGTCATATCTAGTGAGCGAGCTCCGCAGGACTAAAGGAGGCTGGGTGACTGCCGCCAGAGAGCCGGCGCGGCAGGCTGACGATCTGCCCGCGGCGTATCTCTTCTTCACCTGCACTGTTAACTCTGTGGCCCCGGTGAGTGTAGAAATTCACTGAAAACGTCACGTGCCCAAAGCTGAGTTCCTGATTGGCAGATGCGACACGGCGACCTGTCAAACTTCAGATATTTACATTTTGGTTTTGCCGTCTGATTTGCGCCTTGTCGCTCAAATCAAACTGCTGCCAGACCTTCGCGCTGCGCTTGTTGCTCAAATCCCGCCGCAGGACTTCCATTCGCATCCGTACCGCTGACCTAACATTGAAACTGACCGCCTTTCCCTGTGTGAATTGCGATCGGTGTGAATGCACCTTTATTCTGAAATTTCCTTCAAAAAGCAGTCTTCAACATCACATGCACTGTGAAGTATGGACTCTCACTAAATACAGAAAACAGGCCCATTTACACGTCTTTAAACTACCAAAGACAGTCAATCGAGCTGCTTTTCTCCTTCAGAATCTACCGGAATTATTGTGTTAACAATTAAAAAAAAATACAGTAAATCAAAGAACATAAACCCTGGAGCTCCAGTGTTAAAAGATTAAACTATCTCGAACCAAACAAATGATAAAAGAACCTTAAATTGGATAAAGTGTAAACTTTTGTTGTTTTTTTTTTTTTTAAACGATCCTGAAGAAAAAGTTTGAACTCTTAGAACCCGTTGTACCGGCTGTTGCATTAAGGGTAGCAGGTTTTACCAATGCCCTCAGTGACACAGCGAGTAAAACTAGACCACACACACACAGAGCAGCATATGCAAAGCCATGTGGTCAGGGCTGGAGCCAAGTCTGAGAAGTCCACTACTACCTGGTGACAATAACGGCCAAAAACTGAACGCGTGGCAAGCCAAGGAAGCTACTCTGACACTAATCTATCAGGATTATAAAAATGTGTTCAGGATTTAGTTGAACTGACTTGTGTGTGTTAAACAAGTAAAATTGCACCTTAGGGCACAATGTTCTGAACATGAGGCATTAGATATAGTCCATTGGAACATTAACCAAGCAAGATTCATCATCCTTGAAAAATGTCATGACTTGTTAGCCAAAGATTTCAAAAGCCTATCAGAATCTTCCTGCTAACGTTTTGTAGAAATAGGACACATGTTCATATGTTAATATTTTTTATTTCTAAAGATAAAGTACCTCTATTTTCCTGGACTGATACTGAAAAATTGTGTACAAAAAAGATTTGTGCTCCTTTGAGGATTATCCCTTACGAAACAAAAGTATATTGCAATATACTGGGAAATATATGGAGATGTATTGATAATATATTAAGAAATATATCAGCCCTTTTCCCATATATTTCTGTATATATTGCAATATATGGATGTTCAACCTATTGTTAGGTTATTATTTTTTTTATTGATTCATATATTTTTAAAACCTCCTCAGTGCCATTTTTTCAATGGATCACATGTCCATGCCAGTTTTTAAACAACCTTAATGTTTACTGTAAATACTATACGATTACTTATATCAGTCGAAACAGGAAAAACTTCTTTGAGTCAAATTTTTTTATTCATTTTCAGAATGACAAGTTTTCACAACATTACATTATGTTACACATTTCAGTCCTCCACACTTAAACGTGGAGGACTACATGCATAAAGACAGGTATACTGTGGCAGATCAACAATCATGCATTTCTTCTGAAATTTTGTGACTTGAAAAACTTGTTTCCTGCCCTGTAACCCCCTATTTAAAGCTATTGTATTTTCCAAATTAATAAGTGTATTGTGTGACTTGTCATATTGTCTTAAGAGCAAAACATTTTTTGTCATCACCATTCTGTACAACAATGTAATAGTAAACTGTGATTATTTGTCCATTTTCTAACAAAACTGAAAAACTATTCCTCTTCCTTACTCTAGTGAACTGCTCAGAGTACAGAGTACAGAGTACAAAAACCAACACGAAGGACGCTTTATCACTCCTGTGATGAAACTGAAAGCAGTCTGGTTCCGCCCGTGCGCAAAAGTCGTCTTCTTCTACTTGTTCGGACAGGAATGTGGCTGCATTTTCTGTATGCTTCCGTCACTTCCGCTGTTCGCCCACTATACGACGGAGTCATTTCCAAACAGTAAAACGTCTTCATCACAAGAATTTATGTTTTTCTGAACACCCGAGAGCTACTCCTGACTGGATTACTGTGCGAAAACAAGACACCAAGTTACCGTTAAAAACGAATTTGGATTACCGGATAAAATAAAGTGTTTTGAAGTGGCGCTGTTTCCTCTTAGCTTAGGGAGGAAACTGCCGTCATGTAAAACAGCAGAAGAAGAAAACATTTGTAGTCCGTTGTAGCCACTTTAAGATCGTAAGGTCCTTATCCTTAACGTGTCCTTTTTCTTTCGTTTATTCAGCAATAAGTGAATGTTTTCACTATGATAAAAAATTTGTGTGCTATATTAACATCCTACGAGGTTATTATTGTTGTTACCGTCCAAAGACCGTAAATTGCTTTAGCGGAAGTGACGTGTGGTTCGCGCATGCGGGAGAGCGCTGCAACCGATTTGGACTGATGGTGATGTGATGGTGTCGGCCCATTGCTGGGAGACGGCGAGGGCCCAACCAACGGCCAAAGGAATGGCACGGACCCTGCTGCTGGGCCTTTTTAGTGTTGAGGTCCAACCTTACAGGAGGGCTGAACAAGGTGGAACCTTCAGCCGAACGACGTCAGGCTCTGGACCCCCAGAAGCTAAAGGCTCTACTTGGTAAGTTATTTTTTATTTAATGTTTCTATACCGATATGGTGCTTTAAATCATGATTTAGGCTTACAGTGTTTGTGTACTTCATCTTTTACAGATACTGTCATCCAGCACCATCCAGATGCAAAGGTGGCGGAGATAAGGTCAAACATAAATAAAAAAATCTGTGAGCTCCGGCACCAAGAAAAAAAGAAAACAATGGACAGTTGTAGCTAAGATTTTAGATTGAATTTAAAATTTTGTGTGATGTTTTTTATTTGAATAAAATTCAAACAATCATTTCTGTGTTATTGAATGCTTTTTCTAAAACCTGAAATATATCTGATGTTGCATAGCATCTTTGCATGTAAGGTATTATCTTAAAGGACATATCTGGTATAAATGCCAATATATTATAGAGCATATATCAAGTATATACAGCAATATATCACAGTATAAACCGTAGCATATATCGGTATATACAGCAATATATCACAGTATAAACCACAGTATATTATGTAGCGTATATCGGTATATACAGCAATATATCACAGTATAAATTTAAATATATCATAGAGCATATATCCGTATATGAATCAAGATATTACAGTATAAACCACAATATATTAATTGGTATATTTCAATATAACGAAAAGGCAATAATAGGTGTATTTCAATATATGGAAAAGTATATAGCTTCCATGTATGGAATATACTGTAAATATATTGTTGCTCAATATATTGAAAAATATATTTTTGTTTCGTAAGGGATATGTGAACCATTATAAACAAAAGAAATCAATCGAGACCAACAGATCAGGGATTAACGTAAAAGATGGAGCCAGTTCGTTTCTTCTTAGTTAAGCTACTTTATGCAGCTTTACTCCAAGGTAGAAGTAGTGGACTAATCCACAGAGTGCAGGCGTCCAAAAGCTGTCATCTATTTGATTCAATAAGGGTCAGAGAAGTGCCACAAAATTTACAACAGAATGGTTTCGCTTTCATTTCTTGTGTGTAATTCATGTCAACATCTAGAATGTTTTTCCTGCTACAATGTGAAAGGAAAATGGAGTAAAAAAGTTACAATATTTTACTTCTCCGTTATGGACCTCTGCATCGCTCTTAAAGTGTAACCAAACACTAAATCAACGTTTTTTGGCTGTTGACCTCTATAAATGGGGCTTTAAAGTCCTGTCTGTTGGTTTCTGACAAATAAAAATAATATTGTTTAATACATGAAAATATATAAAAAAACTGTGAGTGTGAGTCAACGCATGAGGATTTTACCTCATGGGTGGGGGGTTGTGGTGTAAAGCCACAACGAAACAGTAAAAGAGCACATCCTTTAAACGTAATAATGAACACTTCTGACAATAAATGTGATCATCGTTTCACTGTTATCTGACTTGTGTGCATAATGGAGGATTCATCAAACACATAAGGGCGGTGTCCCAATTCCTTCTCTAACCCCTAACTTCTAAAAATCTATAGTGAGGTACTATATAGCGTCCTGGATTTTAAAGGTAATTCGGACAGGATGCTCACTACTTTTCTTTCGTTTTTCCGGATATGATGTCACTGATTTCACAAAGTGAACACTGAATCAAAGTGAACATTTCATGACTCCATGTTCTGATAGTGAAAATGTGGATGGTTTATTAAAAAATTACAATTAAACAAGTTTTTTGTTCCAAATGGTTCAACCACAATGCATCGTTAGAATTAGTAGATTCGGACAGCACTCGAAAATGGCGAATTAAAGTGAGTAGGGGGGGATTTGGACGTAGCTAATGATTTATTGCCCTCTCCCGCTGCAGCGCGACTCTCCGTTTCTCCCCTTGCCCCTCACCCCACCCCGCTTGCTGCTCTGCTTCTTTTCTTTTTTTCTTTTGCGCTCATCCCATCCATTTGCAGAGAAAAGTTCCACATACAACTTTTCTCGAGTTCTTCGTCACCAGACTGCTTTGAGCGCTCAAGCTAATTGAGAGAATGCGGTCAATTTTCAAAATAAAAGATTTCTGGAACTGTAAAAGAACAAAAACAAACAAACAAAAAAACAGGTATAATTCATAGTGGGAATTGATAGACGGACCAGCACCAGTCTGCAGCCTGGCGGTTGCCCCACAGGTTGAAACGAGGTACTGCAGTTGAATTTTGTGATTGGTCAACTGGTGTAAATCCCAGAAGTTTCACGTCATCGTGCTCTGAACTCCTGTGCCCGGCCCATCTTTGATTCTGTAACGGTCGGTCTTTAGCTTTAGCATGGCCTGTAGGTGTTTAACCTTCAGTTGTCAGAAATTTACTGTCTTACGCGACTTCCCAGGAGACTTGGAAGTTAGGGAACAGATGTTGAGTGTAATTAGCATTAGCATGGCTATGCAGTGATGAGACATTTCCAGACCATCTTCTTTCCGAGTCACTGGGCTGCCAGAGTCTGACCTGGCTACCGCGGGCTACACCCTGAACAGGTAGCCAGTCTGTTGCAGGGAACTTTCCTCATTTAACATTTTGAAATGTTTTAGGGCAGAGCAGTGACTAGCACTCCCGTAAGAAGGCCCTGGTTCAAATCCCAGCTGTGGAGCGTACATGTGTACATCCTTTGGCACACTGGCAACCTATTCTGAGTGTTTACCCAACAGTAGGCAGGACAGGCTCCAGCAACCCTGTAAGAGACATAGGAGGTTAAGAAAATGGATGGGTGAAATGGAAAATATTACACAATTCTCACTTAATTTGAACTATTCTACTTTGAAAGAAGTCTTTATTTTGTTTATTTTTTTACTTTAGGTTTTTATTGAGTTTTAACAGGATATGACAACATTAACATGAGTTTAAACAATTCTTGCATGTGGATAGAAGTCTTTATTTTAGGAAGAAAAAAAGTTAGAATGCTGATGTTTTTACAGGTACGTTTGGCACATTAAGTCAAATTACAGTAACAGGATACGTGTAGAGTTATCTTCCTCCCTACTCTTCATTTCTTAATCTAATTGAAGAGTTTTCTTCTCTCCCTGGAGGTGGAAGGTATATGACCGGCGTCCACATACTCAAATGACCTGATAGACCATGAATGCAGCTGGTGATGACATCACAGCAGAGTCCTGCAGAGGGTGGACTCTGCACTCTTTCCTCGGTGCATTGTCAGAGCTGATATTTCACTGAGACGTAGATGAAAACATGCGGCCAGACACACGGGAGTGTCCTGCCGTCCACGATTGATTTGCAGACGGTCTGTTTTACAGTATTTTCAAAACTACTTCAATAAGGTTTACTGAGCCAAAGGGAGTTTAGTTTTGTTTGTTTCCTTCCAACAATGCTGTATATTGAAAAGTGCATATTGAGTGTCCTTTTTATTTAGATTAAATTCTAGTTTCTAAATATCATGCATGATGCATAATGTAATGCTGTCTTTACCTTACAGGACACTTCCAGAGGAATCGGTCTCAATGAAAACGTGATGAAATGACATTCAAAGAAGCTGGAGTCATAACTCGTCATTGTGGCGACACTGACACGTTCACTGACATAAAACTTAAAAATAACCGTTTGGAGCGACTGACTTACACTTTCAGAAAGTGACTCGCTTTTGCAGGTTACGCAGGTTTTGCACCTTAGCAGTGGTGCAAACTTTAATCCTGTGCTGAGAAATGCACTAAAACGATTGAGAAAGTTTTAAGTCAAATTACAGTAATTGTTCATGTCCTCACCTTGACTTTCTGAATCCTGCACTTTTTCATTTAAAATATATCAAATGCTTGTGAAAATATGAATTAGTTTACCTCTCAGCTTCATTACATAGACAGACAGACAGACACCACCACAGATACCTGTGCTGAACTTTGTTCCAATTTGTAAATACTTTTTTACAGACATCTTCTTTAATCTTCTTTGGCTACTAGTTTGTTTTTTTGTTGTATGAATACATAAAAAATTAGTCCTTATTATTTGTTGATTAGTAATTAGAACATGTATGCTTAATGAGTTTAGTGAGGTGAGAGTACAAGGTTTGTGAAACGTATTGAGTTTGATCCTCAAAGCTCAAATGTGAGTTTTTGTTCTGTATTGTCTAACTCACCCACTCATCAGGGTAAATGGCATACAAAAGTGAGCATGTGCGATCCCACACATCCCAAACCGTTTTTCCCTCCATGCCAAGTGCTCTCCGACTGGCTCTGTGGGCGTAAGTACCTCTATTAGATGCCTCCCAATAATTGGCATAGCCTTGGCAACCCATCTGTGCTGTTCAAAAGGACCTGGATTGCTCATTAATCCAAGTGTTCTATTGTTCAGCACAAGCGTAGAAACTTCAAAGAACATGCAATATTTATATCTATGACACAAAAGCTTTCAGCATCTTTCAACCACAGAACAGACAACTTCAATCTTTTGACTAATGTGGGGGCTATATAATGTTTGGAGACATGTTGCTGAATGAAGGTGTTACCCTTCCTCTTGGACAAAATTCTACTTTTGGGTCTGAGGTAGAAGAAACCGATCTTTAGTAAATAGTAAACAGAAATTATTCATGTACTTATTGGAAATATATCCTATTGTGTCATGTTAGGATTGTGTAGATTCTTTTTTACACTCACCAAGGTACACCTTGCCAGAACCGGGTTGGACCACCTTTTCCCTTCAGAATTGTCTTAATCTTTGGTAGCCTAGATTTAACAAGGTACTGAATACATTCTTCAGAGAGTTTGGTCCATATTGAAATGACAGAATCACACAGTTGCTGCAAATTTGCCACGATATGTTCCACCACATCCCAAAGGTTCTATTGAGTTTATATCTGGTGACTTTGAAGGTCATTAGAGTCCAGTGAACTCATTGAAACCAGTCTGAGATGATTCCAGCTTCATGACATGGAGCCTTATCCTGCTGGAAGTATCAGAAGATGGAACACTGTGGTCATAAGGGATGGACGTGGTCACTAACAATACTCAGATAGTACTCACCTTTGCACTAACAGTATTTGCGACAGAATGAAAAGCTTTATTTGTGTGGGCTTGTATGATTAAGTGAGTGTGAGCTGCAGTTGTATTGTGCACATTTTAACTAGTTTAAATGTAAAGACTATTTTACCCAACAGGTATGTGTGTGACTACTGAATGTGTGTGTAGACGTGCACCTGTTACAATCTTCTTTTTTCTCTAAACTCTCCTCTTTTACCTTTCTTTTTTTGCCACCCCCCCCTTCTTCTTTTCCGTCCAGTCCAAAAAAACCCCAAACATACTTAATATTAATACATTTTAGCATGAAATACAACAGGGGTTTATACTCAATAAATCCCCGCTGTGACAGTAAAATCTGCCCAACACAAGAGGCTTGCAGACAGGACAAGTTAAAAAAAAAAAAAACAGTACTCATGTAGGCTGTGGTTTTGGAACCATGATCAGTTGGTACTAAGGGGCCCAAAGCGTGTCAAGAAAATATCCCCCACACCATGACACCACCACCACCAGCCTGAACTGGTGAAACACGGCAGGATGGATCCATGTTTTTAATCTTGTTGATGCTAAATTCTGACTCTACCAGCAGAAATAGAGACTCATCAGACCAACAACGTTTTTCCATCTTCTACTGTCCAGTTTTGGTGATTCTGTGTGAATTGTAGCCTCAGTTTCATGTTGTTAGCTAACAGGAGTGATACCTGGTGTGTTCTTCTGCTGCTGTAGCTCATCTGCATCAACATGTTGATCGTTCAGATTTTATCCAGTGATTATTTGAGTTTCTGTTGTCTTTCTATCATCTGGAACCAGTTCAACCATTCTCCTCTGACATCAATGAGACATTTCTACCACAGAGCTGCTGCTCACTGGATATTTTCTCTTTTTCTGACCATTCTCTGTCAACCCTAGAGATGGTTGTGGGTGAAAATCCCATTTTATCAACAGTTTCTGACATACGATGATACCAACGTTCAGACACTTTTCTTCTCCGTCCTGATCAGTTTGAACTGCAGCAGATCGTCTCGACCACGTCTACATACATACATGCATTGAGTTGCTACCATGTGATTGACTGATTTGAAGTTTCTGTAGTTGGACAGGTGTGCCAAATAAAGTAGCCAGTGAGTGTAGTTTAATGTTGAATTGATCAGTCATAACTAAGTATGTGTGTAGGGCCATAACATGTCATACAGTGTTGTATATTTGTTTTATTTTAATAACCCTGTCGAACATTTAGATCTACTTCCTCCTGATGGGATTTCTAAATTTAGGATTACACAAGGGAAGAGTCTTTGCTTTTGTGATTCCCCTTTTCATTTAAATTAGGTTTTATTCTGAGTGTTCTTCTCCTCCATTGAGATGCCTGGAATGCATTGAGATACTTGGCTTCAGTGAAATATTTGGAATTACTGAACGTTTCTCATCTAATTCAAACCAGTCTAGAATTCATTTACAAGGACCCAATTCACGACCACGGTTAACTCAAGGTGCTATAAAAAAAGAAACATCAAATTGACCAAGTGTTATTCAAGTAATTCCAGACATTCTTGATAATCCAATTGAGTCCATATCATTCCAAATTCTCTTGATTTTATTATAGTAAACTAGAAGTGACAAGCAGATTACGTCCAGAACTTTTACATGTAATTTCATATGCTAAACAAACAGCAAGCTTGCCTCGCTGTTTATGTACACTGTTAGCCCGGATGTCATCTCAACTCGAACAACCAATTCCAATGTACATAAATAATTTAAGTGTCATAGTATTACTATCAAATTTAAGCACAATCTACAAAATCAAAGTAGAATGAACTTACAATTGAAAGTAATGTTATGGACGAGTAACTTTAAGGTAATTGTGATTGAATGTTTAAGTTTTGGTCTCAAAATTCCGCTGCATTCATGTACTGTTGGAAGATGTAGTTCCCAAAGTCATTTTTCAATTTAGTGGATGCTACAAAAATGACTTTTTATATTTTCATACTAAAAGCATTTAAAAAAGACATGCCTAACTGTTACCTTTCATTTTAAATGTTGTTCAACTATGCAGAAACACTTTTTAAGCTTTATATTTCAGTCTGATATAATATAACCGATTTTTCTGGTAGCACCTGAACGCAGCATAGAGCACCTGTCTGAGGACCGTTGCAGTACGTCACACAGGGGCCGTTCTACACTGTTGTGGCTATGATTGGTACATTTTTAGATTGGTTACATTATGTTTTGTCAGCATCGAGTAGTTGTTTATGGTTAATAATAATCTTAAAAACTACCAACAGATTTATGAATATACTATTGCCTAAACATAGGACCCAACATGATGAAACAAATAATAAACTTTACGCACACAGGCTCACAACTAATCCACTTTAACAGTTAGTATCTCCAGTTAACTGGTTACAAAAATTGAAAATATTAAGGTTAAAGTAATGACTAACCAGAAAAAAACAGGAAAAGACAAGAAAATAAAGCTTGAAACTAGTTTTTATTTTGATCTTTTTTTTCTTTCTTTCTTTTGTAGCTGGACTACGTAATTTCTACGTATGTCCTGCACGGTCCTGAATGTGTTTAAATGTCTTTTCCACATTTGACACATCCCCTGGTGGACACGTGAGCATCAGAAACAGCCGCAAAAACCTACAATTTGCTTTCAGAACCGTAAATGTAATCCTAACCTTAACCAGCATTTTTAAATGCCCAGAGGTTGTCTGACCACGTGATCAAAACGAAACCTAAAATCTATTGTAGTGATGGTTGCAGTTTGTTGGGCTTGCTGTCAGATCTGGCAGCGCAAGGAATTGTGGGTAACCATTTCTTTTGCCTGTCTGGTTAGAATTGGGTTTAAGTTTGAGTTTTCATGTATGTGTTTTGTTGTCTGACCGTTTAACACCGTTTCCATTTGTTATTTTTAGCCTGTTGTGTTTCACTTCTTCCTGCACCCTGAGTGAGAATGACGGAGAGACTGTTGACCACCCCTCTTATTATGTTGTCAACGCAATGTTGAAATACTCTACTGAGCGCTTGCAATGTAGAGATCAACTTTTAATAAGCAGTAGTTTATCCTGTAATATAGCCTTTGCTTAACGCTCACGTCCGATTTAGCATTTTATTCCCTTAATGTAATCTAGCAGAATTGGGCAAAGGGATTCTTAAGGTAAATCAACTTGGAGGTTAGTGTATTCAGCTTCAAGTTAAGTGTGGAATAAATATATAAAGAAATTGATCTTACTAATAATGGTACGTTGAATCATCTTGAAGACTAGTACATTTAACTTAAAATTAACAGTGGAATGAAATGTCAATGAAATTAATATTACTAATTATTTTAAGTTTAATCGACCTGGAAGTTTGTGCACTTAACTTAAAATTAACAGCAGAATGAAGTGTCAAAGCAATTAATATTACTAATTATTTTATGTTAAACTTAACATTACTTAATTTTTTTAGGGCAACCACTTTCTATAATTTTTTTTAGTAAACTCTACTTATCCGGGCTTACAGTGTACACAGAAATGCATCTTCCAAAACATTCAATGCAAAAACATGAACTCAGAAGCTTTTTGCTTCGACTTGATGCAATAGGAGTTACGGCTTGATCTGAGCGAAAGGAGAAAATAGGCAACAGAAAGAAATGAGAAGAGGTTTCTGGGGGAGGGAGTGTAAATGGAATATGACCCCCAAACGCAACAAATAGTTCATTATATAATGACAGCTAACAAAAGAAACCAAACAGGAACTAAATCATGGGATCAACTGTAACAAGGGGAAGACAATAGGTAAAGCGGGGGGGGGGGGGGGGGGCTGGCTTTAACAAGCTTACAGGCCAGGCAGACAGCAGCCTGATGAACTGATCCCACCCAGGAATTCAGCCACCGCAGGAGCAAGGGTTGCTGGGGGTTTTTCACCTCTGTGCTATCCTAGGTATGTTTGTGTTGGGAGTGGGGTCATCTGGACCCCACAAGACAACGAGCTCAACTTTATTTGTCAATGATTCTTGATTTTCACTGGTGACGGACATGATATCCTCTCCACCTTCTTCCACATTTGCCATGGGATGGATCCCACACAACACCAAGACACCCAAGACCCTAAGACAAGGTCCTAACATGGGATTTGTTTTTCCTTTCGTCATATTTCATTTAAAGTGTAATTGCTCTGAAAAACTCATGATCTCTTTTTGTTGAAAACATCTACAAATTCATATCATTTGTTGGGAATTGAGATAGTCCATTCATCCTTTTGTTTTACTTGGTGGATCCCTTTTGGGGTCACAGGGCTGCCAGACCCTGTCCAGGCTACTGCTGTGAAGGCAGGGAACAGCCTGCAGGTCGTCAGTCTGTTGAAGGGTCTAATGGAGATAGTGTGACATGTATACAGGTACGTCGGCCCATGTCTGCGTTCTCTTTGGTCCCTCCTGGGATTTGAGTGAAAAAGTCAGACGAGCAGAAAACAAGCAAAGGTGACGTGCAACCAGGTTATAAGACATACGGCTTACAAAATGTCCAAAATAAAGCTGATTCTGCCCCTTTAGAAGTTGCTTCATTGCGTTGCAGTGTAATGTAAGCGTGTCAGACACATATAAGGGGGGCAATTGTCCACAAAATGAGTGCAAAGGTAAATGAAAGTCACTAAAAATCAATTCCTGCTTTAAACAAACATACTGGGATGAGAGAGACTGATAAATGAATCATTCAACTGTTATATAGTTAACTCACGTGTGCACAGAAGCATTCAGTGTTCTTGTTTCATCCCTTTTTTATTTTTTGCATATGTATCAAATCAACTGTAAATGTGTCACAGAAAATAAAGTTAATAAAAATGTTAGCCTCAAAAAATACTAACTCATGACAATTACAAAAAAGCGCTAAAAATATGTTTTAGGGTAAACCAGTGGGGGACTGATGCTGGATTCACACCGCAAAGCGGAGTGTGCGCAGAATTCACTTCACCTCCAGTTCACACCAGACACAGTTTTTCATGAAGGTCAATACACGTTCCTGTTCAGCTGTGGTTATTTACAGCTGCTACAATAATTTAACCATTGATATGTAACACTGGATTGAAATCACGTGACATACGGCGTGACAGATATGAGGCATTGACTCTTCCAGAATGATCAACGCAGGAGGTCCAAATAAGTGTGAAAGGAACCACAAAAGGGGACACAATGTTTTGCAATCAACTTCAAAAACCCGATAATAATCCGATGAAGAGGAATCATCACAGGACAGGAATCACATTTTAATAGAGAGAAATCAGGCTGGCGACTCACAGGTAGCATGCTAGCTATGTTTTTAATAATGTTAGATGTTTTAACAGATGGCTGATGAAATTCATGTTGCTGCACTGCTGTGCTAACAGAGTAGCACATAGCTACTTCAAGAGCCTTCGAGGCTAAATCACAGAGAATTTATGAAATACTCGTCACCAGTGTTCTTTCTTGGTGTCACCGACTGGAGAAAGTCCAGCTAGAATCTGCAGCGCTAACGCTAACTTTCTGCTGAGTGACATAAACACAACAGAGAGCAGACATTAGTGAAGGAGCTGAGGACTAAAACTTCAACCTGCCACAACATTTACAGCTATTATCTCTGTGTTTTCAATCTTAACAGTTTGACAGATGATATTATCCATTTTCTTAAGTTTAAAAATGTTTCTTGTATCAGCTAAAGATGCTAGCTAAATTTGCTAAAAATTTGAAAGTCATTTTTGAATGCAACTCTTTACCATTTATGTAACCCAAAAAAAATAAAAGTTGTAGTTTCATTTGAAAATGTGGTTAAAGATGTTTATTTATTTAGCACTTTGAAGTATTTTTTTTATAGAAAAAGCCTTTTGTTATTAAACTTTGTCAGTCATTCATTCCATTGAACATGATCCTTTTCCCTCCCTCCTTTCTGGTCTTGGATGACAAACATTTACAAGCTCAGTTAGATATTTTAGCACAGAGGCAAAATCAAAAATCACTAATATTTAGAAGCTGATAATTTGACAGAAATACCTTACCTGTAACAGTAAAAGTTGCAATTATTGCACTATTTACCAATTAATCTTTATAGATAATATATATTTAAATATACCACACGAACAATCATCTTCCAAGCTTTAATTTGGGCCATATTTTATAAAAATCGGTTGAGGAACGAGAGAGCTGGACCGATTTTTGTGGTTGCTGTCTGCCCGTCCTCCACTGAAACAGCAGCGTTCTGCTGCCATGACTTCTCTCTGCCACTCTCTCCAGAAAACCAGAAAATTTTGGATAGAGATTCCCTCTCACACCTAACTGAGGAAGGGGAAACCACACAGTTTTATGGCACAGAGACAGAGTGACAGTTCTCATGTAAAGCTTGAAGTCTTTTGTTCTGGATAAAGAAATAAAAAAAAAACTCTGCATTAAGCAATACTTCAATGTTCTTTAATAAATGTTTACAAAGCATCAGAAGTGTTTTTGATGAGTACGGTTGGTAATGGTCATTGTTTGGGGGGATGAGTTGGAGACTGGGGGTTCTCCACATTCGCTGATTTGGATTATTCCCGGAGGTCTCCGGTCCCTAATCCCTAACGGCGGGGTCACACTGGACGCGGAAGTTCACACCAGACGAGCATTTTTGCGCGGCGGTCCACAGGCGCTTCTGCTAGATCTTTTTTTGTCTTCACCATCATGGTTGATAATTTCATAACCTAAAGACATTAACCCATGTTTCTGCTAAGAAGAACTGCTCTCTGCAGTTGTTTTACACCCAAAACCCCGCCCACCCGCTCTATCAGCCCACTGTATTGATCTGTGTGCGCGCTCGTGTGCGTCTGTGTGTGTGGGTAAATTAATGAACTAAAATTATTAACCCATGTTTCTGCTAAGAGCAGCTGCTCTCTGCATCTCTTTTTTTCTCCCCAAAACCAGCAGCCCCGCTCCGGAGTCTGCTCACTACGTTGATCTGTGCGCGCTCGTGTCAGTCTGTGCTGTGTGTATTTTATAAATATTACCCCCTGTTTCTGCTAAAGTGAGCTGCTCTCTGCTTCTCTGTTGTCGTTTTATTAACCCCGAAACCCTTCACCCGCACCGGAGTCTGCCCACGTTGATCTGCGTGTCTGCATGTCCAAAAAAAAAAAGTGTGCGTGTCTGTCTGTTTTGTGTGTCTCTGTGCTCGCGCGCGCAGGTGTGTGCGTGCGTGTTGTGACGATATGTTATATCCATGTCTACAGTCTGTTTAGACACAAAAACATGATCAACTGGTTATATTTTGAAAAGAAACCGGATATTCTCATGTATCTTGATGCAACTTCCTGCCAGAAATGACGTGGAACGTTCGCGGCTTGCGCACAAAATAGGTCAGACGCCGAAACGATCCGCTGCACCGCGCGGGTCCTCCGCTCCGCGTCTTGTGTGAACGACGCCATAGGATAACAAGGGCGCCGAATGGAATGTTCCGTTCCGCTTCGCGGCGCTTCCGCGTCCAGTGTAACCCTGGCGTAAGGGAGGAATATTGTATTTTTCATCTCTACAGTCTGTGTAGATATATAAATATGATTGCATTTGTTTAGAGCGGTATTTTATCGTGAAAAATTCTATTCAACTTATATGACAGCACAGCAACATTGTAGATGGTGATGATGCTGTATTTTCCTAGTGCATGTGTCACAACAAAGAGTTGGAATATGAAAACGTGAGGTTTTTTTTCATAATTAACACTTTGTAGACGCTTTTAAAACAGATAGATATTTTTCTTTAAAGAAATTGCAACTTTTGTAGGAACTTTTCACAAGCAACATCAGGTGTTTTAGGATACAACAATCATAAACATCTGCCGTGTAATCCTGGAGGGTCTGATATAAGTAATAATTGAGTGGATAAGGTAAAAATAGAAAATTATGACCCCACCATCGGAATGTTGCAGCAGAAATGGAGACTCATCTGACAACGTCTTTCCCATCTTCTGTTATCCAGTTTTGGTGAGTCTGTATGATTTTAGCATCAGTTTCCTGTTTATAGCGGACAGGAGTGGTACCCGGTGTACGGGAGAGGTACCCAGCATACGAGAGTGGTACCCGGTGTACAGTAGAGGTACCCGGTATACGGGAGAGGTACCCGGTATACGGGAGAGGTACCTGGCGTCCGGGAGTGGTACCCGGCGTACGGGAGAGGTACCCGGTGTACAGTAGAGGTACCCGGTATACGGGAGAGGTACCCGGTATACGGGAGAGGTACCTGGCGTACGGGAGTGGTACCCGGTATACAGTAGAGGTACCCGGTATACGGGAGAGGTACCTGGCGTACGGGAGTGGTACCCGGCGTACGGGAGAGGTACCTGATGTACGGGAGAGGAACCCAGTGTACAGTAGAGGTACCCGGTATACGGGAGAGGTACCCGGCGTACGGGAGAGGTACCCGGTATACGGGAGAGGTACCTGATGTACGGGAGAGGTACCTGATGTACAGTAGAGGTACCCGGTATACGGGAGAGGTACCCGGTATACGGGAGTGGTACCCGGTATACAGTAGAGGTACTCGGTATACGAGAGTGGTACCTGGCGTACGGGAGTGGTACCCGGCGTACGGGAGAGGTACCTGATGTACGGGAGAGGAACCCAGTGTACAGTAGAGGTACCCGGTATACGGGAGAGGTACCTGGCGTACGGGAGAGGTACCCGGTATACGGGAGAGGTACCTGATGTACGGGAGAGGTACCTGATGTACGGGAGAGGTACCCGGCGTACGGGAGAGGTACC
Organism: Oryzias javanicus; assembly: GCA_003999625.1. NCBI lineage: Eukaryota > Metazoa > Chordata > Actinopteri > Beloniformes > Adrianichthyidae > Oryzias > Oryzias javanicus. The sequence goes on along the minus strand of CM012442.1, from coordinate 3,010,121 downwards.
CAGTGTACAGTAGAGGTACCCGTATACGGGAGAGGTACCCGGTATACGGGAAAGGTACCTGATATACGGGAGAGGTACCCGGTGTACGGGAGTGGTACCCGGTATACAGTAGAGGTACCCGGTATACGGCAGAGGAACCCAGTGTACGGGGGAGGTACCCGGTATACGGTGTATAGGAGTGGTACCTGGAGTATGGTAGAGGTACCCGGTGTATGGGAGTGGTACACTCCTATACTGAGTTGCTGCCATGTGATTGGCTTATTAGAAATTTGCATTACCAAGAAGTCGCAGAGGTTTGCCTGATAAAGTTTCCAGTGAGTGTTTAAAAATATTCAGTCTCAACACATTCATTGTGGCATCACAGACTTACATCTCTTTGTCTTGTTAAAAAAGGGTTTTAAAAACTAGTTATTAACTTTCTGGGCAATGGTTTATTACATCGTTAGATAGGTTTTTGCTCATTTAATGAGACATAAACCAAGGCCAACAAAAATTTGTTATGATATTCTCTGACAGACATGGAGATGTACTTAACACTCCCTCAGTAAATACTTTGTGATTTCTTGAATGGCACAAAAAAAAAAAAATCACAATATCTCTGTTATCAATCAGTTCTATCAATGACAACAAAGATTGTTTTACTGAGGGCTCATACTATAACAGAAAGAAATGCAAGATGTACAACATTTTCAGATGGTTAATAAAAAAAGTTGCAGAATCAGGTTTTTGTATGGTTTTGCTTGTTTATTTTAGTTTTTTGTTCCAAGCAACATTAGTGAGGACAGAAGCCATTTAAGTTCTTCTTCTTCCTTTTTCTTTTTTTCCAGTCTAAAAAAGTGAAGCTTAAAATCAACTTCACTTTGACGTAACAATATCGTGTTTGTGGCTTATATTATGACAGCAAAAATCAATGTTTTTCTCCAATAGTCAAGTTGATTTGCTGAAACCCAAATTTAGTTTGAGAAGAAGCGAGGCTTATTGCTTCTGGCAAACTACCATACAAACATGTCGGATTACCTTGGATATTTTAAAATAACATTACAGTAATCAGAGAACTACATTTATAAAAATGACCAAAATGAAAAGAAACAAGACTTAAACCACATATGCAGAACCACACTGGATTATGGGGAAGTTGTGGCTGATTTAATGGTAAATGTAATTACTCAAACTCAGGACGAGGAGCTGTGAGCTTCACCTCTTTCATCTTTTTATATTTCACATTCCTTAGTTTATATTCTTTCAGCATTCTTTTTTACTGTCAAAGTCAAGGCCCGGGGGCCGGATCCGGCCCTCCAGATCATTTTGTTTTATTATTATTAATGGCCTGTTTTTATCTTGTGCTTATTTTTGATAAAATATATTTTTATGGAGAGTAAAATATCAAAAGTTGTTTAAGGTTTAAATGGATTTATTCTGGAATAATATTCCTGCTATTTTTTTTTCATAATCATGTTAAAAAAATGCGGTTTTAAAGTTTTAAAATTGACATTCTGCTAACTTTTTGGATTATTTTGGCGTTACTATGATTTTTTTGACTATAGCTTTGAGTATAGCTAATATCTTAGCTAAATGCTCGCAGCTCTAAGGTGTGTTTTGTATTTTGGTCCCCTGTGTGATAGAGTTTGACACCCCTGATCTAAAGAAAAATTATGAATGAGAGTCAGATGTGATAAATTCTTTTAGAAAGTTGTAGCAACTGGACCTTTTCACATAGGAACTCCTTTGCCTATAGAGTTCTCCTGTAATCATTCGTTCAGGTCGGATTCAGCTCAGACAATCCTCACAAACATGGTCTGGAAAGAGTTGTTACAGCACACACAAGGTTGAAGCAGGAATTTGAGGCGAGTTCTTGGAAGGTTGAATAACAGTGAACATGCAGAGCTATGTACTGAGCTGCAAATCAGCTGATAGGAGGAAAGATATAATCTCTGTATCTCTGACAGAACACAAAATAACATGATAAAATTAAACGGCGTGCCAAATTTAAAGTTGCTATTAGTGAAACTGCAAGCTTGGTGGGAGTGGCCACGGATGGAGCGATTTTGGGAAATGGTGGTTTTACAGAGGAGCTGTGGATACAACAATTCTGCATGACACTCAACTTTTGATGAGCTGTGGGACGACTTGTGGCGCCCGCCTTGTGGCGCCCGCCGTGCGGCACCCAAGGGGCTGCAGAACTGAGCGTGGGATCCAGTTGTTGGTTATGTGACTCATTTATTTCAAATAAAGTGCAGTTTTGCGAAATATGTCACTTTAAAAAAGCAGCCTCCTCCAAGTTAACAAACTTTTTTCTTAATTTTAAGTTTTTTTTCAAAACCGTTGAGTTTCCATTGGGAGAATTTATTATCGCAAATTTGATTAGCGCAATTTCATAGTCAATGGAAACACAGCTACTGCCAATTTTAGCTTCACTGAAAAGTGTATTTGTTTCTTTAATATATCTGCTAAATGCCAATCCTGTTATCAATATCTTTTTTTTTAAAAGAAACTTTTCCTATTTTTCCACCAGAAACCAGAGCTTGTCTCTGCTTGAAGACATCAACAGCAAAAACAACTCCTCGGAACATTCCATTAGAATAGATCTGCTGTGTGATTTGCCGTCAGTCTGCACAAACATGTGATTCGGAGAAAAATGGCAGGTAAATTAAAGATATGATAAGCATTGCAGTTCTCTGGAGCCGCTAGTGATTAGATCAACCAATTTGCTAGAAATATCTGAAAGTGAACGCTTTATTGAGCATATAAAGCAGTAATTGTGTTAAAGTGATTAATGAGCCTTCATTTTTGATCTTTTCAAAATGCAACACTAATGCTGAGGCCAATTATCCCCTAATAACCACGTTTTTTTCATCATGTGTGAATGACCAAACCTCGACACGCTTTTCTGCCAAAATCAAAGTTTAAAATAAAGTTTAATTCATTTAACTTGGAGAGACTTTTATAGATTCAACCCAGCTCAATCAAACAGACAGTGGAATGATAGCAGATGAAACCAGCATACAGAGGTGTGTTCAAGTCACACCCCTCACTGTCCCCCAACAACGCTGCAGTTTACACTACCGTCCCAGGACAAATAACCCATGGGGAGAACATGGAGTAATTGGCAGTTTAAGGATGATTTTTGTGTAATCTGTAACTTTACACATTTTGATTTTGGGTCTTAAAACAGCCCGAGTGAAGAAAAACAGGGGAGACAGAGTCCTGACAGTCTCCGGCTAAATAAGAGAAGTCTTTCAGAAATCTATCCTCGTCTGACATGTTCACTTGGAATAAATGGACTGATGAATGTTCTCTGTTATTAGGAAGGTCACTGGTTAAGTGGGGAATAGTGTGCTGCCAATTTTCAGACTCATTCATTAAGCAATGTTGACAGAATTGGCATGAAAGTGCAAACAATGCTTCTTTGGAAACATTAGTCCTTGTAAAATAAACTTCTTTTTAAGAAAAACCTACTTACTTTTGATTCCATGTCCATCGTGTTGTCAGTTTAGGAGATTGAAATTTGCTTAGTGTTTCCATTTGTACGCCATAACCCTTTAACACCAGAGCTCCAGTGTTTATGTTCTTTGTTGTTTATTGTTAACACGATTACTCTCGCAGATTCTGAAGGAGAAAAGCGACTCGAAACACGTGTGAAAAACCTCAAGCTAGAATACAACCTGTTAGAATAATATCTGCTCCAATGAAAGATTTTCAATACAACCTCAAATATTGAAGGTTTAGTCAAATTTGTAATTTGATTTGTGAACAATCTAAGAAAGGAAATGAAAATATATATATAAATAATATATATAACAAATAAATATAGTTAACTTAAAATAAATATTGTTCATTTTTCTGTTGAACTTGGTAAAGTTACCTTTTTATTATTTTGGTAAATTGTGTTAAACAGCGTTCAGCTGTCAGCTTTGCAGTTTCAAACCCGAACACTGGAAGTCCAATTCACATTTTCTGTCCTGCCTCCATTTTAACTGACATCACTGTGAAAAGGGTCTCTGGATAATTATAGGAGAAGAAAAAGGAAGTCAAGTATAACAGGGGTTGTAGCAGTTTGAATCCTCCCACTCTTCTTCAAGTAAATAATTCAACTTTTGGCAAACCTAAAGTTTAATGGTTGAAGTATGTTATGTTCAAGGGATGCAACAATATTCAATAAAAACTGAACCGTTCTTTACGCGTTCCACGGTGCGGTACGACATTTTTACCGGTACGCATTTTATTTATTCTGGGAGGCCAAATGCTAAACACAATCTAGACCAGGGCTGCTCATTCCTGGTCCTCGAGATCTACCACCCTGACTGTTTTCCAGATCTCCAAGCCCAGCCAGCTGTTGATTGGCTCAGTCAGATGTCTCCACAATCTGATTGAAAGAACACACCTGGTCCAGGTAATCAGCAGCAAGCAGTACAGGGAGAGCTGGAAAACAGGCAGGTTGGTAGATCTTGAGGACCAGGAATGAGCAGCCCTGATCTAGACACTCATACCTGGGGGGGGGGATGCAGTTCTTCTGTGGCTGGCGGCGTGCGTTCCGGCGGCCGCTATCAGTGTCCTGGCAAACGTGCATAGAGCAGAATTTTAAGACTTCTGCTTGTGTTTTCGTGGACATTTCATTGGGGGTGGCGCTTGAATGCGCGTCGACGCAGCCGGTGTGTGAGCAGCTCCCGGCTCGTGTTTGAAGACGCGCCGCCAACGCTAACACCTGCGGTGTGGAGACATCTGGGTTCACTGTCAAACATGAGGATCAGGAAGTCAAATGTGTGACAAGAAGTACAATATCTGCAAGATTTTCCTCATGTCTACATCGTACAATGTGGGAATAAACATCCAACATGCAACCAACCTCTGATGTCATCATCCAGACATGTCACGGTCTGAAAGTCAACAACTGACCAGAAAACACAATGAAAACATCCCAGATCTATTTCTAATGACTAACAGTGTTACCTCAGATAAACACCAGAAAATATCTGACAACATCAGTGTTTATTGGTAAAGATCTGCAGTCTTTTTTCAGTGGTTGATAATGAGGTTTTGTCATTTAATGAAAACAGTTGATCTACAATATAGAGTACCAGCACGTCCAGATTTCACAGAAAAATCTACATATAGCTGCACTTTATGAACAAGTGCACAAATTGAAGACAACTTGGTAAAAACGCACAACTGTCCACATACAGCTGCAGCTAAATCTCTGTAAATGTTCATTATATGACGGTTCTCACACCGGTAAATAAAGAGTGCAGTACTGCAGAATGTCAAGACTTGAGAGAACAGTTTAGATTGTTGGAGTTTATTATATTCATGTTACAAGTATTGAGGACTGAGACACTTTTACATTTAATTCAACTGTTTGCAAGTTTACAAGAGTTCTATTTAAGTGTGATTCTGTAATAACTGTGAAGAGCTGTGCACTTGATAAAAATCTGATTTCTTTTTTATGTTGCTTCAGTTTGCAAAAGAAATCAGAATCTGTGGAACAACAGCTGCATCCCTGCTATGTACTGTATGTATAAGTGCTAATGTGTGTATTTTATAAATAAGAGATATTAAAAAGATTTTTTTACATGATTTATCTATGTTTATCTATGTATAGATACATATTTCTATTGTACATCTTCAGTTTTTTTTTTCATTTTGATTGCTTGAAATAGACCAATTATGATGCAAAATGTCAAAAATTGTTTTGAAATATTATGGACAGTTAAATAAATTGTTTGGGAATGTGTAGAGAGGTTACTAAATGGATGCAAATGAAATGAACTTCTACATTTTTTGCATTTTCAGGTTTGACTCAAACACTAAATCATGACCATGTAAGCTGCACAGGTTCCTTTAGGAAACCTTCTAGAAATAAAATGTCTTGTAACTGACTGGGTTTCATATAATACAGTTAAAATGTGTCATTTAAAGTGGTGAAGAAGTCATTAAAGGAACAACTAACCCACGGTCATCTGTCTGATCAGCAGCCAGTCCAGATCAAGTACTTGAACAAACAGCTTGCAAGAGATGATCCCTTAATGGAAGCGGCCCAACTTAAGGGTAATGAGTTCACTACTCATGGAAAATAGAAAGTGATCTAATCCTGTTCTGTATCCTGTGCTGTTTTAGACTGGAAGCATCACGGTTGTAACACGGGGACGACTGCAGACAGAGAGAGTTTTTAATAATCCAGATTCATAAAAACGGCACAGTTCAAAATAAAAAGGGATGGAAATGATTATGGATCCGTGCTGCTGCAATGCAGCCTGAATGCTCATGTTTTATTTTATTTTTGTGTTTTCATGGGCTTATCAAAGTGTGTGCATGTCTGGGGGGATAAGGGGCGGGGTAACACAGCTCAGCACCATAAGAAGAGGAAGCAGAGGAATTTTTGGAAACGAAGGCTTCAGATCATTAGAAAAATGGCTTTTTAAGACTTTTAGGAGGTGGATTTTTTGTTAAAAACTTCACAGTCCTAAAGGTGGGTGTGTTAAAGAAAATAAAAAATGTGTGGTAGTGGTGTTTTTTGATTTGGATTTTGGCCTCTGGTGCGATTGAGTTTGACAACCCTGGACATCAAAATTAAAAACAAAACAAAGCAAAAAAAAAAACTTAAAGTAAGGTAAAAAATATTTTTTCAAAAAAAAAAATTCTGGTCACTATCTGGCAGAAGTTGGACCAAGTCATTGTTTTACCAGTCCGAGTCAAGTCCCAAGTCAAAAGCAGTCAAGTCCCAAGTCAAGTCCCAAGTCGAGTCACAAGTCAAGACCAACAAGTCTCAAGTCAAGTCACAAGTCCTACCATAAATGTTTCAAGTCCTTTCAAGCCCCCAGCCAGCAAGGTCAAGTGGGCCCCATATGGTTTAAAAGTGGGCAGAAAATGTGGGCCCCAATTGGGTTTGTCCACAGTTTCCATGGTGGCCCCAGCTTTGTTGCCTGGTGGACAGCGTAGCAAGCTCCGATGCCCAGAGTCCACCAAAGCAAGGAAGTTCCGCCACCCAGGAGTCAGCTAAGCTAGCAGGGTTGCCGTCCAGTCTTCCAGTCCCTGGGCAGCGGAGCCAATGCGGGCAAACAAAGCTGGGGCCACCACGGAAACTGTGGACAAACCCAATTGGGGCCCACATTTTCTGCCCACTTTTAAACCATATGGGGCCCACTTGACATTGCTGGCTGGGCCATTTCAAAAACAGAGTAATATTAATTCCACAGACTACAAGAACTGTATTTTTCAAGCATATCAGGTAAAGTTCCAGTGAGATCATGCATCCCCACTTCAGAAATCCAAATGATTTCTCTACAACAAAAACCCCGTTTACTACCACAGTTATAATGTGGTAAGCCGGAGTTGGCAGGGAACCAGTCTGGATATTATAGAGGCCATACCATGATTTTCTTAAGCCTTTCAGAGTAAACTACAGTATATCCACATATATCATCATATACTACCTTTGGAACCAAATGCTGCTTACCAGATACTATCTAGGAACACATTAAGTCGCCACAGATTAACATTTGGCTAAAGATCTGTCTACAGCACTGTATGACATTTTGGGTACAGACACACAGACAGACAGACAGACAGACAGACAGACAGGGTCTTTAATAATCCCTGAAAAAATGTAAAAGTGGTCATCTGCTGACAATCATAAAAACACATACACATAAAAGTACAATAAAAACTCTTATTTTCTGCATCGTTATAATAATAATTCTTTTAAAAATCAAAAAACTGGATTTTGTGGATTCTTTCTTCACATTGTCTCTCCCAGTTACAGAATTCTGTAAACAATACAGACCTCTCATTTTTAAATATTTGTTTGACTGAAAAATACTTTCCTCACTTCATTTACTCCCTTCGTATTTCATATTTTTATACCAAATGTTTTATTTTTTCATTATCAAAACAAATTGAAAAGATCATATAACTTGTTTTTTTTAAACAAACCTAAATTCTAATCAGCACAAGAATCCTGAATGAGCAGGACTTAGGTCACTTTGAGACAAGACTGGGACTTCGCTTTAGTTTAGACGTAAACAAATCAATGTAAACTCAGAGTTTAAGAGAGAAAGCTGTTTTAAGGGAGAAAATGAAAGTTCTGTTTTATAATTTCAGTATCTCAAATGTTACACAGAGATCTAAACTCATTAAGCTGAAAGGAAAAATGATTAAAATAATTTAAAAGAAACACTTAAAATCAAACTTCTCTCTGAGAGTTCTGGCAGTTTTGCTCTTTACAGTTACATCCATTTATTCTATCTTTAGGATGTTATGAAATAACTTATCCTTCTAAATATAATATTATATTTTTGTACACAGGTTTATATACAGCAGTGCTACTTAACACATGACTCAGTAAACCTAATTTGAAGATGGAGATCATAAACTCATACTGCTATGTTAAATCTAATTAACAAATAGAATTAAATCTATATTATTAAACTAATAGTTTTATGTTCTCACTTTGTTCTGGTCTAAATTCAGTGAATTTGTCATTTTATGATCACATTTGAAACATGGTCAGGAGAGACATTTATCCTACATGCATACAGAGGCAGTGAGTCATCAAGCCATTCCTTTTTGTTTTTTTTTCTTAACTTCCCCAATATCCGTCTGCTGACCTCAGAGAGCTGCAGGGAGTTAATAAATCACAGGAGCAGGCTCCCATGACCTAACACAGCCCAAGGAAACAGATCCTTTCAATGATGTTGAGTCACAGATCAATACAGTTTACTCATGTTCACTTGTAATCCTGGATAAGGGATTAACTACATTTGCAGTTCCAGAACTACATTATCGATGTTGTGCACCTCCCTAATATTGAGTTTGTTGTTGATAATATCATAAGCACGTCCAAACTAATTTTGACCTCGGTGTAATTACATTAATGTTCTATCTTTGCCCTGCTCAAAATATTTCTCATAGTTGGACAAAAATATGTAGTTCCTTCTTTTTGGCAAATGAATGTATCAAGCAGATAATCTGAGCAAAAAAGTGAGAGTTTGGCAGTACGAATCTTCACTACTGACAGCACCAAGCATTCAAACAGAAGCTGGCAGAGGAGTCTTTCAGTATTCTGCACCAACACTGTGAAGGAGCTGGTTCCTATACAGGCCAGTTTAAAACTATGCTCAAAAAACTGGAAATGAGAAGTACAGTTTGTTAATATTTAGTGATCCTGTGTCTCTTTATTATTATTATTCTTTATTTATTCTTTTTTTGATCTGTGAAAACTCAATCACACTTTCAGCAATTTCTGCAATCAAAACATTCAGTTCGTTTAGTAAATTCTGCTTGTGATTTGGACATTCGTACATTTTACAGTGTTTTGGATTTGACACAGTTCAGACCCATTGAAAACGAATGGAAGTTTTTTTCAAATTTCTGCAAATTATGCAATTTCTGCAGTCAAACATTCAGCGTATGTTTACATTTTATGTAGCAATTTTTACATTTTTAAGCAATTTTTTCACTTCATTCTTTAAAGCCCCCCCCACAACCATTTTTTTAATTTAAAAAAATATCTCTTAATTGTGATAATGAAGTTTTTAACCAAAATCCCACAACCTAAATGTCTTAAAAAGCCATTTTCCATGTTGATCTGAATCTTCCATCAGTAAATCTCCTCTGAGGGGGCGTGGCTTTTGGAGCTGAGTGGAGTCGCTCTGTCTCTGTGATTATGATAGCTCTGTGTCTTGCTAGCATAACTGCTGCTACACAGAAATGTCCAGCAGTATTGTTTTGAGCTGGTACCAGCTTGGACGAGTACGCGAAGAGCTTCGTGGACTGAAATATCCCTGATTTACAATCCTTTCCAAATGAGCCGCCGTTCACATTTCTGTGGTCACATCAAGAAGCTCCGTGGAGTCTGGTGGAGATTCTCCAGCGTTCTCAGCCCTGCTACCGTAAGTATTGGATAAAACTCAAACCAAAAATATGGTTTCTGTAGGAGGACAAACATGACACAAACATTCTTAACATTTTCCAATTCTGTAAAAATGTGTAGAATAGATATTCAATTTCAACACTTCTGTCAATGAAGATTAGCATCATAGCCTGCGACACATCAGCAGGGCAGGATGCCAGGGTGTGTGATGGACCATGGACCCCAAAGGTAAAAAGAGAAAAATAACTGAGGAGAACAGAGGAGCCGAAAGCGGCCTGCCCTACTTTTATTTTTTTGATTGTTTTCTTGTGATAACGAGATAATATCCTGTTATCACGAGAAAACAAGCTTGGTTTTCTCGTGATAACAGGATAATCAATAATGCTGAAGGAAGCGTCCCGCTCTCTCTTTCCCGCACAGAGATGCCGAGACTTCATCTGTTTTAAGTCTCTTTATTTTGTGGTTAACAAGAACAACAGCAGCAGAACACTCCACTAAAGTTGTTTTTAGTCTATTTTCTTTATTATCTTATCAGTGGGTTTACGCTCCTCAAACTCCTTCAGTCTGTCTCATGCACCTGCCTTCATTTCCCCCAAACCTCCAAACAGGCTGATTGACAGATCACAGCGCAGAATCTGGCCATGATGTGTTCAATGAACTCCAGACATTAGAGGTCCCGAACAGCCACTCGGCCCAACTCAGTCCACCACTAATGCTTTTGTCATTTCTACACAATCCTCAGCAAAACAAAGGAAATTTTCAGAAAAAATGTCGACAGTATGTAATCTATGGACTTTATAAGCATCAGTTCAACGTTTTCTCTGGTAACCTGCTTTGTTTGGCGGACAATGTCCAGAGCTCAGTGAACGCACCACGCAGAAACACTCGGCAGACCTGAACTCTGTCGATCCGTCAACGTTTGTTTTTGGGGAATCATTTGCATTCATTGCCAAAACGGAAGGATCGGCTGAATGTTTGCTCTGTAGCGAGAAGTTGTCAAATAACAAATAGAGTAACGTGGAAAGACACTTCCAGGGAAATCATGCAACATTTGCAGCCGAATACCCAGCTGAAAGTGAGAGAAAAAGTGTGATTGCATCACTTCTGGAGAAATTAGAGGAGCGCAAAAACAAACTCAAACTCCACTACTGCAGCAAGTTTTGTTGCAACCTGGGAGATAATAAAACGTGGAAAACTGTTCACAGATGAGAGCTTGCAGTCCTGCATCAAGATAAAAGTTACATTTTACATGGCCGATGTTGAGAAGCTGACCAGTGATGTCCGAAAACAGAAGTTCCATTAAACGGGTAAAAACACAATCCTGTCAGAGGAACTTATGTCGTAACAAAGCAGCTGTTTTTATCAAGTGATTTCTGATCTTTGTCAGTAAATGTTTGGAATGACACTTAGGGATATTATTGTGTTTTGTTGCTCAGGCCCGAGGATAAAGAGCCTCGTTAAATAAAGCAAAATCAAAACAAAATTTAAAAAGTAACATGGCCTTTATTTCTATAGCACTTAAAACACAAACATGAAAACTCCACAAATACAAAATACTTCAGTTAATATGTGGTATGCCGAGCTTATAAAACATTAACACCAAAAAAAAAATTAAACTTTATTCAGTTAATAAATAACTACAGCTAATAAGTAGCCAATTTCAATTGTTATTCTAGTCAATTTGAATAATGTTTTTAATCAATGCCAGAATCCCAAAGTGGTTTGTATGAAAAAATGATTAAAAAGCAAAAAATTTTATTAACGATGAATGAGGACGGTTAAGCAAACCAATTTACAGTGGATACAATCATTGCGTCTACTCATTTGGTAATAATATCTATCATTGTTTCATAATTTCCCTAGGTCATCATCTCTTAAAATATTAAATTTACAGTGCTAACTTTTTTCATCAGTTTGATTTTCTTTTATTACTTTATCCTCTCATCAATTTTTTATTAGTGATTTATGTTGATTTAAACAAAACAAGAATTCACATCTGCTCAAAACCTGACAAGTAAAAAAGAAAATTCAAAAATAGTCAATTTTACAATTTTGTCAAACGAAAGTCTGCTAAAACTCTTCTCTGACTCCTACAAGGCAGCACAAGGCTTGACTTTTTTCACCGGTCGATACATCACGTGAAACACCGAATGATTTATATATAATATTGGCTAAAGTCAAGGAAACCTCAATCTGTCAGTTGTTTCATTTAAATATCATTAGACAGGCACTTGTTACTGTCTTTGCTGGAGGAGCTTCATTATGCTTCCACTCCGGATCAACATGGAAGTTCTATTTTTTCCGAGAAGGGCCTTGTTGTTTTGTTTTTAGTTTTGTTTGTCTTACTATTTTTTTTACTATTTTTTTCCTTCAAAATTAGAAGATTTAATATTGACCATTTTGATGTTTTTTTAACATTCGAAGTAGTGGGGCCGGCATGGTGACACATGAAAAGAGTCAAAATTGATCTAATTTATAACTAAAAAGGGGAATTTATTAGCCCCAGATTGTGTTGTTGTACGGTTGGTTAAGCCTTAGGTCAAATCCTAATTCTTCTCTTGCCCTTAAGGCTTCTCCCTACTCCTACATTTAGCCCTCCAAAATGAAAATAGTGTCTTTGAATTCACACGATACTCCCCTCGATGAGTATTGGATGTTGAGTGCTGTCATTTGTTGGTACGTTGTAACAGTGTTAGCCATGTGACCAGCAGCGCTCAGTCATCCACTAACTACTAACTATATGGAAGAACCACTTAATCGTCTCGTTTTTATAGCTTTAAAAGTTCATGCTAAAACAAAGAGTCTAACAACATTGATGTAATACAGTTCTACACAACTTCAGCAACGGACCCACATCCACCGACGACAAAGAAATGGGTTTCTTCTCGGCAGCACAGCTTGATGCAGAACACTGTTGTTGCAGAGGGATACACAGCCAAAACTCCATGTAAGTTGAAAAGAAAGCAGTTTTGAGGACACCCTCAAGTCACATATTTAACAGATGATGAGTGATAGCACAACTGAAGGTTGGAGAAAAGCACTGCAAAATTGAGATGGCTTCCATTTGCCGACCTCAACACCGATGGTGTAGTTCACAATCAAAAAACGAGTGAGAGCACACAGTGAGTTATTGTACGAGAGGTCTTATGGTTCCAGGGCAATGTGCGAAGTTGACCGGCTGACTGATGAACACTATGTTGGCGAGTTAAACTTTCTAGTATATTCCGAAAGGTCTTTGGCCGGAGTGGGCTGGAGTTGGGGCTGGGCCGGAGTGGCCGGCTGCGGGCCAGGCCAGGGGCGGGGCCGGAGCTGGGCGGGCAGTGCCGGAGTTGGGTTCCTGGGGCAGAGTCGGACCTTGGAGGTATGGCTGCGGGCCAGAGTTGGGGCTGGTGGCTGGATTTTGCTAGTGGGGCTGTTTAGAGTGGGCTGTGCACAGTTGGCTCTGAAGCTGGGCCAGGTTGTTGGGGGATTGGGGCTTGATTCCTGGGGCTGTGAGTTGGGCTGGAGTTGTAGTGGCTAGGGCCCAAATTGTTGAAGCTGGAAATTGAGTTGGGGCTGGAGTTGGGGCTGGAGTTGGGGCTGGGGCCAGAGTTGGGACTGGAGTTGGGGCTGGAGTTGGGGCTGGAGTTGGGGCTGGAGTTGGGGCTGGAGTTGGGGCTGGGGCCAGAGTTGGGGCTGGAGTTGGGGCTGGGGAATCCCAACAGATGTGCGATTGTAAAAGCTGTAAATTACCACGAGTAAGCAGAAGCCTCTGTCGACCATCACAAAAAAATACGTGCATGCGTGAACCACACGTCACGTCCACTAAAGCATTTTACGGTCTTCGGATGTTAACAACAATAATAACATCTTAGGATGTTAATAGAGCACTTAAAATGTTTATCATAATAATAAAAACATTCACTTTTGTGTTGACAAAAACGAAAGGAAAGACACGTTAAGGATCAGGATTGTACGATTTTGCTGTTACTACAAACGGACTACAAATGTTTTCTTCTTCTTCTGTTTTACATGACGGCAGTTTACGTCCTAAGCTAAGAGGACACAGCACCACTTCCAGACACCTTATTTTCTCCGGTAATCCAAACGCGTTATTAACAGTAACTTAATAACGGTGACGAGTGGTTTGCACATTCAGGGTGAGCGGTGCAACCGATAAACTTCCGCAAATATTAAGTGCAAAACAGCAAAAAGTGGATGAAAGTGAAACAATATTGTTATGAGGAAATATCTAGTCCTTTCACCAGTTCTAATGTAGCTGAAAATCAGACAGCATGGCCCAAACTGCCCTCTTTTACTGGTTTTTGTTTTGCATAAGATATTAATGTGGAGGAAAGTGAATGAGTTTATGGCATATGTATTTCCAAACACTTTAAAGTGATTGGATTGTGTGAAACAACAATGCAAAGAGGTTCTTGGCTCATTGTTACAAATTGTGTGTGTTGTTTGTGAGCGGATGGAGTGTACAGAGAGGAGGAAGTGGGAGGTTTGGATGGTGTGGAGGTGAGAAGGATTTATATATAATGGCATTCAAAGCAAAAATAGTAGCACGTTTCAAATGGTGAAAAGACTCACGTTTTACCACAGCGTGAGTCATGTTGCACAGCTCTATGAACCCACACAGAGTGTAGAAACAGACCTACAGAGCATACACAAGCACGTCTCTTAAATTAACATTTTTCCTCTCGAATGCACCAGGAAGGTTGAGGTTAGCATTTCTCAAAGCTTGTCTTCTCTAAAAATGATCAATCATTACATTTTTAAGTTGGAAATATTATCGGGACATGCGTATGTGCCGCTTATGCGCCGGAACTTTCTCCTTGACCCGTTGTTCGGCCTGCGCTCGAGGCTGCAACGTCCTCTCTCACTCAGAATCAGCAGAACTAGATTAGTGGATAGAATACATGCAAAAACATATAATGATATTAAAGTCCACAATTTTGTCTTGAACCTGCTTCTGTATTTTTTTTCAATTCGTGCAGAACAAGCTCGGAAATTTTCAGGTCTAAAATTGTGGTTCACAAAACCACTCGTCAGCTTTTTAAGGAGAGTCAGTAGTCGTCTGATTTTTCTACGAGTCCATTACTGTTGTTGTATTCTTCATCTCCAGCAAATTTCATGGGAACACAACGCTGACGCCTCTAGCGTGAAGAATTGAATGCTGGAACATGTCATGTGACTGAATTTAGCAAGCTGATTGGCTGCAACTGATATACAGATGAATGTATTATTATTTGATAATGTGAAAATTAATATTGATTTAATACCAAATTTTTGATTTAATTCCTGTAGTTATTTTGACTAGCTTTGCAATGGTACCTTGGTGGTACCATCAGACGGGGCAACCGACCCCCCCCCCCCCCCCCCCCCACACACACACACACAAACACACACACACACCCCAAGACCCGGCGACAAAGGCGGGCGCCGCCTGGAGCAACGGCGGGCGGGTCCCAAGGAAGTTCTCCACCCCGCCCCAGAGCCAGAGAGGGAGTGATTTCAGCCCCCAGGTGCAGGCAAGCCCCCCGACGCAAGCGGCACCCCTCAGGACGGGGCCCCACCCAGCGCAAGCGAGAGGACCACCCCCCAGGCCGAGCCAGACCCCCCACCCAACCGCACACCCCATACCCCGACATCCAGGCCCAGGACGCCACACGGCGCCCCCGCCCGCCCCCATCCAGACGCCAGCCCAGACCCCCAAACCAACAGAGCCCCCCCCCCGCGCCCCAGTCAGGCACTAGGAAGCCCTGACCCCCACCTAACAGCTCCGGCAGACAACCGAGGGGTGGGAACACCCAAGCACCTCGCCTCCTAAATCATGGATTCAGCTATTGGAGACCAATAAACCTTTGAACACTTTAATCTTTGTTTCTGGTCACAAAAAATTTGCTGTTTTGCTTTTTATTCAGGAATAAAATTACACCCTACTTGTGATCACATAAAATGCCATAACTTTCTTATTTTTTGTGCTATCTAAATGATCTATTTTATTAGTCGACTAAAAACCAATTGTTTTTTCCGATTAATCGACTAATTGGCTCGTGA
The DNA here is from genome assembly GCA_003999625.1 of Oryzias javanicus. Taxonomy (NCBI): domain Eukaryota; kingdom Metazoa; phylum Chordata; class Actinopteri; order Beloniformes; family Adrianichthyidae; genus Oryzias; species Oryzias javanicus. Next base: position 2,994,211 of record CM012442.1, on the reverse strand, counting down.
ACAAGACATTACCATCATTAGCTTTAAACTAACTAAAAATACAGACAGGTTGTTTATTAAACTTTGAATGAATCGTGCAGCCTCTGTCCACCATATCAGTTCATGGGTGGTCCTGCAACAGACTGCCAACGTATTCCGGGGGTTCCAGCATCCCCCTGACCCCTAAAGGGATTCAGCGGGTTCGGAAAATGGATGGATGATCTTACGACGGTGAATTTGATACGTTATTGATCGTGTTCGTACAAACGTGATCAAGGAACATCCCTTCTGTATTAGTCAACATTTCTGATTAATGCCAGATGTTGTCAAATGATTGCCAGTAAAATAGTAAAAGCTACTGTTAGTGTACGATCAATCAAAAATCAGACTTAAAATAAATGAACAAACTTTACCCTTGACATACCTCCAAAACCAAATTGTTTTGGCATCCCAAGGCAGATTGTTTAATGGTTTGTCTGCCATGTTTTTTCATCTGATGTAACATCTTCTAGAGTTCTGGGCCTCTCTTGACAACTTTCAGACACTACAGATAAATATCACACACAGCAGTTGTTGAACAGTTGGCTGTGAGTTTCTCTTCATGTAGAAAATGGGGGGAGTTGAACACAGCACATGATGTCATCAGCACAGCTATTGGCAAGCCACGAAAATAACCCCCAATGCACTAATGGGATATCAACCACACCTCTCTCCTGCTGTGCTTTCCAGCAAGTATTATTTAGTCCAACTTAACATCAACAAGCAGAGTGATGCATCCAGTGAAAACATGTTTTTCTAGTCACCAAACAGAAGAACAAGCAGGAAAACCCCTCACTATGGAATATGCCAGGGTTGGTATTGGTCAAACTGACCCCTCAACATAAAACCTTTTTTCTTGTTAATTTGAAATGTAGTTAATGGCGTACTTCAACAAACTCATGAGGACAACTGAACTGTGACTCACTAAGATCTAAATGTAGTAGGGTTTGTTCTGTTTTTGTTTTCTCAAAGCTGAAGTGTGCTTTCTTTAAAGAGGCCACAGCATGATTTCTTTCAGAATAAATCAAATCCATATAAATGATCATATATTACCTTTGGAACACTAATAAAACAAAATATTTATGAAATTTGGGGTATTTTTGCAGAATGTGGACTTGATCTCTGTGGCTCCGCCTTTCCCTCCTTGAGGGTGACGCCCATTTCTTTACATCATTCTAGAGCCGTCTTCATCAGTGTGTCACCCACAAAAAAAAAAAATCACATTGTTTTAATTGAAGTATCTACAGTGTAGCTTTGGTAATTATCTCTAAAATTAGAATGGTGATGGCTAATGGGTTCATTTTACTGTGAAAAAAATGTCAGAAAATGTAGACAACAACAACAGATGAACATTTCAGGATATATTGAAATGATGAGAACATTGTTCTGATTAGAGCTGGCTGTGAACGTTTCTGTTCTCTTTGAAGCATCATTAATCTCCATATCAAAAATCCTTTTCATGCGTACCTTTCTGCCTTTGCTCAATAATCCACATTTAACCCAGTTCTCCCAATATATCGCTTTTTCCACCAGAAAACATTCTGCTCCCTTTTTGTACCAGGAAACAGTCTGGTCCCATTTTCTACCAGGACATAGTCTGCTCCTTTTTTCCACCAGGAAAATGACTGCTCCCTTTTTTTTTACCAGGAAGTAGTCTGCTCCCTTTCTTCCAAAAGGAAACAGTCTGCTCCCCTTTTCTACGAGGAAACAATCTGCTCCTTTTTTTCCACCAGAAAATAGTCTGCTCTCTTTTACCAGGAAATAGTCTGTTCCCTTTTTCTACCAGGTAATAGTCTTCTCTCTCTCTTCCACCAGGAAATAGTCTGCTCCTTTTCTCCTGTCTTCTTCCCAATTGCCATTCTCGGATATGTTCAGGATCCATCCCAACATGTTGTGTAGATTCCTCACCAGAATTTTCCTCACTAAGACTGAACACTAAATGGAATGAGCGTTTGTCGGCCATCACTACACCGGATCACAACACAGCCGGCATCTACACAACTGTGTTCAAGCTAGCTCACGACACTAGCTGATCACCGCTAACTTTGTGGAGAAAGTGTTAGTCTGGGGGCGGAGCAGACTCTTCCTGGAGGAGGCAGTTCTCACCTTGTGATGTAAGCATGTGAGGACCCGCCCGTATGAAGATTAAGAAGATTACTCAGAAACGCATGAACGGATTAAAATGAGGTTCTTTATAGCGAACAGTCGGGCAACCCAAAAACCTGCAGCACCTATACGGAACAACATCCGTCAACTGCTGCTGGGACCAAAGACCTCCTAAAACGTTCCATCTTACATTTCACTCCTCACTCTTCTGAGCAGTAAATGTTCCATGCAGAGAGTGGTCCCTCTTGGAAAGGATGGCCTGCATTTTGTGTTTCACAAACCTCTCCAGCACGGTCCTTTAAGACTCCACTCTACCTCCCAGAATCGACACAGCACTCTTCACCTATTTGTCTGGCTCCTTTTCTCCCTCTGACTGCGATGCAGTTACTCCAACAGACAGTGGGAAAGAACAGGGCACTCGCAACAACAGATTGATAAAACATGTGCAACATATCAGCACAGACATCCACTCCCATGATCTCCAATTTCATGCCTGACAAAGAAGGCTGGATGCCGGTGTTGAAGGCACTTGAAAAGTCAAAAAATAAGATCTTGACTTAGCCTCTCGACTCATCAGGAGCTGCATTTCCATTACACATGTGCGCAAAACTCTATTGAAATTCTAGAAATGTTGAAAAAACACAATTACACCATTTCCATTGAATCATATTTATGGTAATAAACTAGGGATGTCCCGATCTGTTTTTTTTTTTGGGCCAGATCCGATTCCGAGTCATTAGATTTTGTGGATTTGCCGACACGAGTCCCGATCCGATACTTTTGTAACATATTTAAAACATGAACAAATTAAATAAACAGATTTATGTTGTCCGTTATTTATATTTCATTAACCTTCTTTTATCATTAAAAACTTCAATAAAACACTTCTGTGAAGTAGCTTTATTAGCCACGTAAAAATAGAGCAAATATAAACTTGAAAAAAACCCAAACATTTTCTGGTTCTATAAGTGATAATTAGTCATGTGAGAAAGTTTAATGACTTTATCTTTAATATCTTTAGAGTTATTAAACATTTTTGACCAAATGTGATTCCTGTCCTCATTTAAAATTATTTAAAATAAATGATGACTCTTTTAGCATGAATTTGATGAGTGTTCATGACTAGCTCATATTAATTTTCATTTATTAGTTTATTTAGATTAGATTATGTGCTTCTTTTTAAGTTCTTAAGACATAACATTTTCCATTTTATTATCAGAGGAGTTAATTTTCTCAACTTTTGTTCCTCTTTCAGATAAATAAAACAAGGCATATCAAAGGACAGCTCGGGTCCTAAGTAGTTAATCATGGAGCTAGCATGTAGCAGTTAGCAGCTGCTGTTTAGCATCTGTCTGCAGCATGAAGAGCTTAACATTAAAAGGAAACAAAACTCTGTCTTTTTCTGTTGAAATGCCTTTAGAGGTTGTTGTTTAGAGACACTAACTGTCAGTTTAAAGCGTTTTCAAAAGATCCCGGAAGTCTAAATCTGTGATTGGCTAGCTTGATTGATCAGTCTTCTGCTTGAACTGTTGCCGGTTTCTGCTGCGTTTTGAAGGAATAACATTTTGTGATCTGTTCCTGACATGCAGACTTCTAGTGGAGTAATAATCCAGAATAATAAGATTGAAATATAAAGCGCTGATCATAATAAGAATAAATGAAATATCCGATCCTGATTGGACAACGGAGCCCGATTCCGATCGAGTCTTCAACCACGTGATCGGGCCCGATTTCCGATCTGATGATTCATTAAAAGCACGGCGATGGATGAGAACACGTGTATGGGTGACATCATAGCAGTGTAAGGACACGATCCATTCAAGTTTCTGTCACGGCGCTGGCGCTTTTGCGGTTTTTACGGCGCTTTTACAGAGGAGCTGTGGATCCAGCGATTCCGTATGACAACTTAAAATGAGCTTTGACGCCGTGGGACCTCTAGTGTTGCCCGCTGTGCTGCTCTCAGGACAGCCACTTTCTACCAACAAACGCATTTATTTCTTAAAAAGTGTTTCTGTTTCGATACGACCCACAAAACCACCTCCTCAAAAACTTTATTTTTTTCTATAAATGCGAGTTTTTTTGAAATACTGGTGTTTCCATTAAGCTAATTTATTATCACAAATCCACTTAGCATAATTTCATAGTTAATGGAAACGTAGCTTATGCATGCTAGGATCTTATGGAGCATTTACAAGACTGTCTTTAAAAAACTTTAATTGCTGTATTCATATAAACGTACATGGAAATCATCAAAACATATCACTGACCACTGCAGCTGTTAGTGCTGCCATGCTGTCATCATCATCTCTAATAATTGGATTAATGTTGCATTCAGACATGAGAAGTCAGCTCAGGTGGACTTAAAGACTGAAGTGTGTGCATGTGCGGCAGGTTAGACGAGGAGAAGAAAGCAGAGCAGGCGCTTAAACTTATAGACATCCTAAAACCCACCGAGCAACAATGAAGAGAGGAGAGTAATAAACTCTATGAGAAAAAATACATCCATTCTATTACAATGCAATAAATAATCCCCACAGCTAGCATAACCCCTGCAGCATCCCAGTGCATACAGTACTGGATGGGACACTTTATCCAAGGAACTGATGGAAATAATCAAATCTATGCTTGGCCATAAAAACTCTAAACAGCTGGGGCAAGAACTTAAAACCATACCATTTGAAATAGATTAAATCCTTATCTTACGGTTCACTAAAAGCCTGAAAGACGTCATGCGGCAAATTCTTCAGAACACGGCTCAGGCAGGACATGACACTCAGGAAAACACACAAACCTTTCAGCAGATGTCAACCCCGCACGTTAAAGGTTTGTTAGAGAGAATTCAATCATTTCTGCCAGAAAAACACAATCTACGGATGGAATTAAGGAATCCCTCAGCAGCTTTATGGAAGACTTGGAACAAACAGCAACCGAACGCGACGCAGACTCACACGGAACAGAGACGGGGATAAAAAGCATGCGAGGAAAAAGGACAAACAAGAGAACTCACCGATCATCACAGGAGTGTCAAAAACTATTTTGGCTCTTCCTCAGAAAGATTTTTTTAGTCTATCTACAAACCAGACACTTTCTTAATTCACATTTTAGTTCATCACTGGACATTTTACAATTGAAAAAAACGTAAAAATAAGAAAAGCTTCACTAAACACAGCAATAATAAATTAAAAGAATATCACAGACGTAATATTAGAAAACGTCTTCAGCGCTGGGAAGATGACCTTCATGATGATTCTAGTTGGAAAGAATGTATAAGATCCACTCACTCACTATTTATTAGCAACAGATCCAAAGAAATGCAGTACAGGAGTTTACACACAGGACTCCACAGTTTGTCTGTCACTTTTTCTGAAATGTATTTCATCAACTGGCACATACATCCATTGTCTATATGGACCTGCCCAAAAATATCAACATTCTGCCAGTGTGTCTCTAGTTCCATTTAAAAATTCGAAATGTATAAAGATCCAAGTCGTTTTCTATAGGGGCGACCTCCCATAAACAATATACCAGATGCAAACATGTCCAAATGTACATGTAAATTACTTTGGTTAAAACAAAAGTGTCTTTTATTGAATTGGATTAACAGAGAACCCTCCAACTACAACACAGTGGTTTACAGAAATCTTCAAACTCTTGCCAATGGAAAGGCTTAGTGCCAGGTGAAGGGCAGATGAAGATATTATTATCGACCTGTAGGGGCCCCTATTGGAACACTTGCCCGGGGATCCCACTGTCATAGTTCGAAGGGGTGCTGGTTCGCTGGAATGGACATCTGGTTTGATAGATCTATCTTCAATTTTCCCACTGACTGATTTCTATAAGTGGAAGTTGGACTGTGATTTATGTGGTTGATGCTAGCCTTTCATATGAAGAATGTTTATTTTGGTAGTTTCTCCATATTAGTGATAATATAAAAAACTGCATTGCAACATTTCTTGATAAAAACATGAACTTTGTCTTCTTAGAAAAACATATTTTTCAAGGTAGAGGGAAACATTTAAAGTTTTGTTAACTTTGCTCATTAACATCAGTTAATAGTTACTTATAGAAATGTTTATGCGATATATCAGTATCATGTCACTTCCTAGAGATGTTCACTTCACATTTATTCAATAAATAATTATGTAAATACTTGAATTTGTTTTAAAAGTCCTGTGTTAGTTAAGGTGAAGAGTTCTCACCAGTCACGGTTTTCTTAAATCAGAGGGATTTCTGTGACATTTAGGAATTTTTTTTACTGCTGACTTTATTAAAACAGGATTGTATATTTCTGTTAGATTACAAATAGAAACTTTTGAAATCCTAATACTATAGATAGTTAAAAATATTTGAAACTGACCAGATTTCTGCTTCCTGGGTTGTGGCACTAAACTGCTCTGAATGTGAAATGAGCAAGTTGTGGATTTGAGTCCAGATACAGTCGTGGTTGTTTTAAAGAGAGCATCTGGTGTTGACTCGTTCAAACCACTGCACCGTGGCGACCACTGACCATATATGAGGACTGACAATGGTTCACTTCCTGCTCCAACGAAAGGAAGTCAAATCAGTTGCCATTATTTTTTCAATATGGATGCCACCATGTGTGAGTTAAATGACATAAATGAGCGGGATTGGTCTGTTTGATCTCTCACCAATCAGGAATGAGTCTGTTGGAGGTCTAGACTCCATCATTTGAAAGTGGGCTTATGAGAATTTGTCATTCAAATGTCTTCTTCTGATTGGTTAATTCATAAGTTGAATAACTTAAACCCCAATAATGGTATCACGGAGAAACATAGGATTAAGAAGAACATGTTAAAATGAACAAGAATGGTTAATCTGATCCATACAATGACTGAGTAAAAGCCAGCAGGTACTTCCTGTTTTGAACGAAAATAATAATCTATCTGAGGATACAACCTCATCTTCATTACATGTCATTGTTCATAATTAAAAAAGTCATAGCTTTCATAGGAATCAAGATTCCCCCTGACCCGAGGATTCAGATATTTAGACACAAGCTACATCAGCAGTTAAAAGTCATTCTTGTTACACATTAACCCCAGAAGGACTAAAGTCAAATTCTCAAAAATTTGAAGTGCATCATCAAGTAAAATCAAGATGAATACCAGCTCAATGCTTCACCTAAAACCTCAAACAAGAAAAAAACAGGATAATGATTATTTGGAAAAATCCCCTTCTGTCTTCCGGAAACAACAGAAGGAAACATTCTTGGCTTGATTTTGTAAAACATTGTCTCAACTTGAGGGGATCACTGAACAATGCCCTTTGGTCAGAAAACATGACAGGAAGATGAAGATAAGAACAGAACAACCTCATTTTGGGAGGCAAACTTTATTTATTTATTTTATTTATTTATTTAAGGATCCCCATTCTCACCAAAAGTAAGAATATTCTTCCTGGGGTCCGCATTAAAACAATGCGTTAATACACAAAATCAAAAAATACATTAATCATTATAACCTACATAATACATACATTGAAATGCATTCATGAAAAATTAAAGCTTAGAATAAGAGAAATAATCTTATTGAAATAAACAGCTCATTTGTTTAGTAAAATTACATTATGAACTACAGGTTTTTTGAGATAAGTTTTAAAGCAATGATTGCATTTTGATACGCAATACTTATGTTTTGTAAGCTTCAGTTGTCAGAGATTGTCTGTAATGTTTTTCCGATCAGTATTAAACATACTTTTGTTTGTTTACCATAGAAACCGTGCACAAAAGGCAAGCTTTGGATTTTGTCTGCCAGATGACCATTGAACAGAAATCTCATAACTGACAAGCTGATTTATCCGTCACGTTAAGTGTTTTCATTAGGTCTGTGTTTTCAGGACAAAAAAAGTTTTTTTACGTGGAAAGAAATATTAAAACCGAATTGTAAGAGCTGGTCTCACTTGCAATCACACATCTGACCTTTCTGCTGGGGTAGCAGCAGAAGAAGCTGCACTTGCTATCCGTTTGTTGGTTTAACCCCCCAAAAATCAAGCCCTCGATGCAGAGTGTCAAGCAGGGAGACACTGGTTCCCATTCCCGGTACCCACCAGTTTCAGGGCATTCTTAGGCCACCGAAAATTTAAATAATCTGTTGACCGGTTGATTTTTACATCTATCTTTTAACCAAACAACTTGAACCAATTCCTTTAGAGGTGTTTGAGCCACAGTGATTCCCTGATGAGAACTGAACTGTGAGCAATAGATAAGTGGTATTATAAGAAGGTTGTAATTCATTTTAGACAAAAGCAATCTGTTTGCTTGCAATCCCAGCTCAGCCTTTAAGTCCTTAAAACCTGTACAAAGGAGTTGAACTTAACCTTTATGGCCTCTCCATTTAAACGGATCTCAACTGAAAGGTTCATGAACTCAAAGTTCATGACCCTAAGATGTGGTCGTCGCATACCCAAACCCCACTTGCAGCATTGTACTGCTGTTCCAATGGTAATCTCCACAATGAACTTGCTCCAAAGGGTACAAATAAAGCTCTGTGTTTTCATCATGCAGCAACATAAGGTGCTCTTCCTCTTTATCAATGATTTTTTTTGTTTACGGTAAATGGTCGTGAAGCACCAACCCACCTGTAAAAAGTACAGCGAGTGGCTTATATCTGAAAGTATTACGTATTGTAAAACTTAGAAAGGTACACGTGTAAATGCACAACTAGAAGTCTAGAAAACACACTGTAAATTATGTTTAATAGAAAGTCAAGAATTCTGATGTCATCTACTAGAGGTTTATCTTTCAGTGGCATGAACCAAATCAGATCTTAGATGAAGAAAGAGCGGGGAACAAAATCTTTATCAAAGTAAATACTATTTTTTTCGGAGTCCACTTCTAAAAATGCATACATTATCACAAGAGTGTTGAATAAAAATGACATTAATAATTAATAGGAATAGTTTTGACAGTTATTCAGAATTCTTTACTTCGTTAGTCTTAGTAAAATTGTCTTAAAGAGACAAACATATCAGCTATTTCCATTTATAGATGTCTAGGAGCAAAAAAACCAAAAGCTTTACTTAATGATAAACGTCAAATTTTTTGCAGTTCTGCATTTTTTGATAATAACTAAATTGGGCTTTTTTTTGGTTTATAAAGCAGGGACAGAAGAGGATGTGGATGAAGGTGGAGTTGGCAGACGCTTGCGGTCAATTAGAGTCCAAGTTGGAATTGGTGAGCGAGTATAAAGCGGGTGATGATCAGTGCAGAAGGTCATTTGGAGCTTAATTTGGTTGGCAGAGAGTTAGTCATTAGGCTGCAGAAGAGACAGAGCCGGCCGGCTGGCTGGTGAGCTGAAAACAGGTCACTTCTCAGCACTGTTTACTAACTAGCAAGAGATAAACAACATTCAAACATTTCCACAGAATCTTCTGGTCAAAATGAATGCTAATGATGGGATTCCTGCAATGCTTAGTTGTTTTGTCAGTTTTATGACATTTTGGAGCATGCTACTTTTTTCTCAACCAACCTTCCGTGTATCATGCAATCCTTACAATGTCCAAAAACCTTCATGCCAAATATGATATGATATGACAGTATATTATGGTGTCATCGGCATACGGATGATTATTACATTCGGAACAGCAGTTTGGTTGTTGTGGTTCGGAGCTTTCCTTTATTGGTTTTGGTATTGTTGTTTTTTGTGCTTATGTTTCTGTCTGTGCTTCCGGAGTGGCGTGGGACAGGAGGCGGGGCCTTCCCTACCTGGTGACCATGCACACCTGCATCCCATCTTAATTTATGAGCCTTGAAAGCTCTCTCCCTGGCTCTCCTAATCTGCCAGGTTATTGTTCATCCCATTCGAACGCCTCCTGGTTCCGGGGAAGCTCCCATCAGTCTAGCTCCCTGCCTCCGCCACCAGTCTGCTTCCTTTTGTTTGTTTTTGTTGTTCAGGGCAATTAAATCCTTCACTACTACTCTTCTTTCTGGCTCTCCTGTGGGATGTGTCCACACACCCCGTGACATTGGTAGGTAATTGATAAGTGTGGAAAACAACAAAGGCCCAAGAGAAGAGCCCTGCGGGACTCCTTTGTTTATTGCATTAAAGTCTGACTGACTACCCCTATTTGACAAACATTGATGACATTGATGACGATATAGGTTGAACCAGAGGAGGGATGGAGTAGAGAGACCAATGGCAAACAACTTGTCTAAAAGCAGGTAATGGTCTACTATTATATTAATGCTAAATACTTATATAGGACTTTACTGACTTTACATTCACACACTGATGCCAAACACTGGTGCCTGCCTATAAGCACTAGGAGCAACATGGTTATGCAAGAATACTTTGACACATGGACATGTATTGCAGGACTCAAACCTACAATCTTCCTATCAGAGGTTGACCACTCTACCACCCTGAAACTCCTGACTTCACTAAAACATTTTTACCAATGATGCATTGTTGGTTTGGGAGGAGCAGAATAGACTGGTGGTTGGCCTCGATTTGCTACAGCACTGGATTACATAGCTGGGCTTATTGTCTCAGATGTAAACTGCTATTGAGTGATTGTTCTGCACATGCATTATTCTTTCTTGATTGCTTGAAATGAACCATTTGTAATTTAATCAAACACCCCAAAGTGGTAGTTTGCTCCTTCCAAGCATCCCTGAGCATTCCTCTGAAATCCCCTTCTCTCTGAGCACCAGCGCCAACCAACCAATGAAAATGAGCTGGTCCTCACAAAGTGACGTCAAAAGTGAGAACAGCCCCTTCCAGGAAGAGTCTGGACTGCAAGCTCCGCCCCAGGCTAACACACACACACTTTCTTCACGGAGCAAGCAGGTGATCGGCACAACGCTTGCGCTTTATAAATACATTATGCACATAGATGTTGTTTTCCTTCGTGGATGAAATGCAGACATGCTTTCAAGGTCAGCTCTAGGATGACGTCATAAGGTGGGCGGTACCCACAAGGAGCGAAAGGCAGAGCCTCAGAGATAGAGTTGTCTTATTTCCGGGTAGGAAAAGGGCGCACGAAATAGTCATATTTCATAAAAAATGTGTTCTTTAATGTGCCAAAGGTAAAAAAATCTTCATTAATATCAATATAGTTCACCCTGGAAGACTTGAGAATACCAGAGTTGACTAAAAATGAAATTTTATTTCTGACAAGTTTTGTGGAATACCAAACAGAAGTCTGGATGGGTGAGCTCTATTTGTCTACAATCAAAGATATTCAACATAGAAAACAGTCATCCTCGTATTCTCAGCCATGACATAGTAAATCCCAAAGCTGGATGTGTCAAAACCTAAAGCCCAATCTTTTTACATGAAAGTATCTCCCTTTTGTCTGCTCTTTTGAAATCAAACTCCTTAACAAAAAGTTAAGAAAGCAATACATTCTTGTAAAATAAGGTCACAACAGGTGCGATCATAAAATCTTTTTTCTGTCCACTTTTTCTGGGTCAGAAGGGGAAAGGTTGACCAATTTTATTCCCCCCTATTCCAAGGGCCACACATTTTTCTAAAACTCTAATGGTAATTTATGAGACCACTTTCAAACTGTCACACAGCACTAACACTGGTGATAACGAAAAGGTCTTGGGAGGTGTGCACTTCAGGTTGGAACACTTTTTGTCTGCAAAATGACGTGTTTTTGGTAGTTCATTGATAAAAAATAAAATCTACATCTAATTATTACTTTTATGCATTTCATTTTCTTGTGACAATAAAACTGTTTAAGCATTTTCTTCAGAATTAAAGAAAATATTCAAAAAATGAAAAATAACTGCTGTCAAAAATATGAACTCTACTTCATGTATTTTCTATGACGGTGGTACTGTATATAGGGCTGGTGGCAGTGTTTGGGTGCATTACTGTGTGAATATGTGTGTGGATGGGACTGTGACTGTGAAGAACTTCAGGCCATCCAGAATGATAGAAAATCACTAAATAAGTATACGCCATCTATCACTGTAATGATGCATCTCCTAAAGGTCTCTTTATTAAAAACAAATGCCAACGTTTCATCCTCTTAAACCATAACCATCAGTGTATGACGGGTGAGACGTCAGATCTAAACAATGATAGGAAGCCTGATCAAGAAAACAAAACAAGGGTTGGACTAGTGCTGAACATCTGTTTTGTTTGAGTTGTTTTCTTGGCAAACCTGGAAAAGGTTACTTCTCAAAGGGTTAAGATGATGATCTGTTCTTAGTTTGAAAATTCTATTCAAATTTCATTTAATTTTATTGATCCTTCAGGGGAACATTAAGTTAATTAAGACATTGCCAGACAGTGTCTGCATTGAATTATGGACACAGAAAGAAAACATCTCCTCTACCAGTCTTTGATGCCCACAAAAGTCTGTAAGACACTCTCCTGTCTTATGGGATGCCATCACCTGGCATCTATCATCCGACATCTTTCACTATTGTTTGTGCAATTAGCTCTGGAGTTTAGAGGACTTCTTGAACACAAAGTCAGCCAGACTGTCTGTATTGCTGCTGGAGGACATCTTTAAAAACCATCAATCATGATGTGACAAAGACTCTACTGTAAACTGTGATCACGCTGAACTTTATCTACTTTCCCTTAAGACAGAAAGTCAGTTGTAGGATCATAGGGTTGCAGGTTCAGTTTCCATTTTCCATGTGTCAAAGTGTCTTTGAGTAAGGCACTGAACCCCACATTGATCTAAGCGCTCGTAAAAGGCTCCTTGTATGGTTGTCAGTAGTGTGATTGTAAACCCCGTTAAGCCTTGATGAAGATAGAAAAGAGCTATCAAAATAAATGCCCATCTTGAAATAGTTCAACTGTCAGTTTTATTTGTAGCTAAAGGTAGAAGTTTGTTATTCTGTTATGGGTGATTTACGGAGAGAAAAAGGATTGAAGTTCCAATTGCCGTGTTCATGTTAACACTGAGATTACATGCTGGTGATCAAATACTGCTTCTTTATCATGGAAGATCACTTGCTTTGGATTTTAAGGCATAGGCACAACTTTCTTTTCAGTAGTTTGTAAATATACATTCAATATTCCTGATTTTAAAAAATAGATATAATAGCTTTAGTTCTTAGCAGGTTTGGCTATGAGTGCATGAAAGAAAGCAAGACAAAAACCATTTACTTAATCAACTAGATCACTATCCCAGCCTATCCCAGCTACTGTTAGGTAACCCCTAGACAGGTTACCATTCTGTCCCAGGACATACAATCACTCACCACAGAACACTATAGAGCAGGGGTCTTCAACTAAAATGTAAAGATGTCCTGTTAGGAAAAACGACTTGAAGTTAAATTCTGGAAAAAAAAAAAAATGTCTAAATATTCCGTGAAATGTTGTTTTAAGTAGCCGAGGAACACTAGGAGGACAACTGCTGACATCATCAAGAAAACTAGATAAAGGAGGATCCACCAGCTCTCATTAGCTTCTTCCACAAACCAAACACCTCCCAAGAATAATGTACGTCTGAACCATGGCTTCCCACCAAAGGTTGTCTATCTCTGAAGCCGCGGTGTGTTTAGCTACAACCTCTTACCTGTTTCCCATTGACTCTCTGTGGTGTTCCAAAACTCTACGGCTGTAATCTACTTTGAGGGAAAAAGTTTGGAACCCCTGATCTGAACAAATGTTTGAAGTTTTTCAGTCTATCGGGGTTGTATTTCAAAACTCCACCCAGAAGAATATTGTCTCTACTAAAGTTTCTGAACAGATTCCAGCCTAATAAGTGTGTGAATGGGTGGACTGTAAAGCCCTTCGAGGAATAAAACAAAGACGAAATGACACAACCCAGGTTCCTCAGACAAACTCTCCAAACATGTTTGTGTCCATTTATGACGACATGATTGTAGGAATGTGTCGCAATGACAACAAGAGCTGCACCATTTAACCCTTCCGCTCTCCTTGGGGTCCAGATGGCTCCAACCACATATTGTTATGCGATTTCTTCCATGCCAAATGTGGACGAAGGTGGACAGGATTTTATGTCTGCCATGGACATTAGTGAAACTCCGAAATCAGTGAAAAAAAAAAGTTCAGCGCACTGTCCTGTGGTGTCCAGATGATGATAAATTCAGGTGTCAAAGGGGTTAAAACAAGTACTGTACAAAAACATGCGTTGTTCATCGTAACGTGGCTACCAAATGGGTGGCTCAGGGTCAACCCAACTATTAACCTTTTATTAAAAAAATTAAGTTTTGAGTCTTGTCTTAAAGGCAATCTGAGGTTTAGAACCAAAAAGAGAATTTTGTGTTTTAAGGGCTTTTCCCCACGACCTTAGTTCTGGAAATGTCTTAAAGGAGCCCCGCGTCTAAAGTAACAAGCACCAGTTTGAGCTTATTGAAGACAGGACACGACTGGAAGATATCCAGTATTTGCATCTAAAAGGAAAGTTTTTTTGCTGATCACCACTCGCTCTGTGGAGAAATTTGGTGTTGTGTTAGACTGGGGGTGGAGCTGACTCTTCCCAAAAGAGGCTGTCTCACTCTGTGACATCATCACTTGAGAACGCACTCGTTTTTGGGGGTATGGGAGGGGCTGCAGTTGAGAGCGCAGGTTTTTACAGGAATCAGAAATGAATGAACGGACACAAATACCGCTTTGGGGTTCTTTATAGTGAGGGTGAAACAGTATAATGCACTTGAAAGCTCAAAAAGTTCGTTTTTCATGGAATGTCCCTTTTAAAACTATTATTATTGAGCCACAAGAGGTGAAACAGGATTTCTTGACCAGTTGAGTTTGAGTAGATTCTCCTTCATCTAGGTTGGTTGCATCAAAAGTAAGAGGTAAAAAAGCAACTGGACTTGATCTTTTATTATATAGACCCACTCTGAACTACATTGTGTTTTTAACATGTTCTTGTTACATTGTTCTGATAATAGAGGACATGCTCAAATTCAGTTCAATTTGTTTTTTTATGAAGCTAAAAATCACAAGCAATGTTTTCTCCAGGTATTATGCAGACTAAACAAAAAAGAAGTACATGGAGGAGTGCACACCAGTGCTGTGTAGGAACAATGTCATGTAAGGATATTTCTATGAAACTGATCTTCACAATAACATCATCTACAGAAGCCAGAACCCACAGTTTTGTCTTTGCAGCTTGGATGTCACATTTAAAATGCTGATGTCAGGATCAGTCTGAAGAAATTAGATCCTATATCTTTCACTGCTGTAAAAAGTCAAACAGCACTCTGAAACTCTGCCTGAGGGCGCAGTGGCATGGGATTGAAGAGGAGGAAACGCTCAGGAGGGATGAAGATGAGCAGATCGAGCACAAAAACACCCAAGGTAAACCTCTGACTTCAGCAAGAGAAAGACAATTCAAAGTCCCACTCCAACTGTATGTTTTTTCCATTGTAAAATGGTTCCCAGTGGTCTTTTGATTAGAATTATGTGATTTTCTTCTTCTCTTCTGAGTCGTCGGCAGGACGGTTGGCGCAGAAGTTAGCTGCGCTCATTTCTGTCCCGCTAGTTTATAGCACCTCACAACCCCAAGATAATATTACCAAAAAAAAAAAATGGCAAGCAACATTGGAGCTATTCATTTCAGCTATTACATGCCGGCTCAGACGAGGAAAATGATGACGACCATGGATCTATTTTCCTGCCAGTGGATGCAACAGAATTGGAGAAGAGAAGAGAGACAAACACAAACTCTTTCTAACTGTGGGTTTTCATCTGCTCCTTATCCAAGCCAATTTGAATTAAGAAATACTCAGAAATGCAGTTTGAATCTTAAATTGTTTTTACGTGTCTTTCATCATGGAAAAAGGTTTTAAGAACATGTTAAGATCACCATTCTTTCATTGGAGTGGGTCTTTAAAGCCTAAACTGTTGACAAAAAGCAGGATGGATCCATGCTTTCATGGTGTTGATGCCAAATTCTGACCCTACCATCTGAATGTAGCAGCAGAAATAGAAACTCATCACACCAAACAACGTTTTTTCAAACTTAGATTGACCAGTTTTGGTGATTCTATATGAATTAGACTCTCTCTCTCTCTCTCTCTCTCTCTCTCTCTCTCTCTCTCTTTCTCTCTCTCTCTCTCTCTCTCTATATATATATATGTATATACTTTTGCTTTGTCATCTGGACATAAACAAGCAGTAAGAGGTGAACTTTCTCTCTGAACTGATACTTCTCAGAGGAGATTTTGGAAATAGAGGCTTCACTTCAACATAAAAAAATGGCATTTTAAGACATTTAGGTCGTTGGATTTTGGTTAAAAACTTCATAATCATAATTAAAAACACTACTAGGGACGTATTTTTTTTTTATTTAAAGAAATTGTCATAAGGGGACTTTACAGATCTTCCCCCCACTTTCTTTTTTGTTTGTTCTCGGTGAAGTGCTGACGCTCAAGACACAAACAGAACAGTAGCTGGGGTGGCCGTGGTGTGGAGGCAGAGCTGTTGATCTACCATCGTAGGCTTAATTCCCACCCTGCCAGTCGATGTGCCAAAGTGTCCTTAGGCAAAATACTGACCTGCACAGTGCTTCTGGTGGTATTAGGTTGATGTCACATCTGTGTGTGAATGAAAGTGTGAGTGTAAAGCACCTTTGGCCTTCCAGGAACGGAGTAAAGCTCTAAATTGGTGAACACAACTACACATATAGCTGAGTTTCAGCCATTGCGGAGTTGTCGTCAAAGCTCATGAAAAATTATTTTTGATTAGGACTTAGTGCGTGAGCCAACGTTTGCATTATTCTATTAAACTCTCATCAATTCTTTTTGTCTTGTTTGTCCTTTGGATGGTTGGGTGTAATATTTCACCACATGTTTCCATCTGGGTTTTTACTCCTCTGCCATCATTCGTACATTCATAATCAGATACTTAGTCCTTGTCTTGCATTTTTTTGATTCTGCTGAATCCTAAAATGTGTTTCCTCATGCTCATGGTGCTTGACGTCACTTTCACATCCTCTTCCGATTTTGCTCTGAAATGAGTAGAAACTCAATTATGCCCAGACTTTATCAATGAAAGAAAGTGATTATTAGTCCTCTTAAAACAAATACTCATGAAACACGGAGTCACAACATGTAGAAAACATGGGAACTGATTCTTCAATTGGAACAAAAACAACATTCTCACTCTCCCGAGACAAGTCAGTACACTGCTACTGGAATTTTAGAAGCCTGAAATGTTTGTACTACAGTGCGACAGTTTTCTCTATTACTCATAAGGGAAAGCACCTGAAGCATTTCCTTCTGCCACCAGCTTCACAGCATGTCAAACACACCTGTTAGACCTGAGAGGTTCAAACTCAGCACAACGTAGAAGTGAGGATTTCTTTTACCAAAGGAATTTACCACCTTCACACCTGTAGAAGTGCAACATCATTTTAGTGCAACATCTTGTCCTGGGATTTTATATTTGTTATTAATAACCACAAATCATAAACGTTTGTCTAATCAAAGTGTGATCTAGATCAGACTGTGAAGCTGTAGTTAGTATGTAATTCCAGGAGGGGAGATTGCACATAAATGGAAGACGATCTATCAATAATACCCTGTGAAAACGGTGGCCTGCACAGAGAACATTATGGCGCCAAAACACAGTGCAGGTGATCTGACCTGTTCTCGCTTTATCTCTAAGATCATATCATAGACATTTTTCAGCTTCCTGATCTAATTGAATGAAAGAAATGATGAATCCAGAAACATTTCATAAACTCATCAAACTGATTCACAGTTTTAAGCACTGAACCAGAGGTCTGCAACCTCCAGATCCACATGTGGATCTTTCATCTCTCCATGGTGGCTCCTTAGTCAAACACAGAATAAGTCATGGAAACTGCTGACTCAGACACGTCGACCGTCTGAGTCAGAAGCTCCTGCTAATGTCTGCCTAACCAAAACTACCTCAAGAAAACAAATAAACAAAACCTGTAAACTAAGACTACCAAGGTCCAACCCCAAACTAAAATAACAAAACCCAGCAGTGGAAGACTGCTGAGGACAAAGAGGAGAAATAGAACAAAAAATGTAAAAAAATATAAATGAAACAGCAATTTTTAAAGTAAGGATTACTTAATTATTATCTATTTAATTTAGATTCTCTACCTCTACCTCCGGAATGAACAGATTTTATTTGCAAAGCAAAACTTTAATAAAAGTTTGATCTTTTATGAGTTAAAGGCACAGATTACCTTATGCTGCACAACACTAGCCGCCCAGAGATGCACTGAGATGATCCTGTTTGGCAGAGTGTCTTTTATTTTGAAAAGAAACTCTGTGATCTCCTGTCAAACCTGAAAAAAAATCCCGTTTCGGAAGATGCTAGGTTCTTTTTACATTTTTGCTTTTGTTTGTGCCCAAAAGTAAACACTATTTTTTTTTTAAAGAAGGGTCATAAATGCAAATCCAAATTTCTTAAAGGCTAAAGTAAATCTATGCAACTCCTTCTGGGTTTTGATCTGCAGAAAATGACCCCAATGGCTCTTTTACTGTTAAAGGTTGCCGACCCCTTCACTAGAACCATGACATGACGTACAAAAATGACTAAACCATTCTAAAACATGATACATCTTTAGAAAATGATCAACATTTTTTTGCATTATATTATGGTACTTGTACATTTCTGTAAACTGCGACGGGTGTTTTACCCAAGCAACTCAAACTGTTCAGAGGCTGCAGGGGTTTTGACTGTACGAGGAGACAATTCATACACTCGACTTTCTGAATGCAGTTCAGTGAGATACGTTCTGTGTTGTAAATCTGGTTGTCATGGTATGCATAAACTACAACAACTATCTAAAAAATGAAGACACTTAAGATCGAAAGAAAAATGTTGAATTTCTGTTTTGTTTAATGGTAATGAAATACTAGTGCATCTGTCTGCTTCTGTGTCTGCTTGTTTCTGTTCGGGTCACAGAGAGGCTTCTGTCCGGGCAAAGGTGGGCAACACCCCCGAACAGTGTGCCAGTCCATCACACGGACACACAACCACACTGACGATCACAATCAAGGAATACTTTAGAACCACCAGCTGAGCTACGCACTAAAAACTCCATGGCTAATAATAACCAGTTTTTTTTTTTTTGTTTTTTTTTTTAACCCAACTCTGAGGTTTAAAAAAGATCAACTTTTTTGGGTTATTTTAACTCAGAGAAAAAGGAAAAGTCAAGAAAAAAAACACAACTTGTGCTAAAATTAAATGACTACAACCCGCAAAAACTGCTGAGTAAGGTAATCTCTAAAATATATCTCAACATGAATAACCCAAGAAGCATTTCAAGAATGTTCTTCAGAGGAGATGGAGTGCTCATGTATGCGCAGAGAGAACACGCAAAGAGAGGACCAAGCTGGTTGAACCAGAACATGAATCCTGTGAGGCCAGAATGCCGGCCACTACACCACCGTACAGCACATATGGATGGTGAGAAACTCCTCATTTACATTTGAACGTTCATAAATATTATACATATAAGGTGCATTTTAAGACTCCCAGCAGGAAATAGTTCTCATACATCAGTGAGAGCAGAAGCAGCTTTCATTCAATCGACGGTGGGAAAAAGGTCAATAGAGAACAGGTACGTACACCAGCTGAGACTGTATGTACCAGCGTTCACATACCGTCTGCATGTCACTCTCTGTAGAGAAGTAGAGGAGTTTTAAACCCTGGATGATAATTCCTGGTGCCAGCAGATTTTGTTGTTGTTGTTGTTTTTGTGTCCTTTGTTAACATTGAATTTTACAGATCATTCCAATTCAATTGGTGTCAATGCTTGTCAAAGACATAGTATCACTGAATTCAGCGACGTTGCACTAAAGTGTCTATTATTTGATGCACAAAATAAGACAAAAGTTGTTTATTATGGTTGTGTTTAGACTAAAAAAATAAATGGGGATATATTTTCCCCAAAAATATGTGTAAAGCTAGTTATTAGAGATATCGCGATATTATCGATATCGTGAGCCATGTATCGCGTATCGCATGGTATCACGAAGTACCCAGTGATTCCCAGCCCTAGTTGGCAAAGACTTTGGCCCAACCCAAATTCTTCCTTTCTCCATCCCCCCTTCATTCGATGATGTCACCAGTAATCTCCGGTCCATTAGCGTTAGCGCCGAGCTTCCGTAACAACAGCAGTTTTATAACTTTAAAAAGGTCATGCTGCAGCAAAAAGGCATTACTTAAATTTAAGTGTAAACCACGTGACCCTCGTGAATAAAAGCGCTTCTCAGCACGCGGGGGGGGGTAAAAATATATTTCCTGGACACGACTTGCACTTAAACTGCCTCAACAAATGGAGGGAAAGGGAAGAATTAGGACCTTAAATGATAAATGCATATCTGTGCTCTGGCTAAGTTCAACCCATCCAACCCAAGTAGAGATCCTGTAAAGTATGTAGATTTTATTCATATCGCACCCTTCGTAGACAGAAGTTACAAGGTGCTTCACGAGTTTACAAAAAGCATAAGCCACAAACATGTACAATGTGCATGAAATCAGTGAAGAAATGCAAGGATTTTACTACAGAAGGCTCAACATTTCCTGTAGGAAAGGAAAGGGAAGCACTGGAAAGCCTTCAGAGATCTGATTTTATCACAGCTGCCTTCTACTTATGGGTCATTTAATGCAGTTAGGATCCCTTCAAAGCAAAAACTGCCATCTGGACGGGCCTGGGTCTGACTTTGTTTTGGTCCAACCCCTGGTGGCCAAGAAACAATTAAAACAGCAACTAGTAGGAGGGCCACTTCAGAATTCCATCTCACACTTCAGACATGCTCCAAGTGTTAAGTCCAGGAAATCCAGAAAAGCTGGAGCTCATCCATCAACCATGAATGCCTAGTATTTGCAGAACAACCACATTGTGCAATGATTCCTGCGAGACAGATGCCTTACACGAGAGCTACAGTACGTGGATTGCTTGGTTTCTCAATTACGGCAGTGGTCACTGCAAACAGCTCCACTTCCTAATCCTATTTTCTCGTGCGCTCAAGCTAAAGTCTTATAAAAAAAAAAAAACTACTCAGCCATCAAACCCGGAACCTGTGAAAGGCTGGAATGACATCCACGACTCCTGCAGACATACCCTCTTCCTTTTGCTGCAGAAAGTTCCTGACAGACGAGTTTGATCGACGTGCGAAAATACAAAATGCTGAACATGCAAAACGCAAAAAGACTTTATTCAGTGAAAGGCAACTCCTTTTCAGTTTGATGCGGGAATCTCAACTCTTAAAAAAAAAAACCTGGGACAAGACAGCTACACCGATTATAACCGACGTGAACGTTGACAGGAAAAAAGCATTTCCTCTCTGCAGCACCTTTGACATCCGTCACATTCATTTCCCAATAATGGATGTTCCAGACTGCCCTTCACCTGTCTCCAACCCTTTTAAAGTGTTTTATTGGCAGTGAAAGCATGTGCATGCAATTTTTATGACAACCCATGTTGTAACATTTAGAAGATTTTGTACCATTAATAACTCTGATATCTGTTGTCATCTGTTTCACTGGAGCTCAAACTGACTGTTTTATTACGCTCAACATTTTTACCAGAACAGATCAGACGCTGACGGACATTTATCCTTTCTGCAGGAACTTCTGATGTGGTCAAACCTCCTCAACATGTCAGGCTTTAGAGAAAGACACCCAAAAGAAGCAACTTGTGCATTTTGTTGTTATGAAAGAACAGAGGGAGGTCACATGACTGCCTTGTTTTTTGTTGTTTGGGACAAAACATTTTTTTTTTTTTACTCCTACACTGGAAAACAAGCTCAATCCCTCAAATTCCGTGACAAACGCTTTGACTCACAAAAATGAGTCACTTGCTCTGAAACCTCCATAGCAGCACAGAAAACCTCGCCATCTGCTCTGTTGTACAATGCGTCTTTAAAAAAAAAAAAAAAAAAAAAACCTGATCACAGGCCGAAACATCAAGCTTGAAGCGTTTTTGTCTTCTTCTGAAAGGAGCTCCGAACCTGCGTGTCCCCTGAGATGTGTTTGTGCTGGCAGCAGTGGTGTCAGAGGAAACCTTTTCACACTCTGCAGCCCGTCAGAGGGCGGCTCTTTGACTGCTTTTTACGCATCATTATAAAGGCTTAACTCCCTCCCTCTGCGCGCTGTCCCGCTCCTCCGCTGCCAGCCCTCAGTGTCTGGATCTATGTTGTAGCTTAGATTGACGGGCTGACAAAGCAGTCTATAAAGGTTGAACGCTTTACTTTTTGCCTCCTTTTGGGCTTTTTTTTTTTTTTTTTTTTTTTTTTTTTTGTAATTCACCTGCGTTTGGATACCGCTGACTTAGGCATTGGATATGTGCACACAGGATGATGACAACCCCTTTCCTCCCCGTAGAAGTAAAATAAAATAGGCTTTCGCACACACTGGATTTAGGCTACTCCTGTCGTTCCATATGAAGAAGTCAAAAGTAAGTGTCAGCTGTTGCTGTTCTGCTGTCCGCTTCCTTGCTCGAGGGGATTAGATCCGTTTGGGGCTGCAGCGCGTGCGTCACGCTCCCGCTGCGCTCCAGGAACCGGGAAGACGTTTGAATCAGGAACGGCTGCTTTGGGGGGACCTGAGAGGGTGCTGGGAGGCGTGGAGGAGCGCAGCCGGCGGCGGGGACGCTTCGCCTCCACGGTGCCACGCTTTACCAAAGGGCTTCGCGCGCGCGCGGCGTGCAGCTCCGCGATAATTCTAACTGCGCCAGTCCACCGGAGTCCCGCCGGACTCTCACTTTTATTCATGCAGTCGGTCGGGGGGGTCTGGAGACACTTTCAATGCGCAGTTAATGGAACTAAAAGCAACTCGGGACAGTAGTCTATAAAGGGTTGCCCCCTGTGTTAAGCTCCAGTTCTGAGGTGAGGAGTCGGCGTCAGGTGTGTCCTGAAGCTGATCTGGACAAAAGCTGAGCCCCGCGGCTTGAGCCGCCGCGCGCCACCGCGCGCCCCGACCAGCCTGCAGACTTTTAGCTTAGGTTAAAACTCTGCAAGCCTTGACCCCGTAATCTGTGGCCTGTGACGCTCCTGTCCTAAAATGTTCAAACATTAGACTGCAGACTTATTTTGAGATCGATGGCACTGTTCAACAGTGCATTTTTCTACTCAAAAACCCCCCAAACGGGCTCGCTTTGCGGTGAAGGAAGAAGTGAAAACTTCATGTCCTTTAAGTGAAAACATATTTTTCTCAGGCTCATTGGGACCAGAAGGCTTTGTGAGGAGGAGTTGGTGGATCACTTTGGAAATTGGTTAAAGCCTGCATCACTGTGCCAGAACCACGTTAAAGATACATGGAGTTATTCTGTTGAGAAGGAAAAAAAAAAAACATAAAGTTGTTTAAACTGAACATAATGCGGCTTTAATCCTCATGTTTTATCCCCAGGCTGTTGAACTAAAACCGGCGCATTTCAGGTTTTTCTCTGTTTCAGTCTGTGCAGTATTAAGCTGCTTATAGTCCCTAAACCAGATTTAAAAACAAAAGGACATAAAGTACGTTAATATGGTTGTGATAGGGTGTGTACGTGGGTGCATGCAGCCCCAACACGCCTTCCACGTTCCTGGAAACCAGGAGGCCATCTGATGTTGGACAGACCCATACGCTCACTTTAAACCAGGATGCTGTCATTTATTCATGTGTGGACATTATCTGATCATTTATTTGAAATTTCTGATATTTTTAGTGCCTTCCTGACTCCAAGAAAGCTTCAGAATTTTTTGTGATCTTTGTTTAAAACATATTTTCTAGAGATGGAAGAATTATTGCAAAGGGAAGAGGATTTATCTCCTTCTGAGGGCAGATTTTTCATTGAATTTAGACAATTGTGCTAAAGTGAAGGATTTATTGAAAATTCTGGAAAGTTCTTTCTGTTCTTCTGAAGAATCAAGTCATATTTCGAGCAGATCCAGGCAGTCTGCGGTGCAAAAGGTGATTGACAGAGAAAGCGAGAGCATGCTGGTGTTTTGACACCTTCACACAACACTTGGCACCAGTAGGGAGCGCTAGTATTCCTGTGCCAGCTGCACGCTGGAGGTATAGAAAGGCATCGCAGAACAGGCCTCGGTCATTCCCGCCACTAGAAGGGATTTATCTTTATTTGTGGAGAAGGCGGTTGGCCACAGACGGGGTCAGGAGGTTTCAGCGTCTTCCCTCTCAAATCTGTCCGTGATCGGCAGAGAGGGATTTCTAAAACTTGACGTGTAGCAGGTGGAGTGATGCAAAGCAGGTGAGGAGGCGTTAGGAGGCTTTTGGCAGGCGGGATGACGCAGACCTGGATGTGGACGGAGCAGAAGAGCCAGGCCTGAACGGAGGCAGGCTGTAAATCTGCGGGCCTGTTGCTCACGCAAGCAGGCTCAGTTTACCTCCTCTTTATTGTTATGGCTTCTCGCCTGCCGGGGGACCAAGAGGACCCCTCGGGATAACTAGGTCAGCGTCCAGAGCCTAAGGAGTTGTATTTTACGTTTGTGTCAAGCTTTGAAAGTGCAAGCAAATGAAAAAGAAAAAAAAAAGGGGGGGGGGGGGGGTTGACACATAATCAGTTATGCATCATGAGATTTATGGTGTCACATGTCACAAACAGGAGGTCTGCATTGTGGCAAGAAGGGTGTCGGAGTTCCACTCTGCAGTAATCAGTGCTGAATGAATTTGCTAAGTTGTTAACCAGATTATTCTTCCAGCAGGAAACTGTGTAACAGTAAATCTGAACTGGTGTGACGGGTTGTGGTCAGGCGCTCAGACTGCAGAGGGGTGCAGCTGCTACCGTAGAGGGGAAATGTTTACCTTCCTGAATGACTTCAACTTGCACTTTGAGGTTGGGTTCAGGCTTTCCCATTGGTTGTTACTTTCGTGCAGACAATTTATGTCACGTCCCAGAACACCTTGTGGAGTCTGTAAAATAATTGCAGATTTTTTGTCTACGGATGAGAAGACGGTGTCAAAGACTACGTCAAACATCCACGTTAGTAGTTTTTGACCTTCTTGATGTAAAACAGTTTTACTTAGACTTTAGTAAAAAAGAATTCCAACTCATCATGTGTCCTCGCAGCTCTGTCTGTCCTTAAACGGTTGTGAAAGTCATTGAAAAGGAAAATAAAGTGTTACAATCTGCTTTTTTTCTTTTTGAGTCTTGGCAAAGCTTTTCAGTACCTTCACAATATGTTTCCCACTCACTTAGTCATCACAGTGTCTTACACAAGGAGACTTCCACATGTGCGGGAAGGAATTATACTACTTGTATGGTGGACTTGTTCGCCACTTGAGGCTTTTTTTTTTTTTTACTCAGTGCTGATTAAAAGCGTTCAAATATCCCATGTGGAATTAAAGGAGTCTAATAAATCAACGTTATGTGTTCACCGTCAGGTTTCCTCAAGGTGCCAGAATGAAGGCTCTTGTCTTGTTTGTTGAAAATACAAAAATATGAAGCGTTTGAAGCCTGAAATCATGAAACAGAGAAAGGATAGTTTATTGAAGCGATGACTCACTACTTCATGTGAGTGCATTGACCACTAATGAATATTTTATGTAGTTAAGTAAATATAAATGAAACTATATTTTTATACTATAAACTTATTTTTCTAATAATTCAGCGAATATTATGTATTTTTAAAATAAACTTAAGTTTTTATCATTAAATAAGAAAAGGAAATCATGGAAGTTTACGCCACCAGTATAAAGGGAAATGTTTGATTCTTCATGATCGAGATCTATTCAGATCTAATTTGACCGAAGGGCCGAACCGGGACCAGATCCGAGTATTTTGGTAATCCACCTCATAAGAGAAAAAAATAACATTAAATTAAACTAATATAAAAGATGGGCTTCCATTGCGTCTCTCTGGTTAAAGAAAAATACAAAACTTTCTGTTCTAAGAAGTGGCCATAAAGTTGAAAAAAATAAACCTACCTATCTGCGAATCAACAATAGCCATAGTTGTTTGATAATCGAGAACTAAATATTTGGACAAATTCTAATGTTTTAAGTGTTACTCATGGCTCAAAAAATAAAGTGAATTATCTCTGTTTTTCTTTTAGAAATTTAGATTTATGAATTTCTGGCTAAAAAAAACCCTACAAACTTTCAAAAATAAATATATATATATATATATATGTATATTTTGCTGACATGACACTACCTACTACTAGATTTGCTCTATCAAGATGATCCTGTGTGACACAGGAAGTCTTTTATTTTGAAAGGAAGTCTTGCAAACCTCTTTTAAAAGTTATAAATTGTTTCATATTTGGGAAAAAAATCTATATTTTCTCATAAAGTCTGTTTTATTAATGTCAAAAAATCCTGGTTTATTTATATTTTGTATAAAAACAACAACAACATAAATACAAAGCTTTATTTTCTAAAGGACGTTTGGATCCTTCTGGGTTGTGGTCAGTGAGAAATCGACCCAAATGTCTCTTTAAGTGTTAAAGGTTGCAGACGCCGATCTGTAATCATAGGGAAATAAAGCAAATATTTCATAATTTATTCCCATTTGGTGGTCCAGATTACATATATGATTACATATATTAACCCCCGGGCAGCAGTTTGCCCCTGCTTGATCTCGATCCACAACAATTATCTTTTTGTGCGTATTGCTTGAATCCATCCTTGGTGATTTTCGTAGCTTTCATAGTCTAAATCTGATTGTTTGAACAATATACAAACTCAATTTAGCTGTAATTCAGCCTAACGGCAGGAAATATGCATCAGGAAAACAGCCTGAACCCAGAAAATCCCAACATGAAGTCATTCATCAAAGTGTGTCAGATAACCAATAGGGTGTTTATCTTCATATAGGAGCGCAGCTTTCAAGCTAATGAAGCCTTCCAGGAAGCTGGAAATCTCACCGGAGGAGCTGGAATTCATATATCACTGCACACTGAGATGTGTCAGTCAGGAATTCGCTTTAAAAGGATCATGCAAGCCTGAAATTTCAGATGGAGTCATCCGATCGTACCTGGTTCGGGGCTTGAGTCTCTGCAGGAGGGAACGGGAACATTAATTAGGAAATCAGGGCCATATGGAAGCAGCGCCGCATCAGATGCAAGTGTTTCATCAGTTGGCAGGAAGTCAGAAGCAGAGCTTTTATTTCCTCCTAGAGGCAACAGACTTAACATTTCAACTTTTAACTGTGAGCTCCAAATGTGTCTTATAAACATGCCATAAATTTGATGCTGACAAGAGTGAGTGTCTGTTGGCTGAGGCCCTGCATTATTGATATGTCTCAGCTAATTTCCCCATTCCACTTCAATTATTCATAACTATATGCAGCATGTACTTAATCAGTGTGTGTATTCAGAGTTATGGGGGGGGTTGTGGCTACATCACTCTTTATGAGTAACTCATTTTGAAGGCATGACTAAAAGAGATCATGTATTAAGAGAAAACATGACTAAAAACAGCCATGCATTAAATGGGGACTCAATTTTCCGGTTTGTTCCGTCAAGATGCTAAAATAAAATGCCAAGAACTGTGCCGACCCACTCCAAAGGAAATGTTTTTAATATGTTCTCCTGATGATGTTATAAATTAAGTTTAAAATGATGTTTGTAATGATCAGTAAAAGCTTGAAGGCGTGATGTAGAAGCTACTATCCACTCCATTCCACTTTCAGATCCATCAACGTCTTTGTTTTCCTCATCTGAGCTGGAATCTGGATCTAAACTCTACGGATGGATTACTAAAAACATTGCTGGCCTTTTTTGTTGCACCACTAATGTTAGCTTGGGGCTAGCAGGAGAGCATGCAAACAGAAAGTTCTCAGCAACAGGAAAGGGGCGGGGCGGGGTTGTGCTGAGCCAACAGCCCCGCCCACAACAAATTTCTTAATGATCTCCTGCCGCTCTAGAGAAACTATGTCCTAGAACAGGGGTGTGTGGCTCTCTGGATAAAGAAAATAACATATTAGTATTTCTTTCAAGTAAGGGTTACAAAATTAGCATTTATCTCATTTAAATGAGTTAAGCATTTATGTCTAAGGTGCAGCTCAAAGACAAACTATGTAAAGGGTTTTACATCCCTGCTGACTTGAAGAGGTCTTGTTTGCTCCATGCGTCCTCCAGAATACACAGATTTTAAATAATAAGCAAAACTTTGGTAAAAAGTTTGATCTTTTATGAGTTTAAAGAAGGGCTGGAATTCACTGCACCTCACGATACGATGTGATACATGGCTATCGATGATACTGCGATAATTAGTAAAAATCCTCTCTAATAACAAACAATATGTAGAAAAACACATATTTTTTGGAACAATATATCCCCATTTATTTTTTAGCTTGAACACAATCATAATAAACAACTTCTGTCTTATTTTGGGCAAATCAGTAATACCATGTCTTTGTCAAGCATCGACACCAAATACATTTGAATTATCTGTAAAATTCAGTGCCGAGCCGCTTCTTAGTGCAGAATTGTTGCAAACAATAGAACAGAAATGAAATAGTTCAAGCAGCTGCCAGACACATTGGTGCGACGTGCGCCCCCTATCTACCAGCAAAGGAATGTCTCACCAACAACTATAACGTTTCACAGCCTCCTTCAAAGAAAATCAAAGATCATTACTTGGTGAGAACCCATCTAGAATCCATCGCAGGACTAAATATTGGAATAAATCACAGTATTGATGTTTTAGCCCTAGTTTAAAGCACATATTATTTTATGCTGTCCAGAGCTACAATGGGATGATCCAGTCTGAGAAAAGCTGTCTTTTATTTTGAAAGGAAATCATAAATGCTACTTTCTGTTTATATTTCTGTTTTTATTCATGCCATAAAACAAGCATAATTCATATTTATTATTAAAAAAAATACATTTTAATGAATACAAGAAGATATTTCGGCTCCTTCTAGGTTTTGATCAGTAGCCCAAATGACTCTTTTACCGTTAAAGGTCGCCGACCCCTGCGCTGGAAAACGACGCCGGTTTTTAGATTTTGGCTAAAAACGGCATCATCGCAATTAAAAGAACACTTAGAACACTTTGAAAATAGATGAAACGGTCATCGGAGTGAGACTTTATGACATTTGGAGACTTTTCATAGTTTAAGGCAGATTCCCTCAGGCTGATGAAAGGAGCCTTAACAAAGACATGAAGAAGTAATTTAAGTGGAGAACGTTCAAAATCTTCTGGCCTCAATGTGCTTGTCAAGGTTTTATTTTATTAGATCGTCTGCAGACATTAAACATAACACGTTCTGTCCTGAAATTGAATGTTTATCAAAGGATTTTTTTTCTTTGCTCTTAGAGCAGGTGCTTCTCTGGAAATCTGATTAACTGAAAGTGTGCAGAAAAAGAGGCAGCGTCTGCTTTAATTATTTTCTCCCATGTGGCCTAAAGCACAACATCTAAATCTTTCACTGTTCTTTCTGCTGTAGCCAAGACACACAAGCACAGTGTGAACAAATGCTGGACTGGCAGCTCTCAACGTCACTGCTCCCTTCCTTTTTCTGTCTCTTCGGATCTCTTTTGTCAGCATTACCAGAACATCAAGGCGGTTTCTTGTTGTTGCTTTGAGATTCATGGCTCCGTTTTTGGCAAACGTACTCATGTGAATTCCTTTTTTAAATCCTAGAGTCACATATCAGTCATGCAGAAAAGTCAAACAAGTCTGTTTTGGTTGGTCTATGGATTGTTGACTCTTACTGGCTTTTTTGCAGTAGCAATTAAACCTATAGGAGCTTTGGATTGAACCGCACAGCTGAGCTACAAATGCTAATGAAGCCGTTTCAACTCGACTGTGTTTTTTGGTATACAATATTAATACAGATGATTCTTAAAAACCTGGTTTCTGACTAACCGGATGAGGACTTTCCCATGAGTTTAATATTTAGGATTATACTGTTTAAAAACAATGTCTTTTTTTTGGGACATGGTTTCTCCAGAGCGGCAGGAGTTCATTAGGATTGGACCTCTGAGTTGGACCGTTGTCGTCGTCGTCGTTGCTGGGCGCTCAGAGCTCAGAGCTGGGAGTTTACTTGTGGCTCATGTTTTCTACATCAAGCTCTTTTTCAAACAGAATGTTTTTTGTCTGCTCCTGATTCACATAGATTTGAATAAAATAAATACTCACATTTGCAGTTTTAATCTTAAGTTATTTCATATATGTCCTCCATCATGAGAAAAATGCTGAAAAATGCTGGGACTGGGTATTGATTATGATTTCCAGAAACGATTTGATTCACAAGAGCCTGAATCAATTTTAGATTCTTTCAATTCTTCAATTTAATTCGATTTTGAATTTACTCATTTATGCACATTTGTTTAGAAATAGATTAATAATCTACGATATTATTTGAATATATGTATATTAATTAAGTTCACATATTGTAAATTTAATTAGTGAAATAACGAGATGGTTAATAGCATATATGGATTCCCAAACAGAGAAGTTTTAACAAAAATGTTCAGATCATTAACATTGTAAACATTGTTCTGGAGGACGTTTCAGTTTGGCCACTAGGTGGCGATCACGCTATAGCACTACAGTCCAGAAGAAGAAGAAAGAAGGAGCAAAAAAAAAACTATGTTTTAGACCACAAATTGTTACATTAAAACTATATTCTTAAAAGAGTTTGTAAAATTCATGTGAGTTTATAAAGATGTTCATTTAGTCACCAATGGATGTTCAGGTCAACCGAGCGTTAGCATTAGCCGTCCTATAGGAAATTCCATTAAACGTTAGCATCAAGCTAGTGGGCTTTGGTTTTATGTACTAAATTGATTTATATCTTTATGAATCGAGTTTATGAGCTTAAATCGATTTGAATCGATTAATCGATTTCATTAAGCCATTCCTATTAAAATTACCAAAAAGACTTTTGTCCTTTGAGTGGGTCTTTAGTTACACATACCTCAAGTGTGAGTGGGAAATTTACAGTACATGGCACTTTATCTCCTTTGTACAACTTCTTGATAATGTCCTTTTATAGCTTTTTATCTTTTGTCCAGTCAGTACTCCATCCATCCATCCATCCATCCATCCATCCATCCATCCATCCATCCATGGTCTTTATTCATCAGTTGTTACTCAGACCTTTTGGGAAGCTACTCATGGAAGTATATTTAGTTCCATGTTTTTCTTTAAAGAGCATCCTTTTGGAGCAGCAGGATTGTCATGCTACAGTTGTTGAACCGTTTCCTCCTTCAGGGCTCCCTGTCCTTAACATGTCACATCAAGTTTTGTCAAAGCGAAGGTTTCTTAGTCGTGACAAACCTTCAGATATTTTTACAAGCGCACGTTCATTCTTTGCAATCTTTTTCCACTTCTGAGTAATCCCACGTACATCCGTCTCAGAGCACATGCCAGAGGGAATCTGCCCTTTCTGGGCCTTTTTTAAAACTCAGAACTCACGATCTCCACATGGTCCACGTGCCTTCACGACAGGAAAAAGGCCGTTTATCAGGACGTGTGCTGATTACGTCCCTGTCTGTGTGGAGAACATGATGACAGCGGTTTGACGTGTTTTCAGAGACTGATAAGTCGTGCATTTGAATCAATTTCTGACCATTTATGTGTGACAAAAATGTCTATGCAGGGAATAGGTAATTGTAGTGTTTTAGGGTAGTGCAGCCTGCCCCGTTGAAAACAGGTACACAGAAAGTACAAAGCAGTCTTGGTGCATGCTGCAGTACTGGTATGCATCGTGAAACACCCCCTCACCTTGCAGCACTGACAGATTTGGTTCAAGAGAAATTTATCGAGATCATTGGCCACACTTTTTAGCAGCAACAGCACCAGGTGGCCCCTTGACTTCAGCGCTCGGCGGGGCCTCTTTACAGTGACCCGTGGGGGTCAACAGTGGCAACAAAACCACTTTGGCTCAACTACTTGTTTGCACAAGCCAACATTTCAGCACTGCTGTTTACTACAAGAGTTTAAAGCACTACATTTAAAAATGGGTTTGTAATTAAATGTGACAGTTTCCTCCAAAAATAAGGTGCAGAAAAAGGAATGATTTAGCTTGTATGTGGCTGCAAGTCTCTTTCCTGTAATTTTGTATTCAATTTAAGGATAACATCCAGGTTTCTCCGGATCCTTTTCCCCTGCGTTAATCCAGTCATGCTGGAGATTAGAGGCAGCAAAGCCATGAAGTTCCGCTGCAGCGTCAAGCATCGGTTGATGTCTGGAGCAGACAACATGCCGTCAGACGTCGGTGTCGGGCTGACACGCGCTCAATCAATGCTTAGCAAGGTTTTCCTTTCCCAAGAATCCCAAAACGGCTTGCGCAGCATTGTCATTCAGTGCGAGATCTCGTGAAAAAGAAAAGGGGAAAATCCAGCCAGCTAGCCAGGCGGTGAGGTGAGAACTTGTGAAGGTAAAAGTTGCAGGGAATCTGATAACAAGCACAGTTGCACAACTCAGCTTTCTTCCCTGTTGGCCAAGACAAATTCCCTAACTGCTGTTAGTGCATATTAACTAGATCTGTCCTGTCCTTGGTTTGTTGACATTGTAAATAATGCGGCTATATAAAGGGGTTGTAAGAGGATTATAAAACATTACGTTTCCTTTCCAAGGAAAACAAGACAAAGCACACTGTCATCACACACATTTTATGATCATATCCCCCTGTAAGCTTTCCTCTCTGTAGTGAGATCAGATTTCCTGCTTGACATGGAAAGGACAAAGTGGCTGCAGCCAGAGCATCAGTAGTTCAAGTCAACATGTACTCTAATGAAGCAGCAAATTATTTGGATAAATTATGGCCAGGTTCATTCGGGGGTTGTGCATGTGTATCCAGCTCTGTGCGAAACCAGTATCAGATGCATGAAAAATCGCAGCTCTGAGAGGAAAAGACACACACACAGAAACTTGACATAACAAGGACCATAAGTCTTCAATCACATGCTGGGCAAATCTACTGTAATCAGATTAAGCTGTTGCTTCATCATCTCAAATAACAAATATGCAGAGAAATTCTTTACAAGAAAAGTAGCAGAACAAGATCTCAACAAGTCAGCAGACCATGACTTATATCTAACCGAAAGCCTCACTGGAGAGCTTTCCTCTCCTCGTTTTTAGCCTCTATACCGCGCACCTTTCTTTTTTTATGGAGTTTTTCACTGGTTAAACCAAAAAGTTTGACATTTTAGTCATGTGTCTGTATTTGTCTGCTAAAAGAAATGTATTTTTGTACACATTTGAACTAATTTAACGTCATATTAGCGGTTCTGATAAGAACGTCCAAAGCTATGCAGCAAACGAGCCACATTCAGGAAGAACTTAACGGGTCATCAGTTAGAGTTCTGGTACAATCCCAGCAGACCCGTTTTCAGAAGAAGATAAAAACGGTTTCACTGTGGCAGTCATTGTGAAGCAGTGGGCGGGTGTGAGCTCACCTCATTATTCAGGTATTCAGCTACTAAACGATGAACTAATTTGACATTTTTGATACTTTTTATTCCTGTTTTTATTTTAATAACGCAGGAACGTTGGATTGTTCTTAACGTCTTAAAGTAGATTTAAATGGTAAGCCATTTCCTGTGTTCATGAGTAGGAAAGGGTGTTGGTGCATTTCTCTGTGAGTGAGAGAAAAGAAGAATTGAATTCTGCTCCATGTTTTGAACTGTGTCGATTTGGAGTATTGGGAGATAAGAATGAAAAAGTGTCACAACACTTGTTAGAACCGAACAATGAGAGGAAAGGATGATGGATGTGGAAGCATGAGTTAGCCCAGTTGAACAAATGCTTTGACATGTGCAAAACATCAATTGTGTTTCAATGTCTGCTGAAACAGCAGTCAAAAAAAAAAAAAAAACCTTCAACATTAACACTTTTAACCCTGTGCTATTCTGGGCATGTTTACATTAAAAGTGAGATGTTAAAACACTTTTTTTAAAACATTAACTTTTTAACATATTTATGAAGCAGATATATAGCATTGCCTGCAGTAATGCTAGTGTGAATTTTGTAAGCTGAATTTGGCCGCTAAAGATCATAGTGCTGATAGCTGAAGATGCTGAAATTAATTGCTAAAAACGCTGAAGCTGATAGCTGAAATCACTGAAGTTGATAGCCAGCTAAAATAATCGCTAAATGTCAAATTAGCCTTAAAAAACTTAAAAAAAAAAAAACCTTTGGTTAGCCAAAACAGCTAGTATGTAGCTGGAAAAATAGCTAAACTCCAAAACAGTATAAAAAACGGGAAAAACTAAATTTGCCAAAATTGCTAGCATGTAGCTAAAAAAATAACTAGACTTCAAAATAGCCTAAAAACATATCCAATATCCAAAACAGCTAGCATGTAGCTTAAAAAATAGCTAAACTCCAAATCAGTCTAAAAAAAACGTGAAAAAGTCTAAATTAGCCAAAATAGCTAGCATGTAGCCGAAATATTAGCTAAACTCCGAAACAGTCTAAAAAAACGAGAAAAACCCTAAATTAGCTTAAAATAGCTAGCACGTAGCCGAAATATTAGCTAAACTCCGAAAAAGCTGAAAAAAATCTCAGTAAATACCAAAATAGTCAAAACAGCTAGCAGAATGCCAATTTTTAAAACTTTAAAACCATAACTTTTACCTTAAACTTAATAACTTAAACCAGGGCTGCTCATTCCTGGTCCTCGAGATCTACCACCCTGACTATTTTCCAGATCTCCAAGCCCTGCCACCTGCTGATTGGCTCAGTCAGATGTCTCCACAATCTGATTGAAAGGACACACCTGGTCCAGGTAATCAGCAGCAAGCAGTACAGGGAGAGCTGGAAAACAGGCAGGGTGGTAGATCTTGAGGACCAGGAATGAGCAGCCCTGACTTAAACCTTAAATAACTTTCAATATTTTACACTTCATAAAAATATTTTGTGTCAAAATTATACAAGTTAGAAATGAGCGGGAGATAGCATCGGGCCGTTAATAACAATAAAATATGATCCGGAGAGTCGGATAGAATCACCCGGAGGGCCTTGACTTTGACACGTGATTTAGAGTTTATGTGCATTTACTTCAGTTCTGTATGATTAGCTCACACAAGAACAAAAACCAGGAATGTGTTTGCTGCATAAATATATAAATGTCTTATTAGAGGAAGTGACAGGACAGCAGAAGGCCATGATCGCTTTGTCTCGAGAAGAACTTTGTAGCGACGAACCAGGAAGTCAAAAGAAAAAACTGAAGAGTTCAAAGAGGGACGTAATCGAAAATTTGTCACAAGAAACTGTCTGTGAATTCATGCTGGAATATTTCTGGGGTTTTCATCAAAATGAATGAAATAGTTTTAGGACTGGCTCATTTGGAGTCGTCTTTAAAACTGTCTTGAGTTAGCGCTGCGGGGGAGCTTAAATGTTGCTGAAGCAGCGACTTCTGCCAGCCGAACAGACTCCTTGGAGTCAGAGGTCCCAGAGCAGGGGTCGTTCCTGATACTAACAGATACTGTAAGTCTGCCAGTCAGTGTCACCTCACAATGTTCCCATATTTATCAGATTGTTTCTTGTACTTTTCAGTTTGAAACCCATTAGAACCCATGATGATGTCAGTGTAACAGATGATCAGAAGTGTGTTTCTTGGTCCTCTTGATTTGCGGTATGTCCCACATGTTTTTCATTTGAAGTGAAAATTGTTCGTATGGATGAAGATGAACTTCAAGGTGTCTAAAGACGTTCTTAATGTAGCTTGACTTAAACTAACTTTGGTGCATTTGATGCTCATAGAGCACCTGACCAATCAAATATACGTCAATTTAAGGGTGGGGTCATCTGGACCCCATAAGAGAGCACAAGGGTTAAGGAGAAGGGAACTTTTAGAAAAAGGTAAATTTTACCCACCCTTTTACTCGTCCACTGAATCCAACGTTTTTTTTTTTGGGTTTTTTTTAACTCTCAACAGATATTTTAAGACTGAATCTAGTTGGTTTCATCCTCAACTACTCATAGAATTCTTTTTGAAGAGTCTACATAAACCTGACCAAGAGTGTATTAGAATTAGGAATTGGTTTTAGAATAGTATATTTTTCTTAAATCCTCATTTATTTTCGGCAGCGTTGCATTCATAGATCCCTCAGAACTTTATGATTCCTTACAGTTCTGACAGGAGATGGTGACTCGTAGAACAGGTTTCCTCGAGGTTGTCCTTTAGATGTCCTAAGGCCACAGTCTGGCTAATCTCTGTTTATTGTGTTAGTGTTAGCAGCCTTAAGTGCACAAAGTGAATATTCTTAGCTCCTTATTTGATTTCTACTTGAAGTAAATCAAGTAAGTGAGTTCTAGTTGCTTGAAAAATCGAATCTGAGTTCCTCATCCCTGCAGCGATAATGTGTCCGGCTCCGATCGTTTCAACTGGTTCCTCTTGCTGAAAGCTCAGCAGGCTGAAAACATGTTTTGATAGGAAGCACGGCTGCCATTGTGTTTCTCTAAACAGCAAATCCTCTGTAAAGGCCGACATGTGAAAGTGACATAGACACTGCCTTGTGATCTTGTTTAAACGTTTGTTAGAGTGACAATCACGAAGAGCATCTGGACAACAAGCCCTGTGTTTTTCCGTCATCTTCCCTCGTTTAATCCCTATTATGAAACCTGGGATCTGAGGTCTTGTGGAAAAAATTGAAAACAGTGGTGTGGTGAGACAGCAGATTAAGATAAAACACCCATCTGTTTGACAAAGCAGGACACTCGTTGCTATGGCGCACTTATATCATGCAAGGTCTTGTGTTCTGCACTTATAAGATTATGCGGATAGGAGGTGTCACAAGACTGTTGATCTGGAGAGCTCACTCAGCCGAGGATGTCTTGGGTTCAAAGTAATGATGTGAAATGAGACGAGGATAATCATCTTCTGCATGGGTTTGATGAAAGAGAGCAGACCTGGAGAGCTGGGATGTTCCTGACCGTCTGGCTGCTGTCACAGTCCGATCAGCTTCCCTGATGCTGCACCTCTGATTATTCTACGAAGAACACGTCGCCAATCGTTTCAGTTTAGCGTCAGGCTGTAAATTAAATCTCCTAAACTGCTTCATGAAGATTTGTGAGTTAAAGTCGAGGATCGTTTCTCACAGTCACTTTGTTGCTTCCAAAAGTTTCTTGTACAACTTGTTTATGTGAGTCAGAGGTACTTTGAAACATTTCTAAAGAAAATGCATTTTGTTTCCTTGTTGATATCAGATACTTTCTCATCGGATCAGGGTTTCTGAAATGAATATTTTGTTTTGCAACACAGGCACAACATCAGAGATTTTGGATCTACATCTTTGTGTAGCAGTATGTGTTTTGTCTGGGATATTTCCTTTTTAGATAAAGTCAAGAAATCTTCAGATACTAAGATAAAACTGAATATAATGTTTGCCATCCAGATTTTCTTGAGAATATTATAATTTTACAATCATAATTTGCTGGACCCACCGCACACTTAAGGGTTTTCTGAATTCTTCTCAAAGCCAGGGAAGAGAAAAACATTTTATGTCTCTGAAGTGATAATAATAATAGTTTCTTCTGGTAGATAGGTTATTGTATATAAATAGTGGGCGGCAATTTTCACAGGTCAAAATCGTTACTGTAATGACTGTATTGGTGTTTAATTTGTGAAGCAAGCCGATGCAGCAAGACGTCAATGCAGGGTGACAGTCAGAAAAAGGCAAAAAACTTCAACTAAGACCCACCAAACAATTATGCACAGCTAAATACAGGACAAGCCAACACTGAGGTCAATGAGAGAGTTCTCTAAAAAGCCACTCCAATCAAAATTGTGTTTTTAATATCTTCTTTTTCTGTTTTTGAAGGACATGTATAATGAAAATTAAGCTCAAAATGGCATTTCTGAGTATTTCTATATTCAAATCAATGGAAATCAGGAGCAGATAAAAAATTAAAAAGAGCTCATTTTCGATACAGAAGCTCCAGTGGGCGGGCCACGAGCTCCCTGCTCCGCCCCATTCTGATTCATCCACTTACAGACAAATAGATCCATGAACGTCTTTGTTTTCCTTGTCTGAGCTAATATTTAACTCAAAACCAAACGGGCGGAGAGCTCCAATATTGCTCGCTGATATTGCTGCACTGGTAATGCTAACATTAGCAGGAAACACTGGCAGGAAAGTACTATAATATATATATATATAATATATATATATATATATATATATATAATATATATATATATATATATATATATATAAAAGAACGTATGTCCTAGAAAAAAACAGGTTTTCAGATTTGGGTTAAAACGGCATCATCATAATTAAAAACTTACTAGAAAATCTTTTATTTTTATGACATGATTGGAGTGGGACTTTATATGCATCATGTTCATCAGCACAGTGCAGGCAGCTGTGACTGATGCACTGGTAAATGGGCGGAGTCACAGTAAGCCTGTGCTGAAACCTAAGAAAAAGACAAAATGTGAGCAAAACAAAATAGTTAAACAAGCAAATCTTGTCAGGATTTCACAACAACTTCAATTATTATAGAATTTCTTTTTATTTTATTAAATTTATTATAAACTTTAGTTTTTTGTACTTGAACACATGCGCTGTCTTTACTGTTCATAGCTAGAATATGGAATGGGTTGGAACTGGGAATGTAAGAGATATTAGATACGTATTGGAAAATGGATCTGACGGGGGAGTAACGGCAGCATCGGTTAGGGATGCAAAAAACAAATTTAAAATTAATCAAGCAACTGCAATATTGTTTGAAGACCACATATATGAATAAGATTATGTTGGTTAAAAGGTATAAAATCAATCAAGACGTAAATAATCAATTACTGGATAAATACAGTTTCTCCGGTTTTTTTTTTTACTGTATTTATCTTTTTATGTTGATGCGATATAAACAATTCGACATCCAATCATAAGCTTGCTCCTTCCAAGTCAATACCTGAAAACTTTTATATCTCAAATGCTGTGAATTATAATTTATAGCTTTAAATGATGTATGAAAAACAAAAATCTTGAGTTTAGCATTTTTGGTAAAAAAAAATTGGACTGTATCGTACCGCTAAAAAGTGAGTTGAATCTAGTGCTGCCACAAACGATTATTTTAGTCGTCGACTAATCATCGATTATTTTTTCCAATTAGTTGTCATTAGCTTTAAACTAACTAAAAACTAGATTACACACACACACTGTAAGCTGAATTTTGCAGTGACGATAGCTGAAATTGTTTGCTGAAGATGCAAAAGCTGACATCCTGCAAAAACCTTAGTTAAATGCCAAACTAGCGTAAAAAACAATAAAAAAATGTTAGCCAAAGAAACTAAAGTGTAGCTGAAATATTAGCTAAACTCCAAACAGCCTAAAAAACTAAACAAAAAGCTAAGGTAGCCAAAACAACTAGCATTCAGCTGAAATATTAGCTAACCTCAAAATTAGCCAAAGAAAAACTTAATTGAGCCAAAACAGCTAACATGTAACTAAAATATTAACTGAATTCCAAAATGGCACAAGTTGTTTTAGCCAAAACAACTAGCATGTAGCTGAAACATTAGCTAAACTCTAAAAGAGCCTAAAAAACTGAAAAAAGACTAAATTAGCCAAAATAGCTCACATGTAACTGAAATATTAGCTGAACTCAAAAAATCAACTATTAAATTCGTCATCAACTATTTTAATTGTTGATTAGTCTTCGATTAGTTGACTAATCATGGCAGCCCTAGTTGAATCCTTTGCGTATCGATTTGCAAACCATTTATCGAGATGTGTATCGTGTGTGAGGGAAAGTTACCCCTAGTTTTAAGGGATTTTGGTCTATCGTTCCTATGTAAGTTCGTCTTTAGCCTTCAGCAAAAACTTTCTACAGTAAGAGTTTATAGCTGTCACCTCTAATCACAGACACATTCCTCTCGGCTCCGCACGTACATAATTGTTCCATGACTGTTGCTGTCATTTGTTTGTTTCACTTTCAAAGGGATTGTTGGATTTTGTCCGAACTTGTAAAGCTAATGTCTGGGCTGATTGTTTCCCTGTTCCACACAAACCTGCGTGGTAGCACTGCAGATGAGCGAGGGCCGATGAACATGTTTACTATAGCTGTGGGACTTTTTTTTATAAAGATAACAGCAGCCGTCAGACAGATTAAAGACGGATTCCAGAGAAGTCTGTCTGTCTTCTGTGTTGAATAGCTCTGCATTGGCAAGTCCGGGATAACAGTTTATCAGATAATAATCTTTAAATTGAACAACGTAGAATAACTCAGAAAAATACTTGTGTTGGACTAAAGCAGAAAAGCTTTCTGATAGTTTTACCTTCATTCTTTTCAAGTTAGACATTCTTAACATGATTGAAAACTGGAGAGCTCTTGAAGATTGCTAACCTGTGCCAATGCTACAGAAACGTAAGAACTTCATGCGCCGTTTTCCCCAGAGCTCATCTGCCCACCAGACTCTGTTCAAGTATGTTTTCGATAGCGGCCTCATAACTTGTCAGCACCAGGAGGTACAGCGAGATCTGAACCTCTGGCTTGTAGACAGAGCTTGAAGCTCCCGTAATATTACATTTCATCCTGCTGTTTTCATGTGCTGTGAATCTGTTCCACGAAACCTGGAGAATGGCAGCTAATATCCCTGTCTTCACTCATCACACATCCTGCTGCAAATGCTGATGTTAAAGTGGAAAAGATTACGCTCATTATGTCCCGAATTTTCTGAAAAGCTCTTTAAAATACCAAAATATTTATTTAAATAGTAGAAATTGGTAAAAGTTGCCTTGACGTCTCCACCAGACTGCTCTACTCGTGACCAAAATGAAGCCATTTTCAGCTTAAGTCGAGCATTAAAAGGCAGCACCCAGTTTTAATGTTGACTTTACTCTAGAATCACATCTGACAGCTCAGTTTTCACTATTAGGAAACCCCCATTCACTAGCAATAGGGGACAAAAGGCAAAATAAAGTTTGGTAAGACAAAAAAAACAATTATCCTGAATACTTCCAGTTACAAAGAGGTTTATTCAAAAACTGTACATTTAAAAACATTTCTTTCAATGTTTTTAAGTAAATATTTAAATGATCTAAGAGGGCAATTGTAAAATATTCTGTTTAATCGATATCCACGAAATGATAGCTTCATCATCTTAGCTGCATTTAATGCATCAATAAAGACTATCAAAATGTTCATCTCATTGTTTTGTTAGAAGACTGTACTAAAGCAATGCACACGTTTAATTCTAAGTGGATATTCAAAATACACCAGGGAGAAGCACTTGGTGGAAGAAATAATTTAAGGTAGATAAAAGGTAGAGAAATCAGGGTTAACCGACCCTTTGACCTGCAATGACCAGACTAGAACCATTAACACTGAAAAGGACCAGCAACTCTCACAGGAAGTTCTAAACTCAAATCCATTCCAGATTATCTTTCTCTTCAACCGTTTGCCACCTTCTGGGGTCAGACTCAGTTGTCTCAGCTACCGTTGGGCAAAGGCGGGGTACGCCCTGGAGGGGTTTACACTCTGTTTCAGGGCCAGACAGTCACGCACATGAAGCAGGTTTTAGACGAGGAAACCAGAGAAAACTCACACTTCATGAGGAGAACATCTCGCGTGACAACCACTACACCCCCGTGCACCCCATGTTACTGGTTTATACGTAATCCTTTACCTTCCAAAGCCATTGTTTCAGGATTCGAATGCGTTACTATATTACTCTGAGGTATGTTTGGCGTAAAACCTGCAGATGCAGAACAAAAAAAAAAAGAAAAAGTGACTAATGTAAGAGTAAAATGACTGAGAATAATGTTGTATATTTCTGATTAGTTCAAATAGAACTGGATGACCATCCATCAACTGTAGCCAGTTTAGTCCATAAGAACTAAATGACAGTTATCCACACTAATGGCTCTAATAAAACCAGGAACAATACTTATGGGAAACAAACAAATATTAAAGTGTTTGTGGTTATCTAGTGAAGACATTTTATCAATAATTTCGGTTGAAAGGAGTTCTGAAAAAACTTTGAGCGACTGACGGCAAGCAGAACTTTTATTTTAATTCGTTGATGCCTTTTGGTCTTACTGTTGTGAAAAATGACGTTTGAGTCAGCTGAGTTAACAAGTTAATGAGCAGGTAGCAACTAAAATTTAATCAAACATAGTAATGCTTTATACTTCGTAAAGTAAAAAGTAAGACTTCACAGTTTCTTCCGTTCTTCCTTTAGCCCTCCAAAGGGAGATTTATGAGAAAACAGTGTCTCATAGCTCCCACGTCACTTTTGTTTGATGTTGTCACCAACAGTTGGCGGTCCGCGGAGCTTCCAGCGCTCAAATATCCGTAACAACAGCGGTCTTATAACTTCAAAAAGGTCACGCTACAACAAAGTGGTTCAGAGCGAACCCACGTGAAGAAAAGTGCGTCACAGCGCGACGCGGCTCACCCTCTCATTGGAGGACTTTGTGTCCCTTTGCTTGGAGGGTTGAATCTAAAAAAACATAAATATATATTCCGGACACACATCCACTAAAACTGCCCCTTCAAATGGAGGGAGAGAGAAGAATTCGGATTGAGCCTCAGAGTTTTACCGACTCTGCCCACTTCCCCACAGAAAAAAGGTTTTTCCTAAAACCAGCAACCTGTTTCATTTGATATTTTCATTTGATCTTTTTTCATTTTAACTATACTTTTATGTGTTGTAATGTGTTCAGTAGACTTTTAATTATTTTTATGTAGTTTTTAACAAAAATGAAAATAAATCCTTTGTTGTTTGGTAACACATATTTTCTTCATCAGAAAGTGTGGGCGGGACCGTAGGCGTGGAAATATCCCAGCATTCCTTTGTTTACACTCTCTCCTGCTAGCTTTCCACCCCTCACAATCTCAACAATCAAAAACAAAAGTCAGCAGAGAAGGGAGACTTTGGGCCACAAACTGCTGGTTTTTGTCTGCTCCTGATCCATCATGACAAAACTGTTTAATCTTAAAATATTTTACAAATGTCCTACACAATTAGAAGTATTACAAAATCATTTTCAAAAACCTGATTTTCCTTGAAGTTTGCCTTTAAAGATCGCGGCCAATGCCACTGTTCAGGTTTTTGAAAGAAATTAAGGACATGAAGAAGAAAAAAAAAACCTGCAGGTACGTATAAAACAAACATCTAACAAATCAAAGCTTTGAAGGTTTGGAAAGTAAAGTTAAACTAGTAAACTATTGATAAAATGTGTGAGGAGAAGAGGAAGTATCAAAGTCTCATTTGAATAAACCCTGTGACTGCATTTGTTGAAGGGATTCTACAACAAACGCAGAGGGGATTTTTTTGTTAGAAACACTAGAGCTTGTTTATTAAAGAGTAAGCTGGGAAGCAGGGTTGGTGACCTGACTGACCTGAATTGGTTCAGGCAGGGATCCGACTGTTTCTAGTCTATATTAAGAGGAGAATTTCAGGTCCCTTGCATAATATGGCCCGATTGGCACAGACACCAGGAAGGAGATTAGCCAAACAAATTGCAACAGAGCTTATGAGTCTGTGAAGTAAATCTAGGGAAATTATAATTACAACACATAAAATCCCATTGGCAAAACATACTTTTGTTGAAATATTTAAACAGTTTAAGTCTTTCGTTTCTTGCGTTTTAGCCAAAAAAAGTGAGTTTTTTTTCCTTGCTTTCTATTTCTGCATGCCAGAACATTCTCTTTTATATTGTCTGACAGTCTTTAAATCTGTATCAATATTCACAATGTTAGCATGTAGCATTAAACGTCACTAGAAAGCTCATCCACGTTGAGTTCCAAATGTTTCCCTGAAGGCAGAATTGAAATATCTGAAAGCGTTTCTTCTAGAATGAGGAAATGCTGATATTAAACAACGAACCAGCAACAGTTGCTGGTTCGTTGTTTAATGTTAGTTTCGAGGTTTCTGGTTTCTGTCAAGAGAATGAGACGCACTGATATAACCCAACTGCCATCTTTCAGCGTTCCCATCAATATCGCGACACATAA
This sequence comes from Oryzias javanicus, assembly GCA_003999625.1. NCBI lineage: Eukaryota > Metazoa > Chordata > Actinopteri > Beloniformes > Adrianichthyidae > Oryzias > Oryzias javanicus. The sequence goes on along the minus strand of CM012442.1, from coordinate 2,950,332 downwards.
TGACTTATGAGTTGAGCGACCGTTAATGTGAGTCATCCTCTCATTCCGATCATACCCAAACCAACTGAGACTTGTCCAGACGTGAATGTTATTACAAATTAACTGTCGTGTTGACTTTGTCAGTCAAAGGGAATCACAGAAAGTGGTTTTTGATAACATTCCAAAACCTTTCACTGGAATCAATGAGTGTTATGCTGTTTCCTCTTAGTCATCCAGAAACGTGATGATACTTCATGACCTCTTCTTACTTACCTGCTTGACACGACGACTAATACTCTATTTTACCCAAGTCTCATTTTCTGTCAGCCAGGAAAGCTGGCAGAAAACCAACTTGTTGGCAGCTTTCTCGTCTGGAAAATGCCAGTCAGACCAATTAAAAAAGAATGAAAGCTATTAGTCTGTAAGCTGCAAACAGCTTCTGCAATTTTCATGAAAGAGGGCTCTGTTCAGTTAAAGAATAATGTTTACTATTCAATAACTAAGAATAACCGGGTATGAGGAAAAATCCTTGCGTCAAAAGAAAAGAGATTTAGTTCCTAGTTTGTTTTTTTTTCCCTTTTGAGATTTGTTTGAATATCCAGTGAGTGTTGTTAATATTTCTTCACCGGAGTCTCTCTTAAAGATGGAAGTACCGACACAGTAAATGACAGCTGGATTTCCAGTATTCTAGCTCACTTTCTTTTACTTCTATTTTTTTTTTTTTATTTCCTCGTCTATATATCGTCTAAATAGCCCTGACAAGTGAAGGCAGGAAAAACCAACATCCCAAAAAAAGTAACACAAAGATTACAGATCATGCAAAATAGTTTCCTCCTACAGGCTGAATCAGATGATAATCAGTGTGATGCCATCAGTACTACTGTCTCTTTTTTTTTCTTTGAGCTGGAACTAAACTCACATATGAAGGAGCATTTCTAGAGGTCAAAGAGGAGAACGCTATAGAGATGATGGTTGACTTACATTAAACATAGTCTTGATGTCCATTGGTTCCAGTTTCCCAGTGTTTCAGTTCCTGTGCTGTGATGGCGTATTGATCATTCTGATGCCAGCCTTAAAGTCAGCGCTCTGGCCTCACAGCGAGGAGGTCCTGGTTCCAGTCTCTGCTGGGTCTTTTCTGCATAGCGTTTGCATGTTCTCCTCGTTCATGTGAGGGTTTTCTCCTGGTTCTTCCGTGCATCATAGGTCCATTCCTCATCATCATGACTTCAGCCTATCACACCACTGCTGGCGGGCGGGTAGCCTCCACAAACGTCTCCATTTTTGGCGGTCTTGCGCCACATCCATCCGTCTCCATCTCTGCTTCGGTCTCTTGGTGGAGTCCATTCCACTACTTTTTAGGCCCACTCTTTGGTATCGATTCTGGCTACTTTCTGCCTCTTCTGCTGTGCTTATCACCTCTTTAACTTTTGTTTTTGATCTTATTATGGTTTCTGTCTTTCTCTGTTCTATTGAGCACTGATCTTTCCATGCGTCTCTGGGGTCATAGATCATTTGAAGAGTATAAACTGTGCCTTTGGCGTGTCTGTGTGGCTCTGCAAAGGACTGGCTGCTTGTCCAGGGTGTGTCACGCCTTGGCCCAACAGTGGCGGGGATCAGGTCTCGGGTTGGTTGGGCTGATAGAGGACGTGAGGAGACCGGTTATTCTCCCACAGTACTGGAATTTCATTGATTAGTTTGGTTTCATTTTTTTTCCTGAAGTAGCAGATCACTTAGAGTTTGTACCCTGCAGCCAGGTTTTGATCCTTTTGAGGGTACATTGAAATGAAGTCAAATGCTGCAAGTTGTACTTGTTTTCCAAAAGAAAAAAGCGAGACCCCTGACTGATGTGACTTTCTTTCCTACAGAGTTGGATACACGTCTGTGTCCGTTTCCTGCTGTTCATCACACTCGGGGTACTTTCCGATACTGTTGACTCCAACCCAATCACAGATGACATCTTCAAACTCTCTGTTCTGGTAAGGGCGCAGTTTGGATTTTATATACTGTATCATTCTTCTGACTGACTAACCTCAAACAATGAAATCTCAACAATAATTTCAGAAGAACCTGATAAGATCAATGTTTCGAATGATTTTCTATTAACACTAATTAGATGCTCCAGTCTTGAAGATCGGGAAGTATTTCCAATTTCTGACTCAACCTGCAGCTGCTCAAAGCTCCAAGCAACACTTAATTTTCCAGACAGATCTATGGTGCTGGATTTCCTGTCGAATCTGGTTATAAGTTTTCTATAACCATTAAGGGCTGCTAAAATAGGAAAACTCATGTTACTACTGTTCCATGTTTTATGTCTATTTATTTTACTTTATGGATGCTGCCTTCATCAGGAGGATCCCTCTCAGATGTAATAGACACCATTAAAGAAAGTTAGATTTAATCAGAAACTTTTTTTTTCATCCCTTTTACTCTTAACAAGAGAAATGTAGGACCTAAGAATTTTTTATTTATTTATCACTTTGAAAAACCCAGAGTTAAAGGGGCCGCATCATGATTTTCTTATGTCTTTCAAAGTAAACTACATCCATATATATGATCAAATGTTACCTCTGGAACACTAAAAAATAAAAAAAAATTATTATTTTTCGTGAGTTTTTTCCTACCCGGAAGTTAAACAACTCGATTCCTGAGGCTCCGCCTGCTGTTGTGTGTCTTTGTTTCTACCATGAAAAAAAAAAAAACATTCAATTTTTTTCAAAGATGGATGCACATACCATATACTGTGCCCGACCGGGGTGGGGGGTCTTAAAGGAGCCCCGAGTCTAAAGTAACAAACACCTGTTTGAGCTAGAATTTATTGATGACAGGACACAATTGGAAGATATTGTTTATCCAAAATGAACGTTTTTTGCTGATCACCGCTAGCTAGCTTCATGGAGAAATTGGGTGTTAGACTGGGGGCGGAGCTGGCAGTCCAGACTCTTCCTGGTAGGGGTTGTTCTCACTCTGTGACATCAGCACGAGAGAACCCGCTCATTAACTCAGAAATGGATCAAAACACCGCTTTGGAGTTCTACAGTATAAGACACTTAGAAGCTCAAAAAGTTGTTTTTTCATGGAATGGCCCCGTTAAGTAATAATTCATTCACACTTTGATATATAATTATTTTGTTTTAGAAGCTTTTTATAAAGAAAATGAAATATCAATATATGTGAAATTAAAGTAAAGAGTAGTTTGGAACTTCAATAAACAGTAAAAATCTCTTCATTAATATAACACTTTTATTTCATTCAATAAAAATAGATGTTAGAAAGTTTTGCTTGATGTAGTCTTTTTTCAATTAATTAAAAATGTATGGAAAAAAAGTGAAAAAGGTAAACATTCCCAAGAGATGTCAACGAAAGGGTTGCACTCAGTAAAGCTGAAAATGATCAATCAGAATGATTTAAGGGTTTGTACTTAAAATACGGCCATATAAAGCCAAATGATGACTGAGATGACTTCAATTGTGCAATATTTCATTTTGTTAAAGGTTTATACAAAACAACATGTCAGCTTGAAACCTATTTTAAATTTAATCATTATTATAGTTATCACTCTGTATAAGAGAGCCGGGAATAAAACAACATTTTAAAATAAATATCTTATAGTATGTATTATAGGCTTGTGGATTATTCTTGTATATTTAGAAAAAAAATGTCTCAAATATTTTTAAAGGGAATTTAAATTTCTATCTTCTGAAACAAAGTTTTCTGTGTAACTTTAGGAGGTGATTTTCTTATGACTTGAAGGTTTAGGATTTCTCTACCCCTATATGGAGACTCTCGTCAGCAACTAAACTCTTTTATAAATAAATGTGACAATATATTTAACAGAATTAATCTGTGGTAGCATGAAGTTGTAAAATACGACTACAATTTGTGATCAAAAGTTGAAAAGTTTAATAAAAACACAAATCTTCACTGAATCTTAAAAAAAAAATCCTTTGTCTATGTGTTCTAATTTAATGTTGACTTTAATTAAGTTTAACACAAATTAATGTTGTTGTACTTTTTTTCACAGAAACAAAATATTCCAAGAGATTATAATATTTCTGTGCTCTACATTCCAAAAGAACTGGTAAGAATTTGTTGTTTCCCCTCATAAAGTTAACATTTGACCTTCAGTCTTCTCAAAAGGATCCTTTTCTAATGTTATTTTCTTCTTACACATGTTTTTCTTTCCTCTAGGCAGAGATGTGTTGGGTAAAAATAAACATCTTTTACTTGGAGGACAGTTTAGACAAATTAGCAAAAAAGTTTGGAAATGTTTCATCCAATAAAAAAGACATTGACATATTCATTGATATGCTTCAAGATCTGCGATTAAAGCTAATGCCTGTGGTAAGTTTGTTTTTTTTTCTTTTACCATAAGAACTAATATGCCAAAAAAAAAAAACAGCCATGAACTTATTTCCTCTTTTTAAAAACTGAAAACATATTGTTAAGCTTCCTTTGAGTTTGAAATTTATGCATGAAGACTTTTATTTCTGTAGCCTTTATTTAAAGATTCAAAAATATAACCATACCAAACTGAATCAGGCAGTAATTTATTTATCTGTGGAATTCAGAAAAAAACATTGCCAGCCATTGATTCTAGTTCTTTGTACATCACGCTGTAAACTCATGGAGGCTAATTTTTCAGTTATGATACAAGCATGTGGCAAGCTTGGCTTACCTAATTATCACAATGAGGGATCCCTGTTCCCCCTCACAAATCTTCCTTTCTGCTTTCAAGAGGTTTTAATCATTTGTTCGGGTCTTTTGTTCCTGCAGGAGCCAATAATGCAAGACTTTGCGTGCCACTACAGGGAGGGCCAGTGGCAAACAGAGGAATACTTTGAATATGTCGAGGAGCTCCTCACAAGTTCAAAGGACAACATTTTAGATGACTGTGACCCTCCTCCTTGTCCTACCCCTCCTCCTACAGGTAAAGGTTTACATACAAAAAACATCACTTGATTCCATGTGGTGACTAGTTGAAGAGGACAGTCAGTGATTAAACTGCAGAGTTACCAGTTTATTAAAGTGTTGTCCATTGACTGTATAAGTAGGAACTGGACTGAGCAACCCCTTCCTTTGATCCAAACAGGAAGAACCCGCAGATTGCAAGACGACCAAAGTCCCATAGACTTGCGTTAAGAAATAGACGGGTCTTATTCAATTATTTTATCAGTTAGAATAAACATTCTTGCTCTGGTGCATTCTTCTTTACATCTTCTTTCTAATCCGTATTTTTTTAAAGATATTTTTTCTTTATCGCCAGTTATTCAAGCTATAAACTGACCAATGAGCATTTGGCCTCTGCTGGTCCCGCCTCCAACATTTGATTGACAGATTCCTCCGAACCGCTTTCAGTGGGAGGGGTGTGGACTTCCAACAAGCTCACTCATGATTGGTTGACAGCAGTCCCTTGGACTAATCGCTGTCGACGGGTTTGCAACATGGCGGCAGATGTATCAGGAAGTGACGGCGAAGCCTCTGGCCTGATTTTGCGATGTCCAGAGGCAATGCCTTTTCTTACGGGGGACCTCAACACTTGCTATGTCCAGATCATACTTATACAGTCAATGGTTGTGAGGGATTGCTGCTTGTTTTAGCAGGAAATTTCAATTATGACAGCAACAAAATGATAAATAATGTGTCTTCGTTAGAGACACAAAAGACTTATTTAGACTGCCTAAGAAGTGACTGCTGGTCATTTGTAACCCTCACGTCTAACTCGTCATATCTCTCAAAACGATTTATTCAGACAAGAGAAATGTTACCACTAAGTACAGTGGAAAGCTATCTTGATTGTCTTTGTTCCACACATATGCAACCATAGATAAACATTGTCACGTAACTTTCACACGGTCCCTTTGTTGTCAGAATCCACTTGCATTTTATTGCCCTTGTGGTATCTTTTGAGGTCCGAATGAGTCACGCCTTACCTTGACATGATATCCATCCCATGACCAATGTGGATGAAGGTGGACAGGATTTCATGCCAGTGAAAATCAGAAATCATTGAGAAAAAAAAAGTTAAGCGCGCTGTCTGGTGGGGTCCGGATGACCCCGCTCCCAACCTCAACACACTGTACTTAGAATAACACAATGGTTCAAAAGGTAAACTACCTTTTGTTCTGCAGACTCTAATTGAGAGTAACAGTTGCCGACTGTCCTGCTGTGTAGGATCTGGCGTTTTTTTTTTTTTTTTTTTTAAAGATAATACTGCTTTAGGAAATCTACAAAAGCCCAAAACAGATGGCAGATGGGAGATTATTTTAAAGCGAAGCAGCCAATATTACTCAGAATAAGTGGTAAAAAGAGATCTCAGTCCTGTTGAAATGCAGCACTGAGATGTTAATAGTGCTACACGAACATTTTTCTCACGATAAGTTCACATGAGGGCTCTTCCTATTTCTTCTAAAAATATTGCTAAGTAGACACATGGGCCTTAGGGGTTAAAAAGTTCCCCAGTGCCCTGATATTTTTATTATTATTTATTTAAAGTTTTTTATTTGAATTAATTAACTCTTGTTAGTGATATATAAAAATAAAAAAAAATGTCAAGTCAGAACACAGATCGTGCACTGACATGGGGGATTTTCAAAATAAAAGAACCATATTTATAGAAAGTTCATAGCTTCCTCACTAAAGGTCTGACACTAAATTCATCTGTTTATTGTAATTTTTTGGGGTTTGGTACATTGTTTACCATACTATATGAGGAAGTCTCACTTCCTGGAGTCCAGCTGTGGCAGTTCTGGCTCCATGTTGTGGAGCGTTATCATCCATGAACAGAAAGTGGGGCTGTGCTGGTGAAAATATAGAATGATGAGGGCTTCACGTGACTGGATCATCTAAAATAACCAGATGGGTTTTGCGCTGACAGGTGATGCCAGACCAGATTGTTGCGATTCCTCCAACATAATGAGGACTGGAAATCATGTTGACCTCACCTTACCTTCTCCAGCAACACTGACGACCAACATTTCTGTAAAAGGTGACCGGACACTCATCAGTAGACCGCTGCTGCATTGTCCAGGTCACACGGTCTTGTGTCCACTTCACACTTTCATGGTGATGTCTTGATGTCAGTGGAGTCACCTGTAATGGTCATCCATCATTCAAGCCAAACCGTGAAGTGAATGGTTTGTCTGGAAACCCTTGTACCCTCACATCTGGTCAGCGGCCTGCAGCTGTGTGGTGTTTTCAGAACAACATCTAAGTGGAGAGGTCTGTAGACTCTGGCCATCGCTGCTGTCTGTCGTTGGCGGGGCACCACTCCTGGGTCTGTCTGTGATGTCTCTGAGGGAAGAGCGTGCAGCGACTGGACCGCCTACAATAACCAAATTGGTTTTGCACTAACTTCTGATGCCTGCCCAGGCTGTTGCACCATCTCCACCAAACTCAACCCAAGGGACTCTGTGGACCTTGGTGCATCGCTCACCTCACCTTCTCCATCATTTCTGTGCAAAGTGACCCAATAGTCTAGTAGAGCACGGCTGCATTGTCCAAGTCACATGGTCTTGTGTCCACTACAAACGTTCTCGTGGTTGTCTTGGTGTCGTGGTCTGTCACTCGTCCACTCCTGGATCTGTCACTAGCTCACTTGCAACACCTGACTGTCAACCACCAACCTGAAGCTGCTATGACCAAATGGCGCTGCTCGCTTGATCCTGCATTGAAAAGTTTTTCTTTCAGAAATTTTTGTTCTAAGTGCACAAACTTAGACCATTGTGTGGAACATACAAAATGAGGTGCTTCTATCACCCCGATACAATTTACCTCCCTATTCTAAAAATCTGTGAAGTGAAACGACATCCATGCGTTTTCACAATTTCTCTAACTTTTTGTGAGTCGTGTCAGTTAATTGAACAAAACTGTCAGCTGAAGTAACTTGATGGAGTAACGTTTACTCCAGAAAGACAACTGACTAATAAAAACAATTTCAATCTTTGCTTCTTCAGGATACAGCAGCTCAAAGTGATTTTGGCTTTGTTCTAGTTAAAATGAGAACTACCATTATGACAAGTGTATGTGCTCTTGCTTAATCACTTCTGTTTTCATGTTCACAGACTTTCTCTATGGCAGAAAAGTGCAAATTTCATGAACTATTTAAGGGAAAAGTCCGTCTGTGTTGGTACCATGTGGCGGCAGAGTTTGGACTGCAGTTACAGAAGGCGGGAAAACACTGGAAAAAAATTGCAGAGGCAACCAAAATCCATGACTCAAGAGGCAGTAAAGCTAAGGGACATAAAAAGTCAAAGGACAAAAAAAAAAAAAAACCAATGTGTTGGCATAAGTTCAGGCCAGATCATTCAAAAAAGAAAATGAAAAACTCGAGTTGTGGGAGTGAAGTTGAGCTGCTGATGCTGCTGTAATGCTCAACACATCTACAGAATAAAAACATTCATTTGTGCTTTGTTATTGAAGAGCAGAGAGCAAAAGCAGGAAGTTGAGAGTAAACAGGGCAGTGTTCCAGTGTTTGATTCAGAACTTCTTATCTTTATCATAGCAGGAGTTTCCCACAGCATGTTCCAGGAATCCTTACGTTCCAGCATAAGCTGAGCATAGAAAGACCTGCAGAGACGGGCACACTCACACATTCATGCATCACGCAGCAATAATATCACTTTTGGCACCGAGCGTTGTTGCCATGGCACACAGTGACAGCCATAAACCATCTTCATTCAGGATATTGCAGAACTCAGGACGTAGTTCTCTACATGTACTATAAATCCTGCCACTTGTGATGTATGTAATTGTTTGATCTTCTCATTTCGCTCAGCAGTGGCTAAAAATTCCTGTCAGAAGAAGTTTGTTTTCATTGAGCAAGGGGTTATGCATGATGTAAATCTTTCATCTGGTGGACTTGCGGACAAAAAAAGAGAAAGGAAGAAGGAAAACAAAGCATGCGCACACACATATAGTTACAATAAATCAGAAGCAGCTGTGACTTCTGCCTCTTATGGAGAAAATCTCAAGTTATAAATTGTTTGGACTGACATCTCAAGCGTTATTCTTTTTGGAGAAATGGTTGTAACATCTCCACATCCCAATGTCATCCCATCTGTTGTGTTATACTTTAAGCCAAAGAACACCACGATAAAATGATGAGACTGGCCAGAGATCTAACAAGCTGTCCAGCTGACTCAGAACAAAGCTGATCATTACTGAATGTTTAAATGCCACACTGAATTTTGATTCATTTTCCTCTGCTGTATGAGAATAGTCAAGAAATTTCTACTGGCAAACTTTTGATTTTCCATATTGATGGTTCAAGAATAGGTGGGATGCTGGAATGCATCAGTGGCAGATAATGTTGTGGTATTTTCCCAATTATCTGCAGCCTCAGAGGTGAGGTTTGCACCTCCTCCTGCTCGTGCATGATTGTGTCAGGAGAAAGATAAGATAGTTCTATACATTTACACTAGGGATGCCACGATTAGTCGACTAATCGACGACTAATCGACTATTAAAATTGTCGACAACTGATTCAATAGTCGAATAATTGTTACTTTATGTAATATAGAGTCAGAGTGTGGTAAAGTTAAAAATTAAAATGGCACAATGCTAGCTTTTTGGACTATTTTGGCATTTATTTAGGTTTTTAGGCCATTTTGAAGTTTAGCTAATATTTCAGCTGCATGCTAGCTATTTTGGCTAATTTAGGATTTTTCAAAGTTATTTTTAGGCTAATTTGGAATTTAGCTAATATGTCAGCTATATGCTAGTTAATTTAGCTAATTCAGGATTTTTTTTGTTTGTTTTTAGGGTATTTTGTAGTTTAGTTGATATTTCTGCTGCATGCTAGCTATTTTGGCTAATTTAGGATTTTTTTCCTTTTTTTAAGCTAATTTGGAGTTTAGCTAATATTTCAGTTACATGCTAGCTGTTTTAGATAATTTAGGAGGTTTTTTTTTTCATTTTTAGGCTAATTTGGCATTTAGCTGATAGTTTAGCTGGTTATCAGCTTCAGAGTTTTAAGCTATTAGCTTCAGCGATTTTAGCTATCAATTTCTGCATCTTCAGTGACCAAATTTCACTTCCAGCATTCACTAGCATTATTGCAGGTAATGCTATATAGCTCGTTTTTAGTCAGTTTATAGCTAATGATGGTTCAGATGTTTGCTTTACATCCAGTTTGTGCTTGACCCGATTAGTCGACTAATTGGAAAAAATAATCTGTGATTTGTCGACTATTAAAATAATAATTTGTGGCAGCACTACTATACAGACATCTTTAATTTTATGTAGATGCAAAGTTTAGGTGAGCTTAACATGGTTTGATACATATTTGCATCAATAGGTATGGAGGGGATAAGATTCAGGCTCGCTGACTCTCTATTCTTGCTGCTTTGATGTCATGGGCTGCACTGCTACTCTGAAACTGCTTAGCGCACTTTAATCCAAAACTATGGAGCTTGCCTCACTCTGTGGACCATTGTAGAGCAGCTCTATGTAGGCCAGATCTCCTGTGACCGCTGGGAGAAGCTTTTAATGTGGAATCTTTGTTTCTTCACAAGAACTTTGCGAGATAAAAACGGTTTCAGTGTGTAGACAGCCCATTCAGAACAGCTGAGTCACAGGACTGAGGGAAGATGTCCCAAGGTAGCTGATGTGAAAAGGGAGAAAAGGAACGAAGCCTCATTGTGTAGATGTTGATTGCATTGCAATCTTCTAATCTTCCCAAGCGGCCTTCTTTTTGTTTGCAGGAATAGTTCAAGTCCTTTGTGCATTTGTGTGTGCATGCATGTCTGTTAGAGGGAGTAGAAAAGGTGGCATTGAAGTGACTTTTTAGCATCTGACATGTTTTCATCATCACAGTGATGTTCCCGCTTTTTCATCACTTTTTCTTCTTTTGGGAAGTGGCTCCTCCTAACACTGGACTTTCTGTTTTGTGTCAGTTCTCTCCCCAGAGACATCCTCTACTATAAATACATGCCCAGGATGTTTCACCCGGACAGCCCAGACAGGGGGTCAGTATACGCCTTTGAATATGTTTGGAAAAAGTTTGAAAGCAAGTTGCAAAAGCAGACAAACAAGTTTCTCTTTGCGTTTGTATTTTTTCACACTCGATTGGCTGTGGCCGACTAACTCCTTCAGGAACTACATGCGCTTCTCCTAAGCTGCAGTCTTTAAAATGTATTAGAATTTGCCTTTGAAACATATTTAGTCCCTTTGAAATGTGTTTGTCTGCATCTGGAAGTGATCAAAAATGCAGTGTTCCCTTGTTAATCCCTCCTAATATAACCTGCAATAAGTAGAATCCACAAAGTAATGTATTTTTACAACTATTACAGATGTTTTAAGGCTGTGAAACTCCTGACGACTAACTCTATGCTCTTTTGTCAAACACTGAACTGCGATATTTAGTGGAGAACATTTAAAAAATAGTTTGTTTTTCTTCATTTTATTTAGGTTTTTTTGTCAGTCTTTACTTTTCCTGCTGCTTACAGTATATACAGATATAGGCTGTCAATGTTAACAGGTTAACGCATGTGATTAGTTTAAAATCACACTCTGCAAATTAACCATCTTCCGCCATTTCAGGCTTCCACGGCGTGCATTACTTTTTGATAATGTGCACTTCGTCAGGCGCTATCCCGCTTATAACACTTACAAAATAAAGAAATATCCAATTGATTTTTGATTTGGATTTGATTCTTTAGATCGCTTTTTCACAAAAGAAGGACAATTTGATAGGTAATGCGTTCCGTTGTCATGGTAACATGCTGATCATCACGATAGGTTAAATTAAGCTTAAGTTCAGAGAGAAAGTTCATCTCTTACTGTTTGTTTTTGTCCAGATCAAGAAACAAACGTTTGTTCAGAAGATAGAACATTGAACACTCGGAACTTCTTTTTTAGGCATGCAGCCAATCAGAATCAAGCATTCACCAGGACCATTTAAAGTGCAGAAACACAAAGTTTTTTTTTTTCTGACTGCATCTTTGTTTTCTTAGAGCAATTCTGCAGATAAAGAAAGTATTTACAGGTCTGCTTATCTTGTTGTTTATGTCTTTTGCACACAGTTGGACTTCAATGTATACACTTAAACATTTTAGATAATAAAAATGAAGGAAATATTTTCTCTCTGGCCCATTTTGATTCAAAAGCTGCATTTCGTCGTAAAAAAATTTACAGCATACAAATATATTTATATATAGTACATGTTTATAGTAGAGGAAATATAGTGCATTATCAAAAACCACAATAGCTCTAAGAACAGGGCAGTTAAATTAACTAAATATTGTATTTTCTTTTTATTTATTTATCTCTTTTTTGTCTCAAGAAAAAATTGACAATTATCTTTTAGATGAGATGTCATGAAAATTCACAATTTGCAATAATTTCTTTTTCTGTCTTCTGTTCAGGACATAGTGCTGTTCCTGAGAAGTTACTACAAAGCCTTCCCATTCTCTTTATTCCACTTCTTGCTCTTGTTTTCCTGCTGGTGTGGAAGGTAAGTCAGTCAGTCCACAACCCCTGACACAATTCCATATAACACAGATTTACACTTTTATTGTTTTGCCGGCAGATAAAGCTTTCTTCTTTTGAATTTATGATGGCGGGGGGCAACTTTCATCTTTGCACAGAGTGTGTGTTGAGGGCTGGTATTGCTGGAGTTGAGATGTGTCGACATGAGCTTTGAAACTGAAAGCAGTTTTCTAACCTAAACAGCTCCAATCCAAAAGGAACGAGGAGATTTCTCAACCCTCAGAAACAGTACTCTTCACTGAAGGGACGTCACCTCTTCCAGTGGATGAACCATCTGAAACGTAAGCTGAATTTTTGTTTGCATTGTACAGCCTGCACCCCAAAATAATAAGCCATGATTGTACAATATGATATTAGGCTTCATAATTGCATTAAATAACATGAAGAAGCATATTTTCTACCTTTTTCGAGGATATGGGGGTTTTATTTGACTTTTTCTTTTTTTAAGATGAAAATATTGTTTATCGAATAACTCCTCTCCTCTAGAATATTACTGACCCTTTACTATGAGCTTGACTTCCCATAAAATTCAAATCAACAGAGAAAAAAGGGGGAAAAAAGTTAAAAAGAATTAACTATTAGTAGTTGATAAAAAGCAGGTGTGCTGTGGTATGACAGGCATGCAGTGTAAAAACAGTGGTAGTGTGGATTTTTAGAGAAGTTGGGATTTAGTACAGATTGTAGAAGCTATGCGGTTACATTTGTACCATAAAAGGGCCCACAAATCTGGATCTCCAAGCCCCAGCTGCTTCAGTTTTGACAAATCTTTATGAGTTCTTCCACTTCCTCACTGGAAGTGTGATACTAAATCACTGTTGTATCCCTTTAAAAAAGGCCCCGGGAAAATGTTGCTTCATGGCCAATAACAAACTCGCAAGGGTGTAGGCTGGAGGAAAATATACGGTAGTTAAACTACATAAAACATAACTATGAAAACACAGGTTACTATGGCTTCAGCTGTTCAAAACATGAGACTTTGTGTTTTTGTAGTCCTTTGATCCTTGGCAAAAAAACAATAGTTTTGCTAATGTGAACTCTTGGCATATGCATATATACAGTACACATTTACAAAAAAAAAGTGGAAACACAGTAGTCCTTCAACTTCTTGGAAAATCCTGTTTCACCACAGCAGCTCCTTCTGACTTGCAAATTCTTGTCACACGGTGACTAATGTGTCAAAGTTGTTCACATCGCAACCTGAAATGCAAAAAAAGTTGTTTTTTTTTACATGCAACACTTCCCAGTTGAAGCAAAACTTCACTGTCAACTTATTTTATTTCTGTTTTACTTTTTTCTGTGCTTCATCTCAAACTTATAGGGTACTGAAAATAAAAAAACATACAGTTATTTATAGATCAAAAAGTGGCTTTAACCCTTTTACAGCAGAGCTTTAGTTCCAGTGTTGACGTTTTTACTGCAACTCTTCAACCGTTTATGCAATTCACATAATTCCAACAAAATGGCTTTCCGCCGTTATGTGAGACTTTACATTAGTAATATATTGCATATTGGGCAGAAATGAAAGGCTGATATGAAAAGCTGCTTTTCTTCGCATCAGAATCAGCTGATTAACGATGATCATTTAAATGCTGGAATAGTTACGGTACGTCAGAGAAGAAAGTGTGTTATTTGGATGTCACCGGCGACATCGCTAATGTTAAAGGATTAAAGACCACAATATGTGTCCATTTTTAAAGTGGAAGTGTGAGTGAGAAACGGTGTGATGACACAGCACATGATGTTCAGGAAAAAGTAAATAAATACTAACAGAGAAGAACTGCAAAAGTTTAATTATTGATATGAGCTGTTTAAAGAGAAATTTACAATCCTGGTATCAAATAATTTTTGATCATTTGACAATTGAAAATCAACCAGGAAAAGACTTAAAACAGTTGTAGAATAAAATAGTACTACTGATAAATTTGGAGCCATCCAGTACGTTTCAGGATTGTTAGAATTGAGGACTTTCTCTGCGTTGCTGCAGATCTTTTTTTTTTAAAGAGTAAGTCTCTTTCTACAGTGATGAGTCGAAAATATGTTCTTAATTATTTGAGATCTAACAGAGTTTGCAAAATCCGTTATAGCTGCTGCGATTTGTCTCTGCATGAATTCACATCAAGATGTGTCAAATTTTAGAATTTTTTTTTAGGTGACTTTATACAGTTTGTGCAGTATATAGGATCTGGACTGAGTGAGTCTTTACATATCTTTAAAAGTGCGAGAGAAAATCCCAGTGCAGATGATCACGTTCGACCCCTGCGTCTGGCCTGCTCGGCGCTACAAATCTGTTTTATTGGGGTCAAATTTTCACCGGACGCCGCAGCTGAACCTCAGCGGATAACACGTAAAGACAATGGTGAGGTCAAGCCAGGGTCGGATTATACAAGTTCACTTCCTCCCACTCCCTTTCAGGCAATCTCTCAATGTCTAGTTTTTGTTTGACATGTTTTTATGGATGTAAACTTCTGATGATTGGATTTTTTTATTTTTTCTTCTTGATTGCTTGAAATAAACCATTTAGAATCTAATCTAATTACTGTACCTCCTCTATAAATGGCGGGATATTGCGTGAACCTGTGTAAATTCTGAGTTTTGCGAGGTCGGCAGCAGAACCGGTCTGTAGTGATCCGGTAGCCAACATGAGCCATCTGCTGCAGCTCGACCGCTCCCGCATCGCACCTGAACCTGGGGTTGAACAAATCACTGCTTATGATGTCATCAGGCTCCAACATGGCGGCTGGACTGCGAAAAAATAGCGACTAAATCGAGTTAATTTGAATGAAGCGGGAATTAACTCATTCGTTGGATGATGTCGAGCTCTTATACAGTTGATGAGTTTGAGATGAAAGAGCAATGAACTCATATTCTGTCATCGGCCAGTGTGCGACAGATAGGAAGAGTATCCATTTCCATGTGTAATACCACATCAACAGTACAAAATTATTGGGAAAAGATCTAAAATAGCAGACTTTATCTGTCTGGATAACAACGCTTTGGCTGCATACACTCAGTGTATCGGTGTCAAGGCACACTATATCCATATATTAGGTGTCACTGACTCAGAAGTTCTTTTTTGCAATATAATATAGCTTCAGCGTAATTTTGTGATTTTCAAACCTTAGCACAGCTATTTGGATCTCTCACACTGTGTGCTCCTGCTTAAGAGCCAAACTCCCGCAGTGGAAAAAGAAAACAACGTTGTCTTGATCTCATGCTGTAGATTTTGCCATAATTCTGCCGTGAACAGAGTCATGAGGAGGCCTTGCTGAGATGTGATAACAGAAGCCAGCAGACTCAGTGGAATGTGCTTAGATGCACCACATAAGTGGATAAATGAGTGTGAAGATAATAGCAAATGTCAGTGAAAAAAATAAACTTAAGTCTTCAGCTTGAGATAAAAGGGTTTTAACCAAACATTTTAAAAAGAAAGGTAATACAGCATTCAATGGAAAACCTTTGCTGACAGTTTTATCTTAGGATCTGCTGTCATACCTGGCAAGAATCAATGCGTTTACATTGAATCTAACTCGCTGTGCACGGGTATGCACGTACAACTAATGCAGTCCTGCTGCAGTGGAGCGTTCCAGAAAAACTGTGCAATCTCAGATGCCAAGATAGTTCCGAACAAGTATTTCAAACTGAGACATCACCTGACTTCCTGAAAGTTTAATAGGCGGAACCTGAGATGATCTTGTGTAGCTGCTCTGCAGCATGCACTGCTTGACTCCTGTCATGCGGATGCCATTTCTCTTGGTGAAGAATGCTTTTTGTGTGGAGGATCGTGTCTAATGCTTTTCTCTGTGCCCCATTACAGACTGCACGTCACTGAAACAGTGTAAAGTTCTGATTGTCGATCTACTCCAGCATAACCGGTGAGATTCTTCACATCTCATATGTCAAATAGGAATGAAAAACAGATGAAACGACAGATTTCTAGCTTTGGCATTCACGTCTCTAACGTCTTTCCCTCCTCTCCTGCAGGGCTCCGCACTTTTCTGTGTGTTGGTGTCCAAAGGTGGAAGAACAAACAGGAAAGTAAATACTCTAATGAGATCACTGAAGTGGAAGTCCTTTTTCTGACCTCCTTTCAGATCCAGAGTGGCAAATCGCCACAAACAGAAACCATCTGGTTAAATCACGCCTGACACTGTTTGGATGATTGCCTTTTATTATAAGACTGCATTTACCCGGTTCTTTGGAAAATTATAAAAAGACTTTTTACACCCTTCCGCCCCCTTGACCACAAGCCCCGGATTCTCTGGCTCCCGCCTAATATTCACCAGAACCTGCAGCAACCTCTTCAACCCTGAGTGGAAAACTTTTTTTTTTTAAAGCGTGTTTCTTCAGACTGCCCATGACTGTGGCCATCATGAAGAAAAAAGTGGAGAGACTGACTCTGTCGATACTTTATCTGAACTGAGGCATAAATTACTACCTCTGATGATCCTCATGTTAACCACATCCTCAACAGCTCCCTAGCTTTCCCTCAAGTCCGGGGTTACCCAAACAATAATAGTGTTAAGTGTGGTAGTTCCAAAGTGTAGTCACGTTGTCTGGTTTTAGGTTTGCACCCATTTGGGTGAACGATGTATTTATTTATTGATGGTGACTTTTAGCTTCTGCTTTTCTGTCAGTTGAAGTGTTTCAAACAATCATTTAAGAGCACCTTTACTAATGGGCCACATAAAAAAAAGCTGTCTGTACTAACACTTGTAATCCACACAGTCCTTCAGAAAAAAATCTACTTTGTCAACTGATGTTTATATGACCTGGGCAACTTTGAAAATATAAATGACTTACATAAAACAACAAATGTGTGTGAAATAAGATGCTACGTCTCGAGTCTGTAATGTTTAAAACGTTCAATGGCATTTTTCTAATGAACATTAAGGATGACTTTAGTGGTTCCTCCTTAACCAATGTGAATTCCTTAAAGTTTCAGGCTCCGAGACATGGACACAGTCTCCCTACGTCAAAACTCTGCTTTTCATGCCATTGGTATAGTTCAGGAAACACTCTGTAATAGTACTCTTGAAAATATATGCACAAATGAAAAAAATTTAGATAAATAATTGGACGGATAGCTAAATGATTTTCTATTGTACGTTGAGTGTTTAATTCTGGACCAGTCGTGAGTCTAACTACAAGATCCATTCCGTCTGATCTCCCCCATTCAGTGATTCTGCTTTCCTTGCATAAGAAGTAAGTCTGGGAGTGCATTCAAGGTATTGAAAAGATTAGGTTTAATAATTATTATAAAGTTTTTATAATTTTGGGAAAATGCACTTTACTCTGTTCCATTCCCTAAAAAACTCCCAAAGCCAGAAAGAAAATTTGATCATGTTTCATTTTCATATAACACCTCTGCAAAAAGCTTGAAATCCTGCTTTCCAAGCAATAAGTAGAAAGCTATACATATGTGATTTTATTTTGTTTGAACAAAGTGGGTGACTGGCATAAATCCTTGACCAGGAAGGAACCTAGTAGGTCAGTAACAGATGCTAGAATTGTAAATCAGTGTGAAGATTAAATAGGAATCAGTAAAAAGGTAGGAGTGTGAACAGGACACGCTGGCTGTGACCTTTCCCATCAGTCAATTAGTTGAAAATAACAGAAGTGGCAGGATAAAAAAAAGCTGTTTCTGTATCTTGTTTGAGTATTTCTATCATGTTTGTGGTCTTACTTTGTACCGCTTTTGCTTTTGTGCCTTGTTTGACTAGTGTGATTGACTCATGTGTAAATGTGTAAAAGCCTGTATGTATTTTCTTGTGGTAGCAGAAACCAACCCACCCAATCCCCAGAGCCCCACGCCTGTTAAACAAGAATTTTGTCATAACTTGTGCTGAGTTATGATTTGGTACAACATTCTCCTCTTGTGGAAAGCTTGATAATTGACAGATATATCAGCAGGATAAATACATGTCCTTGTAACATTTCTCTTCATATTTGTACATTTTAGAAGCCACGTCAGCAAACTGCTGCTTCCCATTCATTTGGAGCTATATGTTGGGGGAGTTTTCTTATATATAAAAAAAAAATAATAATAAACAAGAGTATACTGTGCAACAGGGAGCCAACTTAAAAAGAATAAATAAAAAACAAAAGAAAATGAGCGTATACCACATTGGTGTCCATATAGATCAACAGTACCTTTCAGCATGGATAGCTGGAGGTTTGTTTGTTTTTTTGTTTGTTTTGTTTTTTTAAGGTAATGCTTGTTGTGTTGAAGAAGATCATGTGAGTTCCAGATTGTTGAGAACAACAAATGGTGACACACTATCTGTGCCATATTCTTTATGGCAGTTTAGAGCTGAGTCTGTGTTAGAGAAGTGCACATCTGCATCGCTAGTGCTTCAAGAAGGAACATCAGACCGTCAGTGGATTGGTGAAGCACTGAGATGTCAAAACTTTTAGACAGTTTTATCTATTTGACGATGCATTCTGAACTATATTGAAGTGTACAACCTATGACGGTTTAGACCTGACTTTCTCTTGCACCACCCTTAAGTGGGACCATCTCAAGCAGTATCCAGTATTCTGACAGAGACACAGTCTGGTCTGTCCACAAACTAACCATGAGGCATACCATTATATTTGAGAATTGCTTTTTCTACATAGTCTAAGCTGTGAACAAACATAAAGAAATAACACGGTCTCCCATTTTCCTGATTTTGTGAGAGCCAGAAAAAGTTGGTGTGTCTGATGCATTGGCACGAGAAACCATGCATTGGTCGAAAGAATGACTGCCCCGAAAAGCTGTTCCTTTGTAGATCTTTGTGAGGTCTGGGAGGGAGCAGTGCTGTATCCCTAACAGTGCTTTAGGGCACGAGTGTCCCATTCTGTCCCGCTTAAGTGGGCAATTCAAATGGCTCTAGGCAGGAAATAAGTCTGGGTGCCAAAAAGTAAATATAATAGATACCCAGTTAATATTCTGGGTGAAATCTCTACTGTATTCTGTATTTTTGTATAAATGTAAACAAACATATATGAAATATTGAATAAAGTACATGTATCCAAATGTCATCTGCCTCCTTATTTAATTGCAGTTAATCTCCAATTAGTTCGAGCAGTAGTGTTTGAATTGTACATTTTTCCATAATGTTATACACTCAATAAAAATCCTGAGGAACTGAGCATAGCTAAAAGTCCACAAAGCTAAATCAGGATCAGATAGGCAGAGGTCAATCACGAGAATGTGGTAATCTAAAAAGAGACTAGAGATGTCCGAGTCTAGGCAAGGGTCAGGGCAGGCGGCAGGCAATCAGAAAATAAGCATGGTCAGAAACCGAAGATCAGGTCCAGGTAGAAACAATCGGTAATGCAGGCAGGGTAGCTCAAACAAGACTTTGCACAGAGTGAGGCTCTGTGTACAGTAACAGGTGGGTGATTGTCAGAGTCAGCTGAGTGGCATCTGCTGGCATGTCGCATGTTCAATATGCTGGAGACAGCTCGCTCCCGTCAGGGGCTAGAGGCGGAAACAGAACTCTGGCTCCTGACATATTCATTTTCTTCCAATCACTGGATCACAGAGGCAGCACTCTAGACTTTCCTCTTCCCGGCCAATTCTTCAAACTCCTATGGGGGGACCCCAAAACCTTTCCAGACCAGCTGAGAGACAGTCTCTCTCTACCCCAGAGCTTCTGCCCTGTGGGACATGCTTGGAGCACCTCCCCAGGGAGGTGTCCAGGAGGCATCCGGACCAGATGCCCGAACTACCTCAACTGGCTTGTGTCAAAGTGCAAAAATTCAGTAAAAAAAAAAAATGAGGTGGACCAGTGATAAAGAGTTACACTTGACCTAGCTAACCAAACTGCTGCTCCAGTCATACAGAGACCAGACAGCCTTCAATAAGAATCTCTGACCCCACACTTATTAAAGCACACCCTCCAGAGAGACCACAGCCTCAAACACAGTAGAGGTGTGGAGCTGGTTCACTGTTCCACTACCAGGAAAGAAAACCGCGGTGTTGTTTCTGATTTCATCTATCTGATTAAATGACAAAAAATTCACTTTTTCAAATTTGGCAGTTCTTTTTTATTTTGAAGTTGAGCTCGTAATTGCAACCAAAGAAATTACTAAAAATAATTTAACCCCCTAATAAATCACAATATCAATTACCTTAAAAGGAGTATTTGGTTATCAAAGTTGTCTGCGTCGCATCAAAGATGCTATAATTTCTCTCAGATTGGCATGAATTAGCATCAAGTTTCCCAATGTTTTTATGTAACATTTTGCAAATTAATTAGAAGCAAATATTTATTCAGGTACTGACACAAAAAAAACTGAAAATAAAATAAAAGTTTAAAATCCTTTCCTGGGATTTTCAAGCATTAAAAACAGCTTTCATTTAAAGAGCTTGGGGAGGAACATATTCTTCAGTAAACAGTGCAGTGTGGTTTCCTTAATTCCATTAGATCTTTCTGCAAGAGAATTTAAGAGGGTAATTTCTGGAAGCCCCACTTCTTATACTTTACAGAGACTTGGCTTTGCGTATTTTGTTTAATGCCGCTGGCAAGCAAACGCGAGCCCTTAGCTAAGAAAAAACAAATGAACTAAAAGTTGTTTATCTCCACAAGGTCTGTTTCATGTAGGGCTTCTGAAAGTGAAAAAATTTTGGCAAAAAGTAATTGCAAACAATAATTTCTGCATTTAATGTTCAACCTCTGTGTAAAAGGCCAATCTTGCTCTCTTAGCTTTAAGTCAATGATGGTACTAAAGAGTCACTGCTCGTTTGTTTTCCAACACTTTCTGCTTATAACTCAAATCAAATCATTTCCAAGTAAGAATTTTCTCAACTCTCCAGACAGAGGTAATCGGTGTAGGGCAGGAACAAGTGGAAAATGAGCAGAACAACAGCTCTTGACTACTAGAGTTAGAGACACAACTTACATCATCCCCTTATTTGACTTGGAAACCCCATTGAGTACCAAACCTCAGCACCATGCCACAAGGACACATCACCAGTTTACTCGTGACTGAAAACAGAGAAATGTGAATCATCATGTGATTCACTGGTTTGGATTAGAGGATTTTGAAGCCAGATTCTTTGCTTCTTGGTCATAACCACGATGACTGTGATCTTACTAATCCATGGCTTTGCATTTGGCAGGAGCTACAAACCTGACAGATTTGAGATCACAAAATGACAACTCAATGATCAGTTGTGAATGAGACAAGGCCTGTCCTCTTTAAAGGCAATATTCAATGGACAATGGTAAAATAAATAAGTCATTAAAAAAAAAATCTATGAACTATGTTCTGTTGTAATTTCCATAAAATGTTGAGCAGACCGTCAGCAGATCGTTTCGCCATCTGCTCTATTTTGTCCTCGAGCCGCAAACGATCCGCGTCAATTCAGGCAGGAAGTTGTACCAAGATACATCAGAAAATCCGGTTTATTTTCAAGTTATAACCAATTTTTCACAATAAAACACCGCAATTGACAAATTCGGTCATGTTTATGTATCTAAAAAGACTGTTGAGATGACAATAAACATATAATTGCAAGACGCACACACATGCGCCAAGAAACATGCAAAACAGACAGATATGCACTCACATAGATCAACGTAGTGGACCGACTCCTGAGTTTTGGGTGTAAAACAACAACAGAGAGGCAGAGAGCAGTTCTTCTTAGCAGAAACATGGGGTAATAATTTTAGTTTGTTAAATCTCCCCCGCGCCCGTGCGCTCAGACACACACAAAACAGACAGACGCACATACAGCCAACTCCGGAGCGGTTGGGTGGGGGCTGGGTTCTGGGTGTAAAATAATAAGAGTGAGGCAGAGAGGAGTTCCTCTTAGCGAAAACGTGGGCTAATATCTTTATGTTATTTAAAAAAAAAAGTCTTTATGTTATTAACTTATTACTCATGATAGAAAAATTAAGAAAAAGCTCTGGCAGAAGTGCCTGTTGACCGTCGCGTAAAAATGCGCATCTGGGGTGAATTGCGGAGCGGACGCGGTGTGCACCCCGCCCCGCGCCGTTTCACGGGGCTTCCGCGTCCAGTGTGAACCAGGCGTTATGAATACTTTTTGAAGCCAGTTGTTTGCATGCCTACTTATATTAGATTATATGGGAACTCCCATACTTGTCACTTAATTGTCACATTGTGAACTGGCATGTCGTCAGTTAATATTTATTTAAACATGGCACAACTCAAAAGTCAAAAGATCTTCCTCATTTATCACATGTTAATTAGCAATTGAAATAGTTATTCAATTAATACGGAAAATTATGCTTTTTTTACATGAGTGGATTCATAAAATGTAGCAAAAATATCCATTAAGCATAGTATGGCTGGACACCTTTTGTTTATACACTGTAAAAAGTTAAATATTGGATCAATTAACAAAAGCTCTGTTATTTGTTACATTATTTATTTTTTTTATTAAATACAATTTTTAACTTGAGTAAACAATCAACTAAAAATTTTAATGTGATGATTAATCATTTTAAACAAATTACAGAGCTTTTGTTAATTGATCCAGTGTTTCACTTTTTCAAATTTCTGATTGATATCAGTGTAAAGTTTGAAATACTTTGGTTTTTCAAAAATAATTATTTAAACTCAAACACACTGACAGGTTTTGAGCCATGCTTTGGGACTGCATATTAATCTAGTCACGAGCAAAAGAGCAATGCCCACAGTGTACCTGTCCTCTTTATCAGTTTAAAAATGTCTAGCGTAGTCATGCATTGTTGCTCAGAGGAAAAGCATCACAATCGCAGCAGGTATGGAGAGAAAATAGACTCACTCTGATTTGTGCGTGCGTAATTCTTGATTTGTGCGTAAATTAGGATCTGTGTGTGCGTATTTTTGATTGGTGCATGCATAATTCTTGATTTGAGCATAACTTTGGATTTGTGCGTGTATGATTCTTGATTCGTGCATAACTTTGGATTTGTGTGTGCATAATTCTTGATTTGTAACTCATATAATACGTTTTGTGCAAAAGTAAAAAAAATACAAAAATGTAAAAAATACAATTTACACATGCACATATTAAAATTACAACAGCCTGAAACTAATTACACAGAAAAATCTTTTGAAAATACACACGGATCACCTCTTACACTCGCACACAGCCGAAGTTACGCACGGATCTACCGTGAGACTGTTTTCATGTCTCACAAATTTGTCCGTGAGTGATGCGTTCGAGTACTACCAGAATGCTCGTTCACCATAGTTCTCTTGTCAGGCGTTTTAAACTTCGATTGTGAATAACATCTAGTAAAACTTGAGATTTTCCCACTTTCTTAAAAATATATTCCCAATAATTAATATAAAAAAGTCTAAATACGCGTTTTCAAAACTCTTATTCCTTTAAAAATAAGAATATTTCCAGAAAAGAGGCTTCGAGCTGCAGTGGCAGAATTATGCACGCACAAATCCAAATTTATGCACAAATCAAGAATCACACAAATCCAAAGTTATGCACGAATCAAGAATTATGCATGCAGGAATCAAAAATACGCACACACAGATCCTAATTTACGCACAAATCAAGAATTCAGAGTGAGACTATTTTCTCTCCATAAGCAGGTTGCTTCAGACACTCTGAGCGTGTGTGTATATTTGTATAAAGCCATTTGTAATTAAAGCTAGACTTCGTTTTTAATATATTTGTGTATCTTTCTGTTTGGATCTGGAAGACAGAAAAGATAGGCAAAGTGGGATAGCTGAGATGGGGAACAAGGCAAGGATAATAGGGGTCTAGACCAGGAGTCTGCAACCTGCAACACTTAAAGAGCCAATCGAGTTGTTTCTTGCTGACCACAACCCAGGAGCCACAACGTCTTGGTTCACCCTTTAGAGATGTTAGACACTGATTTGTATTTGTTATTTTTCCTATTTATGATACATATAAATGAACTATTGTTTTTAGAATAAAAACATAAATAAAAAATTCCTTTTTTCAAAATATTAAATTGTTTATAACTTATGTCCAAGGTTCTAATGACTTTGTTTCAAAATAAGAGACTTCCTGTGTCATAGAAGATCATCTCAATGCAGCAAATATAGGATAATATACTGAGTAAAAATATTTTTTTAAACATTTTTTGGAACACCTCTGCCAGAAATGCATAACTCTAAAAAAAAAAAAAAAAGCAAATTCATTCAATGAAAGGTACTTTTTTACCTAATGTAATTAAATTTGTTTAAAAATATAAAATCTGCCCAATAACCCTTGAACATAAAGTTTGGTTGTATTTACTGACCTCAGATTGAGTTTCAGTGTTACATTGCGATCACAAATGCAGGGAAAATGTGCCCCACCAAAGGTTAAACCTGTTTGCCCACCAAGTGGTGGCTGCGGACACCTCGGAGGGTTTAGTTAAAACCTCTTACCCATTTCCCATTGATTATTTTTGATTTTCCAAAAATCTATAGCTGTAAAATACTTTAGGGGCTCTGAGTGACACTGGCAGAAATTTCTTTGCCTGTAGCTACGTGTGAAATGACCTACAAGTGGGTCAGCTCTGGACTTTTTTTTGCGTTAGAAATTCCACAGTCTTCACAATCGCTTCTGATGCTTTTAACGGCCCTCTTACGCTAGCCAAGATGGAGCAACAACGGCAAACAGATAAAGTCAAAAGACCAGCTCCATGTGTCTCATTAGGATCCCAGTTTGCTGTTTTTATTGGAGGAAAGTTTGTTTAGCTTGCTCTTGCTTTTCAGTTCAAAATCATCAGTCTGGGTTTAAAGGTTCAAAATCAAATGTTACTTACTTTTTATGCTTACTAATGTGTGTTACTGAATACAGATTAAATATAATTTAAAAAAAAAAAACATTCTTTATTTTCTCCTTTTATTTCATTAAAATGCAAAAAAATATTGTCTTTGGCCTACAGGCCGGGATCCCGTCTAGATTTTGGCCCTTAAGCGAAAAGGTTTCGGCACTCCTGACCTAGAAGACCAGACTCCGTAAAAGCTATGAGCTTGTGGGATCTTGGTGGACAGAATAGAAAGATAAAGATAGAAAAAATATATATAGAATAGAATAGGTAAGTTTGTAAATGCAGTACTGGGGAAATAGCAATCAGTACCCTAAGTAACCCTCCTGCTATCCTATAGGCACGTTGATGTTGGGAGGGGGTTCTTCTGGGCCCCACAAGATAATGCATTGAACTTTTTATTTTTTCAATGATTTTCTATCTTTTTAACTGCTGTCTAATGACAAACAAAGTCTGTCCATCTTTGTGGGAGGGGTAACACGTCAATGTAAAGTCTTGGTCTCACTGGCTTTCACGGCTGGAGCACAGAAAAAATGTCCTCCCCGAGGTACAGATGCTGTTGGCAGTGGACTTACAGTGCAACGGCTGAGATATGGTCGCGGCATAGACACGTAATGACTCAGTACAAAATTTGGCCACTGTTAACACGCTGAAAGAATTTTTGAACTGCACAAACATTTAGACCGCGGGTGACTGCGTGTGGTACCAGTGGTACAGCTGTGCAATGGCTGTAGAACAGCAGTGCAACAGCGGTGCCAGTGTGAGATCAGACCGCGTTTGTACCACTGCTTACAACGTCTTTTTCATTGGGGCGTGGGCGGACGTGATTAAGCAGTGCTCTGGTAGTGGAGTGGCAGGGGAATGGACACCGGCATCTGTATCACTGCTATCCCACCAACATCCATGAAGTTAATGCGTCTAAGGGCGTATGGAAGATTTTCCTAATTTTTTACCAATGATATTGCCGTCAAATCTTGTGGGGCCGGGCCTTAAGGGTTGGGTCATTTGGACCCTAAAGATAGCGTGAGATAGCGTAACAACTGTTAGAAAGCAAAAAGGAAAATGGTGACAAATCCACAAAGTATAGAGCAGAAGGAAGAACAAAATCATTTATACTTTTAATAACATGATGAGCATTCAACACTTGTTGAATAGTGATTGTGGCTCAAAACTGAACAACTGGATTGATCCAATACTGCTTGTTGTTATTTTGAGGCTATAAGCTTGCACGAGAGCACGCAAACAGAGCTGTAAATAAAAAGACATCTTAAACATGACAAAGGCTTTTTTATTTTGGCAAAAAACTTCATTATTATAATTAAAAGATCACGTGGAATGATTTTATGAAAAAAAAATATGGTTGGAGTGGGACTTTAAATTGATACGTGTCTTGAAGTGGAAACATTTTAGAGCAGGCAGAAATTCTTGGCCATAGACGACAGAATTGGGTCTTTTGGTTGAAAGGCAGGCAAAGTAGAAATCTAAATGTATAAATATGTAAAAAATTCAGGCAACAAGGATGAAAAATAATAAGGACTTAC
The DNA here is from genome assembly GCA_003999625.1 of Oryzias javanicus. Lineage (NCBI taxonomy): Eukaryota > Metazoa > Chordata > Actinopteri > Beloniformes > Adrianichthyidae > Oryzias > Oryzias javanicus. The sequence continues at coordinate 2,923,586 of CM012442.1, read as the reverse complement.
ACCAACAACTGAGATGATATTGTATACAAAAATCATAACTAAGTGTAAAGATTTGTTGTAAGAATGTTTCAAAAGTGATGACATGAAATAAGTGGTAATCCAGAGAAACACCATGAATCTGCAGACAAGTTCAACTGAGCAGTTGCAGGAAGGATGGAGTATGTTTAGAACAAATGGTAAAGATCATTTTTTCTTTCCAAATATTAAACTGTAGATGTTCTAAAACAATTCTAAAACTCTACAAGAACTTGAAAAAATGCCGGCTTTCAGCTTTAATTTAAGGAGACAGAAACTCAATTGGAATGATTTACAGTATAACAAAAACAGAAGGCTTTAGACTCAAAGCAGCAGGTACTGATGAACCAGAAGGGAAACAAAAACAGAACCAAAACGCAAATGTCCCCCAATAAAACACGACACGCACACAACAAGATAAAAGGGGGGCTCCAGATTACAATTTAAATCCACTGCCTTTAAGGTCTTGTGATATTAGAGTGCCAGATATTAAAAGTTTAAAATGGCCCCCAAATAGCAGTAAATAAATAGCAGAACCACAAAATTAAAAAAAAAAAAAAAAAGTAAAAACTCAGTAAGTGAAAACAGGCACAACGAACTTGTCATTTAGAAAGTCTTTTTTCCTTTGAATCCAGCATGGTCACTGAAATCTTTCAGACCTGTGGCTCAGCAGGCTGCATTTGGGGAAGTGCCCCGCCCACTTGCCCAGAACTACTTGCATTGGTACAGAAGACCTTCCATTACCAGCCCCCTGTGTCCTAATGCCCCCTTCACTACATAAAGTTTTTCATTTTTCTCCAAGTACCTTCAGTTTTATTTGACCCAAACACTGAGGCTCTCAAATCTGCTGTGAAGCATAACAGTAACTTTTTTGTGGCATCTGCAGGGCTGAATGACTTGTTTGGTTCCCTAATGTTTTGCATTTTCTACACAATCAGATCATCTGTATTTTTTTGGACACCAAGGGAATTCCTGTCACAACACATAAATTGATGTGTGGCATTGCTCCCAAGAAACAGGAAGTCCGTGACATCTCAATTGCCGGTTGACCCCGTACAGTATGTGCGGTAGCTTTTCCATCTGTGAGAGCAAACAAACTACAGTAGAGCTTAGTGAGCACAATATGATTCTCTAAACATGTCCCAGCTTGTCGTTTTTATCTGAATATGGTCACATCCACTCCCATCATTTACTTGGAAAGTTTACCATTTCTATTGGCCAACTTGGCAAACTGCAGGCAGACAGAAGTTGGTTGGTTAGGCTTGTCATGCCCAAATTGAGCAAGTGATGATGACAAGTTCTGCCAGCCATGACTCTTTCTGAAGTTGAATGTCAAAGTCAATACTTACATCTTTCACCTATTATGTCCGTAAAACCAACAGAAAGTGCCAAATGAAAATGGAAGCTGATAGAGAAGCGTCTGTGTATAGATTCTTTAGGCTTAGTGACTGAGAATGATGTAGACAGGAAGATCCCTAGCACCCTAAAGAGGTTCTTCCACCTCCAAAAACATGACCTCAGGACTCTCTTCTGACACTGGTCCTCATGGCCTGTCACTGTCCACCTCGCTGCCAGCAGCTTCTGCTTTCCCATCATTCACTTCAGACAACTCCCAGCTGCAAAAACTATTTAAAGCAAAGAAGGGCATTTAGCAACCAGACATTTTTTTGTTTTGTTTTGTTTTTGTGACTGTGCGCCAGCTGAACTTGGCCCATAGTTTGCTGGCTCTCTGTACGAATGCACTTGATGGATCAGTCCCTCATGAACTCATGAATGCAAGCTGGAAACATGTTCAAAAGGGGAATTGTTTTTTATTTTGAAAAATGTGTTTTTAGTTGTGCTTTGTCTCAGGCGAGGACAAATGTGATATAATGTTCTTCCATCAGCTCTGGATCAGATAACAGTTCTGGAAAATAATTGAGAGCAAACAACTCGGTCAGACAAACAGCAGTTCAAGTGGAGTCACATTGGAAGAGGATTTATTGGGAGTGATTTCCAATAACAACAATGCATGCAATTATAAAGTGGTAACAACAACTAAGAGTGTCAAATCCCCAAATCACAAGCTTGTGGATATTACACAATGTCCAAACCCCACAACAATCTGTTAACGTTCTGTCATACTCTGTCACTTTACTTGAAACTTGTCACTTTAACAACCCGTCCGATTAAGTCATTACTGATGTCATTATCAGTACTGTTAAGTTCCTATTCTTATATTCAAAAGTTTGTAAGCTTTGTACATTTTTTTGTAAAGTTTTTATTTTTTTGATCATTACTTAATTTATTGCGGAATAGTTTTTACAGTGTTGTATTATCATTTGTTACCTTATTTTGTTACCATTCATTGTTGACCGAAAAGTAAAAATGTCATAGTATACATGGTAAATATGACAGTAAACGCTTGAACTGAAAGTAAACTTGACTAATAATGCTCAAATATAATCAAGAATCGCCATCTGAAAAAAACTCAAAATTATAGACATTTAAAGTGGTTTTGTTGCCACTTTTTGCAGAAGTTAATATTATGGTGTAAATTTGAACTTTGAGAAGATGGAACATTTTTCTTTTCTGAATCTGGCCTCCGGTGGGTATTTAGTTGAAATACTGCAACATTTGATACTTCTGGGTTGGCTTCAAACTCTGGAATGGAATGTGGAAGCTTGATTGGTGATTGGGGGGTTGTAAACAAAGTTATTGCATGTAGCAACTTTCTACTTTTATATGTGTTTAAAGTTTGACTTAGGTGTAACATCTCAGATTGACTCAATTCATGTCTGCAAAGCTCAGCCGTAAGATCCAACCTCTGGACCTGTTGTCTTCTTGGTGTACAAATATTTTGCAGAAGTATTTTAAAAGTGAATTTAAAAAGAAGCTACTTCCTAGACTAGATCTTTTAGGCTTACTTTTGTGCATTCAGTAACTACCGTCTTTAAAGCCTTTTTCCATTTCACTGCTTATCCTGGACTGAGTTGCAGTAAAAAGCAGAACCGCTTTTCCCTGACTTCATTTTAACCTTTTAACACTGGAGCTTTAGCTTCAATGTAAACATTCTTTGAACTACTCGTTTTTTTTTTTTTTTTCCCAGTTCCAGGTTAAAAGCAGTAACCGTAAAGTTTACAAGCAGTAAACGTGTGTTTCAAGCTCTCTCCATCTTCTGCAGCTTTACCGGTGCACTATACAGCTAGACTGGGAACTGTGTGTGAGTCATGAACTGTTCAATACTGCAGAGTCACTTTACTAACTCTTCAATCCCAACTCTTCGTCTCCATTGACTCATTAGCTGACTGTCCCCTGCTACCGTTTTCAAACAACGTGCAAAAATATCAAACTGGTGGAAAATCAACGGCTGGTTTTTAAGGGTGATTTAAGACTGAGAAAAGTACAGCTCTTGGTGGTTTGAAAGATTTTTTTCTGGTTTTGTTTTGGTTGAAGCTTTTCATCCCTTTTTAACTCATCTTCTTCTGTTAATTGCATCAACACTAGGCTAACTGTCAATATTCCTCCACATTTTACCTCGGTATACAGTGTTATTGGCGGCTGTGGTGCAGTGGTAGGGCAGTCGTCCCAGGATTGGAAGATAGTGGATTCGATTCCCTGCCCGCCCATGTGTCAAGTGTCCTCGGGCAAGACACTGAACCCTAAATTTCCTCTGGTGGGAGGTTGGCGCCAGTGTTCGGCAGCGGAGCCACCACCTGTGTATGAATGTATGAATGGGTCTGTGACTGTGAAGCGCTTTGGGCATTTGAAGGAAGGTAGAGAGCGCTATACAAGTATACACCATTTTATTACCATGACTAATGGAGAATCTTGTAAGCACCACTTAAGCTGCATTACCAAACTGCTGGCTTTGCCTCCACCATAAACGGAATTCCAAACACAATAATTAAAGGAATAACAACATGAAACAGTTGGATTAACCATTTTTATTTTAAAGTAACGGAATAAATTAGCAAAGCATTCGCAGCATTTTTCTGGCACTGTCCGAGCCATTTTTAACAATAACACCGATTGATTCAATTAAATAGACATAATTTGAAATAGCAACATGTTGATGTAAAGAGCAAATAAAAGGTCCACAATCTTTGAACGAGAAATGTTTCGCAAACAGCAGTAAATATAAAGATTTTTCGCCGGAAAACAAGCATTTTTATTTTATTTAGCTTCAACAGTCTGACCACTTTTTTACACGCGGTGCTGAAAACGCGCTTAGAAGAACAGATTTTAGCGCAGACGTACAAGCACTTTCAGACAAGTCGCTACATTTGGAGACGACTCCTAACTGTTTGATCATTTCAGCTGCAGCTCGCACTTCTGCTGAGACGCATCCTTTAAACTAGAGGCGTTTCCATTTCTCACGGGCACCTTTTAAGGGGGATTAAGGGGCTCTCCTTCCTCATTTACTAGGAACACAAAGTACTCCCAAACTGCTGTGTTCTTTTTAAACATCAAGTCACTAGTGAACAACTTTCCATCTTTCCTCTCGTCACTCTCTTGCGCCTGTCTCGCTTCCGACATGTCAAAGTCACGTGATGACATTACTCCCCAGTAGATTATTTCTTATTAAAATATTTATTTAGAGGTAAAAATTTAAACCCCAATAACTGTCACTGAGCATACAATCATCTTCAGGTATTAAATTCATGGAATTTAGTTTTTAAGAAATCATCTGTTTAATAAGTCAATTTTTGTTCATGATGGTTTTCAAAATGATACCGTGTCTTATTTTAGATAACGACGTGTACGGTATGACCTGAATACCACACACGCCTAATCAACACTTCACTACTCTGTGCAAAGTCACTTTCCCAGCTTCAGAATCCATTGAGGAAATACAGTAATTCAAACAACATCAACACTGGAGCCAACACTCTGGTGGTAAGGGGTTAAACCAGGGGTCGGGACCCTTTAACAGCAAAAGAACCATTTGGACTCATTTTCTACTGATCTAAACCTAGACAAAGCCACATAGTCTTACTTTGGTCTTTAAGAAATTTAGATTTGCATTCGTGACCTTCAAGGTCTTTTTTAAAAAAACAATAAATATTAATTATGTCTATTTTTTGGCACGAATAAAAGAAAAAATAAAAGAATAATTTCATTTTTATTCTTACATTTGACAGAAGCTCAAATAACTTCTTTTCAAAATAAAAGAAACTCTGCCTCGGCCATCAATTTATAAACTAATCTAAATTTAAGAAATACTAATTAAATAATCCTTACTTTAAAAACTGCTTTTTTATTTTCTTTATTTTTGGTTCTTTTTTCCCCCTCTTTGTCCTCAGTTGTCTTCCACTGCTGGGTTTTATTATTTTAGTTTTGAGTTGGACCTTGGTAGTCTTCTTTTGTGGGCTTTGTTTATTTGTTTTCTTTAGGTAGTTTTGGTTAGAGGAGCTTCTGACTCATACGGCCGACATGGTTGGATCAACAGTCTCCATGACTTATTTTATGTTTGATCAAGGAGCCACAATGGAGAGATTAAAGAGCCACATGTGGATCTGGAGGTTGTAGACCCCGGGGTTAAACTGAAGTTAAGAGCGAGAATGCAGATAAACTGGTAAATCAACAGCTTTCACTTTCAACTTGACAGTTTTTTCTTTTAATTCATTGACTGAAGGTGTGCACTCATTACAAAGGGAGATCAAATTACCAACGGAGAATTGCAGCCTTTGAAAAGGAGGTGTTACTTCTTATTGCAGCCGCTCACTAGAACTCACATCCCAAACACTGACGGATGATGGAAGGAATACATTTCAAAACGGAAGAATTCTAAAATAACAGGTGTTATTTTCGGGATGCATTCTGTGTCAGAGCGATGTACATTTATTTATTAAAATTCATTGGGGAAAATTTCGTTCTTAGTTTTGCATGAAACCATTTCAAAATATTTTACATAATTGTAAAACTTTCGTTTGTTTTCATAGTAGAATCCAGATCCGGTCCCCGAGGAATTCTATCCGGTCCTCCAGATCATTTTATTTTATGTTATAAATGGCCTCATGACATTTCGTGCTTATTTTTAACTTGTATAATTTTGACAAAATATATATTTTATGGAGAGTAAAATATCCATAGATATTTAAGCTTTAAGTTGATTTTTTCAGAATAATATTCCTGCCTTTTTATTATTCATAATTATGTCAAAAAGTTAAGTTTCCAAAGTTTTAAAATACTTCTAGGCTATTTTGAAGTTTAGCTATTTTTTCAGCTACATGCTAGCTATTTTGGCTAACCTAAGTTTTTTTATGCTAATCTGGCATTTAGCTAATGTTTTAGTGGCTATCACCTTCAGTTTTTTAAGGTATCAGCTTCAACATTTTTAACTATCAATTTCAGTATCTTCAGCTGTCAGAATTTGAAATCAAATTCAACTTACAGGATTCATACGAGCATTATCACAGGTAATGCTATATATAAGAAAAATAAAATAAAAAAAGCTCACACTAGACATCTAGTTCATAAGTACATAATTATGATTATGGTTTTAAAGTTTTAAAAACTGCTTTTTCTTTTCGCCCCACGACCTAATGTTGGATTTTGGTGGTGTGGACACAGACCATACATGAAATGGAAATGATACAAGATGGCAGTTACTGTTATGGTTATTTTAAACAAGATTCTGTTAGTATATTAAAACTACCATACATATTGTTTCTCCATTTTAAGAAACCTAAAGTTTTATGGCTGTAGAGTAAAGATTTGAAGTTTGATGTTGGGTGGCACTGCATAAATAGTTGCAGTGTAACAAAGTTGTACAAAAGTTTTCAAAAGCATCTGTTCAAAACAAACTATTTACTGACACAGATACATTGCATCTGTCATTCAGTACGGAGAGATGACAAAACATATCTCATTAAGACAAAAATATATTTTGGATAAAGATGTTATGAAATGAAATGTTGATCATACAGCAAAAGAATGAAAGAAAATAATTGATGTAAATCGTTGAGTAAAAAACTTCCTTTTTAGTTGTCCAAAGATTACTCAAAGCTTTGAACCAAAATCATAGTAACATCAGTCAATTTTATTTTAAAAAGAAATTTCATTGTGAAAAGACAACATAATTCTGGGTATTTCTTTATTAAATCTCTTAAATGTAATAAAGAATTTTAATAACTGTTAGATATTAGAATTCTCAAATTTATGAAACCACTTTCTTCCCCCTTCAGATAGATTCATTGTGACACTTTTATGGAGCATATTTCTGTCATTTTGAACAATTCACTGCCTGTGTTGTTAATAAAACTTTCCCTTCACTGGCTGTACCGACAACGTCCTTCAATAAAACTTTGATGGTATCAAACTGAAAGCTCAGACCTGGCAGAACTAAACACACACAACTGATGTTTTTGGAACCAAACTTTTAATTTTTCCATTGAAGCATCAAAAGTACAATTATATTTGACAATTACATCTTTAAAGGGGCCATACCAGGATTTCCATAAGCCTTTCAGAGTAAACTATATCCATATCACGGCGCATGCGTGCTGTAGACCAATAGCGTGTCATTCGTCGTGTCATCCAGCTCAACTTTTTCTTGTTCTGCTTTTTGTGTATCGCGTATAAAGTGTTCCCTTCCTCAAATCCTTGAATAAATAACGAGGACCCCTGGTCTCACCCCCCAACTCCCGAAGAATCTCATTTACCGATCATCACAAACATTTCTGATCATTCTTTGTAAAGAACGTTGGAGTAGAGCTCAACATGAAGAGTTTTCTTATCCAGAACAATGAACTGTGACCTTTTCATGAGGACAGTTGCTCTGTCTCTCTGCCGCTCACTGTGAGGGCGTGCGAGCCTGTGTGTGTGCACATGCACACGCCTGTGGGTGCGTAATGGACAGGCTGGTGTGCTTTTCATTCAACTGTCCCGGACAGGGAACTCTGGAGGAATTTAACGTTGTTTGCAGGAGATTGTGGGCAGCTAAGAATAACAGCGCCGTAAGGAGGAAAACGGCATTGCTAGCTTAGCATTATACTGGTGTTTTCTAATGTCATCATTTTCAACCAATCAACAGGCGGCTACAGAAGCTCCACTCCAACCGACAATTTTACAATGGAAACGCTCAAAATATCGGACCGAACTGAACCGAACCGGACCCCTCAGTGGGAACGAGGCTTCAGTGAAAGCTTTTCCCGATCAAACTTCATAGAAACGCCCACTTATCTGATTGGATGAAGCTTTATACAGACAGATAACACAACCAATAAAATTTCAGAACTTAATCCTTCCACTCTTCTTAAAAGTGGGGTCATCTGGACCCCACAAGACAGTGCGCTGAACTTTTTTTTATCTTTGATTCTTGAGTTTCACTAATGTCCATGGCAGACATCAAATCCTGTCCACCTTTGTCCACATTTGTCATGGAAGGAATCACACATCAGTATATGGTTGGAGTCATCTGGACCCCAGAGAGAGCGGAAGGGTTAAAAAAGAAAAAAAAAAGATGCATACAGGTTAGAGTGAGGGGCAAAAAAGAAAATTACAAGGTGCAAAACCAAACAAAGTGGATATTCAAAAACAAAAATGATTTACCCAGAGAAGCTCCTGTCAACATTTTTGAAACAATCATTTATCTTTTAAAAAATATTAAATCACTTTGAACTCTTTTCCTATTTTATCAAAAATGTTTATTATTTAGTTATTCATTCATTCATTTGTGTGATATATATATATTTTGGTAACTTTGTCTAACTTGAAGAATTGGACAGGGCTACATGTTTCAAATGGTTTATTATGCATTCATTCTAAATTCCTTTAAATTCTCACTCAGATAATCTTTTATTAATTGTAAAAGCGCTTCCAGTGGTCTTTTATTTTTTCTAGTACATAGTTCAGAAGTTCATTAGAAATCTGCCTCTGAGTCGCGGGCAGAACTGTTGGTGTGGAGTGGGCCCACACCCCCACTTCCTGTCATTCATCTGCTCACATGCTGTCCTGCTAACTTATGGCACCTCACAACCTCGTTCCAACATTACCCATGCATCAGAAATGGCGAGCAATTTAGGAGCTACAGTTTTAAACCAGATGCCAGCTCAGACAAGGAAAATGAAGTGGACGCATCAGAATGGAGCAGAGTAGGGAGGTAGTGACCCGCAGACGGCAGCACCAATGTCACAAGTACATTCTTTTTAAAATGAGAATTTTTCATCTGCTCCCAATTTAACACAATATGAATATGTAAAAACTCAGATATGCAGTCTTTACCCATTAAAAACCATAGTGACATCAGTGCAACAAAAAATATCTGAAATGTTTTGGTTTGTGGTATTTTCAACATAGACTTATTTTTAAGTTAAAATGTGTCTGGGTCTTTATGGGTTATACTTAATTTTCTTTATACACGTCTTTCATCTACATAAAAATCCCACAAGAACATGTTAAAAACACCCAAAAAAAAAAAAGGTTTTCATTTGAGTGAGTCATGAGGGTGCTGGGGCCTATCCTTGCTAGTGTTGGGTGAAGTCAACCTTCAACCTGTGGATGTCACCAATTTGTTGTAAGGAAAGCTTTGTTTTCAAAAAGGACATTTGATCAACATTATTTTTTTATAAACTGAAACTTACAAAAAGTGTCAAATAGTCACGAAAAATTAGTTTTAGATAAATATTTGTAAGAGTTTGTGAATTATTGATGCTGTAACTCATGATGTATACTAAAAGAGGGCAGTATTAATGTGTTGTTAACAGTTGAGTCACCACTTGGGCAAACACCAATGTTTTGAAGAAATCAGTTGTAACAGCTTCAGCTGCATGTTTCAGCATGAACACAGCACTCGCTGGATTGTCATGTACAGTAGTTCACAGAATTCCCACATCCACTTCATGACTCAGAGCAGTGAGAATGGTATTTGGGTGTGAATTTGAATGATGGACCACAAATGTGTCCACAAACAAACAAGAACAGTGTGTGTGAAGAGGAGAAAGGGAGTGTTCCTGAAATAACACTGGAAGGGGCTTTCTCCTGCTGATTCCACTGGAGCAAAAAACAAAATAACACATTTCAGAATTTGACAAACCCATTGCATCTCTCTCTTCTTTAATCATTGACTGTGCGGTTCTGCTCCCTGTGTGAGGCGGGCTTAGGGGAGGGGTGCATGTGTGGGAATCAGTGCAGCACTGTAGTCACAGGTCAAGGGCTCTAGGGTTACTAATAGCTCACACCAATAGACTTGTGAGCCACGTCTTGCCCTTTATGGTGCTCCTCCCTGCGGTCAGAGCAGAATGCTCCCCCCTCCCCAGGTGGGGAGCTCGGGCCTGGCCAGCCCTGTCCCGGGAGGGCGTAACAGGAGGCTTATCAGAGTGCCGGGCTGTGCTGTAATACTCCTGTGAAAGGTCTTTCAGGCCACCTCCCAATATTGATTTTTCTGAGCGGGAGCGTAATTGAGAAGCCCCCCCCCCTCAGAAAATCTAGTGTTGGAGAGGACACAGGTAGAGGTAAAGGTGAGGCTGGCACTTTTGCTAAATATTTAAATCAGAAAGCACCACTTCCTTTTTCTTTTGTGTTCTTTTTTTTTTTTACAGATGCGTCTTTACAGCAAATAGAAACATAGCATATAAATAAACTGATTGATTGATTAAAACGATTGGGAAAAAAAACAATCACTGAATGATCATGCTTCAGGTTTGTATAATGTGTACGCAATGTACAATTCTTCGAATGAGATGTACCCTGTCTCTTTTTGTTTTTCTTTTGTTTCTCCTTCTGTGCACTACCTTCTCATGTTACACGCAGGTCAAGAACCAGGATAGAAACCATGAAACATATAGTGAGCAGACAAGGCAGTTAAGCTCTAATTAACCCTTTAACACCACAGCTTTAGCTCCAGTCTTCACGTCCTCTGAACTACCGAAACTCTTCAACTGTTTAATCCTATTGATTACTGTTCATTCTAATTGTACTTTATTGTAAATATGTTTTATTTTTATTATAATTGTTTTAATTGCATTATATTTTCTTGTGTTGATGCCTTTTTGCCCAGGTTTCCCTTGAAAAACATCTAATCTTAATCGGATTTCCTGGTAGAATTAAGGTTAAATGTTAAAAAAAAAGAAAATAAAAGAAGTTTACTGGATTGAATTAATTCCAATGGATTCTAAAGCAGAGATGAGCAGCTTTGCCTCAAAATGCAACACTTTAAATCTGCTTTTAACCTCAAAATCAGTTGAAATTAAGTAAAATGTGTAAACAGATAAAGAAGTCTAAAGAAGTACTGGAAGTCAGACGGCATTATCCCACTTATACCATGGTCACTTATGAATGAAACAAGTATTAAATCGATCGTTCGTACTTCAACCTTGTTATTTTTAGGGTTTTGTTCAGCGTGTTGCCATGGTAACAGCTACAGACCCTGCACCGACCTTGGGATTTGCTGAACATCATGATAAGTGAAAAAGGGAATCATTTCAGAGGAAAGTTCACCTCTTGCAGCTTGTTTTTGTCCAGATCATGAAGCAAAAGTTAGATTCAAAACAACAAAATCCAAAGTCTAAATTGTTTGATTCCTTCGATGTCACCTCATTGTGTCTCATCTTCTTATTCCTGTACATTCTTTCTCTTCTGGTTTATTTTAGTCTTTAAGATAATTATGTCAATTAAAACAGGAAACTTTAAAATTCCTCATGTTTTCTCTACTGGCCTTCTGTTTGAGAAATTATGGGATAACATATGGAAACCTATGTTCTGAGTTTTTGATGCTCCAGTTACCAACTGGCAGACCATCTGAGCCATGTGACCAGAACTTTTTTTAAAGTGTCTATTATCCCTTTAAAGCAAACTCTGCAGAATCAAGTATGCTCACAGATCATGATAGAACGTCATTTTGTGTTGCTGCTGGCAGCTCTGGTCCATCCATCCAACCATTTTCAAAGTTGACAGTCTACAGTTGAACAAATGCAACACTTTAAAGTCCTCCTCTCATTGATTACATTGAACTTTTGAGTTGTTTTATTAACAAATTTAAATTTAAATTTTTTTATTTCTTATTTTCTGTCCTGGTTTCACGAGGTGAGAAGGGCTCAAGTTCTGGAACTCGGAAGAGCACAAACACGATTGGAGATGATGGTAAGTGATTTATTCAGAGACGGGTGATGATCTGATACTGCAGTTTAATCCGGAGTCGGCGTGCAGGCCGTGCTGGAGGAGAGGGATGGAGACTTAGAGTGGAAAGGCTGCACAGGGGTTCTGCAGATGGAGTCCAGAGCTCGGGATGATAAAGGGGGGGCTTCTCTGTCCTGGTGGTGGATGTGGTGAGCAGGTAGAGCTGGGTTTGTGGCTGTGGAGTGAAAAGAAGAAGCAGAAGGTCCAGAGACGGTTGGATGTCGGTACTCGTGGTTTGAAGGGTTCCAACGATCTGGCGATGAATACCAGAAGCTGCAGAAGTGCTGGGGCTGGACATGCACCAGGGAGGCCTGGCTGGGCGAACTATGACATTTTCACATGAACTGAGTGGTGCATCAAACTGTTTAACTAAAAAGAAAAGAAAAACAAAATGAATATATAATCACTGGAATTTGGCGCCCCCTCAACCAGACGGCGACCAAGACAGTCGCTCCTTCTCCCGGTATTGTAAATCTTCACGACTACTACATAAAAATGTCCAGCAATATGAGTAATGTCCAGCCTAACGGTTCTGATCCGGATGTCAGCTCGGTAAAATAAGTAATGGAGACTGTTGATCCAGACATGTCGACCGTCTGAGTCAGCAGCTCCTGGTAACAGCTGCTTAACCAAAACTACCTAAAGAAAACAAATAAACAAAGCCAGTAAACTAAGACTACCAACCCCAAACTAAAATAACAAAACCCAGCAGTGGAAGACTGCTGAGGACAAAGAGGGGGAAAAGAACAAACAAAATAAGTAAAAGAAAAAGGAGTAAAGTGAGGATTACTTAATATGCATTTATTTAATTAAGATTAGTTAACTTTTACAAATTGATGTCTGAGGTTCACATAGATGATAAACTCTGTAGGTTTTTACATCTGTTGACCTGAAGACGTCTTGTTTGATCAACTCTACCTCCAGAATGAACAGATTTTATATGAAAAGCAAAACTTTGGTAAAAAGTTTGATCTTTTAGCAGTTAAAAGTACATATTATCTTATGCTGCACAACATTGGTTACTAGCTGTTCAGAGCTACACTGATCCTGTTTAGCGCAAAGCAGCTTTTATTTTGAACTTATATTTGAGCTTCAGTCGAAAGTAAACAAAAAAAAATCACGTTGAGAGTAAGTTATTTTTATATTTTAGCTTTCATTCGTGCCACAAATATGCATAATTCATATTATTTAAAAAAAAAAAGAAGGCTATGAATGCAAATCCAAATTTCTTAAAGGCTTAAAGTTAAACTACGCGGCTCCTTCTAGGTTTTGATCAGTAGAAAACGAGTCCAAACGGCTCTTTTACTGTTAAAGGTTACCGACCCGTGGTCTAAAGACAGGGATAACCAGTTTTATTTAGTCTGCTTAGTTTAACAATTAGCTGTTGTTCATATTTCATGACCGACCATCTGCTTCTGAACCATTACCGGTATGAAGCCCATTGAGGCAATTTTTTTGTGATATTTAAATGAATTCAACTGCAGAACAATGTTGTTGAAAAACCTGGTTGCAGCTATTATTGATGGTCTTTTATTCTTTGTTTAGAAACATGAGAAAATCACAGATGCTATCTGCATTCATATTACTCTTTTTAACAAGGAGAGAAAGCTACTTTTATCTTTAAAATGTATCTTTGAAAAATGAGAGAAAGAAACTTCTAAATACGTGTAACTTCTTCTACCCGTGACTTAGAAGTTATAATTTGACTGTGTAAAAAGACTGTTATTTAAAGCTTTGCTTATTTAAAAAAAAATAGGGTTCTTAAAATGTGTATTTGTTACACAAATCTTAAAGTGTCTGAAAATGCTTCTGTGAACTAAAAAAAAAAAAAGACTGCAGGAATAAGCAAAGCTTTTATCGGAGAAAAAATATTTTATTGTCTGGCATAAATATTGTTTAAGCATCTCTCCCAGCCAAAAACATTGTTCTTCAGCATCTTGATGGTCATAGAAAGACTCCCACTGAACAGCCCAGCAGAAAAGCTTTGAATTTCATAGTGAGGCACAGCTGCTGCCTGCTGTGTCCTGCTGCTTTGCTTGACCTTGACAGCTCAACATTTCCTGATGACACATTTATTTAAAAACATCATAACCCCAAATGGCCTCACTAAACACCTTGAAATATACTTGATCCTTCAAGGAGGAAATATTTTTCTACTGCCTCTTTGACACCATCAAGTTCCAGCAATTAGGGGGGGGACCAAAAGTTTCTGCCTGTCAGTTTCTGCAGACCAGAAATATCCCCAGAAATCAAGAAAATGTATAAAGGAACTCAAATTTCACAACATGAGATAATTGAAATGAAAGATCAATGGGTGTTTATGGAGGACCAGGTGAGAAAAACGTAAATAAATATACGCCATTAAATTAATAAATAAATGTGTCATTAATGATTTAACATTGTCATTAAATAAAATAAATTGGATATTAGAAAATATCTAGTAGCATGATAAATATATGCGGCATTAAAATCATTAGAATATTAAGTAGCCATTAAAAAGCACATTTAAATATTTCATGCCATACTTAATTATTTTATGGTTCAGCGTAGGCTAAAAGAGATACTTTAAAAAACAAGGTCTATTTTGGTATTTTATATATATATATATATACATTTATATATGTATATATATATATATATATATACATATGAAGTACCTGCATGCTCCAAATAGTCAAAATCCCATAGATTTCTATTGAGTTTGAGATTGTATTTGTCAGAGTAACCATTCTTGTTCTGATACTTTTTTTAACATGTTCTGGTTAATCCAATGTTTTTTTTCACGTTATTTTTGCTCCTTTTTTGCACAACATCAACAGGGCTTAAAAAATTAGGAATATCTGCCAAATGAGCTAAGATGCGCTAACTTTAAGCATGTCCGTGGAATAACTGACACAGACGCCAGAGTCCAT
Organism: Oryzias javanicus; assembly: GCA_003999625.1. Lineage (NCBI taxonomy): Eukaryota > Metazoa > Chordata > Actinopteri > Beloniformes > Adrianichthyidae > Oryzias > Oryzias javanicus. The sequence goes on along the minus strand of CM012442.1, from coordinate 2,908,560 downwards.
TCCACTCCCACTCCACTGCCATGCTCAGCTGCTGAACAGACGCTGTGGTACAGCAGTGGTACCAACGCCGTCTGGCCGGGGAAACAGCCATACTACAGCCATGCACAAACGCGGAATATCGGCGTTCAAGCGTGCGTGCCGGCGTTCTCTCCGCAGCACAATCTCGAGCTAGCACTGCTGTTCCACAGCTGTACCACTGGTGGCCAAATTTTGTACAGCGTGTATGCACGGCCATATCGTGGCCGTTGCATGACCAGTCCACTTCTAACAGCATCTGTACAACGGAGATGACATTTTTCCCGCCTTCCAGACGTGATATGGCCGTGAAAGCCAGTGGGACCAGGCCTTAAGACGAGATGAGGTTGTGGAAAACCACCCTTGAAACCAATGGCAAGCCACTTCAAATGTGGCGTCTACCAAATTGACACTCTGTCCCCACTGCTGTTCTGCATGGGTCGGAACTTTCAGCCAAACAATCAATAAGACTGACTATAGATACCAACTCAGAAATGAGGCCAGCATCAGTCACTTCCTGGAAAGTCCTGAGAAGCCAGCTCAATAGAACAAAACAATCACACAGTCAGTCATCAGACATCCTGCAGGAATAATAAGATGACCAAAGGAAGAGGTACAGACCATGAATGTTAAGACTTCTCTGGTAGAGGACCCGAGCTGAGAGGAGAAACCACCCGCGGAGGGTGAGAGGGGCTTTTTTTAATGTGTATAAATATATATATTTGACTTTTTATATAGCTGAGTTCTTTTCTATGTCAACCTTTGTCATTTCAGAGACTCAGTCAAGAAGAAAAGAATAAATAAGAATGATGAATACCAGATATGTAAACAAGTTCACATTGTTTTACCAAAACAAACTTCTAAATGTTATAAAATGTAACGGAACATTTTCAATATTTTGTCAGTTTCATCAAATATAAATTTTTTGAAGAAGGAGAGTGGCTTTTTCTTTTAGGTGTGTTCATCTGGAACAAACCTAAACATAGTTCCACTAAAACTTCCGACAACAGAGAAAGTTTGTTATATTGGCAACCACTGGAGTTAAATATACGGCCTCAACATTTTATGCTTTAGAGCAGTGTTTTTCAACCAGTGTGCCGCGGCACACTAGTGTGCCGTGGGAGATGGTCAGGTGTACCGCGGCAAATAACCAATTTTCACATATGTAAAACATTTACCATCACTAGGGAATCCGTTCTGCGTTATTCCAAACGGGCCCTGATTTAACTCTGGTAGATAGTTTAGAATATGCAAAATTGTAAAATATTTTTTTCAATGTTTCTATAAATGACTTTTAATCAGAATAATGTTACCGCAATCTGGCCGCAAAACCAGCTGCAAACTCGGCTTTCAGAAAAGTTCCGCCCCCTTCAACTGTCTCCACCAATCATTGTTGGAGGCTTGATCACATGTCATAAATCTGACCAATCAGAAGTGGTTAACGTCCTCACTTCCTTGTTCCTTTTCGGCTCATAAAATCTCTCGTTTCTAACAAAAACAGCCGCTACAGCTCGTGTTTAGCGGTGTAACTTCCTGCAGGATCCGGTGTCAGACAGTTTAAGAAGTGAACAAAAGAATGAAGGTCAGAAACGTGAGTATATCCGGAATACGCGCGAGTTTATGCACTACATCCCCCAGAATGCATTGGGGTAAAGCAGACTTTCTCAAATGGTGGGGGGGTGCGACCCAGGGATCATACCATTTATTTTAGTTACTAAACAGTTGATCGGAGGACAGACAGTGACCGGGATATCCACACAGAGAGAAGAATATTGAATTAAACCTCAAGAATTGTGATGGAAAAATATTTAACGGAGATTAAAAGAAACAACGGAGAGAAATAGAGTGCGCGTGCTGGGGGGGAGGAGGGGGGTGTACAGGAGCGCAAGAGCTGAGGAGAGAGAGAGAGAGAGAGAGAGAGAGAGAGAGAGAGAGAGAGAGAGAGAGAGAGAACATCAACACAAAACCTTCAAGAAACTCGAGACATTTGAAAAGAAGAAAAAAACTGGAACCATTTGACTTTTTTGACAGTATGAAAGAACAGAGTTTGCAGGAAATCCTTCTATATGTGTAGATATATTCTATATTTATTATATACATATATATATAGAGAGAGAGAGAGAGAGAGAGAGAGAGAGAGAGAAGACCGAGAGAAGAAACCAGATTTCAATCTCAAAGCTGAGACTCTTTTGTCTTTCTTAATTGTATTGTGAATAAAAGCCCTTATTTATTAGTTTTTCACAATTTAAATTGTATTTTTGGTTGTGGTTGCAGAGTTTTGTGTTCACTTCAAATGTGTTTAAAAGGAAAAAACTTAAAATGTATCGAGTTAAAAATTGAATAGTTAATAGTTCTTTTTTTCATTGATTTTGTACATTCTGTCTGGAAGGGATAAATAACAATTTGGACACATTATGGACTTTGTGCATAATCTTATATAATAGTTTATGATAAATTAAATAAAGCAAAAAAACAACATAAAAAGTCATTTTGCAGCTGAAAAAGCCGCTGTTTTCAGAGAGCTAATGCAAAAGAACAGAATTTTTGAGAAAAGCCAGAATTCCCATCACGACTGTGGAGGGAAACAAGGAAAGATTGTTGTTTTTACTTTGAAAGTTTTGGAAGTATTCTTAAAAAAAAGAAACATTAATAAAAACGGATTATTTATAAGTTTTTTTAAATATATTTTTTTTAATCATTCTTTAATGATAATAAATGTAGACTGTTTTGAAGAGGTATAAGTTTAACTTGAGAAAATTGACTAATGGTACCAATGATATTTGCAGCAGAAAGTTGTGTTTGTGTGTGTGGAGGGGGGTACGAGAATTGACATTGAGAAACACTGGGTTAAAATGACAGCGCCTCTGTGCTGCAATGACGCTTCCCACTTATTTAAAAAATGTAAATTAGATTGTACATCAATACCGATTAAAATTTTTTACCTTTTGGATACTAGTGTGCCGCGGGATTTTTTTCATTGAAAAAGTGTGCCTTGGCTCAAAAAAGGTTGAAAAACACTGCTTTAGAGGGAGGCTGTGTTATTTCTTCTATCTGCACACTGACCTGTCAAAGAATAACTCTCAAGCACTGCCATGCAAAAATACTTATCTGATTTATATACACCACCATTTTTTCTAGTGAGGGTTGAAATGCTCCCCTTGGTCATTCAAGTCCAGTTTTGATCCAGACGCTTGAGCAAGCAAGTAAACAATGAGCATGCAAGATTTTTTCTTTTTCTTTTTGTAATCATGAAAGTCAGTAGGTTCTTCTGAATTTGTCAAAGATCTGTCTACCCTTTAGTTTAGGGGTGTCGAACTCAATCACACAAGGAGCAAAACCAAAGAAACACCTTTGGTCTTGGGCCGAACAATTGAAACATTTATTGAACACTCTAAAACTATAAAACTATACCTTTTTAACGTAATTATGTACTAGAGATGTTGCATTACCTGCGATAATGCTACTATGAATGCTGGAAGCTGAATTAGGCCGTTGAAGATGCTGAATTGAAAACACTGAAGCTGATAGCCATCTAAAATATTAGAATAAATTAGCTTAATGCTAAATTAGCCAAAAAAAAGAAAAAAAAAGAAAAACTTTGGTTACCCAAAACAGCAAAGCAGTTTACAAAATAATTAAACTTCAACATATCCTAAATCACTGAAAAAAAGCCTAAATTGGCCAAAACAGCTAACATGTAGCTGAAAAATTAGCTAAACCCTAACATAGCCTTAAAAACTCTTAGTAAATGGCAAAATAGTCCAAAAAGCTAGCAGAATGCCAACTTTTATTACTTTAAAATCATAACTTCTTAACATAATTATGAATAATAAAAAGTCAGGAATATTATTCCAGAATAAATCAACTTAAACCTTAAATAACTTTCAATATTTTACTCATCATAAAATCTATTTTGTCAAAAATATACAAGTTAGAAAGAAGCGCAAGATAACATCAGGCCATTAATCACGATAAAATAAAATGATTTGGAGGGCTGGATAGAATTACCCAGAGGGCCGGATCCGGCCCCCGGGCCTTGACTTTGATACATGTTCTTTAGTTGGTCATGGGGCATATTCCTGACATGGTAGTCATTGTTTGGGCATGGCACCTATCACCACATTCCCCGGAATTAGTAGAAACCCAAAACCTGCTTTGAATCAAGTGTCATTTAATGTATATAAACTTTTAAAATATTGCTTTTACTGTTTTTTTTTTTTGTTTGTTTTTTTTTTTTTTTTTTGAGGGAGCAAACAAAAAAACAATTGCTTTATGCTGAGGTGTCCAAACACAAACATTTAGCAAAGAGGGTCAGGTTTGGCCAACCATTCAGCCTATATTATTTGAACCAGTATAATATTAAATACAAATGAACTATTTAAAGAAAAATGTATTGCAGTGAGATAAAGAAATACTTTTAAAAACACAAAATTACCATAAATGTTGTATTTGGAGACAAGAGATAAAATAAAGAAAGTCTGACTGGAGATAAACCTTTTCTCAGTATTAAATCTGGGTTCATATGAAATGTTATTTATTTACGCATGTTTAAATGCTCACTGTAGAATTCTAAGTTTGAATCATGTGAACATAAAAATAGCAACAATATTTATCTTATTCAGAAGTATAAACCACTGTGGTTTTAAACACAGAATCTAATAAATATGCACTGTAAAAAGGGCTTTTGTTACTTTTAAAATTAGTTTTTATCAAATTGAAATTTTGATCTGATGCTTTTCTCAATGTCAAAGTTTATTTAAATAAAAAAAAATATGTTTTTAAATGTAACAAATTGCAGAACTTTAGATATTTGATCCCATGTTTCACTTTTTACAGTGTTTTCTTCTCATTTGGCTCTTAAGGCTCTAATTTTCAAGTTGCCACAAGCTTTTACCACAGGTTTGCAACAGCTTAAACTCTATTTTAGCCAATTACAATCCAGAAATTGTGGTTCTTAGAAAGTGTTGGATCTGCATATTGTTGATTTTATGACAGGACCCTGCAGATCGGTGTAAATTTGAACGCGCTCCGTATTTGGCCCATGGGTCAGACTTTGGACAAGCCTAGCTTTAAAGTTCCCTTAATGACGATTTATCTTTTGTTTTAAAAAAAATGTTTTAATTATGATTATGAATTTTTTAACTAAAATCCCACAACCTAAATGTCTTAAAAAGTAATTATTCATGTTGATCTGAAACGTCTGTTTCCAAAATCTCCTCTGAGGGGGCGTGGCTTTTAGTAGCTCCTGATCCCCCTTTCTGATTTTGATAGTTCTGTGTCTCGCTAGCATAAATCTTCACTGAAGCTACATGAAAATGTCAAGAAATTTCGGTGATGTCCAGCCGTATGGTTCTGATCCGGATGTCAGCTCAGATCTTCATGGACAGAACTTCCTCCAAAATCCTGATTCTTTCTCCTTCCAGTTCACCAAAGACTCTTTGATGTTTCTTGACGTTGCTGCAGTGATCAATCCATTCAATCCATTGTTTCTCAGAGCAGAAAATAATGAAAGCTAACATCCAAATGCTCTTTCATTCATTTTACAATCCTTTCGGTCAAATGAGGCCGTCAGTTCATTTCCGTGGTCACATCAAGAAGCTCCGTGGAGTCGGTGAGATTTTCCAGCGTCTCAGGACTGCTACCGTAGTTATTGGATGAAACTGACACCACAAAAATCCAGTGACGGCTGATTGGACCACAGAAATGTGAACGGCGGCTCATTTGACTGCAGTCAATGTGAAGGTAGCATCTTCTCTTCTCCAGAAGCTGAACTAGACACGCTAGCTGGACCAGATGAGGGTTTAGTGCATGTGCAGCAGAAAGAAGATCATTCAGGAAAACCAGAGTCTGTCCAAGACTGTTTGACTGATTTAAAAGGAGAAATACTCGGAAATGTAAAAACTAAATCATTTCTTATTAAATTTATTTTTTTTTTTACAAGAAAAATGCCACACATACATGTCAAAAACTCAAAAAACAGGATTTTGATTGGGGGAGGACTTTAAGGTACACAAATGATCAATGTTATGCTTTCCTTTTTTGCTTTATATCAATTCTGTTAGTTTAGAGATGTTCTAATGTCAGTTTAAACAGATTCACCATTACCCTTTATACACACAATGCTGCACAATGTGAGTTTGAGTGTGAGTAAAAGGCATACATCCTTTAATTTGTCTCAATATTGCACATTTTCCAACCTGCATGGCACTGTTTCTGCTGGCCTGCAGAGGGATTCTGCCCGGAGCGGCTCCAGCCTCAGTGTTGCTCTCCTGCACTAAATCCTTATTCATGTTTTTCAAGAAATTGTTTCATGTCACATGAGTGGAGAGGCTCTTCTAGTTGAACTTTATTTAATGTCATGACTTGTCATCACTCACGGACATGTAGATCATTAACATGTACTAACATGTGGCACGAAGAAAAAAAAAAAACAATCCTGGAGTCTGGCTGGGGATATCCTCTTTGACTTTAGTTTCACAGCTCATTGACTCTGTGATTGACTGCGACTCTTAGGCAACTAATACTGTGAGAGGTTCTGCTGCTCATGATGAGAGAACGTGAGCTCTCTGGTATTTTCTTCTTAACATCTACCAATGCGGACGACGTGAGTCACCACCTCCGTATTAATTAGTGGTGACGCTTCACAACTTCATCTTAGGCCTTGTTCCCCTGAAAGGATCAGTTTCACTCTCAGGTCATCCAGTTGCAATCGAACCAGAGAATAGAATTTGTACTTAAAAGCCCCCACAAAGACAACACGTTGTCCTTAAGTTGAGATTGTTTTTTCTAATGCTTGGAAATTCCAGTCCTGTGATGAACTGGTCATCTGGCTGCAGCGTAACGCGGCTCCTGTCTGATGACGGCTGAGATAAACTGCAGTCTCCCCAGACCCCAAACAGCCTGCAGTGGGAATAAAAAAATGCTTGGATGGATCATTTATTTGGAAAAGCCCGAACGTTAGATAAACAAGGAAGGACAGATAATGAATCTTCTTTTAACTAAGTTAGCAAAATGGACTGCTCGGGCAGGTAATTCAGAGGACAGAGAAAGCTCAACAAAGTTTCCAAAAAGTATAAAAGGCTCGCCTCAAGGAGCAAATTCAACCACACACTTTAACAACTTTAACAAATAACATTTCATAAATATTCATATTGTTGCACATGCACTCTATGTGTAGAACTTTATTATTATTTTTCACTTTTTCATTTATAATGTAGGATACATACAATCTATTTACAGAACAGGAGTAGAGTGAAGACCAGGTCTTATGAATCTCTACTTCATTCTAATTTTTTCTTATTATTTATTGTGGAAAATAAAAGAAAACTACTCTAATTTATCATGTGTTGTCATATTTTCGACCAATTTACTAAACCACTTTTTATTGGGTATTTCATATCAGGTAAAAATTACCCGGCAAAAGTGACAGTGAAACTTTTTATAGCGAAAGCGTTTTAGGGTTAAAGCCGCTTTACGAGCCTCAAAGTGACCTTAAGACACACCTGCACTCACCTGAAGATGCAGCCACTCCTCTAATAACCCTACATGGACCTGCGGGACACATACTGTTCAACCATGTGACTAAGACCTACATAAGACTTGTTCAAAGAGTTGCAACTCTGTGCATTTAATTCCCATTGTCTGCTTGTCTAAAAATAAAGAGTGATTGCATTAAAATAAGTGGAAAATGTCTGTTCTCTTTAAAGCCTCATCAATCTGCATCAAAAATCCTCTTCACTTTCACACTAATCCTTTTCCTGGAGACATACCTTTCTGCCTTTTCTCAACCCATGTTCAAACCAGTTCTTCTGATTCGTCCCACCATGAAACAGTCTGCTCTCTCTCTCCAACATCACTCGTCTGCCTGCACCATCCTCAGACACATTCAGGATCCATTCCACCATGTTGTGCAGATTCCTTACCAGAATGTTCTTTGGTGTATGCCATCGCACGAAGTCTAATGATTAATCCCAAGAGCGTTTCTTGGTCATCGTTACACTGAATGACAACACAAATACCACAGACAGCCGGCTTTGCACAAGCTGGGGGAGCATGTAAAGCTAGCTGAGCACCGCTAGCTTGATCTGCTAGCTGTGTTTGCGTTAGCCTGAGGGCTTCCTTTGATGGGGTGTTGTCACTGGTCTACGTCACGCAGTGAGAACCCGCTCGCTTTCGTGGGTATGGGAGGGGCCACAGCAAAGAGCAGAACAAACATTATAATACAGGTAAAAGCTCAAAAAGTTTATTTTTCATGGTATAGCCTTTAAAATAAAAGTGAAAAATGACTAAAACAATGGCATTGAAGTTATAAGCAGAAAAAATGCTGATAACACAGAAGGTTTGAAAAATAATAATAATAATGTATCAACTTTGTTTAAACTATGCAATGATGCCAAAAGAAATAATTACAAATCTTGTAAAGTACTATGTATAAATACATACTCTTTTAGAGCTTTTGGCTTATTTTAATATCGGAGAAGAAGAAAAATTTAGACATTTTCTTCAGTTTTTGCTTCTACCACAATTGTTTTAGCACTTAGATGCTTCAGAAAGCATGACAGATGAATGAATGAATGAATGAATGGATGAATGAATGAATGACAGATCAAATTAAGAATTTTTTTACAACCTTCCAACAAACCTATTACTGACAGCTGTTTTAGCCTGATTCTAAATTTACACCCATTGATTTTATCTCACATTTTTGACCTTCATGTCAATAATGTTTATGACCCCCCCCCCCCCCCACACACACACCCCCGCACAAACACCTCCTTGACTTCCAGTTGCTCTGAATCTTACAAAAATGTGATGACTCTAACAAAAGTTGTGTTACTAAATGCTTTTAATCTTGACTTCTGTAAGACTGCTTTTCTAAAATACACCTTTATAACTAAAAGACCACTTAGCAGAGGTGGGACCAAGTCATTGTTTTGCAAGTCAGTCAAGTCCCAAGTCTTTGTCCTCATGTCAGAGTCAAGTCCCAAGTCAAAAGCACTCAAGTCCCAAGCCGAGTCACAAGTCCTACTATTAATGTTTCAAGTCATTTCAAAAACAGAGTAATATTAATTCCACAGATTATTTATGCTTTTATTAACTGTATTTTGCCAGCATATTAGCTAACTTGCCATTGAGTTCATGCTTCCCCACTTCAAAAATCCAAAGCGATTTCACTAGAACAAAAACCCAGTTTACTACATTACAAATGTGGTTAGATGGAGATGGAAGGAAACCAGGCTAGTCTGGGTATTTAAGGGACTATATCATGATTTTCTTAAACCTTTCAGAGTGAAATATATCCACATATAAGATCATGTATTAACTTTTAAACACTAAAAAACAAATTATTTGTAGAATTATACCGGTAGTAACTTTTTAAAGGTGTTTTTTCCTACCCACAAGTAAAACGACTCGACTCCACTTGTCGCTGTGTGGGGGTGCCGCCCATTTCATGATGTCATCCCAGAGCCAGCGGCGTGTTTTCGTTTTTTCCAAGAAAATAAATATCTTTTTCAAGGTTGGATGCACATTCCGTATATCTGCCCTAAGTAGACCCGGTCACTGGTTCACAACACAAATACACGCGGCATCTGCACGACTGTGCTGGACAGGGGGTGGGGGTCTTAAAGGAGACCCACCCACACCTAAAGTAACAAACACCTGTTTCAGCTGGAATTTATTCAACACACAGGTGCAAGATATACAGTATTCTGCATCTAAAATGAAAAGTTTTTTCCTGGTCAACACTGGCTCCGTGGAGAAATTGGGTGTTAGACTGGGGGCGGAGCTGTCAGAGCAGACTCTTCCCGAAGGGGGCGGTCTCACTCTGTGACGTCAGATCATGACAAGTCGTTTGTTTTCATGGATATGAGAGATGCTGCTGCTGAGAGCGCAGTTTTTAGAGGATCAAAATACCACTTTGAGGTCCTTTATAGTGAAGAATGAACATTATAATACACTTAAAAGATCAAAAAGTTTTTTTTTTTTTCATGGTATTGTCCCTTTAAATCCTCTCACTACAGACCAGTGATGTGCAGCTAAGTTTGTGTCTGATGAAGCCCAGACTCTTTTAGTCTGATTTACAAACCAATATAATTACCAACTAAAGATTCTGTTTCATATCAGCATCTTTTCATAAACATAGCAGATACATATTGGACTGAAGAAGAATGTAAATGCATAGTGGTTTAGTTTGACTCCAAAAAGCTAAACAAAATATATTAATAGTACATCTAGTTTGATCTTTTTACATTTCTGTTGTGAATAGGATTTTACTTTGTTTTGGATACAAATTTTGTTTGTAATCAATACAAAAATTTCTGTCAACTTACTGTCAAAATATCTCTCAGAAAGTGAAAAGTTATGTCCACAAGTCAAAGAAAAGCAGGATTCAAAACGAAAATGCTAAATGTAAAACTAATTGTGGTATATATATTAGTACATATATTCAGAAGGTGACTACTCAAATTAAACTTTATATATAAATATATATTGCAAAAAAGTTTTGCACAAAATATTACTTAATATTACAGGTGATTCTATCCGGCCCTCCAGATAATTTTCTTTTATTGTTATTAACGGCCGATCTTATCTTGCGCTTCTTTCTAACTTGTATAATTTTGACAAAATAAATTTTTATGACGAGTAAAATATTGAAAGTTATGTAAGGTTTATGTTGATTTATTCTGGAATAATATTCCTGCCTTTTTATTATTCTCATAGTTTTTATGTTAAAAAGTTATGGTTTTAAAGTTTTTAAAATGGGCAATATGCAAGATTTTTGGACTATTTTGGCATTTACTAAGATTTTTTAGGCTATTTTAGAATTCAGCTAATATTTCAGCTACATGCTAGCAGTTTTGGCTAATTTAGGCTTTTTCAGTTTTTTTAGGCATTTGAAGTTTAGATATTTTTTCGGCTACATGCTAGCTGTTTTGACTAAATTTGGCATTCAGCTAAAATTTTAGCTGGCTATTAGCGTCAGTCTTTTCTGCTCTTAGCTTCAGTAATTTCAGTTATCAGCTTCAGCATTTTTAGCTATCAATTTTAGCATCTTCAGCTATCTGCACTAGCTTCTTCAGCAGCCAACCTGAGCTTACAGTATTCACACTAGCATTATTGCATGTATTGCTAAATATCTAATTTTTAATTATGTCAAAAAATTACCGTTTTAAGGTTTTAAAATTTTTGTTTTAAATGTTTATCCTGTTCGGCGCGCGACCTAAGGTGTGTTTTGAATTTTGGCCCCTTGTGTGATTGACTTTGACAGCCAGATAGACCAAACCAAAACTATGTGAGTCTCTCTACAATTCATGTAATTCTTCCATTTTATTTAAATCAGTAGCAAGGACCAAATATAAAGTGAGACATTTTAGTTGATAAATACCATTTTGGCATGTAACGTCATCAACATCATAAAGTTGTAACGCATATGTCTTCAGGTTGCATAGCAGCAGATTTTTGTTAAAAGGGTTTTAAAAACTGCTCAGAGAACGTTGAAGGTAGATCGATTACTCGCGTGGATGGAGGTGACAGTTGGGGTTGTGTGCATGTGTGTGTATGATGCTGCACCTGAATGGGGGAAAGAGGTACTGAGTGCTGTTGTCTAGCATCACCTTCTTACAGATTGAAAGTGTGGAACAAATCTAGCCTCTGTCATCTGATCTAAGGTCAGCCCCTCCACACAGGGTGACTCATGAATACCTCTTGGGCTCTACTTGAGGATGAGTCACTTCACTAGAGCCTTTTATTTCTAGACAGGATCCTGTTTCTATGCAGCCATGTTTATGCTCCAAAGGGACATTGGTCAGCACCTCGCCCCCGCACAAGCTTTGATGTGACTGCTTGACTTGTTACTTTTTGGAAAACAAAAAAACAAATGAGCCAATATTTTCTTGGTGCGATATTCTATGAAACTGCTGCTTTCCTGTTGGTCTCTTTTCTGGGCACTTTAAGGGATGTTGATTTATAAAGACCAGTCTCTGTCCAGCTGTGTTGTGTAATTACTTTTATTAACACCCCAGTACTGGTAAAGCAAATGTCTCATTTGACATGCTTTATTTGCAGATGGATGTACAATAGATGTTGGATGGGTGTTGCCATCTTATCTCGACTTGAATAGGATGCCGCCAGCCTATTCAGCCTCCTCTTTTTTGTCATATGAAAAGAGAAATATGATGATACTGAGAGCTATCTTACAAAAATGGAGACAAAAGCTATGTAAGTCTTTTAATGTGACATGAAAGACACCTGTTCTTTGTTTTATGTGGCACAGAAAATCTGTAATGAATACTACAGATAAGCAATCATCTGGCAGACTGATGTGCTCTTGTACAGTTGTGCCGTTATGCTTATGGGTTTTACAAATATTTGCAATCAAACTAATCAGGCATCGCACATGATAGTTTGATTAAATCAAAACTGAGAAGCATTATAGGAGAAATACTCAAGGATTTCTATAAGGAGGGTCATCTGAAAAACATTTACAGCACTTACTTGATATTATGTAGGGAGTAGAGTTTAACTGATTGTGGTTTGAAATCATTACGTTCCACTGAAATGTGGGATTTTCCACTTTTTTGAAGCACTTTACATGGATTTTCTAATTTTTGAAGCTTTTTATGGGACCTTTCTTGATTTATACCCCCTTAGCACTTTTTCTCATAGATACTTCCCCTTTGTGTAGCAGATGGCCAAGTCAGTGCAAACCTCTCTGAAATGTTCAATGGTCTCACAAGAGGAATAAAAACCCATAAACATGTACTATTTATGGTCCAACATGTATTATGTGTAAAGGGCCACCCCCAAATAGTAAATTAAATTTTGTTCAATCCAATTGGCTTATGTGTAACCAATTCAAAAATCCCAAGCTATGTGTATTTCTGGTCAGTCTCAAATGTAATACAGAATTTAAGACATTTTAAACCAATTATCCATCTTCTCTTATTTATCCAGAGAAAGATAATGAGGTCGACAGTCTCAGTAGAGAACAGAAACTCCCTCCAATTCTTTGGGGTAACCCTGAGGTGCTCTCAGGCCAGCTGGCAGACTCCTTCCAGCATAGTCTGGGTCTTCAACAGGGCCTCTTTCCATTGGGTCATGCCTAGAATACCTTCCTATGGGGGCGTCCAGGAGGCATTTGGAAGAGATGACCAAGCCGCTTCAACTGGCCTCTCCCATTGAAGAGGACTAGGGGTTCTTCTTTGAGCTCCTCCCAGGTGGCTGACCTCACTCTTTTAAAGGAGCAGTACCTGAGACCTAAACTCATTTCAGTTATTTGGATCTTCTCTGTTTGTTCATGACCCAGAGTTTTTGACTATAGGTGAATGCAGGAACATAGACTGACCTGTAAATTGAGAACTTTTTCTTTTGGTTCAACTCTTTCTTCAATCATTACGTTCTTCCCTTCCTTGTGCACGATATCCCAACATATTTCAACTTTTCCACTTCAGGCAGTAGAACTCTATATGTGGTCAAGAACCAATTTTTTTCAACTTGGAAGTTCATTTTCATTCATTCATTCTCTGTATTAGTGGATTTGGGTTATTCTCAAGTGTCTCTGGTCTCTAGCCCCTGTGAATAAGGTAGGAATCCGGTCTACATGTGACAAAGAGGCTGAGATGTTTGGATCCATGTGCAAACGGTTTATTGAGCAAGGGTAAGACGTGTGTATAGTCAGAGTCCAGGCAGGGGTCAGAACACAAAAGCAAAGCAGAAGGTTGGTAAGGAGGCAAGGATCAAGGCATGGAGAAACAGGCAAAGGAGAAACTCAGACTGGAAGTAATCCAAGACTCTGCACTGCAGAGAACGCTGCAGTGGGTTTATATGGTGTGTAACCATGATTATGATGATAAACAGGAAGAACATGACCATGAGCAGGAAGGAGTCCATGGCAGTGGCTGATGGGAGTTGTAGTGAGGAGCCAAAGGAGTCAGAACTCTGCGAGAGGTCCCACTGGTGGTTGGAGGTGGGAGCTAACGTTTGAACCGTGAAAATACGCTCCATTTCCATGTGTGAAAGTTTTGTTGACATCAGATAATGTGGCATTCACTTACTCCAATCAGGAGGAGACAGGAAGTGAAAGACCAGGTTGTGAAAGATCTTACAATGTTCTGCATTTAATATAATCCCGTGTGTTTTCAAGTGCCTCAAAGATTTGACGTGTTACCCCAGCAGCGCAAGATCATTTTGATGCACGCTTGTTTCTTCAGAAGTATTATATGACCTGGCCAAATATCACAGGAAGGGCGAAGGGATTGGCTAGAAATTGAAAGTACTGAACAAGATAGAACTGATTGACATGTCTTAAGACCCTCACTGAAACTAAGCACCGAAATGAGGAACCAAATGCAGGAACTTCTTTCGTCGTCACCGGATACGTCGTAACGGTTCCTAAACTTTTAACATAATTATGAACTAGTTATATAGCATTACCTATGATAATACTGTGTAAATGCAGTAAGCTGAATTTGCCCGGTGGAGATTCTAGTGCTGATAGCAGAAGATGCTGAAGCTGACATCTTGCTAAAATATTTACTGAATGCCAAATTAGCCCAAAAAACAACAACAAAAAAAACAAGCCTAGGTTTGCCAAAACACCTAGCATTTACGTGAAAAAAGCAAAACTTCACAATATCTTAAAAAAAAGCCTAAATAAACCAAAACAGCTAGCATGTAGCTATATATTAGCTAAACTCCAAAATATCTTAAAAAATCTTAATAAATGCCCAAAAAGTCAGCATGATGCAAATTTTAAAAACTAAAACTGTAACTTTTTAACATAACTATGAATAATAAAAAGGCAGGAATATTTTTCAAGAATTAATCAACTCAAATCTTAAATAACTTTCAATATTTTACTCAACATAAAAATATATGTTGCCAAAATTATATAAGTTAGAAATAAGCGCAAGTAACATCATGTCATTAATAACAATAAAATGATCTAAAGGGCCGGTTAGAATTATCTAGAGGGCCGGATCCGGCCCCCGGGCCTTGACTCTGACACACGTGCTCCAGAGTTAGGCCCTTAAACACCTGAAGCATTTTCGGTGACGTTTAAACACAAAATCCTTTACGTACTGTAACTTTTCAACCATTAACACGATCAACGTAATTTCTGCAGATTCTGAAGGAGAAAGCGGCTGAATAAATCAAAGAACAGAAACACTGGAGCTCCGGGGTTAAAAACTGATGCCTCACATTTGTTTCATGCATTTTCATTTTGCTGCACTTTCCCTCACTGACTGCAGTGAGATACGTTTGTTTTCCTGACAATATCTGGACCAAAGCAATGTAAATATTATGTTTGAACTATAAATCAAAGAACATTTTTGACAAGAAAAGAACAAACTACACCAGCCTGTGCATTTGTATTACATCGGGAAGCACTCCAAACCCGGAGGCAAAAGCAAGTACAGTCATGCAAAGCACAATGCAAAGGAACATGTATATGAAGGCAAACACACCCACACAAACACAGCATTATGACCTTGTCAAAAAAGGAAAGTTTTACGTTTGTCTTCAAATGCCACTTTCACGACACAGAGATTTCAGATCAGATAACAGCAATCGTAAGATTTATGACGGGATTCACAGTTTATCAGAAAGATCTTGATAACCTCAGAGACCTGCGTGCTTTACAAGACTTTAGTAACTTATTTTCAAATGTTTGGTATTAAAACCGGCATCCAAGAACCACAGAAGTGATAGTTTAACAGTCCATATTCGTCTGGACTTGTTGCTTGCCTAGAGTGAACTGCATCTTCCCCATGATGGTGACTGGGACGAGCTCCAGTGGACCCCGTAACGTCAGGAAAAGGGTTGGCCATGAGAAAGCCTGCTAACAATCCAATGACCATGATGCCAACATAGAATCTGTCTCTAGGTTTCAATGCACACTTTTTTATTCTCCATCAGACTCCGATAAGAGTTTGGATGAATGCGCATGCCGCTCTATCTTTGGTTAAAGATTGAACCGATCTTCAACATGAATGACACACTAAGGAGCACTTCTCTTTATGAAAGCCATTTGTCATTTAAGAAGTCTGTTAAACAGTGAAAAGACTACCAGTTAGAAGCTTCCACCAAAATGTTGAACGCAAAATCCCACATAACATATTGTGCCCACCTCTTTCCCTGGAGTGGAAATAGTCATTTTACCAGACAAACTATTGCTGCTTTCACCACACAGAACACACAACCACACTGTGTCACAATAAGACGCAACTGGTGATAAAGATAAAAGTTGTTGAAATTTGGAGCAACCTTCCCTGCAAACAACACATTGTTGTTTAGTATTTATCTCCAATTTCTTTGACTTTATGACAGACACGCCCTCACTGACACCGTCTTATCGATTTAATTGCAACTCAGGCGATTCCAAAGTTTAAAGCGCCAGTCTTCGCTTTGATGCTCGGTTCAGTGCTGTTTGTCATGAAGTTCAATGCTTTTACTCAATCAAATACTTTGGTTTTCAGTCTTTTTCTTTATGATTTGCGCCCCACTTTTGGTCTTTTGGACTCCAGTAGAACATCTGTAAATGTTTCCTTTTCTTTATTAATAATAAATCTTTTTCTCATCCTTCTCTCAAACAAAGAAAAGGTTAGTTAGTTCTTTTTTACCAGTCTCTTATCAAATGTTAGGTATAGATGGAAAGGAGGAAGACATGATGGGTTTTTGTGACCCTTGTGCTATCCTAGGTATGTTGATGTTGAGAGTGGGGTCATTTGGACCCCACAAGACTGCGCGCTGAACCTGATGTCCATGGTAGACGCAAAATCCTGTCCACCTTCGTCCACATTTGTCATGGGATGGGTCAGACATCAATGTAAGGCTGGGGTCATCTGGACCCCATAAGAGAGGACACCTGGTCCAGATAAAGTCCTGAACTTTGAATCTTGCATTTCAGACTGCTGCCAACTGGACATTTCTAATTTGAACCAAAGCTTGTAGACAAGAGCACGTGACTAAAGATCTCTTCAGTTATTGGCCAGAAATTCTGAGGGCGGGGCAAACTTACTAGAGGCATAACTCCTGTGCTTTGCAATCTTTGTTGTAAGTAAGTAAGTAAGTAAATGTTTATTTCTATAGCACCTTTCATAGATAAAAATCACAAGGTGCTTCACAAAGAAGACAGAATAAAATTACAACCAGTCGTACACATATTGCATAAAAGACAGTAAAAGCAAGGTAAAACACACTAAAAAACAATATAAAATTACCTAAAAGCTCTTTTGAATAAAAACGTCTTGACCTGACTTTTAAAACACTCAACAGAGTTTATCTGTCGTACTGAGAGTGGGAGGTCATTCCAGAGACGAGGAGCAACGGCTTGAAAGGCAACGTCTCCTCTAGTTTTATAGCGGGTCTTTGGATAGCGGGTCTTTGGAATTTTCAATAGAATGGGATAGTTCACTTACTCAAACTTTATATTTCATTGACCAATTTTAAAATGTTGGTTTGGTGATGGCAAACTTCAGGGCGGCTACTGAATACGTGTGTATGACATAAACATTTTTAGGAAAATAATCTGAGAACCAATGCAGAGAAGTCTGCAGTCATCCGACCACATTTCAGTGAGTTACTGGATCTCATCATTACTTCAAGTTTCCATTTTAAAATCTGTATTTAAAGATAAGACAATTATCTATGTTGTACTGGAAATGCAAAACCGCAAAAATGTCACAAAGGATAATCCCAGTCCAAGGCTTCCCAGAGTCCTCTCTTTCTAAAACACGGCTTTGGGATTACAGAGTCCTGGGCAAAGACAGACCTGACATCACAAACAAAAACATGCTTTACCACATTTAGCCACAGACATCAGATGACACTGGGACACTGAACAAAGCACATCAATAGCTGTAAAATGTGAGAGCTTTTCCCCAAGCTAAAGGCTCTGAATTCCAAAGCCAAGAAGGAAAACTGTATTTATGTCAAAGTTGCAAGCCAGGAATCTCAGCTTCCTAATAAAAATATCTGAATGCTTTTCTTATGTTGGCCAAAAGACACACAACATTGCTCTGGGGTTTGGAAAAAAAATCTCTACACAATGTAATGTTAAAGAAAGCAAATGAAGAGAAAGCATCGCACCATCACTTTAGACAAGTTGGTGATGACAAGGGTCAAATATCTGGACCTCAAAAGTCCAAAAGCAATGATAAACTTTATCCTTAAGAGATAAAACGAACCACAAGAAAACATGCTTAGAAACGAAACTGTTTGAGTGTTTCCTTTTTATGTTTTGCGTTTAAAAAAAGTTTACAAGTTTAATTACCATAAAAAGAATGACTTTCATATTTACTTATTATAAATAGAAGATAATTGTGTGAAAGCTTTGGATGCATTCACACTATAGTGATTCTCCTGCTGCTTTCTGTACGTTTTTCGACACAAAAAATTCAATCACACTTAAGCGATTTCAGCAAACTTGGTATCAAAACATTAAGCTTGTTCAGGACATTACTGCTTTTATTTTGGTATTCATAAACTTTAAAGGGTAACCAAAGCTCCACCCACAGTCAGAGGGGTGGGGCTTGGGAGCCGGACTGTTATGATTGCTGGAGCTGAAGATCATGACATCAGAATTCTTAAACTTGCATGGTTTGACCAATCACAAAATTCAACTGTAATACCTCATTTCAACCTGTAGATGGCAGCACACGGGTGGGTTTTGACTACATTTTGAAGACTTAAACGGTTTTAAATCCATTTGTCAAAAATTCGGCCAAGACAGCACTTTTATGGCCCCATTTATAGATTTCAACAGACGAAAAAAGTTAATTTAAGGTTTGATAAAGTTTTTGAAATATTGAGCAAAATATGACCCATAGGAAATAAACGAGAAAGTCTTTGAATTTCAAAATTTTAAGTAAATCAGAAACAACCGATTTAATCTTTTAAAGCAGGGGTATTCAACTCCAGGCCTCGAGGGCCGCATTCCTGCAGGTTTTCCAACATACCCGGATCTGGCATGCTCCAATTGGTTGGACACACCTGAACCAGGTAATCAGTCATGAGTAGAGTTTGGATATCTGGAAATTATGCAGACACTGTGGCCCTCGAGGCCTGGAGTTGAATACCCCTGTTTTAAAGTAATTTAACAAATTGAGTTTAACTAATATTTTAACAACTTGCCAACATTTTAGGTTAACTAGTTATCTACTGAGGTTTTTATAGGCTAATTTTAGAGTTTAGCTTCTATTTCAGCAACAGGGTAACATTTTTGGCAAATTTGGTTTACCGAGAGATTTTAGGCAATTTTGGAGCTTGGCTAATATTAAATAAATGTTGATGCTAATGCTAATTTGTTTTTTGGCTAATTTGGTTTTAATGGGTTTTTTTAATTCTAATTTGGAGTATAGCTAATATTTTAGCAACATGCTATTGTTATCAGTTAATTTGCCATCTACTAAAGTTTTAACATGCTAATTTAGAGTTTAGCTAATATTTTAGAAATATGCTAACGTTTTGGGTCAATTTTCTCTCTACTGAGGTTTTTATACGCTAATTTGGAGTTTAGCTTCTATTTTAGCAACAGGCTAATGTTTTGGACTAATTTAGTTTACCAAAAAAATGTAGGCAATTTTGTAATTTAGTTAGCATTTAGCAATGTGCTAGCTTATTTTTATTTATTAATTTTTAGCTAATTTGGCATCTGCTGAGGTTTTTTCTAGGGTAATTTAGAGTTTAGCTTCTATTTTAGCAACAGACTAACCTTTTTAACATTTTTTTAGGAATTTTAGGATGTTTTGGATTCTAGCTAGTAGGCCTATTTAGCAACAAGCTAGCTTTTTTTGGCTAATTTTGGATTTATTAAGGTTTTTTGTGCTAATTTGTTCAGCTAATATTTAAGCAACATACTAAACATTTTTGAAAATTTGGCATATATTAAAGATTTTTAAGAAATTTTTCTTCAAATTTTTCATAAATTTAGGCAGAACGTCAGCACTCTTTCATAGTTCTTTAACAAAATTTCCGTTCTTTTAGAAAGTTTAACATTCTACAAATAGCTTTTGCATTTTTTGCAAATCCTTTGAGCAATTAAAGTGAATTGCGTCATCATTTAAGCAAAAGGCTTCAGCATCTTCAGCAACTACTCTCAGCAGAAAGCATTCACACTAGTATTATCACAGGTAATGCAACTTTTCTAGTTAATCTTGTCATCAGTGCTAACAGACTCAACCACCTCTGGTTGCTGCACTTTCTTAAACATCTTCCTGTCTTTAAACTCGTTTAGAAAGTGTCAAAAGCTTCTAAAATGCTGGAATATGTAGGAACTTTGCTGTGTTCCTGGGTCAGATCCCAGCTGTAACTCATCATTCGCCCCTCTCTTAAATGCTTGACTGCCAAGTCATAAAATTTCAAAGAAAACTCACAGGTACCCAGCTGAGCCACACACTTCTTCCACTCCCTCCAGAGAGACCTCCAAAGTCAGACCAAAACGACCACAAAATAATGAAATTTTATGATTACATAGTTTATTATAGGTATGGTTCTTTCCCAAAAAATTGACTTGGAAATAAAATGAGCGAAAGGGGAAGAACACGGGCAAAGAAGAGGATCTGGAAAGGAAAGCTTTACCGTGACTTTTACAATAGTGTCCAAGCCCAAAGCTGCAAAACAGAACAAAACCTTAAAGTTTCTCTAATACTGTATAAAAATGATGAGAAATAATGCTCCAAGAAAATTAGTTAAACATTGGCTGGTCAGAACAACCACATATTTGACCGTTTAGTGTAAGAATTTCTATTAGTTAAGCAAATATTCTGAGTTGCAAACTCTCTTGTTATTTTGGTTTTATCAGATAAATTGGGGTTTAAATGGTGTTAACGTACTGCATTCCAAAAGACATGAGTAAATATACTGTAAAAAGGAGTGTAATGCTGAACCGATTTATTTTTAGCAATATTTGAATCGTTTGTTGTGCTAAATCTGTTTTCTTCACAGAGCAATCAGTGGTCTTTCTGTTGCTGCTGCTGCTAGTTAAAATAGTTTTTAGATTGCTTAATTTGGAAGAGCCTGTGGCCCACCGACTACAGCAACTGTGCAAGGGAACGGGTTTTTGAACACTATGTTTTAATTTGATCACAATTCACTACGATATGTTTTAAAAAATCATGATTTTCCTTAGAGTGGGTCTTTAAAAAGTTTAGTGTGGAAGTTGATCAGGCTGTTGCTGTCAGGAGTTACTCTGCTGGTCCTCTGTCCCCTCCTCTGGTCACCGGCGGTAGCCGTCTCTACAGTTCTAACTCATCTGACACCAATTTGACACTCAGCCACCTGTTTATAAAGCAGCAAACTGAGCCTCTCTCTGTGCGAAGTATTGTTTGTGCCACTCTGCCTCCACTACTGAACCTGATCTTCTGTATCCGACCCGCTTCATCTGATTGCTTGCCGCCTGCCCTGACCCTTGCCTGGAATCTGACATCTCTCTTCTTGGATGATCCCATGCCTGTGATTGACCTCTGCCTGTCTGACTCTGATTTAGCTTTGTGAACGTTTGGCTGTGTTTGATTCCTGTGTGAACTAATAAACCTGCTGTCTGCCTGTTTGAAAAAACATTTTGTGGGATCCAGGTGACCCCACTGCAGCACAAGGGTTACAAAGACATTTCGACTATTATAATGACAGAGTTTTAGGGCAAGTTTAAAAACAAACAAACAAAAAAAATACTTTTTAAAATTATGACTTTAAATCTCTTTATGAGGAAAAAACAAATCGTAATATTACTTTTTTTAGGTGGTTCGAATACTCTGTATATTACAAAAATATCTTACAAAAACATCACATTTTAAAAAAAGTTTCTCTTTCCATTGAAACTAAACTAAATCGTATGCACTAGCTGGGAATTTTAAAAAAAAACTGAAACATACAATAAAATACATTAGCAATTATTAAAAGAATAAGAATGGATCACTAAGTTTTGTGTCACAAATATAAGGATAAATAAATGTTGTTTATAAAAAGTTATTATTGTAATGTTTTTGACTTAAAAATTGCAAATTTTTCCTTTTGACAAAACGTTGTTCTGCACCTTTGTTATAATTGACTAATTCTATGGGATAAGCATTTCCTAGGAATGTGTTGAAACTTTAGAGAAAGAAAAGGGAATCCAATAAATCATCCAATACCTTTAAAAAAAAAAACTTCATATGATGATTCAAGTAAAAAAAAAAAAAAAAGAGAGTCTAGCAAATTTACGTTGACGTATTATGAGATCCCACCCATGCATTACATCTGTTACTGGTCAAATTCAAACCATTAGACTAATAAAAATTATCAACTGCTGGGACTATTCATGGAAATATCTGCTTGGCTGCTTGCTGTCGTGTTCTACTATCGATCAATGTCAATAACAGACCGTACGTGCGGTTTAAACTGTTCTCTGGGGGAACTTTCTCCAACTTGGAGGAATATTACAAGTAAAGCTTTTGATTTTCTTGTAATACCCGTGTGAATAAATAAACAACATCAGGATAATAGCTTCAAACTTCCAACCTTTTAAAATACATGTCATGGCATTTAATTGGCAGGAATCTTCATGGGGTGTTTCATAAAGGGATTCCCATAGAAGTAATTTAACTTTTGCAGGCCGTCATGGATGACCTGAGCTCTCTGTGAGCAGAAGCACTGTTCAGTGAGCTTTTCCAGCTTTTGGGTTTTCGTCTGCAGAGGAAAGAGTCGTGTTCTGACAAGGGCAATGGCGGTTTTCAGTGTGCTTTAGAACTATCGGATATACTTTGAAGAAAGAGCCTCTAAAAATCTATTCTCAAACTCCTAATTTTCTACCTATTTTTCTTTCAGGAAGTGAAGACTTTTTGAAGTATGTTTCTCCACTTTTTAAGTAAAATATATATATATATATTACAGCACTTATCAATACATTTTTAGAGAAAGGCTTTACAACATTTAGTCTAAAATGACTTCCTATTTATAAAAAATTGGATTTTAAAATGAGTTTTTTTAAGCAATCAAATCAGAAACAAAACAAAAGAAGACAAACAACAGAAATGTATTTCTACACAGAAATATCTTGAATATGGCTGGCAAATGATTGAGTTATTCACAATTAATTAATTAATTAATTACCAACATTTTACCATGCCATCATAACAGACGTATCATACCATGAAAACTAAACTTTTTAAGGTTTTAAGGGTATTAAACTTCATTCTCCCATATAAAGAAAAATATCTAAGGTGGTATTTTGATCCGTTTATGCATTCAAGAGTAATCCTCTAAAAACCTGCACCCCCTGCACCCTCACATACCCAAAAAAACGAGCGGTTCACATCGTTCAGCACGATGTGAACCGCCCCCCTCCAAGAAAAATGTGTGCTGCAAGCTCCGCCCCCAGACCACAACAAACACACCCATTTTCTCTGTGGAGCTGTGCTGCCAGAACGTGGATCCTGGAAGGGGAGACTACACGGCTGTACCAGGAACCGCTCTGTGATCCATCTTTTGAGGAGGTCTTGGTTCGTTTTCAATCGAATTCTTCAGTCTGAATTTAAAATGGACCGAGAGCGGAGCAACTGAACCAAAACGGCCATGTGATGGATGTAAACACGATAGAAACGAGGTTATCAGTGAGTAAATGTAGAGCATTCTGTCATGTTAGCCAAAAGGAAATAATTGTTCCAACTGTTTACTTATTAGAACGTTTAATTTATCACCACTGAAAAACATTTAATTCACTTTTCTGTGTGTCGTTGCGCTGTACTGCGGTGACGTCATCCTAAAAGCTCTATTGTACTTCCAACAGAATTCTCTGAAAACAACACCATAAAACCACAACAATGAGACGCAGAAACTCATTAAAGATCAGCGATTTCAGCTATTAACTTAAGCATTTTCAGATATCAGCTTCAGCATTATTGGCTATCAATTTCAGTATCTTCAGCTACCAGCACTAGCCACATTCAGTTTACAGCCTTCACACTAGCATTATTGCAGGTAGTTTTATATATATATATTTTTTTATATTTCAGTATTCAAGCAAAAAAATCAGATTTTACTTAAGGATTTCAGAAATTACATTCTAATGATGCTTCTGGGGTTATCAAGATTCCCCAGGAAAAAAGATATTTAGAAAAAAGATTTATATCTCAGCATGAAAAGTTCTTTCTGGAAAATCAAGTTTAGAAAAAACTCAGAGAGGAAAACTAAAAACTCAAAGGTTTTTTTTTTGTATTTAAAAAGGTTGAAGTAATTTTCAACGTGACTTATGGCATAACAAGTTTGTGCTTCAAATCTAAAACATTTCTAAACAACAAATGCTCATCTAAAACTGGTGCAGTGTTCTAAGCACAAATTCCTTCTATAACTACGAAATTCAGTGGTAATCAAGTAATAATTAAAACTGATCCCTTGAATGAGCATAATAACAGAAAATTATGATCAAGTTTTAACAGTTTTAACAATGCACCGTTGCATTTTTGGTGCTGACGAGATGGACCGACTAGTAAATTGAGAGACCCGTTTTTTTTAACCAAAAAAAATGGTTTTCCGTCACTGTCGAGGTGGAGAACTCTTGTCTCCAGTGAAGGAATCATCTGGACGTCATTCTCACCACCTGGGAAGGGATTCAGTGGGCTCTGAAAATAGATAAATAGATGATCTTGTGCACCAGTGTAAACACAATACATTGAACACGGTTCACAAAGTGCTAAAAATACAAACATTTACATATAATATTTAAATACAACATGTTGACTGAGGAAAACAGGAAGAACTTCTTTTCAGTTTTGAAGCCAGACAGAGAGTCACTCAGTGTTTTGTATACTTTAAGCTATCAGGAAAAAACAAGACTTCACAATAAAAAAAACTGCACTGTTAAAGAAAAATCATCAACTTTCCTGTTGGATCCAAATCATCTGGAGGCTTTACGTTTGGCTTGGGGAAGTTGCTGCTTTGGGTCTTTGGGGGTGTTCTCCAAACTAAGCAGATCCAGAACACACACACTCACGGCGAGTCTTCATGGAGAAATGGCATCAGCTTGACTCAGATGCTGCTCGAAAATATCCTAATCGCAGAGGATATACATCATCCAGAGCAGAAAATGGAAGAAACTGGAAGATTCTGAATAGAGCACGCGCTTTGTTAAGGTACAGAGACAGTCATCATGAAAAGTTTGCTGTCTGTTGTTCTGGATAAAAAAAATAAAAAAACTCTTTATGATGAGCAATACTCCAGTGTTCTTTACAGCTTTTCCCAAATGCTAAAACACATTTTCTGAAACATTTAACCAATTTAACCAAACATCAAACACAATTTTCAAAATATAAGCTAAATATACAAAATTCTTGACTTTTGAGTCAAAAGCTCACTTTGAGGTCAAAATGAAGACTCTATTGTCAAAACTTACACACACACAGCAAACACTACACACTACACATCAAAACACCAAACACAACTTTCAAAATGTGAGCTAAATGTACAAAATTCTTGACTCTTCAGTCAAAAGCTCACTTTGAGTTCATGATGAAGATTCAGTCGTCAAAACTAACAAACTTGCAGCAATCACAACACACTACATATCAAAACATTTGACACTGTTCACAAAATGGTTTGTAAAAAAAATGTAACACCCCTCCAATACAAAATAGAGTAAAACAGTATTCAGGATTTTGTTTTATTTAGTTAATTCTTACTGTAAATCCAGGTTCACGTTTATTGCACTTCACCATCTTTTCTCTGTGGGTCAGACCAGAAGATTTCATCCACATCACTAACATGTTCACTCTAACCACACAGCAGGAAAAAATAACATTTTTTGCGTGATCTAGTCATGAAATGACCCAACTGAAATGTCATCACAAGCCATGTCTAAGGCCTGTAACAGATTTTGTCAAGTGTATGGTTGTCTCTTCTTCAAATACCAAATAGAAAAAAAATCTTTAATTGGGTTATGAAGAACAAGGTGGAAGAAAACTGATACAAATTTGGGATTTGTGTTGAACTGTCTGATGGGTAAACTTTTGTGAAAACTGATATTGTCTCAGACGGCAAGAAAGTCTTCTCTGTTATTTTCTTGTTGAAATTCTACAGTACATGAATGATACAGATTATAGTAATAACTTGAAGCTGCTGAGTTGAGGGTTGACCTTTTGACCTGCTTCCTTCATGGTCATTCCATAAATCAACATACGGTCAATAACTATGACCTGGATCTCATCAGAACCTTGTTCTTTTATCTGGATCTAGGTCTTGGTCTGAGTCTTTCTCTGTTATCAGTCTTTGAAAAACCTCTCTGTTGTTCCAGAACTTTCCTTATATTCGTTGCAGTTGATTTGCAACAAGTGTTTTCAGTTTTGACCAGTTGTGTGTTGATGGTGATCATTGTGTTGGAACAGAGTTTGAGTTTTGACTCTTTGTGTCAATGTTTTGCCTCGTGTGTTGTGAATGTCAGCTGTGTTTAAAAAGTGAGAATGTGTCTTGTGTTCTGCAAAGAGTGAATAAGAGTTTTGCAAATTGTGTGTTAACTGCAAATTGTGTTTTAGGTTTTGACCAAAGAGTGATGTTTTTGAGAAAAGAGTTAAAGCAGTTGATCAGCTGGTTTGGAGAATGGCACTTAGTGTTTTAGCATTTGAGAAAAACTGTAATAAATGTTTCCAAAGAATGATCAGAAGGGTTTTGGATGAGTACGGATTGGACATTCTTCGGCTGCGGGGGTGCAGGGATGAGACGGAGAACGGGGGTTTTCTGTATCCGCGGAGGTCTCCGCCCCCTAAACCCAGCAAATAAGTGGTGAACACTTGAATTTTCATCTCTACAAAGTTTTTAGATGCAAAAATATAATCACATTTGTCAATAGCTGGATTTTATTGTGGAAAAATTGGTTCTATTTTGAAAACAAATCAGATTTTCTCATGTATGTTGATATAACTTCTTGCTAGGATTGATGCAGATCACTCGCGACTCGCACGAAAAATTGGATTGCGCAAGCTGGCCGCGGAGGACCGCAACGCCTGGTGTGAACCCGGCATAACTGCCTCTGATGGGTGATGAGGAAAATTAAACAATCAGAAACCATCGTCATTGGCTGGAAAACACGAACGGAATCAAACTTGAATCACAGCAGGTAGATGGAAATTTATTAGATGAAAGCAAAAGATTGAAAGATGAAGAGGGAAACAACTGATCTTTCTTTAAAAGTTAAGCTAAAGTCACACTTTAAAAAGGAGAGATACTGAAGACAGAAATACAGGATTAATTCAAACTACAGGAAGATAAATGTTTACCAAAAATAAGTTTGTGCACTACGGTCAGACCCTGATGCCTCTCTCTCATTGAGCACAGAAAGGACAAGTTAATGCCAAGATTACAATTTAAAAGAATTGCTTCAAAAGCACATGACAAAAAATCATTAAGTAGTAAATGAACCCAGCAATCGACTTTAAATAGAAAACTATGCAGGTTGAGCAGCAGGAAAGAATGAGCGGGCCCATAAAAGGCCTAATGTGAGCCATGCAGATGATGGGCTTGATGTGAGCCATGGCTTGACATGGCAGCAGCATAATGCACCCAAATAGGCCTGAGCTATGAGCCACGGTGTACTCAAGCTGAACATAACGTTAACAAGAGTGAATCACATCGCTTGAAGCAACAGAAGTTAAAGCAGGTTTGAGGGACTTCTCAACAGAATGTGGATGGGTTGGATGCACTAACTACACACTTCTGAAGACCGATGTCTCAGTTGTTGCAGGGAAGCTGCAGATGAAGCTGCTCAGCCTTGATCTGTTCCACTTGCTTCTTTTTATCTCTCAGCACTGATTTATAGTATCTACATTTCAGGCTGATGTGTGGAGTGTCATTCTTTTTTCTTCTCTAGAACTCACTGATTTCTGCTGGATATGGTGTTACTGGATTCCAGACCAGAGAGTGGGCCACTTCAGGAACATCACAATTGGTGCTGCCGTTTATATTTTGGGCAACAAGCGACCCAAACAAAAATGGGATAGAGCCATCTGGAGCCTTCTTTTTCCTAAACGGTTTTAAAATAAACCTAGAGACCAAACAGAAAAGTCTGTGTACATTTTAATCATTTGATTGCAACACTTATTAAATTTGGCATAAACAAGACCCAGTTGCCTTGATTTTCTCAGTTGGAGTGCTGAGACTCATAATGGACTGTCTTACAATCAATCAATGTACTGTGAAGAAGGATTCAAAGGTTTACTTTATTCAATTCAAACGGATGCATGCAGGAGAGCTACGTCTGTCTGTCTGTCTTAGACGCTCAGGTGAAGAGAGGGAGGCAGATCTGTCCACTGATAATTACTTACCTGGTGGTGAGTTGCATCTGCTGGCAGAGGTGAAGTGCAGAAAGACTTGACAGACCCAAATGTACTGTAAGGGTTTACAACAGGGGTGTCAAAGTCAGTCGAACAAGGGGACAAAATCCAAAACACACCTTAGGTCATAGCTGAGCAGGATAAACATTTATTGAACACTCTAAAAATACATTTTTAAAACTTTAAAACTGAAACATTTTAACATGTATATGAACTAGATATACAGCATTACCTGTGTGAATGTTGTAAGCTGAATTTACCTGCTGAAGATGCTAGTGCTGATAGCTGAAAACGCTGAAGCTGAAATCACTGAAGCTAATGGTTAAAAACGCTGAAGCTGATAGCCAGCTAAATTATAAGTTAAATGCCAAATTAGCCTATGAACTGAACAAAAAGCTTGAATTAGCCAAAACGGCTAGCATGTAGCGGAAATATCACCCAAACTCTAGATAGCCTGAAAAATCCTGGTAAATGTCAAAATACTCCAAAAATCTAGAAAAAAACTTTTAAACCACAATCTTTAAACATAATTATCACAAGTGTTTATGTTCTTTTATTTAATGTTTTTTTTTATTGTTAACATGATAATTCCAGTAGATTAGATGAGCCGCTTTTCTCCTTCAGAATCTACTGGAATGATCGTGTTAATGGTTGAAAGGTTACAGTATGTTCAAGATTCTGAGGGCCCGTTTACACTACAACGTTTTCGCGTGCGTTCCGACAACTTGGTTATCGTTTGGGCCTCTCGTTTAGACCAGAACGGCGTTTTAGGGCCCCCAGAACGACAACTTTTGAGAACGCCTTCCAGAGTGGAGCGTTGCGAAACGTTCCCGTTCCCACCGCCCTCCCATTCTAGTGTGTACGGTCAGGAACGGTGTCAGGGTGTAAAGCGCAGTACTTCTCCTATTGTTCTTTTCCATCCGGTGGGAGTAGGGTTGGGCACCGAAGTTCGGTTCTTCTGATTTTTTACGATTCAGCCTATCTATTTACTTTCTTGTTTTTGTGAGATGAGTGTGTGCTCCAACTTCTGCATCTCAGCTTGTTACGAAGCTGGGGGGGGCGTGTGCATGTGAGGAGCAGCGCGCTCTGAGAGGAGCGAGAGAGAGAGAGCGAGAGAGAGAGAGAGAGAGAGAGAGAGAGAGAGCGCGTGCCGCAGAGAGAGAGAGAGAGAGAGAGAGAGAGAGAGAGGGTGCCGCAGAGAGAGAGCGCGTGCTGCGCAGAGAGAGAGAAAAAGGAGAGAAAAAAAGGAGACGGGAGGGGAGGGGCGCGCGCGCACGTTAGCGTGCGGAGAGTTGTTCTCGAGTTTGTCTGCAAGTTAAAGTAATAAAAGTTCAGTTCCTCTACAATAGCTAAGTGTAATTATTCGGCTTCGCATGATCCAAAGAAGGGATGTGAACCCTGGAGGAAAAGCAACCTTCGGCCCTGGAGAAGATCTCCCCTGCGACTACGCTACGGTTGAGGGGGAAACAGAGCAGGAACGGTTCAACATTGTGCGCACATAGCGCATAGCGGCGTGGCGTGTGAATTACATCGTTTTCCGTCAGCATTCGTTTTAACCGTGAACGCAATATCATTCAGGAACGTTCTGGTGTGTACCCGATATCTTGCTTACCGGATCAGAGAGCAAAACGCGTTCCCGTTCCAGTGTAAACGGGGCCTGAGTTTTAGCGCTGCTGGCGGCGTCTCAGGTGTTAAGTGCCAGACGATAGCAGCCAGCATGGAGGGGAAACAATGAGTAACCGTGCAAAGGGATGCACGGGACGACAGGCATGAGGGGGCTACCAGAAGTGACGATGACTGATCTTAAGTTTCCTGCAACCCTGATCCAAAACATTGCTGTACAAGCACAAATCAGAAGACATCCATCATTGAGGGACACAAAGCCCAAAAGATACAGGAACCTAAGACTTATTTTAAAATGGCACTGCTGTAAGTGTAACAGTTTAATCTACTCAAATGGAGAAACTGCAGCTGGAATAAAGACAACACACAAGTAACTCAAGTATTTTGGGTGCAAACAATTGAAAGTTAAAAACAAGTAATTCTGATGGCAGCAGAAGACCAAGCAGAAATGGCATAGAGGATAAATGTAACCACAAAAACAGAGAGGAGATGCCAAGGAAACTCTAGAAAGCAGCAGGATATGCCAGCTGGGTCTGTCATATGGTTGCAATATAGAAAACAATGAATCCTACGCTGCAGCAAACACTGACCTTTGACCAGCAAAATACAGAGTACAAACCATTTAGACTCTGACTCAGACAGGCATCCCTGGATTACGCAGATACTAACGCCGGGGTCACACTGGACGCGGAAGCGCCGTGAAGCAGAGCGGAGCGAAGTCCGCGCCGCTTCCGCTCCGCCGTTCACACCAGACGAGCATTTTTCCGCGGCGGTCCACAGGCGCTTCTGCTAGAGCTTTTTTTGTTTTTGCCATCATGGTTGATAATTTCATAGCCTAAAGACATTAACCCATGTTCCTGCCAAGAAAAACTGCTCTCTCAAAACCCCGCCCACCCGCTCTGTCGGCCCACTGTACTGATCTGTGTGCACACGCGTGTGCTTCTCTGTTTTGTGTGTGTCTGTGCGCACGCGCTCGCAGGTGTCTGTGTGTGGGTAAATTAATAAACTACAATTATTAACCCATATTTCTGCTAAGAGGAGCAGCTCACTGCATCTCTTTTTTCTCTCCCAAAATCCCGCAGCCCCGCCCACTCGCTCCGGAGTCTGGTCACTGCATTGATCTGTGTGCGCTCGTGTCTGTCTGTGTTGTGTGTGTTTTATAAATATTACCCCCTGTTTCTGCTAAGATGAGCTGCTTTCTGCCTCTTTGTTGTCGTTTTATTAACTCCCGAAACTCCTCACCCCGCATCGGAGTCTATCCATGTTGATCTGCGTGTGTGCGTGTCTGTGAAAAAAGAAAAAAAAAAAGTGTGCGTGTCTGTCTGTTTTGTGTGTCTCTGTGCTCGCGCGCGCACGTTTGTGTTGTGATTGTTTGTTTATATCCGTGTCTACCGCCTGTTTAGATACAAAAACATGATCACATTTGTCAATTGCGGCATTTTATTGTGAAAAACTGGTTATATTTTGAAAAGAAACCGGATTTTCTCATGTCTCTTGATGCAACTTCCGGCCAGAATTGACGCGGAACGTTCGCGGCTCGTGCACAAAATAGGTCAGACGCGGAAACGATCCGCTGCACCGCGCGGGCCCTCCGCGCCGCTCCGCGCCTTGTGTGAACGACGCCATAGGATAACACGGGCGCCGAATGGAAGCGGACTCCGTTCCGCTTTCGCGTCCAGTGTAAATGGGGCGTAAGGGTGTAGCGGATCACGGAAAATCCTTGGTCCGTACAGTTACTGATCACAGTTCAGCCCACACACATACCACCGATCACCCCCCTCCTCCTCCACCTGCTGCGTACCTCGCCCCGCGCGTGTTTTATAAAATCAACCGTCTGTCCTCACCAAATACAATTAGCGCCAAATTCATGTACTGTACACCGACTTTGTTTTAACAAGCATCAATTTTGACGGTTAAGCCTGTTAATCTGAAGCTTCCACCGCATGTGGGAGGAGCTTCCGTCAAAAACTTCTTGAACTCGTTGTCATGGAGGACGCGGATACAGAGAAGAGGTGAATAAAAGGATCAATACACGTCTCCTTGTCTGGGTTAAGATCTCCCCGTGAGGAGCAGCCACAGTCCCACAAACCCCGCTGTTCCTTCAATCAGCATTCTCTGTCAGGGGAAGGCTGTACGGCAAGCCAAAAGGATCAAAAATTGCCAGGAAAAGCAGGCATGTCAGTGCCTCACCTGCACATGTAATCATTATAATAATTATTTGAAATGTTTAAATGTTCCCACAGTTAGTTTCAATTCTACAATTAATACCAAAAAATTATGAATTTTTATTTTATAATTTTTTCATTTAAGATTTAATTTTGACATTGGGGAGATGGGAGCAAGGGAAATGGCATATTCAGCATTCTTTTCTCTCTGTTTTAGTAGATTTGGTCTCAAGGTACATAAACATAATCAGAAACTTAATGTTTTTACATTTTTGTTTATGTTCAAAGTTCAAAGATGTGTTAGTGTATATTTATTTTTCTCTTAAGTACTTTATATGTTTTCTCAACTAGATATTTTATTGATTATTCTCAAAAAGTAGTTTTTTGGCTTTTATCTTATATTAATAGCATCAATCAAAAGTTGCTATCGAATCGATACAGCCCACCGATGTCAATGTTTCCACTCTTGTTTGAAACTTTTCTATATCAGCAAAAGGACCCAGCAGAGTCGCTGCCTCGCCGCTCTCACCAGTCCTGTGAGATCTCAGCAGTAAAGAAAGAACACGCAGGCAGTGTGTGTTGTTTACCCTATTTCCACTCTATTGAACCGCCGAGTTGTTTTTGACAAGTTACATCTCACCTGTTTTTATTGTTCTGTTCAAAGGCTACAAAGTTACAAATGATTGATGTTTCTACCAGTTGTTTTTGATTTATTTTTGTATCATAGTTACTTGTTTCTTTTGGTTTTTTGACTGTTTTTTTTTTAACAAACTTTTTTACATTTAATAGAAAATATTGTCCTAATTCTGTTTTAATGTTCATCAAGTAATTCCATAAAAACTTACAAAAGCCATTCGCAGTGATCAAAAACAATTGAGATTTTGGGGTTTGTGCCACAGCCATCGCCTTTACAAAATATATTGATATTGGTATCGATATTGACTGGTATCGGATCGGTACCCACACGCTCTGTATCTCCCAGCCCTACTAGAGACACAGATGAAGGAGAATGATCCATAAAGTCATCAGCAAATCAAAACACTGTGATTAATAAAAAAAAAAAAAAATCATGCAAAATTGCATTGAACAAAATCAATAAGACGGCAGAAGATGAACTGCGGTGTAACGAGGGAACACTTATCGTTTATCAATGAAATCTGTCATTTGGAAAGAAGTTCTCTTTGAGATAAAGTTCAGTTGTGTGCTAGAGGTTACTTCTAAAACATTTCCTTGTTGGAAAACAGTTCAGAATCTCTACTCAAGTGTTCACAGATTTGCCATTTTATGAATACGTTTTGTTTTTCCATAGTCTTTGCTCTTCTCAGCAGATGTTTGCAGGTTAATTACATCAAAATCAAGAAACTTCATTTTATCTTCTTAAATTAGGGTGTAAATTTGGAGTAAACTGTTTCTTGTAAACATTTTAAAAATCACATTGTTTATTTATCTGCAATACTTTCCACACTAAAGCTTTTTTTTTTTCCAAAGGAAAACGCCATAAAAGCATATTTGCCTGGGCCAGTCAAAAATACCCACCGTGTTCAAGACTTTGAGGCACTAGAGTTTTGCTGGATCTCTTAAATAAATCCAGACAGTAGGTGTATAATGCCAGAACAAAGTTGGTGCCAGGTGCAAACTATAAAACTAGCCCGAGGATGATTCCAGCCTCTCATCAGGCTTTGTTTTTCTTAACATGGACCACCACCCTCTTGCTGCATTTTCATGACTTTTTGATTTAATTTGTAATGTGAAAGCTCACTCTTTGATCTTTGCTAGCATTAAAACAAGCCTGCATTTTATTAGTAATTAGAAAAATTGTGTAAACTGTATGCATCCAGCAAGCATAGAATGCTCACAGTTGAATCGGTCAAATAAATATTTTTAGTTTTGATTTTATTGAATTTGCTTCTTCTTTTTTGAGCGTTTGTAAACAAATTATTAAAAAGATGAAGTAAATGTTTGATTTTGTCAACCCTTTAACACGATAATTCCAGCAAATAATGAAGGAGAAAAGCGGCGCGCCGCACAAAAACAGATGGGAATTCATGTTGGGCACACCAGCACAATAACTGAAACCAAGATGCAGATTGCTGCACGCTGGCTGCGGGTGTTTTAACTGCACCAAAGGCTAATGTAGATTTTGTGATAAGAGGTTTTTGAGGTATTTTAAGGGATAATTGTAAAAATTGAATCGGTTTCAAATTATTTGTATCCTCGTTTGTCTTTACTGTCCCGCAAAGATCAGACACGGTTGTGAGCAACAGCAAAGAGGAGCTACGTCAGAAAATAACCCAACAGTTATTAGTTTTTCTTTACAGTCATACAGACAATTGTCTGACTTTAGCTCTGTTTTTGGTGATTTTATAACTTTAACTGGACAAAAAAAAAAGATCTTCTGCAGCTCTAAATCTCATCAAGCTAGCGTTAGCATTAGCATAAAGTGGAAGAAGAAAATCTGAATGACCTTCATAATCAAACCAGCAGCATTCAATGACGTTCCTGTAACCTTCGTCTAACTATGACCGGGTTGTAGAGAGAAATAATCCACGATGGTTTAATATCCTCCAGAGGATTTTGGGGAAGTAGCTGTGGAGCATTCTGGAGGAGGAATCTGAGAGGGGAAACAATACAACCAGGTGGGACATTTAGAAAATAAATACTTTACACATTTCTGTTACAATTGGTTAGGTGACCTTTCATTCATAAACAGCGTTCAGCAGTCAGCTTTGCCATTCTAAACCATAGACATAAGACATAACCAGAAGTCATATTACATATGCATCTTAGGGGAAAACAGCAGGCTTTGAAAATGTTTTACTTACTGCTATAAATTTGGTTCAGTGGAAAGATTAGAGTTGTTTCAGAAAAATCAAGTATGAGGGTTGAGCACTGAATACTGACACTTGGGAGGCCCCGGTCTGATAGAGAACCAACACAAAAATAAATGAGAATCCAATGATAAGGAACCGAAAAGAGAGTGCATTGAGATGTCTTTAGGTGAAACATTACCACAACCTGAAGAACAGAAGGTTTTTAAATAAGAAACATTAAACCATCAAAAAGATTTTCAGTCCCAATAACTGCAGCTTTTACCAAAATAAGCCTCATAATGGCCTCATAGAGGGACACGGTTTGACAAATCCCATGCTTCCTGACTCCCGGTTTAAACAAATCTTAAACCCGGAGAAATAGAAAAAAAAAAAGTTTCCTTTCTTGGATAACAAATGAAAAATGCAATTAGAAATAAAAAGCGTTCTTTACAAATTAATTGTAAAGAATGCTTACACTTAAAATAGCCCTACATATTCATTTGTATCATAGTTTAAGATGATATTAACCCTTTAACTGCCAGCTCAACCGAACGGTGGGAAACATTTAGAAAACATGATTTAAATATATTAATTGTGTGCATTATTTCCTAATGTACAGAGCCTCTGAGGGGAAAAAAAACTGAAGTAAAGATTTTTTTTTTTTTCCAAAAAATTGAAATGAAAAAAAAAAAATCAGGTTGTTTTTTATTTACACATTTAAACTGAAGTGGGAGGATAAACACCTGGAGATGGAACATCTAGTTTTCAAATGGGTCGTCCATTTCAAGAAATATTAACAAATGACAAAGTAGAAACCAAACAAAGTAGTGAAAGCAAAGAAACAAAACAAACACACACATAGCAGAACAGGCTCTCAATATCCACCCCTACCCAGCATTACATTTCAGAAAGTTTAAATAAACATATTTGCAAAAAAAATTCATACAAAAAACAAAAACTAAGAAAAGAAAAAACTAATCCCAGGCAGTTAGAGACAGCTAAAGCTGAGATAAAAGGAGATTGACAATTAAGGATTTAAAAACATACACAAGTATGTTTGAGATGAATTAAAAGAACTTTTAAAAACAATGACAGATGAAATGGAAAATGGATATAAAGGAAGGTTGTTCCAGTTGTTGGGACCTTTAATAAAAAAAAAACATTTTTCCCGGATTGCTGTTTATATCTCGGAACAAAGAAGAATACCTGGTTATTGTGGTGTGAATTGTGTTGTGATTTAAAAATGAACTAGGTGCTGTTTCAAATAACAAGGAAGGTCAAGATAAATAAGGTTAGTAATGGATGCACACCAGATATTTACTGGTGCGCATCAATTAGTAACCAGAATATTTTTTTGTTAATTCAATTTTTAGAAAAAAAAACCAGTTACAATCTGGAAAACAGTTCCTTACCAATTTTTTTTTTACTACTTTAATTTTTAGAAAATCAAGTTCTAGTTAGTAGCCAGATATTTTTTTCTCTTTACTCTGATGTCCCTTCAGGGGCTCCGTACTAAGGCAATAAGCAGCAGGAAAAATGACCTTTTTGGGTGTTTTTTTCCTTTTTTGGGTAGTTGAAAGGTTAAGCGGCGCCTCTATCAGATCAATCTGGTTGGTTGATCTCTAACAGGGTCAAAGACCCAACAAACCTTTGTTCATATAGTCAGTTTTCTTACAGAGTCTGAATCAGTTTTAATGATTGCTGGTGAACTTTATGTAGTCTTTTAAAAGTTCTAATATTTTGTGAGGTCATCATCGTTGTTACCTCCCCTATGGTTAAAAACTTGGCCCGGGTATGGGGGAGTGGGGGGAACAGTAACAAATCTGGACACCAAAGATAAAAGGAACACAGTTTATTAAATAAACGAAACCCTGTGTTCTGATAGAACAAGATATAATTTGTGTGCTGGTTTAAAAAGACAAACCAAAGTGAAGTTAGCAGCTGTGTAACCAAAACAAATAAACAAAGCCCGTAAATCAAGACTACCAACGTTTTTGAATTTGACAATACATGACGTGTCATTTTTTTCCACTTTGGTACCACACTTCATATATAATGTTCACTTTTCACATCTATTGAGTCATCGCTCATACAAATTGTGTTTACCTGGACATTTGACAAACTCATCGTCACCAAGTCGTCCAAGTTTTTAAAAGCAAGATAAAATTATAAAACAAATGATAATTTGTTTTATAATTTATATCTAAATGTTGTCAAAAAGTACCAAAATGTCTTCAGAGTGTGCCCTCATGACATAATCCGTGCCATTGCGACAATTCTCCTGCTGGGTCCAAAGTGGTCAGGTTATTCTGTCTGAGACGGGTGGTGAATGACCCCAATATTCAGGAGACCAGACTTGGTAGCAGACACTAAAACAGTGAATTCAAAAAACAGAAGCATGACAAATCAAAGGAGCAGCGAAAGAGTGACACAGATTAGGACTTGACAGTGAAGAACTGAAACCCAGACAGCTTTAGACAAAACCAACAGAAGTGAAAACAGATGTAGATGATTAACATGGACCTAGAGGGACTGACAGCGGAACGCTCAGAACATGACCACTTAAAAACCAGTCAGTCAGCAGTAATTGTTCCTTCTAAGTCAACATCTCCATGGCAACCACTCTGGCCAATCAGGTGAGAGCTTGTTGGAAGTCCTCACATCTACCACATGAAAACAGGTTCCGAAGAATCTGTCAATCGAATGTTCTGAACACTCGATGACAGACCACACACGTTTATAGAGGTATCTCATCGGCCCGTTTAGAACTTGAATAAGTTGCAATTAAAAAAATATGAAAAAACAAAGAACATGTTAAAGAACGGTTTCAGACCTAAAGGTTTATTCTGATAAATAGAATAAGTGAGTAACGGCTGTTTAATTCTCTATAGAAGTCAATGGGATTTTGGCTTCCTGGAACTAGCAGGTTCCAGGAAGGTACTTCCTGTTTAGCAGGTACTTCCTGTTTAAAAAGGTGAGGAGGGAGGGGTCACTCAGTCCAGTGCTCATGCACAGTCAATGGTCTGACAGCAAATGTTTGCCTGAATAAAGAAACATTTTAAGATAAAGAACATTTCCTTTTTATTTTTTGAGCATTTATTTACTATTATTTAAATTTAAAAACATTTGGAAATAATAAAATCAGAAAAAATAAATAAATGTTATAAAGTATTTAAGATTTTAATGTGATAAAGTGTCTGTACCCTTTAAACAACATGAAAGCGGATCAGTAAGCTTTGAACGTTGAATTATAACCTTTTAACAAAATGTATTTTCTTTTGACAAAACTTTGATTTTGAATTTTGAAGCTTTGAAAATGTGATGTAACTTCCTGACGCGGATCACTCGCGGTTCTCACACAAAAAAAACCAGACACCAAAGCGATCCGCGGCACGCCAGAATTCTTCTCCGGAGGACCGCGGCACTCTTCACCTGGTGTGGGCCAAATTGTAGGTTGATAAAGGTGCCAAATGGAAGTGGCCTCCGTCCCGCGCCGCTTTGTTAACCAGGTGTTGCACTTTGATTTAATCAAATAAATATATATATTTCCTACACTTTGAAAATGTGATGTAACTTTCTGACAGGCTGCCTTTGTGTTTTTATTTTTTTAATGTTTCCATGTCTGCAAGCCTCAAAAATCTGAAGTCATTATTGTTACGACAGGTCATACGTTATTATATTTTATTACATCATGAACCGAACGCACAGCGATACAACAAAAACAAGGTGGTGCTAATAGTTTTAAATTATACTTGGTAAGTGCAACAAAGCTGCTTAACTCAAAAGAAGAAACTCCAAACAAAATACATCTGGTATTTTTTTATGTTGCACGTTTCTTAAACACACAACATTTTATTGCAGCAAATGGAACAGTTAAGATAGTGAAGTACTCAAAAGAACATTCAGTTTGACAGAAAGCAATTTTAAAAGTACTATCAATCTACAGTCATTGTTGTCCAAAAAATTAAGCGGGAGTCACGAGCTGAGCGACTCTTGAGGAGTCGACAACATGCTTCTGGATGTGCTAACCTCACTTTCAGGTCAAACTTTACGCCTTCGGTTGGTTCGATTTAACTCTTATAATCTACAATCCTCCAGGATGTTTTATTGCATGATGCATCATCATTTGACTGATCCACTTTTATGCATTTATTATTAGTGTGTGGTGTTGTATGTGTGCGCTTGTGTGTCAGAATGAGTGTAGCTGCGTCTGCACGTGTCTGACGGGGATGGGAAACACCTGAAATCTGTTAAAAAGAGCATAGTTTCCCAGTGGAAGTTTTTGGCTCTAGCGGCCAGTTTCTGGCTTTCACAGAGGACACATGACATTTTGACCAGTTATCTGTTCATTACTTACATATTCTGCTGTTTTTCTTCACATAAGAAACCCTGACCAAACACGTGGTTATGGTTATATACTGTGTGTTTTGGCTTACTTTTTTTTTTTTTTTGCAGGATCCAGGACACTTTTAGAGGTGGGTGGCTAGGGAAGACAAACAGTAAAACGGACATAAAAACACGGCTTAAAAATGCTTTTCTATCCTAATAATCGTTTTTATTTTTTTTTCTCCATTTCAAAAACTTAGAAAAAACAAACTACAAAGAAGTTTCTCCTTTTAAATCTGGTTGTCAGGGAAAGTGTCTGTATTAAGTTACAGTTAACGAGTGTTATATTTTCACTTTAATGAAAACAGCATTGAGTTTACTCAAAGTAAATTGTTCTATAAAAGAAAAACCCTTCTTGTGTTGACTGTAAACAATTTATTACTTTTAAATGCAAATGCATGACATAATAATATACTAATAATGTGGCTATAAACGTATCAGTTAGTTCAGGTCATTAGGAGATATTATATAAACAAGCATGGCCAAGCTTGTGTCGTTAAAACTGTGTATGAAGTAGCTGTTAAAATAAATTGCCTCGCCTTCTCACATAACGGGTAAAATAAATGCATTACTACCAAAGTGTTTGAAGTAATGCTCAGGGACCATCATTGCCAGAAACATCATAAAAGGCCTAAATCACCATCAGAGTGA
This sequence comes from Oryzias javanicus, assembly GCA_003999625.1. Classification (NCBI taxonomy): domain Eukaryota; kingdom Metazoa; phylum Chordata; class Actinopteri; order Beloniformes; family Adrianichthyidae; genus Oryzias; species Oryzias javanicus. The sequence goes on along the minus strand of CM012442.1, from coordinate 2,868,615 downwards.
GAAGTTCCTGCTGGGAAAATGTTAAATACACATCCATCTGACACAAGCAGTCAGTAATTCACCGTGTTAAAGAGTCAGCGAGGTATCAGAAAACAGGCTTTGAAAGAAATGTTTTACTTTGATAGTGCACCTTGCGCATTCTTAGCAAGCCTGAGGGGTAAAATACTTCACATCTTTGAACATTAAATGAAATAAAGACATAAATATGCCACAAAAGTTTGCCACAAAATAAAAATCACCTTTTCATCATCTTGTTTTAGCTTTGGTTGGGAAAGTCTGTGTTTTAGATGGACTGAAATCTCAACTATTAAGCTGAGTTCACATCAGGCATGTGACGCGTGTTCAGGAATGTTCAACAATGCAGATCCACCGTTTGCTAGGACATGTCCGCCACAAACACTTGGAAAAGGCTTGGATAGAAATGTATGTGTTATTTTATACTCAAAATGTATTCAATGAGAGTCTATATTTTATGTTTTGCTTTTACTGACGGCAGAAATGGCAGATGTAATTCCATTAAAAATGATTCAGATATATCAGAATGGGGCGGAGTCAGCTGGTTCCACGTGCAGCAGGTTTTTTTTAGTTCAGACAGCACAGCTATAAGTACGTAAAGCTAGATCGATCACGAGCACGGGATCTTCCAAGAAGAGACAAGAGGTGTCAGAGTCGAGGGGAGGGTCAGGGCAGCAGCAAGGAATCAGAGAATAAGCAGGTCCAGAATGAAATGCTCAGTAATGCAGGCAGGGTGGCCAAAAAACAATACTGCTTTATACTGCACTGCTTAAGTATCAGGTGGGTGATTGTCAGATGAGATACAGCTGAGAGGCATCTGAGGAGTGTGCGCTGGGGCAGCTGGGAGATGTAGTATGTACAGTACTCCAGCTGAAGGAGAGCCAGAACGCTAACTGTTTTAGCTCACTGTCCACAAGCTAAAGAAAGGCCTCAAGGAATAATACTTTTTGTAAGGTTTGCCAGTTTCCCTTTAAAATACTGCTATAAACCACAATGGCATTTTTGCTTGATGGACTGAAGATCACAAGAATTTCCAACCTTTTCCCCTTCACAGGTGATTTCTTTCAAGTGAGGTTGCAAGAAAATGTAACTCTCATATCCTGTTGCAGTAGAAGCTGGTCAATGAAAAACAAGGTTACAGCCATTTTGAAGGCGTGTTAATGTGGGTCTCGACATAATTTATTTATTTGTTCTTTTTTTCAGTTAGAATGTACCATATATACAATCTACTAAGGACCAACAGGAGTAGGATGAAGACAGTTTTATAAATCCGTACCCCACTTTTATTATTACATATAATACAAACAGATGACAAAATGAGTGGGTCTATTTAAAACAAGCACAAAATGAAAAAAATTACACTCAGGAACACAATATTTACATCATGTTGCATACAAATCAATCAATCATTTTGTTTTTACATTTAAAACAAACAATACTCAAACACTTTTTCAGCTCATTATCCAACACATTTCATTTTTTAAAGGAAGTGGTCATTTGTTTAAGTGCAGTTTTTACTTTAAGTATCTTAAAGTCATCATTTCTTCTACCAATTCCTTCATTTATAACAAAAATATTTTGTACACTACATAAAATTTTTGGCCTTAAACATACCAGCAGTGTCTGCAGAGAACATAAATCTTTAAATTTGAGTATGAGGGGCCCGCCTCCGTCGGGGGGGCGGCTCGCCTACGCCTGGGGGCCGGGATCACTCCCTCTCTGGCTCTGGGGCGGGTTGGAGTAACCCCCTTGGGGCCCGCCCTGGCTCCGGGCGGCGCCTGTCCTTGCGGCGGGGTCTTGGGGGTGGCGGGGGGTGGGCGGTCTGGCCCCGTCTTGTGGGGGGGTGTCTGTGGGAGCGGGGGTCCATTAGATACGGGACCTGGGGGGTCTGGCTTGTCGGGTTCTCCGCTGAGAAATCGGTGGGGGCCGCGGCCGGTCTGGCTGCCTAGGTCCCGTTGGTGCCTGACCAGTACACCCACAGGGGAGGCTCTTGGGGGCGGGGACTCGGATTTGTCCCTGGGACTGGCTCCTTCTTGGCTCCTCCCTCCTTGTGGGGGGTGGCGGGTGCTGCGCCTGGCGGGTCGGCTCTCGGGGGGTGGGACGCCTGGGCTGGGGGAACTTGGGCCAACGCGGGGGGGGGCGGGGGGACAGGGGTCTGCCATCGGGGGTCAGTCTGCCAACTGACCCCAACATATCCCCTTCCTCATACAAACATGCAATAGGGAGAAGGGGAGGGTGTCTGTATTGCGGTGCGCTGCGGGGGTGGACTACCTGCCAGTGGCCCTCCTCCTGTGGCCGCTGCAAGGATTTGCCCCTCCCCTCGATTTTATTTGCACCTTAGACATTTAGGACCCTTGGTGGGGGGGTGCTTGGACATCACTGCCAGCAAACAGTCGATGTCCTTTCAGTGCCCCCCTCCGCCAATTTTAACCGCACCATAGACATGTAGGGCCGCTGGTGGGAGGGTGACGGGGCATCTCTGCGAGAAATCAGGAGATGCCCTGTTAAGGCCTTCTCACCAATTTTAACCGCACCCCTTTAGTACACACACCTCTAACACCACAAACATACACTCTAACAAGCAAACACGCACGCATCACACACAAGGAAGGTGGGACCTTCGACCTTCTGTCCCCTACCCCATCCCTGGCGGGGGTGCGGGGAACCTCGGCCTGGTGGTCTAGTCTCTTGGGTGCCGGTCTCCTGGGCCGGCAGTCTCCTCCCACGCCGGGAGTGGGATCCCCGAGATTTAGCAGGGGATCAATCTACATCGGAGCCGGGGGGTGTCCAGGTCTCGGTGGTGCGGAATCCGGTCCCTGCTTTCGAGAACTAGTCCTCTCCTTAACTCCATCAGTGGGTGTGCCTGGTCGGGCCTTGTTTTGTACATCACTCCTTGGGGCCTCTGTTTCTCTTGGTTCTCTTCTGCTCGGCGGGGGTGGGCGGCCTCTGCCCTGCTTCTCCGCTGGACCTTCGCGGTGGGGGCGGGCGGTTGTCTGGAGTGTGGGTGGGTTGCCCTTGGGGGCCCTGGCTCGTACCTGGGGTGGGGCGGGGGGTCCTCTGCGCCACTGGGTGGTGGTGGGCTGCTCCTCGGGGTTGGGGGCTCTCCGGGGGTGGGGTCCCGCGTTGGCCCTCCTGGCGGGGTGGGGGGGCTGCTCCTCTGGCTGGGCTGGGGCCTGCACTCTCCGTGTTCCTGTGCCTTCCTGCTCTTGGGTGTGGGGGCCTCTGCGGCGGCGGTCCCGCGTGCGGCCCGGTCTGGTGCTCGGCGGGCATGCCCGGCGGGGGTCTCTCTCCGCGGCTCCACGGCGGGTGTTGGGGGATCTTGGCTGCAGCTGCTGACCCGGCGGGGTCTTGGCGTGGGGATGGCCGGGCGCTCTCCCCCTGAGTACATTCCATCACCACCCACCTCAGTGAAACATAAACACTCACCTGAGCACTAACCGTTTGTGTGACAGAATGAAAGTCTTTATCTGAATGGGTTTGTATGATGGAGTGTGTGAGCTGCTGTTATAGCTGAATTGCGTACATGTGTAGTATATGTATAGTATATGTGAGTATGTTTAGTTTAAATGTAGAGACTATTTTGGCCAACAAGTGTGTGTGTAACTATAGAGCGTGTGTGTAGACAGGCCCCGCCCATTCTAGTTTATCACTTAGTCCTGGTTGTTTTATGATGTTGCTTCCTCTGTTGCCATCTTATCTCCCCCCCCCACCCTCCTCCCCCACCCTCTTCCTTTTTCCGTCCGGTCCAACGACAAAGAAAAATAAATAAATAAAATAAAACATAATCAATATAAATAAAGTTTAGCATTAAATACAACAGGAGTTTATACTCAATAAATCCCTGTTGTGACAGTAACATCTGCCCAACACAAGAAGCTCTCAGCCCACATCTGTTGGCTCAGCTGTTGGACAGCACAAGTTAAAAAAAAAAAAAAAAAAAAAAAAATTTGAGTATTCTTGACTTGAAAAATAATTTTGGGGGGGTGCTCATTGTAGGGAGTCATATGTGTTATTTGCAATGATTTTTTGTTTTTTTTTGCAAAATTATTGAAGGTTCTAAGTTTGACTCATAGGAATTACCCCAGACTTCCAAGCAATATGAAAGATATGGTAAAATCAAAGAGAAATACAGAATATGCTTGGCTTTGTAATTTAACAAATATTTAGCTTTGTTAAAAATTGTGAGATTTTTACGTATTTTTATTTTAAATAAACAATATGTTGCTTCCATTTTAAATTCTCATTAACAATAAACCTCAAAATCGACCCTGATGTTATTGTACAGATTAAATCAATTAAACTGATCAAATGGATTATGGTAAAGATCCAGCTGGGCTGACAGAAACATGTATTAACTGTGTGTTTTCCCCCTAAATAAGGTACACCAGTGGATGTCAGTCCACTGGCCCATGAAAGGCCAGAAATGCTACTGAGTTTCTGACCTTTACACATTCCCTAATCTTCTTAACTCTACCAGATTGTTTTGGGAGGATTATTTTAGTTAAAAAGTCAGCCGAGCGTTGGTTGTTTGAACTATATTGTCAGTTTAACCTGTTTCAGACTTCAGTCAGTTTGATTGGTTAAGTTCTGAAGAAATAATAACTTTAAGAGAGGGCGGCAGGTCTCAAAATCCTTTTAGACATGAGAAAACCTTCCATCTGTTGAATTTCCCACACCAAAAAGAAGTATACTCGAGTATACTTTTTTTTTTAATAAACTTAAGATAGTATACTTTAAGTATACTTCGTATGTACTTAGAGAAAAAAAATGTAGAAGTTTAAGTTGAGTAAACTTTTTAAAAACTAAACTTAACATAGTATACTTTTAGTTTACTTTTAGAGATAAACTACAAGTTCATGTTAAGTATATTGTTTATACTTAGAATTACACTACACGTCTAAATGAATTTAGCCTTAAACTTTTTATCAAGATATATTTTAGTGTAGCTATTGGTATACAAGTATTCTTCTTTTTGACAGTAGCTGTATTATTTTTAATGTTCTTCATAGAAGATATGTTCAGTCATCTATCTTGTAGATTTGTAGCAAGAAGTCAGATTTGATGTGAATACTTAATGGTGAACTAAAAGTATACCTTAAAGGTTATTTTAAGTATACTTTCATAAACCTAAGCTTACTTATAATAAACTTGGAGTTAACTTTAAGTTTACTGCCAGTAAACTAGAAGTATACCAGAAAGTTTACTTTAAGTATACTTCCAAGTGTACTTTTTATAAACTACAAGTGGGCCAATTAAGTACAAAGAAGTATACTTGGTAGTAAACTTCCAGTATACTTTTTAAGTATACTTGGTATATACTTCTTTATACTTAAGTATACTTTAATAAATATACTTGAAGTATACTTATTTTTGGTAAGGGTTGCTGTCCAGCTCACTGGGATCAGGATCACTGTTAGCATTAGCTAGCTACATTAGCCTTTGACCTGTGTTTGATCTGAGGACTAGCAATAACCATGTTGTTCACCTCGAAGTGCTGTCAAGTCGTCCTCTAGTTTCTCGAGTGTATCGACCTTGTTGCCTCATTGTTCATTCTGGGGCTCAATATCTTCTTATTTCTTCCGTTAGCTCTGAATCTCACACTCCAGCAGCTGTTTTGGTTGAATAGAATGGCTGTCACATCCTCAGACAAGTCATCGAAAGCTTCTTTTGACATCATCTGGTTGCTGGGCTTTCTATGGGGCCATTTTGCAATAAATTAAGTTCTAAGATTGCGCTAACTGATTAGCACAAGTGTTTGTCCTGACCCGAAACCAGGAGGACTCTTGTCCATAGAAAATCTCTGCAGTGTAAAAAGCATAGAAAAACAATCAACTGAGTTGTTTAAGCTATACTGAACTGTTACAGACTGATCAAAATACTGACATGAAAAATGTGGATGAAAACAAAAGAAGACAAAACACACAAAGTAAACCTGTTAACACATTCAGGGACTGTAACTTTCATAGTCTAATGACAGTTGAAAATAGAAATTATTACTGCAGCGATATTCCTTGTTATTTTACTAGTATTAAAAGCAGCCAAACTGTAGTGAAAACAGGATTATAGACTCTCGCAAAGCTTTTGGTTCAGCTTCAGTTTCATTTTCCACAAAACAAGTGTTTTGTTTTACTGATGAGGGATTCACCATCAGACTTTTTTTATTCGTAAATTGAATCATGTCTTAACTTATACTTAATATGTACAAACAAAAAAAAGGAAACTAAAAAATCTTAAGCCTCGATGAGCTGAAAGCTCCTTGTTTATTTGCAGTTTTCTTTGCCTTCCCACAGGAACATTTTAGAGTAAACTATATCCATATAAATGATCCTAAATGACCTTTGTTACACGAAAGACCACATTATTTATAAAATATATGTAAATATAAGTAAGGGATCACCAAGGCTCCACCTTTCAGCCAAAATTCAGTCAAAGAAATGCGGACAACACCTGAAGAACATTTTAGGATTTACTGAAATGATTGTTCTGATTATTACTGGCTGTGAACGTTCCTGTGCTCTTTGAAGCATCATCAATCTTCTTCTCTTTCATGAGAATTGTTTTCCTGGAGACATGAACACCTCTCCGTCTTTGCTCAATAATCCACGTTCAGTTCCTCTAATTTGTCACATGCTTTTTTGTACCCCCACCAGGAAATTCATTTCCTTTTTTCTGCAGCCGTCCTCTCGATATCACCTGTCCGCTTATGCCATTCTCGGATACGTTTAGGATCCACCCCAAAATGTGGTGCAGATTCCTCACCAGAATGTTCTTTGGCGTATGCCACCGCAGGAAGATAAATTGACCCCCCCCTCTTCCTCTGCCGTGGCTCGCATGTGGATTGTTCAAATCAATTCTGTCCACGCCGAATGCAATGGCGTCAAATGTATGTACAGTACACAGTCTTTGTTTTAACAAGCGTTCAAAGTTGCTTCTTGACTGTTATCCAAAATCTAAAGCTCACGCCGCGTGTGGGAGGAGCATCTGTCAAACACTTTCTGGAGGTCATCATGAAGGATGCAGATACTGAGGGCTGAATGAATGCATCGGTGCATGTCTCTGGGTTCAGGCCTCCCGGTGAGGGGCATTAGCTGTCCTGCAGCCTCTGCTTCGTTACAGGGACGTGCTGTCAGGGGAGGGCAGTATGGTAAGCCAAAAAGATCAAAAATCACTTGCAAAAGCGGACATGGCAGTGCCTCACCCACATATGTACAACAGATAATGATCATTATTTGAAATATTTCAATGTTCCCATAGTTCATTTAAATACAAATAATATTAATATAAAACAAATATATAATATACATGTCAGGGATGGTGGTGAAGGACCCAAATGCAGGAGATCAGACTTGTTGGTAGAAACAAACATTTACTAAATCAGCTTACACGTAACAAAACCAGGAGAACAAACGAGTGCCATGACAGAACATAGAAGAGCAGAAGACATGACGATGAGAAACTGAAAACCAGACACTTAAATCCACTGAGGTTGATTGACTAAATGAAAACAGCTGTGGATGATTAACCTGAACATGTTGAAACTGACCGAGAAAACAGAACATGGCAAAACCAAAGCACTGAATCATGATTATATATTATATATTAATATACCATATTAATTAACATATAATATTTATATTATATATTAATATTATATATAATAATAATATAGAAATAATGAAAGTTTAATTCTATCTTTTTCCTTTAAGATTTAATATGGATATTGGGGGGTGGGGGGGCAAGAAAAAAATAACTTTTTGAGCCTTTTTTTTCTCTAGTTTTTGTAGATTTAGTCTCCAGACATGTAAATGTAAATAGAAACTACATGTTTTGACGTTTTTGTTTATGTTCAAAGTTGAAAGATGTGTGAATGTATCATGTTTTTAAGTATACTATATATTTTTTTCAAATATATCTTTTAGAGCTTCTCAAAAGTTATTTTTAGGCTTTGATCTTCTTGTTTTTCCTGTTTTTTGATTTGTTTTGTTTATTTTTTATTTATTTTTTTTGCTTTTTCCTGCCCTGAAAAATTGAATTGAACTTTATTAATATCCCAAGGGATAAATTTATCAAATGATAAAAATAAATAATAATAAATGATGATAATAAATAATGATGATAATAAATAATAAATGATCCAAACCATGAGTTTGTGATCTGTTACCCCCCTACTTAAAACCTCACAAAGTAAATTTTGCAAGGCATAGGCCCTCTAACAAAAAACACAAATCAATATCTCATTATGTTTTCCTATACTTTCTTCTTAACAAAGTGGCTAGAACATGTCCTTCCCCCTGTTATTGACCAGCAGGTTCTGAGAAGGTTATCTTGACCAACCGCAACAACAACCAAGTCTACCCCCAAAAAATACAGCCCTTTCAGAAAGGAGAAACTTTTACCTCACATTTTGCTTTTCAATTAGACAATGTTGTACAATTTGAACTCATTCTTGCCAAGAGGCTTCAGTTTTCCAAAAGAATACAGCATGTTCTATCAGTGATGACTTTCAATGTTAACAAACCCGAAAGCTGCTGAAGTAAGTCGTGCTTTGAAAGTTAAAATCTTGCCAGTGTGTGTGTTAAAGAACAGTTTATATTAAGCTTAAATTAATTTAAAGTGAGAAAAATAAGAATCTGTTTTGGACGTGTCTGTCTAAACATTACTGATACTATGTCTGCATTGGCAAGACAATCTGTGGAGCCTTAAGCCAGTAGAGCCTCCAAGGACTGACTCACGGCTCCAGCAGACAGTTTTTAATGATCTTAGCTGGACAGCGCAAAAGCAGCCAATCGCTCTCTCTGTCTGTTTTTAGCATAGTGTAATGTAATTTATCTAAACAACAAAGACAGAACATTTAAAGTAAAGTACGCTTGTCTTACTGCAGTGATGAAAAGAAAAAGAGAAAAAAGGAGCAGGAAGGAGGAGAGATTCCCCTGTGAGGAGCTTAAGTGTGTCCTGTGCAAACGACACTTTACTCACAAATTATTTTTGGTTTTAAAATAAAAGATGTTGGCCTAAGAATACTGAGAAAAACTTATTGAAAGAAAAAATGCCAATGGTCAAAGAAACAACTTGAATCTGACAAAAGTCATGATAAATACAAATCTATGCAACTTAACCAAACAAAGTCAGCCACGCTAAAAGAGAATTATCTACAAAACTAAGATCACGTAGCAGCCCTGGGCTGATGTTATGGTACACTAGGGCCCGTTTTTTTGAAAATAATCCTGTAGGATGAATCTTGATCTGAGATGGGGTTTTTCAAACCAAATTTGATTCTGAAGATTGGGATTTGGTGATCTAACCCTGTTTTTAATCGACATCAAAGGCCTATAGGTTGTTTTAGAAACCTTTCTCAACAAATTGACTTTTAAAAACTTTTTATTTTTTACAGATTTGAAATTCCGATATAAAAAGCTTTGACTCGTGGAGTCTGACCCAATCTTTCAAAAAAAAGGGCCTTAAAGACCCACTCTAATGAAAATAGCGTTTCTAACATATTTTTATAATGACAGATGACATTCATAAAAGGATTTAGGATTAAAACTTTGTTCAAATGATGATGGATCAGTTTGAAAAGGCTCAGTGTGTGTGGGTCAACGTCTCTTTTCTCCGCTCCATTCTGATGCATCAAACTTGCAGACAAATACATCCGTGTACGTCTTCATTTTCTTCATCTGAGCTGGTGGTATCTTGCTCCAATATTGCTTAGCGTCTTTTTGCAGCACTAATGCTAGCTTGGAATAGGAATGCTGGGAGGTTAACTTCAACGCCTACAGCCCCACCAACAACCCACAGGAATATTTCTGATGATCTAATCTAATTTAATTAAATTTTTTGAAAATTTAATTGAAATAAGGATGTTCCAATCTGACTATGTGATCCAAAATCGGGCCGGATCATGTGGTTGATGACTCAATCGATATCGATCAGTATCGAATATTTCATTTATTCTTATTATGATCAGCACTTTATATTTCAATCTTATTATTCCAGATAAATACACCAATAGAAGTCTAATGTTATTGCCGTAAAACGCGGCAGAATACGGCAGCAGTTCAAGCAGGAAGCTAACTAAAACATTTCAGTCAAGCTAGCTGGATGCTCACAGATTCAGATTTCTGGGATCAATAACTCTTAAAAAAGCTGTAAACTGTTAGTTTGTGTCTCTATTGGTTTGTCCAAACACAAACAACAACCTAAAAAGGCATTTCAACAGAAAAAGACAGAGCTTTTGTTTGTGTTTAATGTTAAGCTCTTCGTGCTGCAAAGCTAACCGTGCTAAGCTAAACGCTAGCTCCGTGATTTAACTCCATAAGACCCGAGCTATTCTTTTATATGCCTGCTTTATTTAGCTGAAAAAGAAATAAAACTTAAGAAAATTAACTACTGGGGTAATAAAACCAAAAATGAGATGTCTTAAGAACTTAAAAGAGGAATCACATAATCTTAAAAAAAAAACTAATAAATGGTTGTAATGATATCAGCAAGTCATGAACACTCATCATCAAATTCATGATAAATGAATTTTAAATGAGGACAGAGATCAGATTTGGTAAAAATGTATATTAAAGCTGAAGTCACTAAACTGACTAATTATCACTTATATAACAAGAAAAAGTTATATTTGCTCTATTTTATTTGTTTATTAAAGCTACTTAACAGAAGGGTTCTATTGAAGTTTTTAATGCTAAAATAAGGTTAATGATAAATAAGAGACAACAAAAATCTGTTTATTCAATTTGTTCATGTTTTAAATATATTACAAAAGTATCGGATCAGGACTCGGTATCGGTAAATTCAATAAAGTAAAGTCAAATGAGGGGGCCCAAAAAAACCTGATCTGGACATACCTAATCTTAAATTGAACAATATAGATGGAGTGGGACTCTAACTTAATATTTCATTTCACAACCTTTTGAGGCAAACACTGCAATCAAATGATCCCTGAGACTGTCGGTGAGACTCCTGCACCTGTCGACAGGTATTTTGGGCCTGTCCTTATGAGCAAACTGCTCCACTGCCTTTTCCAGACAGCATGTTTCAGCACCTTTGAAAATTGCTCAATAGGATTTAAGTCAGGGCTCATAGAAGAGCACTTTAGAACAGTCGAATGTTTATCTCTTAGCCATTCTTGCGTGCTTTTAGCTGTGTGTTTTGACCCATGACCTGCGACTGAGACCAGGCTTTCTGACATACAGGCCAGCACGTTTCTCTCCACAATCCCTTGATAGTTTTGGGATGTTATTGTACCCTGTACAGATTCAAGACACAGCCCCATAAAATAACAGGGCCTCCTCCTTGTTTTACAGTAGAGACAGTGTTCTTTTCTTGATATGCTTCATTTTTCCATCTGTGAACGTGGAGCAGATACGCCGATGCAAAAAGTTCAATTTTGGTCTCATCTGTCAACAGGACATTCTCCCAGTAGCCTAAGTGGCTTGTCATCATGTTGTTGTTGTTCACCTTTCAGCATGTCCCGTCAGGGATTGCTACAGCGAATCAGCTTTCACCGATCCGCACATTTGGTTTGGTAAAGAGTTTTACGCTGGATGCTCTTCCTGACACAATCCTGTATTAATCTGGTTTGTGGATGTCACAGAGAGACCCTGACTCAAGGACCCCTGAGGTTGGCAGTAGCGTGAAGGGTCTTGTCTAATGGTGCATTCACACCGGACGTGGCGAAGGTGTCAAGTTTGAATATTAAGTCGATGTAAAACTTGATCTGACGCGGCGAGGTCGAATGGGCGTGTCAAGAACCCGGGACTCACTTTAGGGCATGTGATGTTTTCAGTGACTATCAAAGGGTAGAAAAAGAGATTCAATATGGCAGCTCGATGCGTGGATTTTCGTCCTAAACTTTCATCCATTTTCTTAACACAGTGGGGCCGTGGGGGTTGCCGAAGACTGTCCGGGTTACCCTGAACAGATCCCCAGCCTGTCACAGAGCCCATGGAGCTGGCCCGATGGCTACGTTAGCCAGCCGCATGGTGGACAGCTTAGCAAGCTAGCGAGCTCTGCTCCCCACAGTCTTCTGCTGTCAATGATCACATGTTCTTTTAGAAACCTTTTTTTTCCTTGGGCATGGGCAGAGGTGGAGTTATGAGTGATTTATTGCAGACACTGGCGTGAAACACTAGGTGAAAGCATTATTTCTTCAGGAATATTCAAAAACGAATCCATTTGTCTGAAAACTGAGAGTTTTACCCACTGAAACAGACTCCTGGTTAAGCAGTTTAATAACTCACCTTACTCAGTAAGGAGGACAGAGCATAACAACTAGATTAAAGGGTGAGTTGGAACAAAGCATGCGTGACAGGCAAGCTCAGTGCAGCCAGTATATGCCACTTCCCCAGTGAACCTTCTCACCAGAACCTGTTAGGCTAGTACTCCAGTCTGAGAGTCTTCCATGGAAATGAGTCAGACGAGAAAGCAGCAAATGAGGAGGAATACCTCAGAGAATCGGTCATACCCTTTGATGAGCAACAGTGAAAAGTTTGAAAGAAAAAGAGAATCTTAAGGTATCACATAAGCATAACGTTGCTTATCCATGATACCTAGTCTCTTGTAGTGTGACCAGAGCCACCTGGTATACAGTGGTGTGAAAAACTATTTGCCCCCTTTCTGACTTTTTATTCTTTTGCATGTTTGTCCCACAGAATGTTTCTGATCATCAAACACATTTTAATATTAGTCAAAGATAACACAGATAAACACAAAATGTAGTTTTTAAATGAATGTTTTTATTATTTAGGGAGAACATAAATCCAAACCCACATAGCCCTGTGTGAAAAAGTAATTGCCCCTGCACCTAATAACTGGTTGGGCCACCCTTAGCAGCAATAACTGCAATCAAACGTTTGCGATAACTTGCAACAAGTCTTTTCCAGCGCTCTGGAAGAATTTTGGCCCACTCATCTTTGCAGAATTGTTGCAATTCAGCTTTATTTGAAGGTTTTCTAGCATGAACCGCCTTCTTCAGGTCATGCCACAGCATCTCAATGGGATTCAGGTCAGGACTTTGACTAGGCCACTCCAAAGTCTTCATTTTGTTTTTCTTCAGCCATTCAGAGGTGGATCTGCTGGTGTGTTTTGGATCATTGTCCTGCTGCAGAACCCAAGAGGAACAGATGGCCGGAAATTCTCCTTCAGGATTTTCTGGTAGACAGTAGAATTCATGTTTCCATCTATCACAGCAAGCCTTCCAGGTCCTGAAGCAGCAAAACAACCCCAGACCATCACACTACCTCCACCATATTTTACTGTTGGTATGATGTTCTTTTTATGCTGTGTTACTTTTACGCCAGATGTAACGGGACACACACCTTCCAAAAAGTTCAACTTTTGTCTCGTCAGTCCACAAGATATTTTCCCAAGAGTCTTGGCTGTCATCGAGATGTTTTTTAGCAAAATTAAGATCATGAGCAGAAATATTTCAGTGTGACAAACATGCAAAAGAATAAAAAGTCAGGAAGGGGGCAAATAGTTTGTCACACCACTGTACATTGGAGGCAGTGTCCACGGCAGACATGAAATCCATCTGGACCCCACAAGGTTTTCAAATTATTTGGAACAAATTCACTTTAACCAATCAGAAGCAGGTTTCTTTAACATGCTAGATTTAAACTTCTGTTAAATAACAACAGGAGCACATAAAATGACAACTCAAAATATTGCAAACCAAAGGGTATTCATAACAAATCTCTACCCCCCTTCTTGCTCTATTGCATTGTGCCCAACCCTCGTAAACAAGAAGCGGAGGCCTTAGCCATCGTTTTGTCACCTGGTCACCAGTAAGGAGAGGTCAGAAACTTCTCAAATCAATGAACAAATCCAAGCCTGTTGCTTGTGTCGAGTGTTACTCACAGCCAACCCATTATTGTGAGAATAAACAAACTGAGCTGCAACAGAACGTGACAAGCAGGCAAAACAACTTTGACACAACCCTCCAGAAAATCCAAGGTCGATTTAGAACATCCTCAAACAGCTTTTAAGCCATGGAACTTGCTCATGTCTTCAGGAGGCAGACTTTTATGTCCTGGTCCCAAGTTAACTCCCAGATGAACAAAGCTGTGGGTACTGCGGAGGCGGGGCTGAAAAGGTTGAAGTAACTCATGGAAGTTCCATGTCATGACGCAGCCATGATGGTTGCAAAGTGTTGACCTGACCCGAACCTCTCTGCCCTCTTCAGACTCAAAGCTTCAGATAAGTGGATGTCCAGTGAGGTTCAAGGGCATGTCCGTTAAAACATTTGGAAAGAGTTGATGCTTGGCAAGTATAAGCATATTCAACCCTGTCAATGGTTTGCATTCAAGACAGACCCCTCCAGATGCTGAGGTCCAATCCCAATTCTTCCCTTCTTCCTTCCCCTTCATGTATCCCTCCAAACGGAGAGGTATAAAAAAATTGTGTCTCATATTTCAGACGTCACTATCGTCGATGACATCACCAATAATCACTGGTCCGCTAGCGTTAGCGTGGAGCTTAAATATACATAACAACAGTGGTTTTATAACTTTAAAAAAGGTCATGCTGCAACAAAAAGTCATTGCTTACATTTAAATGTAAACTTTAGTGGTTCAGAGCGTTCAGGGAGGAGTTTATATCCCTGTGTTTGGAGGGTCGGATTTTAAAAATTACATTTTTCAGACAAACTTGCACTTAAATTCTCCCTTCAAATGGAGGGGAAGGGAGATGGGAAAATTTTGGATTGAGCCTAAGAGTCTTAGAATCAACTAAAGAAGCTGATCTGGCTAAGTGAGAGTCAAACAAGCAAATCCTGTTGCAGTGACAACTGCATGAAAACTCTCTTGACTGTCTGATGTTAGATACTGGATCTCAGGCATGCAGAGCTTGAGTTGGCAGAAAGAAAGGTGCTGCCAGAACCCATTAAATGAATTCAGAGGGCCATCCTCGTTGGGTGTGGTGGAACCGAGAGCAACATGAAGAGAGAGATGAAGTCCTGGAACTGTCAAGGTGGTGTCAGGCTAATAACCTCATCCTGAATACCACCAAGACCAAGGAGATCATCCTGGACTTTAGGAAGAACAGGCCAGATCCACCCCCACTCTACATTAATGGAAACTGTGTGGAGAGGGTCCACAGCTTCACCCTCCTGGGCACCACCATCTCTGCTGACCTCACATGGACTAACAACACCATGACTGTCATCAGGAAGGCCCAGCAGCGCCTGCACTTCCTGAGGAAACTTAGGAGGAACGACGTCAGCCAGGAGCTGTTGGTGACCTTCTACCGCTCAACCATCGAGAGCATCCTGTCATACTGCATCACAGTGTGGTTCTTCCACTGCACTGAAGCAGAACGGCAGAGCCTCCAGAGAGTGGTCAAGACAGCGCAGAGGATCATCGGCTGCCCTCTCCCCTCACTGAAGGACATATACCAGTCTCGCTGCCTCAGCAGAGTGACTGGCATCATCACTGACTCCACCCATCCTGCTTTCCCTCTGTTTGAACTGCTGCCCTCTGGCAGGAGGTACAGGTCCATCAGAACCAGGACAAACAGACTAAGGAACAGCTTCTTCCCACAGGCAATTACCATACGGAATACACATACCTCCACCAACCACACCTCACTCTGACTTTCACTACAATGCGTGCAATATCCTGTCTGTGCAATAACCGGGTCACTGTGCAATAACTCAATATTTATTATGCTGTGCTCACTGCAACTTACCTCATTCCATTTTATTTTATCCACAATAGTTAATATTTAACAGTTCTGTACATATTGTTCATTTTTTGTTAGAGTTGTAAATTTCTATTTCTATTTTATTGTATTTTATTTTATTTTTATTTTATTTTATTTAACTCTCTTATTTCCAAGGCTGCTGCAATTTCATTGTATCCCCATGTACAATGACAATAAACGATTCTGATTCTGATTCTGATTATGTGTGATCTGGTAAAAAGACTATAAGAACAAACTTTCATTGTTCTGTTGGCAAGGAAATGATATTTGGCTTTAGGTAAACTCTCCAAAGAAGCTTCTGTGTCGCCTTTAAACACCAATCATTATCGAACCCACCTCATCCAAGTCCACAAAAGATTCTGATTGGTCATGGAGTCTTCAGCAAGAGTCAACTTCTCCAGCTGTGGGGGAATTAAATGTTAGCTAAGTAACCAGTCAGCTCAAGGGAACAGAGAAGAGGAGAGATCCAGGTGACTCCCTATCTGAAGAAGAGGCTTAAATGAATATTAATAATGACCAGTGTGGTGTCAGTCAGAGTGGGAAAAAGAAGCTTGTCTTGTTGCCCAAAGACGTATAACATGAACGAATTGTTTTGTGCACCGCATTAGGGTCAATGATGACGGACCATTTCGCCTGCGATCGGGGCAAGACCTCAGGAAGCCGGTCTCCAAACATGCGTCACTGCTGGTTTAGTATGGAAGAAGGCCAGCAGTTCTTTCAGATGCTTGAATACTTGGACTTTGAAAAGATGTGCCTCCTCTTTTGCATAAACCGGATGCTGTGGCAGCACTTGCTAAAAGCATGTGCAGTACGTATGCACACCCCATTCCCACCCCGTGTAGTACTGTGGGAGGATAACCATGCCGCAAGGGTTATGTAACAGCAAGACTTTGTTCATGCAGATGAAGTTGAGCATATTTGGTGACTTGAACTCACCAGCCTTCTGTGTTATCCTGATGGCCTGCTCGTGTTTTCTCCATCAGAACTAGGTCCAGATCCTTTTTCGCCTGGAGCGCCGTGCAGCTCAGGATCCTGGTACCAGGCAAGAGATTTCAAGGACCAAGATGTAAATTAGTAATCTTTGTTTTGTTGTTTTTAAATATATATATATATAATACATTATTTAAAATGTTCTTTTTTAAAACTATGAGGAAAAACAAACTATAAATTATGTTGTAAGCAAGAGATCTAAAACTTAATGGCCAGTGCAAAAACTTGTTACACTTGTAGTAACAAACTGCATGTGACAAAATTGCATGAACAGTGGCTTTTTCAAGTTTGTCTTCAAATATCCAATTGGACATTTTTGTAGAAGGTGTAAAAAAAAACCTGAATACATGCACATAGAGGCAGAAAATGTAGTAGACACTTGGACAACTCAACTCCCGTCCTCGTGTTTTTCATGTTAAAGGGTAACCAAACCACGAAGTTGGAGGCTGACTCCACCCACTGCTGAAATGTGAAAATCCAGTCAGAGGGGCGGGGCTTGGGGGCAGGACTGTTATCATTGATGGAGCTGCAGATCATGACCTCAGACTTCTGAAACTTACATGGTTTGACCAATCAGAAAATTCAACTGAAATACCTCATTTCAACCTGTAGGGGGCAGCACACAGACGGTTTTTTGACTATATTTGGAAGAATTAAACAGTTTTATTTCAATTTGTGGAAAATGTGGCTATGACCAACAGACAGCAGCCCCATTAATAGATGTCAACAACTGAAAAAAAGTTAATTAAGGGTTTGGTTACCCTTTAACCTGGTCAAACGCAGCAGATTCAGCTCATCAGAGGAGGAACGGGCATGATGAAAGACACATGAGAAACTTTGCCACTCATCTAAATACTTTTGGAGACATTTTATTTAGGCATAGCTCTTATCCAGCGTTGCAGTATTGATCTTTTTCAAGTTAAGAATTATTTTTTGGGACCGGTCATGGTAAATAATAGCTCCTTGCATTGAGAACCCTTAACATCCCCTACTATCCTTTTTTTTACTCTTCTCTACATGGCTGATACTCCATGTCATGGGCTGAATTTCCAGCTTTAAAACTCATGTCAAAAAGTTAACTCCACACCTCACAGTAATAAATGACAGAGCATCTTTAAGAACTCTGTAATTTCGCAATGAAGGTTGGACCTAAGACTTTCCATCCCTACCTTATCCCTCTCTCCTGGGCCCGGCGGTCTACTCTCCACACTGGGAGAGGAATCCCTGAGATTTAAGACAAGAGCAGGGGATCAAATTACATTGGAGCCTGGGGGTATCCATGTCTCGGTGGTGCGGGTTCTGGTCCTTGCTCTCGAGAACTGGACCTCTCCA
Organism: Oryzias javanicus; assembly: GCA_003999625.1. Taxonomy (NCBI): domain Eukaryota; kingdom Metazoa; phylum Chordata; class Actinopteri; order Beloniformes; family Adrianichthyidae; genus Oryzias; species Oryzias javanicus. The sequence continues at coordinate 2,850,573 of CM012442.1, read as the reverse complement.
AAAACTCCATTAGTGGGGGGGGCACTAATGCACTCGAGATCCACATTTGAATATAACTGTTGTTTGCTAACCACGCCCACATCCTGGTGTGTTTATATCGTAAGTCATTTTGTTTCAATCAGACTCAGCCAGGGATTCATGATTCAAAATTTCATAATTTTCCAGTAAAGAACGTGTAAGTAGAAGGGGAACGCCACTTTTATGCTAACAGCGTTCAAAAACGACAATTTCTATAAGAAATGCTTATTAAAAGCAGAGTCCCACAATGCTCGAGGAGTTTGGAGGCAATGGATCAAAACCCCTGAGAAAAGGTTAAGTTTATAAGTGGTCTAATATAGGATTTTTTTTTTTTATTCAAAATGGTGGCCTCTTCGTGAGGTCAAAGGTCAACAAAACTTTTGTTGTGGTTATATAGTTAACCTAGTGGTTTGTGTTGGGAATTTGTGACAAAAGATTTCTCAAAAATTTTGACACAAAATGGCTTCTAAGTCAAAGGTTCTGTGGCCATCCCATAACAATTTTTAAACTTTTTTGTCCCCATCCATTGTTTTTGACAGTATCTCCCGTGATGATGTCACCATTTTTTGGGGAGTCGTTTACTATACCCAAAATTTCTTTTGACCAGGTGTCTGCAAATTTTTTCTGGTAGGCACAGTAAGGAAAAAAAAGAAAGAATTGAGAAAACAATATGGTCCTTGCAGTCCAGGAATGCTGCAGGATAGAAAAAAAAACACAAGAAAAGTTTCTGTACGTCGGTGCGGGGCAGTAAACTCTGAATAGATGAAGCGCTGAGCCTAAGCAGTGTTCAAATATCCATCAGTTAAAAATAATGTACAAAGAAACTTTCATTTCACTACATAGAGAGGAGGAGACTTGATGATGACATTTTTTCTGGTTGTACTCAATGACCAATTCATTTATCATAACACGACAAGAGACAGATGACTTGAAGGTCAGTAAGCTCAGTATCTTTTTTAAGAGTTGGATTTTATATACTTCAATGTGTATTGGGTTAATGGGGGGAAGCTCACAGAATGTCTCCTCAAATAGGAGATTCGGGTTAGAATTTGTCCAGTTTGTTTACAGGTTTCAACACCTATCCATGTGTAAACTCTAAACTGACATCAGGTGAATGCATACAGCTGTTAAAACAATGGCAAGAAGCTCCTGCGGTTCCAGCAGCTCAATGGGGAAAAAAAACTGTTATTTTTACAAAAGGTTCCCCGCCTCAGTTTGTTTTTGCAAAGTTGCAAAGTGTCAATGAAACCAAATCTTTCAACATTACCATTAACCCAGCGTAAACAGCTTTATGAAAGACGAAGCTCTTATGCCCAAAGGACGACATTTGTGTTGGATGTTAGTGATATTAATGCCATTGAAACACGTGTCAAAGTCATGGCCCGGGGGCCGGATTCGGCCCTCCGGGTAATTCTATCTGGCCCTCCAGATCGTTTTATTTTGTTGTTATTAATGGCCCAATGTTATCTTGCGCTTATTTCTAACTTGTATAATTTTGACAAAATGTATATTTTATTAAGAGTAAAATATTGAAAGTTATTCAAGGTTTAAGTTGATTTATTCTGGAATAATATTCCTGCCATTTTGTTATTCATAGTTATGTTAAACAGTTACGGTTTTGAAGTTGTAAAAATTGGGCATTCTGCTAGCTTTTTGGACTATTTTGGCATTTACTAAGATTTTTTTAGGCTATTTTGGAGTTTAGCTAATATTTTAGCTACATGCTAGCTGGCTAATTTAGACTTTTTTCTGTTTTTTTTTAATATTTTGAAGTTTAGATATTTTTTTTAGTTACATGCTAGCTGTTTTGGCTAATGTAATTTTTTTTTTCTTTTTTAGTTTTTTAGGTTAATTCTGCATTTAGCTAATATTTTTAGCTGAATATCAGCTTCAGCGTTTCTAGCTATCGATTTCAGCATCTTCAGCTTTCAGCACTAACATCTTCAGTGGCCAAATTCAGATTACAACATTCACACTAACATTATTGCAGGTAATGCTATATATCTAGTTCATAATTATGTTAAAAAGTTTCTCTTTTAAAGTTTTAAAAATATAGTTTCAGAGTGTTCAATAAATGTTTATTCTGTTCGGCCAGCAACATAAAGTGTGTTTTGGATTTTGGCCCCTTGTGCCATTGAGTTTGACCCCCCTGATCTAAAATGACTGTCATGATCAGAACAATCATTTAAATGGGCATGAGATTATCAGGTCGGGTATTTCAATTTATTAAACGATAATAATAAAATTTTATGTACAACAAGTTGCAAGGCGATCTTCTCTCTGCCTACTGCTGATTGAACTATTCTTCCAGTTTTCATTTAACTAAAATTGTGATCAATGCCTCACTTTCCAAAAAATCATTAATCACTGTTTTTCTTCTATTAAATGTGACCAGGTTTCTTTCAAATGTGGATCTATGACATTTTTCAAAACCCAGCAAGCTAAAACTGGAAACAAGTCAAAGATTCCTCCAGGTGGTTACCACTTTTGTTGCAAACATGTGTTAACAAAGAATAAGAAGAATGAATAAGACAACAACCAAAGTAAATCTAACAAATTTCTCTCATGTTGTACTGAACACTCACTGCTGTTTAGCTTGTATTGTTCTTTCAACTAAATTTGTGGAGCAGTGGCCTCAGTACGGAGCTCCTAATGAGCAGGTGAAGTTCAAAGCCAGACTTATGGTGCATTCACACCGGACGCCATTCGCGTGGCACGGGTGTCAACTTTCAATGTGAAGTCAATGTACAAGCTCTGCTGCTCGGGCTAGCGAGCGCTGCTGCCCAGAGTAACCGGGGTCGCTGCCCAGGGAACAGCCACCTGGTGGTGACCCTGCTAGCACTGCTGGTCCTGGGCAGCAAAGCTCGCTAATGCTTGGCTGCCCATGAGATGGAGAGGGCCGTCGTAGAGGGCGCGTTCGTTCCACCTTTGTAGGCTTACAACTATTTTTTATTTTTATCATGACAATAATAAAAAGATACTTCAGTTTTATTTCTATTCTTTGCCTCTCGGGTTAATGCTCCAACTGAGCCACAGACAGATGGAAGTTACATTTGAAATAGCTGTCAAATCAATTCAATTCAATTCAATTCCATTTTTAAAATCACAAAGACAATTTGCCTCATTGGACTTCATGCAGGTAATTTTACAGAAGTTAGTAATGAAACATGAAAGAATATCCAAAGACTAAACAGACTAAATAAACTGGATATCCCTGCTCTTAGACCCTCCCTCTCGGTAAGGAAAAACTCCCAAAAAACCTGAATCAGGAAAAACGAAGAAACCTTATGGATTCCCACATGAGGGAGAGATCCCATCCCAGGACGAACAGGCGATACCAGAACATGTAAGGGAAAATTAGCTTCTACAACTAGGTATTTGAATAGAATTCATTCAGATAGAGCTGCAGGTAGAGCTGAGGGACGAGTGGAGATGAAGTCCTCAGTCAGACGAAGCAGAAGTGCAGTCCACGACCAGGAGCAGGAGCAGGAGCGTGGGAGATCCACCTGGATCTGAAATCACTCAGAAGAACAACATGTGAATCGAACTGCACCAACAAAAGCATGGAGAACTAAGTACAATAAAGAATGAAGAGTAGAAGAGAGGAGAGGAAATGAGAATAGAGGACAGAACCCTAGAGCAGATGTGGAGAGTAACATGATAGAAAGTCTATAAATTACATTTAAACATTTCAATATTAATCTAGCCTCTCAAGAGCCACAGCAGAGGGAATCTTCTCTGATTACTTGCTAACCTGACAGAACGCTAACCTGTCCAAAGAGGAATGTTTTAAGGCTAGCTTTGAAGGTAGAAACTGTGCTGGATCTCTGACACTGTTAGTGAGATAGTGAGCTGACACCTGTGCTCAGGTGAGTGTTTTTGTTTTGCTCAGGTGGATGATGATGGAATGTACAAAATGGGAGAGCGCCCGACCATCCCCACACCCTGCCCCCCCGCAGAGACAGCAGCAGCAACCCGGACCCCCAACACCCACCATGGAGCTGCGGAGAGAATCCACAATCCCGCCAAACATCCAGACCAGGGCACGCGGGATCGCCGCAGGGCCCCCCACACCCACAAGCGGGAAGGCACAGGAACACAGAGAGTGCAGGCCCCAGCCCCGCCAGAGGAGCAGCCCCTCCACCGCGCCAGGAGGGCCAACGCCAGGCCCCACCCCCGGAGAGCCCCCCAACCCCTACACCCTAAATGCTATCACTTGTGTGGTTTATACTTCTAATCTTAGGTATGTATCTATTGAAAAAATAAAAGAGGTGTGTAAAATGTTATTGTGGTCTTATCAGTATTTGTGCACGGTTATATTTAATTTTTTAAAACAAATTCAACTTAAATAAGTCATTTTCTTCTTACTTTAAGGTGATTATGGTCTAGAAATAAGGATAGATGGACTGTTTTAGTGCTTAAAATTTGATATTTTTGCTGGAAAAATAGTATAAATACACTTATTTTAAGAATATTAAGCTCTTATTTTAAGCATTTTACACTTTTAAGACACAATTACTAGTTAAATATATCTTAAAATGTGTTTTTATACCTTATTTCAAGATTTAATTTTGTCTTAAATGGGCAAGTAAAACAAAAACTTGTTTTAAGAAACATCACTAAATAAAATGTACCAGGTCCATCGGCAGATTATTATTTTTTTTTATGTTTTTGTAATTGTTTAGAGAAGGGCTTTTTGTCCAGTGTGCCTCCATGTCTCCACACATCTGCATTGACTGACTGGAGACCAATGCTGCTCCAAAAAGAGAGAGCAAACCCACAGTAGTGCATTATTATTATTTTTTTTTAACTTCAATCAATCCTGTAATTAAAAGTGGCCTATTTGGCTCATTCTAAACATGTTATGCTAGTCATCTAACAAACAGTTGCTCTTCAAAAATGTGGCTTCATTTAAAAGGCCTTTCAACTCAAATATAACTAGTAAGTATTGTTGCAGCAGAAATGTAACAAACCAAATTCAAATTTCTTTTCGTTTGAAAATCAAGCCATAAGTAGCTGAAAAATGTTGAATGTTTGTGTGGTGTTACCCAGCAACCTCGGAGCATTCATCTTGCTCAAATAGTAAAAGGCTCCTCCTGTCACTTTTGTTTATTTACTCATCTTTCTACGTTTGACCCCTGCGCACCTGAAGCTCACTCACGGTACAAGAGGCAAAAATCCTTTAAGCTGTCATAGGGCGCTGTCGAGCAGGAAAACTTTTAAGTCCCAGAGAAAATGTGACCCTTCACCCCAGCCTCTCAGAAGCCCAAGTTGCCACCTGGGTGCTTGACTCCCTCTGACCCTGTGTGGTCAACTTCAAACAGCAATGTAAGGAATTCAGAACCAGCTAAATGAACAAAAACACAGCGTATACACGCTTTGTATAAATATAAAACTTTAGGGAATCAAATTGTTGAATTTTTCTGTAAATGTCTAACATTTTTACTGCATTTTGAGCTACTGTTAAAGTTTGCTCCCTTTTAAAACTTTACTTTTATATACGTTTTTCCAGTAGTTGTTAAATGTAGTTATTATTAGTGTATTATCTGTGAAGGAGTACACCATGAAAGAAAAAAGATGAATTCATGTGTAGGAATAAAGTTGTAGAAGTATGAAAAAAAATCAAAAATGTATAAGAATAAAGTTGTGAAGTCAGGAGAAAAAAGTGGCAATTTTAATGAAAAAAAGGCGATTAAAAAAAGCCTATATACACATTATGTCGATTTTGTTCTGTAAATTTTTCAAACATCTTGATACTCACAAATGTCATTTAAAGTCTTAGTATTTGTAATTTGTGAAACCAAAGCCTACAATGTGCTCCATGTGAACACAAGAATGGTTAGTTTATTTGGTTATTTCAATTTTTCTTAGAAAAAGATCTTTTCCTCTTAAATGTATGACTTTAATCTTATAAATCCTGAATACCTTGTGAAATTATAACATCATCCTTGTAAAATTATGTGAGTTTATTCTTGAAAATTTAGACTTTTCCTCATAATTTATTCTTCATTGTCATACATTTTTTCATGTATTTTTATTTTCATGGTGGCCTATTTTCTTTCTCATCCATCCATTTTCTTAACCCATTTTATCCCTTAAGGCAGGAGTGTCAAACTCAATCACACAGGGGGCCAAAATCCAAAACACACCTTAGGTCGCGGGCCGAACAGGATAAACATTTATTGAACACTCTAAAACCAAGTTTTTTAAACTTTATAAACGTGACTTTTAACATAATTATGATCTAGATATATAGCATCACCTGTGATAATGCTAGTGTGTATGCTGTAAGATGAATTTGGCTGATGAAGATGCTAGTGATGATAGCTGAAGATGCTGAAATTGATAGTTAAAAGCGCTGAAGCTGAGAGCTTGCTAAAATATTTGTTAAATGCCAATTTAGACTAAAAAACTAAAAAAAAAACACTAAAATATTAGCTAAACTCCAAAATAGCCTAAATAATCTTACTAAATGCCAAAATATTCCAAAAAGCTAACTGAATGCCAATTCTTAAAAATTTAAAACCGTAACTTTTTACAATAATTATGAATAATAAAAAGCTGAAATAATATTATTAAGATATATATTATTAGAAAATCTACTTAAACTTTAAGTAACTCAAAATTTTCCTCTCCATAAAAATATATATTTTGTCAAAATTATACAAGTTAGAAATAAGCTCAGGATAACATTGGGCCATTAATAAGAACAAAATGAAATGATCTAAGGGGCTGAAGAGAAATATCCAGAGGGCTGAATCTGGCCTTGACTTTGACTCCTGTCAGGGGTCACAGGGCGGCCAGAGCCTAACCCGGCTACTATTGGATGAAGGCAGTACACCTGCCTGGACAGGTCATCAGTCTGTTCCAGGGCCAAAATCACATCTGGGGCAATTTATGGTAACCAATTCACCTATGAAGCATTTTTTTGGATGGTGGGAGGAAGCTGGAGTCCCCGGAGGGAACCCACGCATGCACGGGGAGAACATGCAAACTCCACATAGAACTGTCCCCCACTGATGGTTCTGTTTCAGGTCCTTGAACCAGGAGCTTTCTGCTGTGAGGCACGAGCGCTAACCACTGCACCACTATTACTGCGTTATGAAATACACAAATTTCAGATTGCACAACTGAAAATGCATTTCAATGTATCACAATTAATTTTACTCAATCTAAGATGGTTAAGAAAATATTTTCAAGCAAAGAAAACAGGGAGGGTTTCTGGTCACTCCCTTGGAGATAGGGTGAGAAGCTCGGAATAGATCCGCTTCTCCTCCAGATCGAGAGGAGTCATCTGGTCTGGATGACTCCTGGATTCCTCCCTGGGCCCACTGGGCAGAGGCCCTGGAAAAAAACCCAGAACAGTGCCTGGGAACGGCTTGGAGGATGGATGGATGGATGGATGGATGGATGGATGGAGATGGATGGATGGATGGATGGATGGATGGATGGATGGATGGATGGATGGATGAATGGATGGATGGATGGATGGATGGATGGATGGATGGATGGATGGATGGATGGATGGATGGATGGATGGATGGATGGATGAATGGATGGATGGATGGATGGATGGATGGATGGATGGATGGATGGATGGATGGACAATGAAATTAGGGTCAAAGTAAAGTATGAGATTATTTACACCATTGGGAAGGAGAATCATCAGCAGTAATGTTGTACAAAGTGGTATGTTAGTACAACCTAATAGGTAAAAGAAACAAAGTGGCACATGCTCAGTACTCTGCTGTCTTCCTCAAAGGCCCATGCATTTTCATCACAGTCTCATTCACTCACGCACACACACACACATTCACAGGGGCAAGGCGGGAACTGAACCTGCATTCTTCTGATCAGTGGTCGACCATTCTCCCTCTACCACACAGCTGTCCCAAAAATGAAGACGTTTGAGGTGCCTGTACATTATCAACAGCAATAACATAGCTAATCTGTGGCACAGGGGGGACTATAACACCGAAATCATTGTAAAACTATTCCATGTTCCAAAACGTCTATGCAAACTGCTAGTTTTCTACACAAAGTCATACTCAGAAGCCTTTCAGTCTGTGCTCACCATGCAGATCTAAACAGTGTCTTAAAGGAAAAAACATCAAAGAATATCTCGTCCACCCAAAGACCTTTGCAGTTAAAAGATTTGATCTTGAACACAGAAGTGGTTAATACATTTGAATAAAACAGAGAGATTTCCAGTTCTTGCTCACTCCATCATTGAGCGATGGCAGGTATCAACAGGTAACTTTTGCGGCAGCAGCCAATCCAGTTTCAGCCACACAGTTCGGACATCCTCGCGTATGTGAGTACTTTGGAAAACAAAGCGGTGTGTACATGCAACGTGATTTATCTTTTTCTGTTATTAGGGCTTAAGTCCTTGGAATGTCAGTGAATATACATGGTGCCCAATAGTCTGAGTCAGGGAATCACGAGACTGTTACCAATGCAGCTGACACACTTTCAAGTTAGATCGATCTTTTTCTTGGCCCAGCATGGCTCTGAGATGCAGCAGTGCACACGACAATGATCTGGAGAGGGAATCTCACACAGCTGTGTTTGCTCCAGTCTCTCTTTTATGACTTGTTCTGCATTTTATAAACTCAAGTTGTGTCAGTGTGTTACTGCAGTTCACTTTCCAATACCTCTGAAGTCTGAACCGTTTTTTTTTTTTTTGTTTTTTCTCAAAAGATAAGGAACAAACATTTGCCATGACCTGGGGTTTGACGTTTACATTAAAGTGGGGTCATCTGGACCCCACAAAACAACGTGCTGAACTTTTATTTTTCAAGGATTTTTTTTATCTTCACTGGAGTCCAAGCAGACATGAACCACCTTTGTCCACCTTTGTCGTGGGACACATCTATGTAAGGGTGGGGTCATCTGGACCCCATAAGAGAGCACGAGGGTTAAGTCTTCAAGCTGAAGTTGAGAAAAGCTCTTATTTCATAATAATTATCTTGTATTGTAGAACGATCCTAACATTCTTCCTTGTAGCCAGTTTAGCCATCACTTTGTAACTATAAGAACAGAACCTAAACTAAGTTCCTCTCATTCAGTTTCAGCCTTTTACATCTCTATATTCTATTGCCTCCTCTGGTGTTCCCCTGGGCTCTGTCTGAGAGTTCCTCTTTTACCTCTTTTGACTATTGTAACTCTTCAAGCGTTTCCGTAATTCTGGATTTAAAAGAAACTCTTTATGTTGAGCAATACTCTAATGTTCTTTAATAAATGATTAGTGTTTTTAATGATTCTGGATCGGTAACAGACATGTCTCTGCTGCGGGGGGGTTAAAGACGGAGCCGGGGGGTTCTCCGTATTTGCATTTTCGGTGCATTCACTGAGGTCTCTGGTCCCTAACTCCTGCAAATAAGGAGGGAATACTGTATTTTCATCTAAACAGTCTGTTCAGATACAAAACTAAGATCGCATTTGTCAATAGCGATATTTTATTGTGGTTATATTTTGAAAATTACCTATAATTTCTCGTGTGTCTTGACTCACACAAAAAATAGACCAGACGCAGAAACGATCGCTGCACTGCGCTGCAGGGGACTCCTGAGCTTCGTGCCTGGTGTAAACTACACCACAGGTTAACACGGGCGCCGAATGGAGGAGGCCGCATGCGGTGTGAGCTAGGGGTAAGGCCTTACAAAAGTAAAGTGGTTACACAATCAACATTAACCATCTGATTCTCTTGCAGAGAAAACCTGCTTTAAACTGTTGCTGTAAGGGATGAATTTCCAACCAAATGAATGTAAATAAAACAGACAAACCTCTGCTTTGAGTCAGCTTTTTCCTCCTCTTCCTTCCTTTTTTGACTTTAAAGCTGTTGTTTTGCTTTTTCATCCCTAAAATTTAAAGAAACAGCCACCACAATGCACGCCAGGCAGAATTATTGATTATGTCAAACTTTTGAGTTCTTTTATACATGGTTTAACATTTTACATGAAATTAGTGGTGTGTCAAACTGTAAAAAAACAAAAATAATTGCAATTCGGTGCCCCAGCAGCAGATGGCACCCTTGGCGGCCGCCTAGCTTGTCTATGCCCTGTGACAAAGAGCATGTGTTACTTTGGTGTCGCCGGCGACAGCTCCGATATTAAAGGCTTGATTAGTACTCTGTTCTAAGACTGTACATCTGCTTCCACTGGTTCAGAAAACATTTTTCTCATCTTCACATCCAAAACACAACTTATAGATAAAATTATTGAGCACTTTAAAACTACATTTAAACTTTAAAACTGTAAGTTTTAACATAATTTTGATCTACATATTTAGCATTACCTGCTATCATGCTAGTATGAATGTTGTAAGCTGAATTTGGCCACTGAAGATGCTAGTGCTGATAGCTGAAGATGCTGAAAATGATGATGTTTAAAATGCTGAAGCTCAAATTACTGAATCAAATACCTGAAAATGCTGAAGCTGATAGCCAGCTAAATATTAATGAAATGCCAAATTAACCTAAAAACACACACATTTTTTTTTAAACTTAGCCAAAACAGCTAGCATTGGAAAAAATAGCTAAACTTCGAACTAGCCTAAAAAACAAAAAAAAAAAAAGGGTAAATTAGCCAAAAGAACTAGCATGTAAATATTAGCCGAACTCCAAAACAGCCTAAAAAGCTTTTGAAAAGCCTAAATTGACCAGAAAAGCTAACATGTAGTTAAATTATTACATAAGGTTCAAAATAGCCAAAAAAAAATTTAGTAAATGGCAAAATAGTCCAAAAGCGAGCAGAATGCCAATTTTTAATACTGTAAGACTGTAATTTTTTAACATAAATATGAATAATAAAAAGGCAGGAATATTGTTCCAGAATAAATCCAATTTAAACCTTACATAACTTTTAATGTTTTACTCTCCATACACTCAAATCTTGGGTTTGCTTTTATTTTTAATTTCAGTGAGTCATTCCTTAATTTTTATGATTTCTTTTTTTAAGTTTTTCAAATGTTCACAAAACCAAAATCTATCATTTTGTGTTGGTTGGATTTTTCTTTTCTTTTTTTTTTTTCTTGCTTTCTAATTGAAAAATAATTTTTTTAAACATTTCTGTCAAGCTCTCCTTTATACATTCATCTCGGTCAGTGGAAGACTTGATGACACAATACTTAACCTAGAACACTATAACCAATAAAAATCTTCTCTATTTGCTTGTGGGCTGAACAGAAATGCACTATATCTGAGCCCTGACAGTAATTTACCCATCCAATCCATCAGAACTAAAAAAAAAAAAAAAAAAACCTGTCCCCCGTCTGATTTGTTGGGCAAGACTTGAATACCAACAGTCTGGAGCAACATCTGTTCAAAACTTGTCTTTTTTTCTTTTAGCTTTTGGTTAAAGTTCAGGAAAGCTTGAACCCTGAACCTATAAATCTCATCCCGACGGACTGCTGGAGATGTCTCTGCCCATTCCGCAAAGAACCTGGGAAAGCTTGGCAAATTGTTCCAATTAGAGACGGCTATTCTGTGTCACTGCTCAATGAAAAATAAACAACCATTAATTGATTGAATTCAGAGACTGAAATGTATTAATTATAAAGGAAACTAATGATTTACTGCCCTAAGGTTTTCTCCATTGCTTTGCTGACATAAACAGAATTTCCCTAAACAAAACTTCATAGATTTTCAGTAGTGGGCTCTTACAAAGCACACAAATTATGCGATTTCTCGATTTACAGATAATATAAATAGTTCAACATTTTTAAAAGCTTTTAGCATTGACAAGAGGGCCAGATTGGCTGATTAGATGTTTGTTCCAACATAGCTGACAAACATACATAGAGTGACTCACTAGATCCTGAGGACCAGAGTTGGCCACCGCTGCATTAGCTGAGAGTATTTGTCTATTTTTATATTAAAATACTGTTGTCTTTCCTTGTTTTGGATCAACAAGAAACTAATACATTTCTCCCTCATTTATCTTGCTTGATTTACGTTCTGTGAGAAATAAAGTCCCTGAAGTTGTCATTTTATTTTGAAAATGACCAGGCCCCTTCAGGCGTTTTAATAGGGCTGGGAATCGATGATAATTTCCAGATTCAGTTTGATTCACAGAGCCAGGATCGATTCCATTCTGTTTTTTTTTTTTTTTTTTTATTCTTTTGATTCTTAAATTCAATTTTGAGTTTACAAATTTAGACACATTTGTTCAGAAATACATTAATAATCTAATATACAGTTTGAATATATTTATATTAATCTGATCCAGTTCAAATACTGTCAAATGTATCAGTGTAATACTGAGATTGTTAATATCATACAGTGTTACGTGGATTCTCTAAAGGAGAAGTTCTAACTAAAATGTTCAGATCATTAACATTAGAAACATTGTTCTGCTTCTCCTGGAGGATGTTTCAGTTTGGACACTAGGTGGCGATCACGCTATAGCATTACACCTTATTCCAGAAGAAGAAGTACGAGCAAAAACTGTCATTTTAGACCACAAATGGTTACTTTAAGAAAATATTTTCTTTCAAGAGTTTACATTTATAAAATGTATACCCGTGAGTTTACAAAGATGTTTATTTAGTCAGGAATTAATGTTTAGGTCAACTGAGTGTTAGCATTAGCCGTCCTGTTGGAAATTCCATTAAACATTAGCATAAAGCTAACAGATTTTAGCTTTATGTACTAAATCAATTGATATTTTTATTAATGGATAATTGATGTGTTAAGCTTAGATCGATTCAAATTGTTTAATCGATTTTATCAACCCAGCCCTATGTTTAAGGCTGAAAAACTTTCTAAACTTTTCTCAGACACACTTTGTCACTTTGACACAATTTTGTCAAAAATATACAAGTAAGAAAATAAGTGCAAGATAACACTGGGTCATTACTAACAGTGAAATAAAATGAAATACATGTTTACCATCTTAGACAAAATAAGAGTCTCACATCTGAGAAGGAAGAGGGAAAACGCACAAGAAGAAGCAGAAAACTGACAAATCTGAAGCATGAGGGGTCAGCACTTAAAAACAAGCCACCCTGATTGTGCTGTGGTTAAAAAATGACTTGTTTTTCCAAGTGTATGAAAGCTATCTGCCGAATCTGGCAACAGTTGGGAACATTTTGCTTCCCATGAAGCACACGTATATTGGAACAGTTTGGATTGGAACTCCTTTATCTGACAAAAACAGTTGTATTGAAAATTTCTTTGTCCATTTGTGTCACATCATCAAAAAAAAAAAGAATTTTTATCTTTTTTTTAATAAATAGAAAAAAATATTTATTTTTCAAGAAGCAAAACTGATTTTTTTTTTTTTTTTTAGTTGATGCTCTGTTCTTTATTTAAACTCTACATTTTTGCTTCAAATAATTCTGGTGCGTTCCCACTTTATCCAGCTGGGTAAATGGCCATGGTTCAAGTGAAAGAATGGACCATCAGGTTTTAAGGTATTTGATTCATTCCTCACCTTTTCCAAATGCCATGATGGCTTTGGACCAAGCAATGCAGTAAAAAAAACCAAAAAAAAAAAAACGACTGGAAACAAGAATGTGAGGAACAAATACATGAAGCAGTTCTGCTGGAGGGCTGCAGATTGAGCCTTCTTCAGGAGCAAGATGAAATACAAGATTCATAAGCTGGTGGAGAAGGCTGGGGAAAGGGTCAGCTGACAGGAAAGTAGAGCAAAACCATTTTTATATGACGACTTGAGCGTGATTAGTTGACGGAACGGGAGTGGGCCTATGTAAAGTGATACAAACCGGAAAACAGATACTCTGTGATCAGTTGAGCACCAGGTGAGTCGTCCGGACTGAAGTTCAGGAGAGCTTTGTCATGGAAACCCTCCCACATATGCAGTTACTTCCAACTTGTCACAACCATTTGAGAAACCATTAATTCCAACGTATTTTTTCCTTTAATTTCACTTTTAAAATGTGGGGGTGAAGGCGTAGAACATGTAGGCTTCAGAGGGCCATACCATGCTTTTATAAGTCTTTGAAAATAATCTATTTCCTTATATATGATTATATATAACCTTTGGCACAATAAATAACACAATATTTATGAAATATGACTTAATTTCACAATTCTCTTTCCTGCCCAGAAGTAAGACGCCTCAATATCTGAGGCACCGCCTTTCGCTGCTTGTAGGCTCCGCCCATTTCATGATGTCATCCTAGAGACAGCCTTAGCATTTCACCCATGAAAACAAACTACATCTGAACTTTTGTAAAGATGTTGTGCACACCGTATACCTGCCCTTAGTATCTCCGGCAATCGCTGAACTGGGTATAGCGATTGCTAGGGCTAGCAGCTGAGCTAACTGAGCGGCGTCACTAGCGGCTGAGCACCGCTAACTATGTGTCAAAGCTAGCAGCTGAACACCGCTAGCTGACAGGCGAAGCTAGCAGTGGAGCTAGTGGCAAGGTTAGCAACTGATCACTGCTAGCTGAGCTTTAAAAGTAGCAGCTGAGCACTGCTAGCTGAGTGTCAATGTTCACTGCTGATCACTGCTAGCTGAGCAGCGAAGCTAGCAGTGAAGCTAGCGGCAGAGTTCTTAGCTGATCGCCACTAGCTGGGCAGCAAAATTGATGGTTGATCACCGCTAGCTGAGCGGGGAAGCTAGCAGAGAAGCGAGCGGCAAAGTTAGCAGCTGATCACTGTTAGCTGAGTGTTAATGTTCACTGCTGATCACCACTTGCCGAGCAACAAAGCTAGCAGTGAAGCTATCGGCAGAGTTAGCTGATCACCACTACCTGAGTGGTGAAGTTAGCGGCTGATCACCACTAGCTGGGCAGAGAAATTTGATGTTTGTGTTAGCATGGGGTGGTTCTGGCAGTGCAGACTCCTCCTGAAAGGGGCGGTTCTCACTCGGTGTCATCAGCATGTGAAATCCCGTTTGTTTTCGTGGGTTAGACGGGGCTAATGCTCACTGCGCAGGTTTTTAGAGGAATTCTCAAAAATGCGTGATCGGATCAAAATACAGTTTTGGGGTTCTTTATAGTGAGGGGCCAAAATCCAAAACACACCTCAGATTGTGGGCCAAATAGGATAAACATTTATTGAACACAGTAAAACTACATTTGTAAAACTTTAAAACATTAACTTTTTAACATAACTATGAATAATAAAAAGTCAGGAATATTATTCCAGAATAAATCAATTTTTGCTCTCTATAAAAATATATTTTTTTCAAAATGATACAAGTTAGAAATACGCTCAAGACAAGATCGGGTCATTAAGGACAATGAAATAAAATGATCTGGAGGGCCGGATCCGGCCCCTGGGCCTTGACTTTGACACATATGGGTTTGAGACATTTGGTGGTAGCTCCGCCCACATGCATCTGCAGATTACAAGCAGTGAATTTGATGGGGCGTCCAATGTGAATTTGACCCACAAATTGCGTTCAGTGTGAACGCAGCATAAGAAATACAGAGCTTTAAAGCATTTCAAAAATGCCCTTTCTTTTCTTTTCTTTAGAGAAAGGATTGAAAACATTGATCTGGCATTGTTAAAATGTCAGTCTGTATTTATAGGAGTGTAAAATTGAGACGTAATGTCTTTTTTTGTACTGTCTTTGCCATCTTGAAAATCAAGATGTACTTACTTGTTTCTGAATTTGAAGTGACATTTCAGAAAATGTAAAGCAAAAAAAAATAAAGATAAAAAAAAACAAGGCTCATTTGAAAAATGTGAAAAAAATGTTTGTCACTTAGAGATGCTGTTTCCTACCTCATCATAAAAGAAAAATCTTGCATAGTGTTCATGCAAGAAGTTTTCCATGGATGTCTGATGAGTGAAGAGCTCAAACCGCGGCCCTCTTCAACACCTTTGGGCTCAGCTGGAACACAAACAACGCCTGTGTGGCTGGAAAAGATAAATTTGTGCAACCGATTGCCAAATGTTGTGCAGAGATTGCTCATAAAAGTGAAAGATGTTACGACGGCCCTCTTGTGATTCTGAAAAGGAAATATTTACCAGTCACACATGGTTGTAATTGTCTGGGGCCTGAAGTGAAAAATCCAAATACCGTGGTGACTTCTTTAAAAAACAAGAGATTAGGTTTAGAGCTCAGTCTGTTATTACATTTTGCACATTTATTCAGTGGCTTAATCCCAATGGAAAGCAGAGGTGGAACCTTGATCTCAGTTTGGATCCAAACCAAAAAATATCCATATTTTTTACTGGGTTTGGTTTGGACTCCAGCATTCAATAGCCTTTGAAAACAGAGCCAATCAGAAAATAAAAAAAAGAAACAAACACCAGGCTCATATTCAGTCAAAATACAAAGGAAAAGATAAGAGAAGAAAGGCTGGGTGTTATCTTGACAAGGGATTGGAAGAAATTCATAAGACCTCAGGAATGAAGGATGTCAGCATTTAGAGGGTCTGATTCCAATTTCACCAACCTTGAACAATGCAACATCTAATGTACTGTACGTGCTGTCAGTCTGCTCTGTGAAATTTCACATGGATGGACAACAAGACACACATTTTTTTTTTTTTAGTCAGCCAATGTGGCATTGGTTAGAAGTCAAAGCCTGTTGAGTGCAGAATGTTAGGATTCAAGAAAATGCATATCATGCTGAGACATTTGTTTATTTTTCAGTTTGCTGACAACAATTGGCAGGACTTTACTGAAAACCAAGTTGGCGTGGATGTAAAGGTAATTTAGAGCTGGGGTTTTCCCTTACTGTTTGTAATTATCTGCAAAACAACACAAGTGACATTGTTTGCCAACACACATTACATGTCATTTTCTTTGGCTGGGTCAACGTCTCCTGTCTTAAAGTAACCATTTGATGAACTGTCCATAGACTGACCCAAACTGTGCCGGTCAATGGAAATATTTTTTGGTAAAATGTGGCTTCCTTCTTTGTTCCCACATGGATCAAAACGCATCAAATTAACACATAACACCATATTTGTTTGATGTTTCCTGACTTGTGTTCATGAAATAATTCTCACTGGCGAGTCAACTTGATTTATTTAGGCTATTTTGATGTTAATCAGTTTAGCGACATGATTGCTGTTTTGGCTAACCAAAGGTTTTTTTGTTTTTTTCGAAGTTTTTCAGGCTAATTTAACATTTAGTTTAGCTGGCTATCTCTGTGTTTTCAGCTTCAGCGTTTTTAGCTATCAATGTCAGCATCTTGAACTTTCAGCACTCGCATCTTCAGCTGCCAAATTCATCTCACATCATTCACACTTGCATTTTCAAATGTAATGCTGTATATCAGGTTAATTATTATGTTAAAAAGTTACAGTGTTAAAACATTTAGCTTTGGAGTGTTCAATAAATGTTCTTTCTATTCCGTCCGCGACCTCAGGTGTGTTTTGGCCCCTTGCGCAATTGAGTTTGACACTCCTGCTCTAAGCAGTCTAGGATTTTAAAAATGTGGATGCCCTGCACAGATTTGCCCATTTTTAACAGCAGACAGCCTGTATCCACCTCCTCAGGGCAAGTGTGACTAAACAATTACCTTTTATCTGAGTGATAAATGATGGAAAAATGTGGATGCACCACCAGATATCAGGAGTTCTAAAATTCTCCCTAAAGATGTTATTTCCATTTGGTGGAACAAATGAGTGGTTAGATTAGTAAGCTTTAACCTGGCTTGCATTTTTACCAAAATGTGTTGGCCAGATCACAGGAACAAAGTCTGTAAACCCATGTGACACGATGTGGCTCAACAGCAGATTCAACACAGAGGAATGCAGACAGAGAAAAAAAGACGTAATGAAATTCACCAAAAATTCTTCTTGGAAAGAGCGTTTTCAAAAATACTAAGCCATTTAACTCCTAACCAGGATTTATTAACATGACATGTTTTGTGTTTTCCCAAACTGCACGGAAGCGACAATCTTTTTTGTGCGCCAACCACTAAACTGCAGGAATAATAGCCCTGCTGCACCACAACTGAACCAAACCGCTTGACTTTAAACTCTGCAGCAGCGTGCCAAAAGGGTTTCTAAAGTTAAAAAAATGAAGTTTTGCTTGGAGCCCAACTTGGGGAATATGTGACTTATGCATAATCGAAGGCACACCGGTCAAAGTCAAGGCCCGGGGGCCGGATCTGGCCCTCCGGATAATTCTATCCGGCCCTCCAGATCATTTTAATTTATTGTTATTAAAGCCCCAATGTTATCGTGCGCTTATTTCTACCATATACGTACCATGTACATAGCATGTACAGATCAGAGGCCACGGTTCGGGACACGTGTGTACCGCGAACCGCTAACCCAAACGCACACGCGCACACACCTCGCGCTAGCATAATTTAAATCAATTGTGTGTTTACATCGAATGGAATTGTCGTCAAATAAATCCTCTTTGTTTTGACAAGCACTAAAGTAGCTGCTTCACAGTTATCTTAAAGTCTGTTCACCTGAAGCTGCGTGTGGGAGGAGCTTCTACCAAAAACTTTTTTCGACTTCATAATGAAGGACGCGGATCGATAAATATCAGATTTATTTAATTTTAAGATCTGATTAAAAGCATCAGAACACATTTCCATTACTGGGTTCAAAGAATCTCCCAGTTAAAAGCAGCAGCTGTCCCGCACAGGAGAAAGCTGCTTCTCCGTAATGGACTTGCTGGTACCGTCGCCGAATGATTCTATGGCAAGCCAAAGGTGTCAAAAATTACCAGGAAAAGCAAGTGCCACGTTTTACAGATAATTATTATTTAAAACATTTAAATGTTCTCACAGTTAGTTTCAATAAAGCAATTAATACCAAAAAATAATTGTAATTGTTTTATTTATGATTTAATTTTTAAGGAATAATCTAGATAGATTTGGTATTTTAAACACAATTTTGAAGCATTCTTTTTTCCCAGTTTTTGTAGATTTGGTCTAAAGACATGCAAATTTAATCAGTTTTAGCATTTTGCTTGTGTTCAAAATATCGCTTTGAGGTTCTTTATAGAGAAAAATGAACAGCATAATACACTTAAAAGCTTAAAAAGTTGATTTTGCACGGTGTATAGACACTTTGAAAAGATAGTTTCAAAATTTGCACAAGGATTTGTTAAGACGCTTGTTGACTTGAAGAGTCTACATTGCAATTTACAGCCTTCAACAATGAAAAAAAGACATGATGGTTAAGTTTTGGATATTATTCTTTGTAAAAATGAGGATTTCTTTCAAATTTAAATCTTTAAACTTGTAAGTAAAAATGAGGAGGAAATAGAGCAACAAAGCAGGTTTCTAAACAGGATGAGAATGTTCTTTAAAGACTTAGTCATATATTAGCTAATCGCCACATTTGCTAAAAAAAAAAAAAAAAAAAACCTTCAGTGGATGCCTAACTAGCCAAAATAATAATAATAACAAAATTAAAAGTTAGCATATTGCTTAAAAGCAAGCTGAACTCCACAATGGCTTAAAATTTCTCAGTAAACTAAATTAGTCAAAAACTTTAGCCTGCTGCTAAAATATTAGCTAAACTCTATCTCAGTAGTTAGCATATAAGCCAAAGATGTTAGCATGTTACTAAAAATTTAAATAAACTCCAATTTAAAAGATGAAAACACAGCTTACACAATTACAAATCCTACCTTGAAAGTGACATGGAGCAACCCCAGCCCCCTTTCCTGTCACCCATAACTGGGAGCTCTCTGTTTACATGCTATCTTACAGTCCCTCAAACCCTCTAACATTACAGGTTTAGTTTTGATCCTAATTTTCTCACATTAAAAACTGCATTTTCTTTAGAGTGGCTCCTTGAGAAGGCAGAAAGAATCTGCTTGAATGTCAACATAATACCTGCAGATGACTGTTCTATACTGTGGCTGTATCTCTCCTTCACTCGTCAGTGGCTGCTGTAACTGTTGCAGTATAACAAACATGTTTTTTTTTTCCATTGGAGTCTTATGCTCTGAAACTGATAACATCTTTGACCACATGCTGGCAATTCTTTGACAGCTAAACGGTTAACTCTATTAGTTAGAGGTATGTGACTAATAAAACCCTCAAATCCTCCTCATTGATAACATCTTTCACAAATACGACCTCCCACTTTTTCCATGATTAAATAAAAATATATATTTCTAAAAAGTGTCTTTTATTTGATTATTTATTTACACATTTGAGTACAAAACAAAGAAAAGTGGACACACGTTAGGTAGGACTGGAGCATTGTGGGTTTGACTCATTAACTGCGTTTCTATTACATATATGTGCAGAACTTTATCAAAATTCTATAAATGTCAAAAAAAAATTTAAATAATTTCGTTATCACACTGTTCCATGAAATCGTAATTATGCAATCACTGTATTGTCATCAAAATATGTTATTTCTGGCTTTTTATTGACAAAGTCATAAAGTCAAGTCTGCTTTATCTTGTTCCCATTCTTTGAAGATTGCGATGCTAAAAGCTTCAACAATCATCTTTTTAGGAGAAATTAAAATCAGAACTAATCTAAATCATCTCTGCTACTACATCAGTCCTGAATAAATCAGAGAGAAGTAAAGGCCGGCCAGCTGGATCCAAAGGTTAAAAAAAAACAAAAACAGGCTGGTGTTCAAGTAGATGTGCAGATGATGCTTTCACATCAGAGAGAGATCCTCAGATTCCTGATGGTGCTGGAGCTTCTTGTTCAGGTGATCTCTTTGTTTTCTTGTCTGATCTCCTAAATATTTTGAAATTGCTTCTGCAGAGACAAAACCGTGTTTTTTAGAGCATTTAACCCAATTGCACAGTGTACTTGTTAAAATAAAATGACAATAATTAAAGTAAACTGCCTAAATACTCTAACATAGTCAAGAGCATTGATAAAATATTTCATTTATATAAATTAAATTAAATTACATTTAAATACATTTATTTAAATTCATGAATTAAAATGTATTTATTAAACATTTATTTGAAATCTTCCAGTTAGGGGAAGGGGGGTTTAAAGCAGTGGTCCCCAACCTTTTCCGGTCCAGGACCAATTTTTTCACAAACATTCAGCTGGGATTTTTAAGCTTCCGGATTTCTGAAAATCTATTTTCAAAATAAAATGCTACTAAAGGGAATTAAGTTTGACGTAAAAAAAAAAGATCATTGTATTTTTTTCAAACATAATGAAGATTCAATTAAAAAACAAAAAAAACAAAAGTGTTGATTTGTAGAAGTCAGATCAAATTGTCAAAGTCTTCTCACAAGGATGGCAGACAAAATGGCGATCGTAGATATAAATTGTGACTTCCTGTTTCAAGATTCAAGATCAACTTTATTTATCGCTGCGGGGAAATTCAGTTGTAGAAGCAAACACAATTAAACTGCTAAATGATCAATAAATTAAAAGATCAATAAAACGTAATGATCTTATAAACATATGTATACATAGCTGCAGAGATAAATATAAACAAATGTACACAAATAGCAGCAGAAGAAAGACTAGATACACACATGTACAAAGATGTGAAGAGGAAAAAAAACCAGATCTACGGATGATTTACGGATTTACGGATCTAGACAGGCAAAGCCGAGAGCTGAATGCTGTTGATACAATTTTATGTAAATAATAAAAGGTAAACTTGCTAATTTCAACAGAAAAATGTACAATATTCCTTTGATAAGTGTCCTGCATTTTCACTTCCTGTCTCAGATCATTCACAAACCAAAATACAAATTTGAATAATCCTTAAATATTGGAGGTTCTATTAAAGATATCAACCTTTCATTTGAGCAGGTATCATTCTTTTTTGATATATTATTCGCACATATTTTAAGTGCGATAAAGCAATAAAACTGATGGAAATTTACGTAATAGGTGCAGACTGCTGCATGTTGGCTGCAGGTGTTTTAACTGCACACAAGGCTAAATGTAGTTTTTTTTTTTTATGAGATATTTGTTGTTTTGGGGGGTATTTTATATATATATTTTTTGATGATTTTAAATGATTCTGATCATTGTTAAGACACGTTTCTTAACAACAAAGAGAAGCTACGTCAGAAAGTAACACAGCAGTTATTAGTTTTTCTTTATTGTCAGACACGTTGAAATCTTCTTACTTTCTCTCTGTTTTTAGTGATTTTGTGAACATGTAAAGAAATCAACTTTAACTGGACAGAAAAGATCTTCTGCAGATGATCTCATCAAGCTAGCGTTAGCATTAGCATCAATTAGAAGAAGAAAATCTGAATGACCCTAATAATCAAACCAGCAGCATTTAATGAAGTTCCTTCGTCTATGACCGGGTTGTAGAGAGAAATGATCCACGACTGGTTTAATATCCGCAGGTTTTGGGGAAGCAGCTGTGGAGCGTCCTGCAGGAGGAATCTAAGAGGGGAAACAATACAACCAGGTGGGACATTTATGAAATAAATACCGTTACCTTTTATTATTTCCGTAAAATTGATTTAAAGAAGTCACTCTGCACACGCGCCATTTTGTGTGACGTCACGTGAAAAGGGTCTATAGCAGGGGTCCCCAAACTGTGGCCCCCTCCACATTTAGCCCGGCCCTTCAAACACCATCAGACGTATACGTTTTTGTTTTTTTTTTCTCAGTCTCTGCCTGAGTCCCATATGAGACCGTAGAGTAGTTTGTTGGTCTAATTTTTAAAATGTTTTATTTTTTCTGTGAAAAATGGGTTTATAATAATGGCCCCAATTTAGCTCTATACCCTCTTCATCAGCCAAATTCAGCTTACAGCATTCGCAATAAAATTATTGCAGGTAATGCTATATATCTAGTTCATAATTATGTAAAGAAGTCACATTTTTAAAACTTAATTTTAGATTGTTCAATAAATGTTTATCCTGTTTGGCCCGCGACCTAAAGTGTGTTTGGATTTTACCCCCCTGAATGATTGAGTTTGATACCCCTGATTTAAACCAAATAAAAATGTGTATTTTATTTATTTCAATCTTTATTCACTAATCAGTTCTCCACCTTTAAAGGTTCAATGCATTCATAAAAACAAACGATACAGAAAGATCACATAATCATCCAAAACTGAACAAGAAATCAAAAAAACTCCACTTTCCCAACCTTTAATAGTCAGAATTTAATAACAACATTGAATCATTGACAGAAAATAAAAAGTGAAAAAAAAACACACCAGCCAAATTAATTGAACCCTTTAACACCTGAGGCGTCACCGGTGACGCTTAAACACAAATTCTTTAACATACTGGAACTTTTTAACTGTTAAAGTGTAATTCCAGTAGATTCTGAAGGAGAAAAGCCGCTTTTCTCCTTCAGAATCTACTGGAATTACGTTAGAAAAGTCACCGTAAGTCAAAGAACAAACACTAGAGCTCCGTTGTTAAAGGGATAAAATATACCATCACAAGTCTTAAATACTTACATGTGCATATTTCTAGAATTAGTCATACATGGAGTATAAAAGTAATAAATAAAAGTGGGTATAAAAGTTTGAAAATATACCTACAAAACGTTTTCCTGCCCAGTCCAGGTGGATGCATAGTGTACAGTCTCTCGGGGAACTGGAGGGAAAACAAGCGAAGGGTCATGGGAGCTCTGAAGACATGACCAGCAGCGTGCTCGGAAACACAATTCTGCCTAATTTATTTGGAAGAATCCGGTGAATCCCAGCGTCTCGCGGCCAAAATGACACGGCGGCTCACGCACAGGTTATGACTACCAGGGGTCTCATTGACGGCTGCAGAGCAGAAAATGCTTTGGCCGTCTCCTCGGCTCGCATTCACTGCAGAGACACGGTTGAAAGTCCAAACAACTGGAGAGCTTTACGGTCATAAAACGAGAACAAATGTCTGAGAAATCCACAAAATGTAACGTTTGAAAATCGGTTTTTAATGAAGAACTTTTTCATGTTTCTCAGTGAGTCAACTGTGGAGAAATGTCTGTGGATTAAGAAAAAACATTTTGCTACAAAAAGTAGAAACATTTCAGAGTTGCTTCGGATACAGTAAGACATGGAAACACGCGGCGTGAAGACCGAGCGATATCCAGAACACGCCTCAGAAGGCTGCAGTCTTCAGAACAAAGAGTAAATGTGAGCTGAAGCGAGTGAGATAACACTGTTGATGGGTTCAGAATGAAGTCCCAACGTATGGAGCGCTATAACGGAACGTCGGCTGGTGAGGTGGAGGGGGTGGGATTTATTTACAGCCTCAAACTGCTGTCTAGAGGAAATCCAGGCAAAGTGTCGTTTCCTGGAATTGTTCACCATACAATCATTCCATTTTTAAAAAACAATAACAGTAGAGTGACTCACATGTTGTTTAAACCAAAACCAAATCCAGTGACAAACAATGAGTACACATCTCTCTTCCACTGCAGATATGTCACATCCAAATTCAGATGTTGACATCACTCGACTCTCGTGTGCCTCCAGGTTCCAGATCCCAATCTGGCTTTGTGCTTCTTCTGTAAAAGTCAAAAAGCAAAACTTCCTCCCTTCTCGGGTTAAAAACAAAGCAGGCAGCCTGCCAGTGTGAATACATTAAAGACAAAAAAAAAAACATTAGAAATAGGCGTTTCTAAGCAGGTGAATAATCAAATTAAAAAAACATTTCGATTCGTCAATCATTACTTAATATACGCTCAATCTCCTCTAGTCTCTTCAGGGCGGCTGCCCGTTTCTCTTCTATATCTTTTATATCTTTAGTGGACTTATACGTAGTCCTCTTGCCCGTCTGGCCACCATCTGAAGGTTCTGACTGGTCTGCCGCCCCACCGGAGGATTTCCGGGCATTCTTCTCCCCCTTAGCTGCCTTCCCAACAGCCTCGGCACTCCTCCCTTCCTTTCCAGCCACGGCAGTCTCGTCAGCTGCTTCCTTCCCGCCCTGTGGCTTTTCCTCCTCGGCGGAGGAGACCGATGCTCCCTTTTCTGAAGAAAGAGCGTGTCCCGCTGCGCTCATGGCAGCCATTTTATTGCGTACAATGCTCAAGTGGCGGCGCACGTACTCCTCGTTGGGTGCGAGAGCCAGAGTTTCCTCTAAGCAACGCTCGGCGCGGGGTAGGTCTCGCTCCTCAAAGTAGACCACACATAAATTGTGCTTGCCTTGAACGTTGGTGGGATCCATGCTCAAAATGCGCTCAAAACACGTCTTGGCTCCTCTGGTGTCCTTCTTGTGGTTCATGAGGATGTCCCCCTTCAGGATCAGGCCTTTGATGTGTTCGGGATGGTGCTGGAGCAGCTCGTCCAGCACCGGCAGAGCGTCCGTCTCCCGCTTGTTCTGAGAGTACAGCAGCGCCAGGTTGAAAAGGGCACTGCGGAAGCCGGCCTGCAGACCGATGGCTTTACGCATCCAACGTTCGGCTGCGGCGTTTTCATTGGCGTCCATGGCCAGCATGCCCAGGTTGAAGTAACCGTTGGCGTCGTTTGGCTCCTCCTCCACATACATGAGGAAGCGTCGGTTGGCCTCGGGCCAGAACTTTGGCTCACCTGCAACCAACAAGAATAAATATTTACCTCAGTTTTCTAATTATTATTGATTTGAAAAAGTTTATATCAAAGCAAATGTGAAATACAACCAACAGAGGTTTACAACCAAGATATGTCAGACATGGGAAAATCAGGCATCGAGTTATAGATTGCTTGAAATGGAGTGGGAGGAAGAGAACTTATATAACCATTTCCTTTACATGAATTATCATTATCAGGTTTATAACTTCAAATCAAATATTTATACCTTACTAACATAGATTCAGGTCATTAAGAATCCTTACGTAACAATAAATCACATGACTATGTGAGTAAACTTAACAGTATGTCAGACTTTATCGTAACATGTGCAGATCAATCATCAGATGGCGACGAGGATCTGGAAATATTTGTCTGCTCGTGAGCCAGAACCAGAAAAGGACAGAAACACAGTTCCTTATAATCAAGAGTCCCCTTTCTATAGATGAATTCTGGTTGTGCTTCCTGGAGTTAAAGTGATTTTGAGAGGTCAAAATGTTTGGTTGGGTATTACTGTCAAAATCCTAATGCGGCTACATACTTTTTTACATTTTTTTGTTCCTTTTGCAAACAAGGTTTGGAGTTAGCGTAATCATAGTTTCATTTGTTTTGTTTTTCTTTAATCTGTTTTTTCCCACATATTGCAAAAATGGTGGGGGATTATGGGTATTGTAAATATGCTAATGTAGCTGATGCTTCTAACGTGGCTAACGTGTTTTTAGTCACAGTAACGTTTGTTTTTGCGGCTTCAGTTTGTTTTTTTATGTATTTCAGACAAGGTTGGGAGTTAGGGGTATTGTAAATACACTCAAGGTGCATTCACACAGAACGTGATTCGTGGGACACATTGGTCTGGCTTTCCTATCTTTCACCACATGGCGAATTCACTGCTCACCGCTTGCATGAGCTTGAAGAATGTGGGAGGAGCTACCAGCCAATGTTTTTAGGATGATCGCTATAAGGAACTGTGTCTACAAAAACAATGGTGTCTCCATGTTTGGGTTTATGTGATTATTACATTAAAAAAAAAGAAAAAAAGTAACATTTCTCTGGTGTTTCTGTGGCTGAGCTTGAAGGCTCGCTGTCTCGTATTTACCAGAGTTTAAACAAATAATATTTTTTTAACGTCTCGATGAGGCTCAAGCCGGCAGCCGGCGCACCTCGCAGCGGTTCTCTGTCTGCTGGCATATCCAGAGAGAGAGCTCTGCCACAGGAGCGAAAGCCGGCCAGAGTTTATCCCGCCTTCACCCCAAAGTATCCGGATAAGCTCTGGTAACCCTGAGGCTACAGTGGGTTAAGGAATTAGATGGAAGTTCAGGACAAAAACACTCACACTGATTAATATTGTAATCGCTGATCGAGTCACGTGCTTCTGATAAAAACGTACATCTACAAACGACCTCAAAACATTCCAGATCTAAACCCAGCAGGAACACAAACCGTCAGTACACATCGTGCAGCGAATAACTGAAAAATCCAGCCCTGCTGCTTCCTGAAGTGTGAGTGACTCAAACTATGAACTCGGGTGAGCCTGCAGGCTTAATTTCAAACGAAAGAGCCAACATTAAGTGCTTTCACTTCCTGTTAAACCAGACTTGGTAATTTAATGTTTTCTTAACAGTGACACAAAACAGGAGCTGACAGAAACCTGGCAGAAACGGGCTTCATTTCTTAATAACAGACACATTTCAGGTGCACCCGAAAGGTAAACGCAGGTTACTTCCTTCATTAGTGCTCACAAAGTCACGTACAAGTCAAAGGAACTGAGGCGTGATTTTCACTGGACCCTTCAGTCAAACGGCTATTGCTGTTTTGGTTCAAGGGTTGTGTGTGATTCAAACTGTTGTACCTGAAGGTGAATGTAGTCAAAGCTTTTCATTTGAAGAGACACATGCAGGATCAGTAGCTGCCAAGAGGCAACAGTAGCATGTTATTGATGTGGTAGAACAGGAAGGGGTGTCAAACTCAAAACAGGGGGCAAAAATCCAAGCTGAATCTGGCTGCTGAAGATACTAGTACTGATTGCAGATGATGCCAAAATTGATAACTAAAAACGCCGAAGCTGATAGCTGAAAACGGTGACGTTATTAGCTAAAACGCTGAAACGTTAATGCCAGATTAGCCTAAAAAAGCAAACAAAAAAAATGAAAGTTTGGCAAAAACAGCTAGCATATAGCTGAGAAATTAGCTAAACTCCAAACAGCCTAAATTACAAACAAAAAAGCCTAAATTAAAAAAAAAAAATCAGCTAGCATTTAGCTGATACATTAGCTAAACTCCAAAATAGTCCAAAAAATCATAGTAAATGTCAAAATAGTCCAAAAAGCTAGCAGAATGCCAATTATTAAAACTTTAAAACCGTAAGTTTTTAACATAATTATGAAAAATAAAAAGGCAAAAATATTATCCCAGAACAAATCTATTTGAACCTTAAATAAGTTTCAATATTTAACTCTCCATCAAAATATATTTTGTCAAAATTATACAAGTCAGACATGAGCGAAAGATAACATCAGACCGTTAATAATAATACAATAAAATGATCTTTGACTTCGACACGTGTGTTCTACAGGGATGAGCGATTTCATTTCATTTTTACAAAAATAAAATGCTGAAGGTTAACACTTTCATAAAGGGCAAACAGTAAACCTGAGCTCTGGTGTCTTTCAGCGTGGTGATCCCGTCAGTATTTCTCACTGATTCTCCAAAACCGGAAAACAACTGCAAAAATCCACTAGCATCGCACCCTTCTTTTGTTTTGCAAGTAATTCAGAGCCTTTGCAAAAACATTCTCTAAATGATACATTTGGCTACCCAGGAACAATCTGAGGAGTTGAGCGGATGACAAAGCAATGAAGAGGATAGAAAAAAACCAACCAGTGGACCTGCATATGTGTTCATTTGGACTAGTAAATGCATTCCAACGCAACAGTCGGTAAATGTTTGTTTAGATGGCACCTTTATCAGATAAAATCACAGTGTAGGAGAGCATCCAATCAAACAGCATACAGACACAGGAATTAGAACAATCAAACAAGTCATTGGACAGGTTGAAACAAAGATTTAGTGACAGTTTAAAATCCACTAGAAGCTCTTGTGGATACAAACGTCATGACCTTTGTACTGAGTCGACCTGTTGAAAAGACAAAGACGGCGTTCCAAACAGCTTCGAGGGCACGATCTCACAAATGTATGCAAGGCTCCAAAAACAATCAGCCCTAAATTTGACTAGGAGCCTATGTAAAGAGGACAGGAGAGGAGTTACATGAGGCTGTGTGTCGGCACCTGTTCAAATCCATCGTCTAAAACAGACTTTTAAACAAGTTAAAAGCCGATTCTAGAAATCTAAAGAGGAGGAAGTAACAGGGATGCAACAGTTCCCTTTCCCCACGATTAGTTTAAACCTCTGTCTTTAGGGCTCAGTTTTGTTTTGGTGCAATATCATTTTTTGTATTAGAAGACGAAAAAATGTTAAAATAAAAATGTATAAAATTAAAAACGTTTGGTTTTAAGACGAGGATTGTGTCGTTCCCACTGATTAATCATCTCCAAATAAAATAGATAAAATGGTTTTTAATTAAGCCACATCTCTCTAGTTATCGCCGTACGACTCACCGGATTCCTGCATGAGAAGTGCTGAGTTGAAGAGAGCCAGCTTGTGGCGAGGGCTGAGCTCCAGGGCGTGGTTGAAGTTCTTCAGGGCCTCGGCGGGGTCCTTCATCTCGATGTTGACAATAGCCAGGTTGTACCACAGATCTGCATTGGTGCGATCGAGATCCAGGGCTCTGAGGTAGGCGTCCCGAGCGTCTGTCAGCTTGTTCATCTTCAAGAGCAGCTCCCCTCTGTGTCAGAGCAGAATCCAGAGGAAATTCATCTCCTTTCCCAATGAATGTTTACGATGGTGAAAGGGTCAAAGTTATTATAGAACGAGGATCACATAATGCAGGGGGTTCAGAAATAAAGAAGCCAGATTCTGAAAATGAGTTATTTAAAATAAAAACTAAAATCTTGTGCCATAAAAACATAGTTGCAGCTAGAGCTGGACAATATGGAAAAAATTTTATATTGTAATATAAATTATTTTATATCACAATAACGATCTATATCACGATATAAAACAATAAAGTACATTTTCAGTTGTTAAAAAAAGCTCTCGCTAGTTTTACTTTGAAAACAGGAAGCTTCACTTTATTTTAAAGAATTGTTAACTTCTGGTGACTGGAACGCCGCTCGGCTTTAAGTTCATAAATAAAAATCCAACAATAATCTGTATTTCGGAACAATCTATATTTTACTCCATGATAATTAACTACACTCTACTATATTTATAAAGATGGTGAATCAACAATTTGGACGTCAAGATTGTGAATATTCATACTCGAATTTCCAGGAGCAGATCGTGAGAATCCGATTGCTCAGATATTTGTTTCAGTTCAGTTCCTCAGCTTGGTTCATCTCATACTTATGTTTATTTTCATGGAGTTTCCTTGAGTGGTAGAAGGTTTGTTGTGTTAGCATCAGCGCAGGAATAGCCTCCTAGCATAATTTACATGATACTGTCCTCTGCTCATCGTCGGACATCTTGAATCCAAAATGTAACCAAATCCCAGACGTTCCTCTTTTTAGCTGAAAGTGCTTCTTCGTGTCAGTTTCAGCATCTTTAAGCTCTTCTGTCCATCGTTCTGCACTCGTGTTACGTAACGTTAAGCTTGTCGTAAAACTCGCGTAAGTGCGAATTAAAGAACGTAAAGCAGCTTTAAAACCACAAGACGGAGTTTAAAGAAGAATCTCTTTTTAATTTATCTTTGTTTTCCCTTCTATACATTTTTTGCATACACACTGACGAGGTTCAGACTATTAATAATATATTTGGCATAGAGATTGACATGTATCGTCATATCGCCCAGCACTAGATGCCGATTTTAGAAGTTCATAAAGATGAGAATAAATCTGAATTCAGGACGTCCTGCGCTTCAAGGCTTTTGAATTCGACCTGTGGAGAGTTCAGATGATCTTGCCTGCTGATGTAGGCTTGTTTGAAGTCTGGTCTCATGCTGATGGCTTGCCTGTAGAGCTGGTCGGCCTCTTCCAGCCGGGAGTCGTTGGCCCGGATCAGGTTTGCGAGGTTTATGTAAACATTAAGATGGTTCGGGGCCACGCGCGTTGCATACTTCTTACCTGGGATAACCTGACAAACATCAACAGACAAATATTGTTTGAAAGACATCCAATCAACAAATAAAACAAACAGCAGAGGACAGAAATACAAAGAATTCTACATCTGGAACGTTTTTTCTGACTGATTTAAATGAGTAAACTGCCAGTTTGAGTCTAGGAACAATCCGTCTGGGATCAAACCAAACAGAAAATTCAAGTCCTTTTGCTGTGACGAACCCGAAAAATGGGAAGCAGCTGGAAAGATGTCAATCAAAATGATTATAGGTCTCCATCAAGATGCCAGAGAAGTTAAGTATCTGCTGACTGAGACATACGAGGTAAACAAAACGCTTTCATTCATTTGGAAAAACATCCCGAGTGACTCTGAGCTGCTCAGTGCCAGAACACAGGCGGAGTCATGTCTAAAAAGACGAGGGCGGGTGAAGACATGTTTCAATCATCTGCTTCAACAACACGCTAAAAGATTATTGCCCCACACAGATTCAACAAAAGCACTCAGACCTCATCACACATCAATGACAGGAGCGGCTTTCTAGTCACGAACCTTAAGGGAGTATCTGCTAAAACTACCCAAAGGAACATTTTAGCACAAACTGTTGATCTTGGCTACAAGAACAAACATGATACAGGAACATTGATTGGGTCTATGAGGGAATTCCCTTTATTGTACGAGCGCAATGAAAGCAACGATTTCCAGCAGACTTCTAAGGAGATCTTTTTACCAGCTGCTCCACTGCACTGACACCAATTTGGTACCAGTGAGAGATTGACTATATAAATGAGAGTATCAGTGATGATTCACACATGGACAAAGAAACAAAGAAGTTAGGCTCAACCAGAGTAAATAATGATGGGCTGTTACCTGTGGCATTAAGGATTTGGCAACCAGGTAAGCTTCTTCTGCCTCTTTGGAGCGGTTCAGGTTCTTGTAGGTTCTTCCAACATTCATGTGAGCGCCTATATCATCTGAAACGATGTAAAAAAAAAAAAAATGTACAATGAAAAGATTTCATTGACCCTTTTACAGTGTTCCCTGGTTTATCGTGGGGGTTTTGTTCCTAAATATCCATTTATTGCAGGTTACAGATGACAACCATCATACCGTACCATCATCGCAGTTTCAAACACAGATTTTTCTCATATCGTGCTGGCCTATGCCCGATCTGTGCTGTAAGAAAGCCTCTCTGGGTTCATTAATGTCAGCGTGGGAAAAGACTGACCAAAACACTCATGTCAGGTCAAGACATCATTCCTGAAAGCTCTAAAGAAAGACAGTAAAATACATCTCACATAAATAAAAACATGTTTTTCTTTTAAAGCTAAAAGGCACCTGGACTTTTCTACCTATTATAGATTATGGAGATCTGCTTTCTATGAACGTTGTCTCAGTAAAGTGATTCTGTGTACCACGCTGCTCTAGGTTCATCACCGACTGCTGGTCTTGAGCTAAACCTGACAGTGGGATGGCCTTCTCTGTTAATTCACAGGTACAGTTTTATTTATTAAGCTACACTTGGACTTCAGCCTGATGACATTTGTAACCTCATCCCACAGAGACATGCTCAATCTCATGCTTTGGGTTCCAATAACCATTTGTTACTCTGTTCCTTCCGTCCGCACTGACCTTGGGAAAAGGGCTTTTTTCTGCTCCGCTCCGTCCTCGTGGAATACGCCTCAAAAAGACTTGAAACTAAGAGAACTTATCTCCATAACTGCTTTAAAATCTGGATTATGAGCACTTTGGACCACTTAGATTGAACATATTTTAACTAGAGCTGTTGACACGTTAAGGCGCGTGATTAATAGAACTTAATTAATTTGTTAATATGTATTAAGGCCCTCAGGCGTCCTGCTGTGCAGCTGTGAGGTCGGCGTAATAAAACTCTTTTTTTACCTCTGTTATTTAGATTTTATTAAATTAAGGAGAAAATATGGCATTTGTTTGTAGTTTTTGGACAAAAGTGATCTTTTATTTTAATAAATAAGGTGGAGCACGAATGTCTGTCTGACGGCTGTAATGCAGCACCAGCAGCGCACCTACTATGGGGGGGCGGAGCCAAACGGAGCTGTTTGCGATTAGAATCCATTTCATTTTGGGATGGGGACCGACATGAATGTCCCACAATAATGAGCACCAGCGTTGTCTAAAAACTGCGAAAACTCCACGGTGCTCAGAGAAAGTCCCGCCCACCGACATTGTGGGAGGTAAGCAGTTAAGAATGGACAGACACGCCCCCACCTGGGTAGATTTCAGTCGAGCCAACCTGAAATCCAGCTGGATCAAACTTCTTCCAAAAAAAATTGTTTTATTATTTTCACAAACTCAATATAGACAATGCATGAGGGAAAAAAAAAAAGCTGGAAAAAAAAAAACAGAATTCCAGGAGAAATGTCAAATCGACTAATTTTCTAATTTTTGGGCTGCCTGTATTGCCTGTATGCCTTGTATTTTTCATACAAAAACATATTGATTAGTTTGTTTAAAAATTTTATTCTTCTTATATTTATAAAATTATAACTAAAACTTTCATTCTATGTTGTAAAAACCGTTTGTTAAACATTTTTGGGGTTTCCACAAAAATGAATGGAAAACTGACAAAATAAAGGTAGTGTCACATAGGAGAGGTTGTGCTGATCAAAATGATCCCAAATAAGCAGGTAGTGTTTCAAACTGAAAATAGTAGACAAAAGTTGACAAAAACTGAGTTTTAGACCCTTAAAGGGTTCAAAAATAATGTGATTTCATATTATGATTATTTGCAGATGAGTGGCTGGCAAATACTCTAACAAAAAAATTAATAAAAAATGAATCGCAATTAATTTTTACTAGATTTGCTATTAATTCTTTTTTTTTTTTTTTTTTAACAATTCCCGGTCCTAGTTTTAACTAATTAATTTATATAAATTTTGAATCAGGATTGTAACACTGTTGTATATGTTTAACATCTGTTGTATTTTATTGTTGCATTGATTCTTGCCCAGAGGTTTTACATCTCAACGGGAACCACCCTGGTCACATAAAGGTGAATAATTGTTATGAATGTAAAGAGCATTGATGTGAATGTAGCAAAAACTGCACGAGAAAATGTAGATTTGACATCTCTATATAGTTAATTCTATATCAACCCCCACACAAACATGCACAAAGACGAACATGTCCAACGTCTTTAACTCCACTCTTCTAACAAGACAAAGTCTATGCCTTGAGGCTTTCAGCATTAGTTGAACCGTTTTCTGTCTTAGATAATAACAGACAAATGCTCCTTGACTGTCTTTGGTTTAGCGTGAAGAGAGGAAAGCTGCTTCCAAATACACAGTACAGGAAACAAAAACAACAAACTCTTCATGAAATCTGTTGAGCTGGAGTTTTTTGTCATACATCTACAATAACTTGGCCTAACTGTAACACAATAAAACAGCTTCTCAAATAATAAGAGCATCCAGATCAGGGGTCAGAAACTTTTAGCAGTAAAACAGCCGTTTGGGCTCGTTTTCTACTGATCACAACCTACAAGGAGACGCATCGTCTTAAATTAGCCTCTAAGAAATTTGGATTTGCATTCATTACTTTCTTTTTTTAAAATAATAAATATAAATATATGTCTATTTTTTGGCACAACCAAAAGCAACAATATAAAAGAAAGTAGCATCTCTCGAGATTAGTTTTTTTTATGTTTGACAGAAGCTCTAATAACCTGTTTTCAAAATAAAAGATGCTCCTGACCAAACAGAATCAGTGCAGCTCTGAACAGCTAGTAACCAATGTTGTTCAGCATAATAAAATTATCTGTGCTTTTAACTCATAAAAGATCAAACTTTTTACCAAAGTTTTGCTTTGCATATAAAATCTGTTCTGGAGGTAGAGTTGAACAAACAAGATGTCTTCAGGTCAACAGGATGAAAAACCTACAGAGTTTATCATCTATGTGAACCTCAGACATTAATTTATACATTGAACTAATCTTAAATGAATGCTAACTAAGCAATCCTTTCTTTAAAAGAAATGCTGTTTAGTTTTTCTTTTATTATTATTTTTTTTTTCTTTTTGTCTTCAGCAGTCTTACGCTGCTGGGTTTTGTTATTTTAGTTTGGGGTTGGACCTTAGTAGTCTTAGTTTGGGGGCTTTGTTTATTTGTTTTCTTTAGGTAGTTTTGGTTAAGAGAGCTGCTGACTCAGACGGTCCACATGTCTGGATCATCAGTCTCCATGACTTATTTTATGTTTGGTAGAGGAGCCACAATGGAGAGATCAAAGAGCCACATGTGGATCTGGAGCTGCAGGTTGAAGACTCTTGCTGCAGATGAGGGTTTTGCTGCATGAATTCAAAGTTGCCAAATAATAAAGTAAAATGAATTTCAAGCAGAACATGCTGGAGATTTGCTTGAGCCTCTAGAATGGGTCGTTTTTTTCATTTGGATTCAGATAATGACGATTAATGATTCTGAAAATGTTAAACTAAAAGAACAGAGAATGGAGTCCATGTTTAAAGAAGATTAAATTTAAAAAATCCCACGTCGATTGAGACGCCCTTATTTTGTTTCTGCACGACATCATTTAGTGTTTGGATTTTGAGCCAAAGAAGCAGAAAAAATTCCCCATCTTTTCAAAAGAGAAGAAACTTCCTCGTTCTCTAATGACAACTTCTCATTAAGAAAACAAATACAAGAGGGGTAAGCAGATGGAGTAGTCGCATTCTGAGAGTGCTCCGGCCGTATTTGTACATTTCATGCCTTTCAGCCCTCGCACTTCTTAATTCTGTACAAGACTTTTCTTCACATCATTCTAAAATCACCGACTTGACAAAAGGGTCGAAAATGCCTCCAAAAGGACAAAAAGCTGCCGATAAAGAAGACGCTACTGCTAGCTCTAGCCTAACACTCCACGCCATCAAAGCGCTGCTTGAAGAACATTGTGAAAAGCTGTCTACAGAGTTCAAGTCGTCCTTTGACGTAATTAATTCCAAACTGGACCAAAATAAACTTTCATTGGATGATCATGACCAGCGCATCTCTTCACTTGAGCTTGCGGCTGATGATCTAAGCCAGCGCGTCATGGATTTGGAGAACGCCTGCTCCTCACTCCGGGATGAGAACGCAAAGCTAAAGGCTAAGGTTGTTGATCTGGAAAACCGGAATCGCCGTCAAAACATCCGCATCCTTGGATTGGCTGAATCTACCGAGAGCGGGAGTCCCACCGACTTTTTCTCTCAACTGCTCCAGGATTTATTCGGGAGAGAAACTCTACCATCGCTCCCTGAAATAGACAGAGCCCATCGATCGCTAGCGCCAAAGCCGGCTGCTGGAAAGCCGCCGCGTCCTGTCATTGTCCGACTACACCGCTACCAGACGAAGGAGCTGCTCATCAGAGAAGCACGGCGCAGGGGGAAACTTCTCTATAAAGGCCAGCACGTTCGTATCGTTGAGGATTACAGCGCGGAAGTGGCGAGTCAACGTGCGTGTTACAAAGACGTGATGGCTGGATTGTACAAGCGGGGTTTGAAGCCGGCTCTACTGTATCCAGCCCGTCTCCGGATAACACTTCCTGGCGGAGCCAGAAAGTGGGTCAATACGGTGGAAGAAGCGCAAAAATATGTCGTGAGCATCCTGAACTTTCCGGTCTTGTTTGAAGGATGTGTTAACTTTAAAAACCAGGCGAATGATTATTATTTACGCAACAATGACTGTTCCTTTCATGCTGTCAGTGCCATTCTGGGGGATGGTTTTTTTTTTTTTTTTTATATATAAATTTAAATTCTTTGTATGAGTAAATCAAAGTGGCGCTGCTCTGCTCCAACTGGACATATGTACATAGCCATTGCTGTAGCCTCTTAACGCACCAACCTTGGGATATCTTTTTTTTTTTTTTTTTTTATTTATATTTGTTAAGTTATTCTGAGTGCTCTTGCGCACCTTATTGTGATTTGCTAGTTCTTGAAGACCTGTGAGATGTCCCACACACTGGTGCCTGTTTTTTTTTTTTTTTTTTTTCTGAGGAGCTGTCTTTCTTCTCTCTTTATTGGCCGGAGCATTGGCTTGTGATGTTTTGTCATTTTTTTGGGGGGGTGGGGGAAGGGGAGACCCGGAAGAGAAATTCTTGTAAGATGGTTATTTTACAGAGCTTGCTGCTGTTTGGTTTAGCAGCTGTCTTTGTTGGGGAGGGTGGGAAGGAGGGAATTGTCACTGTCAATATTGCTAATTCAACCTTTGAAAATCTGAAAAGAAAAAATCCTGATTACATGGTCTTGTTGCTCCAATTACTGGGTCTTAAGGATTTCTATATATATATATATATATATTTTTTCTTTTCTTTTTTCTCTCCACACTTTTCTAAGGATGATGTATGAATAATTGTCTCAACTTTACTAGTTGGAATGTTAAAGGTTTAAACCACCCTGTCAAGAGGAAAAAGGTTTTCTCCCTCTCAAACACCTTAAGACCAAAATAGCTTTTCTTCAAGAAACTCATGTTCGCAGCATGGATTCCAATCGGCTCTTGTCACGTTGGTCTGGTCAATGCTACCATTCATCTTTTGGGGGCAAGGCTCGGGGAGTTTCAATTCTTATTAGTCCTGATGTCCAATTTGAGTCACACAATGTGATTTCAGACAAATCTGGACGGTATGTGATTGTTTCTGGCAAATTAATTAATACATTAGTTGTTTTAGTCAATGTATATGCCCCAAATGTGGATGATCCAGAATTTTTCAAAAGGCTCTTTTCTCTGCTGCCTGACTTAAATACATACCAGCTTATTTTGGGTGGGGACCTTAACTGTTGGTTGGATCCTATTATGGATCGCTCATCTAACAATGCTAGCATGGTTAGTAGGTCAGCCAGTCTGGTTCGCGACTTTCTTTCTGAGTTTGGTGTCAATGACATATGGCGTTTCTTGCATCCTACAAACAGAGAATATTCATTCTTCTCACAAGTTCACCACACATACTCTAGAATTGACTATTTCCTGGTGGATAACCAGCTTCTTCACTTTGTTTTTTCCTGTGAATATGAATCGATTTTAATTTCTGATCATGCCCCTCTTACGTTAGCTATGTCTTTTCCTGGTGCTATTCCTGGAAACAAGCAGTGCGATTTAACTCTACTCTTTTATCCGATGCTAACTTATTAATTTTATCGAAAAGGAAAATTGTTTTTTTTTGTGACACCAATGGCTGACCCACAAATATCTTATCTTACTTTATGGCCTACTTAAAGCCTACCTACGGGGACAAATTATCTCTTATATTGCTCGCCTGAAGCGTGAATCAAATAAGGAAAGAAACGAGCTGATCTATCAAATTGGATTGATAGATATTCAATATGCCCAAAATAAGTGCCCAGAGCTATACAAGAGACGAGTAGAACTCAAAACTAAGTTTGACCTATTAACTACCCATCATACGGAGCAACTGCTCCTACGAAATAAGACCACATTTTACACTTATGGAGATAAGTCTGACAAACTATTAGCCAACCAACTCAAAGGCTATAAAGCAAAACAAGCTATCCCTAAAATACAATCAGCTGTTGGTGAAACTATAATGGACCCCTTAGATATTAATACAATCTTCAAAGAATTCTATACTAATCTCTACACTTCAGAGTCCCATGGGGATGCCAGTGACATTTATACATTTCTTAACAATCTTGATATTCCAACTCTCTCAGATGATTCTAGGAAAAAAATGGAAGAGCCTGTATCAGAGGCAGAAATAATTGCGGCTATCAAGTCAATGCAGTCAAATAAGTGTCCTGGTCCAGATGGCTTTCCAACAGAATTCTTCAAAATATTTTCCAGGTTACTCTCACCACTGCTCTGCTCAGTCTTTGCAGAATCTTGTAAAATGAGTCAATTACCCCAGTCTTTTACTGAGGCCTGCATTACACTTACTCCAAAGAAAGGCAAGGACCCTACTGACTGCACATCGTAAAGACCTATCTCACTTCTGAACACAGATGCTAAGGTCTTAGCAAAAGTCCTAGCCCACAGACTTGAGAGGATTCTCCCTACCATTATTTCCAAAGATCAGACTGGCTTTATCAAAGGAAGACAGGCATTTTTTAATACTAGACGGCTTCTTGATATTATTTACTCTGCTCCTGAGGACATACCTGAATGTGTGATCACTATTGACGCAGAAAAAGCATTTGATCGAATTGAGTGGCCTTATCTGCTGGCCGTACTGGATAAATTTGGTTTTGGGCCTGCTTTCAACTTATGGATCAAGTTATTTTATTCCCAGCCCACCGCAAGGATTCGCACTAACTCCCAAATATCAAGTCCATTTAATTTGCACCGTGGAACTCGACAGGGTTGCCCTTTAAGTCCTATCCTCTTTGATTTAGCAATAGAACCCCTTGCTATTGCACTTCGCAGTTGTAAAGACTTATCTGGTATTAAAAGAGGAGGTGTGGAACACAAGGTCTCCCTGTATGCAGATGACCTTCTACTCTATGTATCCAATCCAGTTGAGTCCATCCCTTGTGCCCTGGAACTGCTCAGTAACTTTGGTAGTTTTTCAGGCTATAAATTAAATACTAGTAAGTGTGAGCTGTTCCCAGTTACGGAAGCAGCACGAAGCATGGACTTTAATAATCTCACTCTTAAGGTCAAGCGTGATGGGTTCACTTATCTTGGAGTCACTGTTACCAAAAAATATAAAGACTTATTTAAAGAAAATTTTATAGTCTTATTAAACCAGATTAAACTTTTATTGCGTCAGTGGTCCCCCCTATCGATGTCCCTAGTTGGACGTGTGAACTCTGTTAAAATGGTTATATTACCTAAGCTCTTGTATCTTTTCCAAACTCTACCAATATACATCACTGGCTCCTTTTTCCAGAAATTAGACTCTCTTATATCCTCTTATATATGGCAGGGTAAGCGACCTCGTCTGAATAAAATCTATCTCCAAAAAAACAAAATAGAAGGGGGACTTGCCCTGCCGAACTTTCGCTTTTACTACTGGGCATCTAATTTAAGAGACATTGTGTATTGGTCCTTCTATTATGACCATTCAGACCGTCCTAACTGGGTTACGCTTGAGCTTTGCCAACATAATAAACTTTCTCCTCTGGCCTTTGTTGGCTCTGCATTGCCTTCACATTCTATTGCATCTTTTGACAATCCTGTAATTAAACACACACTGAAGATATGGTTTCAATTCAGGAAACAGTTCGGCCTTCACAGTTTCTCTATTTGGAGTCCTATCACAATAAACCACCTTTTTAAGCCATCTATTATGGATCCAGGCTTCCTGGGATGGCACCATAGTGGAATCACTCGTTTTAAAGATTTACTTATAGACAATACCATGGCATCCTTTATACAACTAAAAGATAAATTTAATCTTCTTAACTCAGATTTTTTTCGCTATCTACAAGTGCGTCATTTTTTTGTTTCACAACTACCAAAATTCTCCACCACCATAGAGACAGACATAACTGACAGGATTCTGTCACTAGATCCATCTAGGAAGGGGCTTATCTCTAAATTATATAACATCATGCTGGACCTTAAACGTCCTTTGGAGGATAAATTTAAGAAGGCTTGGGAAAAAGATATGGGGTTCCCAATATCAGACGATACATGGGACTCTGCTCTTAAACTGGTAAACTCGTCCTCATTTTGTGCTCGACATCAGCTAATCCAGTTTAAGGTGGTACACAGAATCCACATTTCCAGAGCAAGGCTGGCTAATATGTCCTCTACTGTTAGCCCTCTGTGTGTTAGATGCAATCTTACAGACGCCACTCTTTACCATATGTTCTTTTCATGTCCTCATTTGAATGTATACTGGATGGCAATTTTCGACACGATGTCCAGGGTGTTTAATACCAAACTAAAACCAAACCCATTAACTGCTCTTTTTGGGGTTGTGGAAGATGTCACTTTAAGTAACGCCAAAAAATACTGTATAGCCTTTGCCTCACTCCTGGCACAACGTGATATTCTGTTAAAATGGAAAGACACCTCTCCTCCGTCTTATTCGAAGTGGTTACTGGATATCATGTCTTGCTTAAAATTGGAGAAAATACGGTATTCACTTAAAAATTCCCATAATATATTTGAAGACTTGTGGGGTCCCTTTTTAAGAACATTTCCAGCTCTTTATTAAAGTAAAATTTGTAGCAACCGAGCTGCATGTGATGGTTTGTGATGCAGTTTTCAGTATAATTGAGGGATGACATGGCTATGGCAGTGACAAGAAAGGGGGATATTGGTATGGGGTTGAATTTGTTATTATTACTATTGTATTTTGTTTATTTTAGTTCATTTATAATTATTATTATTCTTTCTTTTTTTTTTTTTTTTTTTTTTTACTTCCTTACTAATTTTGTTTACCTCATCCTTACAATATTATGGACACTTGTTTAAAGCAATTTGTCTTTCAGACTTGTGGAACCCTGTAATGGATAAGAATTGTGTTTTTGTTTTATATGCTTGTAAACTAAATAAAAAATACCTTGAGTTAAAAAGAAAACAAATACAAGAAGCACAAAAAACACAACTTTCTAGTTACTTAAAAAAATAAGGTTTTATTCCAACACCCTAAATGAAAGCAAACATGTTTTTGTCTCACCTGGCTGGACACGGGTGGCCTGGAGAAAATACTTCAGAGCTCTTTCGTAACTGTTCTGGTTCTCCAGAGCGTGCCCAACATTATTCCACAACTTGGCATTATTCTTGTTGACCTAAAATGTCAAACAAAAACCAATAAAGTCATTATTATTTCATCTTCTGCAGGAGCATCTATCCAACCACTTTCTAAATCCATTTCAGGTTCACCAGAACCTGTACCTGCTACTGCACAACTCGCCATTTAAATGTCCTTATTTTCTCAAACTAATGATTCATGTAAGGTGTTGTATTTAGATACTTCTCCGCTGAAACTACTTGATAGCTTTCTTAATGACTCTAAAGCAAAATGTGTTACTTAATCCACTTTACCTTCAGGGCAGAAGTGAACAGAGTGTATTCTGACTCCCAGTCCCAGTTTCTGTTGA
This sequence comes from Oryzias javanicus, assembly GCA_003999625.1. Lineage (NCBI taxonomy): Eukaryota > Metazoa > Chordata > Actinopteri > Beloniformes > Adrianichthyidae > Oryzias > Oryzias javanicus. The sequence continues at coordinate 2,809,019 of CM012442.1, read as the reverse complement.
ATGTCTTCACTGCATGAGTGGTTAACAAGACTCCGATCATCAACCAAGAGATCTTCTTCATTTGTCTGCAAACACAAGAGAAAGACTGTCAGCTTAGATTGATTTGACCATATGAAATGAGCCATGTGCACAACACTAACCACGTTCTCACACCTCCTCCACCCAACTATTAGCAGCTTGCGTCATATTTGACACTGTGGTGCAGTATCACATGTGAGTTGAAAACATTTTTGTGTCAACATGATTGATGATGAACTGAACAGACTGTCAGTGGACCCTGGTGGACAGGAAGCAGGTTCTAATGTCCACTGAAGACGCGAGAGGAGATTCCAGCTACTGTTGCACTCGATGATGGATTTGGTAGAAGGTTCTCCGTGTCTCTGGCTGGGATGTTTAAAAACTATTCATTTGAAGAACGAATTAATTCATAGTGTAGTTAATAATCAGTTCATTTTGATTGATCCGATTCACAATCCTAATATGGATCGGGACATCTTTGTCCGAAACTTCCACCAGTGTGAATCAGAGATAAATACCTAATACTGAAGAGTACAGGTGAAGTTTTCCAGTGATATGGCCAAAAAAAAAAAAAATCACCAATTTTTTCCAAATCCGATTTTTGATTTTGATCGATTTTTTTTCCTCCCTCCTTTTATGTTTTTTTTAACAAAGGTTACAAATGACAAAAACTATTTTATTTCAACACGTCTTTTGGAAATTGGCTCAAAGACAAAGTTAACTAAATATAAACTGTAAAAATGTTTGTAGAAGAATGCAGCAGCTGTTTTGGCAGCTACCGCTAGCTAAAGCACCTTATAAAGAGAAATACTACAATCATTGATGCTTCACAACCCCAGTGACCAAAATCTAGTTTTTTACTCAATAAAAGAAATTGAACATATTTTAATGGACAGAGATATATTAATAATAATAATTGTTATTATAATATTTAAATATATATTATTTTACTAAGAAATTTCCTTGGGTGTCATTTAAAAAATATATTATTTTGAATAAAATCAGAAAGGAAGTCACAACAAAAAACATCCTCAGATAAAAAACACTTTTTTTTTCCCCCAAAGGAACTCCTTAAATCTCTCATTAATCTTTACTCTCTGGTTTTCTATGAATGTTCTATGAATACATTTTCTCTCATAAATTATATTTTTTTATTCTCAGCTAAAAAGCCTCCTTTACACCTCAAGAGGAGAACTGTCAGTGTTACCTGTTGCCTAAATGATACTAAATCATAACATAAAAAGATGTTTTGAATATTGGCCTTGTTATCACTGACAGGACGGACGCAGCTCTCTCTCTTTCAGCTCAACAACGGCTCTGTAATGCTACAGACAGACTGCCAATAAAGTTAAAACAAAGTGGATTCGTACCTGTTATTACATCTATAAAAGAGAAAATCGCCGCAGGTCGCGCTGCTGCATCAGCCAAAGCTAAACGCTAAACACAAAGACAATTAACAGAATGGGGTGGTGGGTGGGGTGGGGGTTTTTCGTGGCACGTGCACGGTTTTTTTTCTTTTGTTGGAACAAAGTTTTATCTCTCTCTATCCCTGCCTCACTGAAGAATCTCCCCCGTTCAATACGTGACATTTCAAAACAACATTTTTCACAATATGCATTTTATTTATTCAACACCTTAAGCTTTTCTGCTGCACAAAAATCCCCCCCACTCTCCCCCTCCCTGCCAGAAACTACCTTGCTCCTCCTACTTTAGACGGAAAATGTAAGTTTTAGCCAAATGCTAAAGGCAACCGAGATACTTCAAAATGTAAAGGCACATAAATACATGACTGACAGCTGAGCTGCACTTTACCTGTGTTGCTGTTGTTAATTTGGACGAGTCATTCACTTCTAAATATTTTAATTTGGTTCAGTTCAGATTGTGTTTGACATCCAGCTGCCAAAACTTAACAGGACTGTTTTAAATTGTTGCAGTTCCTATAAGTTGTCATGTTTACATGTTCTGTTTAAATGTTATTCTTCAATATGTGCTAAGAACTGTACACTACAAAAAATCTGAAATTTTTCATGACATTTCTCTTTGCAAAATAAATCATCATCTTTGAAATCGTAGGATTTCAGGGTTCATTTTTTCTTGCTAAATACCGTGACGCTCATATTGAGGTATGTATCGAACCATGTATATATATACATATATATATATATACACAAATGTATTACAGTTTGTTGGGCGAGACTAAATAGTTCCACACATATGGACCCCAGGCCGTAGTTTGTCCACCGATTTAAGCTCTAATTACGTTAGACTCCCATCCAGATCAACCTACTTCTTACTTTTACTTGGCACTGTGGACAGAAATCAGGATCAGTCAGCAAGGCAGCTAGTGAGACCCAAACTAGAAACTGAAATGTGTGAGAAAATAATGAGTACAACAAAAACAAGCTTTGGCTCAACAGCATGTGTGGGGAGAAGACCTGGTACGAGTTAGGCAGATAAAACTGAGAGATGGGTGAAATTAAGCCAAAGTGCCATTTGTTCATGCCAGAGGGAAAAAGGAGTTGTTTAATCTGTGCGAGCGTGAGCTAGCGTGTGTTATGATAACATCATCTCTCAGGTTTAGCAGCATTACTCCTTCTTTGAAGTAGACTTACCCTATACTCGAGACGATCTTGAACCCCTGTGCGATAAGAACGCAGAATCCCATACTAGGCACATAGAGAACTCTCTCCGCCACAACAAAACCCACCGGAAAGAAGAGATTAGACGCTGGAATGAAGGGCAGCACCATGAAGGACAGCGCCTAAAATGACAGACCAAAGAGGAAATCAAGTTCTTAAAGCTTTGTGACAAATGCAAACAACAGAAAACACCAGAGACACATCTTTGTTTTTAAACATGTAAAACAGACATCACCTTTTGTTGTTTTGTGGCATCCTTGCCACCATGATACAATAATAATTGATTTAAAATGGCTGAAGCTTATTTATTTTTATCAGATGAGCTATAATATGTCATTCACCCCCTATGTGTTGCAGTAAAATAGTGTATGACCAACAGCTTGCTTACATGGACACAGCAGCGCATCTACACAAAGAATCGCGGCCCGCACTTCTTTAATGGACAGCTTGATGACAGAACAACTGTGAGCTGATCTGGAGCAGAAGAGCTGAATAAATCTGCCATGGACAGTTCTGGTGATGCCAGTTTCTTTCACTCCAGGTGTTCTGTGGTATCAAAGCAGGTTTTCATTCCAAAATGGTCAAAATAACTGATATTGTTAAGTCACAGTAAGGAGTTAATGAAGGGGAAAAAATAAAACAAGCTAAAAAAGTAAAATAAATAAACAAAGATATACAAAATACTTTAAACCAAAATCCCTTGTTAAACTACTTCAGTTCTAAATACCACTACTAAAAAAAAGTACTAACACTCAACCGTGGAGTTGTTCTGCACTTATTCTGTCGGACCACCTTTACAAACTAGAAAAGTTGCATTACCTGCGATAAAGCTGGTGTGAATGCTTTTTCCTAAATCTGGTTGCTGAAAATGCTGCAGCAATTTACTCTAATTGCTGAAGGGATTTGATGAAAATGCAAAAGCTATTTGCAAAGTTTGTGGAAAGACTTGAAATGTTGTCAAATGACTGTGAAAGACCGCCGATGATGGCCAAAATTTATGAAAAATAGTAAGTTTGCTTAAAAATCCCTAATACATGCTAGTTTTGCAAAAACACGGTGTGATGCTTAAATATGAGCTAAACTCTAAATTAGCCCAAAAAAAACCTTAGTAGCCTGAAAAGGTAGCATATTTCTAAAAAAAGCTAGCACATTGCTAAAATACTAGCACAACTTCAAAACAGCCTAAAAATCATCTGTAAAATTATTCAAACACGTTAGCCTGCTGGTAAATATAAGCTCGAGTCAAAAGTAGCCGAACAAATCTCAGCAGATGAAAAATTAGCCAAAAACTTTAGCCTGTTGCTAAATTATTAGCTAAACTAAAAAAATATCCCAAAAATCTCAGTTAACCGATTTTGCCAAAATCGTTAGCCTGTTCCTAGCCACACTCAACAGTAGCCTAAAAACCTTAGTGGATAACACATTAGCTATAAAAGGTCAGCATGTTGCTAGAATATTAGATAAAATTGGCATAAAAACTCAGTAGATGTAACATTACAAAAATGAGCTAGCATAATGCTAATACAACAGCTCATCGCCAGATTATTTAAAACTTACTGAAAACAATGGTTTCAAAGTGCACAAAATTTTTGAAGAATTTGAAAAAAAATCTCATCTAATGTCCTGAACGAGCGGAATGTTTTGATACAAGATTGCTGAAATCGCTGAAAGCGTGATTCAGTTGTTATGTGGCTAAAAACGCTGTAAAAGGATTCACGCACTTATATCCCACTGATTGAGGCTTTGCTTGCAGAGAACACAATTTTCATGAATTATGGAATATTCTTCAAATTGATAGATTTAATCTGAGCACGACCCAGTAACTGGTCCAAGCTTTGCTGCCTCTGGGCTGTATGGTAAATCCTTTATGAGGATTTTCCTCAGATTTCTTAAAAAAAAAAAAAAAAAGCCCCAGAGCACATGTTAAATACTTAAGTGAAGGGTAATTTAATGTTTATTTTGTCAAACCAGAACTAAATGAAAATAATCTTCATCTATAGAGCAGTCTCTCTTCAGTTATGCTGCTGTGGGCCATCTATAAGTGTATTAGGATCATCCCTTCTTAAGCTAAGCATGCCCCCTCAATCTGTTCAGGTCTCTTCTTGTAGATCAAGATTTCTTCCCCCAGCATTTCTGCTCACAGTAAAAAGCCAGAACAGAGAAATAAAAGATAGAATCAGTATTTAGAGTAATATGCTAGTCTGATGATCTCTCCTTAAAGTGGAATATATTGGCTATAAATAGAGCTATCCTAAACTGAATCATGACTCAGTTCTTATGATTGAACTAATCAACAATGACTATGGATGGCAGCACTAATCAGAAGAAATGTTTATGCACATTTAGACGTAGAAGCCGTAGCAACCGCTAAAACAAAAACGCAGCGTGAGGAAGGCGAGATGGAGACACGTGAACCGATTTCTCCTTCCAAACGTGTTTGTTACTGTCGTTCATGTGATAAGCGTGCGTTCCCTGCACGCTGCGCGCATGCAGCCTGATCGTTTGAAATGAGACAATCAGACTGTTGTTTGTGAGGGCATCATTCGGAGGATCTGCGTTTCATGTGCACACCCCATACATGTGGCATTCAACTGAGTCTGTAAGGAGACAGTAATAACTTTATTACCGTATTCTCCGCACCACAGGGCAAGCAGTATTATAAGTAACCTTGACAACGACTAGAACGCGTTCAAAGTCAACGCCCGAGGGCCGGGTCTAGATCTTTTTTTTGTTATTATTCGCCCTGTGTTATCTTGCACTTAATTCTAACTTGTAAAAATTTGACAAAATATATTTATATGGAGAGTGAAATTTTGGAAGTTATTTAAGATTTACGTTGATTTATTCTGGATTAATGTTCCTGACTTGATATTATTCATAATTATGTTAAAAAGATACGGTTATAAAGTTTTAAAAATGGGCATTCTGCTAGATTTTTGAACTATTTTAGCATTTATTGAGATTATTTTTTTTGGCTGCTTTGGAGTTTAGCTAATTTTTCAGCTACATGCTAGCTGTTTTGGCCAATTTAAGCTTTTTAAAAGTTTTTTAGGCTAATTTCGCAATACTTTAGCTATCAATTTCAGTGATTTCAGCTATCAGCACTATCATCTTCAGTGACCAAATTCAGCTTACATCCTTCCCGCTAGCATTATCGCAGGTAATGCTATATCTAGTTCATAATTATGGTAAAAAGTTACAGTTTTCAAGTTTAAAAAATTTAGTTTTAGAGTGTTCAATAAATGTTTATCCTTTTCGGCCTGTGGCCTAAGGTGAGTTTTGGATTTTGGCCCCTTGTGCGGTTGAGTTCGACACCCCTGGACTAGAATGTTGCATAAGGACACCATACGACATCATCATCCATGCATCATAAGTTAACAATACTTCACGCACGGCAATGGTACGGTCCATTTTTATGACGTCCCTTGAGGTATGAGCCTCAAGGGACACACCTACTCTCTCCTTAACCCTTGTGCTATTCCAGGTATGTTGACGTCGGGACTGGGGTCATCTTGACCCCACACTGAACATTTATTTTTCCCAATGATTTTTAGATTTTCACTAGTGTCTGTTGCAGACATGCAATCCTGTCCACCTTCATCCACATTTGTCATGGGATGGATAACACGTCAGTGTAAGACTTGGGTCATCTGGACCCCATAAGACAGCCCAAGTGTTAAGATGCGGCCTCTTCCCTCTATGACCCTCCATGGGCCTGGACCACCCAAAAAGCTCCTCGTGCAAAAGTATGTGACTTAAAGTTTTAGAGTCTGTGAGTTGCAGTGCATTTGTAATTTGAAACAGAACTCAAGATGGCTCTTGACTGCATCATTGGGTGAGTGTGTGCGTGTTTTCAAGAAAATCATGGTACATCTCCTTTAACACCAGAGCTCCACTGCTCTTTGATATACTCTAACTTTTCAATACAATAATTCCAGTATATTCTGAAGGAGAAAAGCAGCTCACGCTGCTTTTCTCCTTCAGAATATACTGGAATTATCATATTAACAAATTACAGTATGTTAGAGATTTTGCGATAAAGCGTCACCAGCGACGCCTCAGCAGACATTTTTGTTCGACAGATCATCCGTCCCTGGTTTACGTTATAATCAAGAAAAGCAAAACTAAGGGAGATTATGATTGCTTCATCTCCAATAGCACTTTATGTCTTTTTTTTGTCTTCTCACCATCACGACAGCCTTGGCAGAGTTGTGTCTATAGCGCAGACTGTGGTGGGCAAGCAGACCCAGTAAAGAGTAGAATGCCAGGGTGGCCAGGTTCCGGAGGTCCAGGACCGAGTCAATGAGGGGAATGGTGCCCATGGTCCAGTCACAGCAGAGCTCTGAGGGGTTGAGTAAAAGCCAAGCGTTCACAGGAAGAAGGTAGTTGAATGTCAGTTGTCTTGAAGGAGTGGAGCTGACTGCTGCTGGGTTGTCAAATCTGGAAGATGGTAGATAAATATTCACATTAGGACACACTGGCAGCATCAGACAAGTGGAAAAATCTGTACACAGGCTGAGAAAATGTTGGAACGAAACATGAACCTCCAGGATTTTGCGATCGCAACTACTGATGCAAATTCTAGCAAACCCTGCGATTTGTTGCACACCCAGCAACTTTACCTTTTTGGAATATGAAAATGTAAAGATTATTTAATAATTCACATTTTTAGACGCTCTTTGAAAAAATAGACATTAAAAATAATGTAACTTTTGTCGCAACTTCAGGCGTTTTAGGCCACAACAATCATCAATATCAGCCACGAAATCCTGGAGGGTCTGCCTTATCGCCACACTTTTCTTTTTTAATCAACCACACTAGGTATTATTAACATCTTGGGTCTCTAATGCGGAACAGTATGGTCTCAGAGTGTTTCCAATTTTAAATAGACCCATTAAGCCAGACCAGACCGTACCATTTTTGGGCCTTCATAGGTTGTAGGTCCATAGAAAAATGAAACGGACCAGTTAGTGCAGAGCTACTGTTGAAATCTGCTGATTGGCAAAAGGTCATTATGACCTTCTCTGCTCACAGTCTCCCCTTAAACAACAGTGAAGTCCCTCTCTGATCAGCTCCAAAAGCCACGCCCCCTCAGAGGAGATTTTGGCAACAGAGGCTTCAGATCAATATGAAAAATGTCTTTAAGACATTTAGATTGTGGGATTTTGGTTAAAAATGTCATAATCATAATTGAAAGACCACTCTGGGGGACTTTAAAGGCTTTAAACAGATGAAGTACCAAAGGCTTGTGTCTTCACTCCACATGTGCCATGACGGTCGGTACAACTGAACCATTCTAAACCGGTCTGGACCGCTCAGTGGAAACAAGGCTTTAAAGTCCCTAAAGCAACTATAAGCCTTTCAAAACGGAGTTAGCTGTGACTCTTGTGGAGAAGTGGATGAATCGTGTGTTTCTACTTTATTGAGATTAGATTTAATTTAACTGAATTTAAATTAGAGACATTTTACTTTAATGTATAACTAAGACAATTATCAATAATCATAAAATCATCAAACTTGTGTATTGGAAGATTTTTTTTTTTGTGATGTTCACATATGGAAATTCAGAAGCCTGTTACATTTGGCCTCTTTTTAACGTCTAAATGAAACAAATCCACTCGGCGACAAACTCCCGGCTCGATGTGTGGCACTGTTATGGCCTGTGGCTAGAGTTCTTACGGGAAATCTGGAGACAGCTTTAGGATTACTGCAAGAGGATTATGCTACCCTAGCTAATTGCCTGGAATTTTATCTTCACGCTCAAATATCATTAGCTTGAATCTTGTGCAGACAATTTTAAACTAGGTTAAACTCAGTAAGTATTTAAACCAGTGAGAACTATTACCAATTAGACACCAAGTATGGAGATTTCAGGGTTTACAGAGTTCATCTACAAATAAGCTGAACTTTTAACTATTTTCTGTTATTTTCTGCTATGGTTCTAGAAAACTTATTGAGGAAAAAAATAGCAGAAATTCTTCATTTTACAAAAAAATAAAATTACGATATGGGTTTAGATAATGCTCCACAGTGTGGTAAGAATTCAGTCTGCTTCGACAGAGCTTCTGGGTGATGGATAAATGTTTAGCATGACAATTTTTATAAGAGAAAAGCACAAGGGAACAAATTCAGGCATATTTCATTTTTTTCTTTGAAAATGTAACAGATCTGGATCCTCAACAGAGGGAAAGAACATTGTCTTTTTAATTAAACAAAATGTCTTTTTTATGTGAAATCTGTCATAACTCACAGCTATAGTAACTTAAAGTCCCCCATGACAATTTTTTAATTAAAAAAACATTCCCAGGAGTGTTTTAATTATGATTATGAAGTGCCTAACCAAAATCCCACAATGTTAATGTCTTTTAAAAAAAACATTTTTTAAGTTGATCTGAAGCCTAAATCTCCTCTGAGGGGGCGTGGCTTTTGGAGCTGAGCCGAACAGCCACGCCCCTGACCCCCCGTCTGGTTATGATAGCTCTGTGTCTCACTAGCATAGATCTTCATCGCTACAGAAAAATTTAGTAAAGGAGGCTCATACATTCAAACAGAGTCTGTCTGTGACAGTTTGACAGAAATTTAAAAGAAGAAATACTCGGAAATGCAAAAACGAAATGATTTCTTATTACATTTGTTCTCTTTCATAAGAAAAATGACACACATACGTGTTAAAAACACAAAAAACAGGATTTTTATGGACGGGACTTTACATGCTTTCTTAATTCCTGTTGAATAGCCACATTTGTGGTTTTATAAAAATAAATTTGTTTAAAGAAGTTCAATAAAATGTTTCTGTCTGAGTTTTAAAGCATTTAAACATCCATAATTCGACTCTGCAGATTTCACCTATCGCAGGTTATTTTTAGATTGTATCCCCCTCAATAAATGAGGTAAGACTGTATAGAAGAGCCAAAACTGCTTAGAATAAACCTATTCGTTAACTAATATCTGCTTCATTTATTAATGAATTATTGGCAAATGGAAACTTTTTGTGGATTTGACAGTTATTTAGAGCAACATGGCTGGAAAAAAAATTAAAAATATTGTATTTGACTGATACTTTACCAAAATGTCACCAATGTGGACAGCTTAAGAGGTTAAAGCATTCACACTACAGTGATTCTCCTGCTCCTTTCTGTACGTTTTTCAGCTGCTTGTATTTTTGGTATTAATAAACTTTATAGTTTTTGAAATATTGAGTAAAATATGCACCATAGGAAATGATGGAGAAAGTCTTTAAATGTAGTATTTTTAGGTACATTAGCAACAAGTCCGTAATCTTTTTTATTGTAATTAAAAAAAAAAAAAAATTGGCATTGAGCTGTTATATTAGTAATATGTTAGCTCATTTGGGTAACGACTGAGTTTTTTTATGCTAATTTTGAGTTTATCTAATGTTTTAGCAACAGGCTAACATTTTTGGCTAATTTGTTGTCTACTGGGGTTTTTTAATGCTAATTTTGAGCTCAGTCAATATTTTCAGGGGCCTCTGGTCACACGCGAGATGGCGTCAGAATCAATCTGTACCCGGATGCGGAAATCATAACTTTAACAGGTTGCATGAGCGGAAGTTTCCTAAACTTTAGGAAACCCTTTCAAAAATTATATTTTAACATTTTTTTTTCAGAACTTTTAATCAGCTTTTAATCTTTTGAATGTGACTAAACTGTAACTGTTTTTTTTTTTCTCTCTATAAACCAGTTGATTGGAAATGCCCTTTTTTTCTCCAGGAATCAGCTGATCAGAGCTGGGCAAAGCAGTTTTTTTTTCTCTGTGATAGAGAGTGTCACAGAGAAAAAAACGGCAAAAAGGGTCGATGAAAGAAAAAATTAAACGTGAAAAAGGTTGAAAGTTTAAAAAGATATTTCTTTTGCGGCCGGCTCCTGTAGGGGGAGGAACTTCCGGATATTAATTTTCAGGCACCATATTATTTTCTCTGTAGCCAGATTCTCTTGAATATTTTTGCAACATGCTAACTTTTTTGGCTAATTTGTTATCAACTGGGCTTTTTAGTCTAATTTAAAGTTTAGCTTCTAGTTCAGCAACATGCCCAAAGTTTTGACTAATTAAGTTTACAGTGAAATATTAGGCTATTTTGGAGTTCAGCTAATATTTTATCAACAAGCTAGTTTGGCATCTACTAAAGTTTTTTCAGGCAAATTTGGAGTTTAGCTCATATTTAAGGAACACACTAAATATTTTCACAAAATTGGTATGTATTAGAGATTTTTAAGCAATTTTGCTAAAAAATTTGTCAAATATTTTTGTCAACTTCGTCACCCTTTCATAGTTCTTTAATACAATTTCCAGTCTTAAAGCAAACTCCACATTTTGCAAATAGCTTTTGCATTTTTAGCAAACGCCTTTAGCAATTTAAGTAAACTGCATCACCATTTTCAGCATAAAGCTTCAGCAACTACTTTCAGCAAAAAGTATTCACACTAGCCTTATCACAGGTAATGCAACTTTTCTAGTTGGGTTAGTGATTCGTAAAGCAACACCAATAGTCTCAAATGTGGAGACAACAGAAGAGTAAAGTTTGACATCCCAATGAAGGTTATGCAATCAGAGATAAATAGCCCAGACCAGCATGATGAGTTTACATAATCCTGTAATCCAGTCAAGTCATGATTTCCAGAACATTACAGTCCTTTACATGATGATGCTTTTTCGACCAATCGCTACAAACAATATCTGAAATGTAATCCTACTGTGAAGTCTGGTTACCTGGTGAAGACAGGAAGCTGGGACTGAATGACCTGAACTCTGATTATGACGAGCAGCAGCGTGCTGATGATGAGGACGATGAGCTTCAGCAGCGTTTGCAGGAGAGCGTACGGAAAACCATCTTTACCTCTCAGGATTTGCCGCAAAGTGTCTATCAGCATGGGTAGAGTAAACTGCAATGAGAATGAAAACAAAAGAATAGAGTTATCAACTCTTATTATTCTATTCTTGCTTTCCTATTGAACACAACTTGATTTCAATATTAACTTAATCTTCAAATTCCAAATCTAAATTTAACTTGATTTAACATAAAGTGATTTTTTTCCTAAAAGTGGAACTTTAATAGATAAAAATAGAAATTCTTCTAAAACTAACTGAAATTCCTGAAAAAAAAAAATCATACTATAAAAGGAAACTAAATAACAGATTTGATGGAACGTTGCGTTCTATTTGTAAAAAGTGATTTGATTGAGATAAATCAATTATTTAAAACCAGCCTCAGTCAGACGTCACTCTTCAAACTGAAGCTGCTTGGATGAGTGATAAACAGGAGACAATAAGTCAGATGTCACGACTCAACCTTCAGCCAGCTTAACCTGGAAGAATGACTGTGAGTGGTGAGTGAAGGCCTGGATGTGATGAAATAAAAAGACTAACTGCTCCAAGAGGTCAGCAGCAGACAAACTGCTTTTCCTCCCTTCAACTACCATTAAATCTAGACATTTTAAGAAAAAAGACAGTCTACTCCACGCGGGTCAAAGGATGCGGCCCCCAGGTAGATCATTTTATTTTATTGTTATTAATGGTCCGTTGTCACCTTTTGCTCATTTCTAACTTGTATAATTTTGGCAAAATATATTTTTATGAAGAGTAAAATATTGGAAGTTATTTAGGTTAAGATGATTTATTCTGGAATAATATTTCTACCAGGTTTTATTATTCATAATTATGTTGAAAAGTTGCAGTTTAAAATAATATATTCTGCTAGCTTTTTGCAATATTTTGGCATTTACTAAGATTTTTTAGGCTACTTTGGAGTTTTGCTAATATTTCCGCTACGTGTTAGCATTATCTGCAATAATATGATACTGCCAGTGTGAATGCAATTACCATTAGTAAGCTGAATTTGCCCGCTGAAGATGCTAGCACTAATAGCTGACAATGCTGAAATTGATAGCTGAAAACACTGAAGTTGAAAATGCTGAAGTTAATAGCTGAAATAGCCAGCTAAAATATTAGCTAAATGACAAATTAGCCTAAAAAAGAAAAGGGAAATTTGGGTCAGCCAAAGTAGCTAGCATATAGCAAAAAAAAAAATGGTTAAAATTAAATATCCTTAAAAAAAAAGCCTAAATTAGCCCAAAGAGCTAGCATGTAGCTGAAATATTAGCTAACCTCCAAAACAGACAAAATAAATCTTAGTAAGTGCTGAAATAATCCAAAAAGCTAGCAGACTGCCAATTTTTTTAAATTTAAAACTGCAACTTTTTGACATAATTATGAATAATAAAACTAGGTAGAAATATAACTCGAGAAGAAATAAACTTAAACCTTATTTAACATTCAATATTTTACTCTCCATAAAAATATATTCTGTTTTAGACAAGTTAGAAATAAGCACAAGATAACATGGGGCCAATAATAAAAATAAAATAAAATGATTTGAAGGGTTGGGTATAACTATCCAGAAGCTGGATCAGGCTCCCGGGCCTTCACTTTGACACATGTTCTAAGGGCTCCAGTTTTTTTCTTCTTGACATTATTATTTGATTTGTAAAGTTAAAGCTTTAATTTATTTCCAACAGTTACAAAAATGTGTTTGTTTTCATTTGTTCTGTCACTAAATTTGAATCTTAAATGAGGGTTTAAAACTTGATCTATTATTTTCTAAATGAATTTTTGTTGTTAACGGCTAAAAAGTTACAGTATGTTAAAGATTTTGTGTTTAAGCGTCACTGACAACGCCTCAGGTGGTAAAGGGTTAACTCAAAGCCATGTTTACTCCATTAGTCGACGATTTATCAACCATTGAAATAGCACTTGCACTACGGATATGATTTACATCTTTCTGAACTCCAGCCCCCAGCATGGATGCATCTCAGAGGAAGATCATTTCATCAAACACCCAAAGAAATTCATGCTTTGTTTTTTCTTGCTCTACAAGACAACAATTCTGATTGGAACCGTACCCCTTGTGCAATAAACACTTCATAAACACAACAGATGCCGACCACTGTGATCCCCTGCTCTTTGCATAGCGTTGCTGCAGCCACAAGCACAACAGTCAGAGCAATGGGGGTCCACACTGAAAGACACAAAAACAAAGACATGCCTTAGATCTTTTTTTTTTTAAAATATATAATTGGAAAAATGTTTTTGAACATTGCTTGAGTTGAGCAAAACAAGCAGAACTAAAACGTTACTGAAGTTCACATCAGAAGAGCAATTTGTCTTTTTTGGAGTTTTCAGTCTAAGACCCACTCCAGTGAAAATGGTGTCTTTAACATGTTTTTGATGCATTTTTCTGATAAATTAAGATTAAAATTGCATTTCTGAGCTTTTCTTATTCTAATAGTTGTGAATCAAGAGCAGATAAAAAAAGCTCATAAAAAAGAGCGTATTTGTGATGTGGAGAATATGCTGCGTGGAACACAAGCTCCCTGTTCTACAACGGGGAAGGGAAGTGGGGGTGGGGTTGCTCCACACCAACAGCCAATTTACAAATTAACTGCATGCTGCTCAGCAAAAAAAACTATGTCCTAGATCAGGGGTCTGAGATCTGTGGCTCTGGAGCCAGATGTGGCTCTTTTATCTCTTCATTGTGGCTCTTTAGCATCAATGAAAAATGCTAATGATTGAATAAATAACAGAATAGTCAGTTGAGTTTAGTGATTTCTGTTTAGATTTTTAACATGTCAAGAAACAAAGAAAAAAAAAACAAAAATCTATAGAAATGTTCTTTAAATTTGTGTTTTTATGTACATAACTAGTTCAGTAAAAGTCTCTAAAAGTTTTTTTATTCTGGTAAATTACACTAAAGTAGTTCAAGTTTGGAATAAATGTGGTTTAAAATGATTGAAAATGATTTAGAGTGGTATGTTTTTTCATAAAAAGCTCAGTTTATTCAAGATAATGGGGCAGCCGTGGCGGTAGGGTGGTCGACTCACAATCGGAGGATTGTGGGTTCAATTCCAGCCTTGCCAGCCCATATGTCGAAAAGTGTGTGTGTGTGTGGATGGGTGAGTGGAGCAGTGACCGTAACCTGCTTTGGGTCTTGAAAGAAAGGTAGAAAGTATATATAACTATGCACCAGAGATAATGAGCCTTTTTGTTTTAATAAATAGATTCTACTACAATGCTGTTTATTTTTTAGACTAAAGGGAAAATGTACACCAATACCCTAATAATAAAAATAATCGAGCATCAAATAGGGACAGTTGTAATTCAATGATTTAAATATTTAAAAACTACATTTATACATAAATGCTTCATAACCAGATATCATAAATATTACAACGATAAAGTGAGACTTTGTGGCTCTCGTTGGGTTCTGGTTTGTAAATAAAACATTCTTACAGATCCATTCCTCTTACCAATAGAATGATCTGCTCCTGTTGACTTTGTATAAGATAAGAAAGCAGCCAGAAGAAAGATGGAGGACAGAAGTTCAGCTCTACCAACCACTCCAGTGACCTGATGAGAAAAAAGGGACAACGATCAGGACAATGACTCACCCATTTCCTTCTAAAGCAGAAAACATTGTGTAGAAAAAATTTTAATGAACACCTAGAGCAGGGGTATTCAACTCCAGGCCTCGAGGGCCGCATTCCTGCAGGTTTTCCAACATACCCGGATCTGGCATGCTCCAATTGGTTGGACACACCTGAACCAGGTAATCAGTCATGAGTAGAGTTTGGATATCTGGAAATTATGCAGACACTGTGGCCCTCGAGGCCTGGAGTTGAATACCCCTGACCTAGAGACATCTAACCCTAATAAAGAGCAGTGGTAGAAATCCATTTTAACTGTGAGGAGACACTGTCTAAAATGAAAAGTGATCATTATCTCATTACTAAATATCAAACTGATTTGAATGTCGGTGGTTGTTTCCTAAATGTATCGTGGCTAAGTATTTATGATATTTATTTCTTTAACTAGAACAGGGGTCCCCAAACTTTTTCTTGTGAGGGCCAAACAACTGTTTTCTTCTCTGATTTGGGGTCGGTTTGTAGGCTAACGAAAAAAGTGTAGTGATCACAGGCCAAACGTAAACATTTACGGGTTTCCAGAAAGGCACACATAGCCAAATTTAAAACAATTAACTTATATCATCTTCATAGAATAAAATTATTCCAAAACATTTGAAAGCATAACCTGTGATAAAGCTAGTGTGAATGCTATTTGCTGAATTTGGCCGCTGAAGATGCAAGTGCTGATAGTGGAAGAGACTGAAATTGATAACTAAAACTAAAACTTAAACAAATAGCTGAAAATTCTGAAGTTGATAGCTGAAAAGGCTAAAGCTGATTAGCCTAAAAAACTGAAATAAATATGCATAAATTAGCCAAAACAGCGAGTATTTAGCTGAAATATTAGCTCAACTCTGAAATAGCCCAAAAAATTGAGAAAAAAAACAAAATTAGCCAAAACAGCTAGCGTGTCGCTAAAATATTAGCTAAATGCCAAATTAGCCTAAAAACTGGTAAAATGTCTAATTAAGCCAAAGCAGATAGCATAGGGCTAAAATATTAGCTAAATGCCAAATTAGCCTAAAAACTGGTAAAATGTCTAATTAAGCCAAAGCAGATAGCATAGGGCTAAAATGTTAGCTAAACAGTATTAAAAAAAAAAAAAAAAAGCTGAATATTTTAAAAACTGAATGGGCTAAAAAACTATGGACGTCCAAAAAACATGCGAAAGAAAAATAAAACTGTAATAAATAAAGAAAAAATGAATCACAATTAAACCAATAAATATTCTATCCTGTCCCGTCATCGTTCAGACCGCAGAAGGGTGGAATAAAAGTCACGTTCTATGTGGATCTCGATTGGCATTTCTGATAGCGTGTGGGGGGCCGGGCCAAATGTTAAAGAGGGCCTGATCGGGCCGTAGTTTGGGGGCCCCTGACCTAGAAAGGCCTTGTGGTTGAGTGTCCACCCTGAGACTGGAAGGTCGTGACTTCAAATCCATGGTCAGGTCATACCAAGGACTGGCACACAACGCTTCCCCGTTCGACACTCAACATCAAAGACACACTCAAATCATCTTCTGATTTATTTTGAATAACAATGACATTTTGATCATGATTATGCCGTTTTCAGCCAAATTAAAAGAAACAGTGTGCTTATCTAGGACATAGTTTCTACAGACGAGGAAAACAAAGACGTTCACGGATCCGTTTGTCTACAAATCCATGCATCAGAATGGAGTGGTCTGCTTGTGGTCTGCCAATTCTAGCTTCCACATGACTTCTACAAGTTTTTTAAGGTTTCTTTGTTCCTGAATCCAAATGATTTGAATGAAGAAAGACTCAGTCCATCCATTTCCTAAACCCGTTTTGTCCCTTTCGAGGTCACGGGGCTGCCGGAGCCTGAAGAAAGACTTAAACGGAAATTTCAGAAAAATGCTTAAAAACATGTTAAAACCATAAACAGCAGTTTCATCTGAGTGTCTCTAAGGGTTGGATGTTTGAAAAAAGCTTCCTCCTCATGTAGCAAATTCACAGGGCGGGCCACGAGCTGCCTTCTCCGCTCTATTCTGATCGTTCAGATACAGACAAATAGATCCATGAACGTCTTTGTTTTCCTCGTCTGAGCTGGAATCTGGATCTTAACTGTATCTGAGCTATCCACAAATTTTGTTGCAGCGATTATGTGAGGTTAGATGTGTGAGGGTGACGGGAAGTGGGGGAGGGGTTGCTCCATGCCAACAGTTCCGCCCACATGTTGAATCAATTCTTGTTGCTCTGCAGAAACTATGACCTTGAAAAGGACAGTTTCTTACATTTCGGCTAAAAACAGCGTAATCATAAAAGACCATTAGGAACGCTTTGAAGATAGATCAAACATTGATCGGAGTGGGACTTTAAACCCCCAAATGGTTTCTGTGTCCGCAGCTCACTACTGCTCCAGGGGAATGAGTCAAACGCCGAAAAAACAAACACTCGCCTCAATGTGTGCGACAGCTAATGGGACAGTGACTTAAACATTACCCAAAAATCTGATGAAGATTTGCAATTTTATTTGAAAAACAGAAGCCTGCAAAAAAAAAAAAAAACAAACAGATGAGATGTGTAGAATCTCAGTAAAATGTGACTTTTAAAAACTTTGCTGTTAAAATGCAGAAAGAGAACTTCAGAGTCTAACATGTGGCCTTTTAGCTGGTTTAAATTTCTCTGAGTACTGCATGGTCAGGTCTTAGGGTGGGCCTGGTGAAGAGTCTTTCTGCCTAATCTGTAAATGTACTAATTTTTTTCTTTGACAGAATAGATAGGTATGGAGTCCAGACTTTATTTTACTTTGCAATATCTGGGGGCCAGTAGGAAGTCACTGCAGAAGTCTTGACAAAGTGGCACATATAACAAAAAGCTAAACATTAATACTGAGCAGCAACCTGGAAGAAATGTCCTGTTTGCATTAATAGGATCATTTAAACAGGAAGTCTTGTTTGGAAATTCCTGTAATTCCACTAGAAGTCATAATATGCATACATTTGTTAAACTAAAGTTTCAAGAACCGTATAAGAACAAATTTGTTTTAGTTACAACAGAAAACGTAAAAAAAGAAGAGACTTCTCTTGGGTCAAAGAATGACTAGAAACAAAAAGAGCCCTGCTACTTTTGTGTGTGTTTTTCCATCTTACTCCCAGATTTCAAAAGACGAATTGAAAATAAATACTTCACATGTTGAAACTGTCAGTGAGTAAAGTGGAGGAACACATTTCCTCACACAGTAGTCTTTATAGCCAGACACTGATATTTGTGAAAAGTCATTGTTTACAACCAAATGAAGAGTGTCCACTAATCCAAGCCCCCGAATGCAGCTGTGAAAACAAATGTGTTTGGCTAAAATCACCTTGACAGATTTTGTAAAGCCCTTCAGACACTCTTGTAGAAGGTAGACGCTGACAGTTCCATCTGTCAATTATCTAAATGATGACTGCCCTCATGTGGAAGTAACCGCGTTTGGAATTCTACCCAAAAACAGCAGCAATCCAGGACAACGACCAATGTCACACCTGCTGACAGACCGCTCTTTCTCAAAGAAGAGCCAATCACGTCTGCTCTGAGGACCGTATGCATTACAAGAGGGACAAAGGATAAACATGCATCTGGGAACAGCAGTATCGGTTAAAAACAACAAATACAAATAACATCATGCTGGTAAACAGGCATCAAATCAATCTGAAGTGATTGATTGAAGTGATCATCAGTTTCATGTTGTGTCTCTACTGTCTGTCTATGTGTCAAAGTCAAGGCCCGGGGGGCCGGATCCGGCCCTCCGGATAATTCTATCCGGCCCTCCACATCATCTTATTTTGTTGTCTTTAATGGCCCGATGTTATCTTGTGCTCATTTCTAACTTGTATAATTTTGAGAAAGTATATTTTTATGGAGAGTACATTTTTTTAGGCTATTTTGTAGTTTAGCTAATATTTCAGCTACCTGTTAGCTGTTTTAGCTAATTAGCCAATTGTAACTTTTTATCATAATTATGAACTAAATATAAAGTTGCAATGATGCTAGTATGAAAGCTGTAACCTGAATTTGGCCGCTGAATATGCTAGTGTTTATAGCTGAAGATACTGATACTGACAGATAAAAACGCTAAAGCGGATAGCAAACTAAAATATTAGCCAAATGCCAAATTAGTATTAATAAAACTTAGGTTAGCCAAAACAGCTAGCATGTAGCTGAAATTTTAGCGAAATCCAAAATAGTTTAAAAACTGAAAAAAAGCATAAATTAGCCTTAACAGCTAGCATGTTGCTGATATTTCAGCTAAACTCCAACACAGCTTAAAAAACTTTAAAAAAGCCTAAATTAGTTACAAAACTAGAAGAATGCCAATTTTTTCACATTTTAAAACAGTATCTTTTTAACATAATTATGAATAATAAGAAGGCGGGAATATTATTCCAGAATAAATCAGATTAAACCTTAAATAACTTTCAATATTTTACACAGCATAAACATATATCTTGTCAAAAAAATTAACAGAAAAAGTTAGAAATGTGCGCAAATGGATGGCTGGATCTGGCCCTGTGTCTGACTTTGACACATGTGCCCTAACAACAGTGTTTTTTTTTTTTTTTTTTATTATTATTTTGGCCTTAAATAATATAATCATAATTAAAAGACCTCTGGGTACGATCTAGGTGGGTCTTTAAAAGCCATGCATGTTCCTTTATAGTTTTGAATACAAAATAAATATCTAAATTGCCTCTATTTAGACGAAAGAATTAGACAGCATCGAAGATGGTGAGAGTCAAAGACAAACGACCCTACTTTAAAGTGTCTCTTCAGTCCATCAAAGGTAACTCAACTCAATAGAGGACAAGCTGCAAACACTTAGATCAGTTTTACCAAATTAGCCAGACTGCAAATCCCCACTGTCTATGTGTCCATCTGCACAGAGCCAGGGCCAAGCTTCACAGTCCCAACATTCTCCCTCTGATGCAACTTTACACCCTTGAGATATAAATGAAGAGTACATTCAACAGTTTGTGTTAGATAGTAAGAGATTCAGATGGGAAAAAGAAACTCCATTTGAACAGTTTTCAACAGACAACAATGAGGAAAGACGAGGGTACACACAGGGATTTCTTTGTACCGTCTGATCATGAAGAGACTTTCAGTACTGGGGACATAACTCAAAAACAAATGACCCGTTCAGAGCCAGATTCCAGACCGTGATAACACCAAGAGCATTTGATGGAGAAACTCTAAGGGCTCATTTGTGAGGCAAATTGTTCTCATTCAAGAAGTCTTAAGAGCCTGTAAAGATTAGAGAAGACCAGGAAGAAGGCGGTTGCTGTGTAATCGTAGCACTCCAATGAAGGAGGCAGAATGTTCTCTTTGTTTTTCTGCTGACAGCCCATCGGGTTAGCTCTGTTTAAAAGGTTACATTACCGGTCTTAGTTGGTCAGAAAAAAAGTTTCCCAAGAAAGCAAATGAGTTCAAATTAAAAGAATAAACAGTAAATAAGATGTTTGTTGTTACCAATTAAGCTGAAGAAGATCAACTATGTGCTCTTAGTCTTTAATAAGATAATTCTACATTATGAAACAAACATGAGAGAAAAACAGATCTTATTAAATGTGTTAAAAGTGAACAGTTAGAAATGAAGTGTTCCCACAATATATTGTGTTTGCTATCACTGTTTTACTGATCTTTTTTGTACAATTCTACATGTTTTTTCCGTTTTTTACAGCACATTGTGTGTCCTCCATGCTGTCACAGAATTTGATCAGTTTGCCAGATCTACATAAATCTTTAACAGCGATCAGATTTTCATTTTCATTCTATAAAACTGGATCTATTTTTTATGAAGGTTTGAACTTGGACAGTTTAAACAAGAGAGAAAAGTGTAACAATATTCATATCTGTCTAAAAAGAAAAGTGTGTAGTGAGGAGTTTTACTGTATTAAAACATCTATAATCCTACTTTACGGATTTCACCTATCAAGAGTTATTTTTAGAATATAAGTCCTGCGATAAATGAGGGAACACTGTAATCTAAAAGACATTTGCAATGACCAATCTTTCACTATTGTCATTGTGAAAACGCGATTGCCTTCAACTTAAAAGTCCACCTATGACATTTTTTTTATTAAAAAAATGTTCCCAGTAATGATTTAAAGATGATTATGAAGATTTTAGCCAAAATCTCACAACCTATCTGTCTTAAAAAGCCATTTTTCATGCCGATCTAAAGCCTTAGTCTCCAAAATCTCCTCTTAGGGGGCGTGGCTTTTGGAGCTCAGCAGCTCTGTCCCAGAATCCCCCCCAACCCTCCCTGATTATGATAGCTCAGTGTCCCGCTAGCATAAATCTCCACCGATGCTATGTAAAAATGTCGAGCAGTATTGTTTTAAACTGGGTGACTGCTCGGACGAGGAAGAGCTTCTGAACCGAAATATCCCTGATTTACAATCCTTTCCGCCGCCGTTCACATTTCCGTGGTCACATCAAGAAGCTCCGTGGAGTCTGGTGGAGATTTTCCAGCGTTCTCAGCCCTGCTACTGTAAGTATTGGATGAAACTCACACCAAAAATCCAGTGACGGCTGATTTGACCACAGAAACGTGAACGGCGGCTCATTTGACTCGGAGGGGGGTCTTTAAATCTTGCATCATACTAATTTTTCATTTGGTTTCCATGATGAAGGGGTGAGGATTTGAAAATAATTCCATTACTAAAGACAAGGCAGCATTTGATATTCTTGTTTGCAGTCATTTTTCATGCGTTTCATTTTTTATTCTAATTCTTGTTAGAGCGCCCCTAGTGGTGGAAGAAAAATCAACAGGATAGCTGCATCTTCATGTAAGCCGCATGGTTCAAAACCTAGGAAGAAAACAGCAGCTGATAGTCCAGAAAATATGGAAAACAATTATACATAATACTGAAAATATTGGAAATGCTTTCCTACTCAGTTGGTGTTGTGCTCTATGTGATGGAACGCTCCGCACTCGCTCAGCGCAATACTTTGATAAAAGTGTTTATAATAAAAATAAGCTTTATTTATTAAATTGTCCATACAGACCCAAAGTACTGTGCAATAACGGGGTAAAAACATACAGAAAATCAAATAAAATATATTAAAAGTGTACAATTAAATGCATCACAAAAATTACATTAAAAAAGTAAATGGAATGTAGAAGGATAAAAGAAAGGGAGAGAACGTGGGATTTAAGGGAGACTAAAAAACAGACAATGAGGACTCTCTAACGAATTGGAAGATGGTTCTAGAGCCGGGGTAACCAATTCAAATTTCAATGGGTCCGGTTATAAAAATAGCCTTCATACAAAGATCCACTCGGTATATTTAGGGATCATTTCAGTAATATTGACTTTTGCGTTCACACTTTTACAACAGCAAACAGGGACAACTTATTATAGCAAAATGAAATATTTTTCAATAACAATAATAATAATAAAATGTTTTTCGTCTGCAAATTTTGCAAACAAAGTTTCAAGCTTTTACCTTCACAGTGTCACGGTTTAAGGGTCACGGTTCAGATCATTTTTCAGATCAGTAAAAAAAAAAAAAAAAAAAATACAGCAAAAACGACAATATAAAAGCTAAATACTTTTTGGAAACATTTTAAATCATATATTCAATGAGCATATTAAGTATTTCCCACACACAATATTCATATATGCAACATCAAAACCTTTGGTCATCGATGCCTATTTATTAAAACAAAATATTTTTAAACTTAAACATAAAATGTTAAAACGTGTAGTTTCTGATTACATGTACATGTACAAATCTACAAAAGCTGAGAGAAAAGAATGCTTAAAAATATTGTCCAAAAAGCTAGCAGAATGCCATTATAACTTTAAATTTTACTATACTCTGACTCCATATAATATAAAGCAAAGACTAATCGACTGATAATTAGTTGTTGACTCTTTTAATGGTCGATTAGTCAACTTATCGTGGTATCTCAATTGTCCAGAAAATAATTTGTTTTTAAAAAAAAAAAAACCTTGGGGTATTTGACCGGAACTTCTTTTTTGGGTGTGCATCAATAGAATTCTTTGGAGTTCTGCTTATCTTACTGCTGATGTGTTTTTTGCACGCAAATTACACTTCCGGGATGTCACTTTTAAATTTAAAAGTTTCAGACGGTAAAAATGAAGGAAAACGCACTTCTTTGTGTCATGTTTTTGTTCAAAAGCTGCATGTTGTCATAAAAATGGACCTAGTAAAACACTGTGATTAATCACAACCAAAAGTGTGATTAATATTTTTTTAATCGCTTGACAGCATTAATATTTATATATAAATCATTTTACAAGTTATTTTAAGAGCAAAAAATAAATAAATAAATGAAAAACAGGAATTGTCCCAGACCCGATTCCAAGTAACTTTAAAGCCCAAAGGAGTATAACTGTGCTTTTTAAACTGAAGAAAGACTTACAGCCTCGGTGTGGATGGGATGTACAGCAAACATCAAAGCCGCCACCAAACCAGATGTGTTGTCCAGGAACAGCCGGCAAACACGCAAGAAGAGCACGCATACGACGGCGTGTAAAACGACATTGAGCAGGTGGTAGGAAGCTGCACTGAGCTCACTGAAGAGGTAGTTCAGTCGGAATGTGAGTACTGTCAGGGGTCTGTAGGATTTATGGCTCCGCTCCTGCAATGGAACACATGATGCAGGATTACCTTTTTAAACTTAAACGTTGACATATGAAGTCCTGGGAGGAAGTTCTTATTCTTTGTTCATATAACAGCACATAAAAATACAAACAACCAACCTTTGACTCCTATTGGCATGTAAACGAACATCAATTATAACAGTTTTTATTTGCAAAATGTTTAAATGTAGAGCCACGGCTTATTACCTCAGTCATAGGAGTTCCCCAAAAGTCATTAAGGAAAAGGTTGCGAAGAGGGGTTGTGGGCCGGAGGTCTTTGTTGTCCAGGATTGCAGAGACATCATCAAACACAAACCCACATGACAGACTGTTCCAGTAGCATCCCGCCACCAGTCCAGTCAAAAGAACAATCTCCTTCCACGACACGAAAGCCATTTTTAACAAAAGCCCTCATTGATCTCTGTAAAGGAGAGAAAATGGAATTGATTTACAGCAGGGGTCCCAAAACTGTAAGAGCCAAAACACGGTTTTCTTCTCTGACAGAGGGGCCGACGCCAGTTTGTAGAATGACAGAAGAGGTGTAAAAATCACAGGCTGTGTCTCAAAGTTAACTTTGAAAGTTTTACGGAAAAGCCACACATGGCCAAATATTCATGAACCTTTCTGGGATCTTCACCCGGAAAATTTAGTAATTTCATGAAAAAAAACTTTAGGCAAAAAATCTAGAGTTTAAGTAATGTTTTGTTTCAAGAGATTGCTTATCTGCATGTAAAAGTGACCCATGACCCATTTGGATCAGATTTTAATCTATTAGGTGTTTTTTTAATATGACTATGCCGTTTTGAGTAGGGAAGAGTCTGGTGAAACGATATGCATGTGTCTCACGATAACATACACATTACGATATATTCCAAGTTTCTACACAATCAATTTTTCACTTTTCGACACCCATCCCAAGAACTCAGTAGCATTTGTCTGATAACAACAAAAGCAGCAAGGCTGACTGAACTGTAGCTGGTTCTCACTAAATATTAAATAATTATTAAATGTAGTATTTTTTTTTCCCCAACTGATGCAAGTATTGACAAACAGAATATCACGATATATTGTCAAATCGATTTTTTCCTTACATCCCTTGTTTTTAACCAAAATTAAGCAGAAGGGTGGAATCAACGTTTGATGCGGGTCAAGATCGCTTGGCCAGGCTGAGGGGAAAAAAAAAAAAAATAATAATCATTCATTTCTGTTATCATTGAGGGGGCTAGGGCCGGGCCAGATCCGGCCTGCGGGCCATAGTTTGGGAACCCCCTGATTTATAGGGAATTCATAAACTTTTTTAGAGAAACAATATTCAAATGGATGTCCAAGCAACATCACAGTAAGGTTCACTTAAGGTACCACAGTGCAGCTCCTGCTGTCAGTTTTACATACAGTTCAAATAATATCCTAAAACTAAATAATCGCGAGATAGTAAACAGCAAGGTTAACTAGCAAAACCCACTGGTTTGCGTTCAATTAATAAACCAACCAAGAAACAAACGCCTGGAAAACTAGGAAGTAGCAGGAGTCCTGGTTACAGCAGGAATGTCGGACGCTTTGCATGTGGAGCAAGGACAACTACTGAGACAAATACAGCCCAGAAACGCATGCCACAAAAAAACAAACATAGAAAATAAACTCAAACAATCTGCTGCAACTTGACATGAACTAAGAGTAAAGCTACTTCCACACACAGCTAAGGCTAACTAGCTTGACACAAGGCTGCATTAGAAATGCTCTGCCAGCGTTTCAATATTACTCCAAAACACTCAGACTGAGGTCTGGCTAACACCACCGCGGACGACAGCATCAGCGAAACCCACACAAAACACTAAGATATCACATAAAAGAAGTACAGGTTTGCTCGAAATGTAGCTCGTGAGTACCTTGTAGCGTAGCGGAAACACAACTACCACTTCCGGTGCAAAGGTGAAAGCGCACGTTCAAAATTAGCCGAAGGCGGCTAGTGAAAATTTCGGATTTTTACAAGTTTAAATCGCTGTGTTATTGTTGTTAGAGCTCAAATTATGTGTTTGACTGGGACGAGCTTACCGATAATATTATATTTTCCGTTAGCACACAATACGGTAATTTTATTGCCTTTTATTTGTATACTCTTATAGTATCTAGCTGTTTCTCTTTAGACTAGCTGTTGTTGTTAGCGGTAACCTAGCAGCCAAACCTCAGGAAGATTGTGCAGCCTTATGACATCTGCGTGACCCATCATTCACCTGATGTTTTTTCTTTACATTACTTTCCCCCATTCTTTTTGTAGTTTTCTCCCTGAGTACTAGCTACTAACGTTAAAAAAAAAAAAAGAAATGCCAACCGTTCTGGACTGGAAGAAGGTTTCAGGAATTGACCCAGGAATCCTCCTCGAATGTGAGAAAGACGAAGTGGATGGGGTCGTCCGCATGTTTGTTTCGGTAAATATTCACACACTACACTGACAGCCCAGCCACCAGCTGTCTTCTTTTTCTGAAGAAAATTCTTCCTCATAGAAGTAAACAACCTGTTTGATCTAAAGTCATTCAAAAAATTACTTTAAAGTCCAGTTTAAGCAAAAAAAAAAAAAAAAAAAAAAAAAAAAACCTACATTTATTTGTTTAGTGGTCCCCTTTACTTGTACTGCGACTATTAATTCTGCATTAAGTTTATTTCCTCAATGGTTATCCCAGTTACAATTGTGAGACCAAATTAGTATTTGGATGTGTAGATGCTCATTAACAACAACATCATTTATATAAATTTAGAATTCATCCTTTAAACTTAAACCAGCTACACTATCAATACTACATTCACTACATTTTTAGAATTTTTTTTTTTTTTAACAATATACAATTTTTTTCATATTTTTACCCATCCCGCTGAACAACTACATAATAAAATGTTTGTAAATGTACACTTCCTTTTGAGTGATGCTGAAACATTTAAAACAAAATGTTTTTAAAAGATGTCATGAATTGTTTAGCAAAATGTCCCCAAAGGTGTTGTTGGGCATAATGGGGAGCTGTGAGGATTTGGGCTTGCAGTTTCGGCTTATTCTTTTTTTATTTTTTATTTTTTCATTTTTGAATATCCTGTTTCATTTTTGGTCTGAGCTGCTTTGATGCCAGTCACCACTGGGTGTTTTCAAAGCCGATTAGTATATTTCTTCTCTTCTGTTGCATAATTTTCTTGTTTGAATATGTTTCAACAAAATCCCTTTTTTATTTGAAATTTAATTTAGCAAAGATAAAATAAATTACAAACTTTACTTTTTTTTGCCTGAAAGCACGCAAGTAAATCGTTTTAAAGTGTTATTGTAAAGTTGTTCCCATTGATCTTTTAATTGTGATGTAGCTGAGTTTTTTTCTTTTTTTTTTTTTTTTAAGTTTAGTTTTTTTTAGCCAAAATCACAAAAACCTGCGTCATTTTTGTAAAGACGTATTTTCTGAGAGAGTTCCTCCAAAATTGTCCTCTGGGTTGTGGGCGGGACTGCTGGTGCAGACGTTAGCTTTGCTAATTTGCTAGCATTTCTTTTTTTTCACCCTCTATCCTGCTAGCTTATTGTACCTCACAAGCGCAAGCAAACAAAAAAAGGTAAACAATATCAGAGCTATCCAGCCGTACAGTTTAGATCCAGATTCCAGCTCAGATGTTAAAAACAAAGATGTTCATGAATCTTTTTGTCTGCAAGGGGATGTATCAGAATGGAGCTTGTGGCAAGCTGATTATGGTTTGTCCGAAAAAAAGAGTTTTTTAAAAAGGCATTTTTTGTCTGCATCTGATTGATCACAAGTTGACTTGAAGAAATACTCAGAAATACAGTTTTAATCTTCATTTTCTTTATATATGTGCTCCATCATGAGGAAAATTCTCCAGGAATATGTTCACCCTTGTGCTATCTTATGGGGTCCAGATGACACCCCCCCCCCCCCCCCCCCAATACAATCATATGCGATTCCTCCCATGACAAAGGTGGACAGGATTTTATGCTTGCTACGGACACCAGTGAAGATAAAAAAATAATTGAAAAAAATGTTCAGCACGCTGTCTTGTGGGGTCCAGATGACCCCACGTTTAATGTAGACATGCCGAGGGTGACATGCCCAGAAGGACTTGACAGACATTAATGCACTGTGGGGGTCTGTCAGGAATCTCTGGCTGAGCCCTCTGTCAGAGAGGTCTTGAACTCCTACATCCGGGTGAGCTTCAAACTGCTATCGAGGGGTCAGGGGACATTGAGCCCATGTGGACCGTGTTCTCCACTTCTATTGTCTCTGCCGCTGTTTGGAGCTGCAGCCGCAAGGTCTTTGGTGCCGGTTGTGGTAGCGATCCTCAGAATGGTCCTGACATTTCAAGTGAACGTTTCCATTGAGCGTTGGACCATCAGAGCGCATGTGGGGTGTAGATCGATGACGTAACTGTGCGTCAAAACGGTGCAACTACAGCGAAAGAGAAGCTGCATAAGATGACTCAGAAATAGACGTAAAATGAAAAAAAATGAACCACAGAGGATAATCAGGTGTTTATTATGGATGAAGCCGGCCTCTACGCTGCAGAGCCGTCGATTGTTCTGGATTAAAAAGAAGAAAAAATCTCTTTATGTTGAGCAATTCTCCAATATTCTTCGATAAATGCTTTACAAAGCACGATCGGAAGGGTTTTTGATAAGTATTGATCGATAACGGACATAATTTGGCCACGGGGGTCGGGTTAGACGCTGACGGGAACAGTGTGTATGTGTTTGGGGGGGGATCCAGCTGAAAAGAGGACAAAACTTTCCGTTTGGATCTTGAGTCAGGAAAAGTGCTGGTCAGACGCTTCCTGCTGTCGTAAAACCTTTCCACCAATCAGTGGATTACATCGTGTGACGGCAGAATTCCATTTTTCTATGGATCATCGACCAAAGAGGAAATGGTACCAGTCGGTCCTGCTTAACGGGTCCATTTAGTAATGAAAATGCTCAAAAGCTCAGTGGAAACGAGGACATTGAGAACTGACTAGACTGAGTGACCCCTCCCCCTTTGCGTTTGAAATATGAAGCTTAAAGGAAGAACACGCCAGCTCCAAGAAGCCAAAATCCCATAGAAATCTATAGAAAAAATAAACAGCTCAGTCATTCTATCGTTGAAAATATCCATTCTTGTTTTTAACATTTTCTTTCTAATTCTAATTTTTGAATTGTATTTTGTCTGTAGTGCAAATTCTAAACTGAGCAATCAAATACTTCAATTAAAAACATGTCGTGTCCGCTGGCTCCCACCTCGAACATTTGAGATGTTTGATTGATAGATTCTCCTTAGCGCTCTTTTAGTGGAAGGAGTGTGGATTTCTATCAAGCTCACACCTACCGGTAACTTTTGAGAATGGTTGCCGTAGAAACGGTGACTCAGACCAATTACTGCTTATTGACATCATTTGACTCCGACACGGGGATGTGTGTATTATGAAAAAACAGTGACTGAATTTACTTAATTTGGTTGGAGCAGAATTAAGCAATTTTCTATGGGTGACGTCACACTCACTTGGTCCGGTTCTTATATACCGTCAATGGGCAGAGACCCCAGAGGAAGACCCGGGACACGCTGTAGAGTCGAAGTCTCTCGACTGGCCTAGGAACGCCTTAGAATCCCCCCTGAGGAGCTGGAGGAGTGGCCCAGCAGAGGGAAGTCTGGGTAACTGTTGCCCCTGTGACCTGGTTCAGGGTGAGTGGAAGGAAAAAGATGGATGGAAGACAACCTTCAGCTGTATGGCTGTCAACAGAATGTACCTACTCAGCAGCTTTGATGGTGCCTGCTCTCGCTGGAGATCTCATATGGCATCCCACTGCTGCTGATTCAGCTTAAAAATATAAGCACTGTCTTCAAACTGTAATGAGTCTGAGCAAAAATGTGTATATGTAGCAATAATCCTATACGCTGTAAATAAATAGACACTCTTCTGGTTTAACCTCTTGCTGTTTGAGTTTGGACTTCTGCATTCCAACAGGAGACTGTTATTAGGATGTAAAAGGATTCTGCTGCTGACAGTTCCTCCATTTTGAACCTTTTTTTTCCTTCTCACAGACAGAAGAATGGGAGGTGAAGGACAAAGCTCCAGAGGACATTATTCACATCCTCCGGGTGTGTCAGGCCCTCTTGAAGGTGTCAGGTTTTATTATTTCTACGCTCTGATCTCTCCATTGAGCATCTGTTAACTGCCCCACCAGCATGTCTTCTACGAAGAGGGAAGACTCCATGTGCAATCCTCAGTCCTGATGCAGATGTTTGTTTGGACACATGCTGACTCCATTACTGATCTGTGCTTGTCATTTTTAAATCAACCCCTTCAGATGAAAGATCGGGAGGTGACGCTCGCTGATGGTTTCATAAATGAGATTGGCATGCAACAGGCCAAAGCTGGTCGGTACACAAGTTAACCCACTTTTTTTCTTTTTAGCTTAAAAATAACAAGCTACAAAACTTGTAAATCCCTTTGTCCTTTTAGAGAAGGAATTCCTCGCAAAGGTATCCAGACTGGAACAAGATCTAAAGGTAAGTAAAGCTTTTGAGCTCTTGTTTGATCCACCAGTTCCTCTGCACTTCATGTGTGCATTGCTGCAGAGTGCTCTGTGTTCTTCCAAGAACTACTAAAATGTTCTTTTTGTAATTGCAAGCATGACTACAGCCACTGTTGCAAATTTAATAAGGCAAAATAAAAGAAATAAAAACACGTCATTCATGCATGTGACGTGAAATCACTTTTCATGGCTGTTTACTTCTGGCAGCAGAGCCAATTCTTTGAGCCAATCACAGAGTGCAACCCTGGCCTCAACAGGATTGGCTGTAGTGACCACAGAGACACAGCACCTAAGAAGATTACATTTAATTCCGTGCACACACATTTCTTGTTTTGTCTTGATTGGTGTTTTAAATGTATATGGCATGCACAGTCATCCTCAAAATATAAAAAATTATAATAGTGCATCTCTGTTTAAGAGAGCAAGAATGTTGGCGAGCGTGTGTGTTAGCCCTGTAAACAGATGGAGGTGATGAAAGACTAAAAGATTTCCCAGTGGGAGTTGTTTGGGATTGTGTTTGTCTTGTTTCCGGTCCACATGGCAAAGCAGCTCGGCACTGGGCCAGATGCTCGCTTTCTTAGAGAGGAGATTCGGCAGCTCGAGGCCCAGCTGGAGGAACGAGAAAAGGACTTGACCCAGTTAAGGAAAGACATGGGAAAGGAAAAGAAAACCAATGAAGAGGTAAGCGTGTGCCACCCATTGTGCAGTCGCTCCGTATAGAAGTCAGCCTGGAGTGTTGAGCTTTTAATGACCATCTGTAATGTTTATAATTTGACTTCATTCTATTAAACCTGTTAAATTCATTATTCAATCCTGAAAAGTTGGCAGTGACCTTTTCTCAACCAAATGATAACTTTGCAGTGATCTGTTTATAAATGTCTTTGTAGCATTTCTTAATAAAAAAAAAAAATAGTCAATAAGACCATTTAGAGCAGGGGTGTCGCACCTTAGGTCGCGGGCCGAACAGGATCAACATTTATTGAACACTTTAAAACTAAATTTTTAAAACTGTAACGTTTTAACATTTTACCGGCGATAGTGCCAGAGTGAATGTTGTAAGCTGAATTTGGTCCCTGAAGATGCTGAAGCTAATACCTGAAAACGCTGAAGTTGTTAGCTAACTTAATGCCAAATTAGCCTTAAAAAAAGAAACTTAGGTTAGCCAAAACCACTAACATGTTACTGAAAAAAGGCTAAAGTTTTAAATAGCCAAAAAACCTGAAAAAAGCCTAAATTACCCAAAGCGGCTAGTGTGTAAATATTAGCCTAACTCCAACACAGCCTAAAATACTTTTAAAAAAAGCCTAAATTAGCCAAAACAGCTAGCATGTAGCTAAAATATTATCTAAACTCTAAAATAACCTAAAATCTTAGTAAATGCCAAAATAATGCAAAAAGCTAGCAGAATGCTCATTTTTAAAACTTTAAAACCATAACTTTTTTACATAATTATGAATAATAACAAGACAGGAATATTATTCCAGAATTAATCAACTTAAATCTTAAATAACTTTCAATATTTTACACTCCATAAAAATATATTTTGTTAAAATCATACAAGTTAGAAAGAAGCGCAAGATAAGATCGGGTCATTAATAACATTCATTCATTCATTTTCCATACCGCTTTATCCCTTTCGGGGTCGTGGGGATGCCGGAGCCTATCCCGGCGGCTAATGGGCGAAGGCAGGGTTCACCCTGGACAGTTCGCCAGTCTGTCGCAGGGCCACATTCGTGCACACAGTCACTCACACATTCATACCTAGGGGCAATTTAGCGTCACCAATTAACCTATTAAGCATGTTTTTGGACGGTGGGAGGAAGCCGGAGTCCTCGGTGAGAACCCACGCATGCACGGGGAGAACATGCAAACTCCATACAGAAAGGTCCCAGTTGGTGTTTCTGATCCCCCAGCCAGGATTTGAACCAGGACCTTCTTGCTGTGAGGCAAGAGCGCTAACCACTGCACCACCGTGCAGCCCTTTAATAACAATAAAATAAAATGATCTGGAAGGCCAGATAGAATTACCCCGGGGGGCCGGATCTGGCCCCCGGGCCTTAACTTTGACACGTGATTTAGAGTATAATAATATGTGTATATTTTTAGTTACACTTGCAGAAAAGCTTTTATTTGATAGAATTTGATACACAATTGAACTATTTATGCAAATACTGAATGATTTTGTGTCAAACCTCACTTTTGGTTTTATAGTTGACTACGAGATCAGAGGAAGCTGAAGATGAAGTGAAGAAGCTGAAGAGAGAGGTATGTCACAAGCAGAAATGCATTGCTCAGATAATAATTATTTATCCTCTTCATACTTTGTCATCAGTCCTTACTTCCCTCAATACCTTCATTCAAATCCTGTCTTTGCTCATCCTCTCTTCTGTGTTTCTGCTTCACTGTGTAGTTAAAAAAACATAAGAAAAAGGTAAGACTTTCAGGGAGTGATGTATTGTAAAACAATATTTTAGTTAGCATGAGTTTGCTAGTGTTTAATCTTCCAGTATTTGCTCTGATGCTACATTTCCATTAGCATAAATAAGTTGGCAATCCTTGAGCTAGAAGGTGTACAGTGACATGTTCAGACAGTCCAGAAGTCAACGCTATCCAAATATGTGGTAGAAGATCACTTTTCAGATCTTTAATTGAACACTCAAGCTATTTAGCATTAGTTTATAATTTTAGGACATTCCTCTCTTTTTCCTGAAATCAATTCCTTCCTTCCTGTTCCACAACAGAACGAGCAGCTTCAGCAGGATGTGGATTTCTATCGCAGAGAGCTGGACCAGAGAGATCCGCTGCCATCCAGAGACGAGTCCGCCGAGACTCAGAGGAAGCTCAACCTGGCGAACCGCCAGCTTTACCAGTGCTTGGAAGACCTTCAGGTTCTTGGAAATGTGTTGGTTGTAGGATGTGGTGACTGCAGCAGGTTTACGGTTCAGACAGAACCCTCATGAAACCCTGCTTGGGTAGTTCAGTGAGAAGTTTGGGTCTTTATCCTGTCTTTGTATGAGCCATTGTCTCACACAATCTTCAATGAGTTGTGTCCGAATTCCTGCACTACTTACTGGATTATATGGTACGTTAGACATTTTGTAGAGCTGTCCACATCTACAATTCCAACATCTAGGTGTCACAGAACAGGCAGACAGGTTTATTGACACAGCTGCAGGTCCACAAATCTAAATCCGGGTCAGGATTTAGATTTGTGGACAGAAGTCAGCAACGAGGATCAAAGAGCAACCAGAGGGGTCAAGGTCCAGGCAAGGGTCGGAGTCAAAGACGAAGCGGGATCAGGTGATCAAGTCAGGATGAAACGCTCGGTATGCACGCTCAGTGGCATAAACAATACTTTGCACTGAGTGAGGCTCTGTGCAGTGCTTAAAGGGTAAACCCTGAATCAACTTTTTTTGGTCTGTTGACCTCTATAAATAGGGCTTTAAAAGTGCTGGCTGTTGGTCAATGCCAATTTAAAAAAAAAACGTTTTTAGTTCTTGAAAATATAATCAAAAACCTGTCTTTGTGCTGCCCCCTACATGTTGAATTGAGGTATTATATTTGAATTTCATGATTTTACATTTCAGCTGTTTGGTTACCCTTTAAGTGTCATGTGGGTGATTGCAGATGACAGACAGCCGAGCAGCATCCTGTGCGTTGGGGCTGCTGGGAGATGGAGTGCAGTCAGTACCCTGGAAATGGCTCCCGCCGGTGATCAGAGGAGGAGACAGAGCTCTGACTCTTGACAATAGAGATCTCCCAGAAGTTGCTCTGAAAAAACTAGTGCGCATCGATGCTCACTAGATTGGCAATTATTGACCACAATGCATTGCATTTGAATGATTTTTTATGTGAAAAAAATGTATTTCTTATAACCTATACATGTTTTCATCATAGTGGATCAATAGTCTTCTTAAAACATTCATTTTTATTAGGTGTTCGACTTTGGGAAATCGGTGACGTCACGTTTTTTTTTAGTAAACTTGGTGTCCCAGTTGCTTTTAAATCCAGAGCTCTAGATAATCCTGCACTCTTTAGTTTTTTTGGTAAGGGAAGGAATTCTGACACAAACATGATTTTGGAAATATTTTTATACTAATTGTCTTTAAATAGAGTTGTTAGTGGTAACGGCTGGGATGGGATCCAACTCCCCAAAGGAACAAAACATAACAGATCTTGAAAATAGAAAACATTAGTTGATTGAGTTTACTAGCAAATGGACAAATTTCACAGTTACTAAAGACTTGGGGGCCCTCGACAAAGAAAAATGCTACAATTAAATTCTGCCAAAAAAGGCAAGATAACTTCTGTTTTCATTTAAACTTGAAGCTTCTTTTTATGGCTTTTTCCCTATTTTATTACCTCTTCTTTGTTCCAGTGATTTACTACATGCATGAATTCATTGGCCTCCACAGATATATTTATTTTCTGTCCCGCGGATGATTGATGTATTGTTATCTAATTAAACTCTGCAGCGGACAGAGGATGAAAATGCACACCTGAAAACACAGAATGAGCAGATGCAGAAAAGCCTGGAGGAGTCTGTGAAGGAGATGGAGAAAATGACTGACGAGTACAACAAGATGAAGATCGTCGTACAGCAGACCGACTCCACTGTGGACCAACTACGTCAAGAGAGGGATCACGCGAAGCTACAAGTCAGGATCACTGACACCACACTCGTAGTTTTTTTCTCGTTTCTGTGTTTATTCATATTCCATCTGTGGGTGGTTTTCAAGTAAAAACTGGACTGGCAGCATTTATCATTTCTCTCCAAGGTTATTGGAAAGACCAGAAGGGATATGATCAAAAAGAGCCAGAATGAGGAATCTGCTTTTTTTTTTTTTCTTAACTAAACCATATTTTTCCTTCATTTTTTTTGTGAAGCTAAATTTGTAATTATTGTCTGCAAGGCACTGACATGTTTTTGTATGTTTGTGCTGAAGGTGAGAGAGCTAGCAGACGAGATTCAAAGGATGACCCAAGAGAATGACCCAATTATGGCAGCAGTCAACGCTAAAGTGGAGGAGTGGAAGGTATGTTTCATATTCAGAAACACCTCGAGGGCTCTTTTTTATCCATTTTCTCTTTTACACTGAGAATATTTCAAACAAGACAGAGAATATTATACATTCGCTAAATTTAGCTCTGAGGCTGAAGAGGAACTTGAAAAAAAAAAAAAAAACTTGATGCCAAGACATGTTTAGCTAAACAACCAATGATCTTCAGTTTGCCAGACTGTCGTAGAGAAAACCAAAACTTCAAGGTCTTTACTTCTTTATTCTTGGAAGGATCCCAATACAATTCTTAAATAGTAGCTAGCTACAATTATTACATTTTGTTCTAGTTAATTTAGGTTGTATTCAGAGTGGAAACATTTGTTTAGCTTAAAGTGAACCAGAGTTCACTTATCAGTTCCCCCGATAATCCAGAACAAATTTTCAGTCTAACCAGGACCAGGAACCGCAATCTGACCCATCTTTCTAAGTCAGGGGTTTCAAACTCAATCGCAATCGGCCAAAATCTAAAACACACCTTAGGTCGCGGGCGGAACAGGATAAACTTTTATTTAACACTCTAAAACTACATTTTTAAAACTATAACTTTTTAACATAATTATGAACTAAATATAGAGCATTACCTGTGATAACTGTATGAATGCTGTAAGCTGAATTTGGCTGCTGAAGATGGCTGAAGATGCTAAAATTGATAGCTAAAAACGCTGACACTGATAGCCAGCTAAAATATTAGCTGAATGCCAAGTTATAAAAAAATGTAGGTTAGCCAAAACAGCTAGCATGTGGCTGAAATATTAGCTGAATTTCAAAACAGCCTAAAAAAGACTAAATTAGCCAAAAAGCTTGCAGAATGACAAATTTTAAACTTTAAAACCGTAAATTTTCAACATTACTATAAATAACAATAAAAAAAATTTATCTGGAGGGCCGAATATAATATCCTGGAGGGCCGGATCCGGCCCCCGGGCCTTGAGTTCTATGTGGTCTTATTTCGTTTCCAGTTGGACTGAACTCTGGCTCAGAGATTCCAGAGTCTGAATAGGCTCCGCACTTGGAGTGGAAGAACTGGACCAAACGGCCAGCATTATGGGATGTAAAAAAAAGGAAAAGCTGTGGAGAAATGTGGAGCAAGATGAGACACAGCAACTCACGGAAATGTGGTTGGATGAATGCAGGCTCATTGCAGATACACATTGCTTCTCACTCTGTTTTCCTGACAATCTATATGTCATAAACATTTATCAGTAACCATCTTGCACCATGCCTCTGCCGTAGAAGCAGCAGTGAAAAGTGTTGAACGTGGCGTCGATACAGACGTTAAAATTGGTCAGTGAAATACAAAGTTTGACGAGTGAATAATCTTGACAAGGATTGCAAAACCAACTTAAGTTATTTGTTCTCTATTGGTTCAAAACAAGGTATGTGAAAAACACAATTTTCATCAGAGTAGGTCTTTAAAGACTATTGCTAACTCTAAAATTTTCTATGATTTGTTCTGTTTCTAGAGTTTTCTATTTTTAATTAAAAAAGATTTAGTTTTGTTTACTTTATAGTTAATGTTACGTTAACAAAACATACAAACTATTTTAATAGCTTTTTTGTCTTTTATTGATTACTCATTGTTCACTTTTACAAAATACTTCTTCTATGTCACAATATTTACAGAAATATTGCACCAAGTTAAAAAATCCTTAAATGCTTTATTGTCCTGTCTGAACAGATCCACAGTTTGACCAATTTGAATGTTTTTTCTTCCACAGAGAGTTCTTTCAGGGAAGGATGAGGAGATTTTGGTTTACCAACAAATGATTCGAGACCTGCGAGAAAAAACTACGATCAGCTCAGTTAGACTTGGACAAAAGCAACGTCATGGCTCTGCAACAGGTCTGTCTCTGAACACTAAAGCGATACAATTCTCTACAATCTCATCTTTTAGGACTGTGTGGAACAGTGTTGTGCTTACGATTAGATCAATAAGACATATCCATCCATCCATCCATCCATCCATCCATCCATCCATCCATCCATCCATCCATCCATCCATCCATCCATCCATCCATCCATCCATCCATCCATCCATCCATCCATCCATCCGTAGAATCTCGAAGCATTGCCAGGCCAGCCAGGAGATGTAGTGTCTCCATTGTTTCCTAGTCTTTGCCAGAAAACAAAATTCACTAAGACATAAAAAAAATGTAAAAAAGAACAAAAAAGAGCCATCTGTCTCAGTTGTTAAGGCAGTCACAATTTCTCAAAGGACAACAATCGGATCTCAATTGAGCAGAGGTGCCCAAACTTTTTCGCTCAGACGGTCAAAATCTAAATGGGATCCCGGTCTGTGGGTCAAATACAATATTTTTTTGAATATGATGAAATAAAAGGATCATATACAGAATATGGTTTAATTTATTTATTTTTATTCAGTATTCATTAAGGTAACACACATTAGTAAGAATAAAAGGTAACATTTGTCTTTGAAACCTTTAACAACAAGACCTCACTGACCATTTTTAATTGAAAAACAAAAGCAAGTTGAAAGAAACTTTCTTCCAATAAAAACAGCAAACGGGGATCCTAATGAGAGGCGTGAAGCTGGTTTTACGACTTTATCTGTTTGCCGTTATCACTCCATCTTGGCTAGCTGAAAAAGCAGCTAAAGCTATCAGAAGCGAGCGTGGAGGCACACAAAAAAAGCCCAGAGCTCACTCACTTGTGGGTTTTTTAACCCATAGCTGCTGGCAAAAAGTGCCAACTGCGCCACCCGGAGGCCAAAAGTATATTATAGTCGTAGAGTTTTGGAACACCATAGAGCACGTGTCAAAGTCTGATCTGGTCCGGGTAATTCTATCCATTTTTTATGTTGTTGTTATTAACGGCCCGATGTTATCTCGCGCTCATTTCTGACTTGTATAATTTTGACAAAATATATTTTTATTGAGAGTAAAATATTGAAAGTTACATCGTGTTTAAGTTGATTTATTCTGGAATAATATTCCTGCCTTTTTTATTTGTATCAATTATGTTAAAAAGTTACAGTTTTAAAGTTTTAAAAATTCGCATTCTCCTAGTTTTTTGGACAATTTTGGCATTTACTAAGATTTTTGGGCTATTATAGAATTTAGCAAATATTTCGGTTACATGCTAGCTGTTTTGGCTAATTTAGGGTTTTTTTTTATGATATTGTGACATTTAGCTACTTTTTCAGCTAATGCTAGCTGTTTTGACAAACTTTAACAAACTATAGCTTTTTTTGGGCTAATTTGGCATTTAGCTAATATTTTAGCTGGCTATCAGCTTCAGCATTTTCTGCTATTAACTTAAGTGTTTTCAGCTATCAACTTGAATATTTTTAGCTATCAGCTTCAACGTTTTTAGCTATTATCTTCATCGTTTTCAGCTATCAGCTGTAGTGTTATCAGCTTCAGCGATTTTGGCTATCAGCTTCAGCATTTTCTGCTATTAACTTAAGTGTTTTCAGCTATCAACTTGAATATTTTTAGCTATCAGCTTCATCGTTTTCAGCTATCAGCTGTAGTGTTATCCGCTTCAGCGATTTTGGCTATCAGCTTCAGCATTTTCAACCATAGACTTTAGCATTTTAAGCTATCAGCTTCAGTGTTTTTAGCTATTCAATTCAGCATCTTCAGCTATCAGCACTAGCATCTTCAGCAGCCAAATTCAGCTTACAGCATTCATACTAGCATTATTGCAGGTGATGGTATATATCTAGTTTATAATTATGCTAAAAAGTTATGTTTTTAAAATGTTAAAAAATAGTGTTAGAGTGTTCAATAAATGTTTATCCTGTTCGGCCCGCGACCTAAGGTGTGTTTTGGATTTTGGCCCTTGTGCGATTGAGTTTGACACCCCTGCCATTGAGAATTAATGGAAAACGGATAAGGGGTTTTAAATAAACACTCAGCGGCTTCCGCAGTCATGACTTGGCGGGACAAATTCGGCCCACTGGCCCCACTTTGGGCATCCATGGTTAAAGGGATAAATGTTTTAGCTGCTGTGTTTATTTATTGTTCTAGAACATTTGTTTTTCATCTCGAGTCAAAGTCTTTTATCAGATTTTAATTTTCGTAAAGTACTTTAAATACGAGTTATTCAGGTTAATGTTTAGTGACAGAACAAGAATAACTTTAAGCAGTAGATTTGAATATGATAAAAATGGTCAAAAATAATTAAAAAAGACAGATAAAAAATGTCTAATTTCTTTGGTTTTTTTTTTAGTTAAAATATTAAAAAAAGTAGTTTGAATTGTTTGAAATGTCAACTTAGTTAAAATTATTTCTTGTTAAAACCATTTTTTGCTGCTATTGATGAGATGTTCTCTGTTTTTGGTTGTGTTTGTTTCAGTGGTATTAACATGCCTTGACGCTGTCTTCTGATTTGGGGAGAATATATTTCTGTTTTTCATCCATCTGTTTACATGTCATATTTCTTCTTCTGGCTTTTTCATTTTTCCTTCATTCCTTATCATCCTGTCCTCCCTTTCATCTCTATCGCTGATCCTGGCCAGGTCATTTATGAGCTCTGTGGTGTAAGTTTAATCCATCATGTGTCTGTTATGCTTAGACTGTCCTTGTTT
The DNA here is from genome assembly GCA_003999625.1 of Oryzias javanicus. Lineage (NCBI taxonomy): Eukaryota > Metazoa > Chordata > Actinopteri > Beloniformes > Adrianichthyidae > Oryzias > Oryzias javanicus. Next base: position 2,769,113 of record CM012442.1, on the reverse strand, counting down.
TTATTCAATAAATTTTCTTACAGCTTCAAGTGCCAATAATTAGGCGTGCTGCATTTTAGTGTGGCTCATAAATTCTCTTTTTTTTTTTATTTTATTTGGTGAAACGGCGAATGCCCCATAGGCTGTCCAAGAGCGAGATAATCAAATCAAGATGCTGAGCGAGCAGGTGGAGCAGTATACCGGAGAGATGGAGAAGCATGCCCAGCTCATCCAGGAGCTAAAGACGTCCACTAGCAAAGACAGAGGTGGGCGGAGCTCTTGTCCATAAACATACCAACCATAGTTTATTACATGGGATCGCTGGAGTTTACCGAGCCCCCACCCCCATCTCTCTGTCAGCCAACTTTTTAACCGTAACAGAAAATGCTCATAAAATTTCATGTTCCTAAAAGAAAACAATTAAAAAAACACAAGAAGAGGAAAAGAGGGAATAAGGACTTTTCTCACACAATAAGAATTACATGAAATTCTGACATAAATGAGAAAACATAAATAATCACAGAGATTGAAATGTAGGCATATTTTAATTTATCTGAAGTTTAAATAAAGAACAAAAGAACAAAATCTAGACCCTAAGATTGTTCTAATTATTTTAATATTTAGTGTCGTAATAATGACTAAACAAATCTGTACTGAACGTAAATGAGATAAATAAAAAGCAAAAATCTTTTCTTTGATTTCTGACTTCTGGAGTAGCAATGCTTTTATCAAAACCGTTGGCCAAAACTATTACTACTGAATATGAGAACTGGATTGAGCCGGTGTGACATCACCCATAGAAAAGGCCTTACCTCCAATTCCAAACAAATGAAATCAATTCAGTCGCCATTCTTTTATGACATGGACGCCGGCATGTTAGTAAGCAGTGATTGGTCCACGTTAACATTTCTATGGCAACCACTTTCACCAATCAAGCGTGAGCTTGTCAGAAGGCCACACCCCTTGGCTAGTGTGAATGCAATCAGAGTTGAAGCATCTGATTGGTCAATTTATAGCTTGAGCAACATAAAAAATATTTATGTAAAAGCAGGATTATCAAAAACATGTATCAGAAAAAAACGGTTATTCTGACAAATTAAATGACTGAGTAAAAGCTGTTTCTTTTCTCTATAGAAGTCTGTTGGATTTCTGGAGCCAGAAAGTACTTCCTGTTGGGATCACAAGGAGGAAGGAGGGGAGGGGGGTCATTCAGTCCAGTTCTCATACACAGTCAACATCCAGAAAACAGCTACTAGAATAAAAAGGTCAATTAACAAGACAATTTAGATCCTACAAACATATATCAAATTATTATATATCCGTTACATTTCAAAATTCTGCTGATAATTACTGATAATTTAAAAAATCGCTGATAAATATTGTGGTTCACGCTTCAATAGTTGTGATCAGACCTGCAAAATTCTAGGGCTGGGTTGATTAAAAATCAATTAATCGATTTGAATCGATTTAAACTTAACAGCTCAATAATAGATTCATAAAAATATAGATCGATTCAGCACATAGAGCCAAAATATGCTAGCTTAATGCTAGCGTTTAATGGTATTTTCCATAGGATGGCTAATGCTAACGCTCGGTCGAGCTGAACATACATTACTAAATGACTGAAAATCTTCATAAACTCACAGACATGAATTTTTCAAACTCTTTTAAGGACATTTTTTTAAATTAACCATTTGTGGTCTAAAACATTGCTCAAACTTTCTTCTTCTGGACTGTAATGCTGTAGCGCAATCGCCACCTAGTGTCCAAACTGAAACGTTCTCCAGGAGAAGCAGAACAATGTTTCCAATGTTAATGATCTGAATATTTTAGTTAGAACTTTTCCTTTAGAGAATCAATGTAACACTGGATGATAATAACAATTTATGATTTCACCGATACATTTTATGTATTTAAACTGTTTCAGATTAATATAATTATATTCAAATCATGTAGTGGATTATTTACATATTTCTTAATAAATGTTTATAAATGTGCATCGAATCGTTCCTATAAATTATAATCGATACGTACTCCTATAAAGTTCCACTTCAGAGTTTTGCCACTTTGATATGATTCTCTGGCCACAAGGTACAAAGAGCGTTTCTTTGTTCCAGGTTCTTCAGGCACACAGCAGAGAAAGATGGAGGAGCTGAAGTCCACGCTGAGAGCGGCAGAGACCAGAGCAGTGGAAGCAGAGCAGACCCTCAGACTGGCAGAATCTCACGCTGAGGAGAAAGACCGAGCTCTTATAGAAGCCTCAAACCGCCTGAGTCAGTATGAGGCCGTAAGTTTTGGTGTTGTTTTTAACATCAACTTTCAAGACTTGTTTTCATCCAAATCTAATGAATTTACTTTTTATTTCCCAGAAGTGAAGCTTGTGATTTGTATTTTTCCTGCTGTCTGTTCATGCTTTAATGGGGACCTTTAAATGGCTACGTGACTGTGGTGTGATCTGCATACTTTTGAGGTCTGCATGCATAGGACTTGTTTGTCACCACGACTAATTACATCCACACTTCCCTCAAAAGCAGATGAGACGGAAAACTAGGAAGTTCAGGAGTAAAGACAAGAAAGCTTTGATAGATGAGTAATTAGATCCCTGTTTCTGTGTTGCAGGGCACTTACGGCCTGGAAGCAGCCATTGCAGAGATCAAAGAGTGTAATAATCAAATTAGACTGAGAGACTGTGAGGCTGAGGCCATGACCAAAGAGATCAACCAGCTTGGGCTGAGAATCAATGATCTCATGGATGAAAACGAGGGTCTCAGGGAGAAACTGGGTCAGAAAACTGTCTTCTTTTCTTATTTTCTTCAAGAAGCTCTCACTGATCCACGGCTGTGAAAAATAAACAAACCTTTTTGTCTGTTTTTTTGTCCGTGGCCAGGTCTGGAACCAAAGCAAGAAGTGAATCTGACAGAATTCAAACGTGCCAGGGATGTCAGGCAACGGCAATACAAAGCAGAAAATCAAATACTTACAAAAGAGGTGAAAAGTGAGATTTTAGCTTTTGCTTTGAAACAGACGTCAGTGCTCTCAGCTCACCTCGCTGCTTGATTTGTTTCTAGATTGAGCGACTGGAAGAGGAGCGGCTGGAGCTAAAGAAACAAATCAGGCGCATTGTGAAAGAAAGAGGTGATTTAAGCTGTGGAATTAAACGGAATCCAAATGTTAAGAATATTTTGCCATGTTTTTGGCTGTTGAGACTGAGTAAAAATGAGAGCTTACATCTGTGATGCTGAAATGTTTTTGCAGTCGTTTAATTTGTTTTTTTTTCCTCCCGTTTCCTTTATTTAACATTTACACCCCTGTGCCAAGGCCGTGGTAAGGGAACAGCCTGGGCATTTTAGGCTAAATGTCACTGGACTTCAGACTGAGACAGTGGTTGTTTGTGTTTCTACAATGAGCTGAACACCAGAAAGAAAAAAGTGAAAAGGTCGCTTCTCTCTGAGCTGCAGCTCAGCATTTCCATGGGAAACAATGTGATCAAAACAAACCAGACTTAACCCTGTAACTACCACAAAAACATAGATTAAAAAAGAGTTTATTTTTTATCTGCTGCTTATTATCCCTAAAGGAAAACTGAAGTTTGGAAAAAAAAAAATTGGGTGACATTTATTTTTTTCTTATTTATTTAGATACATAGGGGGTCTGTAAAAGTTACTGTCTAGTGCGCATTTATTACTATCCAGACATTTTTTTTAGCTTAAAATTTTAGAAAGAAAAATGTTCTGGTTAGTAACTGAAAACAAAAAGTTTTTTCTAAAAATTTAAGTTAAACATTTTTTTTTCTTATTACCAGTTAGTAACCAGAAAAAAATATAAATTTTTACTTCACTTTTTGGAAAAAAATATTTTTTCCTTCAATTTTTTTCTTCAATATCTCTCAAAGTTCAGATCATTTTATTTTATTGTCATTAACAGCCCAATGTTATCTTCTGCTTATTTTTAGCTTGTAGAATTTTGACAAAATATTTTTTTATAGAGAGTAAAATATTTGAAGTAATTTAAGATTGAAGTTGATTTATTCTGAAATAATATTTTTGCCTTTTCATTATTTATGAAAATGTTAAGTTACTCTTTTAAGGTTTAAACAATGGCCATTCTCCAAGCTTTCTGGACTATTTTGGAATTTACTGAGATTTTTTTAGGCTGTTTTGGAGTCTTGCTAATATTTCCGCTACGTGCTAGTTGTACTTGGCTTATTTAGGCTTTTAAAATTTTTTTAGACTGTTTTGGAGTTCAGCTAATATTTACAAGCTAGCTGTTTTGGCTAATCTAGTTTTTTATGGTTTTTTAGGCTGTTTTGGAGTTGGGCTGATATTTACTGGCTAGCTGTTTTAGGTTAAACTAGATCGTTTTGGGGTTTTAAAGTCTAATTTGGGCATTTAGCTAATATTTTAGCTGGCTATCAACTTTAGCATTTTCAACAATCAGCTTCACCTTTTTTAGCAATCAGCTTCAGAGTTTTCAGATGTCAACTTCAGCTTTTTCAGCTATCAGCTTCAGCTTTTTCAGCTATCAACGTTACCAGTTTCAGCTATCAGCTTCAGAAATTTTAGCTTTAGCATTTTCAGCTATCAGCACTTTATTCAGATTACAGCATTATCGCAGGTAATGCTGTAAATCTAGTTAACAATAATGTTTAAAAGTTATTTTTAAAAATTTTATTAGTGTATTTTTAGTGTGTTCAATAAATGTTGATCCTGTTCGGCCTGTGACCTAATGTGTGTTTTGGATTTTGGCGCCTTGCTTGAGTGAGTTTGACATCCCTGCTTAAGGGCCTCCGTACCTCGGAGAGTAATACACACAATCAATATTTCTAAAAACATGTTTCCTAAATGTGTCCACCATTTGGTTGAACAGGCAGTTAAAGAGTTAAGCCGCCCAACCTTAAAATTTAGTTTACCCACATTATAGTATATTACATTATACTCATAATATAACAGCCGTGTCCTCTCATTTTAGTGATTTAGTGGCTTTGTGGGGTGAAACCTAACCTTCTTCAAACTTAATCTCCGTGGAAATTCACTTTAAATGCTTACACTCGTTGTTTCAAGTAACAGTACTTAAGAATAGAAGCCAACGATGACAGACTGAAACTAGCAGAACCAAGCTTACCTTGTATTTTATTCTGCTGTTTCATTTAGCTGCAGAGCAGCTGTGCTAAAGTAAAAGGATTTGGTAAAGGTCACATTGATGCGAAAAAAAAAAAAAAACATCAGATCAGTGAATGGTTGTCTGAAAATTGAAATGAACTCTGGTTAATTTGCAAAAACGCCATAATCTTTGTAACTTTTATGTATTTTATTGAAATGTACATATGTATATATAATGTGATTCACTAATACATTTGTGCTTGTGATCAGCTGTGTCTGGAGTCATCCCCCCGTCAAGTCTGGAGCTGGATGAGGGCGCTATGGCGCTCAAACACAGCAACAAGGATGAATACATTCGACGCAAAGTAAGTCCATCTTCGTCTGCATCTTCAAATAAAATCAACAAATAATAGGTAAACAGCTTTATTAGTTAGATAATTAGTTAATGGTTTTGAATAAAACATATTTGCTGATCATTCAACTTTAGTTTGTTTAAAACTTCACTGCAGGCTGGGAATTAAGAAATTGAAGAGTACACGACACATTTTTTGTACCACATTTAACGAAAACAGTTTTAAATGTGGTATCAAAATTAGGTAGTAGAAAATGTGTCCTTGTTAGAATGATGAAATGACATCGTTTCAGATGTTATTTGTTCATAATGATTTTTTAAGCGCAAATCACATAAAAAAAAAACCCTCAACTCAAAAACATGAAAAAGATTACAACAACAATTCAAAAGGGAAAATAATAATTAAAATAAAGTTAGATTTTAAAATAAATAATAAAATCAGAAGCAGAAGTACGATAAAAAAATAAATAAAATACAAAAGAAATGTTTTGAAAAGCAAAAGTAAATTCCATAATAGAAGTGAAATGTTTAAAAACAAAAGCAGAAACTGGAAAAAGTGGACACAAGGAGACATCTCTGATTGAATGATGATGATGTTTGTCCATCATTTCAACTGAACCTTGTTTGGCGTGAATCGATGGTGGATGTTATCACCCATCATTGCTGTCCCACACTCTCTACCTTTTCCAGTTTCTTCTTGTGCTTTGTTTTTTAATGTTTCATATGGATCTCTGGAAATTTATTTTTTATTTGGTTTTGTTTTTTGCAATTGTGTTTTGGTTTCTGGAATTTGATTTATAAAATGTCATGTATTTTTAAACATAAAACTTAACTAAACATAAACATAGTAAATTTGCTAATATTTATTGATGACCTCAGGCGTCCTGCTGTGCAGCTGTGAGATCAGTGTAATAGAATTCCATCTAAAACAAACGTAAACTTTTTTTTACATTTTGTGATTGAGATTTTATAACATTTAAGAGATAATGTTGAATTTTTGTGTAGTTTTTTGGACAAAAGCAATCTTTTATTTTAACAAATAAGGTGGAGAACAAACCTCAATCTGACGGGTCTAATGAAGAGCAGCAGTTCACGCTCTATGAGGGGCGGAGCAAAACAGAGCTGTCTGCTATGAGAAATCCAACGAGAAAACCGATCATTGTTTTGTTTTGGGATGGATGGAGACCGACAGGAATTTTCCACAATAACGAGTGTCAGCATCGTCTAAAAATTGAGGAGAGAAAACACTGACGTTGCAGATGGCGAGCAGTTCAGAATGGATAGACACGCCCTCACCTGTGAGCAGCCGACCTGAAATCCAGCTGGATCAAACCTCTTCAAAAAAATTTATTTTGTTATTTTTCACAAACACAATTAAGAAAATTTATGAGAAAAAAAGATTGAAAAAAAAAATCCCCAAATTCCAGGAAAAATCTCGACTAGACAGCAGTGAGAAATTCTTAATTTTTGGGCTGTTTGAGTGACTTTAGCCTGGATTTTTTTGTATTTTCATTCAACAACATTTTGTTCTTGTTGTTTTTATAAAATGTGTTTTATAAAATTGTTAAACATTTTCGGGGTTTCCACAGAAAAATGAATCCCATTTTTACTGATAGAATTTTCTGTTTTTACATGATTTAATGTCTAGGGTGTGAAGTCAACATGAAAACATGACTAAAGAAAAAGGAAATTATCACATAGGAGAGGTTGTGCTGATAGAAGTGATACTAAATAAGCAAGCAGGTCGTCTTTCAAATTGAAAATACAGAGTTTTATACTCTTCCAAAAGGCTGAAAAGAAACGTTCTAAATGTGCAATTTTTTTGTGTGATTTCATATCATGATTATTTACAGATATAAATGGCTGGCAAATACTCTAACAAAAAAACAAAACAAAAGGTTTTTAATCGCGATTATTTTTTTTTTTGTAATTATTTTGGTCGATTCCTGACCCTCATTTTTTCTTTCTTTTGGCTTTTTTTTCTTGTCATTGTGAATGTGTTTTTCATTGAGCTATTTGCTGTTGTTATTTGCTCTTCAGGGCCATCGTAGTTAATACACTGATTTGAATTACAGAAATGGAGCAGAGTGTAATGAAGCAGTCAGATAAATGGAGTCCTAGTTTTAGTCTGATGTCCAGTTTAACGGAGATTTCTAGACATTTTCATGGTACATTTTGTCAAAAAAAGAAAAATCTATTTGAACTGAAAGGCAGCTTTAGCTTTTAAGAAAGCCTCTTTATTTAATGCTAACCTAATGCCTGAAGGACAGCAGAAAATGAAATGATTGTGGAGAAAAGTGATCTCCAGTAATAACTTAGAAATTAGCAGACTTCCTGTGCTGAATACAGTCAATTGTTAAAGAAACATTAACCCAAAATTATCTATTACAAGTGAAAGTTTCTGTAGATAATAAGTGGGGCGACGGTGGCTCAGGTGGTAGAGCAGGTCGTCCAATGATCGAAGGATAGGCGGTTCGATCCTCGCTCCCGCCAGCCAAAATGTCGTTGTGTCCTTGGGCAAGACACTTAGCCCTACTTGCCTCCAGTGTGGCTCCACTGGTGTGTGAATGTGTATGAATGTCCCGGTGATGGTCAGAGGGGCCGTAGGCGCGAACTGGCAGCCACGCCTCTGTCAGCCTGCCCCAGGGCAGCTGTGGCTACAGTAGTAGCTTACCATCACCAAGTATGAATGAGGTGTGAAAGAATAATGGGTATTCATTGTAAGCGCTTTGAGCGTCTGGAAAAGCGCAGATAAATCTAATCCATTATTATTATTCAAGCTTGTGCCTTTACCTCATAACAAAGTGTGTGTTCCTTTACATTACGGGATTTCTCTCATTCCAGAATGAATTCTTGGAGAAAGAACTGAGCAGTAAAGAAAGAGAGCTGGAGCGAAACAAGACTGAATTTCAAGTCAAATGTAAGCAAAATTCCAAGATCCTCGACTAAAGTGTCTATCAAAACCTCATCTTTATGTGGTTTTCATACCTCAGACCACTTTTTCTTTTTTTTCTTTTTTTTTTTTGTGTGTCGATGGTCAGTGAATGAATTGTCAAAGGTTAAGGGAGACCTGGAGGCAGCATTGAAAGATGTTCTTTCAGCAATGAGGAACAGTCAGCAGACCACGGAGTGGGCTGAAGCCACATCTAATGCTCATGTGAAGAAGCTGGCTGGTGTAAGTATCTACCATTTATTCACTATACAATACCATGTGAGGTCTCAAAGCTTCAATCATTTATGGACTTTACTAAAAGTCTTTCATTGGGATTTATTTGGTCCATTCTGGCTTATAGAGATGTTGACTGCAACCATGAAAGGATCGGATTCAATTTCTTTTTTTCAAAAGAATGAAAGACGAAAAGTGGAGAAAGCAGAGCGGAGTTCAAAGCCAGCACAGCTTACAGTTGTTTTGAAATAACTTGATCTGCTCTTTTGATCAACATTAGAGTAAACTTTGACTTAAAGAACCCCTCTGATAAAAATGCTGTTCTTTGAGTTTTTAACATATCTGTATGGATTTTTGGTTAAAACTTACCTAAAACACTACTGGGAAGGTTTTTTTTTTAAATAAAAAAGATTGTTATAGGGGACTTTAAAGAAAGTTTTTGTCAGATCATATTGTGAAGATGATGCTTTACTTATCCAGTACGGTAATCTTGTCCCTTTTACTCTTTTACTTTTCTTCTATATGTGTCTGGTATGTCTTTGACTATTGGTAGACTTTAACAGCTGCTATCATTTATGTTTACCAAACATCTTCACTGTGGTAATGCCTTTAAAGATCCACTCTGATCATCTTCTGTTCTATTTATAAAAGTGTTCCCAGTGATCTTTTTAATATGATTATGCCTTTTTTTTTGGCCAAACTAATAAAAAACCTTTTTTTTTTCTAAGACAGTTTCTGCAAAGTATTAGGAGTTGATTAGAAATTCACCTCTGAATTGTGGGTGGGACTGTTGGTAGGGATTATGCCCGCCCCCCTGTTCTTCCCAGTTGATGAGAGCTCTCTGTTTATGCACTCTACTGCTAGCTTACAGCCCCTTACACATACTGTATGCATGCAACCAGTGAGCTGTATTGGAGCAATCCAACTTTCAGTTTTGATCCATATTCCAGCTCAGACGAGGAAAACAAAACAGTACATGAATCTACTGTAGTTATCTACGAGGGGATGCATCAAAATGGAGCGGAGCAGGGAGCTTTTGGCCCTCTAAAAACACTATTTTCATGCGAGTGAGTCTTTGAATTTGATGGACAAAAATTGCTCTCTGTTTGATCTGCTAAGAAACATGTTTCCATGCATCCAGCAAAAAAAAAAAAAAAAAAAAAAAAAAAAAGAAACGCTGAAAACCACAGTCAAATTAAAGCCAACCATATATAATAATATTACTGTGAATATTTCTGTAAGTTTTTTTTAACTAATTCTGTTTGTGTTCAAAATCTGTCTTTAATCCAAGATTTAAATAAGAAAAAAAACTGTGAGCCCCTGTCCTGCTGAACTTTACATCAGGGGTGACAAACTCAGTCGCACAAGGGGCCAAAATCCAAAACACACCTTAGATCGCGGGACGAGCAGGATAAACAGTTATTGAATACTCTGAAATAAAATTTTTAAAACTGTAACTTTTTAAAATAATTATGAGCTAAAAATATATCATTTCCTGCGATAACGCTAGTGTGACTGCTGTTAACTGTGGCTGATAGCTGAATATGCTGAAATTTACAGCTAAAAACACTGAAACTGATAGCCAGCTAAAATATTAGCTAAATGCCAAGTCAGCCTAAAAACTAAAAAAAAAAAAAACCCAAGACAGCAAGTATGTACAAGAAAAAATATCTAAACTTTAAAATATCCTTAAGAAAAAAAGCCTAAATTGTCCAAAACAGCTAGTGTGTAAATATTACCCTAACTCCTAAACAGCCTAAAGACAAAAAAAGCATAATTTAGCCGAAACAACTAGCATGTAGCTGAAATATTAGCTAAACTCCAAAATAGCCTAAATAACTGATAAAAGCCTTAATTCTTCAAAAACACCTGGCGTATAAATATTAGCTCAAGTCCTAGACTCCAGAAAAGCCTAAAAATTATTAATAAATGCCAAAATAGTTCTGAAAGCTAGAATGCCAATTTTTAAAACTTTAAAACCGCAACTTTTTAACATAATTACGAATAATAAAAGGGCAGGAATATTATTCCAGAATAAATCAACCTAAACATTAAATAACTTTCAATATTTTACTCTCCATAAAAATGCATTTAGTCAGATTTATGGTTAAAAAGTTAGAAATAAGCACAAGACTTGACTTTGACACATGAGCTTTACGGGAAGCATTTAATGAAAAGAAGAACTTTTTCTGTTTTTGTGTTTAATGTCATTTCTGGGTGAAATTACTGAAACAATACCTTCACACCTTGTTGTAGGTGGGCTAAGCTGGAAAACTTGTCAGTCAGCAAGTGATTCACATGTCAGACTAGTGAAAGGTCACACCTTCAGCTTCCTTTTTAAATCCTTCTGTATTTACTGACCCTCCGAGGTGGGAACATGGATTTTTTTATGAAGACTTTATAACATTTATTTTTTAGAGTTGAACTTGAAAGTCTTCCTTGTGAGTTTTGTGTATGTTTCTGTTTGAAAGTAGAAAATTCTGTTTCCTCATTTATGCCAGCATTAACAGCATTACATAGTAATTACTATTACTATTTGAATGTGAACAGACACTTCAGTGTTTGGATTTTTGGACATCTGCCTTGAGTTTGCTCCTTACATAAACTTCCCAGAATAAATAGCCGATTGAGTTACAGAAAGAAAAGTATTTTTAACAGGAAAAAACGCTGAAATATTTATTTGATAATCAGGACACGACTTCTGGGTTTTATCTGATACGGCCAAAACATGGCTTACCGGTTCAATGTCGATTTACACCGTACTGCAGCTAAATGCTCCAGTATTAACAAGGTCAAGACCAGCTCTGAGGTTGAGGTTACTTAGGGAGCAGATGTGTGTTCATCACTGGTGCTTTGACTAAAATGTGTCGCAAACAATTTAATAAAAGTCAGAAAATAGATCAACCTTTGACAAAGGGTTTAAATATGTCTTCTCTATGAGTTTCACCCATTGACTGGATATTAGAACTGGACAGAGTGACTTTAAGAAGTCATAGACTTCAATAGAGAAATAAACAGTAATTACTCGGTCATTCTATTAGTCCCAATAACCATTTTTGCTCTGATACTTTTTTTTCACATGTTCTTGGTTATCGTTTGTTTCATATATTTTTCCATAAAGCAAGTTATTCACGTTATAAACTGACCAATCAGATTCTCACAGTAAAAGTATGTGGTGTCACAAGTGGCTAAAATGAGTTTTCTCCGGGGGTGGCTGAGCGCTCCCTTAGAGATAGAGTGAGAAACTCGGTCATCTGGAGGGAGCTCTGAGGAGAGCCGCTTCTTCTCTATATCAAGAGGAACCAGTTGAGGTGGCTCGGGCATCTGGGTGGGATGCCTCCCGGACGCCTCCCTGGAGAGGTTTTCCGGATATGTCCCACTCGACAACCGGCGGCTCCAGAGCCACATGTGGCTCTTTAATCTCTCCATGGTGGCTCCTTGGTCAAACATAAAAGAAGTACAGCTGATCCAGCCATGTCGATCATCTGAGTCAGCAGCTCCCAGCTAATGGCTGCCTAACCAAAACTACATAAAGAAATCAAATAAACAAAGCCCGCAAACTAAGACTACCAAGGTCCAACCCCAAACTAAAATAACACAATCCAGCAGGACAAAAAAAAAAATCAGTTGATCTAGGTTTTGATCAGTAGAAACAAAAGCCTACTTGGGCCTTTTACTGTTAAAGGTGTGGTGGAAAAATAGTTGGATCCGATGGAATAAAGAAATGTTGTCAAACGGTTTTAAGAATGTTTATTAAAACAGAGCAGAGAAAAGTACATGTCTTGCAAGCATGGAGGAGAGGTCTGCAGAGCCCTGCCTGTGATGAAGGACATTCGTGTTTTATAGAGCCGTACAAACAACTTTAATCAGAAACTTAGGATAGGAAGGTAAGCGCCATATCTAATATGGACAAGATGTTCTAATGAAGTCAAAATGTTTATACACTGTGATCAAGGCGTCCTGACAATAAGAAAGCAAAGTCTGTGGCCTCACCGCCGTGCACAAAGGTTAGACACATTTAATTGTAAAGATGAAATGTATACGTAAACGTATAATTTCCATCACAAAGGTTTCTGACCCCTACACTGGGCGGAGGCCCCGGGGATGACTCGGGCCAGCTGAGAGACTACATCTCTTCCGAGTCCTCCCAGAGGAGCTGGGGGAAGTGGCCGGGGAGAGGGAAATCTCCCCATCTTTGGTTAGACTGCTGCCCCCGCGACCCAGTCCCGCATGAGCGGAAAAAGATGGATGGAGGGTCCCACAACAAATGTTTTAACTTTTGACCGGTTTAGTGTAGTCCACTTTCAAGTGGTAGGGGTGTGGCCTTCCAATAAGCTCACTCTTGATTGGTCCAATTACTGCTTACTGACAATTTCTGGATCCAACATCCGTCATCTATGTCACCAAAAAAATGTTGACGGAATTAACCACATTTTTTTGGAGCTGGAAGTTAAACCATTCTTTCTGGGTTGCATCACACTCACTCAGTCCAGTTCTCGTATACAGTCAATGGGTCTGCCTTATTTCACTCACTAACTTTGTCTGTTTTTGCATTACAATGACATTGACTCCTTCCCTGTTTTATCAGACCATAGATGTGCGTGGTGAAACAGGGCGGACCGATTCAGATCCCAAGTCCCAAATACACGAACTGATCGGACGGAACGAAGAGCTGAGGCAGGAGCTGAAGGCGGCTCGAGAGGAGGCAACCAACAGCTACAGTCAGCTCGTGAGAGCCCAGGAAAAGGTATTATCATGCGTCGCAGTGGAACTACACAGTCATTGACTTGTGACTGTAATCAGTTTTTGTACACGTGTGTGTTTGAGATGTTTTCTACTCACTGACTCTTATTTTAAGCTGCATCTTTCAGTTTGTACACAAGCAAGCTGCCATGGATGGCAGTCAAAGCAGTTGTTATAAGTTAATTTGATTTTTAACTCTCAGCAATTATGTCTTTACGTCTTTTGTGGAAAACATCAGAGTAATTTTCACATGTGAAAATCATTATTCAGAAAGATTCTGAGCTGAAAGTGTTTACTAGAGGAAGATTAGTGAGAAGATGGAGGCAATAATGCTCAGAGTTGGAGGTGATCACGTCAAAGACCGTTAGTCCTACCGCACTTATTTTAGACTTTTACTTCACAAGACAAAGTAGTTAAACAAATGTGTGCTCAAATATTCGAAACCCTCCCCTTCCATGCAGTTTTAATGTACAGAGAGCCGTTGTAAATAATGTTAAATGACTAATGAGAAACATGTGTCTTCAAACACAGCTAGAAACATGTTGTTGGACTGAGAGAAAAGCTTTGTCCTTCAGTCAGTCCACATTGCATTTCTTACTTTAAAGACCCACTCTGATGAAAATGTTTTTTTTAACACGTTCTTCTGGCATTTTTATGATAGTGGAGGACATTAGATTTGTTGTGAATCAGGAGCAGACGAAAAAACGGTCTCCACATCAATAACGACCAGAGAGAAGAAAGCAGAGGAAAATCCCCCTTACCTTCCAAACCTCCCAGCTAAAGCAGTCTCCTGGTCTTTTTGGCTACGATTCCAGTGACATGAGAGGGATCTTTCTCTGTGAGGCTCATGTCAAGGCAGTGGTGCCTCCAGAAATTCTTCCCGGGGGTGACCGCTGGGGGGCCACTTTGAATCTTGGGGTGGCACACGAAAAACATGACCTACATTTTCTAAAGTCATTCTTCTAAACAACCTGTAGAAAAATATCAGAACATTAAGTACTTTGATCTATTGTGTCTATATTTCATGCTACTAATGTGCATAGACGAATAAAAGTACAGTTAACATTTTGAGTTGGACAAAAATGTTGTTTCATTTTCCAATTAGACAAGAATCACCATGGACTGTGATGTTTGCAGATGATACTGTGATTTTTAGTGAGAGCAGCCATGTTGTTGGACTAGAAACAGTGAAGAAAAGACAGGAAGCAGAGCTGGAGATAGCAGAGATGAAGATGCTGAGGTTCTCTTTGGGAGTGACCAGGATGGATAGGATCAGGAATGAATCCATCAGAGGGACAGCACATGTTAGAGGTTTTGGAGATAAAGTCAGAGAGGCCAGACTGAGATGGTTTGGACATGTTCAGAGGAGAGACAGTGAAGATATTGGTAGAAGGATGCTGAGTCTAGAGCTGCAGGAAAGAGGTCTAGAGGAAGACCAAAGAGGAGGTTTCTGGATGCAGAGAATGAAGACATGAAGGTGGCTGGAGTTAGAGGATGCAGAAGAGGGTTAGATGGAGGAAACTTATTGGCTGTGGGGACCCTGACGGATGGTCAAATACGCACGCAACCATTCAGGTGCAGATTGAATAGGGGAAAAACCCCACCCCCTGATCCATACTCATCAAAATCACTTCTGATCATGCTTAGTAAACATTTATTAAAGAACTTTGGAGTATTGGTCAACGTAAAGAGCTTTTTTTAAAAAAAAAATCTGAACAATAGACTGTGTTCTTTTCATGAGGAGTGTCGGTCTGTCTCTCTGCGCCTTCAAACCAGGAGTGTGCTTCCTCCAAAATCGGCAGCTGTTTTTTTTTTATATCTGTTAAAATAGGGTCGCACTTTTAGTGAAACTTTGCTCAAAAGTGTTGGTTGATGGACCTTGCTTAATGTTTCCATCATCTGTGTATTTGTGTCAGGTGAGCCAGCTGAAAGGTGAACTGGAGCTGCACAGGAAGTCGCTTAGCAGTGGAGTCTTCCCTCGACCTCTGACCCTGCCTGAGGGCCTGAGCCCCAGCAGCACCGAGGTCATCAGCTCCCTAAACGAATACGCCGTCCGACTGCTTCAGGTCAGCGCGACTCTCCCAGGAAGCCTCAGACCTTTGAAGGCTCGCACTAGTGAAGACACATTGTTGGTTTAAAACCAAACCGAATCGTTCATCACTACTGCATACCATTATGTTCACAGTAAAGTGTCAAACGTGTGTTGTGATACATTTAAGAAGAAGTTTTTGTTTTATTGCTTTATTACATCACACCAGGTTTAGTATAAGCCAGGGGTCAGCAACCTTTAACAGTAAAAGAGCCATTTGGTCTTGTTTTCTACTGATCAAAACTTAGTAAGAGCCACACATTCTTATTTTGATACTACAGTGCATTCAATACAATGCATTTTTTAAATAATAAATATGAAATATGTTTATTTTTTGGCATGAACAAAAACAGAAATATAAAGAGAAACTATCTTTTCCTCAAAATGTGAAATTATATTTTATGTTTGACAGAGCTTGTATGATTTCAAAATAAAAGAACCCTTGTGCCAAACCGCATCAGTTCTGGACAGCATAAGATCATATTTGCTTTAAACTCATAAAAGATCAAACTTTTTACCAAAGTTTTACTTAGGATTTGAAATCATATATGCTGGAGTAATTGCAGAGCAAATAAGAACTCTTCCAGTCGGCAGAGATTTAAAATCCTTTACATAGTTTATCTTTGAGGTGCACCTCAGTCATAGGGTTAGGGTTAACTTAACTAATCTAAATAAAACGGATACTATTATTTAATTTTTCTTTAGCCAGAGAGCCACTATGGAGAGTTTTTTTTAATTTTTATTTTTATAATGCACTAATCAAGTACACAAAACCATGACCCAAAACGTGATATTTGAACCTAATTGTGGGAACAGTTAAGTGCTGCATCTCCAGCATGGACTGACTTGATGTTGTCACTGGAACATTTAGGAGCTCAGCAACAAGGAAGAAATAAACAAGAGACTGTCTGGAACGTTGGAGGAGTACAAAGATAAGTTTGCTGTTGTTAGCCATCAGCAGGGACTTCTCTATAAGGAGCATCTTAGGTAAGTTAAAAATATTGTGTTTTCAAATTCAGGCTCGAAAGAAATTCACTGTATTTGAATTTATAGTGAGAAGGCAGAGTGGCAAAAAGAGAAGGAATCACTCACAGAAATAAAGACCAAGCTGGAGGAACAGAAACAAGTGGATAGCATTAAAATCCAGCAATTTCATGTGAGTGCAACTCTTTTGAAACCTAAAAAAAGATTATTTAACAGGGAGAGGAGCTGAGACACACTCGGTTTTTGCATCATTTTGTCAGCCCTCGCTCATTCCTTTGATTAGGATCTGCTGAACACTCTTGAGAAAGAACCGGAGGACATCAGGAGGCAGCTGAGCGAAGCCTTCGGTAAGGTGACGGTGCTGAAGGTGAATGAGATGAAGCTGACTCGCCGCTACACCACCCTGCTGGAACAAGAACAGCACCTCCGCAAGGAGAACAGCAGACTGAAGGAGGAAAGCAGCCACGCGCGGGTGTCCGTCATTCAGAGGATGGGCCACCTGCAGCGATACAAGGTAGCTGTCATCAGGGGAATATCCCTCATCCTAACAGTGTGTCATCAAAGGATGGAAATGATTCTGTACAGCGTTAATTTTCCACCATAAGTCATATATGAAACTCCATGCACCCAAGGAATGGTCCACGGGCGCAGGACCGTCTCTACACCCACTCCTCTATTCCTGCACGCTCCTGAAACCGTGCTCGTGGGAGTATCCTTACGCTCCTAAAACTAATCCTGCTTCCTCCTGGAGGACTGTAGGACTGTGCACTCGTGGAGCTTCTCCTTTATTTATTTAACAAATTTTAAACTTCTCCAATTACACAATTATACAAATAATTTTGATCCTCCCATATTTTATGAATCAAAAATGAAGCAAACACATATTGAACATTTACATTTATTTTCTGAGAGTTCATCTTTTTGTGTTTTTCCCACCCCGTATTAGAATACTTTTCTTAGAAAATTGAGTTGAACTTTTAATATGTGGTTGCCTCATTTTTGATTTTAAAAAAATGGGTCCATGAAAAATGATTCATTTAATTGGAGTAGTTTAAAAATGGATAAATAAACAAAGCAGTCATTTTCCACCTTTTTCATATATATTTTTAATTTGAAAAAAAAAATGATACGCGGCAGAAAAGATGTTTCACCAGGACATAAAGGAGGTTTCACCAATGTGAAAAATAGGATTCACCAGGGCGGAGAAGAGGTTTCACCAGGGCGGAGAAGAGCTTTCACCAGGGCGGAGAAGAGCTTTCACCAGGGCGGAGAAGAGGTTTCACCAGAGCGGAAAAGAGGTTTCACCAGGGCGGAGAAGAGGTTTCACCAGGGCAGAGAAGAGCTTTCACCAGGGCAGAAAAGAGCTTTCACCAGGGCGGAGAAGAGGTTTCACCAGGGCAGAGAAGAGGTTTCACCAGGGCAGAAAAGAGCTTTCACCAGAGCGGAAAAGAGCTTTCACCAGAGCGGAAAAGAGCTTTCACCAGAGCGGAGAAGAGGTTTCACCAGGGCGGAGAAGAGGTTTCACCAGGGCGGAGAAGAGGTTTCACCAGGGCAGAGAAGAGGTTTCACCAGGGCAGAAAAGAGCTTTCACCAGAGCGGAAAAGAGCTTTCACCAGAGCGGAAAAGAGCTTTCACCAGAGCGGAGAAGAGGTTTCACCAGGGCGGAGAAGAGGTTTCACCAGGGCGGAGAAGAGGTTTCACCAGGGCGGAGAAGAGCTTTCACCAGGGCGGAGAAGAGCTTTCACCAGAGCGGAGAAGAGCTTTCACCAGGGCGGAGAAGAGCTTTCACCAGAGCGGAGAAGAGCTTTCACCAGGGCGGAGAAGAGCTTTCACCAGGGCAGAGAAGAGCTTTCACCAGAGCGGAAAAGAGGTTTCACCAGGGCGGAGAAGAGGTTTCACCAGGGCGGAGAAGAGCTTTCACCAGAGCAGAGAAGAGCTTTCACCAGAGCGGAGAAGAGCTTTCACCAGAGCGGAAAAGAGGTTTCACCAGGGCGGAGAAGAGGTTTCACCAGGGCAGAGAAGAGCTTTCACCAGGGCAGAGAAGAGCTTTCACCAGGGCAGAGAAGAGCTTTCACCAGGGCAGAAAGAGCTTTCACCAGGGCAGAAAAGAGCTTTCACCAGGGTGGAGAAGAGCTTTCACCAGGGTGGAGAAGAGCTTTCACCAGAGCGGAAAAGAAGTTTCACCGGGGCGGAGAAGAGCTTTCACCAGAGCAAAGAAGAGCTTTCACCAGAGCGGAGAAGAGCTTTCACCATGGCGGAGAAGAGCTTTCACCAGGGCGGAGAAGAGCTTTCACCAGGGCAGAGAAGAGCTTTCACCAGAGCAGAAAAGAGGTTTCACCAGGGCAGAGAAGAGGTTTCACCAGGGCAGAGAAGAGCTTTCACCAGAGCAGAGAAGAGCTTTCACCAGGGCAGAGAAGAGCTTTCACCATGGCGAAAAAGAGCTTTCACCAGGGCGGAGAAGAGCTTTCACCAGGGCGGAGAAGAGCTTTCACCAGGGCGGAGAAGAGCTTTCACCAGGGCAGAGAAGAGCTTTCACCAGAGCGGAAAAGAGCTTTCACCAGAGCGGAGAAGAGGTTTCACCAGGGCGGAGAAGAGGTTTCACCAGAGCGGAGAAGAGCTTTCACCAGAGCGGAAAAGAAGTTTCACCGGGGCGGAGAAGAGCTTTCACCAGAGCAGAGAAGAGCTTTCACCAGGGCAGAGAAGAGCCTTCACCAGAGCAGAGAAGAGCTTTCACCATGGCGAAAAAGAGCTTTTACCAGGGCGGAGAAGAGCTTTCACCAGGGCAGAGAAGAGCTTTCACCAGAGCGGAAAAGAGGTTTCACCAGGGCAGAGAAGAGCTTTCACCAGAGCAGAGAAGAGCTTTCACCAGGGCGGAAAAGAGGTTTCACCAGGGCGGAGAAGAGCTTTCACCAGAGCAGAGAAGAGCTTTCACCAGAGCGGAAAAGAGCTTTCACCAGAGCGGAAAAGAGGTTTCACCAGGGCGGAGAAGAGGTTTCACCAGAGCAGAGAAGAGCTTTCACCAGGGCAGAAAAGAGCTTTCACCAGAGCGGAAAAGAGCTTTCACCAGAGCGGAAAAGAGCTTTCACCAGAGCGGAGAAGAGGTTTCACCAGGGCGGAGAAGAGGTTTCACCAGGGCGGAGAAGAGGTTTCACCAGGGCGGAGAAGAGCTTTCACCAGGGCGGAGAAGAGCTTTCACCAGAGCGGAGAAGAGCTTTCACCAGGGCGGAGAAGAGCTTTCACCAGAGCGGAGAAGAGCTTTCACCAGAGCGGAGAAGAGCTTTCACCAGGGCGGAGAAGAGCTTTCACCAGGGCAGAGAAGAGCTTTCACCAGAGCGGAAAAGAGGTTTCACCAGGGCGGAGAAGAGCTTTCACCAGGGCGGAGAAGAGCTTTCACCAGAGCAGAGAAGAGCTTTCACCAGAGCGGAGAAGAGCTTTCACCAGAGCGGAAAAGAGGTTTCACCAGGGCGGAGAAGAGGTTTCACCAGAGCAGAGAAGAGCTTTCACCAGGGCAGAGAAGAGCTTTCACCAGGGCAGAGAAGAGCTTTCACCAGGGCAGAAAAGAGCTTTCACCAGGGCAGAAAAGAGCTTTCACCAGGGCGGAGAAGAGCTTTCACCAGGGTGGAGAAGAGCTTTCACCAGAGCGGAAAAGAAGTTTCACCGGGGCGGAGAAGAGCTTTCACCAGAGCAGAGAAGAGCTTTCACCAGAGCGGAGAAGAGCTTTCACCATGGCGGAGAAGAGCTTTCACCAGGGCGGAGAAGAGCTTTCACCAGGGCAGAGAAGAGCTTTCACCAGAGCAGAAAAGAGGTTTCACCAGGGCAGAGAAGAGGTTTCACCAGGGCAGAGAAGAGCTTTCACCAGAGCAGAGAAGAGCTTTCACCAGGGCAGAGAAGAGCTTTCACCATGGCGAAAAAGAGCTTTCACCAGGGCGGAGAAGAGCTTTCACCAGGGCGGAGAAGAGCTTTCACCAGGGCGGAGAAGAGCTTTCACCAGGGCAGAGAAGAGCTTTCACCAGAGCGGAAAAGAGCTTTCACCAGAGCGGAGAAGAGGTTTCACCAGGGCGGAGAAGAGGTTTCACCAGAGCGGAGAAGAGCTTTCACCAGAGCGGAAAAGAAGTTTCACCGGGGCGGAGAAGAGCTTTCACCAGAGCAGAGAAGAGCTTTCACCAGGGCAGAGAAGAGCCTTCACCAGAGCAGAGAAGAGCTTTCACCATGGCGAAAAAGAGCTTTTACCAGGGCGGAGAAGAGCTTTCACCAGGGCAGAGAAGAGCTTTCACCAGAGCGGAAAAGAGGTTTCACCAGGGCAGAGAAGAGCTTTCACCAGAGCAGAGAAGAGCTTTCACCAGGGCGGAAAAGAGGTTTCACCAGGGCGGAGAAGAGCTTTCACCAGAGCAGAGAAGAGCTTTCACCAGAGCGGAAAAGAGCTTTCACCAGAGCAGAGAAGAGGTTTCACCAGGGCGGAGAAGAGCTTTCACCAGGGCAGAGAAGAGGTTTCACCAGAGCGGAAAAGAGGTTTCACCAGAGCAGAGAAGAGCTTTCACCAGAGCAGAGAAGAGGTTTCACCAGGGCGGAGAAGAGCTTTCACCAGGGCAGAGAAGAGCTTTCACCAGCATGCAGGAGTAGAGGAGCGGGCGTGGAGGCCATCCTGCAGCCTTTACAACGTTCCCTGCATGCATGGAGATTGATATGTGCTCGTGGGAGACTTATGGTGGAAATACAACGCCACATTCCTGCTGCTATACACAGTATTTAACTTTGATATCTTGTTCACATGTGAATTAAACCTGTTTGTTTATTAAGGATCCCCATTAGCTCATGGACATTCCAAAAGCTATTTTTCTTGGGGTACTACTTCCTTAAAGCCACAAATGCAATACATAAACAGCACTCTCCACAACAATGTCAACAAAAATAATATGACAATAATATAATAACAATGAAAACAAAAAGCAAAACAAAACACAAACACACAAAATGAAAACATACCAAAGTAAACCAAGTCCTGTCACCAGCGAACACTTTGATTATCTGCTTTCATCTCTTCCTCTCTGTGTGAAGCTGATCAGTGTCAGTGGGGTGTTGTTTGACCTTCTCCACCTTTCTCATTCAGATCCAACATGTAAGTATTTCTTGGACTGAAGCGAGGAGACGTGTTTTTCTTCAATAACTATTTTGGCAGCAGGCTTCTCGTTTTCCTCTCATCTTGTGAAGACTGCGCGGCCGGCTGTCAGCTGCTGCAGAGAGATTCACAGGCATCTACAATGCCATCACAACCCCCCACCCCCATGTCTTCCCTTTCGTCCCCCCATTATCTGGCTCTGAGCTCGCCACTACACTGTGGTGGTCTTCAGGAAAACGGCTTACATGTGCTGCACCCCCCCATCTGAGGCTGAACGGTGATCTAATCCCAGCATGTGCTCCCAATATTCATCATTTTTCTTTCCACATTCTCTAATAAAATTTAGTCTCCAAGTTTTATTGTGAACAACAGGCATGTTTTTATTTTTGCTTTTTTTTATGGGATTTACTCCACAGTCGCTGATATTATGCAGTGCTGTTTACTGTCCGTGAGCTGCTGCAGCCGCAGTCATTTCCATGGCTCAGTCGGTTGCACTAGCACGTCTGTTTTTCAGATCTAGTTGTGAACGTGGTGAACTTTGCCTGGTGTTAATTGAGGAGGACAGCCGCTGCTGCTGTGACTTACTGGGGCTCTTTTTTATTCCCAGATTGATGATGCAGCTGCGCTTCTGCTCCTTTTCTGCTGGTCACTCATCCGTTCGGATTTTATTCCATCTTAGTGAAATCTGACAATCAAATTTATCACTTCCTTTAGCAAGTGGAGCTGTGCTGTAGACATGCCAAAGAAAGTGGCACAATTTCTGCTCTTTTAAGATCCTTTTCCCATTATATTGTGCCAGATATTCTTTCTCTTTCTCAAATAAAATGATTGACTATTAATGGTAGAAAAGGCTGCCTTACTGTGGATTCTCTTTACAAATGCAGTGTTAGCTGCAGTACTATAAGCAGCTAGACTTGGAAATGTGGTTTATTTTTAAATGGGCTAAAGTTAAATTAGAAGTTATATTTTACATCTCTGTTTTTTAAAGTCACCCTATGACAAAAAAACGTTCCCAGTAGTGTTTTAATTATGATTATGAAGTTTTTAACCAAAATCCCACAACCTAAATGTCTTAAAAATACATTTTTCATGTAGATCTGAAACCTCTGTTTCCAAAATCTCTTCTGAGGGGGCGGGGCTGCTCAGCTCAGCTCCAAAAGCCACGATCCCCCCATGTCTGATTATCTTCACCGCCGCTACATAAAAATGTCAAGCAAAATCTGGGTAATGTCCAGCCGTATGGTTCTGATCCGGATGTCAGCTCAGATCTTCATGGACAGAACTTCCTCCAAAATCCTGATTCTTTCTCCTTCCAGTTCACCAAAGACTCTTTGATGTTTCTTGACGTTGCTGTGATCAATCCATTCAATCCATTGGTTTCTCAGAGCAGAAAATAATGAAAGCTAACATCCAAATGCTCTTTCATTCATTTACAATCCTTTCCAACTGCAGTCAAATGAGCCGCCGTTCACATTTCTGTGGTCACATCAAGAAGCTCCGTGGAGTCTGGTGGAGATTTTCCAGCGATCTCAGGACTGCTACCGTAAGTATTGGATGAAACTCACACCAAAAATCTAGTGATGCTGATTGGACCACAGAAATGTGAACGGCGGCTCATTTGACTGCAGTCAATGTGAAGATAGCATCTTCTCTTCTCCAGAACCTGAACTAGACACGCTAGCCGGACCAGATGAGGGTTTAGTGCATGTGCAGCAGAAAGAAGATGATTGATGAAAAACAGAGTCTGTCCAAGACTGTTGGATTGATTTAAAAGGAGAAATACTAGGAAATGCAAAAACAAAAAGATTTCTTATTACATTTGCTCTCTTTCATAAGAAAAATGCCTCACAGACATGTTAAAAACTCAAAAAACATCATAGGGGTACCTTAAGTCAAGGTTTACTCTAATGTTGAACAAAATGATAGTTTTGAAATCTTGGCTCATTTTGTAAATTAACAGTAGAAGTGGTCATACCCTTCACGGCTCAGATTTTTGTAAACTCACACAACCTCTCACTCTGTATACACAAATATACGCAATATGCTGTTTGTTTCCCCCCTTCTTGATTCAGACAAGGTCACAACATTTCACCCTTCATAACTTCTCCTGCCTTCAGAGTTGAATGTTTTGACAGACCCCATCTGCCAAACCAAACAGGCGGCGAACAACAGTACCAGGCGCAGGTAGCAGATGGTTGGAGTCTTGCACCATGACTCACTCGTTCCGTCATGCAGCAACACACAACGGGCTCTTATGACCTTTTCTCCAGGTTTTAAAAGTGTGTCCATCCGTTTCAGTAGTGGCATTTGCACAAGGTAGGCTCAGGTCATCAGTTTTTGATGCCTTTTGGTTTGAATAAATGACTCTGAGGCGTGTTTTCTTCTCAAAAAGCTACTGGACTTCTTGAAGACCTTTCACTTCTCATCCAAGAAGCTTCATCTAGTGGACTGGTGGAGTCCCAAGATTTATACTTGACATCAGCTGGTTGCTGACACTGGTTAATATCCTGGGAGTGCTGCTGTGTTTTCTGAGTCACATGGTTGCAGATGTAGATGAGTGTGAATCTGTCTTGGAATTGCTGAAAGAGCTGCATTGCCATCCTCAAAATAGGGACCCTTGTCTTTCAAATCCGAGTTGACCGCTGAATCCTCTCCTATGAGCACTCTCTCTAACTGAATTACATGTTTTAATGTTGAACATTTGAGTCAACAGTGCGATGTTTCAATCGCCAATGCGTACTTGATCAAACGCAGCTGCACGAGGGGCCAATATCCAAAATACACCTTAGGTCTCGGGCCGAACAAGATAAACATTTATTGAACACTAAAACTAAATTTTGAAAACTTTAAAACCACAACTGTTAACATAATTATGAACTAGAAAAATTGCAAAACCTGTGATAATGCTAGTGTGAACGCTGTAAGCTGAATTTGGCAGCTGAAGATGCTAATGCTGATAGTTGAAGATGCTGAAACTGATAGCTAAAAACAGTAAAGCTGAAAGCCAAAAACACTGAAGCTGATAGCCAACTAAAATATTAGCGAAAAGCCTAATTAGCCTAAGAAACTAAAAGAAAAAAGAAAAACTTTGGTTAGCCAAATTAGCTAGCATGTGTTCTATTCTGTTCTGTTCTATTCAGTTTTTTCAGTTTAGTTATTTTTTATTATCTTCTGTTCTGTTTCGTTCTGTCCCGTCCCGTCCAGTCGACCACCTCACTGAACTCTGGATTGTGTGTTTCTTGTTTTCGTCTGAAGGAAATGGCAGCATATAAGATAGCAGCTCTGCAGAAGGCCTTGGATGACAGCGTGTCTCTGTCAGAGCTGGAGAGGGCGAACAGACAGTACACAGAGCTAACCATCAAATACAGAGACGTGCTGCAGAGGGACAGCTGCCTCATACAGAAATCTACCAACCTCCAGCATTTGCAGGTATATCAACTTCCCCTAAAGCATGTATATTTCTGTGGAATGTTTGTTATTGTCTGAACCCTCATTATATGTAAATGAGTGAGATGATTTCTGTGTGTTCAGAGTGAAAATGATTCCCTCCAAGAACAAATCAGGGCCATGATTAAAGAACTGGAGATCACAAAGGAGAAACTCAATACCCTGGAGCAAGCATGGGAGAAAGTCAACACAGTTGGTAAACAGCAGTGAACCTCATGTATATCTTTTGTTTTAATCTCCGTCATAAACATATTGGTGAAGAGACTGGACCTCTCAGGGAGAAGTTCAGCTTTCTCAAGGCTTCACTTCTATCAACAAAGGATTTGCTGGGATGTGGGTCAGAGCCCAGGCTTCCCGTAAAGTCCAAATCCTTTTTGTTAGCTTTGATTGACTGCATCATCCGGCGTGCATCCTCTCCTCTGGAACAGTAAATGCTTTAGTCAGTTTAGCTTTAGAGTGACCCTTTTTGAGATTTGTGTTGTGGTGAGCATTGTTATGACAGTCCTGTCCCAGCGTTAAGGGCAAACAGTAAGAACTCATCATATTTAAAGAGGATTAGATTTAATTATACTTTAAGAAAAGCAATGACTTCCTCGGGGTACAACAGTCACATCTGAACCAGATTACATTACTTGAAATCCTTTTGTCATAAGCAAGTTTAATGGCTTTGACATTTTACAATACACAATCGACCAAATGTAGATTTATGGATTCTGGCCTGCACATCATTTGTGTTGTTATTTCAGTGTCTCCAGGTGGAGAAACTGGCCTGGATAAAGAAGGCAAGGCAACGATCAACAACGAAATGGTCTCTGCTGCGAGAAGAATCACCACTTTAGAGATGAAGGAGTTGAATGAGCGGCAGAGAGCTGAGCACGCCCACAAAATGTACGAGCATGTGAGGAACTCCCTGAAGCACGTGGAGGATCGCAACTTGGAGCTGGAGTCCAAATTTGCAGAAGTAGGACACTGAAAAAGGAGAGTTCAATGTTTGGGGGAATAGAGTCTCACATTTAACCTGTGGGATCAGATTTCTATGTCAGCGAGTTGGTTTATGACTCAGTGGCTACTCGCACACTAAACCAGGGTTCTTAAACGCGCTATTTAGTCCATGGTCTTCACACTGGACAAGCAGGGAGGGGCTTCTATTTCTTTTTCTGCTGTTCACAAGTGAATGTCCATCACCTACAGTTGAAAGAGTCTTGGTGCAAAATGTTGCAGATCTGGGGAATATTGCTCCAGTCTTTTTCTTATATATGAAATACTTGGTGTCGTAGAATTCCAGCCGGACTCAACCTCTGCAGCCGACCTCTGATCAGAAAATCGCAGATTTAGTTTCCCGTGTGTTGAGGTGTTCTGGAGCAGGAGTCCACATTGCTCCTGGTGGTTGGCATCAGTGTGAATGTGTGTGTCCATGGGGGAAGGGCTAGATAAGTATACACCTTTACCCTTTTCCTCCATTATAAACGGTTGGCACCTCCAATGAAAGGGGACAGATACACTTAACTACCAAATCCAAGTCCCTCATTGGTCAAAGTCCAGTCTGGTTTAACACCTGAGGCGCCGTTGGTGATGCTAAAACGCAAAATCTTGAGCTGCTTTTCTCCTTCAGAATCTGCTGGAATTCTGGTGTTAACGGTTGAAAAGTTACAGTAAATCAAAGAACAGAAACACTGGAGCTCCGATGTTAAAGGGTTAACTTTCAATGTGTGTTCAGAGGCCACGCGTTTCGTTCATGGAGTCCAAAAACGGTGTAGATACTCAAAAACACGTGAACGTGGAAGCCTGAAACGTGTGTTTACGCGTTGAAAGTAGCAGCTTGAACGTGCATTTACAAAGGCATTTTGAACGTAGCTTCACAAAGGTTAGAAGTTCGATTGTTGTGTTGTGTTTGCTCTTGCTGTTGTCTTAGCTTGCTTCCACAACAACCTTTTCTTTGTTGGCTTTGATCAAGTCCTGTCATTGCTTTGTTTGTTTAGTTGACCAAGATGAATGCCGAGGCCCAAAAGATGGAGAGAGAGCTAAGAGATGAGCTGGCGCAAAGCATCAGCAAAGCTGTGAGCGATGCTGACAGGGCCAGGATCGCAGAGCTGGAAAAGGCCGAGGCGGAGCTCCGGATTGAAGTCTCAAAGTATGTCCGAGTATCTTGGTATCAAATTGATCAATATGCTCTTATCATGAAAAACAAGCTGTGTTGAAAACTAAGTGAGCATTCCTGCCATTAATCTGGTGATAAATTTCAAAAGTTCGAATTGTTTGTTGAGTCTAGTTTTTTTAGATAAGTTCTCCTGGCTGTGGTTTTGATGGGAGAAGCTGGAGAGTTTTTCTTGGGCTATCATCAACATTTGTTTTGGAATCATGAACATAACAGCCTCTCAGCATATTTCTTTCCCTGTTTGTCAAAGTTAAAATCTGATCTTGGTGCAGAGGTAATGATTATAGATCCATGTTCTCAAAGTAAAATGACCTTCTCTGTGCTTTTGGATCAACACAAACCCCTGTGTTTGTAAAAACATTTTAGAAAAAGACACCTGTTGTTTTCCTTTATTGCTTAAGTTGCACTCAACATGTCTGAAATGTATTTGAATTCTTTTTGACAGGCTTCAGGAGGTGTCAGAGGTCGCCTTGACCCAGGTCGCTGCTTTACAGGCCAAACAAAGGTCTAAAGATAAAGAAGCAGAAGCTTTGAAGAAGCATATCCTAGATTATCAGGTACCTGAAGTTTTTTCTTGTTTACATCAAGAGATCAATTTTTAATACCCACTCTAATGAAAATGGTGTCTTTGGTGTTTTGAACACGTTTATGTTTCATTTTTCTGTTAATGAAGGACACATGCAAAGAAAATTAAACTTAAAATCCCATTACTGACTATTTCTTTATTTAGATAGTTGAGAATCAGGATCAGATGAACTACTACGGTTAGAATCCCATTTATTAAACTACTGCACATTTACACGCTAGCTTTTTTGGATAATTTAGGATATTTTTGAGTTTTTTAGGATACTTTTAGTTTAGCTATTTTTTCAGCTACATGCTAGCTGTTTTGGGTAACTTAGTAACTTTTTAGGCTAATTTAGCATTTAGTTAATATTATAGCTGGCGTTTTCAGCTATCTGCTGCTGTGTTTTCAGCTATCAATGTCATCATCTTTAGCAGCCAAATTCAGCTTCCAGCACTCACACTAGCATTATCACAGGTAATGCTTTACATCTAGTTTATAAATATGTTTAAAAGTTGCAGTTTTAAAGTTTTAAAAATGTAGTTTTAGAGTGTTCAATAAATGTTTATCCAGTTCGGCCCGCGACCTAAGGTGTGTTTTGGATTTTGGTCACGTGTGTTTGAGTTTGACACCCCTGAACTACAGTATCTTCACTGTGTCCTCAGTCACAGTCGGATGAGAAAGCTCTGATTGCAAAGCTCCACCAGCACATTGTTGCTCTTCAGCTCAGTGAATCGGCAGCTCTGGAAAAACTGGAATCCTTCACAACTCGCATCCAGCAGCTGGAGGCCCACAAGCTCAGAGCTGAGCAGCGTCTGGACGCCTCCGAGCGCTCCCTCTTTCTCGCTCGCCAAGAGGCCAGGAATCGCTCCAGACACCTGCGGCAGACCATCCAGTCACTGCGAAGGCAGTTTGCCGGAGCCCTGCCTCTTCCTCAGCAGGAAAAGTTTTCTGTTGCCATGCTGCGACTTCACGAGGACAGAGTGAAAGCCCAGGAGGAGAGGAAGAAAGCTGAGGAGGAAAAGCAGAGGGCCCAGGGAAGAGCAGAGGAACTGGAACTGAGACTTCAAGGTCTGCAGGAGCTCATCGCAACTCTGAAGGATGTGAAAGGAGCACAGAAGGTCTGTAGAAGAAACGTACCACTCTACTGACCGATCTTGCACTCCATCGACAAGTATGGTATTCACACAGGTATCTGAGTGGCACAAGAGGATGGAGGAAGCCCGGCTGCAGGAACTGAGGAAGGGAAGGGAGCTGGCGGTCCAGAAGGAGGAGATCAGGTACCTGAAGAACCTGGTGGGAGAGCAGGAGCAAACCATCCACACACTGGAAGAGGAAGTAGTTCAGCTGCAAACAGTGAGGAAATAAAAATCTCAAGAACATATTGAACTGAGTTGGCCTACTTTGTTAGGAAATGACCACGTATGCATGTGAAATACTTTGGTTTTATTTTGTTATAAAGAACCTCTTTAGTTAGGAAGACTTTTAAACAAGAGTTTACTTTTCAACATAAAGCTTAACGAAGAGCAGCAACTTGCAAGAGATCAACGAGAAGTGGAGTTGGAGCGTCAACTGGAGGACTACGAGAAGCAGCAGAGTGAGATCGTCGGCAGCGCTGAGAAGGTAAAGCACGGCTTACAGCCGCTTCAACCACTGGCTTTTCCCTGTGTTTGAGCCAAAGTCCGCTCTGTCCTTGATCAAAATCACAAGCCTCACCACCAACCGATGACGTAAAAAAATCGTTTGTGTTCTCACTGTTTTGCACTTTTTTTCTGCAATTTTGCATATTTTTGTGTTTGTTTTTTTACAGCAGATCACATTCTATCCTGATTGGCTGTAGATCACGTGTCAAAGTCAAGGCCTGGATCCGGCCCTCCAGATCATTTTATTTTATCGTCATTAATGACCCGATGTTATTTTGCTCTTATTTCTAATTTGTATAATTTTGACAAAATGTATTTTTATGGAGAGTCAAATATTGAAAGTTATTTAAGGTTAAAGTTGATTTATTCTGGAATAATATTCCTGTCTTTTTATTATTCATAGTTATGTTAAAAAGTTACAGTTTTAAAAATGGTCATTCTACTAGCTTATTGGACTATTTTGGCATTTACTACAACTTTTTAGGCTATTTGGAAGTTTATCGAATATTTCAGTTACATGCTAGTTGTTTGGGTATTTTTGGCTTTTTTTTTGTTTTTTTTAGGCTGTTTTGGAGTTAAGCTAATGTTGTGGCTACATGCTAGCTTTTTTGGCTAACCAAAGTTTTTTTTTTTTTTTTTTTTTTTTTTTTAGTTTTTTTTAGTCTAATTTGGCATTGAGCTTATATTTTAGCTGGCTATTAACTTCGGCGTTTTCAGCTATTAGCTTCAGTGTTTTTTAGCTATCAATTTCAGCTTCTTCAGCTATCAGCACTAACTAGCTTCTTCAGTGACTAAATTAATCTTACAGCATTCACAATAGCATTGCTATATTTCTAGTTCATAATCATGGTTAAAAGTTATAAAAGTTATAAGTTTTAGAGTGTTCAATAAATGTTTATCCTGATCGGCCCGGGACCTAAGTTGTGTTCTGGATTTTGGCCCCTTGTGAGTTTGACACTTCTGCTCAATCAGTCTCTCTGTGTCTCCCGTACAGAATTTTCTTTTCTAAATCTAGGTTTATAAGACTTCAACCGCGAACAGAACCTCATCTTAGTCTATAGTTACGAGACTTGTTTTTTTTAGACTTTAAGAAGTTTGAACTTCAAGAGTTTAAACTAAATGTTCAGTGAGATGTTTTACAGGCTTAAAACATCTATAATAATTATTTTAAAAAAATGGAGATTACGGATTTGCAGATTTCATCTATTGCATGTCTTTATTAGAACGTAACGTATGTGATAAACAAAGGACTGAAATGTTTTTAGAATAAAAATCAAATGAAGACCAAATAATAGTACTTTATGATCTTTCATATTCCTCTCTACTCCAAGTGAAACTATAGTGTTATTTTTCCGCCAAAAACTCTCCCAAAAGCATATATAGAACTCCATGTACGCAAGAAACATTCTAAGAAAAGTGTTGGAACACGGGGTTAAGAAAAACACAAAAAGGAACTCTTAGAAAATGCGTTTTTATTCCATCGGTCGTCTCCCTTCCCACTGCTGATGGTTGCATTCTGAATTTGTTTTTCAGAGTGAAGAAGGTTCGAGCCTCTTTCCAGACCCATCTTTACCTCTTTCCCATCAGCTGGAGTTAGCACTGACCAAAATAAAAGACGATAAGCGGATCGTCTTGGACACTCAGGCCACTTGCAAAAGACTAAATGAGGCACGGTATTTGTTCTTCTTTCAGAAACATGTCAGTTTTCTGTGGTTCAGGTTTTTATCTCAACAATATTCCGATGTGTAGAAGTTGAAAGAGAAGGAGGCAGCTCTGCGGACAGCAGAGCAGAACATCTTATCCAGGGATAAAGTGATCAATGAGCTGCGTCTTCGGCTCCCAGCCGCTGCCGACAGAGAGCGGCTGCTCGCTGACCTCGCCAAAAAACAAGAGGGTCAATCAGATCCCCCGCCTGCTTTCGTAGTGGCCCAACAGACCATCAAAGACCTGCAGAGACGACTGGACAAAAAGGAAGACTTGCTGAAGAAGTACCAGCACCAGCTGGCTAAAGTCAGACAGGTACCACACAACATGAGAGGTTCTGATCTCCTTTGGTCATTTCATGTTTTTGCTGCACTACAGTTTCCACTGCTTTGTACTGTTTTCTTCATAACACCTATAACATCTTACATGATTTCCAAATATGTGCAACAGTAATGGATAAATATTTTACTGTAAAATGGTCATACATTTTTGATTAAGACTAGAACGGACCTAAATGTGTGTTTGTAATCCAAGCATTTCTAGAAAGGTCGACCCCACTGTTCTGAATCAGTTCTGCCATTTCACAAGTGTAAATTCTCATTACCAAGCACAGGCGTAGAACCCTCCATCATCCCGCTCTCGGACTGTTTGGGTGTTAAGGGCATACATGCTCGATATTTTTAATTTGCCTTTAATTTTCCCTCCAGATGTCTTGAATGATTCCTTAAACATTTTGTAGAGGGAAAACCCTGAAATCTCTTCCATTCTGTCTTTAAAAAAATGCAATTTTTCACATTTTATTTTCCTCAACTTTTTATGGTTTTGTATCAAGTCATGATTACAGTCACCTTTCAGAATAAGAGGTTAAATTCCAGGACGACAGAGACTGTCAGACTCTCAGGCCCACTCCCCTCTCCCTTCCCCTTCATTTAGCCCCCCAAACTGAAAGTTATTATAAATAGTGTCTAATATTTTGGACGTCACCTTCGTCGATGATGTCATCAATAATCGTTAGCTTTAGACTGGAGCTTCCAGCTTTTGAATTTACATAACAACAGCAGTTTTATAACTTAAAAAAGGTCATGCTACAACAAAAAGAGATTAATTACATTTGGAGGGTCAGATTTAAAACTACATTTCCCAGACACACTTGCACATAATTTGACCCTTCAAATGGAAGAAAGTGAGAAGAAAGAATTCGTATCTTCGGCATGTTTACGTTAGAAGTGGGGTCATCTGGACCCCACCAGACAACGCACTGAACTTTTTTTCCCAAGAATATTTTTATCTATTATAATTTATTAAGGCAAAAAAATCATGTCCACTTATGTTACAGGAGAGACTACACATCAATGTAGGGTGGGGTCATCTGGACCCCATAAAATAGCATGAGGGTTAAAAGGAAGTCTGTTCCTTTACAATGCATTGTCATAAATCGTGTCAAAAATAATAAGAAATACACATTTTAATCTTTATGCTCTTACTTTCTCTCATACAGTCTCATTTTAGGACTTGTTCCTGGTCTGAATACAGCTTTTCAGTCCTGTGTGTTAAAATAACATGTTGTTTGTCAGACAAAACATTCTTAGAATTGAATTTAAACTTGTTAAAGACACACACCGATGCAGATTGTGTTTTTAACAGGTTCTTATAGTATTTTTCTGATGATAGAGGACATATGTAAGGAAAATGAAGCTCAAAAATTAAATTTCTAAGTATTTCTTCATCTTCATTGTTGTGAATCAGGAGCAGACAAAATGCAGTTTGTACAACACTGTATTTGTGACAGAAGCTGCATTCGGCAGGCTACAAGCTCGCTGCTCTGCTCCATTCTGATACATCCACTTACAGACAAATAGATCCATGAACGTCTTTGTTTTCCTCGTCTGAGCTGGAATCTGGATCAGAACTGTTCGGCTGGATAACTCTGATATTGATGAACATTTTTGTTCTATCAGTAATGTTATCTTGGGGCTGTAAGCTACTGGGAGATCAGAAGCAGATAGGTGAGAGGAAGTGGGGCCGGGGATGCTCCACACTAACAGTCCTGCCTAGAACTCAGGCTAATTTCTAATGAATGCCTGAAACTATGTTCTAGAAAACATCTCATTGTTTTTGGCTAAAAACGACATCATCATAATTAAACATCACTGGGAATGATTTCACAATCGATCATAAGGAGTGGGACTTCAATGTTACTCTGCCGATATGCTGCCAAACTGAGCTGTCTGTTGTATTTTTGAATTAATTTCTCTTTGTTCCTATCCACCTCGCTCATGTGGAAACAAGGATCAGGACGAAATGATAAAAAGGCATCAGGAGGAGTTGAGGACGTTGCATCAGAAGTTGGACTTGAATACAGATGCCTCCCTGGATCGTTTCAAACAGACGGCCATGGTGACCGACATCCCATTTCCCAGATAAAAGCCTGAAATCTAAACAGTGAAGCGGCTGCAGGAGTGACTGACTGCTTCCTTTTGTTGTTGTTCAGGAGTTGATGAAGAAGCCGACCATCAGGCTGCAGACCTCCCAGCACCTGGAGCGGCTGGCCGAGCTGGAGCAGACGGTGACGGAGCAGGAAATCTCTCTGGGCTCCATCACAGAGAGGCTCAAACAGGCCCATGCTGAGCTGGAGAAACAAAGGATCACCATGGAGACGCAGGCCAGAAAACACACCGATGACACAGCAAAGTCAGTAAGCCTGAAATGTTTGCTTTGCTCATGGACCTTGTTAAAGTGCAAATGCTCATATTAAAGCGGAGACACTTGGTTAGATTGTTGAACTATTAACTGCTGTAAGGTGGTCCAAATGTCATAAACAAAGTCATGTTTCACATCTGATGTGCAGCAACTGTACAAACAAGAGTTGTCAATATTTTCCCATTAGCTCAGACACCACATCTCTGGGCTGACCAGCAACAATCAGCCAGCAGGTAAAGTTTAAGAGGGCGCCACATCTCACAAACGCTCTTGACCATAGCAGAATATTCAAAACAGGATTTGAAAAAATGATAAAGGAAACTATTACCATTTTACCAGAGATTTGGAACCTCATCTTGGGAGCTGGTATGTGCAAAGCAGCGCAGCATTTAAGTCAGATGAGGCGAGCTACTCGTCTCATTGTTCTTGAGAGAACCCATAAGTCATTTAGAACACAAGTTTATTATTCAAACAAATGTTCATTTGCAACATTCCAAAACACAAGCATGGTTTAAAATGACCTCACGTCTCTGTCGTGCTCAACAACAACCAAGATGTTTGATTCATCTTTTAGTCAGTTAAGTCAGGTTTATAACTTAAATAACTGGCAATAAAGAAGAAAATATTAAAAAAAAAAACTTAGAAGTCTATGGGACTTTTGCCTTCTTGCAACCCTCGGGTACTTGAGGGGTTGCGGTGTCCTTTGATAATCATGTCAATGGCATCCACTGAGGTTTTTTATGCTAATTTAGAGTTTACCTCCTATTTTAGCAACATGCTAACGTTTTTGGCTAATTTAGTTTACTGACAAATTTTAGGCTATTTTGGATTTTAGCTAGTATTTAAGCAACGAGATAGCTTTTTTGGCTAATGTAGCATCTAAGGTCATTTTTTTGGGGGGTTTAGCTCATATTTAAGCAACACTAAATATTTTTGGCAAACTTAGCCTGTATTAGGGATTTTTAAGCAATTTTACCACAGATTTTTTCAGAAATTTAGCTCTGCTTCAGTGCTCTTTCCTAGTTGTTTAACAAAATTTCTAGTATTGTGGTAAATTTTCTTTTCGCAAATAGCTTTTGCATTTTCAGCAAAAAGCATTCACATCAGCATTATCGTAGGTAATTCAACTTTTCTAGTTACATGTTGTCATTTATTGCTTAGATTTTTAACAAAACTGAGCAAAATGATAGTAAAAGGTTTAATCTGCTCATAGAGCAATATTAAATATACACATCTTTTTTTTGCATTTAGATTAAAAAAAAATATTTGTTGTGGTGTTTAAAAAAAAAAAAGATGAGAAGCATCAGCAAATGACAGAAAAGACGTTTTTTTCCATTTTTAGTTAAAGTAAATCCGCTGCAGCTGGAGGATCTGCAACTTTAAAGCTGTTCATTTAGATTTTTGTTTTTTTAAAAATAACTTGGGGGTATAAAATTCTTTGAGTCAGCATATTTTAAGTACATCTAACAATGAAAAATGGATGCTAACTGAGACATTGAAGATGTTCAGGTAAGAACACATTTTGTACTCAATGACCCAAAAATTTATTCAACCAAGCTGTCCACTTAAAATATGTGCTATCAATGATTGAATACTTTGCTGTTTCCTTCTTAGCAGGTTTAAGCAGATTGGGTTTAAATTTTTAAAGTGTTGCAAACATCACAGCTATAGCACAAAAGCTGAGGGTGAGGAGTTTTTGGCAGTCTCATACTTACTTTGGGTAAAGTAAATTAGTTTCAAAAGAATTTAAAATTGTGAGACACAGACAGTTTGGATTCCCCCTCCAATGAAAATCCTGAAAGCTATGAGCTTTTAATACGTCTGTGTGGCATTTCTCTTATAAAAAAGAACCAATGTAACAAGAAATCTTTTTTTTTTTTGCATTTGAATGAATGATCTTCTTTCTGCTGCACTAAACCCTCATCTGGTCCAGCTAGCGTGTCTAGTTCAGGTTCTGGAGAAGAGAAGATGCTATCTTCACATTGACTGCAGTCAAATCAGTCGCCGTTCACATTTCTGTGGTCCAATCAGCCGTCACTGGATTTTTGCTGTGAGTTTCATCCAATACTTACGGTAGCAGTCCTGAGAACTCTGGAAAATCTCCACCAGACTCCACGGAGCTTCTTGATGTGACCACAGAAATGTGAACGGCGGCTCGTTTGACCGCAGTTGGAAAGGATTGTAAATGAATGAAAGAGCATTTGGATGTTAGCTTTCATTATTTTCTGCTCTGAGAAACCAATGGATTGAATGGATTGATCACAGCAACGTCAAGAAACATCAAAGAGTCTTTGGTGAACTGGAAGGAGAAAGAATCAGGATTTTGGAGGAAGTTCTGTCCATGAAGATCTGAGCTGACATCCGGATCAGAACCATACGGATGGACATTACCCAGATTGATGGAGGTTTTTATGTAGCAGCAGAGAAGATTTATGCTAATGAGACACAGAGCTATCATATTCAGACAGAGGGGAT
Organism: Oryzias javanicus; assembly: GCA_003999625.1. Lineage (NCBI taxonomy): Eukaryota > Metazoa > Chordata > Actinopteri > Beloniformes > Adrianichthyidae > Oryzias > Oryzias javanicus. The sequence goes on along the minus strand of CM012442.1, from coordinate 2,732,896 downwards.
CAGGTGCAGTGCTCCCAAAGCCACGCCCCCTTAGAGGAGATTTTGGAAACAGAGGTTTCAGATCAACATGAAAAATGTATTTTTAAGACTTTTAGGTTGTTTATTTTGGTTAAAAACGTCTTAATTATAATTAAAAACACTACTGGGAACATTAAAAAAAAAAAAAAAAAAATTGTCGTCCGGGGACTTTAAAGGCCTGAGCAGACACAAAATAACAGCATCTTAACAAAAACTTCCCAAATACAAAGTAGCAGGACTCAGTATAACTGCTTGAATAAGGGTTTATTTTAAAAAATGCCTCTGAAAGCTTCGGTACGTCCCAAGGCATATGTATTCAATTACACTAAGAACGCGTGCTTCATCAAAATGATCTCTTTTGTGTCTTAAATTGAAGAAATGCCATCTTACTTTGACAATTTATTGGATGTAGCTGAAGAAAGTGAGAAATACTAAAGTGTCTGAAAATACCTTTTGAACTAGATTGAGTTCAAAATGTTCTTCTTTATTTACTTAACCATTATGAGGCTCATTTATACTTGTTTAATAGATCTCTGTAAAGCTGGTCTCAAGCTTGACCGTAAAGAAATGAATGATGTGAAGTTTGTAGCAGACACATCTCAAAAATACATCAACCAAAGTAATCATGCTTAGGCTGCAATAAAACTAACAAAATGGGGATTTTTTTTTTTTTTTTTTTTGCAGACTGGAGGAACATTATGCTGCCCAGATGAAAGCTTTGACTGATCAGACTCAGGATCAGCAGAGCCAGATGTCTCAGATGGAGAAGGAGATGAACTACCTGCGTACGGAGCTGGAAGCACAGAAGGAGGCCAACGTCCGTTCTCCCAGCAATACCATGAAAAACCTGGTGGAGCGACTGAAGGCACAACTTACCCAGAAGGAGAAGCAGCTCAAGGTTTTTACTTTTCCATTTTCTGATTGTTTAAGTCTAATTCTCCTCCCAGAACAAATATCTGACAGTAATGTGGAATGCATGTCATGTATGATCAGCTGGCAGGTTCACCTTATTTACACCAACATCCCTCCAACAACTGTTCTACCACATTTTGCTTGTTTGTGTTAGAGTAGTTTCTTTGGATATTTTCCAGTTTTGTGAGAACGTAATGTTAATCCCAAATGTGTGGGAGCCAGGAAGCATTCCCTGTGGAACTCCCTGATGATGTATTGACTGTAAAATGAGGTGCGACCATTAAATTAATCATATCTTTCATTGGCAGCATCTCTTCCGTCCATGTTTTTTTCCAGGCTCTCAGTAAGGCTCTGCTGGAGTTGCGGGCAGAGATGACGTCGGCTGCTGAGCAGCAAGTGATAGCCAGCGCTGCGCAGAAAGAGGAGAGTCTCAATGTTCAGATGCTGATTGACAGACACACCAAAGAGCTGAAGGTGAGGCGCCGGGGTCACAGCAGCCCGTCTGGTTTTCAGTTTTACTCTGATACCCGATGAGGCTTTGTCGGATTCTTTCGGCCACACAAACAGCAGCGTTGTTTGATTAAGCCTTTGCAGTCCCGCCTCAGTAGGACACATTTGGTGAAAGAAAGAAAGGGGCTGCTCCACGGGTGTGTTTCATTTCAGAGCACGTGTGGTCTTTGGAAATGTTTGGGTTGGTGGCAAGTGTCAGAGTAGTGAGAGGGCCGTGAAGAGCATTAGATTCTAACAAGATGATAGTTTAGCTTCTATACTTGGAAACAGCACTGATTTACAATCAGACCGAAACAGCCTTTTACTGAACACTAGCCAGCTGTAAGGTGATGGGAGGGAACGCACAGCAAATCTGCATCCCTTCACCAACAGCATGTTGACATCTGGATCAGCACAGGGGGCCCGTATTTCTCTCTTTAATCACCATCTGCTTTGTTGACTGTAGAGTCAAGGAAAATAAATCAAATACATGCAAATATGCTCTCTGATCTTATGTTATCTGCTTACAGTTTATGAGTCTCTAAATGCACTAATATAGGTGGATGAAAACAGACACTTCTGTCTGTTTAATACGTGTAGGATTTCTTTTGTTGTGCTTTTTTAAAGGTCTCACTTGTTCATCTTTTGATCTATTGTCAAAGTGTTCCCAGTAGCAATGCTGTTTTTAGCCCAAATCAATAATCTGTGTCGTGTCCTAGAAAATAGTTTCTGCAAAACAATTAAAATTCACCTCTGAGTTGTGAGACTGTTGGAGCAAAGTAACCCCGCCCCCACTTCCCATCACCCATCTGTTTACACACAATCCCACTAGCTTACAGCCCATCACATCCAAACTAAACATACCAGTGCAACAAAAACTGTGAACTATTCAGCCGTACAGATCCAGATTCCAGCTCAGACCAGAAAAACAAAGACGTTCACGGATCTATTTGTCTGATGCATCAGAATGGAGCGGAGCGGGGAGCTGGTTTCACACCGAGCAAATTTTCTACATCACTAATGTGATCTTCTTTAAACAGCATTTTTCTATCTGCTCCTTATTCAAAATTATTTGAATAAATAAATCCACAGAAATGCAGATTTTAGCTTAATTTTCTCTATAAAAAAGTTTTTTGTTTTTTTTTAAAACGTGTTAAAAAATATATATTTTTATAAACATGTATTTTTTAAAGGGCCATGCCATGATTTTTTTAAGAAAACTCATTATTTATGACATATTTGTTGTGTTGTTTGAGTTTTTTTCCAACTTGGAAGTAGAGCCTTCTGGAGCATGTCTGCATTTCTCCCACAAAAATAATCCAGCCTTTTTCAAAGATGGATTCAGATACCATATATCTTCCTTCAGCAGGCCCGAGTGTCACATGAGGTGGGGGTGGAGGGGTAGTAGCGTCTTAAAGGAGCCCCGCGTCTAAAGCAGGGGCATCAAACTTTTTTTTTTGGGGTAGGGGACAGAGGGTCGAAAGTCCCACCTTCCTTGTGTGATGCATGCGTGTTTGTTTGTTAGAGTGTATATTTTGAGGTGTTAGAGGTGTGTGTGCTACAAGGTGCGGTTAAAATTGGTGAGTAGGGCCTTGACAGGACATCTCCTGATCGCTCACAGGGGCATCAAACTTAATCGCAAAGGGGACCAAAATCCAAAACACACCTTAGGTCGCCAGCCGAACTGGATAAACATTTGTTGAACACTAAAACTGCATTTTAAAACCTTAACCTTTTAACAAAATCATGAACTAGATATATAATATTATCTGTGATAATGCTAGTGTGAATGTTGTAAGCTGAATTTGGCCGCTAAAGATACTGAAATTGTTAGCTAAGAAAGCTGAAGATAAATATTAGATTAGAATAGCTAAACTTCAAAATAGCCTAAATACTGAAAGAAATCCTAATATTAGCCAAAACAGCTAGCATGCTGCTGAAATATTAGCTAAACTCCAAAATATCCTAAAATCTTAGTAAATGCCAAAATATTCCAAAAATTACCATTTTTAAAACTTTAAAACTGTAACTTTTCAACTTAACTATGAATAATAAAAAGCCAGGAATATTATTCCAGAATAAATCAACTTAAACCTTAAATAACTTTCAATATTTTACTCTCCATAAAAACATTTGTTGTCAAACATTTACAAGTTATAAATAAGCGGAAGGTAACATCGGGCCATTAATAATAATAAAATAAAATGATCTGGAGGGCAAGATTTAATCACCTGGAGGGCCGGATCCGGCCCCTGGGCCTTGACTTTGTTGACTCACATGGTCTGAAATGACAAACACCTGTTTGAGCTGGAATTTTTTGAAGACGGGTCACAACTGGAAGATATACTGTACTGTGCATCTAAAATACAATTTTTTTGCTGATCACTGCTGGCTCCATGGAGAAACTGGGTGTTGTGTTAGACTGGGGGCAGTGCTGACAGAGCAGACTCTTCCAGAAAAGGGCTCTCTTTTTAGAGGATTACTCAGAAATGTGTGAATAGTGAGGAATAGTTTATCGAGGAATGAACAGTATAATACACTTAAAAGCTCAAAAAGTTGTTTTTATGGTTTGGCCTCTTTAAAGTGGGTCTATAAGCTCTGATGTTCCTGGCAGGGCTGGCTTTTTGTCAGGAATGATGCAGTTTGTATCTCATTACAGACATCCAATGCTAAACCAATGCTGATTTGATACTGAAAAACGATACCCTCCACAGTGGTAATGTCCAATGTCATTCTCTTCCAGCTGAAAACTTTTCCAGAAAACTGAAACAGCTATTTGTGACATTTTGGGAAGCTGACAGTCTTTTTGTATTTAGTTTCGTGTTACATCATTTTACTGTCAAATCATTTTTTTTTTTTTTTATGAGTCAACATTGTTTTATTTTAGAACAAAAAAGATCCAAAAACGTCCCCCAATACAGAGAATATTACAATTATTTGTGAGTACAGTAATACAGAGAGGATTGTTCTCTCAGAAGTGTGTCACACACACACACACACACACACACCCCCACACCCCCCCCCCACACCCACACACACCCACACACACCCCCACACACACCTCTGTGTTTTTTAAATGAGCACAAACAACAGCTGGTTTGATCAATAAAATGTCTTATTAGTTTGAAATGTCAAGAAAGACTGTTTGGTTGAGTATTTTTCAAACTGTGCCTTTATACCAGACTTGACCCCTTTTTTAGTCGGTGCGGGGGCTGGTTGGACTTGGTTGTGGTTCTTACATGCCTGAAGACTCCTAAAACAATCACAGATGCTTTTAGGGATGTTCACCAAAGGAGCAACAGCCAGCAGCATCAACATTTTCTGCCTTTGTGTTGTTATTTGTTGATATTTATGGCCTGCAGCAGTCCTTCATAGCAAGGATCCAATTATGTTCGCAGTTCTTCCTTCGTACTGCGCCTTTCAGCAAATATTTCACTCCTGCCACAAACTCAGAAACTCAGCACCGACCTCGTACATGGGAAAATTAACTTTGAATATAGTAACATAGGAGGATATCAAAGTAGTAAAAACAATTTAAAAAAATGAATCCAAATCTGGGCTGCACGGTGGCGCAGTGGTTAGCGCTCTTGCCTCACAGCAAGAAGGCCCTGGTTCAAATCCCAGCTGGGGGATCAGAAACACCAACTGGGACCTTTCTGTGTGGAGTTTGCATGTTCTCCCCGTGCATGCGTGGGTTCTCACCGGGTACTCCAGCTTCCTCCCACCGTCCAAAAACATGCTTATAGGTTATTGGTGACTCTAAATTGCCCCTAGGTATGAATGTGAGAGTGACAGTGTGTGTGATTGTGGCCCTGCGACAGACTGGCGACCTGTCGAGGGTGAACCCCACCTTCGCCCATCAGCAGCCAGGATAGGCTCCGCGACCCCGAAAGGGACAAAGCGGTTAAGGAAAATGAATGAATGAATGAATCCAAATCTCTTATGGGGGTCAAAAAACCCTGTCATTCACAAATGACACCAAAATAGACGTTTCAGGAATCAGGATTGAAATTATGATGGATGGCCACATTTTGTGAAATTTGGCAAAATGGTAAAAAAAAAACAAAAAAAAAAAACTTTGATTCAAGTCAGCTTCACAAAATTTCACACACATGCTGCCAAGTTAAGTCTACAACCACAACTGAAGTTTTGCTGATCTTTCTTTTTTTTTAACTTGTCCTGTCCAACAGCTGAGCAAACAGATGCGGGCTGAGAGCCTCTTGTGTTGGGCAGATTTTACTGTCCCAACAGGGGTTTATTGAGTATAAACCTCTGTTGTATTTCATACTAAACTTTATTTATATTGATTATGTTTGTTTTTGTTTTGTTGGACCGCACGGAAAAGAAAAAGAGGGAGGTGGAGAGGGTAAAAGAGGGGGGTTTAGAGAAAAAGCAAGATGGTAACAGAGGAAAACAACATCCTAAAACAACCAGATCTAAATAGTAAACTACAATGAGCGCAGCCTGTCTGCACACACTTTAAGGACAAAGGGGTCGGAAATGAAGTCTTAGAATGAGAACAATGAGACCTTGTAAATGTGGTAAAAGAGCTCTCTTAAATAATGGAAAAGATGTATAAAAACTAGTGCTGTGAATGTTGAGGCGTTAATCACCTGTCTTTGCAAACAATGAGTGTGAACAATCCATGGCACTAGGGGCGACGGTGGCTCAGGTGGTAGAGCAGGTCGTCCAATGATCGAAGGATAGGCGGTTTGATCCTGCTCCCGCCAGCCAAAATGTCGTTGTGTCCTTGGGCAAGACACTTCACCCTACTTGCCTCCAGTGTGACTCCACTGGTGTGTGAATGTGTATGGATGTCCCGGTGATGGTCAGAGGGGCCGTAGGCGCGAACTGGCAGCCACGCCTCTGTCAGCCTGCCCCAGGGCAGCTGTGGCTACAGTAGTAGCTCACCATCACCAAGTATGGATGAGATGTGAATGAATGATGGATATTCATTGTAAGCACTTTGAGGATCTGGAAAAGCGCAGATAAATCTAATCCATTAATAAATCATCCCTTAATATTTATTAATTGCGCTCCGGCATCCTGCTGTGCTGCTGTGAGATCAGCGTCATAAAACTCTGTCTAAAAAGGTGGAGAACTAACGTCAATCTGACAGCTGTAATGCAGCAGCAGTTCACCCGCTATGGGGGTGGAGCCTAACGGAGTTGTCTGCCATTAGATTCCCAACAACGAGGAAACAAAGTCATCATCATCATGTCATCAGTCATTTTCCATACCGCTTTATCCCTTTCGGGGTCGTGGGGATGCCGGAGCCTATCCCGGCAGCTGATGGGCGAAGGCAGGGTTTACCCTGGACAGTTCGCCAGTCTGTCGCAAGGCCACATTCGTGCACACAGTCACTCACACATTCATACCTAGTGGTAATTTAGAGTCACCAATGAACCTATAAGCATGTTTTTGGACGGTGGGAGGAAGCCGGAGTACCCGGTGAGAACCCACACATGCACGGGGAGAACATGCAAACTCCACACAGAAAGGTCCCAGTTGATGTTTCTGATCCCCCAGCCAGGATTTGAACCGGGGCCTTCTTGCTGTGAGGCAAGAGCGCTAACCACTGTGCCACCGTGCAGCCCTGCAGCCCAGTATTATTTTATTTTGGGATGGGGACCTATATACATTTGCCACAATAACGAGCATCGGCGTGGTCTAAAAATTGAGGAAACTCTGCGGTTCTCCGCCTAAGTCCCGCCCCCGACCCCGCGAGAGGTGAACAGCTTGGAGAAGACAGACACGCCCCCACCTTTGAGCAGCTGACCTGAAATCCAGTTGAATCAAGCCTCTCCTAAAAAAAAAAAAAAAAAAAAAAAGCATTCTTATTTCTGGTGTGACTTTAGCCTGGAATTTTCATTCAAAAACTTGTCGATTAGTTTGTTGAAAAATGTTATTCTTGCTGTTTTTATAAAATTACACCTAAAACTTTCATTCTATGTTGTAAAAACAGTTTGTTAAACTTTTTTGGGCAAAATGAATCCTTTTTTTCAAGACAGAATTTTTTGTTTTTGCAAGATTTTATGTCTATTGTGTGAATATAACATGGAAAAAGGACAAAATAAAGGTAGTGTCACAAAGGAGAGGTTGTACTGATTAAAATTAAACTAAGCAAGCAGGTAATCTTTCAAATTGAGAATACAGAAAATACCCAAGCAGACAAAAACAGAGTTTTAATAAAATAGAATAAAATAAACGTTCTAAATGAACAATTTTTTGTGTGATTTGATATTATGATATTGTAGATAATAGGTGGCTGGCAAATACTTTAACTTAAAAGAAAAATAGGTGATTAATCTTGATTATTTTTTCCAGATTTACAATTAATTAGTTAATTTTTTATTAATCGATCTCTGGCCTTAATAAAAACGTATTAAAAAGTCAAAGTCATTCTATTCGCTGGGGGCTCAGTTGATTTGTTTGAATGGCGTTAGCATGGTAAAAGTGGTGTTGCTTTTATTAGAATATTGTGAAAATGTAATGTATGATTATTTGGCTCAAGCTGAACAAAACATTATGAAATATGATCAGGAATGTGGACATGGTTAACACTAAGCCTGTTATTTTTTATTATTTATTTTTGCTGATTCTTCTAAAAATTACATAGACCCGCTAATGGAGAAAAATCAATAGTTGTTTTAATGATGAATTTGTCAAATGCAGTTCTGACCAGGGTGGCTGGGGTCAAGGGGGAGAGGGAGGGGCCCGAAGAGCAGCCACTCAGTCAGTGAGGCCGGTCCAAAGAGGAGGGCTGGGCGTGTCGCGCCTGCAGGCTATACCATACCACTCGCTCCTTTAATTTTCCTTTTTTTTTATTATTGTTTTGTCTTAGTTTGTCGTTTGTGTTGTTAAAGAATTCATGAAATAAAATGCATTCCCCTTTGTCTGCTCTTTGAAAGGCACAGGTGCAGGAGCTGAGTGAAGAACTGCTCACTGCGAAGGAGGCCGCCAGAGCAGCCAGAGGCCGCGAACACATCCTGAAAGAGGAAGTGGACAGACTGAACCAGAGAAGTCAGAAAATGCAGAGGAGACTGCAGGCTGACAAAGACGAGCGAGAGCAGGAGAGCCTGCAGCTCAAGCAGCAAGTGAAGAGGCTGACGAGTGCCATGCAGGTCTGCTGTGTTCGACCTGCGACTCCCGTTTACTTCTATTACAGCAGCAGGCGCAGGGCGATGCGTTCAACAGCAGCCACATGACACATCACCAAAACATCATGTGGGAGAGAGATTAGGATCCTCTTACTCAAACGCGACATTCCTTTCTTGAAATATGATCAAGATTGAGATGCGAGACATGGAAACCTTGTTAGACTGCTCCAGCGCAGATAAGAAAATAAAACCTCAGGAATGCATCATAAATGTAATCTACTAATCGCATTCTCTTAAAGATTTGAGATAAATCCCAGAAAATATCTGGGCTGATTCAATTATTCAGATATTTTTGCAGATCCACAAAGAAGTTCCTTTTGAAATGTTTCTCATGACTCTATCACCCCATCACATACCTCCAAATCAGTGCAGTCTTCCTTTTCCCAGGAAATGCTTTTAAGGGCTGCTGTCTGTCTTCGCTGTACCTGTCTGAGAGAGATGTGGTGCCATGCCAACAATCTCCACTGTCTGGCTTCATTTTGCAGCATCAACCAGAGCCAGATGAGAGAGTGCAGAGCGTCGAGAATCTGCAGAACAAGATCAGGAGGCTGGAGTCTGAGCTGCAGAAAACCTCTGAACTGAAGGAGAATCATGGAAAGGTTCAAAAACCTGTTTTTTTGGGGGTTTTTTTATGGGCATCCTTTCTTTTTTGCAGTGGCACAACCATGAGAGAAAAGAGTTATGTTTTGCTGTTATGATTGTTTTGTGTGGTCTGTTTCTGCAGAGGCGTCAGAGGCTCATTTAAGGGAATGCAGCAGGGGTTTTTGGTGGGAAATTAGCAAACAGATTTTTATTAGCTGTTATTTAATTTATGGAGCTATCTTTGTATGGCTAAAACAGCTGTTTTGCAGCAGAGACCAGAGGTGGGCTTGACTTGACTTGAGCCAGTGTATTTAATAGATACCACATCCTCCATCTGTATTTCATTTCAACTTTTTGCTTTTGCCTTTGTGCTGCTTTACATTCTTGAACCAGAATAGAAGAAAAAAAAAACCCGCCTCGAGACGTCCAACACACCTAGGACCTACTGCTTTGCACTTGTTACAGTTTTTAGAACAAGGATAAAGGCTACTATACAATGATTTATTACCAACTGACATATGTTCAGCTGATACGCAGGATTACTTCCCTCTTTGACAGAATAAAGAAGAAGTGGTGCGGTGGGAGGAGAGCAAAAAATGGCAGGCCAAAGTGGAGAAGGTGAAGAATTTGCTAAAAGAGAAGGAAAGAGAAAATGAGTCCCTGTCAAAGCAGCTTAGTACTTTGAGAGACCTTTATTCCAGGTCAGTATGTTTATCACCGGCATATAGACACTGAGTATCTGTTAGCTGAGATAACAGATCCTCTGTGTCTTACATGTGTTATCCTTTTTATTCATGTGCAGGCTGGAGCAGGAGAAGGGTGTGCTGCAAAAAAAGCAGAGATCTCGAGGTGTGACCGCAGATCAGGTGGTGGGGGTGCGATTTACTGAGCTGGAGAAGGAGATGGAAGAGCTGAAGAAGAAGAACTCAGAGCTGGAGACCGAGCTTGCATCTATACGGTATGCATATATCTTTTCTACAGTTCTTTCTACTGTCCAGACGGTTGTCCTTAGTCGCAACTGCCCTTACAGGTGGACACGGCTGTCTGTACGGGGCATGCCGGTGACCCGAACAACATGTCAAAGCTGTAGAGCAGATCACTCAGGCAAAAATCTACATGCACATTTTTTCTACGGGGATACGGTCGAAGGGAATGCTTAAACAAGGGGGTCAAACTCAATCAGACAAGGGGACAAAAGCCAAAACAGGATACACATTTATGGAACACTCTAAAACTACATTTTAACACTTTAAAACCATAACTTTTTAACATAATTATTAATATGATATATTAGATATACGGCATTAACTGCGATAATGCTAGCATGAATGCTGTCAGCCGAATTTATCTGCTGAAGATGCTCATGCAGATAACTGTAGATGCTGAAACGGGTAATTTAAGCGCTGAAGCTGATAGCTGAAAATGCTGAAACTGATAGCTGAAAACTCTGAAGCTGATAGCTGAAAAATGCTTGAAGCTGATAGCTGCAAAAAACTCTGAAGCTGAAGCTGTGAAAAACTCTGAAGCTGATAGCTGAAAACTTTAAAGCTGATAGCTGAAGACTCTGAAGCTGATAGCTGAAAACTCTGAATCTGGTAGCCTGAAAACTTTAAAGCTGATAGCTGAAGACTCTGAAGCCTGATAGCTGAAAACTCTGAAGCCTGATAGCTGAAACTCTGAAGTTGCATAGCCTGAAAATGCTGAACCTTGATAGCTGAAAACGCTGAAGCTGATAGCTGAAAACGCTGAAGCTGATAGCTGAAAACTTTAAAGCTGATAGCTGAAGACCTCTGAAGCTGGATAGCTGAAAATGCTGAAGCTGATGAAAAGCTGAAACTCTGAATCTGTAGCTGAAAGCTCTAAAGCTGATAGCTGAAGACTCTGAAGCTGATAGCTGAAAATGCTGAAGCTGAATAGCTTAAAACTCTGAAGCTGATAGCTGAAAACTCTGAAGCTGAGTAGCTGAAAACTGCTGAAGCTGATAGCTGAAAACTCTGAAGCTGATAGCTGAAAACTCTGAAGCTGATAGCTGAAAACTGAAGCTGATAGCTGAAGACTCTGAAGCTGATAGCTGAAACTCTGAAGCCTGATAGCTGAAAAACTCTGAAGGTGAATGAGCTAAAATTGCTGGAAACCTGATAGCTGAAAACGCTGACCGCTGATAGCTGTGAAGCTGATAGCTGAAAACTTTAAAGCTGATAGCTGAAGACTCTGAAGCTGATAGCTGAAAATGCTGAAGCTGATAGCTGAAAATGCTGAAGCTGATAGCTGAAAACTCTGAATCTGGTAGCTGAAAACTCTAAAGCTGATAGCTGAAGACTCTGAAGCTGATAGCTGAAAATGCTGAAGCTGATAGCTGAAAACTCTGAAGCTGATAGCTGAAAACCCTGAAGCTGATAGCTGAAAACTCTGAATCTGGTAGCTGAAAGCTTTAAAGCTGATAGCTGAAGACTCTGAAGCTGATAGCTGAAAACTCTGAATCTGGTAGCTGAAAACTTTAAAGCTGATAGCTGAAGACTCTGAAGCTGATAGCTGAAAATGCTGAAGCTGATAGCTGAAAACTCTGAAGCTGATAGCTGAAAACTCTGAAGCTGATAGCTGAAAACGCTGAAGCTGATAGCTGAAAACTTTAAAGCTGATAGCTGAAGACTCTGAAGCTGATAGCTGAAAATGCTGAAGCTGATAGCTGAAAACTCTGAAGCTGATAGCTGAAAACTCTGAAGCTGATAGCTGAAAACGCTGAAGCTGATAGCTGAAAACTTTAAAGCTGATAGCTGAAGACTCTGAAGCTGATAGCTGAAAACTCTGAAGCTGATAGCTGAAAACGCTGAAGCTGATAGCTGAAAACTTTAAAGCTGATAGCTGAAAATGCTGAAGCTGATAGCTGAAAACTCTGAAGCTGATAGCTGAAAACTCTGAAGCTGATAGCTGAAAACTCTGAAGCTGATAGCTGAAAACTCTGAAGCTGATAGCTGAAAACTTTAAAGCTGATAGCTGAAGACTCTGAAGCTGATAGCTGAAAACTCTGAATCTGGTAGCTGAAAACTTTAAAGCTGATAGCTGAAGACTCTGAAGCTGATAGCTGAAAATGCTGAAGCTGATAGCTGAAAACTCTGAAGCTGATAGCTGAAAATGCTGAAGCTGATAGCTGAAAACTCTGAAGCTGATAGCTGAAAACTCTGAAGCTGATAGCTGAAAACGCTGAAGCTGATAGCTGAAAACTTTAAAGCTGATAGCTGAAGACTCTGAAGCTGATAGCTGAAAACTCTGAAGCTGATAGCTGAAAACGCTGAAGCTGATAGCTGAAAACTTTAAAGCTGATAGCTGAAGACTCTGAATCTGGTAGCTGAAAACTTTAAAGCTGATAGCTGAAAATGCTGAAACTGATAGCTGAAAACTCTGAAGCTGATAGCTGAAAATGCTGAAGCTGATAGCTGAAAACTCTGAAGCTGATAGCTGAAAACTCTGAAGCTGATAGCTGAAAACTTTAAAGCTGATAGCTGAAGACTCTGAAGCTGATAGCTGAAAACTCTGAATCTGGTAGCTGAAAACTTTAAAGCTGATAGCTGAAGACTCTGAAGCTGATAGCTGAAAACTCTGAAGCTGATAGCTGAAAACTCTGAAGTTGATAGCTGAAAATGCTGAACCTGATAGCTGAAAACGCTGAAGCTGATAGCTGAAAACGCTGAAGCTGATAGCTGAAAACTTTAAAGCTGATAGCTGAAGACTCTGAAGCTGATAGCTGAAAATGCTGAAGCTGATAGCTGAAAACTCTGAATCTGGTAGCTGAAAGCTCTAAAGCTGATAGCTGAAGACTCTGAAGCTGATAGCTGAAAATGCTGAAGCTGATAGCTGAAAACTCTGAAGCTGATAGCTGAAAACTCTGAAGCTGATAGCTGAAAACTCTGAAGCTGATAGCTGAAAACTCTGAAGCTGATAGCTGAAAACTCTGAAGCTGATAGCTGAAAACTTTAAAGCTGATAGCTGAAGACTCTGAAGCTGATAGCTGAAAACTCTGAAGCTGATAGCTGAAAACTCTGAAGTTGATAGCTGAAAATGCTGAACCTGATAGCTGAAAATGCTGAAGCTGATAGCTGAAAACTCTGAATCTGGTAGCTGAAAACTCTAAAGCTGATAGCTGAAGACTCTGAAGCTGATAGCTGAAAATGCTGAAGCTGATAGCTGAAAACTCTGAAGCTGATAGCTGAAAACCCTGAAGCTGATAGCTGAAAACTCTGAATCTGGTAGCTGAAAGCTTTAAAGCTGATAGCTGAAGACTCTGAAGCTGATAGCTGAAAACTCTGAATCTGGTAGCTGAAAACTTTAAAGCTGATAGCTGAAGACTCTGAAGCTGATAGCTGAAAATGCTGAAGCTGATAGCTGAAAACTCTGAAGCTGATAGCTGAAAACGCTGAAGCTGATAGCTGAAAACTTTAAAGCTGATAGCTGAAGACTCTGAAGCTGATAGCTGAAAATGCTGAAGCTGATAGCTGAAAACTCTGAAGCTGATAGCTGAAAACTCTGAAGCTGATAGCTGAAAACGCTGAAGCTGATAGCTGAAAACTTTAAAGCTGATAGCTGAAGACTCTGAAGCTGATAGCTGAAAACTCTGAAGCTGATAGCTGAAAACGCTGAAGCTGATAGCTGAAAACTTTAAAGCTGATAGCTGAAGACTCTGAAGCTGATAGCTGAAAACTCTGAAGCTGATAGCTGAAAACTCTGAAGCTGATAGCTGAAGACTCTGAAGCTGATAGCTGAAAATGCTGAAGCTGATAGCTGAAAACTCTGAAGCTGATAGCTGAAAACTCTGAAGCTGATAGCTGAAAACTCTGAAGCTGATAGCTGAAAACTCTGAAGCTGATAGCTGAAAACTTTAAAGCTGATAGCTGAAGACTCTGAAGCTGATAGCTGAAAACTCTGAATCTGGTAGCTGAAAACTTTAAAGCTGATAGCTGAAGACTCTGAAGCTGATAGCTGAAAACTCTGAAGCTGATAGCTGAAAACTCTGAAGCTGATAGCTGAAAACTCTGAAGCTGATAGCTGAAAACTCTGAAGCTGATAGCTGAAAACTCTGAAGCTGATAGCTGAAAACTTTAAAGCTGATAGCTGAAGACTCTGAAGCTGATAGCTGAAAACTCTGAATCTGGTAGCTGAAAACTTTAAAGCTGATAGCTGAAGACTCTGAAGCTGATAGCTGAAAATGCTGAAGCTGATAGCTGAAAACTCTGAAGCTGATAGCTGAAAATGCTGAAGCTGATAGCTGAAAACTCTGAAGCTGATAGCTGAAAACGCTGAAGCTGATAGCTGAAAACTTTAAAGCTGATAGCTGAAGACTCTGAAGCTGATAGCTGAAAACTCTGAAGCTGATAGCTGAAAACGCTGAAGCTGATAGCTGAAAACTTTAAAGCTGATAGCTGAAGACTCTGAAGCTGATAGCTGAAAACTCTGAAGCTGATAGCTGAAAACTCTGAAGCTGATAGCTGAAGACTCTGAAGCTGATAGCTGAAAATGCTGAAGCTGATAGCTGAAAACTCTGAAGCTGATAGCTGAAAACTCTGAAGCTGATAGCTGAAAACTCTGAAGCTGATAGCTGAAAACTTTAAAGCTGATAGCTGAAGACTCTGAAGCTGATAGCTGAAAACTCTGAATCTGGTAGCTGAAAACTTTAAAGCTGATAGCTGAAGACTCTGAAGCTGATAGCTGAAAACTCTGAAGCTGATAGCTGAAAACTCTGAAGCTGATAGCTGAAAACTCTGAAGCTGATAGCTGAAAACTTTAAAGCTGATAGCTGAAGACTCTGAAGCTGATAGCTGAAAATGCTGAAGCTGATAGCTGAAAACTCTGAAGCTGATAGCTGAAAACTCTGAAGCTGATAGCTGAAAACGCTGAAGCTGATAGCTGAAAACTTTAAAGCTGATAGCTGAAGACTCTGAAGCTGATAGCTGAAAATGCTGAAGCTGATAGCTGAAAACTCTGAAGCTGATAGCTGAAAACTCTGAAGCTGATAGCTGAAAACTCTGAAGCTGATAGCTGAAGACTCTGAAGCTGATAGCTGAAAATGCTGAAGCTGATAGCTGAAAACTCTGAAGCTGATAGCCGTCTAAAGTATTAGCTGAATGCCAAATCAGCCTAAAAAACAAAAAAAAACTTAAGTTTGCCAAAACAGCTAGCATGTAGCTTAAAAATAGCTAGGCTTCAAAATATCCTAAAAAGCTTAACTAGCCAAAACAGCTAGTGTGTAAATATTAGCCTAACTCCAAAACAACCTAAAAAACTTAAAAATAAAGGCCTAAATTAAACAGTAACTTTTTAACATATTTATGAATAATAAAAAGGCAAGAATATTATTCCAGAATAAATCAACTTTTCATTCATCCATTTCGGGTTCGCGGGGGTTCTGGAGCCTAACCCAGTTACTGATTGGTGAAGGCAAGTTTCACCCTGGAGAGGTGGTCAGAGAGCCTCAATCACACCCCCATTCACTCTCAGTTTCACACCAAGGGGCAATTTAGAGTAACCAATTAGTCTATGAAACATGTTGTTGGATTGTAGGAGGAAGCTGGAGTCCACGAAGGGCCAGATAGAATTACCCGGAGGGCTGGATCCGGCCCCAGGGCCTTGACTTTGTCGTACATGGGGCTTAAAGAGTAACCAAACCCTAAATCATCTGGTTTTGTCTGTTGACTTCTATAAATGGGGTTTTAAAAGTGCTGTCTGTTGGTCATTGACAATTTTTGACAAATTGAAATAAACTTGTTTAATTCATGACAATATACTCAAAAACCGCCCGTGTGCTGCCCCCTACAGATTGAAACGAGGTGTTACATTTTGTGATTGGTCAACTGCAGTTTGACGTGGTCATAAACCAGTATAAAAGCCCCGCCCATCTTTGATTCTGTAACGGTCTTTTGCCTTCAGTTGTCTAAACTCTACAGACTTACACAACTCTCCCGTGGAGTTTCAAGTTAGAGACCAGAGCCTGAGTGCAATTGGCACTCAGGCTCTGGTCTGACATTCAGGCTCAATCGACATTCAGGAGAACGAGGTTCTTCTGATCAGAGGGCGACCACCTACCTCTGCACCACGGCTGCCGAAATGAGAAAATTAGACAGTGTAGTTTATGCGGACATCCTATAGGCCAGTGTTTTTCAACCTTTCTCGAGCCAAGGTACACTTTTTCCTTGACAAAAATTCTGTGGCACACCAGCATCCAAATATGTAAAACAGGAGAAACTCTATAGTCTGTATTGAGGTACCGTCCTTCCACAATCTCTCGGCAGTTTTTTCGTAATAGTTCAGGCAGAAAAGCTGGAAGTTTTTTTAAAATGTTGTAAACAAAAGTGGTGATAGTTTTCAATAACAATTTTCAACTAAATTAGTTAAAAAAATTGCTTAAGTAGTTATTTTTTCCTTTACTAATTTATTAATGACTTTATTAATGTGACCTAAAAAAAAAAGATAATATATTCTTTCCAGAGTGGTTTATTTTTATATTTATTTAAATGTCAGTGCCACTGTAAATTTTGAGCAAATGTCTGGTCACAATATGCTTGTTTTTAACACAACACAAAAATTGAACATCTTAAAGTTTTATTATTTTTCATTTTGTCTAAATACAAAATGTAACTTTAGCAAAAAATGTTTTGTCGATTTTGGGGTAATTAAATAATTTTATTTTAGTAGCAGAATTCAGAAGTGCTGTCACTTTAACCCAATGCATGGGAGATGCAGTGTAAAACCTGACACTGATGCGGGACGAACTCACGTCTCTGAGCTTCATTATTTTGTTCACTTTTTCCACGGTCTGACACACACTAAACACAGGCTTCAGCTGTTGCTTTCGTTGGAAGTGTGAGACTTTATGAGAACAAAAAAGTGAGGATGTTAACAACTATGATTGGTCAGACTGATGACAGGATTAAGCCTCCAAGAATGATTGGCGGAGACAGTTGGAGGGGCGGAACTTTTCCAAAAAACAGCTAGCTGTGGCTAAATAGCGGGACTTTTCATTTTTGCCAAAAAGTCTTTATTGGAATCAAATGAACATAAAGAAATTTCCAAACCATTGAGTGTTGTATCAGGGCCTGTTAGGATGAAAGCAGATCTCCTGGTGATAGAAAATGTTTTTAGATCAGCAAAAATGATTCATTTTTGTTGCTGAATTTGACTTCATGATTCAGTTGCACTGAGTACAAATCCCAGCCTTATTGGACTGGACTGTTCAGGTTAAATGTGAAGCAGTTTCATTAGAATAAACACCACACCCTGTCTCGCCTCACTCTGGAACTATACATGCAGAAAACATTCGTTCCTGTTCTCCTACACCTCACAGAGGAAATAGTTTAGGGCCACATATATCAAATTTGGGCTCCTCAGCCCTCTGCTCAGATTTCTAATAGTTTGGTGACAGTAAGCTGTGTTATGGTCCAGGCAGTTCTAATTCTCTGCCTCTGCAAACCTGATCCCAGAAATGTACTCCCAGCAAAGTCTTTCATTCTGACAGTTTCATTCAGCATCCTGTGTGTTGTTTGCAGCTGCACTGCAGTACTTGGTCAAAGTTTAAAAAACATCATATCAGGTTTGTGTTTGACTCCGAGATGAGAGCAAAGGCAAGAAAAAGAAGTACATTTGAACTTCTGCTCGAAGACACACAAATGAAAAATGTGTTGGGTTTTTTTGATGATGGAGGAAATATAGAAATAAAACTCATCCTAAAATAAAATATCAGAGTATTTCTTTTTCTAAACAGTTGTGAACCAGGAGCAGTTTGAAAATAAGAGCGTTTTTGTGACGATAATTGAGTTATGGGTAATGGGAAGCAGAGAGAATGTGATGCTTTCCGGTACCGCCCACAACTCAGAAGCAAACTGTTTAGTAAACACACACACTAAAGTGATTCTCCTGCTCCTTTCCATACGTTTTTCAGCACGTAACAAACTCAATCACACCTTCAACAATTTCAGCATTCTTGGTATCAAAACGTTCAGCTTGTTCAGGACATTCCTGCTTGTATTTTAGGTATTAAGACACTTTATCCTTTTTGAAATATTGAACAAAATATGTCTCATTAGAAATGCATGACAAAGCCTTAAAATGTCAATATTTTAATTATATTAGCAACAATATATTCATTGGCTATGTTTCAATCTTTTAGAGTAATTTCCAAAAAAATTGGAGTTTAGCTTCTATTTTAGCAACATGTTAACTTTTTTGACTAATTCTGTTTACTGAGGAATTTTAGGCTATTTTGGAATTAAGCCGTTTGCTAACTCATCTACTGAGGTTTTTTATTCTAATTTGGAGTCTAGCTAAATTTTGGCAACAGGCTAACGTTTTTGACTAATTTAGTTTACTGAAGAATTTTAAGCTATTTTGGAGTTTAGATAGTATATTTAAGCAACGCACTAAATGTTTTTGCAAAGTTGGCATGTTTTAGATATATTTTTAAGCAATTTTACTACAAAATTTTCTGAAATTTCAACTTCAGCGCTCTTTCATAGTTCTGTAGCAAAATTTCCACTCTTTTCGCAAATTTAATGTTTTACAAATAGTTTTTGTTCTTTCAGCAAATCCCTTCAGTAATTAAAGTAAAATTGCATCACCATTTTCAGCAAAACGCTTCAGCATCTTCAGCAACTACTTTCAGCAAGAAGCTTTCACACTAGCATTATCACAGGGAATGAAACTTCTCTAGTTTGGATTAAACTCATGCCGCTCTGCAGAAACTATGTCCTAGAAAACAACACAGGCTTTTGGATCTTGGCTAAAAATCCAAATTAAAACAACACTGGGAAGGTTTTTACAACAGATCACAAGATGACTGGTGTGGAACTTTAATATATGTACATATTTAATAATACTTCATCAGCTATTTATACATAGATCACATCCACACATCTTCTATTAAATATTGTGTTGTTCAAATGTGGTTTAAATCATGTGAATGTAAGCATTTCATCTTTCTAACTTTCAAACAGAAAAGTAAAAAGTGTACAGTTTATCTTGATTTAATTCTGTTTTAAAATGTAACAAACTCCACCCATCAAAGGTCTCCGCTTCTGTGGTCAGCCAAAGTCCACAACGAAGTTCTTCAAACTGAATACAGAACTGCAGGTTAACGCTCATAAATGTTTGCAAATCTCACCCACTTAAGAAAACACACCCCTTTAGTTTCAGATTTTTTTTTCTTTTCCGTCTTTTTTCAAGTACCAAAAAGTTTGTAGACTTTTATTTCCTTGGTTTTGAATGGAATTCACTGACCTAAGTGAGTTAAAGTGGGAGAGAAACAAACCTTTTCCAACACAACATAAACAGCTGATGTTTTTAGGTTGATTTGTTAATGTATTCATATGCTAACAGTTTTATTTTTTTTGGAAACTGATCATCCTTAATCATTTGGTATTTGTGGTTCGCATCAGGATCTGAATCAGTGATAGGTAACTCCAGACCTCGAGGGTCGCTGTGTCTGCATGATTGACTGATGACTGATTACCTGGTTCAGGGGCCCGTTTCAAGAAGCAGGTTCAACAAATTTAGAGTTGAAACCTGAACTTAACTTTTTTTTTTTTATTACAAAAACGTAAATTGTTGAGGCTGGGATTTGAACTTGGGACGCTAGAAGCAGAGGTGGCGTCGCTGACAACCGAGCTAATACTTATCAAGTGAAATGTGTTGTATACGAGTACAAAGCCCCTACCGGTTTTTGAGATTTAATCATTTCGATTTTTAAGGGTTTCAAATGATGAAAATAAAACTCCTTATTATCAAAAGCAAATCCCTGGAATAACTCACTATTTATAATGTCGCTCAAATAAAAATGAATCGTAGAAACTGCATCAACCGACTCGTGTCCTCAAATCCTCTCCCGACATAAATAACATTTCCTCTGGATTAATCCAGCCTCCTCTCTACATGATCCTCTATAAATGGACATGTCATTTTGGTTTCTGCTGGTGGAAACGTGACGTCTCTAATGTGAATGATCTCTAAATATTAATGAAGAACTCAGATTTGAACATCTTTCACTTTAAAGAGGGGCGGAGACCGCAGAGAACTCTAAGTTTCCTGAAGAAAACCTGCTCCAGACCAGGTTATGTTCACAGACTCAGTGATTGATTCTGAGTTCAGCTTAACCCGCTTCTTGAAACGGGCTTGGTTTCACCCACTTTCACTGGTTTGAGTTATCTCTCTTTCTGAAACCGAAAACTCTGAGTTCTGCTGAATTTGGAGTTCAAGAACTCAGAGTTCCAACAAAACCTGCTTCTTGAAACGGGCCCCAGGCGTGTCCAGCCAATTAAAACATGCCAGAGTGGGGCATGTTGGAAAACATGCAGGAACGCGGCCCTCCAGTTACCTATCCCTGATCTGGACAAAGGAAATTTCCAAAATAAACTGTCACCAGTTTGGTTAAATTTACTGTTAACTCTAGTAAAATATAAAATGATCTGTCTTTTTATTATCTGAAAACATTTCCCCGGTAAGTTTCAGTTTGTGTGGTTTTTTTTTTTGGTTTTTTTTATAAAAGAATAAATATTTGCAATGGTTTGTTATGGAAAAGTATTTTAACAATAAACATGGACTGAAGTGCATGTTTGAAGTTGGTTTGGAAGTGACTGTGAAGCAAGGAGCACACACACACACACACACACACACACCCCAACACACTTCAGCCCTGGTTCCTCAGTTACACAAGTAGGTTTGGCAGAGTCAATATGAATTTCATAAGTGAAAACATCCTGTAATTGTCCCCTCCAGCCCTGATGATGAATGTACCTGATGCCAACTTATGTTGGAATGTCAGAGAATTGGCATTCAAACTGGTAACCTTCTGTAGCCAAATACCCGTTATGAAAGAAGTCATCACTCACGGTGCGCTGTGGCGTATTATGGGATTACTGGAAGTTATGTAACAGAGCAGGACTCCTCTTTCTTTCCTTTTGACCACACAGACAGCATCAGGCTGTACCCCGTGACGACGCCATGGAGAGCCTGATGCTGAGGAACAACATCCTGCAGGACAGAGTCCACGCCTTAGAAGCCCAGATAACCAAAGAGTCTCCATCACGGCCCTCTGTGAGTGACTGACACTAATTCCAGAAGATCAAATCGCTACTTTTACAGCCTGAGCAATCACTTCAGCCCCGTCTCTGGATTTAAAAACAATAAACTGAATGTCTTTGTCAATGAAAACGCTGCATTTCATGGAGGTTTTTTTTAGTTGTTTGTATAAAAATACATCTAAATCCAAACAGGAAAAAGCCACTTCTGTCCTCAGAGAAATGGTTGAGGAGTTTAGGAGCTCCTGACCGAGCATGTTTACAAAGTATAAACCATGTCAAGGTACACAATGTTACCAGAATAATTTGATCATTTCTGCAGCGTAACCGTAAACACAAAACCTGAAAACGTGCTAAAAATAACCCAAGGCTCCATCTCTTTACTGCGTTAGTGTCATGACGTTCGTGGGTAAATGTTAGCTCAGCAGTCATGCTGCTGTAAAGCTTGAACATGAGCGTTGGGGAAAGAGTTTTGAAAGCTGAAGCAACAGAGTTCTTTCTGGTGCTTGTTAAACTGACCCCTTCTGGCTGCCATGGGGGCTTGTTAATCCTTCAAATTCCATTTGACCGACTTAAAAAACAAATCAAATAAGAGTACTTTCAGAAGATTAAAAGTTACGTAACACTGTTTTATTATGTTAATTGAAAAGGAACTTTATTTATCTGAAACAGTGGGAATCTTGGATCAGCGATCAAAGCTAAAAACAAAGAGCCTTAAACCCTAACTGCGTACATGTAGGTGAAGCTGTGAGCTCCACAGATGAAGAGACAGACACTAACAGAAGAGGAGGACACTCCAGCTTCATTGTATTTAAAAATGTGCAGCTGCTCTGTTGGTCATAAATAGCAAAAAATGAATGGATACTGGTCATTATTTCCAGCTTGTGTTTTTGACTCTAGCTGGTTAAGACAGTTACATAATTCCCCGACTGGAGCAATCTGACCCACAGTTCCCTTGTTAAACACTCCCAGACGTTAGGCAGGGAGCCTGCTCATCGGAGCTGCCAGTCCTTTTGATATTTACTAACACTGTGTGTAATCTCTCAGAGATGTGACCCGGCTCTGCAGCCCCCCCGTTTATGTGGGAACCCCCACTTGATCTGGGTCTGTGGAACCGCAGATGATCAACAGTTATTAATACTATTATGATATTTATCAAACTCTTAATTACATTTAACATTGAAATGCTACATTTTTATGTTTTTGAGGAACTATGTTTGAATAAAAATCTGAAAACAGCATTTGTACATACAATAAAGAATTACATTCTGATTATTCAGCATTTATTACAGCAGCATTAACAATACACATTATTTTAGCTAATCCAAAATAAGTTTTAGGGGATTTAAATCAGTGTGATGATAATTCTTGTAGGTAAAAAAACCTATAAACATTTAAGTGTTTTTAAAGACTAAAGATGTTTTTAACATTTTCTTGTGGCATTTTTCTGATGTTGGAGGACATATATTTTAAAAAAAATAGGCTCAAAAATGTGTTTCTGAGCATTTATTTATTCAAATTGTTGTGAATCGGGAGTAGAGCAAAAAATGCAGTTTGTAAAAGATTGTATTTGTTACGTAGAAAATTTTCTGGGAAGCCCACAGGCCACATTCAGATGCATCCACTTGAAGACAAATAGATCTATGAACGTTTCTGGATCTGGATCCAGATCTGGATCTAAACTGGATGGCTGGAAAGTTCCAAATACTGCTGCCATTTTTGTTGCACCAGTCAGGGTTGGTCGGGGGTGTGAGGAACTGTAAGCTAGCGGGACGGAGTGTGAACTGTTCTTGCTTATGGGTGATGGGACGGGAAGGGTTGCTCCGCACCAACTCTGAGGTGAATTTCTAATGAAATCCTGCCGCTCTGCAGAAAATATGTCCTAGAAAACAACACAAGTTTGTTGATTTTAGGTGAAAACAACATAATAATAATTAAAACATCCCTGAGAAGGATTTGAAAATGGATCAAAAGATGATTGGAGTGGGATTTTAATAATATATCCAATGCCTTATACACTATTTTATAGAAACAGTGCTTAGGCTGCAGATATAGATGACTATCATTTTTCTTTTCTGTGTTATGCTCGCTGTGGCCTGTTAAATTATGTTTAACACACTATTCTTTGTTTCTGTTTCCTCTCCTCCATCCTTGGTTAAATCTTCCCTGACTGATTGTCCCTAAAGGGGATGAACACATCCCCACGGGCTTTAAGAGAGATTTCTTCAGTCACGTTTGATGTTGAGGATGGCTCGAGTGAAGGGAAAGTTCCGACCCAGCTCTCTGAAGCCTGTAGCTGCTCTGGTAGCCCTGACACTGTCGTGGACACTCGTGACCAACAGAGGGCGCCAACGTCAAACTTGGCAGAGGCAGGAACTCAACCCACCTTTGGAGGTGGACAGGACGACTGCGCTGAGAGGGACAATTTAAGCCCCGACGTGACAGGAAACTCAGCAGCTGATAAAACAGATGTGAGCGCGGAGGCAGATTGTATTGAGGAAGCAGAGAGGAAGGCTGGAGCAAATACTTTAGAAAGCACAGAAGGCATGCCGGATGGCTCTGAAGTCGCTGTGCCTCTAGAACAGGAAGAACCCCCAACAACAACAAAAATCGAGCCTGAGCCCGTGGATCCATCTGAGAGGCCGGCATCAGCTGGGTCGTCTGCTCTAGAGGTTACCACAGGCCCAGAAACGTGTCAAACTGAGACTAAAGAAGATGTTTGTGAGCCAGATGCTAGCAACAGAGAGGATGATGCTGATGCTGGAGGCAGGACCAAGACTCCACACAGTGATGAGCAACAGACTGCTGCAGAAGAGGGGGAGGAAGGCACAGGACAGAGGCTGGCAGAAGAAGAGACTCAGGAGCAGTCCTGCACTGCTGGGGCAGGCGTGGAGCGTGGCTGGACGCTCCACAAACAAAAAGAGGACCATTTCAGTAGACAAAAGGTTCACCAAACACTGAAGCAGGAAAGTTTATCTCCAGATGCTTCTGTAGTCCCCCTGCTGAAGTGGTAGTAGTGTAATGATGTTACTGAACTCCTCTCTGGTGGAGCAGCTTGAGTTGTGGGTGTTAGTCTCCTCCACGCAGCTTCCGCACGATCCCCAAAAACTAGACTTCTGTGCGCTCCCCGTTTGCAGCAGATGTGGTTTACTGGAACTTTTTCTCCTGATCTTTAGACTTCAGGACGAGGTACCGGCACTCCGTCGCAGAGAGACCACGACCTTTCAAAGGAAAACCTCCGACTGGCCTCTGAAAACCTGGAGCTGCGCTTCCAGCTGGAGCAGGCCAACGTGGACTTACCCAGACTCAAGGTATACTTGTAGCCAAAAGGAAGACTTTGTTTCTGTGAACTTCACTTTAACTGATGCCCAATTGCTGAAAAAGTGATTCACAGTTTTGTTCCCTCTACTTACAAGACAACAGTACAAACCTTAGATAAAAACACTTCTTTACTGACAAAATTTGGCAAAAAATATGTAAATATTAGTTTAAAAAAAAAAAAAATCATACAAGCGTCTTGATTTGTCAGAGCTTTTGTGACATACTGCAAGAGTCTAAAACAAAATTTAGAATACATAAAACCACAAATAAAGAAACCCAAGGGGGGGGGGGCACTGTAGTTTGATTAATTGTTTAAAAAAGAAGGTGGGAAAAACCTAATTTATATATATTTATGTTTTTTATAATCCCACTTGTATTATGCTTGCCTTACCTTTTTTTTCATTGCGCTGTTGCCACAATTTGGTTCTTAATTTAAATTTACCAGTCCAAGTTCAGATTATGTATTGAATCCATAAGTATTAGTAATCTCAAAAATCATTGATAAAGTACCTATTGATTAACATAAGACATTGTTTCAGGAATCATTAATGCATAGCACACATCAAGTAACAAAAAATGGAATTTGTCTTACATTAAGCCAGAACTAAACCAAGTGACATTACAATGCCCATTTAAGCCATGTGGGCAAACACGGGTGGGACAACCACAGAAGCTGCAGACAGGCCCAATTAGGGCCCACGTTTTCTGCCCACTTTTTAAACTGGGCCCCAGCCAGCGAGGTCAAGTGTGTGCCCATTTGAGCTTTAGTGCGGTGATTGCCAGGTCGTTGATTCTGGAGTGTTGCTCCCAGTCACCTCTGGAGTTCTTTCAGTCTCGTCTTGTTTTAGCTTCCTGACGTCTTCCAACAGCTCTGTTAGTACTTTCTGCCGTCTCTTAATGCTTGTCATGTACTCAGCCAACACATCAAGTGGATTTTTTATTGTCTTCTTTTTTATTCCATCACGGGGCTTTTCTTCAGGGTCATGGTCAGGCGTCACCTCTTGCAATAAAATGAAATGTTGCTGTCACTCACTTCCTCTTTGTTAGATTTTACAGCTTGTACAGATAAGCCCGACTTCACTTGCAAGAATTGAAGTTAGAGCGTGAATTAAAGTTTAATTTACAAACACAAACGCATCTCCTTAAACTTAATAAGAAAATACTAGAAAAAATGATCTGGTCTGTTGTAGCTCAAAGTAGAACTTTATGTATTAATAATAACAAAACACCAGGCCCCATGTTTTATTTTATCACCAAACCTTTTTGTTTGTCTTTGAAAAGTTTGAACCTGTTCCTGGTTAAAATGTTGGTTCAGCTCGTTCAGGCTGTGGGGCTTTTATTTATTTATTTATTTATTTATTTATTTATTTATTGTTTAAATCTTTACCCAACTCTAGGTTCTTAAAGTCCTCTCTATTTCAGTCACTTTGAGGTTTCAACTGATCTCATTTTTGTCATATTTCAGATTTATTCCTACATCTTTTGCTGAGTTTTAGCTCATTTTGTTATGGAATTACCAATTACAGTCAAGCAGCCTGGGTTTTCAGACCTATTTTCTTCTAGATTAAAATAGTACAGCTAACAGAGCCATCTCTGTTTGCTTCTCTGTGTGGTCATGGTGAACTCAGTCACCTGACGACTGGCTACATTTTGTGACAGAAAATCTCACTCCTTTACCCCCCCCCCCCCCCATCCACCATCACCACCCACTGCCTCCAGTCTGAAACCTCATGGCTTCATTATACTCTATCGTTTTCCACTTATGTATCTTCTTTCTTGGCGTAAATGAGGATGAGGAGGAGTTGATGGTCTTTAGCCTCTTTTCCACATTGATGCACAGTAACAGTCTCTCAGTCTCTTGTCTAGCGTGCATGGAGATGTCTGCTTCCCTTTCTGAAGTGTTAAACACATGAACCATAAACACATGCTCCAGAAAAACAAACTCCACTCATTTGTTGATCAATTCAAAAGTATTATCTAGGTTACTTGACTATTTTTAGAAATAATTTTGTTTATAATGTTGTCAAACAGCTAACAGATTTTGTGCACATTTGTTCAGAGCGTTTTTTTTTTGTCTTGAGTGTACAGATTTTCTCTGTTTCTCCACAGAATCAAGTGGCAGACCTGAAAGAGATGTGCAGCGCGCTGAAAAAGGACAAGAGCGAATCCGAGAAGAAGCTGGCTCACATACGTGGAGTTAGTTCAGTTCGACTCTTCCTTTCACACGTTACCATTTAGCTACGATTACACCCGTCTCTGCGATGCACATTCAAGCAGCCACTTCTACTGAAAATGTCTTGTAAACATGTAAATGCTCGATTCTGCATTCAAAACGCTCCAAACTGTTTTCTTACTCTACGGACATTGAAGAAGAAGAAGCTTCGCCCTGCTCTTCCAGTTTAACAATCAAGGCAAAACAAGTGTTCAAGAACCTGTATCTTGCACATTCTTGAACCTGCGTCACATTCGTGGTGTGAATGTAGCTTTATAGTCATAGGTCTACAGTAAAATGAATGGGCTGTTCTGCAGTCTCCTCCTCTAGTTTCTCTGTAAAGGGATGGAGTTTCCAGAGGTGCCTTTCTTTTTGCTCAGTGACAGATAAGATGTTCTCAAAAAGTGGAACAAAGATGTTCCCACTGATGTTTACAGTGGAGATCAAAAATGTGGACACCCCAGATAAAATGTTAGACTATTGTGCTTAAAGAAGCAAAGGAAAGATATAAAAATCTTCTAAATGAGACCGTTTTTTATATATGTCAAAAATACTTTATTTCCATCATTTACCCTTTTAAAATAACAGAAAACAAAATATCGATGTGTGTAAAAGTTTGGGCGCCCTGCAGCATTGAACGTATACTCCGCCCCCTTTAGAAAAAGCTGCCTGGTCTCACCGACGATCCAGGCGAGGTGCAAGCCATCTCAAACGCCACTAGTGCCATGCATTGTTCACACTCATCGTTTGCAAAGACAGGTGATTCCAGTCTCCAAGGTTTGAAATAATCTGAGTCATGTGACCTCGCTCCAACAATCAGCATCATGGGTTCTTGTCTAGAACACTGAAACTGAAAATAGTTGATGCTCACAAAGCAGGAGAAGGCTTTAAGAAGATAGCAAAGCGTTTTCAGAGAACAGTATCCTCCGTTCAGAATGTCATTCAGGAATATTAGTCAACAGGAAGAGTGGAAGTTAAAAAAAAAATCTGACAGAGCAGCTGCAGGATTGTGGGAAGTCCAAACCCACGTTTGACTGCAGGATCCCTTCAGAAAGACCTGCAGACTCTAGAGTTTCTACTGTCACCAGATACTTAAAATACTCAAAATTCAATGTTTGAAGCTCACAAACAAACATAGAAACCATAGGTTCACATGGAACCGCAATGAGCAAAGGTCCGTTTGGAGAAGAAAGGATCCAGAGTTTAATGAACAGAACCTCTGTCTAACTGTTGAGCATGGGGGTGGAACAATCATGCTGTGGGCTTGTATTGCAGCCACACAGGAAACATTTCACCAGGAGAAGGAAGAATGGATTCCACAAAGTTTCTGCAAATATTGGACACTAACTCGATGCCATCAGTGAAAAAGTTGAAGAGAGGATGTCTTCTCCAAATGGATAATGATCCTAAACTCACCTCAGAATCCACGCCAGCTTACATTAAGAGGAGAAACTGAAGGTTTTGAAGTGATCTTCCCAAACATTGAAACTCCATGGATAAACCTGAACAGAGCAGAGGGGAACAGACATCCCAGAAGTCTCAGAGAACTGGAAGACTTTTGTAAAGAAGAATGGATGAAGATTCTCCAAACAAGACCTGAGAGACTCTTATTCTGGACTCAAACAGCCTTTAAAGCTGTGATTCTAACTCTGCAGGGTGCCTGAACTTTAGCACACACCATTATTTAGTTTTCTGTTATTTTTAAAAGGTAAATGATAGAAATAATTATTTTTTAACATGGTAAAAGAATGTCTCATATGTAATCTGATATCTTTAGAGGACGTTTGAATCTTTCCTTGGCTTCTTTGTGCACAGTAATATAACATCTTACCTGGGGAGCCCAAACTTACAATCCCGACTGTATGTATCACAGACAAATATCCTAAATGATTTGTGGTCTGTTCTCCACCAGGCTGGTCAGAGTGGAAAAACTGTGCCTGAACTGGAGAAGACCATAGGATTGATGAAGAAGGTGGTGGAGCGGGTGGAGAAGGAAAACGAGGCACTAAAGAAGTCGAGCGGTGCTGCAACTCGAGACAAAGTAGCTGCTCTGGAGAAGGAGAAGGAGAAGCTGAAGGTTGTCAGCTTTGTCTTATCTGTGCTTTGAGCTGCTGGAGGGTTCTGTCTCTGAAGATTCCCATCGGTGTGGTTCTCTTCCAGAGCGACTATGAGACTCTGAAGCGTCAAGGTGAAGCAGAGCTGAGCTCTAAACTTGAGTCAAAGGTCAAAGGTCTGGAGAAGATAGTGATGGAAAATGAGCGGCTACGAAAAGATATAAAACAGGTAACCACATTTACGGCATTGAATGTATGAATTGCAATGAAACAAACCCAATGACCTTGTTCGCGCTGATGTTGTGACAGGAAGTGGAAGCTGCAGAGAAGCTTCGTGTGGAAAAGACAAGTCTGGAGGTGACCAATGAAAGGTTGGAGACAGAGCTGGAAGAGACCAAGGAGAAGCTGCAAGCAGCTCTGTCCAAACCTTTGACTGAGGCGGCGGCGGACCGCAAGACCTCAAAGACCTCTGTTGTAACCAGGTAAGCAAGAGCCGAGCATGAGGGGGATGCCTGCAGCAGCTGACGAGATCAGAGGTGTAATACATCTTCATATGAACGTACAGAATGTTTGAGAACAAGATGAAGGAGCTGGAGAAAGAGCTTTCCCAGAAGACATCCAGCCTCTCTGAACTCAAACAGCAGCTGAAGGACGGGAAGGAGCGCGAGGAAAAAGCTCACGCAATCATTCGACAACTTGAGGATCAGGTGGGGATAAATGAAGATTTGGCTGGAGTTCCACGACGCAAAAATAAGTATTTTTACATGTCAGACAAAGATCGGAGGCGAGCTGGAGTCTGGAAACGCTAAAAATCCTGGAGTGCACGACCCTTTGTGATATGAACCCACCGTGACTGGAAAATTCTCCATCACAAGACGAGTGTATTGTGTGGTAATCATAGTTCTATAATACAACCAAACTCAAAATCATGAAGTCTGAACTTGGCTTAAAGGATTACTTCAATAACAACAGTCAGGAACGGCCAAGTCTCCGTTTAATCTTCTGAACACATCAAACGCAGCCTTACTGCTGCTAAGCTCACATTCTTCGGGGGGCTGGAATGCTCTTTTAGATTTGAGGTATGGCTTTAGTTCAGGGTCAGGGCTGGAAGCATTACCAACCAAAGGGATTAATATAATCTGTCAAAACATAAGGCTGCACCAGTTAAAGTGGATTATAGTCAATCATTCCTGTCATTTAGTTGTTCCTTTTGCAGAAAACAAAAATCACCCACAACTCAGCAACTAATACAAGAAGCTGTTTGTTTATAAACTCTAAGGTGGGGGGCCCAAACTTTTTCCCTCAAACGGTCAAAATCTAAATGGGATGCCGGTCCGCGGGCCAAATGCAATATTTTTTTGAATGTCATGAAATAAAAGGAGAAAATAAAGAATACGGTTTAATTTATTTGTTTTGATTCTGCATTTATTAAGGTAATGGACATTAGTAAGAATACAAAAGTAATATTTGTCTTTGAAACCTTTAACAACACGGCCTCATTGGCCATTTTAATTGAAAAACAAGAGCAAGCTAAAACAAACTTTCTTCCAATAAAAAGAACAAAGTGGGATCCTAATGAGAGACGTTGAGCTGGTCTGTTGAATTGATCTGTTTGCTGTTGTCTCTCCATCTTGGCTAGCTGAAAAGAGCAGCTAAAAGCATCAGAAGTGACCGCAAAGGCTCTTGGGAATTTCTAATACTAAAGAAAAACCCAGGGCTGACTCACTTGAGGGTTGTTTCACCTGGCAGAGAAAGTGCCAACAGTGCCACCCGGAGGCTAAAAGTATATTACAGTGTAGAGCTTTGGAACACCATCGATCAGGGGGGTCAAACTCGATCGCACAAGGGGCCAAAATTGAAAAAGAAAACAACTTAGTTCACGGGCCAAACAGGATTTATTGAACACTTTAAAACGACATTTTAAAACTTGAAAATCGTAACTTTTTAACATAATTATGAACTATAAATATATTACCTGTGATAATGCTAGTGTGAATGCTGTAAGCTGAATTTGGCTGCTGAAGATGCTGAAATTGATATCTAAAAACACGGAAGTTGATAGCTGAAAACGCTGAAACTTGTAGCCAGCTAAAATATTAGCTAAATGACAAATTAGCCTACAAAACAAACAAACAAAAAAACTTTGGTTAGCCAAAACAGCTAGCACGTAGCTGAAATATTAGGTAACTCCAAAACAACCTAAAAAATTTATTAAATGCCAAAATATTCCAAAAAGCTAGCAGAATTGCAATTTTTAAACTTTAAAACTGTAATTTTTTTTTTACATAATTATTAATTTTAAAAAAGTCAGGACTATTATTCCAGAATAAATCAACTTAAATAACTTTCTATATTTTACTCTCCATGAAAATATATTTTGTCAAAATTATACAACTCAGAAATGAGCGCAAGATAAGATCAGAACATTAATGACAATAAAATAAAATGATCTGGATAGAATCACCCGGAGGGCCGGATTCGGCCCCCGGGCCTTGACTTTGACACACCTCTGCAGCCACGACTTGGCGGGCCAAATTTTAACTGCGAGCCCCACTTTGGGCAACATTCCTTTAAGGTATTTAAATAAACGCTAAATTTAGTGGTATTCAATTTGGTACTCTACATAAATCATTTTAATAATGGATTCATTGAAGTTGTAAGATTTATATTTTATCAACTTAAGTTTTCTATTTATGAGCATCAAAACATTTAACCCTTAGTGACGAAAATGAGATAGACATAACGCCGGATGACAAGACAACAGCAGCAATGTTTAAAAAGGAATCAAACTGATTAAAGTCACTGTTGTTTTACAGTTTTCTTTTTGTAAATTTAGAAAAGTTCACTGCAGCATTCACATCTGTGTTAGCTTAGTGCGAAGCAGAAAAAGGGCAGTAATGATCCTAAAGGAGCGTCTGTCAGTGTCCAACAGCCTGGACAAAGGGCGTTTTCAAACCAACTGGAGATCATCACGTGTGGTTGAGTAGCGACGTCTCAAATTCAAGGCCTGAGGGCCGGATCCGGCCCCCCAGATCATTTCATTTTATTGTTATTAACGGCCCGACGTTATTTTGTTCTCATCTCTAACTTGTATAATTTTGACAGAATATGTTTTTATGGAGAGTACAATATTTAATTCCTGCCTTTTTATTATTCATAGTTATGTTAAAAAGTTACGGTTTTAAAGTTTCAAAACAGTAGTTTTAGTGTGTTTAATAAATGTTCAGCCTGTGACTGTAGGTGTGTTCTGGATCTTGTTCCCTGTAAGAATTAGATTGACACCCCTGAACTAAGTGATTTTAATGCAGCCAAAAGGAGACTTTTTAACACTGATTTAAAAGAAAAAGTCAATTTACAAAAGAAACAGTCATTCATTAATGGAGTTTTGTTCTCTGAAACTGAAAAATTATTTTTAAAAAGCATATTTTCACATTTGATCATTTTCAGAAAAATGTGTTTTTAATTTTGTCATTGTTCAGGTTGACTCGTTCAGAAAGTTTCCAGCGACTGTAAAGAGTTCTGCAGACCTCCACACCGACTCCCAGACCGTCAGGTATGTTCAGCCATGAGCAAAAAAGAAAAAAAATCACAGCACAGGTTATTTCCCAAGTTATCTTATGGTCTGCTCAGATCACTGCAGGGGAAATAAAGCAGTCAGGATGTGATTATAACGAGAGCCTCTGATGAGGATGTGGGGATTTAGTGTTTTATTTATTTGTTGGGTTTTCATTTTTTTATTTATTTGCATTTTCCCTCATTTAAAAGGTGAAAACATACTGCTATGGTGATAATTATTGGTACTGGTTTTAATGTTTGGATGAAGCATCAGTGCAGTTCTGATCTGTGGAGCTTTTTAAGTAAAACTGAATGAATAAATAAATAAATCACAGAATGATCTTGTTTGGTGAAGAAACCAGAAGGAAATAAAAGCTGTACTTGAGTAGGAGTAGCCTTAAGTTTACTAATATGATCCAAGTAAACCGTACTCATCAAATAAAAATAATAAAAAAAAGGACTCAATTAGGATTTATTAGTTAGAACCCATTCGTTCTGACTTACAAAACAAAATGTCGTCCGGGTTTCAAAAGTTTAACAGAGAAAGGAAGACCTTTCTGACTTCCTATTAACAGTAAGAGGCACCGACGAGAGAATGAATGAGAGGACCGTAGTCTATTGTAGCTTAGTGAAAGCAGTAATGCCTTACTACAAGTTTACTCAAGTACAGAGAAACAGTAATATCATAAAAATGCTTTTTGCAGTTATTTCCCCATCAAGATTACTTACATTAAGATGTAAATTGTTACTATCAAGCTCTAAAACACACGTGTCAAAGTCAAGGCTCGAGGGCCGGATGCGGCCCTCCGGGTATTACTCCGGATCATTTTATTTTTGTTAATGGCCCGATGTTATCTTGCACTTATTTTCTAACTTGTAAAATTTGACTAAACATATTTTTATGGATGTAAAATATGGAAAGTCATTTAAGGTTTAAGTTGATTTATTCTGGAATAATATTCCTGCATTTTTATTATTCATAATGAGGATAAAAGAAATAATAAAAAGGTACGGTTTTCACGTTTTAAAAATTGACATTCTGCCAGCTTTTAAACTATTTTGGCACTTACTAAAAACTTTTTTTCCTATTTTAGAGTTTAGCTAATATTTCAGCTACATTCAGCTTCTTCAGCTATCAGCACTAGCATCTTCAGCAGGCAAATTCAGCTTACAGCATTCACACTAGCATTATTGCAGGTAATGCTAAATATCTATTTCATCATTATATTAAAAATTAGAGTTTCAAAGTTTTAAATATTTAGTTTTAGAATGTTCAATAAATGTTGATCCTGTTCGGCCCGTAAGGTGTGTTTTGGATTTTGGCCCCTTGTACGATTGGGTTTGACACCCCTGCTACACAGAAAGTGAGATATTTCTGTTGTCTGCAGACTGGAGACGCAGAAAGGGGAGTCGAGCAGAAAATTAAGCCAAGAGGTCAAAAGTGGAGGTGCTCGGTCATCCGGACCAGGTGAGACTTAGTAGACTTTACTAAACTTCAGGTACTCACACTTCTCTCTTTACTTCTACAATCCCTAATCAAAAAAAAAAATTTTAAAGAAAAAGCCATGAATGAAGATATAGTTCTGATTAATCACATACAGTATATTCAAAAATACAAGAATATTTTTCTGTCTATGAAGTTATGGCTTAAAGTTGATGAAAATCCACAATTCAGTTTCTGAGAATACTAAAAAGGTTCCATATACCATTGACTGTAAATGAGAACTGGACTGATTGACTCCTCCTCTCCTCACATCCCAAACAGGAAGTGCCTGCTGGCTCCAAGAAGTCAAAATTCCATAGACTTCTATAGAGAAATAGACAAATATTTATCAGTCATTCTATTGGTCAGAATAATCATTCTTGATCTAATAGATTTTTAACATCTTCTTGAAAATCCTCATTTTTACTTATTTATTATTATTTTTTCCTTTATTCTAAATTACTCTAGTCATAAACTGGCCAATCAGAATAAAGTACATGAAGATTTGAACCACCTCCTCCTGTGAGCAGATAATGCTAACCTCTACTCCAATGTGCAGACCCACCCAGAAAAAATACAGAAAATCAAATGTTTACAAAATATGCACCTTTTACTTTTGTTAAATCTTCTTAGCATGAATGTGTGCAGCTTTGCATTCAACCTGTGTGTAATGTCACCTTTTCTTCTGACATAAGTTCTTGTCTTGGTTCAGGTCAGCTGGCCAACCAAGTAACCAAAATAATATTGTCAAATACTATATAGCAGTTTATCTTGTCAGGATGACATTTGGAAGAGTGCCACCTTAACTGTATGAGTTGACAAAAAATCAGGTAAATCTCTTCAGTCAGGTTCAGGTGACCAGAGGACTGCTGACCCAACAGTCACTGTTGCTCCCCTCCAACACGAAACCCATGGAGAATTTCTGCTGAGATGGCTGTTTGTTCACATGCAGACAAACAGACTATTTCAAATCACAACACAAAGATCCTACATTCCTGTGACGTGCAGTCAGGGGAGGGAGGTGAGGCTGTACCTCACCTGCATGATTTAACTTAAAGAATGGAGAAATTATATAAAATGACTTTTACAATTAAAGTTATTTTTTAGACACATCTTTTCTGTGATTACTTTTTTCTGTGAGGGTTTTCAACACTTCTTCGGTTAAAAAAAAAAAGCAGCAAGTTTACAAGTTCCCTGTATAAATTCACCAGACAGTGCTGGCTGAGGCAGCCTTAGCCCCGCCTCCCCAGCGCCACACACACTGACTGTAGCTGCAGCTGACACATGCCTGTATTGTTTCGGTTTGTCTATATCATAAAATATACTTTCTTTCAAAATGACCTAATCTACTAATCTCTTGCCATCTGTCTGATTACACTGATGCCATTTTTCGACTCATTAAGTATTTTTATCTGCTAAAAATGTGCTTTAAAAACACTCTAGGTGAGACAGACACCCCACCTGTTGAACCGCAGTACACATGCCACAAGGCAGAGGGCGCAGGTGAGCCTGGAGAATGTATGTGACACCGCGGCTGAAGAGCGGTTGCAAACAAGTTTTGGCAAGGCCGTCCAGAGTTAAAACTCTTTAATGTTGTTTTAGCATGAAAGTTGTCTAAAAAAATTTTGTTTTTAAAGCCCTAAACTCAAGAATTTGTTTAGACTCATCACTGTTAATAATCTCTACTGAGACAGAGAGACTTTTAAAACTGTAGAAAGAAAAGGAAGACTTCTACAAGCAGAACATTCATCTGTTTCTTCAGAAGGAGCAGAGCACAGACTTCATTCATAAGTAAAAGCAGTGGACTCTTAAGATGCTGACTCATGACTGTAGTAGCCCAAGAACTGTGACTCATGTTGACTGGCTCCAAATGGCGGTGCCCGTATCGCCATCTTCATTTCTATGGGTGATGTCACAACCTGTCCAGTTTTCTGTATACAGTCAATGATAGCAAAGCGTGAACACGAGTTTTGAACAAGGAAGTCTTCAATGCTCAAAACCACACGCTCACATAGATGTTATAAAGAACACACATTTCCAAGCACCAATCCCTGTGAACGTAGCACGCATGTGATGTCACCCATGGAAAAAGGTTTTTTCCAGCTCCAACAAAATGAAGTCAGTTCAGTTGCCTGATTGGTCCAGATCAATCAGAGTTCATGATTCTATGGCAACCACTCTTGCCAATCAGGAGTGAGCTTGTTGCAAGGCCACACCCCTACCACTTTAAAACAAATTCAGGTGAATTGGTTAAATGTTTTGAACAAGAGACCACCTGCTTTTATTGAGGCTTCTGATTGGTCAGTTTATAACTTCAATAACTTGCAATAAAGACAAAGTGTGAATAAAAAAAAGAGCATTTTCAAGAAGATGTTAAAAATGAATCAGAGAAAGAATGGTTATTCTGACCAATAGAATGAGAATAGAACTTTGGCTTCATGGAACCAGGTGGTACTTCCTGTTTGGAACGGGAGCAGGGAGTCACTCAGTCCAGTTCTTATTTTCAGTCAAAGGGTGAACCCTTACACAGAAAAGGCTTGACATCGGAGGTGAAGTGTGTGAGCAGAATAATGCATCAGTGTTAAAGTTTGTGAAAATTTTTATGTTTAGAATTACATTCACTAATCCTTTTTTCATAAAGTAGAGCAACAGTTACATTAATTTAATAATATGGAAGACTAACACTCATTAGGACGTTCTCTTAGATTACAGGAAACTTCAGAACCTCCTCCGGGAAGCTGAAGCAGAGAAAACCCGACTTCAGTCAGAGGTCCAAAAGCTGAAGAAGGAGCTGCAGAACTTTGACCCGGCATTTTTTGAAGAACTTGAGGACCTAAAGTACAACTACAATGTCGAGTTGAAGAAGAACTTTCTGCTGGAGGAGCAGCTGAAGAAGGTGTGTGAGAGATTTGGGGTAAAGGCTGACATTCCCAGTGTGTCCATGACCTAACTCAGGGTCTCTGTGCCTTTTTGTAAAGAAACATGTTCACTCTTAAATAAACTTTGTGGGTCGTTTTTGAAGGAACTTTGAACAGATTTCCTCTAAATGATGTTTACAGCTGCTCATTTCTTAACATTTTTTTTTGTTTTTGGATAATGATGTGATTTTGCTGTATATTTATAGCACTTGTCAATAAACTAGTTTGGTGTCAGCATCTCTAGCTGTCACTGAAATACAAAAAGTGTCATCTTTTAAAGGCGGAGTTTAATTTACAGTATTTACAGAGCATTGACAGTTCAAGTCTCACATGTTTTTAGCTATCGTCCATAAATCATTTTCCATATAGTTACCACCAATTTCCTTCTCAAATATCAAATATTAAATCCAAGCTCCTCTCGGCCTGTGTCTACGGCTCGAGCTGCACATCTTGAAGCCGACTGAAGCTGCGTCCATGAAGTATGGAAAATGAAGGAAACAAGCCATTTGTGTGCTCCTCCACACGAACGACCACCGGTCTGTTGGAGAGACACGGGTCCCCATCTGGCCACTTCAGCCCCAGGTGATGGCGGTGAACCTGCAAACAGAACAATAAAGGAGTTCTAGCTGCTCCTTCCAGCACAGGGAACTAAATACTGGATATGTTGCAATACCAGGGATAATACTAGAGTGGATGCTTTTAGCTGAAAGTAGTCGTTGAAGATGCTGAAGCTTTTTGCTGAAAATGGTGACACAATTTACTGCTGAAGGGATTTACTGAAAATGCTAAAGCTATTTTCAAAATGTTAAATTTGATAAAAGACTGGAAATGTTGTTGAAGTACTTTGAAAAACTGCTGAAGTTGAACAAAATTTCTGAAAAAAATTGTAGTAAAATTGCATAAAAATCTGTAGTACATGCCAATTTTGCAAAAATATTTAGCTTGTTGCTTATATACTAGCTAAACTCCAAAATAGCCAAAAATTCTTCAGTCAAAACTAAATTAGCCAAAATCGTTAGCCTGTTGCTTAATTAGGAGCCAGACTCTAAATTAACCTATAAAAACCTCAGAAGATGGCACATTAGACAAAAGCATGCTAATATTAGCTAAACTCCAAATTAGAATGAAAAAAACCTCAGTAAATGTCAAATTACCCAAAAAAGATAGCTTGTTACGTAAACACTAGCTAGACTTCAAAAAATCTAAAACTCCTCAGTAAATTAAATTAGTCAGAAACGTTAGCCTGTTACTAAACTCTAACTTAGCTTTAAAAAAACCCTAGTAAATAGCAAATTAGCCAAAACATTAGTATGTTGCTAAAATATTAGCTAAAGTCAATTTTTAAAAAAATAATTACTATAAACGATTAAAACATAATTCATGAATTTATTCAAAGACTTGTTGCTAATCTACTTAAAGTAGGGGTGTAACAGACCACAAAACTCACAGTTCGGATCATTTTTCGGATCAGTGAAAAGTAAATAAAAAAAAAAAGAATCAACAATATAAAAGTTAAATTAATTTTTGGAAACCCTTCAAATCATATGTTCATTAACCATTTAAAGTACTTCACACACACAATATTTACATATGCAACAACAAAACATTTGGTCATTGAAGCCTATTTATTAAAACAAAACATATTTAAACTTTGAACACAAACAATGCTAAAACCCAGTTTCTGATGAAATTTACACATTTTTAGACCAAATCTACAAAAACTGTGAGAAAAGAATGATTTAAAATAGTGTTGAAAATACCAAATCTATCTGGATTATTCCTTAAAAATTAAATCATAAATAAAGCAGTTAAAATTATTTTTTGGTATTAATTGCTTTATTGAAACTAACTGTGGGAACGTTGAAATGTTTTATATAATAATTATCTGTAAAACGTGGCACTTCCGCCCCAGCTTTTCCTGATGATTTTTGACACATTTGGCCTTCCATACAATCGTTACAGAAAAGCGGTTCTCTCCTGTGCGGGACAGCTGCTGCTTTTAACTGGGAGATTCTTTGAACCCAGTAATGGAAACGTGTACAGATGCTTTTAGTCATCTGTTAAAATTAAATAAACCTGATATTTATCGATCTGCATCCCTCATTATGAAGTCGAGACAAGTTCCCACACGCAGCTTCAGGTGAGCAGACTTTAAGACAAACATGAAGCAGCTACTTTTGTCAAAACAAAGAGGATTTACATGAATTTGACGAGAATTCCATTCGATGTGAACGGACAATTGGTTTCAATTATGCTTGTGTGATGTGTGCGCTTAGGGAGCGATGGAGCGGTCTGCGGTACACCCGTGTCCCGAACCGTGGCCTCTGATCCGTACGATTTTCCGTGGTCCGTTACACCCCTAACTTAAAATGTTGAAATTTGAAGATTTTCTCATTCATTTCCTTTGGGTCATATTTTGCTCAACATTTCAAAAACTATAAAGTTTGTAAATCCAAAATATACAAGCAGTAAAGTCCTGAACAAGATGAATGTTTTGATACCGAGATTGCTGAAAGTGTGATTGAGTTTTGCCAAAAAAACGTATGAAAAGGAGCCGGAGAATCACTATATTGCGAACGCTTACTAAACATTCACACAATTATGTTCTGAATAATGTACTGGAGCAGTAAAATAGAGACTTCCTCTCACCTTTATGAGGGTGCCGTCACTGCAGTGCCACACGATGCCCTCGACCTGGCCCTCCAAGCTCTCCTGGAACCAGCAGAGCAGCTGCTGGAAGTCCACAGGTGGAGGCTTTCGGACTTCAATGCTCCCATGAGGCACCAAGCAGTGAACGGGCTGCTTCTTATTCCCCAGTTCTGCTCAACAATAAAACCTCCACATATATCAATTCTCCCGGACATCGGATTCATGCACAACTGGGGAATGGAACCGGCCCTCTTACTGTAAGGGTTTGCGTTGACGTTGGTTCCGATGAGCTCCAGTGTTTGGTCCTGGAGGTCTGCCAGTGGGACCGCTGTGATTTCTAACACGTTTTCATCACCAGAGCAGGGTCGGAGAACAAGAGCTGCCCTGGCTTCATAATCCACCACCGAGGCGTGCCAGCAGTACTGCTTGTTGCTCTTCTCCACTGGAACCCAGCCTGGAGGTTCACGAGAACAAAGACAGTCAGTGTTCCAGAAACTCTGATGGTTTCCATGTGGGGAATTCTCCAGTGATTCCCTCCACTTTATCTCTGTGCATCAACTTAACTCCCTGCTGTCTGCTTGTGTCTTCTAAAACACCCAGCTGCCCTGTCAGAGATCCAGTGTTGTAGAGAACCTGGAGTGTGTCCGTGTTCGTCAGGCATCGGGCGGCCGTTGTGATGTTTGACTCCGTGAGCTGGAGTCCACGACTCGGGCACCGATTTGAAATCTTCCTCCACGTTCCACGTGAAATCTGTCAGGAGAATCAAAGAGGGGCTGCAAAGCTGTTTGTCAGAGCGTGCACTTCTCTGCGGCTCTGGTACCTTCACAGCTCTGCTGAGCGCGCTGATGCCTCTTGAACCTTTTCTCCGCCTGCTTGTTGGGTTTCCTGTCGAGTCTGGCCCAGAGGTAAGGCTCACCTGCAGTTAGAGATCACTTCCTCTATTAAGCTGCTCCAAAGAACGGTTTCACAATACGAGGAAATAACATGACTTTCAAAATCGCTAGCTGTATAAGAGACCTGGACAGAGCGAGTGTGACATCACCCGCAGAGAATGACTGTTTCTGGTTCCAACAAATTGAAGTCAATTCAGTAGCCATTTTTTTCCCACTATGATGGAACCAGAAATCATCAGGAAGCATTTGTTGGTCCAGTCAGTTAGAGTCTACATTTCTAAGGCAACCACCTTAACCAATCAGGCGTGAGCGTGTTAGGAGACCACACCTTTCCAATAAAAGTAGGCCCAGGAAAATGAGTCAATGTGAGACAGCGTACTCTTATCGAAGCTTTTGATGTTTGCACTACAGAAAAAATAATTATCAAGAAGATGTTAAAACAAAAAAGGTATCAAATCAAGAATGGTTATTCTGACCACGAGAATGTCGGAGTAACAGCTGTTTCTTCTCTATACAAGTCTATTGAATTTTGGATTCTTTGGAGCAGCTGGTACTTCCTGTTTGGAATGTCAGGAAGGAGGGTTCAGTCCAGTTCTGTTATACAGTCTTTGGTTGCAATATATCAAGGGTGTCAAATTCAATCACACAAGGGGCCAAAATCCAAAACACACCTTAGGTCGTGGGCCGAACAATTTAAACATTTATTGAACACTCTAAAACCAAATTTTTAAAACTGTAAAACTTCAACCTTTTAACATAATTATAAACTAGATATATAGAATTACCTGCGATAATGCTAGTGTGAATGCCGCAAGCTGAATTTGGCTGCTGAAGAAGCTAGTGCTGATAGTTAAAGATGTTGAGATTGATAGCTAAAAACGTTGAAGCTGAAATATTAGAAAAAATTACAAATTAGCCTAAAAAACTTTAAAAAAAAACCTTGGTTAGCCAAAACAGCTAGCATGTAGCTGAAAAAAATTGCTAAACTTCAAAATAGCCTAAACTGAAAATAAAAACCTCAATTATTCAAAACAGCTAGCGTGTAGATATTAGCCTAGCAAAGCAAACAAAGAAAAACTAATAGAAAAAACCTAAAAGAGCCAGCTAGAATGAGCTAAAATAGAAGCTATGAACTAAATATGTAGACACTAAATGCCAAGATAATGCCAAGATAATAAGCTATCATAATTGACATAATTATGAATAATGAAAAGGCAGGAATATTATTCCAGAATAAATCAACTTAAATCTTAAATAACTTTCAATATTTTACTCTCCATAAAATATATATTTGGTCAAAATGATAAAAGTTAGAAATAAGCACAAAATAAGATCAGTTCATTAATAACAAAAATATAAAATGATCTGGAGGGCCGGATAGAATTACCCGGAGGGCCAGATCTGGCCCCCGGGCCTCGATTTTGATATGTGTTGTGCAATACATGAACGAATATACTGCAAAGTCTATATACTGCCATAAAAGGACTCCATCTGATTGGTCAATGATGTAAAATGATCTACCTGATTGGTTAAATCTATGAAAGGATATATTTGATTGGTTAAATACTTCAAGCTACTAGAGTGTGTTTTAGCATGCTGTAAACATTGAAGGTTGCAGTTTATGCTGTCTTTTGAGATACGCAGATCACACAGGCTCATTTTGCATGTGAATAAATTCTGATTTATTGTGCCGCCTTACATAAAAGGCAGTTCTTCTCCACGACATGCAAGATCACCTTCCAAACAGAAACCATAGTGAGATGCTCTCACCCTGATACAGAGTGACATAGCAGCAGGTTCCGTCCAGTTTCTCTGTGACCAGAGCACTGTCGATGCTGGCCTCTAGAGCCAGAGGGTTCACGGTTTCCGTGGCAACAACCTGAAACGACTGAAGAGGAGGAGATGTGACAGGGAGGAGTGTGGGAAATTAGTTAATACACTAGAGACAGCAGTTATCATTATTTGCTATACTTTAATAAAATCAATATTTCTGTTTTTAAATTGTACATGAGCCTGTACGGCTGTAATGAGAGCCAACCCCCCTGCATTCATGCAGGTTCATGCTGCTCTGCTTTACCTGACCGT
This sequence comes from Oryzias javanicus, assembly GCA_003999625.1. Taxonomy (NCBI): domain Eukaryota; kingdom Metazoa; phylum Chordata; class Actinopteri; order Beloniformes; family Adrianichthyidae; genus Oryzias; species Oryzias javanicus. The sequence continues at coordinate 2,690,509 of CM012442.1, read as the reverse complement.
CTCGCTTCCTGGACGGCTCCTCCTTCACTTCGGTCAGAAAAACGCACGGTATCTTCTGCTGAACAGAACCGAGCCTCCGCATGACGGTTTCTTATTTAAACGTGGGCTGGTTTCGAGAAGAAAAAGGTCCAGCCTGTCAGCACCGCTGGATCCCTCGGTGCTGCTGAGGAATGAACCATGGGAATGAAACGCAGATGCTTCTTCTTCGGGGGTTCCAGAAAATAGCGGATTTAACAGAATACTCACTAGCGCCCACTAGCGGATTGGAAGCGCAAACTGATATTGTATTCTCTCTCCCCCATGAATAAATTGCTAATCTTCACAAAGCCCCTAAACAATATTTTACACAGGAAATGAAAGCTTGAGATTTTGATCTTAGCTTTTTATTTCTCATACTTTTGTAAATTGTTGTAACAGGAAGTAACAAACCATGAAAGCCATTTTTATTCGATGTGACTGTACTTTATACTATGTTTTTTTCAGTCCAAACATAAAGGGCCCTTTTCACAATGATGTCACACAAAATGGCGTCAGGGCCATGAGTGTGAAACACAACTTCCGGTTAATAGATTTAAACCAAAGAAACGCTATTTAATACAATTTTACATAAATAATAAAAGGAAACTTTTTAAAAATGTTTAATATTTATTTTATGAATGTCCTGCCGGACTGTATTTTAATTTCTTGTCATACAAATTAGAATAATCCCTCAATATTAGAGATTTTTTTCAAAAATTGACCTTTCATTTGAGCAGATAATGTTCTAACGGGTTGTTAGTTGTTATTTGCATGTATTTTATGTGCAATCGAGCACAATAGGCGAAAAAAATTCATGTTGGCCACATTTAATACCTTCAGCAAAGACGCACATCGCTGCATTGCACGCATTTTAATCACTTCCAAGGCCAAATGTACTTGTTGTTCCACTGGATATTTTAGGGGATATTTTTGTAAAAACAGAAATGGTTTAGTCCTGTGAAAATGTTCAGAACAGTTTTTAAGCCATGTAGTTTCACCTTTCAAAATAAGAGCTGCCAAGTAAAAATAATAAGGGTTGTGAATATTGACACGTTGACTTGCGTGATTAATAAAACATAATTCATGCATTAATATTTATTAATAGTGCTCAGGTGTCCTGCCGTGCTGCTGTGGGATCAGCATAATAAAACTAAACTTAATATATATTTAATTCTGTGAATGAGCTCTTATCAAATTAAAGAGATAATATGGCATTTTTTAGGACAAAACCGATCTTCTATTTTAATAAATAAGGCGAAGAATAATTGTCTATCTGAAGGCTCCAGCGTAGAGCAGCACACCTGTTATAAAGGGAGGGGGCGGAGCTAAACAGAGCTGTCTGCAATTAGAATTTCAACAATGAGGGAACCGACCATTGTTTTATTTTGGAATGGGGGCCGACATTAATTTTCCATAGTAACAAGCATCAGAGTTGTTTACAAATGGAGGAAACTCTGCGGTTCTTCGCAAAAGTCCCGCCATCCGACGCCAGACAGACACGCCTCACCTGTGAGCAGCGACCTGAAATCCAAGTGGATCAAACTTCTCCTAAAAAGGTTATTTTGTTATTTTTCACAAGCACAATAAAGAAAGTTTATAAGAAATTAAAAAGCTGGAAAAATGGGGGGAAAAAAAGCAAAATTGAATTCCAGGAAAATGTAAAATACACAACAATGTTCTTTTGGGGGAAACTCTTGTTTTTTAGGCTGCCTGGTGTGACCTTTAATATTTTCATTCAAAAACATGTTGATTAGTTTGTTGAAACTTTTGATTCTTGTTGTTTTTAATAAAATTACAGCTAAAACTTTAATTCTATGTGGTAAAAACAGTTTGTTAAACATTTTTGGGGTTTCCCCGGCAAAATGAATCAAATTTTTCCAGACGGAACTTTCTGTTTTTGCATGATTTCATGTCTAGTGTGTGAATATAACATGGAAAAATATCAAAATAAAGGAAGTGTCACACAGGAGAGGTTCTGCTGATTAAATAATACCAAATAAGCAAGCAGGTAGTCTTTTAAATTGAAAATACAGAGGTTAAAAAATAAAAAAATAAATACTGAGTTTTAGACTTAAGTTTCCAATGGGTCAAAAATAAACGTATTAAATTTACAATTTTGTGTGTGATTTCACCTTATGATTATTTGTAGATAATACGTGGCTAGCAAGTACTGTAACAAAAGAAAAATAAAAATTAATAGCGATTAGTCACAAAGAACCAAGTCTTAGCGCACAACAGCTCACTGACCACAGAAACATTGCAGTAATAATAAGTTTTACTTTAACATCAGACACAAAGAAATTGTCTGACTTTTGTTGTGTTTACAACAGGGGTCCCTAAACTACGGCCCGCGGGCCAGATTCAGCCCGCCTCCACATTTGGCCTGGCCCTCAAGCACTATCAAAGACCCATTCCTTTTTTTTTCAATCCGCATGATCGAGACCCTCATAAAACGTGACTTTTTATTCCATTCTACAGTCTGTTCCTCCATCTGAACCCCCTAAATCCCTGTCAAATAGAACAGAATACGGACATCTCTTTCCACATTGCAGTTCACCTGGTCTCAGTGCGATCATGCTCCTTTTTTTGTTTAAACAGCGCACCTTGTCCTGCATTCTGATTGGCTGGTGAGCTTGTCAATCAATCTCCTTCATGCTTTATCTCCTACAGGAACGTGTAGCTCTTGAGATCCGCCTCAATCTGTGATCGCAATCATATCTTTGTTTTCATTCTATAATCCTGGATTTGAAAATGTCCATGTACGTCTAAGAAAAGTAAAGACAGTGTGTTGTGAGGAGTTTAACATCTGTAATCTTAATTTGCAGGTTTCAACGTCACAAGTTATTTTTATAACGCAACTCCCCCAATAAACGAGGGAAAAATAGTTTCACTTTCCGTTTTTTTCCACATTGATGCCCCCAGCTCATTGTTATTTATCAAGTAGTGTATGGAGCCGTTTTGGAGCCATAAATATTTGAAGCCCAAATTAACATTTGAAGACAGTTTTGGTGTTTGGCCAAAAAAAAAGTACTTTTTTGCTGTTCTAAAATAAACTTAATTATTTTCAGTTTCAAATGTTCTATATTCAGACTTTCAATTTCAAAACCTTTTCTTCAGTTTCAAATACTTTTTCACTTTCAACTCCTTTTATCCCCGTTTTCAAATCTGAAAATTTCAGTTTCAAAACTTTTGGCCCCGTTGTGGTACGTTGGGACGGGGCTAGCACCAAGGACCAATCAGAATCGATGAGGGGGGCAACTTCAGTCCCGGTGCATTTACTGACTTTGAGAACTGGAATACTTGCGTTCAGAAAATGGCTGTATTGTCTGTACTATCATAGTCTGAAGTTGTCCCAAGGCAAGAGTAACAAGCAGAGTTTTATGGCAGCAGATCTTTCACAAGTGAACTTCTAGAGAAATGTTAAAGATGGAGGCGAGCTGAAGACTTGTTTGCAGTTCAAACAATGTAAATATGATTTGTGAACATTTTATTTTCCTGTTTCTAGCTCATCTTTCACATCATGCAGCAAATGCCATCTTCTAAGACGCGACACGCTGAAGCAGGAGCAAACAGAAGGTGGCGCTGGCTGTGCACACAGCAAACCAGGGACAGTTTGGACTAACTGTATAACAGGAGAAAGGTTTGCTACTCTGAGGGGCTTGCTTGTATTTGTGGATTAACACAGAGTGTCATTTCACTGGAGAACTTTCTGTGCATCTGCAGCTCTTCCTCGCCCAGCTCCAGCTCTGCTCCAAGTTCGCTCTGCAGGTCCATCTCACTGTTCTTCCACATTTCCGTCTCTGCATCGTCCTCCTGGTGTTGATACCAGCCAGACCTGCTCCTTTTTACAAAAACATTCAGGCGCAAATTAAAAAAGCTGACATAGAGGCCGAGCTGCAACCAGCACGACTGTCTTATCTTACTTAATGTTTGTCTTCTACATGCAGTTTCTCCTTCCTTAAAGGAAGAAACTAAGACTTCGAAACTTTTGGGCTTCAAAATGTGAAGACTTACCATTTGTAGATGCGCACAGCTCCTGCTGCCATCAGGAGGAAAACCCCCACTAGAGTGATGATGACTGCAGGAACAGTTTGGAGGGACAACATCAAAAGAGAGCTGGAGCAGTGCACTGCTAGTAATCAGATTACATCTTCTAACAAGAGACCAATCAGGGATATTTTGTTATTTCCAGCCCTCATTCAATAGTTTGTAAAAAGCAAGATTTTTGATCCTAAACATACTTTAATAAAATTAAATTATAATGGAACAGGATTTTTAGGAAAGTGGCCTCCATCCAAAATGATTTTTTTTACTTCAGAAGAAGTTTTTTTCTGGAGTTTGCCTGCCCCCTTGTGGACAAAAAATATTATTCTTCTGTCATAGAACCAATTCTGAAGTAAAAACCCTTTTCAAAAATGTATGTATTGAAATACTACAATTAATGCACTTCTGTAAAAAAGTTTTAGAAAATTCATACCGGTTAGTTTTTATTTTACATCTGCTCACTTCCTTTCACATCTGTGTTTTTACAGTTAGAAAAAACTCAAGAAAAAAAACATTACCTGCTGGAAAATATTTGATGAAGATGTTGGACTTTGGCGGCTCTGACACAGAAGAAAGTGAGGGGCCAGAAGTCTGCGCAGATGTGAGGAAGGTAAAACGGTCTTCACTGGAAGTTGACATGATGAGGACAGGAGGAGGAGTAGAGGAAGTAGTCCCGGTAGGCAACGGTGTGTGAACCAAATTAGAAGAAGTTGAATTAAAGGTCGCTTGCTTGTGGGATCCTGCAGCTGGAGTTAAAGGTGGAGGTGTGCTTGTTGATCTCAGTGTAGGGGCAGGAGGTGACGTGGACGGAGTTTTCAGACGACTGGAAGATGTGAGAGATTTTGAGCTCACTGTTGATGTGCTTACATCCAGGTTTTCAAGAACTATAAAAAAAGAGAATTTCTGCAATGCAACTTCTTGATGTTTTAAAGCGATAAAGCATGATAAAATATGTTTTCCGTTTGAACTTTAGACATTTCAACATCCTGATTGAAATACCTGAAGAGTTGAAGCAAAAGACAGCAAACTTCCTGTGCGTTGGCGCATTCCACGCCACCACGCCGGTGTTTCCCTTTCCACACAGCTTGTCAGATTTAAGTCGAGGTACGACTGCAATTGTCTCAGCAATCCAACCATACCTGTAAAATAAGCAATTGAAAAAAGCAAAAAAAAAATCATATTTGAGTTGAATTTTTGACATTTTGCTGTCCCATCAAGCACCGACGAGTGAGGCTGAGTATCAATTCCATTCAGATTTTTTTGATTCTTTAATTCAATTAAATTTTAGTTTACACATTTATATACATTTCAGTGAAATACTGAGATTGTTAATATCATCCAGTGTTACATGGATCCTCTAAAGAAGAAGTTCTAACTAAAATGTTCAGATCATTAACATTGGAAACATTGTTCTGCTTCTCCTGGAGGATGTTCCAGTTTGGCCACTAGGTGGCGATAGCGCTATAGCATTACAGCTTATTCCATAAGAAGAGACAGTGTGAGCAAAAAAAAAATAAATAAAACAAAATATGTTACTTTAAAAAATATTTATTTTCAAGAATTTGGAAAACTCATGCCTGTGAGTTTATAAAGATGTTTATTTAGTCAGCAATGAATGTTTAGGTTGACCGAGTGTTAGTGTTAATAGTTTCTTTCAGGAGAGAGACTCTGTTATTTTGAGATGATGCACTACAAACAAAAGTCGACTGACCAAAAGGTCAACAGGCCGCTATGCTTGTTTCCAAGGTCTGCATGCTCCAGTATTATTATTGACAGTTACTGTGTGCATTTAACACAAAATCAAAATCAGACTTCTTGCGAAACCCAAGCAAATATATGCTTTCCCCACAGAGGAACTGAATTAACCAGCATACTTGCACGTCTCCAGTCCATGCTGGATCGCCCGTTCCATCTGATCTTTGGTTGCCATGGTTACGTTGAGGGATAAACACGCATCTCTAGCAGCGGTGAAGTTCAAGGTGTATTCTCCTCCCTCGATCAGCAGGAAGACTCCACTGGAAGTGTAACTCTGAGGAACGACTGCAATCAGATTGAGTTTTTAAAAAAGGCAGTAAGAGAAACATGGGCATGTTTGAGAGGCAGAAATGTCATGTTTTCTTTGAGGGAACAGAACTGAATAAAATGTCAAGTTAGTCTCTTATTCTTTGGAGTCAGACATAATTAGTTTTGACATTTGAGTTAAAAACCCAACACTTTGCAGAACGATATTGTACAAATCAAGTCTAAACTTGTATAAAAACTCTTCAGAGAGAAATACTTTCATATTTAATATTTCAGCTTTTTGACTTTACACAATTGTATTGCTGTTAGAATAACCTCTCCAGTTCAAATACCTTATTAAAGCTTCCATACCAGCATTTTTGGGACAAAATAGTAAAGATGGTTAACTCTGTCAACCTCATTACATCAAAGAATTGAGAGAAAACTAGCATTATTATTGGTGGGTAGGGTGTGGGGTAGTTGAGATTTTTTTTTCAAATTTTATTAAAATCCACAAAAAAATAATTTTGAATGAGACACGGAGGGGATTTGATGCTCTCAATGTTTTCTTTTTTTTGTCTTTTAGCTTGTGACATCGGTGACGTCTGTGAACAGTGCTATATAGATAAAACTTACTTACTACTCACTTAGTTGATTTTTACCCAAGCAAAAGTTTTTACATGAAAGTTTTTCATGGGTCCCTGGGTAAAGCCTCACATGCCCCAGGAATGGATGGACCAAAAGCCAAGTCTCCAGTATCATAATTATTATTTTTTAGGAATTTTTTTGTTTCAAAATTCCTAATTTTTCCAAAACTTCAGGCATGTTTTCTATTTTTTTATTTTCCTTTTTGTTTCATAAACCACTGTGAAAAACAAAAGAAAACTACTGTAATTAATCATGTGTTGTTATATTTTGATCTTTTTTGTAACAAATACTTTTTGTTGGTATATTATATCGGGTAATAATCATCCGGTAAAGTGATGGTGTAACTTTTTAAGTGTCTTCTAAATCTTTCGAGGTTAAGATAAAAAAATATTGACCTGAGTGTTCAGGGAAAAACAAAAAAAACAAACAAAAAAAACTATTTACCCACAGTCTCAAATTATATCAACATGTTTTTAACAAGCGATAATGCTGGACAAAGTTTGCATTATCAGAGATAAACAGACAGAGGAGCCTGAACCGTCCTCTGCCTCACAACAGAAATCTGTTCATTTCTGAAAATGCACATGAATGGCATTTTCCTGTTTCTACCATGGTCAGTGAAAAAAATATGTTATTCATCCATTTTTTTTGTACTTAATCTTGTTAGCGTACACAATAAAATACCGCGACTGACAAATACGATCAAATTTTTGTATCTAAACTGACTGTAGAGATTAGAATATAGTATTCCTCCCTTATTCACGAGGGTTAGGGACTAGACATGAATACACAGAATCCGCGAATACTCACAATCCACAAATACTAAGAACACGCAGAATTTGCGAATGTGGAGGCTGCCTCATGCCCCTCGGCCAAAGAATGTCTAACTGATCCATACTCCTCAAAAACACTTCTGACCATGCTTCATTAACAATACTTAAATAACATTGGAACCTTAAAAAAGCGCATGCTTCCTCCTCCATGAAATAAGTGTGAGAGGGCATCTCTATCCAGAATTTGGCAATTTCCTTCATCAAAATACTGGCTCTGGATGATAATCATCTTCTAAGCTGCTTCTAAGTCACCTGATTCCATTTCTCTATGCAGACCCTAAGCTCACTCGCACTTTTAATTAGGTAAAGACTGCAGCGCTCGCAGCGGAGCTGTAACGCTAGCCGTGCGCGTGCCTGTGTGTGCGTAGCGGACGGGTTGGCGCGCTCTTCAAATGCGCTCGCCTCCTGGGAATTTCCTGCAGCACCTTTGGAAGCAAAAGTTTCACACAAGCATCTTGAGTTGTCTGAGTTTTTATGACGAACCGGAGTCACGTGACTGTCAAAATACAGCAAATACGTAAAACTGCAAATAAAGAAACATGAATAAGCAGGGGGATACTGTAAACTATGAATTAAAAGTTCCAGCATAAGTCTTATTTAATGGTGTATATATTTATTTCATTTTGGCTCTTTCGAGACTCCATAAAGTCTCCTACGAGCATATTTTGTCCAAAAAAAACTGGTATTTGGATCTCACATTATCAAGTAATTCATAGACCAGCAGTAATTTTTTTAAGAACTATTTTATTTTGAACAAAATCATTGCAACACAAACATTGTCCAAAAGTATCTTATGGTCTGTGTAGTATAACAGCTCTCAATATAGTATGTCTGAACGATAACAGGAGCCTGGAAAAGACAGACGTCTGCTCTTGCTCTGTTTGAACTAAACTTTACTCAAATGTGCTGAATTTTGTAACATTTTCTACACAGACAAAGGAGTTCATTAGAAATTGGCCATGGAATAAGCCTTTCCCCACTACAAGTCACCAAAAAAAAAAAAAAAAAAAAAGCCACGCATACATATTGAAAACTCAAAAAATATTATTTTCATTGAAAACTTTAAAGCTTTTCTTCAAATTTTCACAGAAAAATAGTCAATTAAAGTAAATCTTTCAAAATTCATTTTTTTCCCCAATTAAATAATTTTAGTTGATGTCTTAAGTTTTGTTTAATTAAGACTCTATGACTTTTTTTTAGTAGTAATAACCAATAGATAACAATAAAAACTGATTGGTTTTTAAACAGGGAACTTAAAAATACACACAGAAAGCTTTCTAGTCACATTCCTGTCCCTGCTTGATACTTGGCTTTAAGGGGTCGGTTTTTGGGGGCTAAAGCACCCTAATGGTCACTGCTTAGCGCTCTCCCTTAGAGAGTAACGGGGCAACATTACATTAGCTCAGAAATATAGAACTTTACCAAACATTTATCAAAAAGGAAAAGTCTCAACTTTATCAAGACTGGATTCGGATGGCTCCAAAAATCCTGCTAGAGACAAAAGAAAAGTTGAGCAAAAAATGCAAAGTCTCGCCATCATTTAGGATGAAAACCAAAAACCAGTGAATGTAGAGAGAGGTGAACATGCAGAATGAACAGAATGTGTGAGTACCAGAGCGAGGTGGAGGAAACAGGAAAACAGAGGTCAAATCTGCCTGATGGCCTGCTGTGGGGCTGGACATCCACAGCAGAGGGAGCGCGAAAGTAAGTCTCTACAGCATTGTTTTGCTCAATAAATTAATACGCAGACAAATACAATACAAAACACATACAATAAACACGGATAGAATTGAAACAAAGAAAATGGTACTTTCTCATTCCAAAAAGATCAACCCTCCTTGTTGACTTTTGGTAAATTGGATGTTCAGCAGTTTTTGTGCTTTGCCAGCATTTCTCCAGAGCTGTGTTTTTGTCTGCTGGCTCCAAAGGAAAAGACACTTCCTTTTAGTTTGTAAGTGGATTTTTTTAAATCAGATTTGGTGGAAAGTGTTTCCTTCTCCCTCTTACTTTCCTTTTGGCTTTAAGAACAATCTCCATGTTTTCTGAAATGTAAAAAAACAGACAATGTATTTACTTTTCTGTTCTTTACCGTTTAAAAACAGAAATGTCAAAATATACTTTTAAAAAAATATATTGATTCCTTTGCATTTATGTAAAAATAAACCCTCTCCCTGTTAAATGAAATGGCTAATATAAACATGTAACAAAGATTTTTTCAGGATTAACTCTTATATATTACAGGTGTGCCAGGCTGCCCTTCCTCATCCTCAACACCTGCTGAGGAGAGATAGGGGTGAGGGCGAGCAACAGAACCAACTGAGGAACAAACAAATACAAAAAGAAACCAGGAGAGGGCAGCAGAGGGGCAAGAGCTGACATCATCTTTGTTTGTGTATCCTTGGGGTCCTTCATTTTCACTTTTTCCTTTACTCTGTTTTACACCCTAGTTACACCTGAACAAAATAAAATACACCAAACCAGCAGAAAATTTCACAGCCCCAGACTTTAAGATGTTCATGAAGCTTTTGTGCCTCATAATTTAAAATGAAAGTCAGTACTGGAAATAATGTTTCATTTTCACATCTGCATTACTTGTCTCTTAAATTAGATTAAAAAGCAATCATAAGAACAGCTTTTTCAGTTTCTTCTTCAACACAGCTCATTCAGATTACGGAATGAACTCCCTCCATTTTTACGTTCATTGGACTCTATTGATGTTTTTAAAACCCAACTCAAAACCCAGTTTTATGATCAAGCTTTTCAGCCCCACTGATTGGGCCTTTCTCTGGCTGACTGTAATGTATAATTTTATGTACTTTTAAATGTTTTGTATTTTATGTATCTCTTTTACATATTTGCTCTGTCTTTTTTACCCTTGCTCTGTAAAGCACTTTGTGACTAATGTCTGAGAAAAGTGCGATACAAATAAATATTACTTACTTAAAAAAATGTCTGTAACTTCATTAAAATAAAATGCTACGCAAAGCTTTTGTCTTGGGCAACTCCTCTTGCAAGATTATTCATGTTGTCAAGCATGCATTTATTTTTTTACTTTTGTTAATAATAATTACGGTTCTATAGTTTAATGGTTAATATGCTGGAATCCAGTGATCTGAGTTCAAATCTCAGTTTAACCTTGAATAAAGCTCTCATCAAATTGCTGCAAAACATTGTCCTAGATTGAGGTTGTGCATAAAATAGTCATCAATTGTATAAAATTGCAAAGCTTTCGTCATGATCAATTCCTTTTTAAAGTTCATTCATGTTGTCAAAGGTGAATATTTTTTTATTTTGTTGTTAAAAGTTAAGGTTCTATGGTGTAATGGTTAGGGTCATGGGCTCTGACTCCAGTGGTCTGAGTTCCAATCTCAATAGAACCTTCATCATAGCTCTTGTCAAATTGCTGCAAAATATCTTTGAGGTTGTGCATATAATTATCATCACTTGTCTAGAATTGCAAAGGTTTGGATTTGATCAATTCCTTTTGCAATTTCATTCATGTTGTCAAACTTGCTTTTTTGATTTTGCACTTAATAATTTGAGTAGGGTATACCTGCAGGCCTGGAGAACAGCGCTCACAGGACCACGCTCTCAGGACCGCACTCTCAGGACCCAGGCGGTTTTAACACAGCGCCTCCTACAGGGTGGAGTTTGTTATGTTAATTTCTGGAGACTTTACGAGACACATTGCACACGTGAGTAGTACGAGTAAGAGTTAAAAAATGATCTAAGCGCTGCTAAAGGATAAAAAATTAGGTAATTTATCACATATCACACAAAAAAAAAATGAAAAAAATGAAAGACTTGATTCATTACTATTACTGAATAACATTACTTTTTTAAGTAATATTAAGTATTAATGCTGTATTGTTCAGAACTAATTTACTCTTTACTTTACATTTTACTTATGTATCTTTTTTTCCAGATGGAAACAACAATTCAAAAGAGGAAATCTCCAGATGAAACAGTGTGTGAATGCTTTGTTCTGCAAAATATTTCCAACCGACAATAGTATAAAAGGTTCAAATTCATGATTAAAAACTCTCAAACTTAAAAAAAATAAACGGCAACTGTTACAAAACATTTCTGAGAGCAAAATATTTCTTTTAGTAAAGTAGATGAATTTGACAGAGGATAGAATTGAAAGAGCAGAGATACTCCCCAAGTAGAAAGTATTTTTTAATCGCATGTTTAATTTTAAAAATTGTTCTAATATATTTTTCCTTTCCAATATGCAGCTGTGATTTCTTGTACAGAAAATATCTGTTAGGTGGCTACAAGTATTGTTTTGTCTTTTTAAGCCTAATGTAACGCCTAATAAATGTACCTTATTCTGTTTAATGTAACTTCCAATAAAAGTTATTCTTCCCACCTCAGCAGATCCTGTTTAATTTTTCAAATGTTTTGGGTTTGGTTTTTATTTGATTTTCTGGCACGTTTTAATTTATTATATTCCATTTTTATTTAATTATAAAATACATGTGTTTCTCATTGAGAATATGTTAAGTTAGTGCAACCGAATAAGACAAAATGTAAAGACGAATTTATATTAAGATCCAAATATTCTCAACTTTTAGGTAGTTGGAAAACACCAGACTCAACTCTCTATCATCAGTTAGATAAAACAATAAAGAGAAATCAGTTTGGATTCTCCAGCCAAATGTTTCAAGATCTATATGTACTGAATTATATTTCCACTGAAAAACCCTGGTGCCTAAAGGGTTAAAATAAATCTATGATTCATCAGTAAGAAACATTAGAAATATTCAGTCAATATTTGTAACACATACTAAAAAAATAAAATAAAATAAAGACAAAAGGCACTCAGCAGCAAGGAGGCGCTGACTCAAAAAATGAGTCCTTAAATCATCCTGAGGGTGCTGTTAGTCCTCCAGCCAGTAGGGGCGCTGACTCAAAAAGACCTGGGCACGTGAAATAAGCATTGACTGTAAAAATACTGGAGATCTCGAGCCATGAGGTCTTCCATTGGAAATGCATTACCTCCTCTCCTCTGAAAGTAGGCCGCCGCTTTCACCGTCACTTCCTGAAACGGCTATCGCCATTTTGCAAACAATCACCAGTGATTGGTCCGAGTCTCTGTGAGTCATAGCTGAGTCATGGAATCTATAGGAAGTACTGTCACCAATCTGAAGAGAGTTTATTGTGAGTCTCCGCCTCTTTCCACGCCACTACCACGAGACAGCTGAATGTAAACAGCTTCCACTTTAATAACGGCGACTCGAGAGAATCGTACAAGTCATTGTTCAAGTCTTTGAGGGAGAACCATTCCAACATTTGATTCTGCTGTTAACCTTTCCTGCTTCCTCGTCCTGACCGTGGTCGGGGGCGAGCAGGGGAGCCGCTGCAGCTCCTCGGACGAACGTCCTCGTGGTTAAACCCGCGGGTGTTTGGTTCTGCAGGCAGATACTCTCACTGTCTGGTTGGAGGCTGGAATCCACCATTTATTTTCACTTTTGTTCTGGCACACACCTTTTTGAATGCAAGCATTCCACAATAGTGGGGCTAGCTTCCTCATTTTTGAACCGATTTTCACGAAACATGGCTCATTTTAAAGCTTAGAAAATGATTGATGCCGTGGTACATCACAATTTTGTCTATCTCTAAAAACTAAGCTGTAAATAGTGCTAGAAGCCTTCTAATGTCACCGGTATTGATGGAACACTAGAGGGGGATTGATGAACTAAAATGCATGTGCTGTGTTATTATTCTGAATTGTGAGAATTATTTGTTATTCCAATTTCACTTTGCAGATTTTTTTGGTAGTCTTGGAAAAAAATCAGTTTTAGAATAACAGGCTAGTAATGGAATGAAGTTGCATAGATAGGGACAATCATCAGCTGAGGTTATATAAAGAAAGGAGGAAACCATGTATTAGGCATCTACAATGTTTGCTATTATTTGGTGAAAGAAAGAGCTTTAACTTGAATCATTTCATACTTTAATTTAAACAAAGGATTCAGGATGAATAAAAAAGTGGAGACAAGAATCCACGCCAAGAAGGAAGTTGTGAAATATCTTAGAAATAACAACCAGCTTTGTTGAGAGAAAAGTAGCTCTAAATTGCTGCAAATAGATTCAAACTGAAACCAGACCCACTGTTTGTCAAGATATTAGACTCTAATTTTCCAATAAGATATTTTCATCATACAAAAGTTAGATTATATATATAAAAAGATCACAAATAACATTTGAATGTACCATGAGTGCTGCAGCAGGTGGAACTTTTACTGTTATCAAGTTATATATTAGTTATAAAAATACACTTAATATAAAATGAAAAGATGAAGCCTAAATAATATTGTGAGTAAATATGAGTTATGTAGCTTAGATAAATTATAAAACATGTATGGCTTCAAAACTTTGAGCAAGAAGACGATCAGGACAGGTGTGTTTACCTGTCCTTTCTCCTGTTTAAATGATGAATCTCTAGAGGAATGGCTGTTTATATTATAAATCAAATGATTTCAATTGCTTCATATCACTTCACTAAACTAATTTTTTTAATAGAATTGTTCTCATCATTAACCCTTTCAAATCTGTGCACTTGCAAGTTCTTTCAATGCCTTTTTTTCAGGATTTACTGTTTTCTGGGGCAGAATAGACTTTACATTATCTTTATCTTATTTTCTCTTTTTCATCATATTTTTTAGATCTTTCTCCTGAACATCTGTTCAAACATACCAAGTAGATATGATTTCCAAGTCAGAAACAATGACAGATCCTTATTTATTTTTGAAGTTCACACTCTTGTGTTTCCTGTGTAGCGTGCACGTTTTCCACAGAGCCACCAACGCGGACGACAAGGGGAGTGGCTTTGACAGAGGTCACCTAGCCGCTGCAGCCAATCACAAGTGGAGTCAGAAAGCAATGGAGGACACCTTCTACTTGAGCAATGTGGCTCCACAGGTGCAGACATGAGTGTTTGTGCATGCGTGCCACCTGTGATGTTTCTAGCTCTCTAATCTAATTCCTGTTTTTATTTATTTATTCTGGTTGTAAACTCTCTCCAGTAACAGTTTTCTGATGTTCTTGTGTATCCAGAACCCTCACCTCAAGCAGAAAACTTGGAACAACCTGGAGAAGCTGTGCCGCTCTCTGACGAAGCGCTACCTCAATGTCTACGTGTGCAGCGGTCCACTCTACCTGCCCAGGTGACCTCAGTCCTCCTTTCATTCATATGTTCACAACTCAATACGATAATTCTCCAGGGAACAGGATTTTAGAAACTCATCTGAAAATGCACAAAATCCTACAGAAGCAGAATTCTCTGAAACACTAGCAACTGACTCTGAGAAACCTCCATCTTTGTCTGTTGAGGTCTAGCATCACACTACCAGTGAGACTTCTTTACTTGGTTATCTTTAATAACATCATCCAGCTGGAATCAACAATTCTGCAGAACTCTGAAAACATTTTGAAATGTACATATCTGGCGGTTTATCATTGTGTCATCTTCCTGAAGGATGTCCGACATTGGAATTGTATTCAAAGCTTTGAGTTTTGCAAAGTCCAAAGAATGACTCTTTGGCTTTTCCATAACCTGCAGAAATGGTTTGTGTTTTAGACGAGAAGCGAATGGAGAACTCTCCGTGCGATACCAGGTCATCAGGAGAAACCACGTGGCAGTGCCAACACACTTCTTCAAGGTGACTTTCTCCTGCCATCAACAGAGCAGTTGATCAACAGAATGTCAGTCCAGCATTGGAGGACGTTTTAGCCTTTCATTTGAACTGTAATAAATCTACTGAACACTAAAGTTCAGACTTACTGCTGAAGATGAACAAACCACAAACGGAAATCATATTTTTTGAAAGATTAACAGTCAGTTCAAGAGATGAACTACCTGTAAAGAAACATTTTTCATCAGAGCTTTAAAACGAGCACATGAGCTGATTTAACGCAATTAAAGGCCCACTCTAATGAAATTCTTGTTTTTTTTTTTAAACTTGTTCTTGAATAATTTTTCTCATTATAGAGCAGGGGTGTCAAACTCAATCGACTAAAATCCAAAACACACCTTAGGTCGCGGGCCGGACAGGATAAACATTTCTTGAAGACTCTAAACTACATTTTGAAAACTTTTTAACATAATTCTGAGTTATATATATAGCATTACCTGTGATAATGCTAGTGTGAATGCTGTAAGCTGAATTACATTTCATTTTTGAGCCACAAAGTGTTTAAATATAGTTATTTGGTTTATATCGTGATCAATATCGTTATTGCGCAATATGTAAAAAGCTATATCGTGATATAAAAAATCCCATATCGCCCAGCCCTAGGCAGAGATAATAAGTCTTCTTCTTTCTGTCCCTTTTCATTTTCAAAGACAAGAGTTTTTTATTTTTTATTTATTTATTTTTTTATTTTGAAAGTCTTTTGTGCTCTATGGAAACGAAATAAAAATAAACTAACTATCCAATTCTGGTGTTCTTGATCAAATGCCAGTGGAGCTCCACGGTGCTGGGCAGTGAGCACAGGGCCCACTACAGGACGTGGGGCCCTCAGACCACCTTCATGAAGTCTGTTCCTGATTGTTTGGGTAGAGACATTCACACCAGTGGCCCTCTGGAGGTCATTCTGTAGGGCACGAGCAGTGCTCAGCCTGTTCCTCCTTGCACAAAGGAGCAGGTATGGGTCCTGCTGAGGGGTTGAGGACCTTCTACGGCCCTGTCCAGCTCTCCCAGAATAAGCAGCAGTCTCCTGAAATCTCCTCCATGTTCTGGAGATTATGCTGGGAGACACATTAAACCTTCTTGCTGCAGCACGTGTTGATGTTCCATCCTGGAGAAGTTGGACAACCTGTACAACTTCTGTAGGGTTAAGGAATCTCCTCATACTGCCAGTAGAGAGAATTACACAAGACAAAATCAGCAGGAGTGGAAAACCAGCCAAAAAAGATCAAGAGGAGAAACTTGAAATGACCTCCACATGGAACACCCGTCCTGTTTGGAGGGTTTTCTAATTGTTGCCACTGAAGTGCACCTGTTGTTAATTCATGAACACCGATACAGCTGAAATTGATGAACGAGGCCCTCAGCTGCTGAACCAACAAGAACTTTATCAGACAGGTTTATTCAATTCATGCCAGGACCAATAGAAAAATGTTCCTTTCATTTTTGTGAGCAGTATATATGTGTTGGTGTTAGACTGGGGGTGGTGCTGTCAGAGCAGACTCTTCCTTGAGGGGCCTGGCTCATGTTGTTACGTCAGACCGTGAGGACCTTCTCGTTTTTGTGGGTAAGGGAGGGGCTGCTTTTGAGAGTGCAGATTTTTAGAGGATTACTCAGAAATGTGTGAAGAGATCAAAGTACCAGTTTGGGGTTCTTTATAGTCTGGAATGAACAGTATAATACACTTAGAAGCTGGAAAAGTTGTTTTTTCAACATAAGATGCGACAGCAGCTTCACAATTCTTGTATCCATGGAATTGTGAGTTTTTGCAGAGTTTCTATCCTGCAGGAGCTTTTATGCTTCAAATCCAAACCAGCACTTAGACAAAGACCTTTTGCTTCTACCTATGCAACACTTCCCTCCAAACTCTTCTCTAGATTCTTGCCCCCAAAGATGACACGTTTCTGTAAAAAAAACGACCAGGATGAATTAAAAATGTTTGTTTCTTACTGTCGTCTTGTCTTTTACCAAGTTGATCTTAAAGTAGAGCCTCATTGAAGTCGATGTCATTCTCTGTTCTTGTATCTTTGAAACACAACAAGTTATCGTTTCATTTTATTAACTGTTTGAGGTCACAAAACTGAACACCACCAGGATCAATTAAAAAAAGAGGTTTTTCCTCTGTGCTGCTCCTTCTCTGCTTCAGTATGTTAAGAATTTGGTTTCAAATGAACATAAACTGTCAATGACGGCCTTCTGAAAGAATTATGTTGAAATCAAACTTTTTTTAGCTCAAATAAAAAAACTTTAAGTCCATGTGTTTTGATTTGTTGCAAATTTCTATTTTTATTCATTTTTAGGATGTTGAATTGTTAAGTTGTTCTTCACGTCCTATTCTTTAAAATGTTTTTATGAACAAACCTTCATTAAAGCCATTTTTACAGAAAATTTAGAGCTGCTTGTGCAGAAAAAATCTATGGAATGCTAAATTTTATATTGAAAATATTAATTTTTCAAATCAGATAAACTTTTATTGCCTTTTGGCTTCTTTTGTCAGTCTTTTTTCCTTATGTCCTCCCTCCAGCTGAACAGTAATGACAGCATTGCATATGCCGTCACACTTGCTGCATTGGTAATGCACCACCTGTCGGAGGTCCTGGTTCTGGAACAGCAGATGCTGCAGATCCACGGTCTTCCTCCTCCTGAAGACGGTGCTCCACAGCACATGCTGAAGAAGAAGAAGCGGTGCAGCTTTGGAGACCAAAGGATGAGCAGCTGAGATGCAGCAGCAGAGTGTGGTGATGATGGTGCGGGCAACGTCTCATCCACCATCTAGTCTCACCAGAACCAAGGACAGCCTTTATCTGCAGGGAAACAGCTGCAGTCCAGCTTCCTGCTCCAGCACTCCCTTATTTTCTCTGGAGACACAAAGAGATCAGACATGTGGATGTCATGTTGTCCGGATGAACTTGGAAAACTTGAAATAAAAGCTACAGGTGAAAAAAAAGAAGAATCTCCACCTCCTTCATAGTAGTGCTGTGATGCTTCGTAGGCCTTTAGGCCACATAAAGAGGGTGGGTATGAGGATTCCAAGTGAGCTGTCAAGAACATGTTTGAACATCCGGAAAAGTCCCCGACCAAAGAATAACAATAACTGAAAATCCAAAACTGTAAAAAAACCAAGCAACATCTACATAAACTTATTTACCGTATTTTCTGGGATATAAGCTGCTACGTTTTTCTTCGGTTTGAATCATTCGGCTTATACAAAGGTGCAGCTATTCTGTGGATTTTTCTTCCACTGCTAGGGGAGCTCTAACCGGAATTTGAATAATAACAAGATAGACAAAAAAATCAATGCATATCAGAAAAGCCAACACTACTTTTTCTTTAGCAGATAGAACACTCGTGACAATTTACTAACTCGTAATTTTTTTTGAAATCCTTCTTCATTGTGGAAATCACACAAAGAAGTTTGTGTGATGGACATTTTAAGTTAAAAGATATGGAGCTTGCTATCTAGGAAGGAAACCGCACTGCTGCACACAAGTGTAGCATCAATTAATCTATGGAGAGACGCTGGAGACGGCAAGTACATACATGAACATTTGAAGTACAGAATTGTTATAGTAATTATCTTATTTTTCAACATAGATATCTGCTGCTTATAGCCCAGCGCGGCTTGTATTTCTTTTTTTTTTTTTTTTTTTTTAAATTGAGCAGATGCGGCTTATATACAAGTGCACCTTATAGTCCAGAAAACCTGATCACTTGGTGATGTACAGAAGCTCGCGAGTTCCAGGCTTGATGTTTGCAATCTCAGCACAAAGTATCAAAAAACAGACGTGCATAAAAAAAATGGTAAGAATAATTAGAAAGACATAAAAATAAAAGTTAGCTGCAACTTACAAGCTAAGACACAAATGGATGTTTCTGAACCAAAACAACTGCAGTGAATAAGGATCAGGAAAACAGCAAAATGTGATTTTCTGATGAAATATAGTTCCACGCACCTTATTTCAAAGTTATACTATTTAAAAATTGATCACTTTTAACCAAGAAATGTTGATTAAATCTGATAAAAAACACCAAAAATTGTCACTGAGAAGTCACACCACTTTGGGTCTCTGACTCTTTGTCCTCAGTCATCCAAAACCCCTCCATCCAACATAGACTTAAATATTTGGTCTCTTTGATACGTGTTCTTTTTTTTAAAATTGAAATATTTTTCAACATTTTTGCAATGATTTTAAAGATGTTTTATGCACTTGGCGGATTTGAAGCTTTACTTTGCGATTGCCCACATCCGGTCTCGAACTCGCTAGCTTCTGAACGACCTTGCTTCTGAACGACCGTTACCACGACGGTTGCTGCTCTCCAGGGGCTTCCTGCTTCCGTTCAGAAGGTCGCGAGTTCGAGGCCAGCCTTGGACAATCAATACAAAGAATTTCAGATGGTTTTATTCTCTACAGAAAAATCTGAAAGATATTTACAAAGGTGTCTAAAATAATTTAGGTTAAAAAGAAAAGTTGGTTTAGTGCTTTAAGGGTTGTTTTGTTTCATATTTCAGGTTAAATGAGCAGCCTAAAGCAAAAAGAACCAATTTTTTTTAAAAGTGTAAACTCTGAGAGATTTGTGGAGCTGGAACTCATCGTGAAGACTTTTGGTCTGTTTTCCACATGTTTTCATCACTGCTGTTTTTTTTTTTTTTTCTTGGTTTCAGGGACATCTATTTGTCGTTTAGGTTGTAACACCTGAAGCTAAAAATTACCCCTTTATTAAAGTATAACTTTTGAGAGATGCGAGGAGGTACAAGTCATTGTGAACATCAATTTTAATGCTGCTTTCAAGCTGTTTTCTTCACTGCTTTTGTTGCTTCAGAAATCTCATATTGTGTTAAAGCCCAGAAAGTGTAGTCCATGTGTTTTGATTTGTTACAAATTTCTATTTTTATTCATTTTTATGATGTTGAATTGTTAAGTTGTTCTTCATGTCCTATTCTTTAAAATATTTTTATGAACAAACCCTCATTAAAGCCATTTTTACACAAAATTTAGAGCTGCTTGTTCAGAAAAAATCAATGGAATGAAAACTTTTTTATTGAAAATATTTATTTTTCAAATCAGATAAACTTTTATTGCCTCTTGGGTTCTTTTGTCAGTCTTTTATCCTCATGTCCTCCCTCCAGTTGCACAGTAATGACAGCATTGCATGTGCCGTCATATTTGCTGCATTGGTAATGCACCACCTGTCGGAGGTCCTGGTTCTGTACCACAACACGATCCACGGTCTTCCTCCTCCTGAAGACGGTGCTCCACGGCACATCCTGAAAAAGAAGAAGAAATGCAGCAGTGGACACCAAAGGATGAGCAGCAGAGATGCAGCAGCAGTGTGGTGATGATGGTGCGGGCAACGTCTCATCCACCATCTAGTCTCACCAGAACCAAGGACAGCCTTTATCTGCAGGGAAATGGCTGCAGTCCAAAATACAATGATTTTTGTTTTACTGTCAAGTTTGTGTGTTTTTTAATAAATCCTATTACAGTGATTTTCTCTTTTCTTATAAAGTTTTAAAGATCAGGAAGTTTTGGTTTTCTCCTCATGTTAATATGGTGGCCAGGAAGTGCGAAACAATAATACATTTACCCAAACACATTTACAAGTTCATCAAAACACTTTTACAAATATATAAAAACAAATTTACAAGTTTATTAAAACACATTTACAAATATATAAAAACACATTTACAAGTTTGCCCATAGTCTGTAATTTGATGGACAAATAAACCCCCCTCTTCCAGAATGCAGTTCATTTCCTATGACGTCCTGTAGATAATATAGCGTGTATGAGGTTCACCTCCGACATGACCCGGAAGAGATGGTGCAGAGGTGAATTGGGGGAGGAAAAGTTTCAGAATCGATACAGCCGACAGAATAATAAGCAAAGATGTTTTGCTCATTTTGTGGAGTTTATTACCCGGTTTTAGGAAGATTCTGTGGTGATTGTGGACATAATTTGGTTTTCTGGTAAATTTGTAGGAACAAGAGGTCTGCCTCTCTGTTGTCGTTTTTAACCCCTGAAACCCAGCTCTGGCCTCACACCATAGTCTGCCCATGTTGATCTGTGTGTGTGCGTGTCTGATTGGTGTGTGTCTGTGGTCGCACGCACACATGCGACGGCCCGCGCGGGGCAGTGGATCGTTTCGGCGTCTCCTATCTTGTGCGCGAGCCGCGAGCGCTCCGTGTCAATACTAGCAGGAAGTTGTAAAGAAACATGAGAAAATCCTGTTTATTTTCAAAATATAACCAATTTTCACAATAAAACACTGCGATTGACAAATGTGATCATGTTTTTGTATTTAAACAGACTGTAGACATGGAAAACATACAATCATAACAAACACACGTGTGTGCGTGCAATTACAGGCACAAACAAAACAGACATGCACGCACACGACGAGTCAACGAGGGCAGACTCTGAGCGGGCTGCACGGTTTTGGGCAGAAATCAGTTCTTCTCAGCAGAGACATGGGATAATAATTTTAGCTTTATTAATTTATCCACGCTCACACCTGCGAGCGCGTGGGCACAGACAATGCGAACCCGGCGTAAACCAGCCAAGACAGGACTACTTTAAACACACGCTCAATATGACGATCATCAAGCTAAAAAATGTATTGAAAGCCCCTCCCACACCGAGCCCCAAGCTTATAGACACATTTATTGGCAGGCAAAGGGCAATCCCCTCAACAAGGGCTTAAATGACACTGCCCAGGACCATAAAGCGTCTCCTCCTGGTGCGTTCACTGAGCCTGAGAACAAGTAAACATTAGTGGAAGTCTGATCGCCATTCAGCCTAACTAAGTCTGCTACTTTTTTACAATAAGGAAATAAAAAACGCCAAACCGACCATAAACCCGCACAAAATATGCCCACCCGCCCAAAGCCATTTTTGCCCGCAAATTTAGAACCAAAACCGCCCAATCTGGCAACACTGGCTGTACGACCCCCTTTCCGCGGTCTTTTTCTCACTCAACTCATCTCTGTAACATCTCTTCCAGGTCATGTCGGAGGTGAACCTCATACACGCTATATTATCTACAGGACGTCGTGGGAAATGAATTGCATTCTGGAGGGGGGGGGGGGGGGGGGGGGTGATTTGTCCATCAAATATACAGTCTATGGGCAAACTTGTAAATGTGTTTCAGTGGAATTGTAGATGTGTTTCGGTCAACTTGTAAATGTGTTTTTGGATATTAGAAAAGTGTTTTATAAATTTGTAAAAGTGTTTGGGTAAATGTATTACAGTAAAATAAATTATCCTAATAAACAATAGATAATACTAGAAACACATTTAATTAAGAAAAATTGTCAGAAAACTAAAAACAATTAACTGAAGATTATTCTTATAATAAACCTGATCTCTAATCATCCTCTGTGTCTTCCAGGCATTGAAAATAAGATCTATAGACACAGCTCCATGTAGCGATCAAGCTAACAGCATTAGCAGGTAGCTCCTCTCCCACTCTGCTTGGGTGTCAATTTTTATGAACACATTTTTGGACGAGTGTCGATCAGTGAATTTGACACTCATCAAAAAAGGAGTCTGACAAACTTGATGCACAATTCAGTTTGTAGCATGAAAAGGATGAATATGAAATATTCTATCCCAAAGTTGGGTGAAAATTAATTTTATTAAATCAGAAATGTAATACAATTATCCCTGGGGCACCTCTGTCATAATGAAGGAAATATTACTAATTTATGGTCAGCTCCTACCTTCCTACCAGAACTGCTGCTGTGGCCGTTACCAGGCATGTCCCAAAGACCGGTCCACATCCAGAAAACAAAAATACCTGGACCCCTGATCTCATTGGGCCCTGATTCAACACCACCAAGTTGTCGTTTTCAACATGCTGCCCGCTCCCCTTTCAGTGAAGCTAGAACAGAACAGATTCTGACTTCATCCCCAACAGAATGAAATAAGCGATCCTGATACACTGGAGACAGATTACATGATCGATTTACCTTTTCAATCATCCAAATGTCTTTAATTTCTGCCTTGGTTGGAGATCCTGATTTTAAATGAAACAGTTGACACATCAAAAGACAAGTTGGGTATACCCAAAAAAAAAAAAAAAATCTAGATAGATCGAATCTTTTATAATCCCTTAGGAAATTTAAATTGGTCATCTGCTGACACTCATAAAAACCATACACACATAAAAACACAAAACAATAGGAGTCAGTGGGTTAAAAAATTCAAGGAATAAAAGATAAACTAAAAAATTACAGGAATAAATTAGTTAAATGTCAATGGATTAAATAGATTAAAAGTTAATGGATTAAAATAATTAAAAGCTTCTAAGATGTTCAGCCAAAGAGTTGTACTGCCTGATGGCACGAGGAACAAAAGAGTTCTTCATTCTGTCCGTGGAGCAGCGCTGGGACAGCAGTCTGCTGCTGAAGTACTCCTCCTTTTGGTGAAGGTCTCATGTAGGGGATGTGAGGGATTCTTCATGATGGACCAGAAGACGGTCAGAGTTCTCTGTTCTGCCACCTCTTCCACAGGAGCCAGCTTCAGTCCCACCACTGAGCTCGCCCTCTTAATGATTTTATTTAGCCGGGAGATGTTCTTTCTGGTGCAGCACCAGCACACAGCAGCATAGAGGAGAGCACTCGCCACCACTGACTGGTAGAACATTTGCAGCAGCTTAGTGCAGATGTTAAATGAGCGCAGCCTCCGGAGAAAGTACAGCCTGGACTGGCTCTTCTTGAAGAGCTGGTCTGTGTTGGCGGTCCAGTCCAGCTTGTGGTCCAAGACAAGCCCCAGGTACTTGTAGGTCTGTAGACCGATATCAAACCTGCCATTTTTAAGTAAGATCATTGAAAAAGCTGTTCTCCATCAGTTAAATGAATTCCTAATAAATAACAACTGCTATGATGTCTTCCAGTCCGGCTTCAGACAGAACCACAGCACTGAAACGGCTCTGACCAAAGTGACCAATGACATACGTTTGAATACAGACAGTGGAAATATGTCAGTGCTAGTTTTACTGGATCTCAGTGCTGCGTTTGATACAGTCGACCACGCAATACTACTCAGACGACTGGAAAACTGGGTGGGTCTCACTGGGCCAGTACTAAACTGGTTCAAAACGTACTTAGAAAACAGGAAATATTTTGTGTCAATTGGTAACTTCACTTCTGAGCCAACAGAAATTACATGTGGAGTGCCCCAAGGCTCCATCCTGGGACCACTTCTATTTAACATCTACATGCTCCCACTGGCCCAGGTTATAAAGAACAACAACATTAGTTACCATAGCTATGCAGATGACACACAGATATATATTAGACTGACACCAGGAGACCGAGGCCCTGTACAGGCTCTTGGTAAATGCATTGAGGACATTAATGACTGGATGTGTCACAACTACTTCAATTAAACAAAAACAAAACTAAGGTTATTGTCTTTGGGCTAAAGAAAAAAGGTTAGACGTCACTACATAGCTTCAATCTATTCAACTAAAAACTACCAACCAGGCCAGAAACTTGGGTGTAGTGATAGACACAGACTTAAATTTGATAAACACATTAAGGCAGTCACTAAATCAGCCTATTATCATCTCAAAAATATCTCAAGGATTAAAGATTTGATGTCTAAGCAGGACCTGGAGAAACTAGTGCATGCTTTCATCTTTAGTCGACTTGATGACTGTAACAGTGTTTTTACAGGACTACCAAAAAAATCCATCAGGAAACTGCAGCTTATTCAGAACTCTGCTGCTCGGGTTCTCACAAGGACCAAGAAAGTAGACCACATCAGTCCAGTTCTGAGGTCTTTACACTGGTTACCTGTCTCTCAGAGGATAGACTTTAAAGTTCTGTTACTGGTTTATAAAGCTTTGAATGGTTTAGCACCAAAATACATGACTGACCTCCTGACCCAGTATGTACCAGCCAGACCTCTCCGATCATCTGGATCCGGTCTTTTATCAGTTCCTAGAGTCAGAACTAAACATGGAGAATCTGCATTCAGCTTCTATGCACCACAGATCTGGAACAGACTGCCAGAAAACCTTAGATCTGCTGAAACACTCAGTGTATTAAATCCAGGTTAAAGACTCACCTGTTCTCAGTTGCATTTGATTAATATGTATTCAAAAGTTTACGTCCGCACTTTTTATCTATGCTGTTTGAATATAAAATCTTTTTCTTTCTTTTAATTTTATTTTAATGATTTGAATAATGAATTACATTTTTACTATTTCTTTTGATTGTTTCTTTTAATGTTTTATGTAAAGCACTTTGAATTGTCTCTGTACATGAAATGTGCTATACAAATAAACTTGCCTTGCCTTGCACCCTCTCCACGCTGTCTCCTCTATGTGCACCGGCTGAGGTGTTGGAGCCTCCTCCTGAAGTGCAGAACCATCTCTTTGGTCTTCTGGATATTCAGCTCCAGCTGGTTCTCCCTACACCAGACCACAAAGTCCTCCACCAGCCGCCGGTACACTCTCTCCTCTTCTCCTTTGATGTAGGCCACAATAGCTGTATCGTCTGAACTTCTGCATGTGGCAGGTCGCGGTGTTGTTGTAGCGGAAGTCAGACGTATACAGCATGAGAGAACAGGAGACATCACTGTGCCCTGCGGTGCCCCCACACTGCAGCTGAGGGTGCTGGAGACAGATCCCCCCATGCGGACGTATTGCAGCCTGTTAGTGAGGTAGTCCATGATCCAAGAGACCAGAGATGGTTGGACAGCCATCTTGGTTAGCTTTTCCTTCAGTAGGTGAGGATGAATGGTGTTAAAGGCACAGGAGAAATAAAAAAAAACCAGAATTCTCACTGCACCACCTCCTTCCTCCAGGTGTGAGTAGGTACGGTGTAGCAGGTAGAGGACAGCGTCCTCCACCCCCACTCTCTCCCTGTATGCAAACTGCAGTGGATCTTGGACATGCTGGACCTGTGGCTTCAGCAGCTGCAGCACCAACCTCTCAAAGATCTTCATCACATGTGAAGTCAGTGCTACAGGCGGTAGTCTTTGTTTCCTTTGGCTGCTTGACTTTGGGGAGAGGAACGATACATGAGGTCTTCCACAGAGATGGCACCTGCTCCACGTCCAGGCTCAGGTTAAACAGATGCTGAAGAGGAGCCCCCAGCTCGTTTTCACATGTTTTCAGGAGTCTGGGACACACTTTCTGGACCTGGTGCTTTCCTGATGTTCAGTCTCTGCAGTTCCCTCCTCACCTGATGGTCTGTGATGTGGTGGGAAACACATTCTTGAGGTGTAGGGCGTGGATCACACGGAGAGGACACTGGAAGAGAGTGATCATGGGTGACAAATGATGGAGCAGCCTGAGGAGCTGGACCTTCCTCTGAGGGTGAGGACAGACAGTGGGAAGGGAACAGTGGGGGTGTAGTGCAGACTGTGCTGGTGTTAGAAGTTGGGGTGGTGGCAGATGAAATGTCAAACCTATTACAATAGGTATTCAGTTCATTGGCTTTTTCAGCACTTTCCCCACACTCTTTGTCAACTATCTAGTTTTGAAGCAGAAGGTTTCTCATCTACACATTAGTGAAGACTTGAGTAATGAGCATGTGTTTGATGCAGCATTTAGGCTTATATTTGGGGTTTGCTTTACGAAACCTTGGAACCATAAGCCCTCCATCCTGGCACTGCCCCCTTTCCCATTCCTGTGGAATTGCTTGGATAAAGTTTACACATTGCAGAGGTTAGCTTGTTTACCGTCGGACCTGTCAGGATTTGTGTTCACGTCTCCCAACAAACAAGTGCTTTAATGGCGGCGTAAAACGCCCTACAATCCAGCGTCACACCTCGGACAACTAGGGATTTTACAAGAATTAGTCTGGTTTGGAATTTGCTGGTGACACAGTCTGGTTTCGGCGTACAAGCTATCGTCTGCACAAGTTTTCATCTAATGGCATGGCAGTTCCACAAAACTACCTCCTAACGGAGTCTCATGTACATTTTTCTGGTCCACCAACGTTCCCGTTCTGGTTGCTTACGACACTCTACTGGGACAGACAACAAGGTCGGACACAAGACAAAAGTAGACAAGCTCCCACATACTGCTTAAAATCTGATTATTTGACAATACAAAGTCACAAAGGACTGGATCCACCAAAAGAAGAACACTGGCTGGGCGGCGTCGGACACAGTCTGGTTGCTGGGCAGCGTCGCGGACACAGTCTGGTTGCTGGCGGCGTCGGACACAGTCTGGTTCATGGCGGCGTCGGACACAGTCTTGGTTGCGTCGGCACGCGTCGGACACAGTCTGCGTTGCTGGCGGCGTCGGACACAGTCTGGTTGCTGGCGTCGGCGTGCGGCGTCACACAGTCTGGTTGCTGGCGGCGTCGGACACAGTGTCTGTTTGCTGGCCGGCGTCGGACACAGTCAGCTCGTGCGTGCTGGCGGCGTCAACGGACACAGTCTGGTTGCTGGCGGCGTCGGACACAGTCTGGTTGCTGCTGGCGTCGGACACAGTCGTTGCTGGCGGTGGTTGCTGGCGGCGTCGGACACAGTCTGGTTGCTGGCGGCGTCGGACACAGTCTGGTTGCTGGCGGCGTCGGACACAGTCTGGTTGCTGGCGGCGTCGGACACAGTCTGGTTGCTGGCGGCGTCGGACACAGTCTGGTTGCTGGCGGCGTCGGACACAGTCTGGTTGCTGGCGGCGTCGGACACAGTCTGGTTGCTGGCGGCGTCGGACACAGTCTGGTTGCTGGCGGCGTCGGACACAGTCTGGTTGCTGGCGGCGTCGGACACAGTCTGGTTGCTGGCGGCGTCGGACACAGTCTGGTTGCTGGCGGCGTCGGACACAGTCTGGTTGCTGGCGGCGTCGGACACAGTCTGGTTGCTGGCGGCGTCGGACACAGTCTGGTTGCTGGCGGCGTCGGACACAGTCTGGTTGCTGGCGGCGTCGGACACAGTCTGGTTGCTGGCGGCGTCGGACACAGTCTGGTTGCTGGCGGCGTCGGACACAGTCTGGTTGCTGGCGGCGTCGGACACAGTCTGGTTGCTGGCGGCGTCGGACACACAGTCTGGTTGCTGGCGGCGTCGGACACAGTCTGGTTGCTGGCGGCGTCGGACACAGTCTGGTTGCTGGCGGCGTCGGACACAGTCTGGTTGCTGGCGGCGTCGGACACAGTCTGGTTGCTGGCGGCGTCGGACACAGTCTGGTTGCTGGCGGCGTCGGACACAGTCTGGTTGCTGGCGGCGTCGGACACAGTCTGGTTGCTGGCGGCGTCGGACACAGTCTGGTTGCTGGCGGCGTCGGACACAGTCTGGTTGCTGGCGGCGTCGGACACAGTCTGGTTGCTGGCGGCGTCGGACACAGTCTGGTTGCTGGCGGCGTCGGACACAGTCTGGTTGCTGGCGGCGTCGGACACAGTCTGGTTGCTGGCGGCGTCGGACACAGTCTGGTTGCTGGCGGCGTCGGACACAGTCTGGTTGCTGGCGGCGTCGGACACAGTCTGGTTGCTGGCGGCGTCGGACACAGTCTGGTTGCTGGCGGCGTCGGACACAGTCTGGTTGCTGGCGGCGTCGGACACAGTCTGGTTGCTGGCGGCGTCGGACACAGTCTGGTTGCTGGCGGCGTCGGACACAGTCTGGTTGCTGGCGGCGTCGGACACAGTCTGGTTGCTGGCGGCGTCGGACACAGTCTGGTTGCTGGCGGCGTCGGACACAGTCTGGTTGCTGGCGGCGTCGGACACAGTCTGGTTGCTGGCGGCGTCGGACACAGTCTGGTTGCTGGCGGCGTCGGACACAGTCTGGTTGCTGGCGGCGTCGGACACAGTCTGGTTGCTGGCGGCGTCGGACACAGTCTGGTTGCTGGCGGCGTCGGACACAGTCTGGTTGCTGGCGGCGTCGGACACAGTCTGGTTGCTGGCGGCGTCGGACACAGTCTGGTTGCTGGCGGCGTCGGACACAGTCTGGTTGCTGGCGGCGTCGGACACAGTCTGGTTGCTGGCGGCGTCGGACACAGTCTGGTTGCTGGCGGCGTCGGACACAGTCTGGTTGCTGGCGGCGTCGGACACAGTCTGGTTGCTGGCGGCGTCGGACACAGTCTGGTTTGCTGGCGGCGTCGGACACAGTCTGGTTGCTGGCGGCGTCGGACACAGTCTGGTTGCTGGCGGCGTCGGACACAGTCTGGTTGCTGGCGGCGTCGGACACAGTCTGGTTGCTGGCGGCGTCGGACACAGTCTGGTTGCTGGCGGCGTCGGACACAGTCTGGTTGCTGGCGGCGTCGGACACAGTCTGGTTGCTGGCGGCGTCGGACACAGTCTGGTTGCTGGCGGCGTCGGACACAGTCTGGTTGCTGGCGGCGTCGGACACAGTCTGGTTGCTGGCGGCGTCGGACACAGTCTGGTTGCTGGCGGCGTCGGACACAGTCTGGTTGCTGGCGGCGTCGGACACAGTCTGGTTGCTGGCGGCGTCGGACACAGTCTGGTTGCTGGCGGCGTCGGACACAGTCTGGTTGCTGGCGGCGTCGGACACAGTCTGGTTGCTGGCGGCGTCGGACACAGTCTGGTTGCTGGCGGCGTCGGACACAGTCTGGTTGCTGGCGGCGTCGGACACAGTCTGGTTGCTGGCGGCGTCGGACACAGTCTGGTTGCTGGCGGCGTCGGACACAGTCTGGTTGCTGGCGGCGTCGGACACAGTCTGGTTGCTGGCGGCGTCGGACACAGTCTGGTTGCTGGCGGCGTCGGACACAGTCTGGTTGCTGGCGGCGTCGGACACAGTCTGGTTGCTGGCGGCGTCGGACACAGTCTGGTTGCTGGCGGCGTCGGACACAGTCTGGTTGCTGGCGGCGTCGGACACAGTCTGGTTGCTGGCGGCGTCGGACACAGTCTGGTTGCTGGCGGCGTCGGACACAGTCTGGTTGCTGGCGGCGTCGGACACAGTCTGGTTGCTGGCGGCGTCGGACACAGTCTGGTTGCTGGCGGCGTCGGACACAGTCTGGTTGCTGGCGGCGTCGGACACAGTCTGGTTGCTGGCGGCGTCGGACACAGTCTGGTTGCTGGCGGCGTCGGACACAGTCTGGTTGCTGGCGGCGTCGGACACAGTCTGGTTGCTGGCGGCGTCGGACACAGTCTGGTTGCTGGCGGCGTCGGACACAGTCTGGTTGCTGGCGGCGTCGGACACAGTCTGGTTGCTGGCGGCGTCGGACACAGTCTGGTTGCTGGCGGCGTCGGACACAGTCTGGTTGCTGGCGGCGTCGGACACAGTCTGGTTGCTGGCGGCGTCGGACACAGTCTGGTTGCTGGCGGCGTCGGACACAGTCTGGTTGCTGGCGGCGTCGGACACAGTCTGGTTGCTGGCGGCGTCGGACACAGTCTGGTTGCTGGCGGCGTCGGACACAGTCTGGTTGCTGGCGGCGTCGGACACAGTCTGGTTGCTGGCGGCGTCGGACACAGTCTGGTTGCTGGCGGCGTCGGACACAGTCTGGTTGCTGGCGGCGTCGGACACAGTCTGGTTGCTGGCGGCGTCGGACACAGTCTGGTTGCTGGCGGCGTCGGACACAGTCTGGTTGCTGGCGGCGTCGGACACAGTCTGGTTGCTGGCGGCGTCGGACACAGTCTGGTTGCTGGCGGCGTCGGACACAGTCTGGTTGCTGGCGGCGTCGGACACAGTCTGGTTGCTGGCGGCGTCGGACACAGTCTGGTTGCTGGCGGGCGTCGGACACAGTCTGGTTGCTGGCGGCGTCGGACACAGTCTGGTTGCTGGCGGCGTCGGACACAGTCTGGTTGCTGGCGGCGTCGGACACAGTCTGGTTGCTGGCGGCGTCGGACACAGTCTGGTTGCTGGCGGCGTCGGACACAGTCTGGTTGCTGGCGGCGTCGGACACAGTCTGGTTGCTGGCGGCGTCGGACACAGTCTGGTTGCTGGCGGCGTCGGACACAGTCTGGTTGCTGGCGGCGTCGGACACAGTCTGGTTGCTGGCGGCGTCGGACACAGTCTGGTTGCTGGCGGCGTCGGACACAGTCTGGTTGCTGGCGGCGTCGGACACAGTCTGGTTGCTGGCGGCGTCGGACACAGTCTGGTTGCTGGCGGCGTCGGACACAGTCTGGTTGCTGGCGGCGTCGGACACAGTCTGGTTGCTGGCGGCGTCGGACACAGTCTGGTTGCTGGCGGCGTCGGACACAGTCTGGTTGCTGGCGGCGTCGGACACAGTCTGGTTGCTGGCGGCGTCGGACACAGTCTGGTTGCTGGCGGCGTCGGACACAGTCTGGTTGCTGGCGGCGTCGGACACAGTCTGGTTGCTGGCGGCGTCGGACACAGTCTGGTTGCTGGCGGCGTCGGACACAGTCTGGTTGCTGGCGGCGTCGGACACAGTCTGGTTGCTGGCGGCGTCGGACACAGTCTGGTTGCTGGCGGCGTCGGACACAGTCTGGTTGCTGGCGGCGTCGGACACAGTCTGGTTGCTGGCGGCGTCGGACACAGTCTGGTTGCTGGCGGCGTCGGACACAGTCTGGTTGCTGGCGGCGTCGGACACAGTCTGGTTGCTGGCGGCGTCGGACACAGTCTGGTTGCTGGCGGCGTCGGACACAGTCTGGTTGCTGGCGGCGTCGGACACAGTCTGGTTGCTGGCGGCGTCGGACACAGTCTGGTTGCTGGCGGCGTCGGACACAGTCTGGTTGCTGGCGGCGTCGGACACAGTCTGGTTGCTGGCGGCGTCGACACAGTCTGGTTGCTGGCGGCGTCGGACACAGTCTGGTTGCTGGCGGCGTCGGACACAGTCTGGTTGCTGGCGGCGTCGGACACAGTCTGGTTGCTGGCGGCGTCGGACACAGTCTGGTTGCTGGCGGCGTCGGACACAGTCTGTTGCTGGCGGCGTCGGACACAGTCTGGTTGCTGGCGGCGTCGGACACAGTCTGGTTGCTGGCGGCGTCGGACACAGTCTGGTTTCTAGCAGCTATGCGAGTTCAAACGCTTCCAAGTCTCTTAAGTGATGTCTCACTTCATTCAATTGGTTTCCATTTGAACTAAAAGAAATTTCATTACTTCAGCAAATTATCCAGAATTGTTTATTTTTTGTTCAAGTTTTGTCCTCTCACCTTCTTTAATGTTATTTACACTGGAATCCACTGACTGCAGAAGACCAAGGTTGTTACTTAATAGAGATTCCTGAGTTTGGGTATAAAAGAACAGATTATTTAAGACTTGTAGCACAGAGCAAGAAGTGTCATCTTTTCTCACCATTTTCTGTCCCCAGCAGTTCATCAGCATTCTGGTTTTTCTATCAACTGGCAAACCTGAAGTTTTTAAGAAACATTTTTTTAAAATAAATAAAGTTGTCCATAAACAGTATCACTCTCAGTGACTTTTGCATTAATTGATAAATAAAATACATACCAATGCCAGAGCAAACAGCCAGAATGACAAAGACCAACACGACTCAGCTCCCATCTTGTCAGACTGAATGAGACTCCAACAACAAGAGGATCTTAAAAGTTCATCCTCAGGAGACACAGCTGCTGTTCATTACATCTAATTGTCTTTCTTTTCAGATTAACTTGACTCATATTTGATTGACACACCAGTAGGTGGCAGTAATGCACTTAAATTCTTTGTGCCATCAGCCAACAAAACACACAAGAAGAAGAGTAGAACTTCTTTCATGTCAGAAACCACATCGAGGCTACGTCTGAAATACCTTCTTAATCCATAACAACTAAAACTATACAGTGCAGAAGCAGTATGACTTCACCGATCCCAAAGAGAAAATCTAATCAAACACTTTAAGACATCTATTTGTGACTCCACTGTGTTCTGGTGATGAAAACATTGATTCTTTATCAAAGAATTACGTTCTTCTATATTCACCATGTGTGTGAGCATTGATGCACACTGATTTTTTTGCAGTGACTTCTGGGATATTTCTAGGGCTCTTGATTTTGTCATTTTAGATTCTTTCTTTTCTTCCTTCCTTCTTCACTGTTCTATCAGTCTGTCCTGCATGCTCGGAGACTCTGGTTTGTAAGAGAGACGCTGTTTTAAACTCCTGGACTGTGGCTGTTTGGCGGTATGCTCCTCTCCTCATGAACATTGTCTTCTGCATCATGGACTCCAAACTGAGGGAGTTTGGCTGCGTGAAGCTCGGCCATTTCTTCAAGACACCAACTTCTGAGCTGGCAGCGGCTGCAAGGTGACCTCCAGTGGAGGGTCGGACATGGGATCATAGCCACAAACAGATATCTGATACACGGCTTCTGCTGAAGCCAAGCTGGCTGTTTGGAGGTCCTGGAAAAACCGCATCCAGGGGACCTGGTCAGACGATGTTTTGTTTCTTTTCAGGAGGCGTTTGGTGGCACAATTGGGGGTGGAGTTTCAGTTTTTACAACTTACCAAATTCTGTTGCTGATTGTGAAAAAATCTGAACAATTTAAAAATATTTTATGTTCTTTTAGTGGAGATTCTTTGGAGATTTTTGATTTTGGAAGTAATTGTTTGTTTCTTCCCTTCTAATTTTTTTCTTTTTAATTCTTGTTCATGTAATTTTTAATTTGTAAAACACTGCTTGATTATTAAAGGTGTTTTACAACATCAGAAACACTAAATCACAAACAGAATACAACACAGTTCTACAACTACATAAATGAAAAGGAGCAGACGGAAGAACAATATTCTTATCTTGTGTCTGCCCCTGCTAAATCAAAATACTCGTATATATAAACAAATATACATCATTTAGATCAGGGGTCTCAAACTCGCGGCCCGCGGGCAATCTGCGACCTTCATATGAAAGATTACTGTTAGTGCGGCCCGCAAGGCTGATATGAATGACAGTTGTGTGCTGAGCTGAACGAACCAATCACAGTAAGGTACATGGTTCTGGAGGGCGGGACATCGACGGGCTGTCCGAGCTTCCTCACTCATGAATTCATTCCTCCAATCAGCTGGACGGAGGAGGAGCCATGAAGCTGCTGGAAGTGCTTTTTTCACTGAACGTGATTCACGGGCCCCGCTCCTCTTTCGCCACGTGACAACACGTAATACACAACCTGCCGCTTGTCAAAAAGCGTGTTCCTGACGCCGCACACGACAATTCCGCGCACACATCAAATGTACCGCGCGGACAAATCAGACCCTCGCGAGCGCTTTTTCCTCCTCCACGAGCAGAAAAAGTCCTCGGGAGAGAGTCTGACCACTTCCGCGTGCGTGAGTGATGCCTGCGAGCGAGCAGAATCTTCAAAGGTGCTTCCACACCGGCCGCATGTCTGCGCGGGTTTATGAACGCACGCTCAGCAGGTGGTATCCACACCGGAGCAGCGTGGTCACGCACACAGCAGTAGAGAGGAGATTCTTCTTTTATGGTGTTTTTACCGTTCATTAGCGCTGCTGCGACTGTGCGTGAAATATTGAACAGAGTTGAAGACTCAGTGCGTGCACGATTTGTGCGTAGAGCTTGAGACCAGATTTATAAACTTGCGTAGCAACGCGCGCTCCCGACGCGGAGGCCAGGAATTCTGGTGTGCGGCGTTTGCATTGACCTTTCAGTGAGCGCGCTGCTCTCAGCTCAGAAATGAAGGAGGTTCTGTAAATACAGACGTTTGAAACAGAATAAAAATAGTTTTCTCTTGTCCAGTGTTTGTCAGGTATTTTCTCTTAGACACCTCCCCCCCCATTTCAGCTGAAAACATCATCATTATCAGTTAATTTGCTTAAGTTAAATGTATATCTCCTCAAAATATCATACTTTTATTATCATTAAAGAATAATAATAATAAAAAAACTTTTAAATAATCTGTTTTATTAATTGTTCTCTTTCTTTTTTTTAGAATACTTTAAAAACTTCCAGATCAAAGTAAAAACAAGTGTTTCCTTGTTTCTCTCCACAGTAGTGATGGAATTCTGTCTTTTCTCAGAGATTCATTTCTTTCGCATTGGTTCACTGTAAATTGAGTTTTAGGTTGTTTTTGCTATATTGAATTTATTATCAACTACTATGTAGGATTATGCACAATATCCATCACTAATGTAAACATGTTTTTATTCGCATTCCCTCCAGGGGGGCGCGCCCCACAATTTGAGAAACACTGCTATAGTCAGTCAGTCAATATGTGGTTTCTGCAGTTGTCTGTGTCTGCTATATGGTCATTGTTATTATTTTAATGATTAACGATTGATTTTCTAATTCATTTTTTAAAATGAATTTAATTCTTTCATTATTTCGTGTTAAAAAGAAAGATATTTGAGAACATTGGAATGTTTTATCAGCGATTTTCTTGTGGAAATCCTGATGCGGCCCGGCCTCACCCAGACTCTGCCTCCAGCGGCCCCCGGCTGAATTGAGTTTGAGACCCCTGATTTAGATGGCCCCGCTATTGGCCATTCACAAGCGATACAGCAAAATAAACAAAAAGAAAATGAAATATAAAACTTGTTCATGGATTGTTCTAAATGTTCTTCATGTGTTACTGCAAACATGAGTGGGTGGTTGTGTGGCCCTGTGAGACACAGAGGACATGTCCAGGTTTTATCCAAAAGGCAGCCTGGGATAGGCTCCAGCAACTCCAGGACCCCAGAATGGACTCAGAAGTTTCATTAGAAGATGTTAAACCTGTCAAGTTTGTTCTATTTCAAACGGTCCCAGTGCTATTTCACTATTTTATAAACTTTGGATTTAAAGTTTGTTGGAAGAAATAAAAGATAGAAATGAAAAGTATAGAATAAAAAAACACTGAAAGATAAATTCATATTTTCAAAAAAAAAAAAAAACAATTTTGTTACAATGAAATTCCAGCTTTTTTATCATTAATATTGCCCAATGCAAATATTACTTCTTTTTTTTCTGCTTACATTTCACTGTTTCAATTTTCAGCTGCAGCAGAGTAACATGTAGAGATAACAGGATCTGCTGTGATTTGGATGCAGACTTTCCTGGTTACAAATCAGCTGCTTTGATCATCAACAACATTTGCATAACTTGAAATTTATGGAAATATTTATTCAACCAGTTACATAAAGGCAATAGTGTTTACGTTTACAAAGAAGAAATATGAAATGGTTTAACAGAAATGTCTCAATGAAATCTGTCTGTCTACATTTTACAAAATAAGAAGTTTTTGTCTTTTTATGTTGTTGCTTATAACGTCCAGTAGGGGGCAGTGTATGATCAAGAAGAAACAATGTTTTTGACTGAAAAGAAGACAAGGTTTGAGGAAGATGTCAAACAGTGTTGGAGTGTGTTAACAGAGAATTGTGATGAAGAATACGGAGCGCGTGAAAAGACTGGGTCTCTGTGTGTTACTCAGGCTGTGCTGCAGCGTCTACTCTCAGGGGCGATCCCACAAGTGAGCGGCACGCGGGCTTTGACCTGCTCCGTTTCCGACCTGGGTCGATTCACCCGTCCTTAGACGACCTGGTTGTCCCGGGCTCCCCCAGAAAGACCATATCGATACGGAAGTGAGTGCGGACCCCCGATCAGCATAGTCCACTGCAGCTCAGAGCTCCTGAGCTCCAACCATCCTCCAGCCTCAGCCTCCATGACACTTGGATTACAGGCGCGCGCCACCACACCCGGCGGGAAACTCTTCCACCAATCAGCTCTATGACCAAGACGGTCGGTCTGTCACACCAGAGAAGATTCTAGAAATAAATCCTCAGTTTTTCTATTGTTCTCATTTTTATCAAATAAAATTTTAAAAGTATAAGAAAAAACACAATATTTAAATCTTGATTTACTTCAAAAACCTTCAGTTCATTTTTTTGTTTTCTACAAAATACATTTTTTCTAAATTGAATATTTTTTTCACTATTATCTATTTCTTAATAGAATATTTTTCATGTAAAAAAACATGATTTTTTTTGTTGTTTTTTATTTCTTTTTTCTTTTCAATAATAACAGCTTTCATAATAGGATTTTTATTATTTTTTGACACAAACCTGTTTGAGTCCAACTGAATAAAAGTGCACTTAATGTAGAAACAAAGACCACTTTATTGTCTCTGTTAATTCCAGGGACAATAATTCATTTACCGTCACACACACACGACTATAGATAGAAGTTCTTACCTAATATTAAAAGGTCCAACTCCACCACAAAATAAATGTAAGTACGATCTTTAGTCAAAAGGTTTTCTAATGTGTTATTTTCTAATAATAAATAGAAATAACTTTTCATTTCTTTAAACAACATGTTTTGTTGCTGTTCAGATTTATGCATAACGAGGTCCATGCTTGATTGACTTGCAGGTGGAGCATAACTTTCCTCATTTCTATTCTATCAACATAGAGTCAGATGGAATCACACATCTGGGTCTGAAACTATCAGCTGGTTTCTTGTTCACACGATCAGGTGACAATCACAAAATGCAGCTGGAGGTCACCATATTTTGATCTGTTTTTTTGTTGATATCTTTATCTTTATTTTGCAGGTATGCGCTCGCTACAATACATACTCACAACAAAACAGCAAAAGCAAATAGTGCACCCTTTAAACAGAACAGAACAAACAAAGTTTCACAGTCTTTCTGTTCACTTCAGTATTATAACTTCAGATAAAGTCTGATCTTACTGGTTTGACATATTCAGTCCATTTTGTCCATTCTTTGTAAAAGTTAGCACTTTGGACATTGAGGGCAGTTTGTTTTTCCATTGTATATATATCATGAATTGTATTGATCCATTCTTCCACTGAAGGCTTTTCCACTTTTAGCCATTTCCTTGTGATTGCTTTTTTACTAGTAATCAAGAGAGTTGCTGGGAGTTTTTTATCAAATTTTTCCTGGTTCTCCACATCGACCTCTCCCAGATACATGTGTTGGAATAACCATGGAATTTTGGAACCCAAAACATTGTTTACATGATTTCATATTTGTAACCAGAATATCTTTATAGCTGGGCATTCCCAAAAAATATGGTAATGATTTGCCTCAGTTGACCCACAGAGTCTCCAACATGAGTCGCTCCTTCCTAGATACCTTTTTTGGATGGGTGTAAAATAATGTCTGACCTGTAGGTATCTGTAGAAGTCTTTCTGACTCAGACTGTGCTTTTGTTTTAATGTTTCGAAGGGTAAAAAAATACCCTTGTAGGTAAAGGAATAATAAGTTGTTAGACCTTTGTGGTCCATGCTTTGAACCTACTATCTTGGGTATTAGGCAGAAAATCTGAGTCATAGGCGATCCATCTCAATATTATGGACATTTTACTCAATTCACAGAGATCAATAACTTTGTCCCAACTTTTTAGAAAAGATTCATTCATAAAGTCTTCTATGGGGAAAATGTTTCGTATTAGTTGTCGCCAACAGAGCCATAATTGAAATATAGTTATGCCCTCAGTGTCTTTCCAGCCTGAAAAGTAATTAGGTGAAAGTAGACATATCAAAAGTTTAAGTTGAGCTGCAAGATAGTAATCCTGAAGGCATGGTAGCCCAAAACCTCCTTTCTCTTTCATTAGTTGCATTGTTTTGTATTGAATTCTGGCTTTTTTGTTTTGCCAGATATATTTTGATATCATTCTATCCCATTCTTCAAAATATCTGTATGGTATCCAGACTGGCAAACACTGAAATAAGTCCAATAAACATGGGAGTATGTTCATCTTGATTGATTCTACCCTGGAATGTAAGTTCAAAAATGGCACCATATTCCACCTCTGTAGGTCTGTTCTGATTTTTAAAATTAATGGGTCATAATTGGCAGCTAATAACTTTGTCAGAACAACTCCTAAATATTTAATTTTATCTGATTCCCATTTCCACTTATATGTATTTTTAATTTTAATTGTTGGTCTATAATTCCATTTTAATATTTCTGCTTTCTTGATGTTAATTTTGTAGCCTGAACAGGAGCCGTATTCCTCCAAAACTTCCATCAGTCTGGGAAGTGACTGGGTGAGATTTGTCAAGAATATTAATATGTCATCAGCAAATAGAGCTAGTTTTGGTTCTCCCGATTCCATGTTGACTCCTGTTATTTTTGTGTTCTGTCTTATTAATTGGCTAAGTGGTTCAATGAATAAAGCAAAAAGAGTGCTGATAGTCCACATCCTTGACGGGTTCCTCTTTCTAAACTGAAAGGTTTAGTTAAGTTCCCATTGATTTTTATCCTAGCAGTGGGATTGTTGTATAGTGCAGCAATTATATCAATTATGTGCGAGTGGAAGCCAAATTTAGTCATTACTCCAAACAGAAATTCCCAGCGTACTGAATCAAAGGCTTTTTCTGCATCAAAGCTTATCATGAGCATTTTCATATTGCATTGTTTGATGTGTTTGACATGGCTTCCTATGTTGGGGTCCACGCTATAGACCCTGATGTCCCCTAGAGGGCGTTCTAAGTCTCCAACCCTTCTTCTGTTTACCAGTGCAGGGGGTCCTTCTGGTGGTTACAGTAATCTGAAAACTGTCTTAAAGACCGCATGCATTTCGATGTAGTCTACTCACTCAGTCATCATAATGATCGCTTTACATATTCAGAAGCAGATACATTTAGTCCTCCAGTAGCTTGGGTTTCACTTCTTATTCAGGTCTGGGGACACTCTCTGGAACGCTGAGCTTTTCCTTGTAGCTGATGTCGCGGTTTGGATTCTGTGTGTTGTTCCTCGCGCGCCGGTTTGCCCTGGTCCACGTCAGATCTTAGATTCATTCTCCCAGGGATGTTGGTGTTGAGAGTAGTTTCACCTTGTAGACTTTTTTCACCAGATCTTCAGCCATATTTTTGATTTTAATCTGTTTCATTCAATTTCCAACAGAGCTATGGCTATCAATCACATTCTAAAAAGTTCTGTTTTTGTTTAATTTAATAAATAAACCCCAACATGCACGAGCAATTTGAAAGATCAATGTCCTGGGACTGGTTGTAGACGCCTGCGACCCTGTGATGTATTTTTGACAGAGTTAACAAGAAGAAATTCATAATCACAACAAAGTAAAATTGAAATCAAACAGACATGTCAAATGTAGATTTAAACGTTGTATTCATTATTTTTCTGCAAAGTTGTACACAAGTGTCAAGAAAGGAGGAGAGATCCCACAGAAACAACTGCTCTGAGTTACCTTCGTGGGAGCTCTGAGCCACACGCGGCGACAATCACTTTTATACTGCGTGGCCGTTGCTAGGCAACGACAGTCAGGGGTCCTGTGTCAGAGGTCATAAACTCTTCAGCCTATGCCCTTATAAGGAGTCGTTTTCGAGCACAGGACTGAGACAAAGACATTCCGGTAACTTTCCATGAGGCTGGAAAACAGCCCCAGGGGAAGGAGTGACAACAAGTTGTAGATTCACTCATCAGACATCAGATAAGACATTCCGAAAACCTTCCATGAGACCTGAGTGGGCAAGGTGAGGCCACGCTGGCTTCAAGACCCACATATAAACATAATTTTGTTAATTAATATTTCCAACAACAAGAAAACACTATTTTTGTGCACAACTTTGTCTTAATAAATGTGTTTATTATTGACATTTATTCCATTTATGGCCCTTAAGCTTCTGAGGGAAATGTTGAACAACTCATGAGTAGATCCCCATCTTAACTGCTACCTCTGACGTTTGAAAGCTCCAGCAGCCCCATGACCCCAGAATGTATTCGGGAGGTTCAGAGGAGAAGATGTCAAACATGTCACTGTTTTATGAAGATTTGAACTATAATGGAAGAAATAATAGAGAGCAATAATAAGGACAGAATTCAAAAAACACCTTGAAAGATGAATACATATCTTCAAAAAATGACCTATGAGAATCATTTCATTAACAAAGTCCAGCATTTTTAGCATTAAATTTACCAAATGCACATTTTACCCTTTTTTTGTGTTTCTCCATCTATCAGAAAAAAATTGATAACAGTAAATAAAATGTATTCTCCAACTATCTTTTCAGCTGCAGCAGCATAACATGTTGAGATAACAGGATCTGCTGTGATTTGGATCCAGACTTTCCTGGTTACAAATCAGCTGCTTTGATCATCAGCAACATTTGCACAACTTGAAATTTATGGAAATATTTATTCAACCAGTTACATAAAGGCAATAGTGTTTACATTTACAAAGAAGAGATATCAAATGGTTTAACAAAAATGTCTCAATGAAATCTGTCTGTCTACATTTTACAAAATAAAAAGTTTTTGTCTTTTTAATGTTGTTGCTTGTAACGTCCAGTAGGGGGCAGTGTATGATCAAGAAGAAACAATGTTTTTGACTGAAAAGAAGACGAGGTTTGAGGAAGATGTCAAACAGTGTTGGAGTGTGTTAACAGAGAATTGTGATGAAGAATACGGAGCGCGTGAAAAGACTGGGTCTCTGTGTGTTACTCAGGCTGTGCTGCAGCGTCTACTCTCAGGGGCGATCCCACAAGTGAGCGGCACGCGGGCTTTGACCTGCTCCGTTTCCGACCTGGGTCGATTCACCCGTCCTTAGACGACCTGGTTGTCCCGGGCTCCCCCAGAAAGACCATATCGATACGGAAGTGAGTGCGGACCCCCGATCAGCATAGTCCACTGCAGCTCAGAGCTCCTGAGCTCCAACCATCCTCCAGCCTCAGCCTCCATGACACTTGGATTACAGGCGCGCGCCACCACACCCGGCGGGAATCTCTTCCACCAATCAGCTCTCTGACGAAGACGGTCGGTCTGTCACACCAGAGAAGATTCTAGAAATAAATCCTCTGTGTTTCTGTTGTTCTCATTTTTGTCAATTATCATTATATTTAAAAATTGGAAGAATAAAACATGTGTGTTGGCTTTTTATTAATTTGAATTGTTTTATTATTATCAAACACAAACATCAACATGACAAAAACCAAAAACACAAAGGAGACTAAACACACAACCTGACATGAGTAAAGGAAAGAGTTTGGAGATGTGTTTGATGTTCTGGGATTTGTGTTGTGTTGTGTAGTTGTGGTGGAGCATGCTGTTTGGGTCTCGGCAGCAGCTTTGAACCAGAGCAGTATAGTCCTGGTCCACTAGCTTTAGCATGTCCTTTGGTCCTGGAGCTTTGTTAGGAGGCGATCAATGACCTCCTTCATGGATCAGGTCAGTGCAGATGGTCCAACAGAAAGACTCTCCCTCCAGTCTTTATGGGTCCAGTGCGTGCTGAGGATGGTGTAGAGCAGGGGTCTCCAAACTACAGATCCACGGGACGGATCCAGCCGCCTCCTCATTTGGACCGCCCCCCAAAAACTATCAGAGACTCATTATTTATTTACTTTTTGGTCAATCTGGCCACATGATCGAGACCCTCGTAGAAAGAGACTTTTATTCCACCCTTCTACTACCTCTATCTGAACTCTCCCAAATCCTGTCAATTAGAGCAGAATACAGTCTTCTACTGCCACATTACAGTTCACCTGGTCTCAGTGTGATCATGCAGCTGCCTTTATTTTTAAACAGTGCACCCTGTTCTGTGTCCTGACTGGTTGGAGACCTTATCAATCTCCTCCATGCTGCGTCTGCTGCTCTGAAACATGCAGCTCTTCAGACCTACATAATTCCGGGATTGGGATCAGATTTTAGTTTCCATTCTATAATCCTGGATTTAAAAATGTCCAAGTCTGTCTGAGAAAAGTGTGTAGTGAGGAGTTTAACATCTGTAATCTTAATTTGTGGGTTTCATTCTCACAAGTTAGTTTTACAACGCAGCTCTCCCAATAAATGAGGGAATATTTGTCTCACTTTCACTTTCCCCAGGAGCTCATTTTTCTGCTAGATTTTATTTTTATTATAGTGTAACAGCGACAAACGACATCAACACAAAAACTTAAAAAAATGAATAACGGAAAACTAAAATGATTGTATTGTTATTAGTAATAAGGAGACACAATTTAGAATATGCAAGAAAAGAATTTCAAACAGAACCGACTCCAGAACCAACCTGTGCAGACATGAGAGCAACTTTGTCCAGAACAGAACAAAATATGAGAGAAGAAACCAAATCAGATTCACAAGCATGATATATTTGCTATTTCTAAATGCCTTTACCATGATTTACAAACCTTCTTAATTTTTTTTATTTTCATTTTACACATGATAGGGCTGGGCGATAAAACGATAATTATTGATATCGCGATAGAACATTTTTTCGATAGAAGAATGAGTCTATCGCGATAGACTTTTATTTTGAAGGGTCTGCAAAAAAACACTTGCTAGCGAACAGTTTCTCCTATTTGACGAGTGAAAGTTAGAGAGTTAATCGCCACAGGGAGAGTAAGTGTTTGTATCTAATTATTGTGTTTATTAGCTCTTATTTCGGCCATTTTTTAGACTCCACTCCGCGTCCTTTGTCTGCATGAAAGGTAAACAAACGCGCACGAGCCGCAACCCCCGCTGCCGCTGTGTACCTCGCGCCCCGCATTACAATCAATTCTCTGTCCAAGCTGACTGCATTTGGCGTCTTATTAATTTATTGTACACTGCATAAGTTTTAACAAGCGTCAGATTTGATGCTTGAGGGTCATTAGAAAGTCTGTTGCTCTGAAGCACCGCGGAGTGTGGGAGAAGCTTCCGTCAAAACTTTTCTGGAAGTTTTGGTGAAGAACGCGGATACCGAGATTGATTTATTTTGAAGAGCTGAATAAAAACATCGGTACACATCTCCGTGTCGGAGTTCAGGAGACCTTCCAGCGAGGAGCGGCCGCTGTCGCACTCCTGCACCCAGCTGGCAAGAGCCAACGGAGAATGTAGAGCTATGGCAAGCCGTTAGGGTCAAAACCAGAAACCATAACCAGAAAAAACGCGGATATGGCAGTGCGTCACCTGGACATG
Source organism: Oryzias javanicus (assembly GCA_003999625.1). Taxonomy (NCBI): domain Eukaryota; kingdom Metazoa; phylum Chordata; class Actinopteri; order Beloniformes; family Adrianichthyidae; genus Oryzias; species Oryzias javanicus. Next base: position 2,646,598 of record CM012442.1, on the reverse strand, counting down.
TCCTATGGTTAATAATACTTATTTGACATATTTAAAAGTTGCCACAGTTAGTTTCAATACAACAATTAATACCAGAAATAATGAAAGTTTAATATCAAAATTGCAGTTTAATTGAGTGTGATAGCATATTAAGCAGTCCTTTCTCTCTCCAGACATGTACATGTAATCAGAAAATACATGTTTTATTTATGTTCAAAGTTCAAAATGTGTGCGTTAATGCTTTTAAGTACATTAATTTTAGTCTTTTATCTTCTTTTTTTCTTGTTGTTTTTTTACTTGTTACTGATCCGAAAAATGATCCAAACTGTGACCTTAAAAGACTAGTAATGGGCTGGGACAAAGCTAAAATGCATATCCAGATATATTCCATATGTTCTAATGTATCAAAAATAACAAATAATTACCGTTGACAAACGCAGGTTTTTGTAAAATTTGACAAAATCAACGACAAATTTCGCCCTGCTTCAGAAACGGCTCGATTTGGGTCACGTGACGCGTTGACGTCATATGGGTAAGACAGCGCCAGCAGCAGAATGCAGGCGGACCCAGCGTGTCTGCAGATACGTGTATGTGTGTACGCTGCGGCAAAGTTGAATCCTATAAACGTCGGTGTTATGGTACGACGGAGTTTTAGGGCCACAAAAAAGAAAAAAAAATTAAAATTATGATTTTTAAAGTCGTAAATGTACGAGATTTACAATCGAAATGAGCCTATTGCGATGAACACTGAGCAGAACCAGACCGACTAAACTGTGAAAAGCTTCAGATTTCAACAGGTAAACTGAATGTTTAAAACATTGCACATGTTTGGAAGTTTCTTTGTTTGATTTGCAGTTTATTAATCATTGATGGTGGCTTGCAGGATCTCTGCAGCTCCGTTGATGAAACCATCGACACGCGCAGCTGTCCACTTCAGTCATTTCTTCCTCCGTGAAAGATCAGATCTCATTCATTTCCATGTGATGCTTTCATCTGAAGAGGAATCGTTTTTGGAATTTTCAGTGTACTTAGCTAACGTGACAGACTGTTGTCATCCCCTGTTGTTGTTGATGTGTGTTGAAACGGGACGATTCACGTGGAGCTCTGTTTACATTCTCCTTTGGTTTCTGCGCATGTCAGAGACATGCAGTAAGGTGGTGAAAGAGCTTCCGGGTATGTGAATAAAGTGAATAATAAAGTGGCGGATGGTCCTGCAAACATGTCTCTAAGCTCTTTATTTTGCATATGAAACTCTGCATTACCGACCCGGATAGTCAGCCTCATTGATGATGATTTGATTTCGAGTCGCCAAAAGGTTCAGAATTTCTTTGTTTTTAAAACCGATCTGTACATAAAGCTTCACGAGATGCTCCACGTCTTCCAGCTTCGAGCATGGCTCTGATAAACTGACAGCTTTGGTTCTTTTCTCATTAAATTACGACTTTAAATTGGCATTCTCAGCGTCAGTGTCTTTAAAATGTTTTTATGAACAAACCTTCATTAAAGCCATTTTTACACAAAAATTAGAGCTGCTTGTTCAGAAAAAAAACAAAGGAACACAAACTTTTTATTTAAAATATTTATTTTTCAAATCAAATAAACTTTTATTGAATTTTGGGTGCAGTCCAAAATACAATGATTTTTGTTTTACTGTGAAGTTTTTGTGTTTTTTAATAAATCCTATTACAGTGATTTTCATTCTGTCTTGTAAAGTTTTAAAGATCAGGAAGTTTTGGTTTTCTCCTCATGTTAATATGGTGGCCGGGAAGTGCAAAACAATAATACATTTACCCAAACACATTTACAAGTTCATCAAAACACTTTTACAAATATATAAAAACAAATTCACAAGTTTATTAAAACACATTTACAAATATATAAAAACACATTTACAAGTTTGCCCATAGTCTGTAATTTGATGGACAAATAAACCCCCCTCTTCCAGAATGCAGTTCATTTCCTATGACGTCCTGTAGATAATATAGCGTGTATGAGGTTCACCTCCGACATGACCCGGAAGAGATGGTGCAGAGGTGAATTGGGGGAGGAAAAGTTTCAGAATTGATACAGCCGACAGAATAATAAGCAAAGATGTTTTGCTCATTTTGTGGAGTTTATTACCCGGTTTTAGGAAGATTTTGTGGTGATTGTGGACATAATTTGGTTTTCTGGTAAATTTGTAGGAACAAGAGGTCTGCCTCTCTGTTGTCGTTTTTAACCCCTGAAACCCAGCTCTGGCCTCACACCGTTGTCTGCCCATGTTGATCTGTGTGTGTGCGTGTCTGATTGGTGTGTGTCTGTGGTCGCACGCACACATGCGGCGGCCCGCGCGGGGCAGTGGATCGTTTCGGCGTCTCCTATCTTGTGCGCGAGCCGCGAGCGCTCCGCGTCAATTCTAGCAGGAAGTTGTAACAAGACACATGAGAAAATCCTGTTTATCTTCAAAATATAACCAATTTTCACAATAAAACACTATGATTGACAAATGTGATCATGTTTTTGTATCTAAACAGACTGTAGACATGGAAAACATACAATCATAACAAACACACGTGTGTGCGTGCGATTACAGGCACAAACAAAACAGACATGCACGCACACGACGAGTCAACGAGGGCAGACTCGGAGCGGGCTGCATGGTTTTGGGCAGAAATCAGTTCTTCTCAGCAGAGACATGGGATAATAATTTTAGCTTTATTAATTTATCCACGCTCACACCTGCGAGCGCGTGGGCACAGACAATGCGAACCCGGCGTAAACCAGCCAAGACAGGACTACTTTAAACACACGCTCAATATGACGATCATCAAGCTAAAAAATGTATTGAAAGCCCCTCCCACACCGAGCCCCAAGCTTATGGACACATTTATTGGCAGGCGAGGGGCAATCCCCTCAACAAGGGCTTAAATGACACTGCCCAGGACCATAAAGCGTCTCCTCCTGGTGCGTTCACTGAGCCTGAGAACAAGTAAACATTAGTGGAAGTCTGATCGCCATTCAGCCTAACTAAGTCTGCTACTTTTTTACAATAAGGAAATAAAAAACGCCAAACCGACCCTAAACCTGCCAAAAATATGCCCACCCGCCCAAAGCCATTTTTGCCCGCAAATTTAGAACCAAAACCGCCCAATCTGGCAACACTGGCTGTACGACCCCCTTTCCGCGGTCTTTTTCTCACTCAACTCATCTCTGTACCATCTCTTCCAGGTCATGTCGGAGGTGAACCTCATACACGCTATATTATCTACAGGACGTCGTGGGAAATGAATGGCATATTGGAGCGGGGGTTGTCCATTAAATATACAGACTAGGGGCAAACTTGTAAATGTGTTTCGGTCAAAATGTAAATGTGTTTCGGTCAACTTGTAAATGTGTTTTTGCATATTTGTAAAAGTGGTTTAAAAAATTTGTAAATGTGTTTTTATAAATTTGTAAAAGTGTTTTAATAAACTTGTAAATGTGTTTTTATAAATTTGTAAAAGTGTTTTAATAAACTTGTAAATGTGTTTTTATAAATTTGTAAAAGTGTTTTAATAAACTTGTAAATGTGTTTTTATAAATTTGTAAAAGTGTTTTAATAAACTTGTAAATGTGTTTGGGTAAATATATTATTGTTTTGCACTTCCCGGCCACCGTACTTATTTCTTCCAAGAAACTTCAAATCCAAAGTTTATAAAATAGTGAAATAGCACTGGGACCGTTTGAAATAGAACAAATTTGACAGGTTTGACATCTTCTAATGAAACTTCTGAATCCATTCTGGGGTCCTGGAGTTGCTGGAGCCTATCCCAGGCTGCCTTTTGGATAAAACCTGGACATGTCCTCTGTGTCTCACAGGGCCACACAACCACCCACTCATGTTTGCAGTAACACACGAGGAACATTTAGAACAATCCATGAACAAGTTTTATATTTCATTTTCTTTTTGTTTATTTTGCTGTATCGCTTGTGAATGGCCAACAGCGGGGCCATCTAAATGATGTATATTTGTTTATATATACGAGTATTTTGATTTAGCAGGGGCAGGCACAAGATAAGAATATTGTTCTTCCGTCTGCTCCTTTTCATTCATGGAGTTGTAGAACTGTGTTGTATTCTGTTTGTGATTTAGTGTTTCTGATGTTGTAAAACACCTTTAATAATCAAGCAGTGTTTTACAAATTAAAAATTACATGAACAAGAATGAAAATGAAAAAAATTAGCAGGGAAGAAACAAACAATTCAAAAATTCAAAAGCAAAGAATCTCCACTAAAATATTTTTAAATGTTCAGATTTTTTCACAATCAGCAACAGAATTGGTAAGTTTGTAAAAACTGAACTCCACCCCCAATCGTGCCACCAAACGCCTCCTGAAAAGAAACAAAACATCGTCTGACCCGGTCCCCTGGATGCGGTTTTTCCAGGACCTCCAAACAGCCAGCTTGGCTTCAGCAGAGATGAAATTAAAGAGAGTGGACGCTCTTTTTCCTAGCCTGGTATTTGGAGCTGTAAATGAAACAAACCAAACCAAACTGTTCCCCCAACCCCTCAAACAACACCTGAAGAAAAGAAAAAAGACCCGTCAGACGCTGACATTCAACAAACAGATGGACCACCGACTCACTGGCCGAATGAAACGGGCGCCCCTCCCCCGTACCAGGATTGACGTGTGTCAGATATCTGTTTGTGGCTATGATCCCATGTCCCACCCTCCACTGGAGGTCACCTGGCAGCCGCTGCCAGCTCAGAAGTTGGTGTCTTGAAGAAATGGCCGAGCTTCAGGCAGCCAAACTCCCTCAGTTTGGAGTCCATGGATGCAGAAGACAATGTTCATGAGGAGAGGAGCATACCGCCAAACAGCCACAGTCCAGGAGTTAAAACAGCGTCTCTCTTACAAACCAGGAGTCTCCGAGCATGCAGGACAGACTGATAGAACAGTGAAGAAGGAAGAAAGGAAGAAAGAATCTAAAATGACAAAATCAAGAGTCCTAGAAATATCCCAGAAGTCACTGCAAAAAAATCAGTGTGCATCAATGCTCACCACATTGGTGAATATAGAAGAACGTAATTCTTTGATAAAGAATCAATGTTTTCATCACCAGAACACAGTGGAATCACAAATAGATGTCTTAAAGTGTTTGATTAGATTTTCTCTTTGGGAATCGGTGATGTCATACTTGCTTCTGCACTGTATAGTTTTTTAGTTGTTATGGATTAAGAAGGTATTTCAGACGTAGCCTCAATGTGGTTTCTGACATGAAAGAAGTTCTACTTCTTCTTGTGTGGTTTGTTGGCTGATGGTACAAAGCATTTAAGTGCATTACTCTGCCACCTACTGGTGAGTCAATCAAATATGAGTCAAGTTAATCTGAAAAGAAAGACAATTAGATGTAATGAACAGCAGCTGTGTGTCCTGACGATGAACTTTTTAAGCTCCTCTTGTTGTTGGAGTTCTCATTCAGTGTCTGACAAGATGGGAGCTGAGTCGGTGTTGGTCTTTGTCATTCTGGCTGTTTGCTCTGGCATTGGTATGTATTTTATTATCATATTAATGCAAAAGTCACTGAGAGTGATACTGTTTTATGGGACAACTTTATTTATTTAAAAAAAAATGTTTCTTAAAAGCTTCAGGTTTGCCAGTTGATAGAAAAAGCCAGAATGCTGATGAACTGCTGGGGACAGAAAATGGTGAGAAAAATGAGACTTCTTGCTCTATGCTACAGAGTCTGAAATAATTCTGTTCTTTCTTTATACCCCAAACTCAGAATCTCCTCATTAAGTAACAGCCTTGGTCTTCTGCAGTCAGTGGATTCCAGTGTAAATAACATTAAAGAAGGTGAGAGGACAAAACTTGAACAAAAAATAAACAATTCTGGATAATTTGCTTATGTAATGAATTTTCTGTTAGTTCAAATGGAAACCAATGAGGTAGAAGCTGAGGCATCACTTAAGAGACTTGGAAACGTTTGGACTCGCATAGCCGCTAGACGCCAGTCCGACGCCGCCAGCAACCAGACTGTGTCCGACGCCGCCAGCAACCAGACTGTGTCCGACGCCGCCAGCAACCAGACTGTGTCCGACGCCGCCAGCAACCAGACTGTGTCCGACGCCGCCAGCAACCAGACTGTGTCCGACGCCGCCAGCAACCAGACTGTGTCCGACGCCGCCAGCAACCAGACTGTGTCGACGCCGCCAGCAACCAGACTGTGTCCGACGCCGCCAGCAACCAGACTGTGTCGACGCCGCCAGCAACCAGACTGTGTCCGACGCCGCCAGCAACCAGACTGTGTCCGACGCCGCCAGCAACCAGACTGTGTCCGACGCCGCCAGCAACCAGACTGTGTCCGACGCCGCCAGCAACCAGACTGTGTCCGACGCCGCCAGCAACCAGACTGTGTCCGACGCCGCCAGCAACCAGACTGTGTCCGACGCCGCCAGCAACCAGACTGTGTCCGACGCCGCCAGCAACCAGACTGTGTCCGACGCCGCCAGCAACCAGACTGTGTCCGACGCCGCCAGCAACCAGACTGTGTCCGACGCCGCCAGCAACCAGACTGTGTCCGACGCCGCCAGCAACCAGACTGTGTCCGACGCCGCCAGCAACCAGACTGTGTCCGACGCCGCCAGCAACCAGACTGTGTCCGACGCCGCCAGCAACCAGACTGTGTCCGACGCCGCCAGCAACCAGACTGTGTCCGACGCCGCCAGCAACCAGACTGTGTCCGACGCCGCCAGCAACCAGACTGTCCGACGCCGCCAGCAACCAGACTGTGTCCGACGCCGCCAGCAACCAGACTGTGTCCGACGCCGCCAGCAACCAGACTGTGTCCGACGCCCCAGCAACCAGACTGTGTCCGACGCCGCCAGCAACCAGACTGTGTCCGACGCCGCCAGCAACCAGACTGTGTCCGACGCCGCCAGCAACCAGACTGTGTCCGACGCCGCCAGCAACCAGACTGTGTCCGACGCCGCCAGCAACCAGACTGTGTCCGACGCCGCCAGCAACCAGACTGTGTCCGACGCCGCCAGCAACCAGACTGTGTCCGACGCCGCCAGCAACCAGACTGTGTCCGACGCCGCCAGCAACCAGACTGTGTCCGACGCCGCCAGCAACCAGACTGTGTCCGACGCCGCCAGCAACCAGACTGTGTCCGACGCCGCCAGCAACCAGACTGTGTCCGACGCCGCCAGCAACCAGACTGTGTCCGACGCGCCAGCAACCAGACTGTGTCCGACGCCGCCAGCAACCAGACTGTGTCCGACGCCGCCAGCAACCAGACTGTGTCCGACGCCGCCAGCAACCAGACTGTGTCCGACGCCGCCAGCAACCAGACTGTGTCCGACGCCGCCAGCAACCAGACTGTGTCCGACGCCGCCAGCAACCAGACTGTGTCCGACGCCGCCAGCAACCAGACTGTGTCCGACGCCGCCAGCAACCAGACTGTGTCCGACGCCGCCAGCAACCAGACTGTGTCCGACGCCGCCAGCAACCAGACTGTGTCCGACGCCGCCAGCAACCAGACTGTGTCCGACGCCGCCAGCAACCAGACTGTGTCCGACGCCGCCAGCAACCAGACTGTGTCCCGACGCCCAGCAACCAGACTGTGTCCGACGCCGCCAGCAACCAGACTGTGTCCGACGCCGCCAGCAACCAGACTGTGTCCGACGCCGCCAGCAACCAGACTGTGTCCGACGCCGCCAGCAACCAGACTGTGTCCGACGCCGCCAGCAACCAGACTGTGTCCGACGCCGCCAGCAACCAGACTGTGTCCGACGCCGCCAGCAACCAGACTGTGTCCGACGCCGCCAGCAACCAGACTGTGTCCGACGCGCCAGCAACCAGACTGTGTCCGACGCCGCCAGCAACCAGACTGTGTCCGACGCCGCCAGCAACCAGACTGTGTCCGACGCCGCCAGCAACCAGACTGTGTCCGACGCCGCCAGCAACCAGACTGTGTCCGACGCCGCCAGCAACCAGACTGTGTCCGACGCCGCCAGCGGTTTCTTCTTTTGGTGATCAGTCTTTTGCTTTGTATTTCAAATAAATCAATTTTAATAGTATTGGGACTTTCTACTTTTCTTTTGACCTTGTTGTCTGTCCCAGTAGAGTTCGTAAGATAAAGGGACGTTGGTGGAAGAAAAATTTACCATGAGACTCCGTTAGGAGGTAGTTTTGGAACTGCCATGCATTAGATGAAAACTTGTGCAGACGATAGCTTATAGGAAGATTGTGGCACTAATTCCCAAACAATTCTTATAAAATCCTAGTTGAGGGTGACCTGGATTAGGCGTTTAGCCATTAAAGCACTTGTTTGTTGGGAGACGGAACACAAATCCTGACAGGTCCAAGGTAAACAAGCTAACCTCTGCCATCTGGTAAACTTATCCAAGCAATTCCACAGGAATGGGAAAGGGGGCAGTGCCAGGATGGAGCTTATGGTTCCAAGGTTTCGTAAAGCAACCCCAAATATAAGCCTAATGCTGCAGTCAAACACATGCTCATTACTCAAGTCTTCACTAATGTGTAGATGAGAAACCTTCTGCTTCAAAACTAGATAGTTGACAAAGAGTGTGGGGAAAGTGCTGAAAAAGCCAATGAACTGAATACCTATTGTAATAGGTTTGACATTTCATCTGCCACCACCCCAACTTCTAACACCAGCACAGTCTGCACTACACCCACCACTGTTCCCTTCCCACTGTCTGTCCTCACCCCTCAGAGGAAGGTCCAGCTCCTCAGGCTGCTCCATCATTTGTCACCCATGATCACTCTCTTCCAGTGTCCTCTCCGTGTGATCCACGCCCTACACCTCAAGAATGTGTTTCCCACCACATCACAGACCATCAGGTGAGGAGGGAACTGCAGAGACTGAACATCAGGAAAGCACCAGGTCCAGAAAGTGTGTCCCAGACTCCTGAAAACATGTGAAAACGAGCTGGGGGCTCCTCTTCAGCATCTGTTTAACCTGAGCCTGGACGTGGAGCAGGTGCCATCTCTGTGGAAGACCTCATGTATCGTTCCTCTCCCCAAAGTCAAGCAGCCAAAGGAAAACAAAGACTACCGGCCTGTAGCACTGACTTCACATGTGATGAAGATCTTTGAGAGGTTGGTGCTGCAGCTGCTGAAGCCACAGGTCCAGCATGTCCAAGATCCACTGCAGTTTGCATACAGGGAGAGAGTGGGGGTGGAGGACGCTGTCCTCTACCTGCTACACCGTACCTACTCACACCTGGAGGAAGGAGGTGGTGCAGTGAGAATTCTGGTTTTTTTTTATTTCTCCTGTGCCTTTAACACCATTCATCCTCACCTACTGAAGGAAAAGCTAACCAAGATGGCTGTCCAACCATCTCTGGTCTCTTGGATCATGGACTACCTCACTAACAGGCTGCAATACGTCCGCATGGGGGGATCTGTCTCCAGCACCCTCAGCTGCAGTGTGGGGGCACCGCAGGGCACAGTGATGTCTCCTGTTCTCTTCATGCTGTATACGTCTGACTTCCGCTACAACACCGCGACCTGCCACATGCAGAAGTTCAGACGATACAGCTATTGTGGCCTACATCAAAGGAGAAGAGGAGAGAGTGTACCGGCGGCTGGTGGAGGACTTTGTGGTCTGGTGTAGGGAGAACCAGCTGGAGCTGAATATCCAGAAGACCAAAGAGATGGTTCTGCACTTCAGGAGGAAGGCTCCAACACCTCAGCCGGTGCACATAGAGGGAGACAGCGTGGAGAGGGTGCAAGGCAAGGCAAGTTTATTTGTATAGCACATTTCATGTACAGAGACAATTCAAAGTGCTTTACATAAAACATTAAAAGAAACAATCAAAAGAAATAGTAAAAATGTAATTCATTATTCAAATCATTAAAATAAAATTAAAAGAAAGTAAAAAGATTTTAATTCAAAACAAGCATAGATAAAAAGTGCGGACGTAAACTTTTGAATACATATTAATCAAATGCAACTGAGAACAGGTGAGTCTTTAACCTGGATTTAAATACACTGAGTGTTTCAGCAGATCTAAGGTTTTCTGGCAGTCTGTTCCAGATCTGTGGTGCATAGAAGCTGAATGCAGATTCTCCATGTTTAGTTCTGACTCTAGGAACTGATAAAAGACCGGATCCAGATGATCGGAGAGGTCTGGCTGGTACATACTGGGTCAGGAGGTCAGTCATGTATTTTGGTGCTAAACCATTCAAAGCTTTATAAACCAGTAACAGAACTTTAAAGTCTATCCTCTGAGAGACAGGTAACCAGTGTAAAGACCTCAGAACTGGACTGATGTGGTCTACTTTCTTGGTCCTTGTGAGAACCCGAGCAGCAGAGTTCTGAATAAGCTGCAGTTTCCTGATGGATTTTTTTGGTAGTCCTGTAAAAACACTGTTACAGTCATCAAGTCGACTAAAGATGAAAGCATGCACTAGTTTCTCCAGGTCCTGCTTAGACATCAAATCTTTAATCCTTGAGATATTTTGAGATGATAATAGGCTGATTTAGTGACTGCCTTAATGTGTTTATCAAAATTTAAGTCTGTGTCTATCACTACACCCAAGTTTCTGGCCTGGTTGGTAGTTTTTAGTTGAATAGATTGAAGCTATGTAGTGACGTCTAACCTTTTTTCTTTAGCCCCAAAGACAATAACCTTAGTTTTGTTTTTGTTTAATTGAAGTAAGTTGTGACACATCCAGTCATTAATGTCCTCAATGCATTTACCAAGAGCCTGTACAGGGCCTCGGTCTCCTGGTGTCAGTCTAATATATATCTGTGTGTCATCTGCATAGCTATGGTAACTAATGTTGTTGTTCTTTATAACCTGGGCCAGTGGGAGCATGTAGATGTTAAATAGAAGTGGTCCCAGGATGGAGCCTTGGGGCACTCCACATGTAATTTCTGTTGGCTCAGAAGTGAAGTTACCAATTGACACAAAATATTTCCTGTTTTCTAAGTACGTTTTGAACCAGTTTAGTACTGGCCCAGTGAGACCCACCCAGTTTTCCAGTCGTCTGAGTAGTATTGCGTGGTCGACTGTATCAAACGCAGCACTGAGATCCAGTAAAACTAGCACTGACATATTTCCACTGTCTGTATTCAAACGTATGTCATTGGTCACTTTGGTCAGAGCCGTTTCAGTGCTGTGGTTCTGTCTGAAGCCGGACTGGAAGACATCATAGCAGTTGTTATTTATTAGGAATTCATTTAACTGATGGAGAACAGCTTTTTCAATGATCTTACTTAAAAATGGCAGGTTTGATATCGGTCTACAGACCTACAAGTACCTGGGGCTTGTCTTGGACCACAAGCTGGACTGGACCGCCAACACAGACCAGCTCTTCAAGAAGAGCCAGTCCAGGCTGTACTTTCTCCGGAGGCTGCGCTCATTTAACATCTGCACTAAGCTGCTGCAAATGTTCTACCAGTCAGTGGTGGCGAGTGCTCTCCTCTATGCTGCTGTGTGCTGGTGCTGCACCAGAAAGAACATCTCCCGGCTAAATAAAATCATTAAGAGGCGAGCTCAGTGGTGGGACTGAAGCTGGCTCCTGTGGAAGAGGTGGCAGAACAGAGAACTCTGACCGTCTTCTGGTCCATCATGAAGAATCCCTCACATCCCCTACATGAGACCTTCACCAAAAGGAGGAGTACTTCAGCAGCAGACTGCTGTCCCAGCGCTGCTCCACGGACAGAATGAAGAACTCTTTTGTTCCTCGTGCCATCAGGCAGTACAACTCTTTGGCTGAACATCTTAGAAGCTTTTAATTATTTTAATCCATTAACTTTTAATCTATTTAATCCATTGACATTTAACTAATTTATTCCTGTAATTTTTTAGTTTATCTTTTATTCCTTGAATTTTTTAACCCACTGACTCCTATTGTTTTGTGTTTTTATGTGTGTATGGTTTTTATGAGTGTCAGCAGATGACCAATTTAAATTTCCTAAGGGATTATAAAAGATTCGATCTATCTAGATTTTTTTTTTTTTTGGGTATACCCAACTTGTCTTTTGATGTGTCAACTGTTTCATTTAAAATCAGGATCTCCAACCAAGGCAGAAATTAAAGACATTTGGATGATTGAAAAGGTAAATCGATCATGTAATCTGTCTCCAGTGTATCAGGATCGCTTATTTCATTCTGTTGGGGATGAAGTCAGAATCTGTTCTGTTCTAGCTTCACTGAAAGGGGAGCGGGCAGCATGTTGAAAACGACAACTTGGTGGTGTTGAATCAGGGCCCAATGAGATCAGGGGTCCAGGTATTTTGTTTTCTGGATGTGGACCGGTCTTTGGGACATGCCTGGTAACGGCCACAGCAGCAGTTCTGGTAGGAAGGTAGGAGCTGACCATAAATTAGTAATATTTCCTTCATTATGACAGAGGTGCCCCAGGGATAATTGTATTACATTTCTGATTTAATAAAATTAATTTTCACCCAACTTTGGGATAGAATATTTCATATTCATCCTTTTCATGCTACAAACTGAATTGTGCATCAAGTTTGTCAGACTCCTTTTTTGATGAGTGTCAAATTCACTGATCGACACTCGTCCAAAAATGTGTTCATAAAAATTGACACCCAAGCAGAGTGGGAGAGGAGCTACCTGCTAATGCTGTTAGCTTGATCGCTACATGGAGCTGTGTCTATAGATCTTATTTTCAATGCCTGGAAGACACAGAGGATGATTAGAGATCAGGTTTATTATAAGAATAATCTTCAGTTAATTGTTTTTAGTTTTCTGACAATTTTTCTTAATTAAATGTGTTTCTAGTATTATCTATTGTTTATTAGGATAATTTATTTTACTGTAATACATTTACCCAAACACTTTTACAAATTTATAAAACACTTTTCTAATACCCAAAAACACATTTACAAGTTGACCGAAACACATCTACAATTCCACTGAAACACATTTACAAGTTTGCCCATAGACTGTATATTTGATGGACAAATCACCCCCCCCCCCCCCCCCCTCCAGAATGCAATTCATTTCCCACGACGTCCTGTAGATAATATAGCGTGTATGAGGTTCACCTCCGACATGACCTGGAAGAGATGTTACAGAGATGAGTTGAGTGAGAAAAAGACCGCGGAAAGGGGGTCGTACAGCCAGTGTTGCCAGATTGGGCGGTTTTGGTTCTAAATTTGCGGGCAAAAATGGCTTTGGGCGGGTGGGCATATTTTGTGCGGGTTTATGGTCGGTTTGGCGTTTTTATTTCCTTATTGTAAAAAAGTAGCAGACTTAGTTAGGCTGAATGGCGATCAGACTTCCACTAATGTTTACTTGTTCTCAGGCTCAGTGAACGCACCAGGAGGAGACGCTTTATGGTCCTGGGCAGTGTCATTTAAGCCCTTGTTGAGGGGATTGCCCTTTGCCTGCCAATAAATGTGTCTATAAGCTTGGGGCTCGGTGTGGGAGGGGCTTTCAATACATTTTTTAGCTTGATGATCGTCATATTGAGCGTGTGTTTAAAGTAGTCCTGTCTTGGCTGGTTTACGCCGGGTTCGCATTGTCTGTGCCCACGCGCTCGCAGGTGTGAGCGTGGATAAATTAATAAAGCTAAAATTATTATCCCATGTCTCTGCTGAGAAGAACTGATTTCTGCCCAAAACCGTGCAGCCCGCTCAGAGTCTGCCCTCGTTGACTCGTCGTGTGCGTGCATGTCTGTTTTGTTTGTGCCTGTAATTGCACGCACACACGGTGTTTGTTATGATTGTATGTTTTCCATGTCTACAGTCTGTTTACATACAAAAACATGATCACATTTGTCAATCGCAGTGTTTTATTGTGAAAATTGGTTATATTTGAAAATAAAGGATTTTCTCATTTTCTTTACAACTTCCTGCTAGTATTGACACGGAGCGCTCGCGGCTCGCGCACAAGATAGGAGACGCCGAAACGATCCACTGCCCCGCGCGGGCCGTCGCATGTGTGCGTGCGACCACAGACACACACCAATCAGACACGCACACACACAGATCAACATGGGCAGACTACGGTGTGAGGCCAGAGCTGGGTTTCAGGGTTTAAAAACGACAACAGAGAGGCAGACCTCTTGTTCCTACAAATTTACCAGAAAACCAAATTATGTCCACAATCACCACAGAATCTTCCTAAAACCGGGTAATAAACTCCACAAAATGAGCAAAACATCTTTGCTTATTATTCTGTCGGCTGTATCGATTCTGAAACTTTTCCTCCCCCAATTCACCTCTGCACCATCTCTTCCGGGTCATGTCGGAGGTGAACCTCATACACGCTATATTATCTACAGGACGTCATAGGAAATGAACTGCATTCTGGAAGAGGGGGGTTTATTTGTCCATCAAATTACAGACTATGGGCAAACTTGTAAATGTGTTTTTATATATTTGTAAATGTGTTTTAATAAACTTGTAAATTTGTTTTTATATATTTTAAAAGTGTTTTGATGAACTTGTAAATGTGTTTGGGTAAATGTATTATTGTTTCGCACTTCCTGGCCACCATATTAACATGAGGAGAAAACCAAAACTTCCTGATCTTTAAAACTTTATAAGAAAAGAGAAAATCACTGTAATAGGATTTATTAAAAAACACACAAACTTGACAGTAAAACAAAAATCATTGTATTTTGGACTGCAGCCATTTCCCTGCAGATAAAGGCTGTCCTTGGTTCTGGTGAGACTAGATGGTGGATGAGACGTTGCCCGCACCATCATCACCACACTGCTGCTGCATCTCTGCTGCTCATCCTTTGGTGTCCACTGCTGCATTCTTCTTCTTTTTCAGGAGTGTGCCGTGGAGCACCGTCTTCAGGAGGAGGAAGACCGTGGATCGTGTTGTGGTACAGAACCAGGACCTCCGACAGGTGGTGCATTACCAATGCAGCAAATATGACGGCACATGCAATGCTGTCATTACTGTGCAACTGGAGGGAGGACATGAGGATAAAAGACTGACAAAAGAACCCAAGAGGCAATAAAAGTTTATCTGATTTGAAAAATAAATATTTTCAATAAAAAAGTTTTCATTCCATTGATTTTTTCTGAACAAGCAGCTCTAAATTTTGTGTAAAAATGGCTTTAATGAGGTTTGTTCATAAAAATATTTTAAAGAATAGGACATGAAGAACAACTTAACAATTCAACATCATAAAAATGAATAAAAATAGAAATTTGTAACAAATCAAAACACATGGACTACACTTTCTGGCTTTTAACACAATATGAGATTTCTGAAGCAACAAAAGCAGTGAAGAAAACAGCTTGAAAGCAGCATTAAAATTGATGTTCACAATGACTTGTACCTCCTCGCATCTCTCAAAAGTTTATACTTTAATAAAGGGGTAATTTTTAGCTTCAGGTGTTACAACCTAAACGACAAATAGATGTCCCTGAAACCAAGAAAAAAAAAAAAAAACAGCAGTGATGAAAACATGTGGAAAACAGACCAAAAGTCTTCACGATGAGTTCCAGCTCCACAAATCTCTCAGAGTTTACACTTTTAAAAAAAATTGGTTCTTTTTGCTTTAGGCTGCTCATTTAACCTGAAATATGAAACAAAACAACCCTTAAAGCACTAAACCAACTTTTCTTTTTAACCTAAATTATTTTAGACACCTTTGTAAATATCTTTCAGATTTTTCTGTAGAGAATAAAACCATCTGAAATTCTTTGTATTGATTGTCCAAGGCTGGCCTCGAACTCGCGACCTTCTGAACGGAAGCAGGAAGCCCCTGGAGAGCAGCAACCGTCTCGTGTGGTAACGGTCGTTCAGAAGCAAGGTCGTTCAGAAGCTAGCGAGTTCGAGACCGGATGTGGGCAATCGCAAAAGTAAAGCTTCAAATCCGCCAAGTGCATAAAACATCTTTAAAATCATTGCAAAAATGTTGAAAAATATTTCAATTTTAAAAAAAAAAAACACGTATCAAAGAGACCAAATATTTAAGTCTATGTTGGATGGAGGGGTTTTGGATGACTGAGGACAAAGAGTCAGAGACCCAAAGTGGTGTGACTTCTCAGTGACAATTTTTGGTGTTTTTTATCAGATTTAATCAACATTTCTTGGTTAAAAGTGATCAATTTTTAAATAGTATAACTTTGAAATAAGGTGCGTGGAACTATATTTCATCAGAAAATCACATTTTGCTGTTTTCCTGATCCTTATTCACTGCAGTTGTTTTGGTTCAGAAACATCCATTTGTGTCTTAGCTTGTAAGTTGCAGCTAACGGGTTTATTTTTATGTCTTTCTAATTATTCTACCATTTTTTTTATGCACGTCTGTTTTTTGATACTTTGTGCTGAGATTGCAAACATCAAGCCTGGAACTCGCGAGCTTCTGTACATCACCAAGTGATCAGGTTTTCTGGACTATAAGGTGCACTTGTATATAAGCCGCATCTGCTCAATTTAAAAAAAAGAGAAAAAAAAAAGAAATACAAGCCGCGCTGGGCTATAAGCAGCAGATATCTATGTTGAAAAATAAGATAATTACTATAACAATTCTGTACTTCAAATGTTCATGTATGTACTTGCCGTCTCCAGCGTCTCTCCATAGATTAATTGATGCTACACTTGTGTGCAGCAGTGCGGTTTCCTTCCTAGATAGCAAGCTCCATATCTTTTAACTTAAAATGTCCATCACACAAACTTCTTTGTGTGATTTCCACAATGAAGAAGGATTTCAAAAAAAATTACGAGTTAGTAAATTGTCACACGAGTGTATCTCTGCTAAAGAAAAAGTAGTGGTGGCTTTTCTGATATGCATTGATTTTTTTGTCTATCTTGTTATTATTCAAATTCGGTTAGAGCTCCCCTAGCAGTGGAAGAAAAATCCACAGAATAGCTGCACCTTTGTATAAGCCGAATGATTCAAACCGAAGAAAAACGTAGCAGCTTATATCCCAGAAAATACGTAAATAAGTTTATGTAGATGTTGCTTGTTTTTTTACAGTTTTGGATTTTCAGTTATTGTTATTCTTTGGTCGGGGACTTTTCCGTGTTCAAACATGTTCTTGACAGCTCACTTGGAATCCTCATACCCACCCTCTTTATGTGGCCTAAAGGCCTACGAAGCATCACAGCACTACTATGAAGGAGGTGGAGATTCTTCTTTTTTTTCACCTGTAGCTTTTATTTCAAGTTTTCCAAGTTCATCCGGACAACATGACATCCACATGTCTGATCTCTTTGTGTCTCCAGAGAGAAAATAAGGGGTGCTGGAGCAGGAAGCTGGACTGCAGCTGTTTCCCTGCAGATAAAGGCTGTCCTTGGTTCTGGTGAGACTAGATGGTGGATGAGACGTTGCCCGCACCATCATCACCACACACTCTGCTGCTGCATCTCAGCTGCTCATCCTTTGGTCTCCAAAGCTGCACCGCTTCTTCTTCTTCAGCATGTGCTGTGGAGCACCGTCTTCAGGAGGAGGAAGACCGTGGATCTGCAGCATCTGCTGTTCCAGAACCAGGACCTCCGACAGGTGGTGCATTACCAATGCAGCAAGTGTGACGGCATATGCAATGCTGTCATTACTGTTCAGCTGGAGGGAGGACATAAGGAAAAAAGACTGACAAAAGAAGCCAAAAGGCAATAAAAGTTTATCTGATTTGAAAAATTAATATTTTCAATATAAAATTTAGCATTCCATAGATTTTTTCTGCCACAAGCAGCTCTAAATTTCTGTAAAAATGGCTTTAATGAAAGGTGTTTGTTCATAAAAACATTTTAAAAGAATAGGACGTGAAGAACAACTTAACAATTCAACATCCTAAAAATGAATAAAAATAGAAATTTGCAACAAATCAAAACACATGGACTTAAAGTTTTTTTATTTGAGCTAAAAAAAGTTTGATTTCAACATAATTCTTTTCAGAAGCCGTCATTGACAGTTTATGTTCATTTTGAAACCAAATTCTTAACATACTGAAGCAGAGAAGGAGCAGCACAGAGAAGGAAAACCTCTTTTTTAATGACCTGGTGGTGGTTCAGTTTTGTGACCTCAAACAGTTAATAAAATGAAAACGATAACTTGTTGTGTTTCAAAGATACAAGAACAGAGAATGACATCGACTTCAATGAGGCTCTACTTTAAGATCAACTTGTAAAAGACAAGACGACAGTAAGAAACAAACATTTTTAATTCATCCTGGTCGTTTTTTTTTACAGAAACGTGTCATCTTTGGGGCAAGAATCTAGAGAAGAGTTTGGAGGGAAGTGTTGCATAGGTAGAAGCAAAAGGTCTTTGTCTAAGTGCTGGTTTGGATTTGAAGCATAAAAGCTCCTGCAGGATAGAAACTCTGCAAAAACTCACAATTCCATGGATACAAAATTGTAAGCTGCTGTCGCATCTTATGTTGAAAAAACAACTTTTCCAGCTTCTAAGTGTATTATACTGTTCATTCCAGACTATAAAGAACCCCAAACTGGTACTTTGATCTCTTCACACATTTCTGAGTAATCCTCTAAAAATCTGCACTCTCAAAAGCAGCCCCTCCCTTACCCACAAAAACGAGAAGGTCCTCACGGTCTTGACGTAACAACATGAGCAGGCCCCTCAAGGAAGAGTCTGCTCTGACAGCACCACCCCCAGTCTAACACAACACATATATACTGCTCACAAAAATGAAAGGAACATTTTTCTATTGGTCCTGGCATGAATTGAATAAACCTGTCTGATAAAGTTCTTGTTGGTTCAGCAGCTGAGGGCCTCGTTCATCAATTTCAGCTGTATCGGTGTTCATGAATTAACAACAGGTGCACTTCAGTGGCAACAATTAGAAAACCCTCCAAACAGGACGGGTGTTCCATGTGGAGGTCATTTCAAGTTCTCCTACTTGATTCTTTTTGGCTGTTTTCCACTCCTGCTGATTTTGTCTTGTGTAATTCTCTCTACTGGCAGTATGAGGGATTCCTTAACCTACAGAAGTTTACAGGTTGTCCAAGCTTCATGAAGGTGGCCTGAGGGCCCCACGTCCTGTAGAGGGCCCTGTGCTCACTGCCCAGCACCGTGGAGCTCCACTGGCATTTGCTCAAGAACACCAGAATTGGATAGTTAGTTTATTTTTATTTCATTTTCATACAACGCAAAAGACTTTCAAAAGAAAAAAATAAATACATTAAAAATAAAAAACTCTTGTCCTTAGTGAAAATGAAAAGGGACAGAAAGAAGAAGACTTATTATCTCTGCCCCCTTGTACCAAATCAATCAATCAGTTCAATCGAATCTATTGCTTTGTCTTTTACAATATTAGTGTCAACTGCCTGGCAAAAAACAACAAAAATAGACAAGTAAAGAAAATAAACAAACAAAAACCACACAAGCAAACAGTAAGAACAACAAACAACAAGCTCGTGGGAGCCACACAATATACTGAAAAGCATTTAGAGTTGCAGAAATGAAGTTTACAAGTTTACAAAAATTCCATCTCAAACAAGTGCTTGTTACTTTTAAAGCAAGGCTCCTTTAAGAACCCCCCCCCCAGTTTGTCACTCTATAAAGATGAAGAAAATCATGGTAAATAAGTCAACCTGTTAAGATGTTTGTGGTAATAATAGCTTTTGATTTCAATTATTATGACCTCTTAATGCTGCAAATTCAACAAATGACTGTTTTCATCTTTAGAATATTTCAAAATTCTTGTCAGTAATAATTTGGAAGAGTACATTTTCATTTTTGTTTTTAAAAAAAGAACGTTTATTCTTGGGAGTTTGCCTCATAACATTGCATTTATACTCTCACAGTTATGGTCTTTACAAATATGCTGACTCATTTTCATGGATCACTGGAGAGAGTTTACAACCAGAATAAATAAATAAAAACAGGAATTAGATTAGAGAGCTAGAAACATCACAGGTGGCACGCATGCACAAACACTCATGTCTGCACCTGTAGAGCCACATTGCTCAAGTAGAAGGTGTCCTCCATTGCTTTCTGACTCCACTTGTGATTGGCTGCAGCGGCTAGGTGACCTCTGTCAAAGCCACTCCCCTTCGTCCGCGTTGGTGGCTCTGTGGAAAACGTGCACAGGAAACACAAGAGTGTGAACTTCAAAAATAAATAAGGATCTGTCATTGTTTCTGACTTGGAAATCATATCTACTGGGTATGTTTGAACAGATTTTCAGGAGAAAGATCTAAAAAATATGATGAAAAAGAGAAAATAAGATAAAGATAATGTAAAGTCTATTCTGCCCCAGAAAACAGTAAATCCTGAAAAAAAGGCATTGAAAGAACTTGCAAGTGCACAGATTTGAAAGGGTTAATGATGAGAACAATTCTATTAAAAAAATTAGTTTAGTGAAGTGATATGAAGCAATTGAAATCATTTGATTTATAATATAAACAGCCATTCCTCTAGAGATTCTTCATATAAACCGGAGAAAGGACAGGTAAACACGAATCCTCGGGACGGTTACGCTTGGTGGAAGGAGTGGAGGTGTTGGACTTCTTCATCACCACGGTATCATAACACTCGTCGATGTATTTCTCCAGGTCCTCCAGGCTGTCAAAAAGCTTATTAATCTTTTCCAAATTTATATTAGATGATTGGAGAATATTTGTATGGCGGTATAATGAAAGAGCTGGAAATGTTTGTTTAGCTACTCACGCGCGGCCAAGTTTTCTCACCACACCTGTCTCGTCAGTCTTGCGATACTACAGCATGCTTTCTCTCTAATAATAAAAAAAGAAAAAGATACAACATAGTTGAAATAAATAAAGTTTAGCATGAAATACAACAGGGGTTAATACTTAATAAACCCCTGTTGGGACATTAAAATCTGTCCAATGCAAGAGGCTCTCAGCCCGTATCTGCTTGCTCAGCTGTTGGACAGGACAAGTTAAAAAAAAAAAAAAAACATTGAAGCATCAGAGCAGCAGCTGAAGGAGGGAAACCAGCTCAGAACGTCAGTTTGAGAGGAAGATCCACTGAGGTCCAGCCAAAGTCCTCCCCAAACAGATGCTGAAGGACTCTGATCCGAGGTGGTGAATGAGGATCAATTCTGAAGATGAACAATGAAAGAGCCAGACTCAAATGTGGAGAACGCAACATTCATTTGTGTTGAACAAAACAGCAACCGCTTTACTTTAGTTCATAATGAGGCTGAAACAAAACACACTTTCTACAATAAGGAACATTACACAGACTTTTTGTGATGAGTGTTTTTTTTTTTTTTTTTTTTTTTTTTTTTAGTTCATGGTTTAATTCTGTCAGTCATTAGAGTGAAAATACTAGAAATAACTGTATGAATAAAACTCTTTTCATAGTGCAGATGGTAACAGGTGTTCTGTTTAGTCATACAGTAGATGCTGCTTGTTTCTGATTACCTAAAAACCTAAATTTATATCTATTTTATGGGTTTTTGTCAAATTTACTATTTCAACTTTATTTAGCATCCAATTAAATACAAGAACATATTTTTATCAGAATTGAAAAATAAATTCAGGTGTTGATGGGATAATAAATCCTCTATACAAGCTATTTCAAGCATAACAAACTGCTAAACAATAATAAAACTGTTTGTAATATGTATTTTTGAACCATTCATTTGTATGGTCTTCCACTCTACTGTTCTGATTTGCCACTCTTCCAAAGTCTTCCACCCCCAAATTTAAGAAGGTTTGTAAATCATGGTAAAGGCATTTAGAAATAGCAAATATATCATGCTTGTGAATCTGATTTGGTTTCTTCTCTCATATTTTGTTCTGTTCTGGACAAAGTTGCTCTCATGTCTGCACAGGTTGGTTCTGGAGTCGGTTCTGTTTGAAATTCTTTTCTTGCATATTCTAAATTGTGTCTCCTTATTACTAATAATAATACAATATTTTAGTTTTCGTTATTCATTTTTTAAAGTTTTTTGTGTTGATGTCGTTTGTCGCTGTTACACATAATAAAAATAAAATCTAGCGGAGAAATGAGCTCCTGGGGAAGTGAAAGTGAGACAAATATTCCTCATTTATTGGGAGAGCTGCGTTGTAAAACTAACTTGTGAAGAGTGAACCCACAATTAAGATTACAGATGTTAAACTCTCACTACACACTTTTCTCAGACAGACTGGACATTTTTAAATCCAGGATTACAGAATGGAAACTAAAATCTGATCCCAATCCCGGAATTATGTAGGTCTGAAGAGCTGCATGTTTCAGAGCAGCAGACGCAGCATGGAGGAGATTGATAAGGTCTCCAACCAGTCAGGACACAGAACAGGGTGCACTGTTTAAAAATAAAGGCAGCTGCATGATCACACTGAGACCAGGTGAACTGTAATGTGGCAGTAGAAGACTGTATTCTGAACTAATTGACGGGATTTGGGAGAGTTCAGATAGAGGTAGTAGAAGGGTGGAATAAAAGTCTCTTTCTACGAGGGTCTCGATCATGTGGCCAGATTGACCAAAAAGTAAATAAATAATGAGTCTCTGATAGTTTTTGGGGGGCGGTCCAAATGAGGAGGCGGCTGGATCCGTCCGCGTGGATCTGTAGTTTGGGGACCTGCTCTACACCACCATCCTCAGCACGCACTGGACCCATAAAGACTGGAGGGAGAGTCTTTCTGTTGGACCATCTGCACTGACCTGATCCATGAAGGAGGTCATTGATCGCCTCCTAACAAAGCTCCAGGACCAAAGGACATGCTGAAGCTAGTGGACCAGGACTATACTGCTCTGGTTCAAAGCTGCTGCAGAGACCCAAACAGCATGCTCCACCACAACTACACAACACAACACAAATCCCAGAACATCAAACACATCTCCTCTTTCCTTTACTCATGTCAGGTTGTTTGTTTAGTCTCCTTTGTGTTTTTCGTTTTTGTCAGACCGACCATCTTGGTCAAAGAGCTGATTGGTGGAAGAGTTTCCCGCCGGGTGTGGTGGCGCGCGCCTGTAATCCAAGTGTCATGGAGGCTGAGGCTGGAGGATGGTTGGAGCTCAGGAGCTCTGAGCTGCAGTGGACTATGCTGATCGGGGGTCCGCACTCACTTCCGTATCGATATGGTCTTTCTGGGGGAGCCCGGGACAACCAGGTCGTCTAAGGACGGGTGAATCGGCCCAGGTCGGAAACGGAGCAGGTCAAAGCCCGCGTGCCGCTCACTTGTGGGATCGCCCCTGAGAGTAGACGCTGCAGCACAGCCTGAGTAACACACAGAGACCCAGTCTTTTCACGCGCTCCGTATTCTTCATCACAATTCTCTGTGAACACACTCCAACACTGTTTGACATCTTCCTCAAACCTTGTCTTCTTTTCAGTCAAAAACATTGTTTCTTCTTGATCATACACTGCCCCCTACTGGACATTATAAGCAACAACATCAAAAGACAAAAACTTTTTATTTTGTAAAATGTAGACAGACAGATTTCATTGAGACATTTCTGTTAAACCATTTCATATTTCTTCTTTGTAAATGTAAACACTATTGCCTTTATGTAACTGGTTGAATAAATATTTCCATACATTTCAAGTTGTGCAAATGTTGTTGATGATCAAAGCAGCTGATTTGTAACCAGGAAAGTCTGCATCCAAATCACAGCAGATCCTGTTATCTCTACATGTTACGCTGCTACAGCTGAAAAGTGAAACAGTGAAATGTAAGCAAAAAAAAAAAGAAGTAATATTTGCATTGGGTAATATTAATGATAAAAAAGCTGGAATTTCATTGTAACGAAATTGTTGTTTTTTTTTTTTTAAATAAATTAAATTTATCTCTCTGCATTTTTTTATTCTATACTTTTCATTTCTATCTTTTATTTCTTACAATAAACTTCAAATCCAAAGTTTATAAAATAGTGAAATAGCACTGGGACTGTTTGAAATAGAACAAACTTGACAGGTTTAACATCTTCTAATGAAACTTCTGAGTCCATTCTGGGGTCCTGGAGTTGCTGGAGCCTATCCCAGGCTGCCTTTTGGATAAAACCTGGACATGTCCTCTGTGTCTCACAGGGCCACACAACCATCCACTCATGTTTGCAGTAACACATGAGGAACATTTAGAACAGGGGTCTCAAACTCAATTCAGCCGGGGGCCGCTGGAGGCGGAGTCTGGGTGAGGCCGGGCCGCATCAGGATTTCCACAAGAAAATCGCTGATAAAACATTCCAATGTTCTCAAATACCTCCTCACTACACACTTTTCTCAGACAGACTTGGACATTTTTAAATCCAGGATTACAGAATGGAAACTAAAATCTGATCCCAATCCCGGAATTATGTAGGTCTGAAGAGCTGCATGTTTCAGAGCAGCAGACGCAGCATGGAGGAGATTGATAAGGTCTCCAACCAGTCAGGACACAGAACAGGGTGCACTGTTTAAAAAGAAAGGCAGCTGCATGATCACACTGAGACCAGGTGAACTGTAATGTGGCAGTAGAAGACTGTATTCTGAACTAATTGACGGGATTTGGGAGAGTTCAGATAGAGGTAGTAGAAGGGTGGAATAAAAGTCTCTTTCTACGAGGGTCTCGATCATGTGGCAGATTGACAAAAAGTAAATAAATAATGAGTCTCTGATAGTTTTTGGGGCGGTCCAAATGAGGAGGCGGCTGGATCCGTCCCGTGGATCTGTAGTTTGGAGACCCCTGCTCTACACCATCCTCAGCACGCACTGGACCCATAAAGACTGGAGGGAGAGTCTTTCTGTTGGACCATCTGCACTGACCTGATCCATGAAGGAGGTCATTGATCGCCTCTAACAAAGCTCCAGGACCAAAGGACATGCTGAAGCTAGTGACCAGGACTATACTGCTCTGGTTCAAAGCTGCTGCCGAGACCCAAACAGCATGCTCCACCACAAACTACACAACACAACACAAATCCCAGAACATCAAACACATCTCCAAACTCTTTCTTTTACTCATGTCAGGTTGTGTGTTAGTCTCCTTTGTGTTTTGGTTTTTGTCATGTTGATGTTTGTGTTTGATAAAATAAAAAACAATTCAAATTAATAAAAAGCCAACACACATGTATTCTTCCAATTTTTAAATATAATGATTATTGACAAAAATGAGAACAACAAGAAACACAGAGGATTTATTTCTAGAATTCTCTCTTGTGACAGACCGACCGTCTTCGTCAGAGAGCTGATTGGTGGAAGAGTTTCCGCGCGGTGTGGTGGCGCGCGCCTGTAATCCAAGTGTCATGGAGGCTGAGGCTGGAGGATGGTTGGAGCTCAGGAGCTCTGAGCTGCAGTGGACTATGCTGATCGGGGTCCGCACTCACTTCCGTATCGATATTGTCTTTCTGGGGGAGCCCGGGACAACCAGGTCCGTCTAAGGACGGGTGAAGTCGGCCCGTTCGTGTTTTCCAGTCGAAAACTGGACAGAGTAAAGAGCCCAGTGTGCCGCTCAACTGTGGGATCGCCCCTGAAGAGTAGACGCTGCAGCGACCGGCCTGAGTAACACACAGAGACCCAGTCTTTTCACGCGCTTCGTATTCTTCATCACAATTCTCTGTTAACACACTCCAACACTGTTTGACATCTTCCTCAAACCTTGTCTCTTCAGTCAAAAACATTGTTTTCTTCTTGTATCATACACTGCCCCTACTGGACGTTACTGATAGCAATCATAAAAAGACAAAAACTTTTTATTTTGTAAAATGTAGATAGAAAGATTTTATTGAGACATTTTTGTTAAACCATTTGATATCTCTTCTTTGTAAATGTAAACACTATTGTAACTGGTTGAATAAATATTTTCATAAAAGTTGTGCAAATGTTGCTGATGATCAAAGCAGCTGATTTGTAACCAGGAAAGTCTGGATCCAAATCACAGCAGATCCTGTCATCTCTACATGTTACTCTGCTGCAGCTGAGAAGATAGTTGGAGAATACATTTTATTTACTGTTATCAATTTTTTTCTGATAGATGGAGAAACACAAAAAAAGGGTAAAATGTGCATTTGGTAAATTTAATGCTAAAAATGCTGGACTTTGTTAATGAAATGATTCTCATAGGTCATTTTTTGAAGATATGTATTCATCTTTCAAGGTGTTTTTTGAATTCTGTACTTATTATTGCTCTCTATTATTTCTTCCATTATAGTTCAAATCTTCATAAAACAGTGACATGTTTGACATCTTCTCCTCTGAACCTCCCGAATACATTCTGGGGTCATGGGGCTGCTGGAGCTGTCAAACGTCAAACGTATTTTGATTTAGCAGGGGCAGACACAAGATAAGAATATTGTTCTTCCGTCTGCTCCTTTTCATTCATGGAGTTGTAGAACTGTGTTGTATTCTGTTTGTGATTTAGTGTTTCTGATGTTGTAAAACACCTTTAATAATCAAGCAGTGTTTTACAAATTAAAAATTACATGAACAAGAATTAAAAAGAAAAAAATTAGCAAGGGAAAAAACAAACAATTCAAAACTTCAAAAATTCAGCACCAAAGAATCTCCACTAAAAGAACATAAAATATTTTTAAATGTTCAGATTTTTTCACAATCAGCAACAGAATTGGTAAGTTTGTAAAAACTGAACTCCACCCCCAATTGTGCCACCAAACGCCTCCTGAAAAGAAACAAAACATCGTCTGACCCGGTCCCCTGGATGCGGTTTTTCCAGGACCTCCAAACAGCCAGCTTGGCTTCAGCAGAGATGAAATTAAAGAGAGTGGACGCTCTTTTTCCTAGCCTGGTATTTGGAGCTGTAAATGAAACAAACCAAACCAAACTGTTCCCCCAACCCCTCAAACAACACCTGAAGAAAAGAAAAAAGACCCGTCAGACGCTGACATTCAACAAACAGATGGACCACCGACTCACTGGCCGAATGAAACGGGCGCCCCTCCCCCGTACCAGGATTGACGTGTATCAGATATCTGTTTCTAGCTATGATCCCATGTCCGACCCTCCACTGGAGGTCACCTGGCAGCCACTGCCAGCTCAGAAGTTGGTGTCTTGAAGAAATGGCCGAGCTTCAGGCAGCCAAACTCCCTCAGTTTGGAGTCCATGGATGCAGAAGACAATGTTCATGAGGTGAGGAGCATACCGCCAAACAGCCACAGTCCAGGAGTTAAAACAGTGTCTCTCTTACAAACCAGGAGTCTCCGAGCATGCAGGACAGACTGATAGAACAGTGAAGAAGGAAGGAAGAAAGAAAGAATCTAAAATGACAAAATCAAGAGTCCTAGAAATATCCCAGAAGTCACTGCAAAAAAATCAGTGTGCATCAGTGCTCACCACATTGGTGAATATAGAAGAACGTAATTCTTTGATAAAGAATCAATGTTTTCATCACCAGAACACAGTGGAGTCACAAATAGATGTCTTAAAGTGTTTGATTAGATTTTCTCTTTGGGAATCGGTGATTTCATACTTGCTTCTGCACTGTATAGTTTTTTAGTTGTTATGGAATAAGAAGGTATTTCAGACGTAGCCTCAATGTGGTTTCTGACATGAAAGAAGTTCTACTTCTTCTTGTGTGGTTTGTTGGCTGTTGGCACAAAGAATTTAAGTGCATTACTGCCAACTACTGGAGTGTCAATCAAATATGAGTCAAGTTAATCTGAAAAGAAAGACAATTAGATGTAATGAACAGCAGCTGTGTCTCCTGAGGATGAACTTTTTAAGCTCCTCTTGTTGTTGGAGTTCTCATTCAGTGTCTGACAAGATGGGAGCTGAGTCAGTGTTGGGCTTTGTCATTCTGGCTGTTTGCTCTGGCATTGGTATGTGTTTTTATTATCATATTAATGCTAAAGTCACTGAGAGTGATACTGTTTTATGGGACAACTTTATTTATTTAAAAAAAAATGTTTCTTAAAAGCTTCAGGTTTGCCAGTTGATAGAAAAAGCCAGAATGCTGATGAACTGCTGGGGACAGAAAATGGTGAGAAAAATGAGACTTCTTGCTCTATGCTACAGAGTCTGAAATAATTCTGTTCTTTTATACCCCAAACTCAGGAATCTCCTCTTTAAGTAACAGCCTTGGTCTTCTGCAGTCAGTGGATTCCAGTGTAAATAACATTAAAGAAGGTGAGAGGACAAAACTTGAACAAAAAATAAACAATTCTGGATAATTTGCTGAAGTAATGAAATTTCTTTTAGTTCAAATGGAAACCAATGAGGTAGAAGCGGAGACATCACTTAAGAGACTTGGAAGCGTTTGGACTCGCATAGCTGCTAGCAACCAGACTGTGTCCGACGCCGCCAGCAACCAGACTGTGTCCGACGCCGCCAGCAACCAGACTGTGTCCGACGCCGCCAGCAACCAGACTGTGTCCCGCCGCCAGCAACCAGACTGTGTCCGACGCCGCCAGCAACCAGACTGTGTCCGACGCCGCCAGCAACCAGACTGTGTCCGACGCCGCCAGCAACCAGACTGTGTCCGACGCCGCCAGCAACCAGACTGTGTCCGACGCCGCCAGCAACCAGACTGTGTCCGACGCCGCCAGCAACCAGACTGTGTCCGACGCCGCCAGCAACCAGACTGTGTCCGACGCCGCCAGCAACCAGACTGTGTCCGACGCCGCCAGCAACCAGACTGTGTCCGACGCCGCCAGCAACCAGACTGTGTCCGACGCCGCCAGCAACCAGACTGTGTCCGACGCCGCCAGCAACCAGACTGTGTCCGACGCCGCCAGCAACCAGACTGTGTCCGACGCCGCCAGCAACCAGACTGTGTCCGACGCCGCCAGCAACCAGACTGTGTCCGACGCCGCCAGCAACCAGACTGTGTCCGACGCCGCCAGCAACCAGACTGTGTCCGACGCCGCCAGCAACCAGACTGTGTCCGACGCCGCCAGCAACCAGACTGTGTCCGACGCCGCCAGCAACCAGACTGTGTCCGACGCCGCCAGCAACCAGACTGTGTCCGACGCCGCCAGCAACCAGACTGTGTCCGACGCCGCCAGCAACCAGACTGTGTCCGACGCCGCCAGCAACCAGACTGTGTCCGACGCCGCCAGCAACCAGACTGTGTCCGACGCCGCCAGCAACCAGACTGTGTCCGACGCCGCCAGCAACCAGACTGTGTCCGACGCCGCCAGCCAAGACTGTGTCCGACGCCGCCAGCAACCAGACTGTGTCCGACGCCGCCAGCAACCAGACTGTGTCCGACGCCGCCAGCAACCAGACTGTGTCCGACGCCGCCAGCAACCAGACTGTGTCCGACGCCGCCAGCAACCAGACTGTGTCCGACGCCGCCAGCAACCAGACTGTGTCCGACGCCGCCAGCAACCAGACTGTGTCCGACGCCGCCAGCAACCAGACTGTGTCCGACGCCGCCAGCAACCAGACTGTGTCCGACGCCGCCAGCAACCAGACTGTGTCCGACGCCGCCAGCAACCAGACTGTGTCCGACGCCGCCAGCAACCAGACTGTGTCCGACGCCGCCAGCAACCAGACTGTGTCCGACGCCGCCAGCAACCAGACTGTGTCCGACGCCGCCAGCAACCAGACTGTGTCCGACGCCGCCAGCAACCAGACTGTGTCCGACGCCGCGCAGCAACCAGACTGTGTCCGACGCCGCCAGCAACCAGACTGTGTCCGACGCCGCCAGCAACCAGACTGTGTCCGACGCCGCCAGCAACCAGACTGTGTCCGACGCCGCCAGCAACCAGACTGTGTCCGACGCCGCCAGCAACCAGACTGTGTCCGACGCCGCCAGCAACCAGACTGTGTCCGACGCCGCCAGCAACCAGACTGTGTCCGACGCCGCCAGCAACCAGACTGTGTCCGACGCCGCCAGCGGTTTCTTCTTTTGGTGATCAGTCTTTTGCTTTGTATTTCAAATAAATCAATTTTAATCGTATTGGGACTTTCTACTTTTCTTTTGACCTTGTTGTCTGTCCCAGTAGAGTTCGTAAGATAAAGGGAAGTTGGTGGAAGAAAAATTTACCATGAGACTCCGTTAGGAGGTAGTTTTGGAACTGCCATGCATTAGATGAAAACTTGTGCAGATAGCTTATAGGAAGATTGTGGCACTAATTCCCAGACAATTTTTATAAAATCCTAGTTGAGGGTGACCTGGATTAGGCGTTAAGCCAATAAAGCACTTGTTTGTTGGGAGAAGGAACACAAATCCTGACAGGGCCAAGGTGAACAAATTTGGTCTTATAATAAGCTAACCTCTGCCATCTGGTAAACTTGGATGGATAGATATACTTAATCCTTCTGGAAATGAAGTGGCTGTCCTTGCTCCATAAACACAACACAGTTCAAACAGTGACAGACACAAAGTAAAAACTAAGTTACATAACATAAAAGCAGCTAAAAGTCAGATAAAAACTCAGAGATAAAATAAAACGTAGTAAAATCCTCATGTTCAGTGTCCTCGTCTAATCCTACCCTTCCCAGCAGCATTGTGGAGTCTTATTGCACTAGGCACAAAGGACCTCCTGAGTCTCTCAGTGGAGCTGGGCAGAGAGCAGAGTGCAGAGGGTGGCTGGTGTTCATCAGGATATTTTTCAGCTTCAGCTCCGTCCTTCGCTCCAGCACCGACTCCACAGTGTCCAGACCCAGCCCCACAACACGACCTGCCTTTCTGATCAGGCCATCCAATTTCTTTGTGTCCTTCTTGTTGGCGCTTCCCCCCCCAGCACACCACAGCATAAAAGAGGACACTAAGAACAATAGACTGACAGAAGGTTAAAAGGAGTTCAGAACGGACGTTAAAAGAGGCGAGTCTCCTTAAAAAGTACATCCTGCTCTGCCCTTTCTTGTAAACACTGTTCATGTTAGCCGACCAGCTCAGTTTGTTGTCTAAAACCACTCCAAGGTACTTGTATGAGTCCACCACCTCCACCACCTTTCCTCTGTCAATGGGCTGGAGATCCGTGGCAACAGGTGCCCAGCGGAAGTCCAGGACCATCTCCTTAGTCTTTGTGATGTTCAGATGGAGGCAGTTCCTCTCTGTCCACTCCACAAAGTCCTGCACCAGGCCTCTGTACTCTCCCTCCTCACCCCCCTTTATACATGCAACAATAACAGTGTCATCTGAAAACTTTTGTAAGTGGCATGTACTGGAATTGTACTGAAAGTCATGGGTGTAGAGGGTGAAGAGGAGAGGTGAGAGCACAGTGCCCTGCGGGGCGCCCGTGCTGCTGATCAGCATGGGAGAACTGGACCTCCCCATCCTGACGAACTGTGGCCTGTTGTTCAGATAATCCGTAATCCAGTTCACCAGGTGGGGGTCCACAGCCTGGGATAGGAGCTTCTGCTGGAGCAGGAGGGGTTGGATAGTGTTAAACGCACAGGAGAAGTCAAAGAACAACATCCTCACCACACAACCCCTCTCATCCAGGTAGGACAGGGATCGATGTAAAAGATAGAGGACAGCGTCCTCTACCCCCAGCTTTGGTTGGTAGGCGAACTGGAGAGGGTCCCTGTCCTTCTGTTCCTGTGGTCGCAGCTGCTGCAGGACCAGCCGCTCCAGCGTCTTCATGACGTGTGAGGTAAGGGCAACTGGCCTGTAATCATTCAGCTCACCGGGGCGACTCTTCTTGGGCACATCCAAGCAGTTCCACAGGAATGGGAAAGGGGGCAGTGCCAAGATGGAGCTTATGGTTCCAACGTTTGGTAAAGCAACCCCAAATGTAAGCCGAATGCTGCAGTCCAACACTTGCTCATTACTCAAGTCTTCACTGATGTCTAGATTATAAACCTTCTGCTTTGAAACTATACTTTTTGGGTATACCCACCTTGTCTTTTGATGTGTTGGCTGTTTCAGTTAAAATCAGGATCTCCAACCAAGGCAGAAATTAAAGACATTTGGATGATTGAAAAAGTAAATCGATCATGTAATCTGTCTCCAGTGTATCGGGATCGCATATTTCATTCTGTTAGGGATGAAGTCAGAATCTGTTCTGTTCTAGCTTCACTGAAAGGGGAGCGGGCAGCATGTTGAAAACGACAACTTGGTGGTGTTGAATCAGGGCCCAATGAGATCAGGGGTCCAGGTATTTTTTTTTTTTTCTGGATGTGGACCGGTCTTTGGGACATGCCTGGTAATGGCCACAGCACCAGTTCTGGTAGGAAGGTAGGAGCTGACCATAAATTAGTAATATATTTCCTTCATTATGACGGAGGTGCCCCAGGGATAATTGTATTACATTTCTGATTTAATAAAATTTTCACCCAACTTTGGGATAGAATATTTCATATTCATCCTTTTCATGCTACAAACTGATGAGTTGTGCATCAAGTTTGTCAGACTCCTTTTTTGATGTGTGTCAAATTCACTGATCGACACTCGTCCAAAAATGTCTTCATAAAAATTGACACCCAAGCAAAGTGGGAGAGGAGCTACCTGCTAATGCTTTTAGCTTGATAGCTACATGGAGCTGTGTCTATAGATCTTATTTTCAATGCATGGAAGACACAGAGGATGATTAGAGATCAGGTTTATTATAAGAAGCTCTAGAATAGCTCTGTGATCGAAGAGTTTCAGCTCAAATGATAGGAAAGATGTTCAAACCTGTGATGAGACCAGCCAAATCGATTGGTCCAGAACACGGGTCTGCAACCTTTAACAGTGAAACAACCATTGGGGATTGTTTTCTACTGATCAAAAATCTAGAAGGAGCTCCATAGTCTTATCTTACCCTTTAAGAGTTTCTGATTGGCATTCATGAAATTCTTTTTTTAATAAATATGAATTATGTTTACTTTTTTTGGCACAAACAGCAAAAATATAAAAAGAACTTTTCTTCTTTTTTTTCTTTTTTTTTCATTTGTCAGACTAGTAACCAATGCGCAGCATCAGATATGTGCTTTTAATACAAACTTTTTACCAAAGTTTTGCTTTGCATATAAAATCTGTGCATTCAAACAAAACATCTTCAGATCAACAGTGATTAAAAAACCTTCATAGTTTATCATCTATATGCAACTCAACTATCAATTTACAAATGTAACTAATTGAAATTAAATAAATGCTAATTAAGTAATCCGTACTTTAAAAAATGCTATTTTATTTTTCTTTTGTTTATTTTTTTTGTCCTTTTTCTGCTCTTTTTCCTCAGCAGTCATCCACTGCTGGGTTTTGTTATTTTAGTTTAGGGTTGGACCTTGGTAGTCTTAGTTTTCTGGCTTTGTTTATTTGCTTTCTTTAAGTAGTTTTGGTTAGACAGCCATTAGCAGGAACTGCTAACTCAGACGGTCCACATGGCTGGATCATCAGTCTCCATTAATTATTTTTTAGCTACAATGCAGAGATGAAAGAGACCGTTTATGTTTTCTGCTGAACAACTGTGCCATTGCCAACTGTAATGCAAACTCTAATGCAAATAAATACAAACACATTTCTATTATAATAGAAATTGTATTTCATTCACAAACAGCTGTACAAATATCTTTTTTAAGAATATTTTGGTGTTTGCTCAAAAGAGTGCTTTTATAACAATATTGCACCAAGATAATAGGACAAAGTTGAAAAAGTATGGCAACTATGCTTGAAAAAAAATTACTGTATTTGTGTTATGTCACACATTTGTTCTATCATGGTGGAGATGAGAAGAGAAATGGAGGAGGAGTTATCTTAAAGGAGGAGCTTTTTAAGAGTGTTGTGGAGGTGAAAAGAGTGTCAGATAGAGTGATGAGTCTGAAGATAGAAATGGAGGATGTGATGTTCAATGTTGTTAGTGGGTATGCCCCACAGGTAAGATGTGAGTTGGAAGAGAAGGAGAAGTTCTGGTTGGACCTTGATGAAGTGATGATGAGCATCCCTGGAAACCAGAGAGTTGTCATTGGTGCAGATTTCAATGGACATGTTGGTGATGAGGAGGTGATGGGCAGGTTTGGTATCCAGGAGAGGAATGTAGAAGGACAGATGGTGGTTGATTTAGCATAAAAGATGGAAATGGCTGTAATGAATCCATTCTTTGAGAAGAGACAGGAACATAGGGTGATCTATAAGAGTGGAGGGAGAAGCACACAGATAGACTACATCTAGTGTAGACGGTGTCATCTGAAGGAGATCAGTGACTGTAAAGTAGTGGTTGGTGAGAGTGTTTCCAGACAGCACAGGATGGTGGTGTGTAGGATGACTCTGGTGATGAAGAAGATGAAGGAAGAGAGGGCAATGGTAGAGAAGAGGACAAATTGGTGGAAGCTGAAAAACGAGGATTGTTGCATGACTTTTAAGAAACAGTTGAAACAGACTCTGGGGGGTCAGGAGGAACTCCCAGATGATTGGATAACTACAGCTACTGTAATCAGGGAGACAGGTAGGAGTGTACTTGGTGTGTCATCAGGAAAGAAAGTTGATGCAGAGACTTGGTGGAGGAATGAGGAGGTGCAGGAGTGTATACAGAGTAAGAGGCTAGCTAAGAAGAAGTGGGACACTGAGAGGACTGAGGAGAGGAGACAGGAGTACAGGGAGATGCAGCGTAAGGTGAAAGTAGAGGTGTCAAAGGTCAAGCAAGGGGCTTATGATGACTTGTATGCTAGGTTGGGTAGTAAAGAGGGAGAGACTGACCTGTACAGATTAGCAAGACAGAGAGACCGAGATGGGAAGGACATGCAGCAGGTTAGGGTGATCAAGATAGAGATGGTAATGTGTAGGGGTGTAACGGATCACGGAAAATCCGTGGTCCGTACGGATCAGAGGCCACGGTGCGGGACACGTGTGTACCGCGGACCGCTTGAACACTCTACCCCCCAAACGCGGACACCTCGCGCTAGTGTAATTTAAACCAATTGTCCGTTCGCATCGAATGGAATTTGTGTCAAATTCCTGTAAATCCTTTTTGTTTTGACAAGCCCTAAAGTAGCTGCTTTCTATTATTCTTAAAGTCTGTTCACCTGTCTGAAGCTGCGTGTGGGAGGAGCTTCTGTCAAAAACTTTTGTCGACTTCACAATGAAGGAAGCAGATGGATAAATATCAGGTTTATTTAATTTTAAGAGCTGAATAAAAGCATCGGTACACATTTCCATTAGTGGGTTCACAGAATCTCCCAGTTAAACGCAGCAACTGTCCCGCACAGGAGAAAGCTGCAGCTCCGTTACGGGCTTTCCGGTGGAATCGCGGAACATTTTACGGCAAGCCAGAGATGTCAAAATTGACCAGGAAAAGCTGACGCAGAAGTGCCACGTTTTACAGAAAATTATCATTTAAAACATTTAAATGTTCCCACAGTCAGTTTCAATAAAGCAGTTCATACCAAAAAAAATAATTGTAACTGTTTTATTTATGATTTAATTTTAAAGGATAATCCAGATAGATTTGGTGTTTTCAACACTATTTTTAAATATTATTTTCTCTTAGTTTTTGTAGATTTGGTCTAAAAACATGCAAATGTAATCAGAAACTACATGTTTTAGTATTTTGTTTGTGTTCAAAGTATAAATATGTTTTGTTTTATTAAATAGGCTTCAATGAGCAAATGTTTTTGTAGTAGGATGGAATCCCGCAGGTGTGGCTGGGCGACTAATTACAGGTAGTGGCCTCTAGAGGCGCTATAAAAGATTAAGCAGCCCACAGGCTGTCATGGGCAACTTCTGGCCTCTTGGACCGCCCACTTCCTGGTGTGTACTTCCGGGTTTGCCTCACAGCTCCGGATAACAAATTAAGCACTTGGATGTGACTAAGCCGCCGCGCTTTACATGCTGCCTTTTCCTTTCGGGTGACAAACAGTTTGGGACTTTCTGGTGCTCCCAGTGACCCTGGAACGGCTGCTGTTTTTAAATATATTTAACTTCGGGACAACTTCGCTGCTCGCTCGCGCCGTGTATGACAAAGGTTCTGCGGGGGCTAGCCGATCGCCGATACGTCCGCCGGAGGTGTCCAACGGACCCCTCGGGACACGCCCGGGCTCAGTCCCCCACCGGAACAGAACCGAGGAACACGAGTGGTTTTTACTTCTGGACTTTTAACCATTTTAGCCTTGCTTTTAATGCAGTGCTTTGTGTACATTTGGAGGAGCACTGTTTTTATTGTTGATTCGAAGTGGAGCTGTTGTAGCCAACCAGCTAAGCTCCACTTCTGACTGAAAGTTTTATTTCTTTTATTATTTTGTATGTCTGAATTTTAATTCTGTTTTCCCCTTCCCTCAGTGCTGAGGACCCAGTCTCTTGCCCCGGTGGAGGCTTTCCCCCGTTGGAGTGTCGTGTTTGGTGAAGGGATTCACTTGTGAGTGCAGTTGTCACGTGAGTGGGGTGATTATATTTTATTTCTTTGCTTTGGGGGCCTCCACCGTACGCAACCAAACGGGCCTCAGCTAACTGACTTTTTTCCCCTATTTTAGTCGTGTGATTGTTTTATTTGACTTTTAATTGTGCTTTTAGAATCTTTTGTAATAAAAATTGTATTTTTTAACTCTGAGCCACGCTCTTGCCCTTTTGTGTGCATCCACCCATCGAACGGTCCCGTTCCCTTACCACTCATACCACAATTGGCGTTGTTGGCAGGATTGCACACTGGGACGCAGAGGCGTGTGTTTTTTTTTATTTATTTATTTTTTTAAATTCTTTTAAAACAGAAATTGCTCGTGCATGTTGTGGAGACACAGGCCTAACAAGTGAAGTTGTTTTAATTGTCCTTTATTTATTTTTGTATATATTTTTAAAAAACAGCAGCTGTTTCCACTTGGATGTGAGGAAGGTGACTCTGGCAAGGTAACTTGGTACCCTAGTAAGCCAGGAGAGTGTTAATTTTTTTTTTTTCATTTCCCTTTCTCCTGAGCTCAGTCATGGAAGACCAACTAAAGAGTTGAAAGACCTCGTTTCAAGGCTGCAAGCTGAAAATGAGAGGCTGCGGCTGCAATCAGCTGCAGTTCCCGGCCAAGTGATGAACCTGCCACTTTGGCTGGGCCTTCAACCAATCCCCCAGTAGTGGAAAGACTTTTGTATGTTCCTCGAGACAGAAAATGTCCCATGTTTTAGAGGACGTACTGGGATTGGGCTTGCAGAATGGCTTGAGGAGGTGCAGGCTTGCATGAGGGCTCGCCATTTAGGCCTGGCTGAACAGGCATTTTTCCTGTTTGATCACCTGGAAGGAGAGGCACGCGACGAAATTAAATATCGCCTAGTCGTGAACGTGAAGACCCAGGGAGGGTCATTGCAGTGCTGCAAGAATTATACGGCTGCACTGACTCATATGTTGCATTGCAGGAGGCCTTTTTCTCCCGTCGGCAGCTAGAAGGCGAGACACTGCTGGAGTTCTCCCTGGCTTTAATGGCCTAATGGCATCAGTTAAGGGAGCTGCGCACCGAACGGTGTACAAATTCAGAGAGTCTGCTGCGCGACCAGTTTGTGGAGCATGTGTTTGACGGTACCCTACGCAGAGAGCTGAAGCAGTTTGTGCGCCGGCAGCCCACCGCTACATTGCTGGAGGTAAGGAGTGAGGCATCAGGTGGGAGCGGGAAGGTCTGCCGGAGGGGTGCGTAGTCGCAGTTACTCCATACCCTCAGTTCCAGGATTCCAGTGTGGTGTCGGGGGTAGATCCAAGTAGTCCCCCAGGCATCAGAACTAACTGAGATAAAGGAGATGTTAAGGCTCCAGCAAGAACAGATCCTGCAGATGTCTCGCGACCTCTCGCGGCTGCAGAACGCAACACCGACTAGCCGTCCCACCCGTCGTGGCACTATTATCTGTAGACGCTGCCAACAGCCTGGCCATTTCGCCCAGGATTGTGATGGGGTCCGGGTAGCTCTGTCAGCCGGCCCGGTCCCGCCTACTCCACGGCATCGCCAGAGTGACAACCCAGCGGCGGGTCGGAACTAGTGCCCGCCGAGCTGCAGAGCCACAGCTTGGAGGGGGCAGTTTCTGGCTCAGGGGGACATGGATGGGCTTTTGGCCTCCTGTCCCCATTTGGATGTGGTAATGGGAGGTTGTTCAGTCCCATGTTTAGTGGATACTGGGTCCATGGTATCCACTATCACAGAAAGCTTTTTTAAAGAACATTTTGAGCCCTGGGGACAAGAGCAACTCCGGTCTTGCCATTGGCTGCAATTGAGGGCTGCTAACGGGTTAGCCATCCCATATGTCGGCTATTTGGAGTTGGAGGTCGGACTTTGTGGAAAGTTCTTGCACACTGTGGGGTTCTGGTCGTTAAGGATCCCCCTGGAGGAGGACCCCTGCAGGTACCTGGTGTTCTGGGGATGAACATTATCCGCCGCTGCTACCAAGAGCTTTTTGCCCAACATGGGGATGCTCTTTTTGGCAACCTGAGGTGTCCACTGCCCCAGGTGTGATTGTGGGTGGCCTGCAGCAGTGCCACAAAGCTGAAGTGCAGGAGACTCCTAGTGTTTTTAAAGTGAGGACTCGTGGTAGAAAGGCTTGTTGGATTCCTGGTGGTGTTTTAGCTGTTGTTGCCACAACCTGTTCAGAGCAGTGCTCAGGTTCTGCAGTATTGTTTGAGCCATGTAACTCAGAACTCCCTGCAGGCCTCTTAGCACCCCCATCGTTGGTTAGAGTAGATCGGGGTACCGCTTACATTCCCTTAATCAACGTTGGGTCCACTACGGTGAGGCTCCACCCACGTACCCCGGTGGGCACTCTGGCTCCATCTGGAATTGTGAGTCTACCGAAGGAGGTGACTGAGGTACCATCGGGGGCAGCTCTGGTGGCTGCTCAGGCAGCATCTGCTGTACCTCAGACCCAGCTCGATCCTATAGACCTCTCGCCACTTTCCACCGAAGAACAGATGAAAGTCCGGGCCCTCCTTGAAAAATATTCCAACGTCTTTTCAGTACATGACGGTGACTTGGGCTGCACAAGCTTAATCACTCATGAGATCCCCTGGTTGATGATGCTCCAGTCCGGCAGCGCTACAGGCGCATTCCTCCGTCTGACTATGAGGCGGCCAAGGAGCATATTAACAACTTGCTTCAAGCCCAGGTGATTCGTGAGAGCAGCAGCCCCTTTGCATCCCCAATTGTGCTGATCCGAAAGAAAGACGGTAGTCTCCGCCTTTGCGTAGACTATAGACAGTTGAATAGCAGGACTAGGAAGGACGCTTTTCCACTTCCTCGTATCGAGGAATCTCTGGATTCCCTGTCAGGGGCTCGCTGGTTTTCCACGCTGGATTTGGCAGTGGTTACCATCAGGTTGCAGTGGCGAAGCAACCGCCCAAGACTGCTTTCTGCACACCATTCGGTCTTTTTGAATGGAATCGCATGCCCTTTGGTCTTTGCAACGCCCCCAGCACCTTTCAGCGGCTGATGCAGCGTATGTTCGGTGAGCAACAAGGCCAGTCTTTGCTGTTGTACCTGGATGACATCGTTGTCTTTTCCTCCACAGTCGACCAGCATTTGAGCGACTAGAGCTGGTGCTCCAGAAGCTGCAGCAGGAGGGGCTGAAGGTTAAGCTCACCAAATGCTTTTTTTCAGCGGCAGGTGCGGTACTTGGGCATGTGATTTCCGACCAAGGAGTCTCAACGGACCCTGGTAAAGTAGAGGCAGTGGCTAACTGGCAGCCCCCACCACGGTGTTCCAGCTGCGGTCATTTATTGGCTTTGCCAGCTATTACCGGCGTTTCGTGGAGGGCTTTGCTAAGCTGGCTGCACCCCTGCACCGGTTGGTGGCAGAGCTGGAGGTACCAAGGTGCGAAAAAGGTCAGAACGTGGTGTGAAGAACCACTGGACTGAGGAGTGCCAGCACAGCTTTGAGGTGTTAAAGGCTAAGCTGACTACGGCACCTGTCTTAGCATACGCTGACTTTTCTCGCCCTTTCATTTAGAGGTCGATGCCAGCAATGGGGGCCTCGGAGCGGTCCTTTCACAGGAGCACGAGGGAAAAGTGCGTCCCATAGCCTACGCTAGCCGAGGCTTGCGGCCCACTGAGAGAAACCCCATCAACTACAGCTCCATGAGGTTGGAGTTCTTGGCACTCAAATGGGCAGTGGCCGAGAAATTCAGGGAGTACCTGTTGGGGCAGAAATGTGTTGTCTACACAGACAATAACCCTCTCAGCTATCTGTCCACAGCAAAGCTTGGTGCCATGGAACAACGGTGGGCAGCCCAACTGGCAGCTTTTGACCTTGAGATAAGGTACCGCTCTGGGCGTAGTAACAGAAATGCAGACGCTTTGTCGCGGCAGGAGTGTCCAAACCCGCAGGCCTGGAAGGACAGGCTTCCAGGTAGCCCCTTGCCCCTGTCGCTGCGGCAAACACCCCAGGCAGAGGTTGTTGGAGCCACCCAAGCTTTTATGGCTGTTCTGCCCCAACACAGCTCTGCTGACATCTCTTCGCTCCAGAGAGCAGACCCTGTTCTTAAGGAACTCCTGCCTTTCTGGGAGCGACAGACTCGTCCAAATCCCGAGGAGCGTAAGCGGCTGTCTCCACCTACGCTCGCACTGCTTCGACAGTGGAACCGCTGGTCGAACAAGGTGGGATCCTGTATAGGAGAGTCTTCCGGATGATGGGGGAGAGGCAGTGCTGCAAGATCTTGCTTCCTGTTTCACTGAGGAGGACGTGTTGACAGCTGTCCATCAGCAAGCACGGCCATCAGGGTGAGACAGGACCCTTGATCTGCTGCGTCAACGCTGCTACTGGCCGGTATGTCCTCCCCAGGTGGCGGACTGGTGCAGTCGGTGTGAGCGGTGCCAGGTGGCCAAGGTCACTCGTCCTCCAGCCCGCGCCCCCATGGGGCATGTGCTGGCTTCCCGTCCAAACGAGCTTGTGGCCATGGACTTCTCTGTGCTTGAACCCACTGCTAGTGGCATTGAGAACATTCTGGTCATGACTGATGTATTTAGCAAGTACACCATGGCTGTCGCCACGTGACCAGCGTGCGACAACAGTGGCCCAGGTTCTGGTCACAGAATG
The DNA here is from genome assembly GCA_003999625.1 of Oryzias javanicus. Classification (NCBI taxonomy): domain Eukaryota; kingdom Metazoa; phylum Chordata; class Actinopteri; order Beloniformes; family Adrianichthyidae; genus Oryzias; species Oryzias javanicus. Next base: position 2,605,969 of record CM012442.1, on the reverse strand, counting down.
GTTCTCCAAATTTGGCGTCCCAGCTCGGATTCATTCTGATCAGGGCCGGAGCTTTGAAAGCGCCCTCATTCACCAGCTCTGTGACCTCTACGGAGTGGAGAAGTCTCGTACCACACCTTACCATCCAGCAGGTAACGGGCAGTGTGAGCGGTTTAATAGAACCCTGCACGATTTGCTCCGGACCCTACCAGCCTCCCGGAAGCGAGATTGGAGCACGTGCCTGCCACAGCTCCTGTATTCCTACAACACGACCCCCCACCAGTCAACGGGTGAGTCGCCCTTCTTCTTAATGTTTGGACAGGAGCCGAGGCTTCCAGTGGACTTCCTGTTGGGTCGAGTCCAGGAGCCAACAGGGGCACCGTGCACGAGTGGATTCGTGAACATCAAGCCGGCTACAACTGGCTTTTGAGGGTGCCAGGGAGAGACTTCGAGTGGCTGCTGATCGCAGGAAGCGAGACCACGATGAAGGGGTGAGAGATCCTCCTCTAACGGAAGGGCAGCTGGTGTTGGTACGAGACCTCGGGTTCCGTGGGCGGCAGAAGATTAGGGATTTATGGGATCACAGAGTGCATAAAGTTCTAAAGGCACCTGGCGAGGGGGGCTCTGTGTACACCATTGCCCCCACAGGATGATCCCTGTAAATCTCGACAGGTCCATCGGTCCCTACTCAAGGCCGTGACTCGGAGGGATCAAGGCGAGGTGGCGGTAGTCCAGCCTCCATGCCTGTCTCCCACGAGGTCCCCCCAATCACGAGAGGACCTGCCAGAGGATGGGGACTGGTTTGTAATGCAGGAGGAGCGTGCACGTGAGGCTGAGCAGGAAATAAGATCTGACTTGCAGGTTGAGCCAGTCTCCCTGAGGCTGCGGTACCTTCAACCTCTAGGGTCTCCTTACCAGTTGACCCAAGTACGAGCAGCATACCAGCACGCCGGACGTCGCAGGCCACTGCTGGACATCATTCAAATTTCACCGACTCCCTAGGGCAGCAGGTGAAGGGCTGAGCTGCTCATCAGTAGGTGTGGTCCCCACAGTCGTGTTTAGGCCTTGGTTGTAGCCTGCCCAGCGTACCATCGTCGGGGCGACGATGCATTTTGCGGGGGTGGATGTAGTAGGATGGAATCCCGCAGGTGTGGCTGGGCGACTAATTACAGGTAGTGGCCTCTAGAGGCGCTATAAAAGATTAAGCAGCCCACAGGCTGTCATGGGCAACTTCTGGCCTCTTGGACCGCCCACTTCCTGGTGTGTACTTCCGGGTTTGCCTCACAGCTCCGGATAACAAATTAAGCACTTGGATGTGACTAAGCCGCCGCGCTTTACATGCTGCCTTTTCCTTTCGGGTGACAAACAGTTTGGGACTTTCTGGTGCTCCCAGTGACCCTGGAACGGCTGCTGTTTTTAAATATATTTAACTTCGGGACAACTTCGCTGCTCGCTCGCGCCGTGTATGACAAAGGTTCTGCGGGGGCTAGCCGATGCCGATACGTCCGCCGGAGTGTCCAACGGACCCCTCGGGACACGCCCGGGCTCAGTCCCCCACCGGAACAGAACCGAGGAACACAGTGGTTTTTACTTCTGGACTTTTAACCATTTTAGCCTTGCTTTTAATGCAGTGCTTTGTGTACATTTGGAGGAGCACTGTTTTTATTGTTGATTCGAAGTGGAGCTGTTGTAGCCAACCAGCTAAGCTCCACTTCTGACTGAAAGTTTTATTTCTTTTATTATTTTATGTCTGAATTTTAATTCTGTTTTCCCCTTCCCTCAGTGCTGAGGACCCAGTCTCTTGCCCCGGTGGAGGCTTTCCCCCGTTGGAGTGTCGTGTTTGGTGAAGGGATTCACTTGTGAGTGCAGTTGTCACGTGAGTGGGGTGATTATATTTTATTTCTTTGCTTTGGGGGCCTCCACCGTACGCAACCAAAACGGGCCTCAGCTAACTGACTTTTTTCCCCCTATTTTAGTCGTGTGATTGTTTTATTTGACTTTTAATTGTGCTTTTAGAATCTTTTGTAATAAAAATTGTATTTTTTAACTCTGAGCCACGCCTCTTGCCCTTTTGTGTGCAATCCACCCATCGAACGGTCCCCGTTCCCCTTACCACTCATACCACATTTTGTTGTTGCATATGTAAATATTGTGTGTGTGAGGTACTTTAAATGCTTATATGAGTTAAAGCGTTTCCAAAAATTAAATTAGGTTTGATATTGTTTGGTTTTTTTTCGTTTTGTTTTTTTCGTTTTTTAAATTTTTGTACTTTTTACTGATCCGAAAAATGATTCGAACCGTTGTAACAATTCACTAGGATCACTAGCTAGTTACTCAAATAAGTAAACACACAAAAGAGGTTAAGCAACAAAATAGTTTCTTAATGTGGTCAAAAAGGTGAAATCAGGTGAAACCGTGACACGATCCGAACCGTGACCTTTGTGATCTGTTACACCCCTAGTAATGTGTTGACAGGTGCCAGTGGTGTCATGGAAAGATGGAAAGAATACTTTGAAGAGTTGATGAATGAAGAAAATGAGAGAGAAGAAAGAATAGAAGAGGTGACTGTTGTGGAGCAGGAAGTAACAAAGACTAGTAAAGGTGAAGTGAGAGGGGCTTTGAAGAGGATGAAGAGTGGAAAGGCTCTTGGTCCTTATGATATACCTGTGGAGGTATGGAAGTGTCTAGGAGAGATGGACGTGGAGTTTCTGACCGGGTTGTTCAACAGGATCTTAGGTGGTGAGAAGATGCCTGAGGAATGGAGGAGAAGTGTCATGGTGTCCATTTTTAAGAATAAGGGAGATGTGCAGAGTTGTGGTAACTACAGAGGAATAAAGCCGATGAGCCATACAATGAAGGTATGGGAAAGAGTAGTGGAAGCTAGACTAAGAGCAGAAGTGAACATTTGTGAACAGCAGTATGGTTTCATGCCAAGAAAGAGCACTACAGATGCAACATTTGCCTTGAGGATGCTGATAGAGAAGTACAGAGAAGGTCAGAGAGAGCTCCACTGTGTCTTTGTAGATCTGGAGAAAGATGATGACAGAGTGTCCAGAGAGGAACTATGGGATTGTATGAGGAAGTCTGGAGTGACAGAGGAGTATGTTGGAGCAGTGCAGGACATGTATGAGGGCTGTAAGACAGTGGTGAGGTGTGCTGTCGGGGTGACAGAGGAGTTCATCAGGGATCAGCTCTGAGCCCCTTCCTGTTTGCAATGGTGATGGACAGACTGACTGATGAGGTCAGACAGGAATCACCATGGACTATGATGTTTGCAGATGATATTGTGGTTTGTAGTGACAGCAGAGAAAAGGGGGAGGAGGAGCTCGAGAGGTGGAGGAGGAGCTAGAGAGGTGGAGGAGGAGCCAGAGAGGTGGAGATTTTCCCTGGAAAGGAGAGGAATGAATGTCATCCGCAGTAAGACAGAGTACATGTGTGTGACTGAGAGGAACCCAAGTGGAAGAGTGAGGTTACAGGGAGAAGAGATAAAGAAGGGGGAGGAGTTTAAATATTTAGGGTCAACAGTACAGAGTAATGGAGAGTGTGAAAGAAGTGAAGAGGAGAGTGCAGCAGGTTGGAATGGGTGGAGAAAAGTGTCAGGTGTGATGTGTGATAGAAGAGTTTCAGCACAAATGAAAGGAAAGATGTACAAGACTGTGGTGAGAGCAGCCATGTTGTTGGACTAGAAACAGTGAAGAAAAGACAGGAAGCAGAGCTGGAGGTAGCAGAGATGAAGATGCTGAGGTTCTCTTTGGGAGTGACCAGGATGGATAGGATCAGGAATGAATCCATCAGAGGGACAGCACATGTTAGAGGTTTTGGAGATAAAGTCAGAGAGGCCAGACTGAGATGGTTTGGACATGTTCAGAGGAGAGACAGTGGAGGAAGACCAAAGAGGAGGTTTATGGATGCAGAGAATGAAGACATGAAGGTGGCTGGTGTTAGAGGAGAGGATGATGAAGACAGACTTAGATGGAGGAAACTGATTCGCTGTGGCGACCCCTGAAGGGAAAAGCCCAAAGGAAACAAGAAGTGTTATGTCATACCTTTAGCAATAGGGTGTAGCTGCCGTCAAAGGCAACTCTAATTCATATTTTTGTTAGTAAATATTTTGAGTTAAAAGGGGTTAAAAACTGTTTTATAATCATTTGAAATAAATGTGATATTTTACATAAATAAATAATGATGTTAAGTTAAGCTACTATAAGTTAAAAACTTTATTTAAAAAGGGGGAACTTATTTTTTGTTCCTTGTAATTTTTGTTGCTATGGGCGGCGTTGTATAGGTTGCAACATCAGAGTGAGTCTCACATGGTCCAGTAGGGAGAGGTCTGCAAGAGTGATGCTGATGAAAGAATTCATAGAGGAATGAAGATGTTCTTCTTTTGAAAGATTTTACCCTCTTGAGTTAATGCGGCCAATGAGGTATGGATTTATTTAGTCATTTTAATTTACAGTCTGAGATTGAAGAGGTTAATTTAAGTTTCTGTATTTTATTTCATAGTTCTGACGGCGTTGTTGGGACACTGATGTGGCATGGAAAGAGCATGTGGAAGAATCTTTGTGTCCAAATAAATGTCTGTTAAAACCCAAGAACCGTTTGTGCCTTTCGTCGAGCTCAAGAGGAGTAACAATTAGAAAAGTAAAAACAAAATGCCATCAATATTTGTAAGAACTTCACAACCTTAAAGGGGCCGTACCATGATTTTCTTCAGCCTTCCAGAGTGAACTATATCCATATATATGATCATATATGACATTGGGAACACTAAAAAACGAATGATTCATGAAATATGAATAATTTTTGTGGCCCGTTTTAATACCTGGAAGTAAAACGACTCGATTTCTGAGCCTCCGCCTTTCGCTCCTTACTGGTCCCGATTCAACACGGTTTGTTACCGCAGAAGAATCCTGCGCAATGGTTACTGGAGACGCTACAGGTGCACACGCTGTAGAATCAATGTGGATCAGGTTAAAAGTTGTTTTATTGAGCCTGAATTCATCCAATCACATTTGAATGAGTTTCGGTGTCTCATCATTGGTTTTGTGGTTTGTTTTTTAAGAAAATTCTGTTGGAACTACAATAGAGATTTCAACATGACGTCACAAAAGCACCACGTGCGCATGCCGCTTGACGAGACAGAGAAGCGAGTTCTACGTTTTTCAGTGGTGTTAAAAGAAACGTTCTATAAAGTAAGCTGTTGGAACAATCATTTCCTTTTGGATAACAAGACAAATATGCTCTACATTTGTCTCACCGATCACCTCATTTCTACCGTGTTTACATCACGTGACTGTCGGGTACGGTGGCCGTTTTGGTTCAGTTGTTCCGCTCTCTGTTTCATATTCAGACTGAGGAATCTCAGGGTGAACAGAAGATCAGTGCTATTGAAAACGAAGCAAGACTACATTTAAAAAATGGGTCCGCGAGCGGTTCTGCCACAGCTCCGTGGAGAAGGCGGGGGGGTTGTTCACTGTAGTCCGGGGGCGGAGCTTACAGCACAGGCTCTTCCTAGAGGAAGCTGTTGGCATCGATCTTACGTCAGCGCATTTCCAACCGCGGGGGTAGGGGAGGGGCTTCTGCAGACTGTGCAGGTATTTATAGGATTACTCTTAAATGCATGAACGGATCCAAATACTGTTTTGGGTTTGTTATAGTGAGGAATGAACAGGAAAATGTATTTAAAACCTCAAAATTAGAATTTTCATGGTAGGGTCCTTCTAAAACTCAAGCCTATTCTTTTAGCTTATTCATCTTTAGTTACATTATGAGACAGGGCCGCAGTGACTTACTGCGAGTTCATTCTTTGATGGTGTTTAAACTGCATGTAAAATTAACTGTAGCTTACTAATTATAATAATATAAATTTTCCGCAACTGGACAGCATCATTCTTCACTTTTTTCATCCCCAGTTAATGGAGTGGTGACCAGCTGAAGGATTACTTTAAAACTTGTTCAAATCTTATAATGTTATTGCAATACAAAGCATAGAATAAGAAAAATTATGAAAGATAGATACATATCTTCAAAAAAATATAAGTTATTTCATTGTCATCAAAGTCCATTACCATTAAAATTACCAAATTTGACTTTTTTTTTTTGCTTACTGTCAATCAAAAAAAAAAAAAAGACAAATAGTAAATAAAATGTATTCTCCAACTATCTTCTCAGCTGCAGCAGAGTAACATGTAGAGATAACAGGATCTGCTGTGATTTGGATCCAGACTTTCCTGGTTACAAATCAGCTGCTTTGATCATCAACAACATTTGCACAACTTGAAATTTATGGAGATATTTATTCAACCAGTTACATAAAGGCAATATTCACAAAGGAAAGATATCAAATGCTTTAACAGAAATGTCTCAATGAAATCTGTCTGTCTAAATTTTACAAAATAAAACGTTTTTGTTTTTGATGTTGTTGCTTGTAATGTCCAGTAGGGGGCAGCGTATGATCAAAGAAGAAACAATGTTTTTGACTGAAAAGAAGACAAGGTTTTGAGGAAGATTGTCAAACATGTTCTGGAGTGTGTTAACAGAGAAATTGTGATGAAGAATACGGAGCGGTGAAAAGACTGGGTCTCTCGTGTGTTACTCAGGCTGTGCTGCAGCGTCTACTCTCAGGGGCGATCCCACAAGCGAGCGGCACGCGGGCTTTGACCTGCTCCGTTTCCGACCTGGGCCGATTCACCCGTCCTTAGACGACCTGGTTGTCCCGGGCTCCCCCAGAAAGACCATATCGATACGGAAGTGAGTGCGGACCCCCGATCAGCATAGTCCACTGCAGCTCAGAGCTCCTGAGCTCCAACCATCCTCCAGCCTCAGCCTCCATGACACTTGGATTACAGGCGCGCGCCACCACACCCGGCAGTAATATAAACCTGCAGAACTGGAGACCCAACAGCGCTCACAGGACCACGTTCTCAGGACCGCATTCTCAGGACCCAGGTCTTTTTGAGACAGCGCCCCTACTGGCTGGAGGACGAACTGCACCCTCGGGACGATTTAAGGACTCGTTTTTTTGAGACAGCGCCTCCTTGCTGCTGAGTGCCGTTTGTCTTTATTTTATTTTTTTACTAAGTGTTACAAATGTTGACTGAATATTTCTAATGGTTCTTACTGATGAATCATAGATTTATTTTAACCCTTTAGGCACCAGGGTTTTTCAGTGGAAATATAATTCAGTACATATAGATCTTGAAACATTTGGCTAGAGAATCCAAAGTGATTTCTCTTTATTGTTTTATCTAACTGCTGATAGAGAGTTGAGTCTGGTATTATCCACCCACCTAAAACTTATCAGAAGTTGAGAATATTTGGATCTTAATATAAATTCGTTTTTACATTTTGTCTTATTATGTTGCACTAATTTAACACATTCTCAATGAGAAACAAATGTATTTTATAATGAATAAAAATGGAATATAATAAATTAAAACGTGCCAGAAAATCAAATAAAAACCTAACCCAAAACATTTGAAAAATTATACAGGATCTGCTGAGGTGGGAAGAATAACTTTTATTAGAAGTTACATTAAACAGAATAAGGTACATTTATTAGGCGTTACATTAGGCTTAAAAAGACAAAACAATACTTGTAGCCACCTAACAGTTATTTTCTGTACAAGAAATCACAGCTGTATATTGGAAAGGAAAAATATATTAGAACAATTTTTCAAATTAAACATGAGATTACAAAATACTTTCAATTTGGAGAGTATCTATTTTTTTTTTCAATTCTATACCAATCCTCTGTCAAATGTATCTACTTTACTAAAAGAAATATTTTGCTCTCAGAAATGTTTTGTAACAGTTGCCATTTTTTTTTTTTTAGTTTCAGAGTTTTTAATCATGAATTTGAACCTTTATGCTATTGTCGGTTGGAAATATTTTGCAGAACAAAGCATTCACACACTGTTTCATCTGGAGATTTCCTCTTTTGAATTGTTGTATCTATCTGGAAAAGAAGATATACAAGTAAAAATGTAAAGTAAAGAGTAAATACAGTTCTACATAATACAGCAGAAATACTTATTACTCTAAAAAAGTAATATATTCAGTAATAGTAATGAATCAAGTCTTTATATTACATTACCAAATAGTAAAATACATATAAATTCATACTTGACTTTGCTCAGTAAACATTTAATTTTCCCTGGTTTTGTAATACATGTCAACTATATTTGGGTTATAATGACACAATAGTAATGAATTGCACAAAAAAAAAAAATTATAACACATGAAGATGGAAAAATACAAAAATTAAGTATGCTGTAAAATGCTGAAAGATGTAATCCTAACAAACCATCATGAATTTATTTTTGCACAAAGAACATTAATTTGGATAAAAGCTAAATAAACATCACTGTTTATGTTTCTGCAAAACATGGAAATTAATTGGTAATTTCACTTTTTATGTTTTAAGATTCATGTGATAATTTATCTAGTTGTTTATCCTTTAGCAGCGCTTGGATCATTTTTTAACTCTTACTCATACTACTCACGTGTGCAATGTGTCTCGTAAAGTCTCCAGAAATTAACATAACAAACTCCACCCTGTAGGAGGCGCTGTGTTAAAACCGCCTGGGTCCTGAGAGCGTGGTCCTGTGAGCGCTGTTGGTTCTCCAGGCCTGCAGGTACACCCTACTCCCACCCGGCGGGAATCTCTTCCACCAATCAGCTCTCTGACCAAGACGGTCGGTCTGTCACACGAGAGAAGATTCTAGAAATAAATCCTCAGTTTTTTTTATTTTTCTCATTTTAATCAAATAAAAATTTAAAAGTATAAGAAAAAACACAATCTTTAAATCTTGATTTACTTCAAAAACCTTCAGTTCATTTTTTTGTTTTCTACAAAATACATTTTTTCTAAATTGAATATTTTTTCCACTATTATCTATTTCTTAATAGAATATTTTTCATGTAAAAAAACATGAATTTTTTTGTTGTTTTTTATTTCTTTTTTTCTTTTCAATAATAACAGCTTTCGTAATAGGATTTTTATTATTTTTTGACACAAACCTGTTTGAGTCCAACTGAATAAAAGTGCACTTAATGTAGAAACAAAGACCACTTTATTGTCTCTGTTAATTCCAGGGACAATAATTCATTTACCGTCACACACACACGACTATAGATAGAAGTTCTTACCTAATATTAAAAGGTCCAACTCCATCACAAAATAAATGTAAGTACGATCTTTAGTCAAAAGGTTTTCTAATGTGTTATTTTCTAATAATAAATAGAAATAACTTTTCATTTCTTTAAAGAATCTGTTTCGTTGCAGCTCAGATTTATGCATAACGAGGTCCATGCTTGATTGACTTGCAGGTGGAGCATAATTTTCTCTTTATTAAGTCTCTTTCCTCATTTCTATTTTTAAGTTAGATGGAGTAAACTTCTGTATCCTAAAGATGATCCAGGTCTTCTGGGTTTCTGGGACTATTTATGCACAATACTAACATCTGGTGGATGTCCAGGGTCTCCTGTATGTCCGCAGGTTGTTTTCCACCACATCCGGGTCTGAAACTATCCGCTGGTTTATTGTTCACACGATCAGCTGACAATCATAAAACACAGCCGGAGGTCACCGTATTTTGATCTGTTTTATTCAATTTCCAACAGAGCTATGGCTGTCAAGATCATTTCACTGCTATGGGATCAATAACATTCTAAAAAGTTCTGTTTTTGTTTAGTTTAATAAATAAACCCCAACATACACAAGCAATTTGAAAGATCAATGTTTTGGAACTTGATGTGCATGCCTGTGACCAGGGAAGATTAGACAGATCAGGGCGTTCCTAATTACATGAAGACCACATACTGTATTTATCACTGACATAAATTTCTGTCTTCCAGTTCATGATGATGGTTCTTGCATTATTTCAGCTTCTCACAGCCTTCATCTGGGGGTTGGCTCCTGTTTGTTGATATGCGAGCTGTACACGAGTCAAGCAGTTAAGACAAGAAGATTAAAGAAGTTGAAATCACTCAGAGCAAATATTTGATAAATGTATGTACAACTCTATCAATGATCCAACAACACATTCTCACTCCCAGGTCGTCACATATTGGCATTAGGTTAAATACCCCCCGTATCACTTTTTAATGTTTTGGGTATTTCCAACTTTTTTGACGTGCTGGCTGTTCCTATTGAGTCACGGGTTCCCAACTTCCGGGCCGTGAACTAGAACCAGTCCAGTACCGCGACGCAGAGCGCACAGATACCCAAACCCGATACTAGTATCCTAATCCTTATGCAGCACTGGAGGCAGTACTAGAATACAGGATACCGTACTCGGTACTGCACCCCGAGGACCAGTCCATATCCGGTACCACATCCGTTACCACAACTCCAGGGTTGCGGACCCTTGATTTCACAAACAGTCCACACGTCGAAAAACAACAAGTTGGAGACACCCAAATAGTCAAAAAGGTTGTGGAGGAGTCCTTAACTAATTGTTAATAGGTGATGAGTTGGGGATGAGAGTGTGTTGAATCCAAACTGTAGTTACTGCACTACTGCATGTGTCTTTTTGTTGTTTTTTTACAACAAAAAGCCACACAGAACAACAAACTGTTTGAAACAAATCAACACTACAAAACAAGCGTCCTAAAGCAGCTTTCACATTTGAGGTTTCTTGGAGATTTTAAGATAAAAATCCACAGTGATGGTCCAAAGTGTGGCCAGCGTGGTGATATAGTGGTCAGCACTCACAGCAGGAAGGCCCTGCTTCAAATTCTACCTTTTGCATGTTTATATGCTCTCCTCGTGGACATGTGGGTTTTTCTGGCTTCCTCCCGCAGTCAAAAAACAGGTTTGCCGGTTACTGTCGGGAGTCAGCGCTTGTCTCCCCCTTTGGTCACTGGCGGGAACCATCTCCAGAGTACTGAATGCACTACATCTCCCAGCAACCCCAGTGTGCATTACTTGCAAGCCACTCAGCTGTCTCCAATCTGACAATCCCTCACCTGCTTCTTAAGCAGCACACAGACCACACTCTGTGTGAAGTATTGTTTGAGCCACTCTGCCTGTATTACTGAGCGTTTCTATCTGGACCTGATCTGACCCGGCTTTATCTCTGATTGCCTGCTTCAAGGCCCTGACCCTCGCCTGGACTCAGACAACTCTACTCTCTTATTGGGTGGTCCCATACTTGTGATTGACCTCTGCCTGTCTGACCCTGATTTATCTTTGTGGACTTTTAGCTGTGCTTAGTTCCTGTCTGAACTAGTAAACCTGCTGGAGTGGAACCAGAATGTCTGCCCGGTTGCAGCGGTTACAATAATTGGTGCCTCTTAAGTTTTCTTGAGGTGTGTGTGATCCTGGTTGACTTGTCTCTTTAGGATGTAGCTCACCTTCACTCAACAAAGCTGGGATAGGACACCTGCAACTCTGTGAAATCAAAAGGGATGCCAACAGCTTCTGAGCTGATGGTAAATGGTGTATTTACCCTCCTTCAAGGGCCCAAAGCGCTTCACAGTCACAGTCCCATTCACACACTGGTGGTGGCTCCGCTGCCAAACACTGGCACCAACCTCCCACCAGAGGCAATTTAGGGTTCAGTGTCTTGCCCAAAGACACTTCAACACATGGGCGGGCAAGGAATTGAACCCACGATTTTCTGTTCCTGGGACGACTGCCCTACCACTGCACCACGGCCGCCTGATGCTACATGTCGCAGGAGCAGCATTCAAGCAATAAAGGCGAACAAGATTCGTTTTTAAAATCAAGCAAACCTGAGCAATTCCTTCAGAATGATGTCATCTTACAGTGTAGAAACGGATGAGCCGAAGACTGTTTGCTTGGAGCTTCATTTATTATACTGATATCACCAGGTGTCCCCGTTCTGACACCAACACTTTTCAATAGCAATAAAATCAAGTAATAAAACATCAAGATCCTCAGTGGATGACTAACATGAGCAGACAGATGCCCTGTTTGCTTTAATAAAATGAGAAAGTATCAGTTGGAGGATCAATAGTGCGTTCTGACGTGCGGATGATTTCATGGGAGCAAACAGCAAACATCTCTCAAAGATGATTAGGTCTCATTAGGGAAGTCACAGCCCGTAAATTCAGGAAGTCAACAGACTAACGTTGCTTGAAAATTTGACCACATACTGCGAGTGTTTACACGGTAAATAATCGCAGCGATGAAGACGCGCTGAGGGGTCGATATGTGAGAAAGTACAAAAGCAGCTGGGAGCCTCCTGACGGGCAGTCTGCAGCTCTGCAGTGCTGTTGAAGAAGGCATCAGAGCAGGTAAGGTGCTGCTTCTGTGTGTGGAACGCTTACTGGTGGGATCATGCAGAGCTTGAACTCATAAAGTTAAAGAGATCTCTGAACTGGAATTGAAAAATGTGGCTGTGGTGGATGGACGTGTGTGCTTTGATCTGTCCCCTGGAGCTCTAAATTATTTGCCATAATGTTTAATTTTCTTTTTCAGTCCATAAGAACCCAGATCTATTTTTCCTAAAAGGGAAAATTAAGTGGAATGCAGCACAGGTCCAGTGCTACTTATGGGTTAATTTCATGAATAGCAATCTCTAATTGTCCCTTAGATGTGAAAGTGTGTAAGTAAGTAAGTAAGAAACCTTTATTAGTCCCACGGTGGGGAAATTGCAAATTTCGAGTGTGTGGCCCTAAAATGGACTGGCGGACCATTCAGGATTTAGCCTGCCTTTGCCGACAGATAGGCTCCAGCAACCCTACGACCCTGAGAGGGGCTGAAGATTGATGGATGATTGGATGGCTATCATAAAAAAACTTAAGTGAGCAGTAGAACTAAGTGCAGAAGTTTGTCTCCTCAGGAAATCCTCTCCCTCTCAAATCACACGATGCCATCCATCCGAGTTCCTCAGGCTTTCCTGCTGCTGGCTTTCCTGCATCTCGCGACGTCCCTTCCCGCCAGGTAAACTAACGAGGTTACAGTTCATCATCAGGCATGACAGCATTTGTGGAGAAACGTGACGACTCCAGGGTCATTTAAAAATGTGAGGTAGACAAGGATGTATGTTAGATTAATATCACTTTAATTTAAATGCAAGAGTTATTAGATGAAACTTTCTTAATTCTTGACTCTCAGTCAAAGGAGAGAAGCCTCTTTGTATTATTAATTATTATTATTATTAATACCTCAAAGGTAGGATTTTATAAAAAGAAATGCTACCGTAAAAAATTTTATTGATTTTTATTATTTTCCAGTTTCTTGTCTGGTTGCTGATTTTTTGCTTTTTGCCAGGCCACAGTTAAAAATAAGAATATTGTTCTTGTTTGGAAAAGTAAAGGTTAAATGCATTTTTAAAAATGTCCCCAGTTAGTGTTCTCAGCTAGGACTCGACGGGAATTGTGGCGTGATAATCAGTGATAACGGGTTTGTCACGGTTCTCAGACTCATTTTACCTCCATTTGTAACTCCCTCCATTTGTGCCAAAAATATGTTTTTACGTCCGCTGTCTGCATCTTTGGTCCATTGTCTATGTCCATTATAACGTTTGTTCATGTCTATGTACTACTAAGCAATATCCTCTGCGTGTCCTGTGAAACGACAGGAGCTAATGTCGCTAAAGCTAATGATGGTTAAGATGTGTGCTTTAAATCCACTTTCCACATAACCCGATTAGTCGACTAATCGGAAAAAATAATCGGTGATTAGTCGATTATTAAAATAATCGTTTGTAGCAGCCCCTACTTAGTAGTACATAAACAAATAATTCAGTAGACGTAGACAATGGACCAAAGATATAGAGTGGATGCAAAAACCTATTTTTAAAACCATATACAGCCCTGGCTGCATGCATTGAGAAAATTACGTGCAAATAGTCTCTTTCTAAAAAAGAGAAAAGGTTGGAACTCATTCATATGGTCTGGGGATGGGGGTGTCAGCTTTCCTGCCCGAAAAGTTTCCTTCCATCAAGCCCGGTTAATGTCACGCCCCCAAGAGCTACATACTCCACTGTGATTGGTTGGTTTGTCAGCTCTGCACACAGTAATATAAAAGTGCTGTTGTCGTTGAAGGAAAACTACTCTTTTTCTTCTTCTTTTCATGCTTGTGGCGTGTCTCACAGGGATGAGGACGAAGCGCGTTTTTTGACAAATGGATGCTTTCTCATTTACCAGAGGATTCTGGTTCCTGCAGAACTCTGAGCCACACCAAATCAATGGGAATTAGTGACTCTTTTTGGACATTTAGAGCCAATAATATTTTATTATTTCACCCTGAAGAACCCACAGGGTCAAATTTGGTCACCATTGGTTTTTTTTTTGTAAGAAAATATCAGAAAGCTTTAATTTGGAAGAAAAACAGTGAAAAGTGAGACTGTATGTGGAAGCATGCAGGTCATGCGTTCTTTTTCTCTGCTTGTTTTTCAGGCAGCTTCTGTCCTTTGGTTTAGATCGCAGGAGGCAGCTGGGAGACATCGAGTTCTCCAACCGGTATGCTGAGTTTCTACGTTCTAAAGCCAAGCACAGCTCCATCTGCGCCTTCCTGCGTCGCATGCAGGGAGTCAAAAAGAGGTGCGGGACACGACACTAAACATTTCAGTCCAAACAACAAACACAAGAATTAGACAGTAAAGTTAAAGTATGTAAGACATTTATCTCTAAGAAAGAAACTTGAGATCACTTTAAAGACCCACTCAAATGAGAACGGTGTTATTTAACCTGTTCTTGTGGCATTTTACGGACAAATATCAAGAAAATTTAGATTAAAATTGCATTTCTAAATTTATTTATTCAAATTGTTGTGAATCAGGAGCAGACAATAACTGCTGTTGAAAAAAAAGATTATATTTGTGACACAAAAAAATATGCTGGGCAGGCTACATCTCCCCGCTCTGCAACATTCTGACCCATCCACTTGAAGACGAATAGATCCATGAACGTCTTTGTTTTCCTCATCTGAACTGGAATGAGGGGCTGTAAGCTAGCAGGAGAGTGCACAAAGGGATGATGGGAAATGGGAGCTGTCCTGCCCACAGCTGTACAATGAACTCCTGCCGCTCTGCAAAAACTTTCAGAAAATGACAATTTTTTTCTTTTTTTTTTGCTAAAAACAGCATTAAAAACCACTGGGACCGCTCTGAAAATACATCAAAAAATGATCAGAATGGGACTTTAACATCCTTTTTTTGCTTTAGTGTTGAAACATTTTCAAAAGAGTCAAACATTTCCAGCACACAGGGCAATAGAAATGAGAATATAACCCACATTTACTTGAGTCTGATGCTTTTTTAATTCATTTTCATGATGGACTTATTACCTCTGCCCCATTTAACACCACCAATGAAACTATTTTAACCAAATATCTCTCTTTGTAAAACAATAGATGGATGAAATAATTGGCAAAAGGAACCAAAGCTGAGCGATAAAAACAAAAAGAAACATAAAAAAGATACATCAATTGCCTCAGAATCTTTTCCAAATATCTTTATAGTTCATATAGTTCATGTTGTCGGAGCATCTGTTGTTTCACAGTTTTTTAAAATGGAGTGTTCTTTCAAAATGTCGGAGTCTTATCGATTTCTCAAGATTACTCTCTAATCTGATACTTTGCACTGAAACATTATTTCCTTCATCAGCTCACACCTGACCTCACACTGACCTCATGAAAACCTCCTTCTCCACAGTGGCGTCGGCGGTGACGTGGAGAAGGTGAACTCGCTGCTGAAACAGTACATGTGTCCCTCAGTCTACAACAACTGGCCCACAGACCTGTAGCAGCCGGAGGAAGAGGCGGACGTTTTCTGACAGGATGAAGATGCTTTCAAATCAACCTCTGTACATTCAATTGATGTCATATTTTCATGTATTTGTTATTAAAACAGAATATGTCACGAGGAGTTTCACCGTGGTCTGCGTGTATGGTACGTTGGAACATTCAGACACACAGACCATTTACATCTGTCAAAGGAAACCAAAGAGCAGCAACTCCAGAATCTAATTTAAAATCGAGCTTCTTTCATAATTTGGTCTGGAGGTGACATAATGAAATTTGTTGGTGCTCTTTGGAAACAGTCATGGAAGGAGCTGCAAACATGACAGGAAAAACGATAATGCAAGTTTAACTGCTGCATGCTGACGTTGTGTGCTAAATGCTACACAGCAGCTGATGAAAGAAAGACCAGCTGTTCACTAATCTGAT
This sequence comes from Oryzias javanicus, assembly GCA_003999625.1. Lineage (NCBI taxonomy): Eukaryota > Metazoa > Chordata > Actinopteri > Beloniformes > Adrianichthyidae > Oryzias > Oryzias javanicus. The sequence continues at coordinate 2,589,846 of CM012442.1, read as the reverse complement.
TCATGGTGATCAGTGACCCTTCAATAAGCTTCATTATCACCGGGCTTCAAATCCACCTGATGTGTGATCATTGGACTACAGTTTTACTAAAGTCAGATGGAGGAGATTTCATAGGAACTGAATCATTTAGGCGGTCTCCAGAAGCTGCAGACTGTGGGGTGAACACCACCTGGACCTGCTGCAGACTGTGAGGTGAACACCTACTGGACCTGCAGCAGACTGTGGGGTGAACACCACCTGGACCTGCTGCAGACTGTGGGGTGAACACCACCTGGACCTGCTGCAGACTGTGGGGTGAACACCACCTGGACCTGCAGCAGACTGTGAGGTGAACACCACCTGGACCTGCAGCAGACTGTGAGGTGAACACCACCTGGACCTGCAGCAGACTGTGAGGTGAACACCACCTGGACCTGCAGCCTGGTCTCTGCTCAGTCTCTGGTGCAGGCAGGCTGGAGGGGAAGGCATCGCAGAACCTGGAACTTCCTGATGTTGTTGGAGATGATACATCAACACTAAGATCCAGAATCCTTATAGAGTGGGAGTTGGAGAAGGGAGGTAAATGTGACGCTCTAAGGCAAGGGTGTCAAACTCAATCTCATAAAGGGGCCAAAATCCAAAACACACCTTAGGTCGCAGACCGAACAGGATAAACATTTATTGAATAATCTAAAACTAAATCTTTAAAACCGTAACTTTTTAACATAATTAGGAACTAGATCTATACTTGTAGTAATGCTAGTGTGAATGCTGGAAGCTGAATTTGGCCACTGAAGATGCTAGTGCTGATAGATGAAGATTCTAAAAATATTGAAGCTGAAAATGATGAATTTTATAGCGAAAATTATTGAAGCTAGTAGCTGAAAAGGCTAAACCTCATAGCCAGCTAAAAGGTTAGCTAAATGCCAATTAGCTTAAAGAATTAAAAAAAAAAAACTTAGGTTAGCCAAAACAGCTAATATGTAGCTTAAATATTAGCTAAAGTTCAACATAGCCTACAGAAATCCTAGTAAATACCAAAATAGTAACATAACATAGTTATGAATAATAATAAGGCAGGAATATTATTCAAGAATAAACGTAAACCTTAAATAACTTTCAATATTTTATTGTCCATAAAAAAACTTTTTGTCAAAATTATTCAAGTTAATTATCGCGAGACAACATCGTGCCATTAATAACAATAAAATAAAAAGATTTGTAAGGCCGAGTACGATTGCCTGGAGGGCCGGATCTTGCACTTTCATTTTTTTTTAAAGCCCCTCCATTACTGCTTTTTTAAATCTCTCAGTAAGTTTCTCCCTCTTGCTAACTTGTTGTTGTGGGAATAATCCAATGCTGCAGAAGGACGGGGGATGATGAGGATTTCACAAGAGAAGTCTGAAGTCAATTCAATTTTTGTGTTTGCCAATTCAATTCTCTTTTGATTTTGGTTCATTTTGAAGGACCTGATTCACTGAACTAAATGGAGCCCGGACATCTTTATTCCAAACTTCTATCAGTGTGACTCAGAGATAAATACCTGATACTGAACAGTGCAGGTGAAGTTTTACAGATTCCTGGAATTTCTACAAGATAATCAAGTGTAAATTAAATGTGCGTAAAAACAAACAAGTAAACAAGAATGATTTTTAAATCCATTCACATTTTAGTTTGATAAAGTTCCCACTGTTGTTATTCCACAGAAGAATAATTTTAACACGCTGTTTGGCCACTGAATTCAACGTGTTTCCACACATTGGACTGGATTGATGGTTGATCAGTTTTACTGCATCACATGAGTGTTGTCTGCTGTGATGGTACTTAGTCGTTTTTACCTTATTGTAAAATAAACCTACAAGGTCTGAATCCTTATGATAAATAACATAAAATAAAAACAGTAAAGGTTAATTCAATTCAGACTCAGACACGTCAGTCTGGTTGGACTGTAAGAATAGAAATTGATTCGTCAATTAATCGTTACACCCCTACATTTCAAGGATTTTTCAATGTTTGTTCATTAAATACTTGAATAGTAATTATGTGAGAAATATTTTAAGTTTTCAGCTCTGGGCCTCGTTGAGGTAGTCCTCTGCTAGCCTCCCTGAGCTGGCTGATGAAGTGACTAAAACTACGTTTGAAAAATTAAAAAGTATTCTTTTTGAATCTCATAAAGGCATTATATGTGTGTAAAAGGCATTAAATATATGTAGAATAAACTATTTTTATAAAGATGAGAGGGCAGGGGTCCCCTGGGAGCCCCAAACTCTACCTTGCAGTAGTGGAGACTCTATAGGTGGAGAGAAGACGCTGACATGCTCGTCGCTTGTGGAGAAACGCTTTAACCCTCTCTTATGGGGTCCAGAATGATGACCCCACCTCCCATGACAGCGGTGGACAGGATTTAATGTCTGCCAGAGACACCAGGAAAGAAAAAAGTTCAGTGCGGTGTCCTGTGAGGTCCAGAGGACCCCACATTTACTGTAAACATGTTTAGGATAGCACAGGGGTTAAGAGTGAGCATGTCATGACTCAACTTAACAACATCACCTGGATAAATGACAACCTTCAGCAACTTAGTCATTATCATGTTTGTCATCGTTGACCTCTTGACCTTTTAAGGTCTTGCCCTCCAACAAACATTGAAGATTCTTTGTCTTTGTCTCCTACCTTTAACTGCTACAGTTACAAATTAATCTCTTGGAATATGTGCATTTTCCTTTTTTCTCTTTTGTCACTATACTGTAGCTGAATTATCTGTTCTGTCCTTTAACAGATGTTCTAGTGGTTTCATCCAGTTTCTCTGGTCAAGACCCTTCTGATCCGAGAGAGAAAGGGAGGACTGGACTGTTGTTCAGAGACCAAAGTCATGTTTTCTGATGAAAGAAAAGTGTTTCTTTCATTTAGGAGTCAAGGTCCAAGAGTTTGGAGGAAGACTAGCGACGAGTGCTGGAGGTCCAGAGTGATATTTTTACAGTCAGTCATGGTTTGGGCTGCAGTGTTCAGTGCTGGTGTTGGTAAACTGCTTTCTTCAATCCAAAATTACTGCAACAGTCTAGCAGAATGTTCTAGAGCAGTGTTTCTTAAGCATAGGGCCGCGGCCCAATCTCGGTCCGCGAGCGCCCTCTAGTGGGCCGCGAAAAAAAATCTGTGCTAAACCTGAGGGCCGCGAGGGCTGCGGGACCTGAATACAGCCTCCCACTTGGTGGCAGTAAGCGTCACGCCGGGTTCACACTGACCCGAAAGCACCACGAAGCAGACCGTGCGCGGCTTCCCCCCTGCTCTGTGGTTTACAGACCAGACGCGCATTTTTCCGCGGCGGTCCACAGGGGCTTCAGCGAGAGATTTTGTTGTTTTTGCCATCATACAACCTAAAGATATTACCGCGTGTTTCTGCTAAGAGGAACTCCTGTTTTACACCCAAAATCCAGCCCCGCCCACCCGCTCCGGAGCCGGCTCACTGTGTGCGCGCGTCCCTGTCTGTTTTGTTTGTGTCTGTGCGCACGCGCTCGCATGTGTGTGCGTGAGTAAATTCATAAACTAAAACTTTTACCCATGTCTCTGTTCTCTGCCTCTCTGTTGTTGTTTACTCCTGAACCCCGCAGTGGAGTCTGCTCACTACGTTGATCTGTATGTGTCTGTGCTCGTGCACGCACGTGCGTGTTGTGATTGTATGTATACAGTTTGTTTAGATACAAAAACATGATTACTTTTGTCAATCGCGGCATTTTATTGTAAAAAATTGGTTATATTTTAAAAAGGCTGATGTTATTCCCACGTATTTACACGCGACCAGCATAAAAAATGATAGAAATTCATATTGAACACATGGAATACCTGCAGCCAAGATCTCATTGCTGCAATGTTGCACATATTCTAAGTGTGTCCAAGGCTGGATGTTTTTGTTGGACGCACGTATTTAAAATTCAACTTAAAGTTAAATTCCCATTAAATGTCCCGCTCCTAAATGTGTAAATGTGTTCTCCACATTTCACCCCTCCCCTGGTGGAACCGTGAGCTGCAGAGACAGCCGACCTCAGGCACCAGAGAACCAGAATCCTAACCTTAACCCCTTTCTCTGGGTCTGAACGACTAAGAACAAAGTTTAGCACTGGACGCATGATTTTCCAAAATTACGTGTGAATACACACTTTATTTTAAAAATAAACCCTATTTTCTTTGTAACTTTATGTAACTTTCTGCAGAATTGATGCAGAACGCTCGCGGTCGCGCTCAAACTAAAGCAGACGCCGAAATGATCCGCTGCACGGTGCGAGTCCTCCGCAGAGGACCGCACCGCTCCACGCCTGGTGTGAACGCGCGCATAGGTTAACATGGGCGCCAAATAGAAGCGGCCTCTGTTCTACGTTGTGGCGATGAGTCAATAGTATGCGACTATCAGCCCCTCATCATATTTTCTTTATTCCGGGCTCTTTGCCTCAGTTCATGTTTAGTTTTTTTTTTTTTTTAAACAGACTGTTGTGACTGTAGTTGTTAATTTGTCACAGATTTGGAGAGAAATATCTAGTACTAAATTAAAGTTCATCAGCAGGTTATAAAATAATCTTTTAATTAGCATTTTATTTAAATGTCATTTACAGTTTGTTTCATTTGAAACTTATTTGAAGTGTTCTTGTTTTATTACAACACAATTTTATTGATCAAAATGCCTTATAGATATTTTTGGAATTCTATTTGTGTTGAGGTTGACCACTGTGTTTTTTACCTGTTCAGTTGAATATAAATGTCTGAGATGATCACGTTGTATCATTTTCCCCACAAGATTTTTACTTTGATAAACCATAAATCGATTTAATTATCAAATACAAATCAAACAAGATGTGGATCAATTTACATTAACATGTTTATATTTGAATGGGCCTCGAATCACTTTGTACCGGGAAAATTGGGCCCCAGGGTCAAAAAGGTTAAGAACCTCTGTTCTAGAGGACTTCATGATTCCCACTGCTCAATATCTAGATTGGGATCCAGATTTCATTTTCCAGCAGGACCTGGACACCGAGCAGACCATTGAAAGACTGAAGATAGACATGTCATTTACAAAATACTTGATTTTGACTGATTTGATTCATAATATCTGTCTTTTTACAAAAAATTGGGAAGTAATTGTCAATTTTTCCACAGGATTCTGATTTTTTAATATAGTTTTTGTACAAATGTATGTATACACATACAAAAAAAATTAAAATAATTAAACAGAAGGCCCTGAATCAATTTTTGTGAAAGTTTAAGGTTTTTGAGTGGAATTATTGAAATGAAGACACTTTTCCATGATATTTTGTAAAATTTTGATTGTCATGTTTTGGTGTCATGTCACCCATCGAAAACGCTTTACCTGCAGTTCAAAATAATTTTCCACATTCTCGGTACCAGACAGCAGTGATTTGTCCAAGTTGGCCTGAGTCAAGTTTTAGAGGAACTGCTGTCACCAATCATGAGAGAGCTTGTTTGAAGTCCAAACCCCTCCCACTTAACACAGCTAGGGAGAATCTGTCAATCAAACGTTGGCGGTGGGGCCAGCAGGCACCACATGCTTTTACTGAGGCATCTGATTGGTCAGTTCATAACTTAAATAACTTGCAATTAAAAAAAATGTATATCTTAGATGCTCAGAAAAATTTACCGGGAGCAAGAATGGTTATTCTGACAAATAGAATGGAGTAATAACTATTTCTCACTAGAAGTCTATGGGATTTGGATTTCTTGGAGCCAGCAGGTACTTCTTGTTTGGAACACAAGGGGGGAGGAGTCCCGCTGTCCAGTGAATATACAGCCATTGCTGTGTACTTTGTGTGGGAACTGAGTGAAGAAGGAAACAGGGTCACATTTTTCCAAAAACCCCAGACTTGTTAGGACTCTGAGGCAGATGGTCAACATTCCTCTCCATTGCTGTCGTCATTTTGCTTCATATCATTGTAGCATGATACTGAAAGTACATGAAAGTACCAAGAAATGCACAAAATAAAAACATTCTTTGGTTGTTCGAGTGAGTTTTCTTTTAGATTCTCTTTGTTTTTATTCCTATTTGCTTTCACTTTAAAGCCCTGGGTGCTGTTTATGAGTTTTTATTGTAGGCGTGTCCCATGAAGGGCAAAGGACCAAAGAGGTGATGGCAGGACAAAATATGACAGAATTGTAATGTGCCTCCCATCAAACCCTTGAAATAAAATCTAATCAGCTAAGATGATGAAGTATATGACTTCTCAGCAAACAAGTGTCCATGTACGGTTTTTATGATGGGTGAAAGTCCACTGCAGCTGTAACACGATCAGAGAAGCAGAGCGCAAACAACACTCGAACACAGAACAGAGATGGACAGCACGTCGCGATTCTCTTTGCTCACAGTCTTCAGTTTGTGGTTCTTGATTTTGTCTTTCAAATCCACTGAGGCCGCTGACAGTAAGTTCCTTTTTTTTGCCTTTCCTGAAGCTGTGTGTTCAGAAACCTACTGATGTATCTTCCAATGAATGATGAGTAAGGGACAAATAGAATAAGATTTTCTTTATGTTTATTTGTACAAAAAAAACAAGGAACAAGGAAAAGACAGAGTTTAATAATCCAAATATGCAGAGTCATTGAGTTAAAAAATTAATGAAAAATGAAGGATATTAAAAAAAAAAGGTAAGGATTAATTGTCAAGAACATGTTCTATTGAGAGCTAGAAGGAGTAAAGCTTTTGTCATGGCTGCCATTGTGTGTGTATACAGGCTGTCTGCAGGTGAAAAATGGTCAAACCTGTATGGGGCACACAGGTGGCCCACATGAAATATTTAAATTACAGATCACCCTGTGATGTGATAGAGAGAAATGTTCATGACATTTGGTTAAGGACCCCTCCATATCACTTTATGAACTTTTGGGTGTTCCCAAGTCATCTTTTTTCGACTAACTTGCTGTTCCCATTAAGTCATGGGTCCCAAACCTCTGAGCTGTGAACCAGAACTAGTCCAGTATCACCACTACCGGTACCCTAACCCTACACTGGACCCAAACCGGTGACAGACAAGGTACCGGGTGTGAACCGGACACGGGATTAGACAAACAGTTACTGGGTTAAGGTTAAGGTAGCGTAACTGGACGCATCACGAGGAGCAGTGAGCGTCCCTTACCGCATCCAGTACCTAGTCCCGAAGGTTGCAGACTCTTGATTTTATGAACAGCCAAACTACGAGTTGGGAACACCTGAAACGTCAAAAAGTGACGGGGAGGGGACCTTTATCAAACGTCAATGTGTGACAACTTGGGCATGAAAATTTGCTGGTTTTTCTTTGGGCATGCTGGGAGCGTCAGGTCGGGGTAAACACTTGAACAGCCCACAGGGGTAAGAGAGAAGCAGGTGAGACACAGGTGTGTCACACAGGTTTTTAATTTTTTCAACCCTCCGCCCAGTCTCTCCTCGACAGCTCAAGGGGCTGGTTATGCTGCGTTTACACCAAATGCAATTTGCAATTTTCTTTGTTCGTACGTGTGGCCAATTTGCTGCTTAATGGCAGTCCAAAAATATGTTTAGAACCCTGATGCCCCAGACACATGTGGGAGGAGCTACAATAAAATGTTTGTAGCCTGATCACAACATGTGTGTATTTTTTTAATTACCAATGCACAGAAGACAGTGAGGATGTTGAGACATCAAGTTTATTTATTGTAAAGAGCTCTACAAAAGTATAGCTAACCATGTGTCCATGTCTGGGTTCACGAGATCATTCAGAGACTCTCCCAGCACGCCGAGGTCCAACATCTAATCCAGGAGCTGCTTCTGAATGACAGTAGCTTTCAACAGTACTTCCATGTCTCTGTGACCCTGTTTGATAACTTGCTGTACCCCCCGCATGAGTCCAAAGAGGCAAAAATATGAAGATCATAAAATGAGAGGACCTTTTTATTATTGTCTGATACAAATGGTTAAAATATTATAAAGCTGATCAAAGCCAAATCCCTGATTGGTTCACACAATGCGTCGTCTTCTGCAAAGTTTGGATTTTTTTAACTCTGGACGCATCGCCATGCCAAATAACAAGACATATTTGTGTTTTTGTTTGTTGGCTATAATGACATTCTTTACACTGCTAGTTTTTTTTTATGAAATGATGTTGGCTGAACTTTGGGGAAAAAGGCTGCGACTGCTTAGCAACTATCTCAGGATTTTTAGCCTCCATGGGGGAGTAGAGTCTGTAGAAGGCTGTTTATCCAACATTCTTCACATCTGTTGTAGGTGCTTATGTGCAGGTGATGCTTCATATTTTATTGATTGTTTTCCTCCTTCTTTGGAACAGCAAATCAAAAACAGAGCAGTCTAAATTAACAGTTCGTTCAGCTTCTTTAACCTTTTAACACCGGAGCTGCAGAGTTCATGTTCTTTGATTTACTGTTATTTTTCAACCATTAACACAATTAACATCATTCCAGCAGATTCTGATAGAGAAAAGGGACATGAGACGCGCTAATCTCCTTCAGGATCTGCTGGAATCACGTTGATTGCGTTAATGGTTGAAAAATAACAGCATGTTAAAGGTTTTTTGTTTCAGCATCACCTCAGGGGTTGAAGGGTTAAATATGTTGTTCTGCTGCTGCCTCAACCAATGACTGAAGACTTTTTTCCTTTTCTTTTGGAAGTATTTTAACATCTGTCTAAATGCACGATTATACAATAATAGCTTTCATGAGCCAGGAGGATTTTGTAGATCAGTAACAGGTTGATTTCCTGCTTCTTGTTGAAAAACAAATTGTAAATATTGAACATCTTTCATTCTTTAGATTTCTTCCTATTGCAGATAAACTAAATGTGTCTGGTATGACCATACCTTTACACAGAAGTGTGTCATCATGCTCTAATCTGCGCTTTAGCTCAAACTCATCTACATGTCACGTCTGAGACTCCTTTGGGGAAACTTTCCAAATGACAAAGAACTGAAAGCTGTAAATAGAGTTTAGATAAACACTAAAAATGGAAGAGTAGTTGTTTCTTCACAGTCTCATTCAACTCATCTTGAATTCTCTTTGTCTCCCTTGTTTCTTGACCAGTTTCTTTTTTATAAAAGTGCTAATGTTTTTTATTTGAATGACACTTTTGTGAAGAGTTTGCTTCAGCTGGAATTTTACCATAAGTTGCTTTCCTGAAAAAAACGTCACAGTCTAAGATTTCAGGCAAATGATTGTATAATTGCAAGCGCAGGAAGCAGTGTTCTGACTTACAACAATAAAAGCATTATTCCTGTCATTAATTATCTTCAGAGTTTCTGCATCATAACAGGAAAACATGGAACTCTGAGAGGAATTTTCTCTTTCAGGACAGGTGAAGATGTGTCAATCTGTGACAAAGATAATGTCCTCTCTCCCAACAGTTTGTTCAGCTCCAACAAGCATCTCGTTTCCAGAAAACAACAAAGTGGATGATGTTGTGACAACTATCACTGTCGAGCCAGGAGTGACTCTCGCCTTTAATCTACCCCCTGCAAACCCGGATAACCCATTTAGACTGGATGGAAACCAGTTGAGAGCTGTTAGAGTTCTGGACTATGAGGTACTGTTTCTAAATGTTTGAAGTGAAGCTACAAACACTCCGCAAAAAGTCATATTTCTCTGTTTTTGTTTTTATCTATTTCAGACAGTCAAGAACTATGTAGTCCAGATTTCATGCACAGAGACAGAAACAGGTCTTACGGTAAGACGGCTGTATGAAGCAATTGTTTTTCCCATCTGGTGTTAATAACTAGCTCTAAAATACATTTATATAAGTCTAACAAATGTACAATGTTCACAATATATTCCAATACATTTCTAGAAAAAATAATGAAAAGAAAAGAAAAAAACACTTATTTGGAAATAAATAAAACATCACTAAAATAAAACGATAAAAATCATTTTGGAAACAAAATGGCAAAAACCAACCTTTGAAAAGAAATAAAAATAGATGTAAACCATAAAACAACAATTTCTTGACAAAAATACCTAAGTCTAAATTAAGAAGCTAACATTATTTTTATATCAACTAACTTAAAATATTGGGAGACTGCAAAGGACAACTCACCAGCACAAACCGCTCACTCTAACTGAGGAGGGAAGGGGCTGTTGCACGTGGTGAAGGGAGGGTGTCGCATTAATAACCTTCCCTGCACAACAAATAACAAGGTGGAACTAAAATTACTACAACAATTGAAATTATATATATATATATATATATATATATTATATATATATATAATATATATATATATATTATATATATATATATAATATATATATATATATATAATATAGTACATACAATGTGCAGTATTAACCCAAAATAAAATCTGTTCAAAATTAAATACTCACTGGAAAGAGAATGTTCATTTAAAAAAAACTCAAGTTAGAGTTGCAAAGTTTTGTGTTGTTTTTCTTTATATGTGTTGAGGAAAAAGCTTAAAATGTATAGAGTTAAAATCGGAATTGTTAATAACTAGTTTTTTACAATGTATTTTGTAAATTTTATCTGGAAGGGTTAAATCACAGCATATACATACTACACCAGGGGTGGGCAATTGTTTTGACTCGTGGGCCACAAAGGGTTCTAAAATTTGGCATAAGGGCCGGACAAGGAGCAGATGGAAGGAGAGATTGGGTAATCAACCTCATAAACTAACTAAAACTAACTAAAAAAATAATATGGAATTTAGAGAAAAACATGCTTTAATTTGGATTCAAATTCACATATTTTAATTTAAAAAAAGAAAATTTGGGAGTTTTCATTTCTAAATTTTGATTTTTGTTCTCTTTTGGGTGATCCATGGGTTGATGTTCTTCAGAGGAAAATGTGAACTCAAAGAAATGCTGCATTTATGTGGTGTAGGAATAATCTGAAAGATCAACATCTGACTCAGAAAGGAACACACACGAACGTCAGAGAAACAACACCATTCATGGAAAGAAACCAGAAATATAATGAAAATAAGACAATAATTAGGATTTTTGATTCAATGTATTTTAATTTGGAGGGCCACATTAAGTATCTTAAGGGGCCGCATGTGGCCCCTGGGCCGTAGTTTGCCCACCCCTGTACTACACAAATATACGAATAAAAACATGTTTACATTAGTTATGGATTGTGTGCATAATCCTACATAGTAGTAGATAATAAATTAAATGAAGCCAAAAACAACCTAAAAATCAATTTGGTAGCACAAAGAGCCGCTGTTTTCATTGAGCCAATGTAAAAGAACTGAATCTCTGAGAAGAGACAGAATTCCATCACTACTGTGGAGAGAAACAAGGAAATATGGTTGTTTACTTTATCTGAACGTTTTTTAAGTATTCTAAAAAAAAGAAAAAAGAATAAAACTTGGCAAAGATCATGTTAGTGGTATTCACAAGACTGCACACATGTATCCTAACTTTTAGAAATGAAGGTATTAGATAATCAGTGAAGTTTAGGTGGACCTCCTACAGGCATTCTAGGGGTAATAGGTATCACTGGTTCACCCCGGGGGTGCCCATTTGCCTGCAGTCAGTAAAGAACCAGTACTTTCATTTTACTAATGACTGGATTGTGGCGTGAGCAGCTTACACTATCCTTACAAATACTTCACGACACACTTACCACACAGTAATAAAGTGTCTTGTGTCATCTTTGAAGCTCCAACTTTCCTTCGTTGTCCTTGTGGAAAACGTGAATGACAACCCTCCAGTGTTTGACCAGAATCTGTATCAAGCTGAGATCACTGAGGTAGGAGGAGCATGAAGACACAACCCACTGGGAACCTTTATACGGTGCCAGCAGCGACCTCTGCCTCACACTTCTTCTTCTTTTCAGCTGTCCCCCATAGGCTTCACTGTGGGGCGTTTTGCTGCCACAGACCTGGACCAGCACCCGAGGCTCTACTACACCCTGACATCTGAACTTGTACGGTTTCCTTCTTCACCAGATGTTTGATTTTCTCTTTCGATGGCGGGTCTGTAACCTCCAACACTTAAAGACCCATTTGGGTCGGTTTCTCTCCAACCAAAACCCAGTAGGAACCACAAAGTCTTCACTCACCCTTTAGAAAAATAAGATAAAGATTTATATTGAAGTTTTTGTTACTGATATGATACATTATGGCATAAATAAAACAGTAACATGAAGAGAAAATAGCATTTTCAAAAAATAGGAAACAGTTTCTAACTTTTGACGAAGCTTTGCATGACTTCCTTTTCAAAATAAAAGACCTCCGACACCATAGGATCATGTCAAAGCAGCAAATGCAGTAGAAAGTATCAAGTCATCAATGATTAAAAATAAAAAAAACACTTCATTTTAATGTTTCTGATGCATTTCAGCCGCAAATTCATAAATACAACCAACAAAAACTATCAGAGCTAAAGAAATGACCCCTACCATATAATAAAACCATAAGGGTTTAAAGAATTTATAGAGAATCTTCTTTTATAATCCATTGGATTATAATTTAAGGTTTAATTGTGGTTGTGCTTACTGACAAGAAACTGATTCTCTGTGATAAATGAAGCTCAAAATGAAGTCCAAACGTGTCAGTATATGATAAACTACAAAGAACTGATGGAGAATAACAGCCACTGTTATTAGGATCCTCATGGAGTGATTCATACGGCCCTTCAACTGTTTGTGAATAAAGTTTAAGGAAATTTACTTTTTTATAACTTCACCACTAATTTAGTTTCTCCTTTACAGTTACTTTTTAAAAAAGTTTAAAACCTTTTATTTTAACCAAAGAGCCACAGTGGAGGGGTAGAAGAGCCACATGTGACTCCGGGTTGCAGACTCCTGATTTAGACTCAGCAAACAATCAGAAACGTGTTTCAAATCCTGTCAAATTGATTTAAATTAATAAAAACATGATTTATAACTATGATCAATTTCCATATTGAACAGTATCACGTAATCTTTGTTCTCTTTTATCTAGGCTGCATTTAAACTTCAGTCCCCAACAGTTCCAGAAATCTTGGTGGATGCGCATCTCGACTATGATTCAGTCAAAGAATACCAGCTGAAGCTGGAAGTTCAGGTCAGTATAATTATCTTAGGATCACTTTCTTTTGTCTTTCTGTTCCCTGAAAAAGGATTCTGCACGTTCTCAAACATTTTTTAGGACACAGACTTTGCTCTGCCACCTGACGGGCCTTCGTTCAGTGCCACCACAACCATACAGATCAGAATATCCGATGGAGACAACAGACCCCCCTGGTTCCAGCCCTGCACTAAGTATGAAGTGGGCGGAGCTGTGATATGTGAAAGTGCAGGATACACTGGAATGGTCAACCTGAATGAACAGGAGGTAATTTGTTTCCATGCATAATGACTTTTAACCATGAATGTTAGACCTGTTTTGGCACAAATTATATTAAGAACATATTTTTTATTCAAGTATTTTAGCTTGTTAGTTTAAATCATATTATCATACAAAATCATGACTGTTTCTGATGCTTTCATTTACCAGTACTAACATTATCAATGTTTTTAGCTGATAGAATTATTAGACGCTATATTGTGTAGTTTTTTTTTTTTTTTTTTATCCTGTGACAACTGAATATGTAAACACTCATGAGGCAGATAATCTGCTGTAGTGAGGGGGGGGGCAGCTGAAAGACAAAGAAGATCTTTTAAATATGGAGGCGTTACCCTGATAGACAGCTGTTAGCAAACCAAACAAGCTTTAAAAGAGCTCAAAAATTCTCTTCAGACTGGAGTGTTATCTTTGAAACCAGGACCGGTACTCGCCATCGACGGAGACACTGGGATAAATGAGGAGATAACGTATGAATTCCTGAGCGGTAAGCAGCAATGAAAAGCCTTTTTTCCTTTAAGAAAACGAGCGTTGCGTCCTGACTGATAGAGGAACTCTGGTCGTCTGTTTTCCAGGGAATGATGATGGTCTGTTTGCAATCAACCCAAGCACGGGTGACATCACGATGCTGAGGCCAGCTGACGTACTCGGGGAAATAAACCTGCTAGCTCTGGTGAGGAGAAAAAAAAAAACTAACTAACTTTGAACTTGTTTTGGAATTGTCAGAATTTATCTTCAGACTACACGTTCCCTCTCCCAAAGGCTGCTCAGAAGAATAACGTGGATCAGTTCGCCACCACCCGGGTGGTGATCCGAGTTCAGGTGAAGAGCTTGCATGTACCACAGTTTCAAAAGCCTCTTTATGAAGGCCTCATCACATCAATGGAGTCTGTGGCAGTAGACCTACAGGATAAGAAGCCTCTACAGATCCTGGCTACAGATGAAGACTATGCTGCCGTGCAGGTAAAACTCAAAGCCTTTCAGAAGAAATCTCACAGAATAAATCATTTATTAATTATTTTTGTAATTTAAAATTAGTTACATAATTGCATTTTTACGTAGCAGGCTATGGATGGATGGACAGAGATATTATTGTTGTGCATGACAAATTGAATGCAGAAATCAGAGGAATCCTTGTTGTTACTACATAAACTGCAAAAAAACGAAGATGCTGCTTTTCTGTTTAAAATATTATTTATTTCCATTTCTATATCTGAAACAGTTTATGCGATAATTAAAACAAAGAAATGTATTTTTAAACTGTTACTCATTGATTCTTATTGCTTTTAATTAATTACTTTTTAACTCTAACTCAGTTATTATTGGATAATTACCGTTTACTTATCAAATCAAATCAAATCAAACTTTATTTGTAAAGCACCTTTCAGAAAAATCAATTTCACTCAACTTTTACTTGAGTAGTTTGATTCCAACGCTACTCTAAACTGAAAAGAGTTTCTGGACGCTCCTCCCAAATGTGGTCATCACTGGACTCTGGGACTCACTACCCCCCCGACATCAGAAACATAGACTGTTTTTATAAAATGTATTATTATTATTATCAAAAGATGATATTTAAGGTAAAATGGACATTAGTCAGTGTCAGTGGAGGCTCAGCTTATCATTGGTCAGGCTTTATTTGTGGTTTCTTCAATACTCTGCTAACATTGTCAGTTCAGGTTTTTTTTATAATACTATGCATCCTATTTGTGTTACAGGGAGTAAATCCTTACATCACGTATTCTGTTGAAGAAAACAATGACTTTGTCATCGTCGGTGGATTCTTGTTTCTGATCAATAATATTGAGGATGACACCTTTCGTTTGACTGTAAGCTCAAGAATATATAATATTTAGATTTCTGAATCCGGCTGTGCACTATCACTCATCTAATTCACTGTTTGGATTCTTAGGTCGTGGCAAAAGACATGACGAATGATGAAACAGCGACGGCACAGCTGGTTGTGGAGGTTAAAAAGGGTAAGGAGGAGGTGGACTTCATGGAAATATAGAAACGACTAATTCCACACTTAGTGCGGAAAAAAAGTATTTTTATGTCCTCTTTCCATAAAAAGCATCAATATGAGCCAGCATACATCCATTTTCATCTTAGTTTTTATTCCATCAATGAACTTTTTCTGTGCATGTGTGATCTGCATTCCCTTTGGTTTACTCTTACAGCTTTCTTGAAACAAACTAGTTTCTGTTTATTGATATTGAAACGATGTCTCCAGACCCATTTGAGTTAGTTTGTCACTTTAAGGTGAAAATGTTTTCAGAGGGAAAAAACCTGGAAGCAACAACATGAAACCAATATACTTCTCTCAGGTATCTCCACCAGCGCTTTGCCTCAGAGCACTACAGGCACACCAACAACAACCACGGGAGTCAACGTCAACACCGGTATGACAATTACAGCCAGCAGCTCCGGTCTAACACACTTCCTCATTCCTGATCAAGGAATACCAGAACTATTTACATATATTCATTACCAGAAGCTATTTTATCTGGATGAGCTTTGTTCTCTTGATTAACTTCAGTCTCATGGCCTCTTTCAGAATCAAAGTTCAGAAGGTCAAAGGTCGAGCTGAAGATGGTGTTTCAGAACAGCTTTCTCTACCGCAGTAGTAGATCTGTCTCTTTAAACAAGACTCAACACCATTTTTTGTTCTAATTTCTCAGAGTTCAAGCAAACAAGACTTAAAATATTGTATTTTGGAGTCTAAGACGTGTTTTTTTGTTGGGAAATCAGAGTTGTATTCTTTTGTGACAGTGATGTCAGCATCATGACTTTTGAGAGAACCATGTTGAGCCGTGTTCACACCGGTAACGTGATGTACTGTGGAGTTCACACAGAACAAGCAGGGAAGGGCTGTTGCCTCTTCAGTTGGAAGAGTCTTGGTGTGAAGTGTCAAAGCGATACAAACCTCCTGAATCTTGCTCCAGGTTTTTTCTTTCACAGCTCTATTCCGATATATGCCAACATTTTATCTCCTGTCCAACTAAGGTTTTAGATCTGGTCGTGGGTGCACAACAACAAGCCTTAAAGTTCTTTAGGATATTTCCTCTTTTGACTCTGTAAATCATTGCTGTCTTACTGAGAGTCTATGTGATGTTGGTGTCTCTGAACACTCTCTGTTACGCTTCTCAAACTATGTCAGTGAAAGAAAGCAGTGTGTTCAGTCAGAACTATTTCTTTCTCACCCCCTTCGTCTCACCACTGGTGTACCACAGGGCTCCATCGTTGGACCCAATCTTTTTTCAATATACATCAATAACATAGGTGACTCTGCAGGTGATTCTCTTATTCATCTCTATGCTGATGACACAGTTCTATACTTTGTCTGTCCCTCTCTGGACGTGAAAAAACACCTTCAACATAGCTTTAACGAAAACCAACTTTCCTTCTCCAGACTGTACCTAAAGTTAAATGTGAACAAGACAAAAATCATGTGGTTTGGTAAGAAGGGTCATCTACCACCAAACCCCCCCAGTATCGATGGGACACCTCTAGAACAGGTTACAATTACAAATATCTTGGTATCTGGTTAGACAATACGTTGTCCTTCTCAACCCTCATTTACCACTTGAAGATGAAATTGACAACAGGCGCTCTCTACAGAATACGCTCCTCCCTGATTGGCACGCCAATGCATTGATAAAAACACCAGCCACACATCACTACCAAATCTGAGTCTCTGATTGGTCAAAGTTCAACTGGTTTGCTTTTCAATATGTGTTCAAAGGTTGCACATTTTGTATGTAGAGCCCAAAAATGGATGTAGAAATTTGTGTAACGATGCGTGAACACGAGTATTGAACACAGAAACACACGTACACGTGTGTGTACATAGACTCTTAATAGGAAATGTTCACTAAAACATGCTGAGAAAGTGAGTAAATGTGGTTTTTACAGATAGATTGCAGAGACTCCAGTCAATTTTTGTTGCAAGTTTTGGTTCTTCCTGGAGCACCAAACTGGTCTTTTGTCCTGGCATTGACAGTCCCTCCTGGAGGCTTCGGAGTGGCAGACATGGCAGCACTCGGTGCAACCTTGGGAGCGCTTCTCCTGGTGTGTCTGGTCGTGATTGGGGTTCTTGTCCGTCGCATGCAAAAGGATAAAGGCAACTGGAGGAAAGTCTATGAGGCCAGCATGTTCAGGAGCTCAGTAAGTTCAACACAACGAATAAGTATCCAGAAAAAAATGACATTTGAGCTCAATAAAGTCAATAAGTGTATGTTTGGGGGCCGATGTTTGGCTCTTGTACAGTAGTCTCAGGTGATCATCAACGCAACAACTGTTTTTCTATCCCTTCCAGCTGGGAAACGGCCCGAGCGACCCGAAAGAGGCCATCCAGTACACCAATGAAGCCTTCCAGAGGGATGAGGGTGGAGATGGCATGGACTCCGGTGGCGTGGGTCTGAACGGGAAGGCTGACGTACAACCAGCCCAGGACCATCAATATGAAAAGATCCTTTCTACACGTCTGCAAAACCTGCTGCCCGATGACGCCAGTGACACGGGCTCCAACAAGGCCGACAGCGAGAAGGAGGTCAAACCCATCCTGACCAAGGAGAGGCGCGGGGAGGACGGCTACAAGTCAGTGTGGTTTAAGGAGGACATCGACCCCAATGCCAAAGAGGAGGTGGTCATCATCCCAGACAACAACGAGCATGACAGCGAGGAGGAAGACAATAAACCCAGCACCAGGGATGATGAGGATGATGATGAAGAGGAGGGCACTTCATACAAGAGGAAGGTGGCCTTTGCTGATGCCGATTTGGACAGTGGACTGGGGGTGAAGATTGGGGATCCGGGCGAGGACTCAGAGAGCGACAGAGCATCCAACACTAGTCTGTGAGGACGAGCACACAACGACAACACAACAGCCGCAGCAATAAGGAAGTTTAAACATTAACAGCCACGCCTGTTTATGCAAGTCAGAGGCGACAGATGACATGGAAGAAATGCAACCAAACAACCCTGGAATCAATGAATGTAAATTATTCAACCTAAAGCCAATTTTGTTCTGTAAAAAGCACTTTGTCTTACAAATTAAATCACTAGAAATAGACCGATTGACTCAAATAAATAAATAAATCAGTTAGTTGAACTGTAATAAACTGATTGAAGATGTTGCGATATGTTTTGATTCTTAACAGTTGGAGGAAAACCTTCCTTCATACAGGAATGATAGGAGCTCGGGACAAGCTGAGAAAGATGGGTGAACAACTGTGTGTCTGTCACCGGCACACTGGTTGATTATTAACCTGTATTGGTGGTTGTTCAGAGCTGGCAGAGTAAACAAGTCTGATAAAACCAAACCTGCAAACAGAACAGACAAATGACTAAAAACAGAAGTGTGTCATGGTGCTGACAGTGTCAATAAATCCATATCTGTTCATCACTGGTTTTACGGCAGATCGATAGAACAATTTAATCTGTAAATTGTTAATCTTCTTCTTTCACGACATTTAAAAACCCACTCTGATCATCTTTGGATCTAATGTCAAATTATTCCCACTTGTCTTCTATGATTATACCGTTTTTAGCAAAAAAATAAAAATCTGTGCTGTTTTCTAGGATATAGTTTCTGCAGAGTGGCAGGAGTTAAATAGAAATTCACTTTAGGCTTGTAGGTGAACTGTTCACCCCTCCCCCTCTTCCCATCACCTCTTTACCCGCTAGCTTACAACTCCAAGCTCATATTAGCGGTGCAGTGCAACAGAAATGGTGAGCTACATCAGAGCCATCCAGCCATAGAATTTTGATCTAGATTTCAGCTCAGACGGGGAAAACAGAGATGTACTTGTCTGTAAGTTGATGCATCAGAATGGAGAGGATCAGAGAGCTTGTGGCCCGCACCGTTCTTCAAAATCTCATATTTTCAACAACATTTTCACAACAATCCTAATAAAGAAATATTAAAAAAACAACATGAAAAAATGCTTCATAAAAATGTTAAAAACACCATTTTGATTGAAGTAGGTCTTAAAGTCAGATCTTAGCTGGCTAAAAATAGACTTTCTTTTTTAACAAGTTTGGTTTCATAAGTCCTATTATGACTGAACAGACCGGTACGGTTCGGTTTGGTATTTTGAGCGCTTCCATTGTTAAATGGACCCTTTAAACAGTTTAGATTAGATTTAGATTATCTAGATGTCAGTGTCGTGAAATAAAAGCTGGAATTCTGAACTTTGTCACATAATCATCTTTAGATTTGAAACCCAAATGTGTCCAGTGGACAACAAAAACAAAGGACTGGTTCGTGCTGTTCTAATACTTTTAGAGAGGACTGTCTGATAAACTGCAAAGCTTCAGAGAGAATGTTCTACGGACAGACGAGAGAAACTAGGACAACATTTCAAAGATCACAAAAATGTATAATATCAAGAAACACAGAGGAAGCTTTGTTGTGATCTGGGCCTTCTGACTTCTATACAGCAAAACAAATCAAACATCAGTTGGATCAATCTCAGTTTTAAACTTGTTAGTTTGAAGTTATATTAGACAGCATTGGTGATTTCCTTTCCCACAAAGGTCACCGTGCAGAAACCCTCAAGGTATTCATACAGACAGTAGCTTCTTTATCCCGTTCATGCCGTCATAAAAGTTGGAGTGAAGCTCATCCAGCATCTGGCAAAGACAGAAGATCCCTGATCCTCCTGTCACCACGTGTGCTCATCTGTACCATTCAGATTAACTGAACATGTTAAGCCCACAATGGAAATGACACAGACAGACTCACAAGAGGTTTTATTGTAAAAACAGAATCATTTTCCATTCAGACAGAAAACGGATGATTCTGGGCTTAGCTGTGAGTTTTTGAACTGTAAAAGGAAGTACTGGAAAACATGTCAAGTCCACAATGACCAAAAGAGCTGGATCTGAGGAGAGGACCAAGCCCCACACCCCCATCGTCACAAAGAGCCATGTCCTGCAGTACCTAAAAAATCTGGAAGCTGGTTTTACAAGAAAGCATTTTTCCATTTACTTCCATGTAAAAAAAAAAAAAAAAAGATTTGACAACAAAAATAAAAAAGTCTTAATGTTTAATGTTTAATGTCAAGACAATTAGTGGGGTGAAACCTGTTGAGACAAATGTATTTGGGATAAATAAATACAATTGAATTAAATTTAATTGAAAGTCTTATTTATATCAAGCATTAGTTGATCAAATAGATACTTTAACTTTATTTTTCCTTGCCCAAATTCTGATTTTGGCAATTTGGGGAGATCCATTTAACCATGATTTAGGCTTAAGTTTCACCTTGCAGAATCTTTTATTTAAATGCACGGCCACCAACAAATCTCTCAGTGCAAAAGCAAATTAAAGATAACAAGCACATTTAAAAAGATAAAAAACAAATGATATAAAATGACATTAAATTTCAGAAATCAAAACAAACAAACAAGAAAAAAAATCTCACAAAATTGGAACAAAATATAAATGAATCACAAGGAAATGTTGAATGAAACAAATAAAGAATCAGAAAAGGTAGGTATTATGGGATATCATTGATTAAATGATCATGTTTGTTCACCTTTTCAATCATTTCTTTACCACGATTCTTCTGCTTTATTATCATCCAATCAGAGATATCCATAAATCCCACCTTCATTATTTTTCTTTTTTTTAAATTTCATTTTGATTTTTAGAAATTACTTCTTTTTATTTATTTTTTGATTTACTTAGATTTCTGAAATGTAATGTTTTTATATTTGTTTTGACTTTTTAATTGTGCTTGTATGTTTGATGTTTTTGCTTTGAGTGATTTGTTGATTTGTACTTAAGGGCCACTGTGTACTTTGAGGTTACTTTTCTAGTGTACATGTTTCTGCAATGGTGAAACATACCAGAAAAATGAAGGCAATAAAGATATATCAAACATGTCAGAATAACTGCAGACATGACAACGATTCTTGGACTAGAAAGATTTGAAGACTATGTTGACAACAAGGACAAGAAAAAAAAAAGCGATAAAGATCCAAAAGGCATTAGAGCAGCATCGTCTGTACAGAAGTGACAACAAAAAGAACATTTAAACCAAATCTTAAATCACAAACCTTGAGAAAAAATATTTGGCAATAAACAACAGCAGATTATGCATAGATTAGGATTAGCAGGCATCAAAATATGATTAATCTTTCACAAACACATGTCTAAATAATTCTTTAAAAGCTTCCTGTTGATTACAATTTCTAAATTCTTGGCAAATATAACAACTTGTATGACAAAAAAGGCAGTTATTCAAAAATATGCAACTTTACTCCGTAGCAACTCATCTTCATCCAGACATTCCCATTAAAATATCTGAAAGGTGAAGGCGTTTGTGCTGTGCAGGTAAAAACGCCGTCACGTTTCAAAAGAATCACCGCTATCAAACAATCCAAAACAAACGCACCATCATTTTTATAGAGATAAGTCTAATAGATTTTTAATAACAGAGTTTCAATTTGAAGCAGAATAAAACTTCATTGTGCTTCTCGTTTTGTTAAAAATCTTAGTACTGTAAGAAAGCTGCAAACATTCCGTGTTACTTCACAGCAGTGCACACCAGAAAACACTTTTTTCCTCATTTCTGTCATCTACAAAACACTAAAGAACAGGGCGTGTTCCAGGTATGTAGAAATGCCCTAAAATATCACATCTGTTGCAGTTTTAGATACAAAAAGCTTACAAAAATCATTTAATCAGCATTCTAAGAGTGAAGAATATAGAGCAGTAACGTTTGCTGTTGACATATGCACCTGCAGGGATTGTCCGGGACAGTAGAAGCTGAAGAGGAGTGGCAGTGTCCTAACAGGAGAGCAGGTGGGTCTTACAGTTCCTTTGAGACTCGTACGACCACCTTAAGGGACGTCATGAAAACGGAATGTACCATTGTCGTGTGTGAAGTGTTAGTGAGGAACATGTCAGTTCTGATGTTCAGGTGTTGCAGTCATTTTTACAAAGCTGCACACGTGGGGCGTGCACGTGATTCGTAAGAGCGCGTACGACGGACGCTCATTGGACGTCCACACAAACTACACTCAGATTGTCTAATTTCCTCATTTCTTAAGGTGCATTCACACTGAAACGCGATTTGCGTGACAAATTTGCGTTTGCCCTGCCCGTCTTTCACCGCGCGGCAAATTCACTGCTCGTCGTCTGGGAGGAGCTACCAGCTGACATGGAGCCGTGTCTCTATATGACGCTTCCAATGTATGGAAGTTGAAAAGGTTATATTGAGAGATCAGGTTTATCTTTTGTGAATAGTTCTATAAAAACATCAGTAATCAGCGGTGGCTTCACTCTCACTCCAGACTGTGTCTGGATGACAATCGTTTCCGTGATGTTTCTGTGACTCTGTGACTGAGTTTGAAGGCTAACCCACATTACAAAAAAAAAAAAAAAAAAAAAAAAAAAAAAGGGGGGGGTATTATAGTCTCGATTAAAATAAAAGAAATGCCACAAAGTTCAGGCAGCCGTTTTTCCCCGCAGCAGCCGTCTGCCGGCATATCTAGCGAGCGAGCTCCACTGGACTAAAGGAGGTGAGTGGCTGCAGCCAGAGAGCCGGTGAATCTCTTCTTCACCCGCCCTGGTCACTCCATGGCGAGTCGAGGAATTAAATGGAAGTTCAGGACAAAAACACTTACAATAGAAGCGTTTCAATTACACATTTGTTTAAAACTTTATTTTAATGATATGATCCTGCCCCGCCCTCACCTGTATGGTTGCTCATTCTGACCACCTGAGTGCTCCCCTATTTCAGACTCTTCCTCTCCAGACTCAGTGCCAGATTCTGGTCAATTCTCCCCAGTCTCCCTGTTTTCCTGCGTTGCCGTTTTTCCTCGTTCTCGACCCTGCATACGTTCTGGACCCCCGCTCCTGTCTTCGGTACCTCAGCCTTGGATCTGCTCTGTTCTCCGTATTGCCGACCTTCGCCTCCTCTGGATATTTCCGCTACCCTGAAGAACTCACAGACTCCCCCTACTGCTTGGAGGACCTCACTGCATGCCCAATAAACCACCTTCTCCTATTATCCCTGACATTGAAATTCAAAACAGTTTTGAAATGATACAGTTTCCGTTAAATCATAATTTTGCATATATTTTGCATAATAAACCAACTTCCAAAACACGGTGATGAATGAGAAAAAGTATTTGTTTTACTTGATTCACTAAAAAGGAGCATTTGGGTGACGTCACAGCCCTGTCTGGGTTGCGCGTGGAGCACGGCTCGTCTCAGATTTCTGTTTGAAAACACAAGATCCATTCAGGTTTCTGTCACGGCACTCGCACTCATCTCAAAGGAGACTTCAAGCTTCAAGCTGCAAAAGTGCAGCTACGGATGAAGCGAGGAGGAAATCTTGGTGATTTTACGGAGGAGCTGCACGATTCTGTATGACATGCAATATGCAAAAAAAAGAGCTGTGATACTGTGGGACCTCTGGATGCGCTCAGGACAGACACTTCATATCAAGAAGCGCATTTATTTAGAAAAAAAAAGTGTTTCCATTACAGTTTTGCTAAAAACGCCTATTTCAATACCCCAAATACCCCCTCCACTAAGAACAAAAACTTTTTTTTTTTAATGTCAGTTCTATTTAAATTGTGGTGTTTCCATTTATTATTGAAATTCTAATTTGAGAAATCTCAGAGTTAATGGAAACGCGACCGTTATTAGTATTCTACCTGATGCTTGATTGAAAACATCCCGTGCCCAAAGCGGAGTTCCTGATTGGTAGATGAGATGCATCTACCTGTCAAACGTCAGATATTTAAATCTTGGCTGCTGCCAGTCCTCTACAACTCGCTCAAATCGCACTGCAGGGTTTCAGATTACCTCCATTCCCGTCCGTACCATTGACTTAATATTGCGCAAATTCCCTTCAATGTTAATGCACCTTAATAGTCAGGATGCAGCAAGGACTACCTGCCCGAGTCTTACATACTTCACCCTTATGTGTTGCATAAATAAGGCATTTGGTGAAGCTTCAACATGAGAAGAAAAGTCTTAAGATGATCAACAAGTCCCCACTTCAGGTTAAACACGGCTAAAACGTCACTAAAACTCAAATGTGATTCATGATACAAATGTGTTGGTTAAAAATAAAGCACAAAGTTTGGTAAAACAAGATTCCAGTGATGTTTGCACAAAAAGTAGGAATGAGAAGCATTCTGCCAGAGTATACTGATTCTCTGGCTTTTGCCTGAAAACAACCACATCTGAAACAAAACCAGTGCAGGGAGTTACAGTCTATGTCTCTGTGGTGACGGCTGCATCCTGAGAAGCAATCTTCGTATACTGAGAGAAAATGGCCTCAAAGGCCTCATCTCTGTGGATCATTGCACCGAAAACCATAGGCTGCAAGAGAACACAGAGCCATGGGGTTAGCCTTTGTCCTCAACGTTACAGTAAAAAAATAACATTTACATTCTATTCTGTTTAATATTCATTATTAATGCAGTTAAATGAATACACGAGAGCACACGGGCCTCACCTTGAGGGTGGATGGAGTCGCCACAGAGATGCCCATCCCTGATCCAGGAAGCACCGACAGCACTTTGTACTGTTTGAGAAGTAGGAAAGACCTTTAGAAGTAGATATATATAGATATAGATAGATATATGCTACTTCAGCTTTGGAAAAAAGCTGCAACAAACCAAAAGCTTTTCAGTGAAATAAAGACAAACTAGCAGTGCAGGTAAACAAATGGAAAACTGATCTATTCCAACAACTTGTTACTGCAAATGACAAACCAGCCAATCACATCATACCAATGCATTTAGTCATGTATACATGGTAAAGACGATCTGCTGCAGTTCAAACCGAGCATCAGAATGGATAAGAAAGGTGGTTGAAGTAACTTTGAACGTGGCTTGGTTGTTGATGACAGACCGGCTGGTCTAAGGATTTCAGAAACTGCTGATCTACAGAGATTTTCACCCACGACCATCTCTAGGGTTTACAGAGAATGGTCAGAAAAAGAGAAAATATCTAGTGAGCAGCAATTCTGCAGGTAGAAATGTCTTGTTGATGTCAGAGGTCAGAGGAGAATGACCCGATTGGTTCCAGCTGATAGGAAGACAACAGGAACTCTGGTTACAACCTTGATACCTGCTCAAACACCTGAGCCATCTTTTGGTCACTTTGTAGAATCATAGAACTTCTGAAGACTTGGTGACCACATATTCTGGTTAACTGGTGGCCTAAGACTGTATGTTTAGAGGATTCATTAAAATATTAACATCAGTTCTTAAAGGGTTAAAACAGAAACTCTTGCTGCTTTTGATGAAACTTGGAACTTGTTTAACTTTCACCACCAAAACAAATGATCTTAATTGTTAAAAAAGCTGTTATAACTATCACACATAGAGAAGATTGGAGGGAAAATATCCACCTGCACAGACACCCACATGGAAAAAACTGCAGATGTCAGAAGAAAGAAAATCTAGACTTACTTTCTGGACATCAGTGATGTCTTTCAGTTTGATGACTTTGTTTCTCTTAGAAGATCCAGATCTAGAACTGGAGCTTTCAAAACATAGATGACTGACAAAAAAAGGAAACAAACATTCAATCATTTATTGTTTAAAAGAAACGTCTGCATTCAAAACTGTTATCTTCACGCGTAGCTTCGCAGGTTTCTATGACCGTTTTCAGGCTCTATGTACAAACACTGAAAGCATGTTTCCAGTTAAACCAGGTCGAACTTTGACCAATCAGGGACTCTGGTTTGGTAATGACCACCCTTTTCATTCGTGGAAGAGCCAACCTTTTCAAAATTGATCATGAAGGAGAAATTAATGATTGACACCAAGTTTTTCCTGAAAGAAAAAGCCTGGAGAAAGATTCACTAGATTTACAACGGCTTGAAATTTTACACCAAGACTCTTATAGCTGTAGGCAGTGTTGTAATGGAATACAGAGTAACTAATTACTGTATTTAGTCAAAATGTAACTAACAAAAAAAGCATGTTAGCATCATTTTTTAAATATTTAATTTGATGTTAATCAAGAAAAGCTTCACCATATAATAATCATTCATACATAAAAAGCAGAAAATGTATTAAGTCAAAACTTGAATTGAAATAAAAAAAACATGTTATCCAGATACGTATCATCTGAAGTTCATAAATAAAAGTTTGTTCATATAATAAACATTCATGAATAAAAATGTGTTTACATTAGTATTAATTTTGTGCATATTGATATTTTTGATGATTATTAATTGATTTAAGCAACAAAACAACCTGAACAGTCGCTTGGAAGCTGAAAGACACGGTTCTTTTTAGGGAGAAGAACCAATAGAGACAGTTCTTTCACAAGAACTGGAATTTTCATCACTAGTCCCGCCCCCTCCATTCAGAATGGAAAAGACGTTGGTCATGCTGACAATGTGAGTGTCTTCTCTGGTTTTACTCTGCCTTATTGACTAAAAAATTAATTAAATAATAAATAAATAAACACTTATGACATTATGTGAAAAAAATCAATGTGGTTTTAGAACTGAAAGCACAAGTTTGCTGAAAAACAAATAATACAACGCTACCACCTGCTGAGGTAAACTGGGAACTGCACTGTCTCCATGGTTTCTAATATTCCCCTAAACATGTTATTAATTTTAAATCCTAAAATAGAAGTTTTGTTAGATTTTCTGAACATAAGGAGGGATCGTGAGGATTTCCTTATTTCTACTTTGCATTGTCTCATAAAGTCTAATGGACACACCTGAGTGATAGTTTCTCCTGGGCATGATGGAGACTGAGCAAAAGCTTTGATCACAGCACGATCCAGCAAATGGATTTCCAGTTATGCAGCATCAAAAGCGGTATGTTTGGTTGCATCCTTTTGAAATAATGAAAACCCACGCAGATAAAAATTGTGTTTGGGGTGATTTTAACGTGTTCTTGTGGCATTTTCTCATGATGGAGGACATGAAAGTTAAACTTAAAATTACATTTCAGGTTTTTAATTAAAATCGTTGTGAATCAGGAATCGACAAAAAAAATGCTATAAGAAAAATATCCTATTTGTTCCATAGAAAATACTCTGGCCATCTTTGTTGTACCAGCAATGAGATGGGTGACAGGAAAGGGGGAGGAGCTTACCTGGAGGGCCAGATCCGGCCCTCCGGGTAATTCTATCCGGCCCTCCAGATCATTTTCTTTTATTGTTATTAACGACCCAATGTTAAGTAAAATACTGAAAGTTATTTAAGATTTAAGTTAAATTATTCTGGAATAATATTCCTGCATTTTTATTATTCATAATTATGTTAAAACGTTACAGTTTTAAAGTTTTAAAAATTGACATTCTGCTAGCTTTTTGGACTAGTTTGGTCTATTTTAGTCTTTTTAGGTTGTTTTGGAGTTAGTCTAACATGTACACACTAGCTGTTTTGGCGTATTTAGGCTTTTTTCAGTTTTTTAGGCTACTTTGAAGTTTAACTTTTTTTTCCAGCCACATGCTAGCTGTTTTGGCTAACCTAAGTTTTTTTTTAAGTTTTTTGAGACTAATTTCGTATTATGCTAATATTTTAGTTGGCTTTTTCAGCTATTAGCTTCAGTGTTTTCAGCTATTAGCTTCAGTGTTTTCAGCTATTAGCTTCAGTGTTTTCAGCTATTAGCTTCAGTGTTTTCAGCTTTTAATTTCATTATCCTCAGATGTCAGCTTCAATGTTTTAATAGTATTTTCACAACACGATTGAGAATGATTGTCCTACAAAGGTCAACCTCTGAGAACAGTGGATTCAGTTCACAAACATCACGAACCGTCTTTAGCATTTGAAGTGACTGTTGGACATAAAGCGACTTTATAGTGTCCCAAATATCAGTGTAACCCCGGGCTCACTCCGCTAGTGTTACCGCTCTGATGCGAGCGCCGCACTCTTTATGTAACTTTAAAAGTGCGACAGGAAATCCCACAGCAGGCGTTCACGTCCTGCCTCTGCGGACGACGCAGCTGAACTGCAGCACTTTTTGTGAAGTTGGGGCTATTAACGACTTAAACCTGAAATAACTTGAGGGAACGTAAAGAGCATCCGGTACATTTTTCAGAATAAAATAAATTTTGCGCTGAACTCGCCGGTGTTTTGGGTCTGCTTAACTAAACTGGAAGATATGCAGCTTGATAATTACGCATTGTTACCGACAACCAACCCCTGTCTCCCCTACTTGTTACATAATACGTGGAACACAGTCAGATATGTACATCTAGGCCTATATTTAACAAAAGTGATCATAAAACATTACATTACATGTTAACAAGTCACACGCAGAAAAAGAACTGTTCTGAAATGACTGGAGAACGAGGGCATCGATCATCACGTGATTCAACGTGAATTCGCAATCTGGCGAGATCAGCAGTAGAGCCTGTGGCTGATGGGCTGAAGCAGCAGCCAATGAGAGCTGTAGCTAGTCCGCTCCCGCAACGAATCGGAGCTGAGCTAGCGGTGTGAGCCCAGGGTTGGTTATGCTGTCTGTTGTGTACAAGTACTTCTCTGTGAGGTAAAGCACGCCATGGCGAATGTAGTCCGTCGGGGACTTTCTGTCTCTGTTGATGAGGTAACAGCGCCAGCCGTTCTCACACACTGAAATTAAACAGCACTGTTTAACACTTTAAACTGTGACTTTCACTGATTAGCTACAACGACCATGAGGCAGTGGGTCCTTTACCTGCCAGAGGCCGCTCACTCTCTGGTAGGTTGAAAACTTCATGAAAAGGTTGTTTCTTGGAGTTGTTGGATCGCCCTCCTTCCTCGTCCCGACCGACACCCAGAGAAGCTCCTCCAGAGACAGTCGATCGCAGAACCTGCACAAAAAAATCTCATTTTGTGAATAAGTGTTCAGTTGGAGCAAGTGTTATGTTGTCAGTGTTAGAGTGACTCACTGGATTAATAAACCTCAGGTTTCTTTCTGTTTTAACTCACCCACTGTTCCTTAAAAATACAATTATGTGAAAAAAACCACAAACCAGGTTGACCAGAGAAAACACTTTTTCTGCTACACTGAAGTCACCATGAGTTCTGATGGGTTAAATAGAATAAACATAAACTGTTTCCCTGTTCAATTTTATTTTTATAGCCCAAAACCCAAAGAAAATTTGCCTCATTGGGCTTCATGCAGGTAATTTTATAGAGATTAGTCGTGAAATACAAAAAAATATCTAAAGGCTAAACAGACTAAATAAACTTGTTATCCTGCTCTTAGACCCTCTGGGTAAAGAAAAACTCCTAAAAAAACCTGAGTCAGGAAAAAAGAAGAAACGTCAGGGATTCCCACATGAGGGAGAGATCCTATCCCGGGACGGACAGACGATACCAGAACTGGTAAAGACAAGTCAGCTTCTACAAGTACGTATTTATACATGATGTATAAATTCAGATTAAACATCTTCATCACTCGTTCAGTCAACACAGTACATGTAATACTTCTGATTATTTATGCCATGCAGTTTTATTTTTTGTAAAAAAGAGTCAATGATTCTTAATATTTCGAGTATTACAGGTAGATAAATGTAGTAATTGATCCACCTATAATAGGTAAAGTTCAAGTACTTTCTGTTGATGTTTTTCTTTGATGTTTTCATGTTTTCTTTTATCTTTTTTGTAAGTTTCTTTCCTTTTATGTTTAAAAACTTAAAACCGTAACTTTTTAACATAATTAGCATCACCTGTTACTAGTGTGAAGGCTGTAACATGAATGTGGTCACTGAAGATCCTAGCGCTGATTAGATGAAAATACTGAAATTGATAGCTAAAAACGCTGAAACTGATAGCCAGCTAAAATATTAGTAAGATTCCATTTTGGCCTAAAAAGCTATAAAACAAACTTAGGTTAGCTCAAACAGCTAGTATGTAGATGAAAAATTGCTGCTAAACTTCAAAAGTTTAGCGAAAAATTGCTAAACTTCAAAACTTCAACATAGCCTTGAAACTGAAAAAAGCCTAAATGAATGTGTGTACAGCTAACATGTAGCTGAAATATTAGCTAAACCTGAAAATAGTCTGAAAAATCCTAGTAAATCCCAAAATAATCCAAAAAGCAACATAATTTTTAAAATTTAAAAAATTGTCTTTTTTCACCTAATTATGAATAATATAAATGCAGGAATATTATTCATGAATAAATCAACTTAAACCTTAAATAAATTTCCATATTTTATACTCCGTAAAAATATATTTTGTCAAAATAATTCAAGTTAGAAAGAAGAGGAAGATGACATTAAATTATCATTTAAATTGAAGTGAGAGTAGAGATGGAATTAGATTAAATTGGCGCCGGTACTTTAAATGTGTAGTTGTGTGTGGGTTGGGGGGCCCTTTGCTCGTTTTACAAAGTTGTTTTTGGTTTAAGGAAGTTTTTTTGTCACAAAATATGAAAAGTGTGACATGAATGAATATTGACGATAGATTAAAATGTTTTAGGTCTCTAAAGGCTTGAACAGATGCTTCAAAGATGAAAAATAATTTTAAAATTAAAAATAAAGGACAAATTTTTCCAAAAACGTAAGTGTGACAAAGCAGTGCCTCAGGATGAAGGACAGCACATGCTTAAGATGTTTTATTCTGACAGGAACTGCAGTTCTCCATTTCCATCTTCATCACTTATTAAACAAATTTGGGGTATTTCATCCTCAATTCCTGACAGTCAGTGTTTTTCTTTGTGGGTCATGCTTTGAGGTGTGAAGTGGTGTTCATGGATGCATGAGTACTTCTGAGTGCTCAGACTGACCCGCCGGCTCACTGTGGGGTTGCTGCGCTCCTTCACCTGAAGATCTGTGGGTAAGTTGGTCCATATGATGTACGCGGTGTCAAAGCGCTGCCTCAGCTTTGGACAGCTCCTGAAGATGAAGTCAATGATGAAGAACTTGATACCTGCATACACACCTGAGGAGGAATACAAACCGATCAGTTCCACTGCACAGGTTTTTAAATTGAAAATGTAAACACTGCAGAAACACGTTCAGAGTGTCATAGTGCATTATGGGTCATTTTGGCCAGTCCTGTGTTGATGAGAAGATTGGAGAGTTAAGAACCATCATGGAGGAGAATCTGATCTTTATCTTCCTGACGATAGGAGACAATAATAATATTTTCCTCTAATTTGATTCCTGTTTTTATGTCTTCCCCTCTAGGACTAACACGGGACAGTAAGTCATCAAAGTGGGTCACAGAGAGTCAGAAGTACCGCTGAAAGCTTCGGTTGTTCAGATGCAGTAAATGGTGAAGTTCACCATACGGGAGAATCTCTAAATGATCTCATGGATTACTCTCTCTCAGGATTACTAATGCTTTTATAGAACAATTATAAATAAAAAAGACCCGATCTTTCAACATCGTCTGTGTTTTCCATGCATTGTAAACTAGATATACAGTCAATGTTTCTATGTAGGCTAAAAACTTTTAGTAGTAG
This sequence comes from Oryzias javanicus, assembly GCA_003999625.1. NCBI lineage: Eukaryota > Metazoa > Chordata > Actinopteri > Beloniformes > Adrianichthyidae > Oryzias > Oryzias javanicus. The sequence goes on along the minus strand of CM012442.1, from coordinate 2,558,167 downwards.
TAACGGATCTGTAGCTCTTGCTACAAGCATGATATGGGCACGGGACAGCTGCTTTCCTGTATTTTTATGGTTTTATATCCGTCCCTAATTCAAATTTAAATTCAAATCAAGTTTTAGACAAGCAGCAAATGTGATCAGGGGTGTCAAAGGGGTGTCAGATCAAGAAATAAACAGCATTTCTTTGCAAGCACGTCCCACATCTGGATAAGATGCAGTTAGGTTCCTTGCCAGCCTCACTGCTGTTGAGTTGCTATAGAAATGATCAGTTGTGACACCAAAATTACTAAATTGTGACTGGAAAAAAGATAATAATATTAATAGAAGTAATTATAATAATAACTGATTAGCCTCCTGGGTGTTTGAGGTATTTTTTCCAAATGAGAAAAAAACTGAAGATAAATTGACCATAGATTATTTTGCCATCACGTTACTGGTCCGGCCCACTTGAGATTAGACGGGTTGAATGTGGACCCTAAACCAAATGGATTTTGACACCCCTGTTTTAGATAGAGGCAGTCGTCACTAATTTGAAATCACGTCTGGGGTGAATGCAGAACACAAGACTCCCGAGCGGCTTCAGAACTAGTGGATTATAGTTACACGTAGACCAACGGCTGCAGATTTGTCCTGGTCTTTAAATAAAGTCCAAAAGCTAAAGAAGTACCCATGATGAATCCCAGCAGCGGATACGGCAGCAGGCACGAGGAGACGAAGGCCACCCACAGACCGACGTAGAGCTTCCGAGTCAACTCTGGCTGGACCCACATGAACAGACTTCACAAAGACAGTGCAACCGTCTGTCAGTTATATCTCAGTCTATCACGGAAAACACAGTATTTTGAAACAGACCCACTTCTTAAATTTCTCCAAGACGTTGGCCATCTTTCCAAACAAATTCTGTGGGAATTAAAATATTGATGAATAAGCGCAAAAGGTTTTTTTTGGCCATGGTGACGCCCTCTTGATCGGACCTGAGCTTTCTGAGCGACATCCAGAACCAGCTGGAACTTCTCAGACACCGTCAGATCTTCTTTTGGAGGCTCCTGGAAAACATAGTGGTGCTTTTTGTGAACTCTCTAAACTCTCGATTCTGAAGTGAATAGAGTTTTTTATTTTAGTACTCTGGAAAAGAGGGTGCTGTCAAATTACTGGCAGACTTCCACATTCCTTCAGGACAGTTTCATTTGTGGGATTTTCTTAAGCTTGTGGTGCAAAAAGAAAGGGAGAACTCACCGGCGGCTCAGAGACTTCAGGTACGATGCTCCACTGGATCCTCCAGCCTCTGAACACAACATTATAAAACCATGCAGACTAAATCACAGTCTCAAGCAGGGCTAGGCGACAAAACCATGGTGATTTATACCACGAGAGAATTATTTCTTTTATTTTGAAGGGTTTGAAATTGACACTCGCCAGTAGTAAGGATTTTCTCCTCTTCGGTGAGTCGCTATATGGTTAGTAAATGTTTGCATCTAATTATTTATGCTTATTAGCTCTCCTGTTGGTAGAAAATACATTTGGACCACTTTCCTTTGTAAAGTTAACAAAAAGCATCTGGGTCTTGGCTGATGAAGCATCAGTTAAAACTGGAAGACAAACCGGCTGGACTTAAAGTAGCAGAAAGTTTAGAAAAAAGTGTTGATTTGGTGACCGCAATGTAGCGTTAGCATGATGCTAATGCTAACGAGCTGCTCCGTGTGTGGCCTGTCTGTGTTCACGGACCAGATTAAAGTCAGATAATATTTCACTGACCAGATTTTAAAACGTACAACAATTAATTAATTAATTAATTTGTAGGACATTCATAAAAAAAATAAAAAAAATTAATATGATGACAGAATTGAATCCACTGTGTATTAGCAGTTAGCACAAAAACTCAGCCTGTGTCAGATATTGTGATAAAACCCCGCCTCCTTCCCTCATGAAAACACTCCAAATATAATATGTAACAACAAAAGTCCAAATCTTTGTTTTTATGCTGTTCTTTTCTTATCATTTAATATAAATGTAAACACACAGACAGATTTAGCAAATATCAAGTAAATCTCTTACATTTTCCTCAGCATGTTTGAATTTGAGCTTACAGTTAGTTGACAACAGAGGCATGTTCATAGCATTTATAAATTACTTCTATGCAATATCATTTTCTTAAAAGAAATTTAAGAAAAAGTTCAAAAAGTAAAAATTCTAAGGTGTAATAATTGTGTTTTTTTTCTGTAAAGACTGAAAAAGTTAGAATTTATTTGTTGAATTAATGCTTGTTTTTTAATGGAACCAAACAAACATTTTAGTGGTCATTTTAGTGGCATGTTTTATTTATTTTATTTCTTGTTTGAAACTTGAAAGCGTTTGCATTACTGTTCAGTTTAGTTATTTAAAAAAACTAGTTGCATTGTTTTTAGTGCATCTGTTATGTTGAAAATATGACAGGAAATAAGTATTCAGATCTAAACAACCTGACAGTGATTACACATTTCTGTTTGAAGCCACAGAGCGATCAAATTTGACAGATATAGTTATTTGGTTTATTTTGTGATGTATAGCGTTATTGCATAATATAGGAAAAACTACGTCAAGATATATAAAAATTTCATGTCACCCAGCCCTGGTCTCAGGATGGTGCTGTGAAATGATGAACTGTATATACTACAACACTAGAACATTGTTTTTTATATATATATATACAAACTCAGAACGACAAACAAAATCTAGAAAAATCTCTGGTTTATGGTCGAGTTTTCCAGAATAACAACTTAATTCAGAGATCTACGGAGCCTCAGAGAGCATATGTTCAGATGGGATTAGTCATGCATTAAAAGTGACTAACCTCAACAAAATTCCTCTCTCATAGTTGGAAACCCAGATGATTAAACATGAATTAAGAAGATGTTTTATTTCAGACCTCTATAACATGTTGGTCTCTAATACATCAGAGAATTCAAAAGGTAAATTAAAATCTTGGAATGAAGACTTATCACTCAATATTAATGAAAACCATTGGACAAGGCCGCGTAACGGTTCATATTATGTCTATTAATAGTTGACCGAGAATAATACAATTTAAATGGCTAATGTGTCTGTATACCAGCGCAACTAAATAATAAAATTTGAACCTTCCAAAATCTTTTTAAAAAGCTATATTTACAATAGAAAAAGTAATCTCAAAACAATTTCCATTGAGTCCTACCTTATACTGGCTATGTATCCAGTAAAGCATGATTTTAGGAAAACAGAGAAACATTAATCAATTTCATCTTATTAACGGATAAAAGATCTATCACATAGACTTGGGTAAATATTAACACACATAGTGGCTAAAACATATATTCTCTTCCTTTGAAAAGAATAACGTATATTCATAGAAACAAACAAAACTTACTTGAGGAAATGTAGGGACCCTGTATCAATAAACTAAAGACCCACCAGATGATTCAACAGACTACTGATGTCAATTACTTGGAATTTTTCAACTTCATCTCAAAAGCTTTTTGTTACAGATATCTGTGACAAGAGAAGCAATGTTCATTGTTACTTTCTTTGTCGTTTGTCATTTTAATTTCTTTCTGTCTGTATAGATTCTGGTTCTGACACATCATCATATGATTCAGCGTCTAATTTATACAAAGGAAAATGTAACTAGTATTATTGAAGTTGCTGTGTTGTCATGACTCATTCTTCATAGAAAAAGTTGTGGATAAACAAAAGAAGGGACTAACCTGGAAATAAAATAATTGAGAGTGAGGCGCAGGATAGCCAGAAACAGGAGCGTTGGGACGGTCCAGCCACGCCACACTGCATGCATGTAGACCTGTGGAGACATGACTTCTGCTTTTAACCCTAAAACATTGGTGCTATAAAAAGTTACACCAACACTTCATTTGATATAATACATACAATAAAAAGCATGTGTCATTAAAAAAATATATTTAAAAAATTACAAGATATGATAAATTAGAATAATTTTATTTTTAACTGTGGTTTATGTAACAAAATGGAAAATAAATGAAGATCCTAAAAAATGCTTAAAAGTTACTGAAAAATTAGGAATTAGAGAACATAAAAATTCATAAAAAAAAATAAATCAATGATGCTGGAGACTTGGCCTTTGGTCCATCCATTCCTGGGACATGTGAGACTTTACCCAGGGACCTGTGATGCTCATAAATATGCAACATTTTTAAAATCATGTGAATACTTTAGCTGGGGTGAAAATCCCCCAGTGACTGTGTTCTAGGGTTAAGGAGACCTGGTTTCAGTGATTATGCAACAACTTACAACGAAGGCAATGGCAGACGTGTAGATGGAATACCAGCAGGACAAGGCTGAGAGGTTTCTTTTGAAGTTGGTCAGGGGTCTGAATCCTCTTTCTAAAAAAGCCACACAAATAGATCCTCTGAAATCACACAACTATTGTAAGTATCTAAAGACCCACTCCGATGAAAACTGATTTTATCCTGATCTTTTTCTGATTATGGATGACATAAAAAGATGAAAATATTTAATGGTAAAGGGGGTGGAGTTACATGAACAGAGGTGATGAACCTCTGCTGCTCTGCAGAAACTATGTCCTAGGAAACATTATTTTAACTGAAAACAGCTTAATCATGATTAAAAGAGCACTGAGAATGATCTGACAATAGATCAAGATGATTGGAGTGGTTCTTTGACACGGTTCTAAATGCCTTGTGGTATTCTTTGACAAAATATTAATGTGGTTCCAGTTTTATGGGTTTCAGCATTTTTTGTTCAAATGAGTCTGATTTGTATTTTAATATCTAAAAATAGTAAAAATGTAAACAATAAGTACATTTTAAATTAACCTGATCACATAGATTTTAGAAAATACTCAGTGCTTAACTCCTGTAACATCAGAGCTCTAGTGTTTGTGTTCTTTGATTTGCTGTAACTTTTCAACCGTTAACACGATCAACGTGATTGAGCCACTTTTCTCCTTCAGAATCTGCTGGAATCACGTTGATCGTGTTAACGGTTGAGAAGTTCAAGAAGTGTACAGTACCATTGCACCCTGTTGAGATGTAACAAACATATACTCACTTAGCCGTCTCATGTTTTCAGTCAGTCTGCAAATCAGACACCAGAGAAGTTTGTTTAAACCAAAGCAAAGTTTTTAGTTGAAGCAAGAACAATACAAAACTGATGCATTTGAGTTGGGTTTAAAATTCAAAATAAAATAAATTAATGACGATGATTTAAAGCAGGAGTGTCAAACTCAATACACAAGGGGCCACAATCCAAACACACCTTAGAACGAACAGGATAAACATTTATCGAACACTAAAACTACATTTTAAAAACTTTTAGGCATAATTATGAGGATTAGCTGTGATAATGCTAGTGTGAATGCTGTAAGCTGAATATGGCTGCTGAAGATACTAGTGCTGATAGCTGAAAACTCTGAAGCTAAAAGCCGTAAGCCTGAAAATAAAAAAATAAAACTTAGGTCAGCCAAATTAGCTAGCATGTAGTTAAAAAAAAGCTAAACTTCAAAATATCCAAAATACTGAAAAAGCCTAAATTAGAGAAAACAGCTAGCATGTAGCTGTTATATTACTTAACCTCTAAAACAGGCTAAAAAACCTTTTTTTTTAAAAAGCCTAAATTAGCCAAAACAGCTAGCATGTAGCTGATATTTTACTTAGATTCAGAATTAGCCTAAAAAAATCTTAGTAAATGCCAAAATAGTCCAAAAAGCAAACAGAATGCCAATTCTTAAAACTTTAAAACCATAACTTTTTTAAAAAATCATGAATAATAAAAATGCAGGAATATTATTCCAGAATAAATCAACTTAAACCTTAAATAACTTTCAATATTTTACTCTCTGTAAAAATATGTTTTGTCAGTATTACACAAGTTAGAAATGAGCGCAAGATAACATCTGGTCATTAATAACAATAAAATAAAATGAACTGGAGGGCCAGGTCCGGCCCCCGGGCCTGACTTTGACGGGTGTGATTTAAAGTATTCTAAGTCAGTATCAAACTAAACCTCAGACCCAGAAAGAGCAGCTGTGGGGTTTGTTGTCGTGTCGAGATGAAGATTGTTTATATACACTATGTTACCAAAAGTACTGGCTACCTGCCTTGACTCACATATGACCTGAAGTACCATCCCATTCTTAAACCAGAGACTTCAATATGATGTGGGTCGTCCTCGTGAATCTATTACAGCTTCAACTCTTCTGGGAACCGCGAGGTTGAGGAGCGTTTACAGGAATTTTGGAGCATTCTTCTATTCTTCCGGTCAGGTGGAGAAGGCCTGGCTCTCAGTCTCTGCCTTTAATTCATCCTAAAGGTGTTCCACAGGGTTCAGGTCAGGACTCTCAAGTTCATCCACACCAGACTCTGTCCTCCATGTCTTGCTTTGTGCTCTGGTGCAGAGTCATGTTGGAAGAGGAAAGCCCTGCCCCAAACTGTTCCCACAAGGTCGGGAGCATGGAAATGGAACTCTGCAGATTCCTCTTTGCACTTTAGCATCCGCTGACGCCTCTCCATCAGTTTACCAGTTGCTGTTGTTCCCAAACTCTTCCATTTTGTTACGATGGAGCCGACAGCTGACTGTGGAATACTTGGGGAGTATCCAATAACAGTTCCACGTTGGAGTTAACTGAGCTGATGAGAGCGGAACATTCTCTCATTAACGTTTGTAAAAACAGTCTGCATACCTGAGAGCTTCATTTTATACACCTGTGGCCAAGTCACATGACTAGGACTCCTGATTCGGATCACCTGGATGGGTGAGCCAATAGTTTTGGTAAATGAGTGTCAAGGCAAAACCCAGAGTTTGAAAAACATTTACAATCCATGAATGATAAAGTGGATTATTGCTGATCAACTTGGTGCATGTCCCACCAGAAAGAGAGTTTTTATTTTTTCCTTTAATGGAAGGATCACATGATTTAATCATTTTCACTCTCAAGCTTCATCATATCCTGTGTTTCCTCCAGCGTACCTCCTGGCACTGAGCGGCTCCTCCGGCTCCACGGTCGCCTCCTCTGGATGGAGACGAAAGTCTTCGATGGTTATCCCAAAACGATCGTAGAGAAATTTTAGGATGCTGGTTGATAGGTTCACTATCTGCTTATCTGTGGGGCAGAAGAAAACAAACGGTTGGGAGAGTCCAGAACTTCTTCTCAGATGAAGTAAGCTGGTGAATCCCACCTGCTCTGCTGTCTGCAAACGGAGAGCGGGAGGGGGATTTAGGTGACTGGGATGGAGAACTCTCCCCTCTGTGGTCAGACCGGAATGTGGGGAGAACAGTGAAGGTTAACCACTTAATGCCTCAAAGATGTCACAAACCAAATTAGATATAAAATTCATTTACTTTAAAGCAAAAACAGAAGTAAATATCTTTTTTTCATAGAATAAATTAAGGGCTTAAAGCTCCCACAGCTCCACATTTCTTCCATTTGGGTTTATCACGTCACCTGGAGTTGAGAGTTTCGGCGTTCTTCTGCTCCAGCTCCATGCGTCGGCTGCGCTCTTTCTCCAGCTCCTGCTTCAGTGCATCTACATTACATTCTTCCTTTAGTTTCCTCAGCTCCTCTTCTAAAATCAGAGAAGTGATGTAAACATAAAGTCATGCTTAGCTTAACGTCTTGACAGCTAATAGAATATAGAAATGTACAAAAAAGAAGACAGGCATTAGAGAGCTCATTCAACTGTTAAGCCTTAGTCACTTCTACCGTCACGTCGGGATACAGGCCGTCTGCGGATGACAAACGGGTAACACGACACCGGTGCGCCCTAGGGCTGTGGATCGCTGCTCAGGTGGTGATCCGATTCCATTCACGAATCAAGCTCAACGATTCACGAATCGAACCACGATTCTTTTTTATAATATAATGTTTATTGCCATGTGTATGTCTACTTACTGGATGGATGAAATGTTAAATTATTTGTTTTCAAAGATTCATATTTATCAACTCAATATTAAAATCAGAGATCAGCAAAACAACCAAAACTTGTTTTAAAAAAAACAAAGATTCAGATATAGAGAAATACTGTTTGTCAATTTAAACGTTATTTTTTTTGGTCAATCTTCTGTTTAAGTTCGCAGCAACATAAAAAGGATAAAAATCACTGATGTTTTGGATCATTTAAAAGCAAAACTTGAAAATGTTCTCCACAGTTTTCTATCCTCAAAGTTCTTCAATATTTTACATTCTAATTATTACATGTCGGTGCAGAGCCCGTTTGAAAATAGAAAATAGTTGGTTTTTTTGATTCACGTTGATTCCATCCGTCTTTCAGCGGCGCGAGGCTGCGTTTCTTCAGAATAAGATGGAGTTTTGTTAATTGTGTCAACTGTTGAAGAGTTATCATAACCAAAAGAATGTAAACACTGGAAGTAAAGCTCCGATGGTAAAGCCAATTATTTTTTTCAGAAGTTATGTCAGTGAACGGAACTTCAGTCTCAGTTTCTGAACGGAGAAAAGTCTCGCTAGTTTTACTTTGAAGATTTATTTACTTCCGGTGACGGAACAGCGGCTCTTTCAACTTTGTTTTAGTTCAAAAGCTTAAAATCCAACATTAATCTGCATTTCAGAGCAAAAATCCATCGCTCCCAGATCATATTTTGATAATATTCTACTGCAATTTACTATATTTATAAAGATGCGAATCAGCGATCTTTGACGTCGTGAATATTCGTACTCGAATTTTCGGGAGCAGATCGCGAATACCCGGGCACCCGGATACTCGAATTTCCACACGAAATTTGAACCTTTTCATGCACACAGGTTGTACTGAACACTTAGCAACACATACGGTTTAGTAAGGTAGGTGAGAAGCAGGCGTCAAAAACATTTTTACTGTTTTTCAATCCCTCCCTGAACCCTGCTCAGGAGAGGTGTGGGGTCTTCAGCGTCCCTTGCATGCAGCCGGGCCGTTACAAATGAAAAACGCAGACCAGGGGTGACAAACTCAATCACACAAGGGGCTAAAATCCAAAACACACCCTAGTTCATGGGCCGAACAGGATAAATATTTATTCAACACTCTAAAACAAAAATTTGAAAACTGTAACTTTTTAACATAATTATGAATAATAAAAAGGCCGGAATATTATTCCAGAATAAATTAACTTAAACCTTAAATAACTTAAAATGGGCCTTGACTTTAAAACATGTGAAGTAAGTGAAGCTTTGGCAAAGTGTGTGGTTATTAATTCTTAAAAGAAAAAAAAGGGTGTTGTCGTTTTTGCTAACATTGGCTGCAGAATCATCTCTAAAGAGGCTGAAGATTGGAAATGTCATCATTTTGAAAGAGTCCCTCTGATGACGTTATGATGATTTCATGAAAATCCTTTAATAAAATCTAATCACTAGCTTTTTGCTTAATGTTTCAAGGAAAATTTTTAAACTCACGTAAAAAAAGTTTCTCCAACAAAGCGATTTCAAGGTGTCCTTTGATCTCATTTAAATCTGTCTTTGTATCATCTGGAAGAGCAGCTGAAGACGATCCTCGACCGACCTGAGACAGAGAGACAGAACAGTCAGCAGCCGACAGCTGACCGCCGTTCTTTTGACCATGAAAAAGGAAGGTTCTTCACCCGGACCTCCGCCTGCTGCTCGCCCTCTGCTTCCTCTGGCTCTCTGGATAACATATGAGGCTTCAGGACAAGATCTTCGCAGCTCTCTGTGTCAGAGTTGATGGGCGACTCCGTCACATCCAGAAATTCCTCCCGCCTCTGGCCTCGGAAGCGGATTCTGTCCAGACGCTTTCGCATGGTGGACACAGGAGAGTCTAAACCTTACCTGAACATAAGGAATCGCAGGTCTGCAGAAACATCCAAAAATAATTGTCAATAGATTATATTAATATGCACTTGTGGTAAGACTGACTTTTTATAGTCAAAAACATATAGAATTCTTTCATTGAAGTTGACTTGAAACTGTTCAGTAATGTCAAATACAGGACTGTATGTCTCTGTCTGGTGTTGCATTGATCTAAGAACTCAATCAGGGTGAACACGGCCGCGGCTAAAAATAGCTGGAGAAGTTACCATAAGAGAACCAGAATACATTTTTATTTACAACATTTTTTTCCAGTAAATAAACTGGTAATATTATCGTAAAATGAAGCGCAATACACTGTAAACCTGGATTAGTTGAGTTTACTAGAACAGAGAGAAGAAACAGAATGCCCTAAAGTTTTTTAAGTTGTTACATAGATCCAAAACTAGACAAGTTTAGTTCTATGTAATTAAAACGGTGAGTTAATACATTATGTAGTCATAACGAGTACATTATGTTTTCTAAAAGTAATATTTCTGCATTGGGAATTGAACCCTGATTTCTTAAATACCAGCCCTGTACCTGACTAAGCTATCCAGCTGCTCATGGAATCTGTGCTGCAAAAGACAGTAAAATCCTTGATTTTGATCATTGATTAATTATCTACTTCATAACTTTTAGTGGCAAAGTTCTTACGAACTCAGACTGTTTTAGTATCTCAAAAAAACTGTACAAAACTTTTTAAAACAGAGTAAAGAAAAAGTCCTATGAAAACAGAAATGATTTGGACAATGATGATGGATGATAGTTGGGCATGGTTTGGTCACTACGGTAAATTTTGATTAAAATCTCAAAGGAGGAAGAATGTTTACATTTAGAACATCAAGAAAAACAAAAAAGCAATGCTAACTTATTACCCATTTTTGTTAACAACCAGCGCATTCAAACTCTGGGAAAAAATAGGATTTAAAAGCAACTTTTATAAGCAATGAATATACAGTTTTCTGATGAGAAACTCAGCTTAATGCAAACTCTGATGAAAATGGAAAACTTGTGAGCAGGACCAAGACGTTGCTAATTAACAAAGGAAAGAATTAGAGCTAAAAAATAAATAATAATAATATTTTAATTCTTAATGTGTTTGTAGCTGGCTCTCTGGGGGAAAATCCTCTGTTTTTCTTTATTTTTGACAGAAGTTTCCATCAAACACAGTTTTGATATAAGCTCCGCCCACTCTTGCAGGAAGAGAAATAGTGATCTCTACATAATATATTTAGTAACACTTAAAACTAATCTTTAATGTTTCAAACAACACATGTATTTAAGTAATGATACCAAACTGAAAAAATATCATGAATGATTACTCCAAACTGTTATTACAGCTAAAGTCAGGGTTTACAGTGTACAATTACTGTAGGACCATCTAGTAACTACTACCAGCTGGATGTCAGTAAATACTGTGTTCCATTTTACTCTAACACAACTGTAAAATGAAATACAATAGAATTTGTGTGTACTGTGACTCATTTTACAGCTTTATTACTGCTTTAGTACTTCATGGAGCAGAATAAGAACATGTGATTTAAACAATAATCCTCATTTCACTCAGTCATCTGACATGGAGGCATGATGGAGGATGGATAAAACCCATAAGGCCTCTTAATTTAGTGTCATGTGTTACGCCCTATTTGGTCTAGGGGTCCAGGGCGTGGCTAAAAGGAAAACAAAAGTACAATGGTGTAACAAAAACACAGAAATTGTCTCCATAAAAATATCCAGCCAACAATAACCACACCTGAAATAAACCAAAAGGACAGACACACAAAGATCCACCAAACACAAAGAAGTCCCACTCTGACAAAAATACACAGAACCAAGAGCACAAAAACAAATACAGCCACAGCCGTAACACATGTCAGAAATGATTAAAATCGAGTTTAAAAAGAAATTTAAAAAGAAACAAATACTTTGAAGCTCCATGCAAAAGCTTCAAGAGAAACATTTGAACACAAAAACATGTTTTACAGAACAGACTCAGATTGAGTGTTTCTTTATCAAATGTTTAAAACATGTGGTAATGGTTTTACAGGCTGGAGGCGAGAGGGGAAGTTGACTTTATGTGTCATTCTGTTTGAGGACACGTTTGAAGTGAACTTCATGTCAGATAAGACACAAACGGGTTTAAGCTGCACGTATGACCAGTCTTTCATCTCCTCCACCCTTTCAGACAAAAACCATGGAGAAGAAGAATGTAACCTGAATGTGGGCAGAACCCGTTCAACCATACCTACAGTAGAAGGTTAATCCAGACGTATGGAGGCTCCAGCCTCCCGAAGAAGGAGAACGTCCAGACAACAACGAGGACTTGAAAATCCTCTCCATCAAGTCAATGATTAACTAACAATAGAAGACACGGCAGGAACCTGTCAGCCAGGTCCATCTGCAGGACATGAGTATGATCAGAACTTCTGGAATAAGGTCATCTGTATTCTGATGATAATCAATTAGAACTTCATCTATATGGTTGGATAAATAACCAGAACTAAACATATATATTTTTATGTTTAGAGCTGGATTATGGCAAAAGAAAAAAGTATGTTATGCATTTGCTTCTCCTCTCCCTTTAAATAAAAATCGATAAAACTACATTTGATAATCATTTTATTTTAAGGAATTCAATGTGCCACATATGTGTAAGGATAAACACAATCAAAATGCTAAAGAGATGCCTTTAATTTGATTTACTTATTTTCTAATCAATTTATGAATTAGTATCCTAAACAGGTTTGATATAATTTTGTATTTTTTTATTATTATTTTTGTCTTTTGTTACTTTGTTTTTATTGCTTGAAACTAGAAAAAAAACTGATAGTCATTCCTTTCTTATTAAAAGCTAATAACTATTTTTTTTAAATAAGCCACAAATAGAAATCATATCATTATTTAAAATCCTATTTCCATCATATTTTGACCTATTATTAAATCATTCCCATTATTGATGATTATGCTATTTTTATCCAAAATCAAAGAACCTGTGATGTTTTCTAGAAAATAGTTTCTGCAGAGCAGCAGGAGTTCATCAGAAATTCACCTCTGAGTTGCGGGAAAGAGTGTTGTCTTCGAGTAAACCCGCCCCCACTTCCCATCACTCATCTGTTTACGAACTCTCTTGGTGAGAAATATCAGAGTAATCTAGCCGTACAGCACCTCTGATGAGGCAAACAGAGACGTTGGTGGATCTCTTTGTCTACAAGTGGATCCATCAGAATGGAGAGGAGCAGGAAGCTTGTGGCCCGCCCAGCGGATTTTCTGCATCACATATACTAGGTTTTTCAAACACATCAATGATTTGAATAAAGAAATACTGGTACTCAGAAATTTTAATCTTCTTAATTAATGTCCTCCATCATGAGAAAAAATACCAAAAGAACTTATTAAAAGCATTAAAACTGTTTTCATTGGAGTGGGTCTTTAAATAGGAAAAATCATACATTTGAAGATATTTCAGACTTTTTTACTCTTTAAAGCATAAAAAAAGGATTTTTATCGTTTTTAATTAAGAAACACATTTGTTTCTGTGTTACACAGACCTCAGTCACCAGTAAAGGTGTCTTTTTTATGCTTATTTGCATTTGAAATTGTCGTTCCAATGAAGACTCTCAAATATTCCTCTCAGATGGAGTAGTGGAACACAGTACTAATACTTTTCACAGGATGAACTGTGTAATGTGACTGAAGAAATCTATGGATAAATGATCTTCTTCCAGTGATTCAGTTTTTATTCTTCAGCATCTATAGTCTTATTCAGCTCTGGTTGGTCCCCTTTTGCTATATAAATGAATTGATAGAGATTGTCTGAGCCTTCATAAGACAAGGGCAGAAGGTTTTATTCCGTTCAAAGGACTAACCGGCTTCTAGAAGGTTTTTTTTTTCTCAAAAAATATCTATCCATCTTGAAAACTCCCTTTCAGGATCATGGGGTTGCTGGAGCCAACCCAGTAACTAGTGTTATTTTTTCAGAGTTTAGTTAATCCTTTTTTCAACACTACAGAGTTTATTAAATACTAATTACACCTTTTAGTGTCCATTAATGATGTCAGCGTTGGAATCACACTTCCTCACCAAACATCCAAGAGTGTATATTTGTGATTGAGTCTTCATGGCTCTCACTTCATTATGTAATTACGTCATGTTGTCGCGTTTCCGCTGGGAGGAGCTTTTCATTTAAGACAGCTGTGTTGAACTGTGTGCTGCCAACTTACTGTATGTGGTACAATATTTATGTTTTAACTGTCGGGACTCGTTCAGTCGTGTCCTCCTCCGACCAGCAGGGGGACCCCTCTCCTGAGTACTAAACATCTTCAGCACTTTCCTCACTACAACTCCCATCAGCCACCGCTTCAGTCTTCTCCATGAACAGCTGATAATCATCATCGTCAGCATTTACACCCACTTCAGTGAGAAGTCTTGATCAGTTTGATTCTCTGGTTTTGACCCCCTGCCTCGCCTCTGTGTTTTGGACCATTGCCTGCCTGTTGTCTATGTCTTTCCCTTTCTCTGGTCCATTAAACCGTTTGTAAATGGATCCCATGGTCACAGTACCATGTTCTAAAGATCCTGCTGAGTAATCACACTGACCCGTTCACTCTTCAGAGGGGTATATTCTAGAGAGAAAACAGATGTTGATTTCCTGTCTCTTTTTGCTTTTACTGTCTGTATTCATTGGCACTTTGAAATGGCAATTAGAAATCTTTTTCAACTGCTGTTGAATTGGTTTATTGGGATGTAGAATATCTAAAGCAAGAGTTTATTGCATGACCTGAGGAGAACGCTATAACTCTCCATCTAGGTGAATAATCAACTCCCTTTGGAGTTATTTATTTAACTCTAGCGGACTGTTTGACACTGGGAATCTGGACCCAAATAATCACCGAATTCGGTGTAAACTTTACTCCTATGGAATAACATTTACAAGGCACACTAGCATTTTGGGACAATTTAACCCTTGTGCTCTCTTATGGGGTCCAGATGACCCTATCCTCACACTGATGTGTGATCCCTCCCATGACAAAGGTGCACAGGATTTTGTGTCTGTCACGAACATCAGTGCAGATTTAAAAAAAAAAAAAGAAGTTCAGCCGTCTCACTGGGGGCGAGAGCGCTAACCACTGCCCCATCGTGCAGCCCCTCTCCCAAAATGTATTTCACACATAGCATGTTACTATATAGCACACAAGAAGACAATAGTTAAAGCGATATTCCACGAAGGGAAGCAGCAGTAAAAGAAAAGTAAACAGTGTGGATGTGAGATCAGCTGAGAGAAGGTTCAGGCCTGTGGCCTCCCTGCTGTCTCAACACAACCCAAGCAGAGAAGATTTCACAGCACACGGCAGAGAAATGCGGGCGTGGTGTCGTTCGACAGGTCCAACTGCACACAAACAGGCTCCGAACGTGTTGGAACATCGTCCACCTTAAGAGGTGCAGAGCTGAGGAAAACAGAACACCGGTCGATTGAAGCGCACAGTAGAACCTCCTGAAAGGGTCAGACTGGTCCACTGTTCTGGTTCCTCCTCCGTCTGTCTACTACTTCAGTGTTTCATCAGGAGATAGTCTGTTACAAAAGTGATGAACCACAATCTCATAAATAAAAGTATTACCTCACTAAGGCAGTATATGACTTCAAGAGGACAGCAGTGAGATAGAGGCGTGTCTTCAATGAAGTCGATCCCCTTAACCAATGAGAAGCCGCGTTTGATTGTAGGGAGTTCCAAATAAAGAATGTATGGAAACTTCTGACAGCAAGGAGGCCATGTAGAAAAATAATTTTCACGAGTGAAGGCTTTAAGGCTGCTTAGAGAGAGTAACACAGCTACGTCTTCACTACAATCCGTAACAACAGAGGGAAAGCAGGGGCCCAGCTCCCAAAGGGTATTTGACCAACCAGCAGTGGATGCAGTTTATTTTTTCCTGAAAAGAAACATAAATGTGGGTTTTGACTCTTACTGCTACTTCAAAGAGGACAGTTTTGAGAATAGAATAAAATAAAACAAAACAGATAAAATAAAAATAAAATAGAATAGAATAGAATAGAATAGAATAGAATAGAATAGAATAGAATAGAATAGAATAGAATAGAATAGAATAGAATAGAATAGAAGAGTCTTAAACTAACCGTGTGGGTATTGATCATTGTATGATTAAAGTATGGTTTTAACATAATCGTCGTGTTGTTCACTGAACCTTGATGTCTTGATGTCTATTTTACTTATGTTTTTACCTGAAATACTAGCTGCCCATCCACATAGTAACAAGCAACTGGTTGCAGATGTACCTTTTTAGTTTGTTTTTTAAAGGTATTGCACATAAAGAGGGGCATAAAAATAAGTTTTCTTCATAATTCTTCCTTTCATTTCCGCAGCAAAAGATGTCCTGTGTTGTTTTAATGTATTTTCATGTTTTTCCTGTGAAAATGAATAAAAATTATTTCAATTAAATTAAATAATTTTTTAAAAGTAAAAAAACATGCAGATTAAGACAAACAGAACAAATGAGTTTGTTTGGTTGAGATTGTAATATTTATCTGGCCCTAAACATGAAGAAACAACATGGTAGAGTTACAAAACTATGTCAAAGTCCATAGACTTTCAACAATAAATGACAATTTTAAAAGTATTCTTTCTCTGGATGCTGGTCAACTCATGTCAAGTAACGTACTTTTGCTTGATACAAGATTTCTATACCTGACGAGGTTCTAACTCTTTCTTGAGTAACTTGGGTTTTCCCCTCAGAGAAACACAAACATAAAATTTCTGCTTCTTACCTAATATTTGAAAAAAAGAGACTACTACTACTAGCCAACATAGTTCAACTTCCAAAGCAGAAACGCAAGATAAAAAAGTGTCGACAGAAACTAATGATTGATAAAATATAGAATTAATCTTTTAAAAATTAAAGCTGTTTGAATAGGTCCTATATGAAAACAGAAGATGGTTAAAAGATGTCTTGTTGATACTCAGTTGAGCACATTCAGATCCATCCTCTCCTCTGTATCAACCTCGTTCACTCCAACCACCCTCATGTCTTTCTCTACCTCCATGAACCTTCCTTTCGGTCTTCCTCAAGACTTCTTTCTGGTATCTGCAGCCTCAGCATCCTTTTACCGATATCTCCACTGTTCCTGCACTCAGTATTCAAACCATCTCCATCTGGATCCCTGCATTTATTTCCAAAACATTTGCCATGACCTGTTCCCGTTATCCTGGCTCAAAGCAGATCCTTGGTGCAGTTCCACCTTCTACTCCTCTGCCTCATCTACAGAACATCTCACCACTGTCTTCCAGCTCTCCTCCATGTCCTGATCAAATCCACCGTTCTTCTCGTTCACTCCAGACTTCCTCATAAACTGCAGCTCCTCTCTCTGATCCTGTTATAGACTTTCTCTAGATCTATAAGACATAGAGCAGACCCTTCAAACCTCCTCTGGTCTCCTCCAGAAACATCCTCAAAGCAAAAATGACATCTCTGGTCACCATAGTGCAAAGAACATTTTATGAGTTACAAACAAAATGTTTGCAAATAAAATATTTAATTTTTTCTTTGAAAACCTTCTTTTTCCTTTGCTTAACAAACTTTTTTTTTTGCTTTCAAAAAAATGTTGGCGTTTGCAAACTTTTTTTTTTTTCTAAGAAGATTTTTTGCGAACAAACGTTTTAAGATGCGTAGTGCCTCATCTCGCTTTCACCCTATCTTTGGCTTTGCGTTCAACTTTTTCTCTCTGCATTACTGTTCTGCCCCCCAAACAGCCTCCTGATTGGTCTAGATTCTATCCAATCAGATGTCTCTGAGGCACCACACATCGTTCGCAAAAAATGTTTTAAGAAAAAAAAAGTTTTGCCAGTAAAAAGAAAGTTTTTCAAAGCAAATATCAAATATTTTATTTACATTTTGTTTGCAACTTGGAAAATTTCACTTCCAAGATGGAAGCCAACATATTCCTCCATAGTGGTTCTCTGCATGAATCCATACTGATGTACACAGATGTTCACCTCAGTCTAGCTTCCTCTACTCTTCTCTAGAATGTTATTCCTCTGCTCCGCTCTTCTTCCTCACCTTATCTTGATTGATCTTTGCTACTTCCTGCTCCACAACATCTTCCTCCTCCCCTCTGTGTTCGCCAACATTTTCCTCCTTCATCCGTTCTTCACATTTTGACTTCCATCTTTCCATCACAGTCTTCTAGAACCTGTCGACACATTTTCATCTCCGTCCTTCATCATCCTAACCTGCTGCTCATCCTCCTATCTCTGTTTCTCTGTCTCACCTGCGGATTCATTTCTTCCGGATTACATCTTCAAAGGATGTCATCCACTTTCATCTACACTTTACACTAGACGTCCTGGCGTACAATGGAGTATCAGGGCAACCAAAAACTATTCATATATTACGCATTTTTTTCTTGCAAATTTCGACTTTTAATCTCGTAAATTTATGTCTTTTTATTATAAATTTATAATTTTAAATCTTGTATATTTACAAATTTTAATCTTTTGTGAGAAAAAAACGTATTATTTTTATAATTTACGAGATAAATGTATTACTTTAAATCTTGTAAATTTACAAGAAATAAAATAATAAATTAATCTTATGACTTTTAAAGTCATAAATATACAACTTTGTTCTTGTAATTTAACAGTTACGACTTTTTTTTATTGCAAATTTATGAGATTTAAAGTCATCATTTAAAATGAATTCTGCATGGTATTGGTGGACTTGGGACTGGCGAATACTAATTTTAGATTGTGTTGACTTATAGCTGCATTCAAACCTGACCAGAAAGTAGTACCTGTCGCACTTCCACTAAACACCACAGAAAGAAAGTCAGTGAGGGATCCAAAATGATTAAAGATCTTCGTTTTTTTCTTTTAAGTCTGCTTTTAGACTAACAATAAAAGCATGCATCTGGTTGAAGGGACCTTCAGATGGGAGAATTTATTGTAAAATTGTGCTTAAATAAATCTCAGATTTGTTCATGTTTAAAGTCTAACTCTGATCGTCTTTTGATCTATTGTAAAAGTGTTCCCAGTGTTTTTTTTTAATACAATTATGCTGTTTTGTTATTTCTTTACTTATTTCTTTAATATTTATTTGAACAGTGTGCATTCATGGACATTTGTGTAAATGTGCCGGTGTTAGATGCTAATATTCAACAGCAGTCCCATTGCTAGCAACAAACATCAAAAACATCAGAGAAAAGATGGACAGAAATACAAACATTCAGTAAGAATTTGCAGGTGGATGACAACAGCAGAGCTCTAATCCCACATCTGACTCCACCAGATCTTATCTGTCAATGTCCACATCTGACAGGTAGAAGGTTTTCAAAGAATTCAAAGTCTCAGCAAGACTTCAACCTTCTGGTCAGAAGACAGTTTGCTGAAGCAAATCATTTAGAACAGAAGAGACAACACTGGGAGAGAACGAGTCTTCACCTGAGAACTGCCTACCTGTGGCTTCCTCAGGGACTTGAAGGAACAAAAGCACCAATGATGAGCAGAGACGAAGAAGGAAACTTCCTCCAGCTGCTGTCAGATGTTCAAACCCCGGAAGTCGGATGGAGACCGGAACCGAACCTCTCTGCACCCGAAACTTCCTCAACAGACCACTTTCTACCATCTGAACCGACCGCGAACCCACTCCTGGAAGAGTTCCTCTACCTGACACGACACTCACCGCTGTGGGCGGAGCCGCTGAGGGCGCGCGCCGGGCACGGCTGTCAGCTGCTGCAGCTGGAAGCGGAAGTGACGTCAGTCTCTCCGAAGGGAGGCGTCGGGATCAGGAAACGACAGAAAAGCAGTTCTCTGAAGTCGAAAAAACTCCGATAAACGGGGTTATTTCGGGCACTGGTTCTGTTTTTGTGGATTTTCTGGACTGTTTGGGCTCGTTCCTCTACATATAAGAGACAACATGGTCTCCGTGGTCCTAAACATGGATGTAAAGCAGGTAAGACGTCATTTAAACCTTTATAGTCCGAGTCCAGAGTTGGCAGACGAGCACTGTAGTATTATTATTATTATTTCGTTAGATTCCAGCTGTTTAAAGCCCAGCTTAGCTCAAAACTACAACTAATAATAAGCGCAACCAAATCAAGTGAAATGTTTAGCTTTGCTGTAACCTTTAACGTCTATGATTTAGTGATGGACAAACACTGAACCTGCAGTCTGCTGAAATGTTGGAAGAGACTGGTTAAGTTCAAGGACATAGTTTCTGCAGAGTGGCATGACTTCACTAGTTGTGGGCTGAACTTTTGGCGTGGAAGTAAGCCTCCACTGATATCCCATCATTCTTTTGTTAACACTCTCTCCCACTAGCTTACAGCCCCTCACGACCCCAAGCTAACATTAGCAGAAAACAATATCCTGCCGCACAGTTCTGATCCAGATTCCAGCTCAGACGAGGAAAACAAAGACGTTCATGGATCTATTCATCAGTGGACGGAGCGGGAAGTCTTTGACCCACCCACATCAGTTTCAACGTCACAATTGAAAGTTATTTTCGGCTGCATTTTTCATCTGCATCTGATCCATCACAATTTGAATAAAGAAATACTCAGATTCACCGTTTTAAACTTAAATCTATCTCCTCCATCATGAGAAAAATCACACAAGAAGAGTTTTAAAACACCAAGAATGTGTGTGGGTCTTGAAGGGTTTTTAGAAATAAGAAAAGATTAAGGGTAGGGTTTAACTGACGACCACCATGATGGATCAGGGTCAGTGTCTTCTGGTGTATCCTCTGCAGAAGGATGCTGACGATGCAGTTGTGGTTGCGGTGACCTCCCGTGCCCTCTTTGAATCAGGACCTGAGGATGATGAGACGGGAGTCTGGAAACTCGGCCTGGCTTTTCCTCTGCTGCAGGTCAGAACCCCTAAATCTGTATGTATGCAGAACACACTGTTAATGAAACAGACGAGTCAAAGAGATACTTTTTTTTGTCTGATCCTGATTCACAGCAATTTGAAAGAAGAATTATTTAGAATCCTCTTTGTGGCCAAAATCATAACTATTTTGATCGAGTCGCACTCTAATAAACTAACAGATCTACGTGAAACGATAACCTCTTTTCCTTTTGCTCTCTTCAGGCAGTGCAAAAAGTGAATGACTGTCTGCTGGAGAAAAACCCATCTGAATCTTTGCTCCTGGACGTCATTCTAATCACCACGGACAGCCAGCATCAGCAGCTCAGTTCTGTCCTCATCAGCAGCACCAGGCATCACGGTAATCCGAGGTGACGGTCTGCAGCCGCTTGCGCCGCCCGCCTTCGTGCTAATACGTTTGTCTGATTCCGGGTCCCTCTGTTTCAGGTCTTGGAGTTGGAAGATTTTGTTTTTCCAGTGAGGAAACCTTTATTGACTGTCTCCTGGAGAACAATGTGCAGCTGTTTCTGTCAACAAACAAGGATGAAGTGCTAATGGCGTCCCAGAAAGGTGATTTTTTTTAACACTTAAAAAATTTACCGGGAAGGTTGGATAAAATTGAAATCTTAGCTCCTCTTTTAAATAGATCTAGGTAGTTTTTACAAAGCTATCAGAGTGACAAACCAAGTATGTGTTTAGTCACTGTGTGAGCTTTAGCTTCAGTGTTCCTTTAGATTACTGTAACTCTTCAACCGTTAACGCAATTAATGTATTTCCTAGTGGTGGGCGATACTGGGAATTTGAGTATTGATCCGATTCCAAGTCATTACAGTGGTAGTGTCGCCAACATCGATCCAGATATCAGAACTTTTCTTAAATTGTTGCATTAATTAATAATTAATATAAATTAATAATTTCAAATATATACAATTTGTTGTTCATTAAATGTATAATATAGCACAAGACAGACATCTGGCAAATAAAAATGTTTATTATGTAATTACAGCAGTCTAATCTGAACACACATCAAATATAGAGCATGTATAATAGTAATAACATGATACAATAAGAAGAAGAAAAAGGAACCAGTGCGAAATAAAAAAAAAAAGGTAACAAATGTAAGGATAACTGCACCACAAACACACTTAAAAATAAAGGTAGTAATACAAAATCAAATTCACTAGTGGGAAAAGTAAATAAAAGAAACCCTTTAATAAATATAATCAATACAACAAAAAGCCTGCCATTGGTGCAAATATGTGTCTCTTTAATAACTCCGCCCTTCAATGAAGCAGAGAGGGGAGGGGCAAGGTGTGAGGTGGTGCATTGTTCACACACAAAGTTGCCAGATTGGGACGTTTCCCTCACATATTGCAAACTTGGTTGTGACAGACAGATGCTGCACTTCCATGAACTCTAAGTAATTCAAACTATTTACTGTATATATTGAGGAAAAATCATGCTAGTATCAATACTTCACCTTGGTATCGATACTTGGGCTGAATATCGATTATGATTTCCAGAATATTTCCTTAATAGAGTTTGGAAAACTCATGCCTGTGTGTTTAGAAAGATGTTTATTCAGCAATGGATGTTTAAGTCAACCGAGCGTTAGCATTAGCATCCTATGGGAAATTCCTTTAAACGTTAGCGTCAAACTAGCGGATTTTAGCTTCATGTGCTAAATCGATTTATATTTTTTATTAATCAGTTATTGATCTATAAAGCTTAAATCGATTCAAATCAGTTTTATTAACCCTAATCGATACTATCAATACTCAGAGTAGTTCCAGCAGAATATTGAAGAGAATGCATCCTTGTACTGAAATGCTTATGAAAGTCTATGGAAATCAGCTGATTCTATAGAGTTTGACGCCGTTTCTCCGCGTCAGAATCTGCTGATTCAAACTGGACAATTAAGGAGTAACAGGATCTCTCAGTTGGTATTTGGATGTTGGCTGTGACTCCTCCGGTGTTAGAGGATTAAACTGCTCCCCTGGCATGACGCGTATTTGCACGTTTGTTATCAGATCTTCAGACTGATGCTCGTGTGCTGTCACCGGCCTCAGAAGAAGTCTTGATGTTTCTCCTGTTCTGGCTCAGGTGTTCCTTCAGCCAAGCTGGAAGCTAGAAAGAGCGATTCACCGGTTCTCTGTCAAAGAGAAGAGCTCCGAGTGTGGCTCCATGAGGATTTGATCTCACCGTGTGATTCTGCCTCCCAGCCTTCAGGCAGACGCTCTCCTCAGGTACAGAAGCTGCTTGGTCCTCTGGTCTTTGGCATCTGTGGCAGTCACAGAAAAAGCTCAGGATCCATTTGTTTCCTCCTTCAGAGGTTTTTGGCTCAGCTGGGTGAGATTCGACAGAGGTTCAGCGTGTCTGACAGCCCGCTCTGGATTTCCCTGGTGATCCTGCACGGTGGCAGAGAGAACTGCGGCGAGCGGCTGAAGGCTCTGCGGTCTCTTGGCGTCAGCGTGGATGACGTCTACTGTCTGGCTGGTGCCCCCTCTGACCCCCTCGTGTCTCTGCTGCAGCCGCACTTCAGGTTGAACTGCGGCTTCGTGAACTAGAGGGAGCGCCGCCACCACGATGAAGACCTCACAGGGCGGTCTGTGGAGCCACGATGAAGACCGCACAGGACGGTCTGTGGAGCAGACGCAGATCATGAACGTTAGCTATAATACTTCCATTCATGTCAATAGAATATGGGGTGTATCTTCTCAAAAATCTCAAACTTAACAGTTGGTCTTAAAATAATGCATTATTTCATTAAAAAATATTTAAGAAAACCTCATTCATACTAAATAAGAATGTAAAGCACATCCTGCAGCAATCACTGTGTTGAAAAAATATTTGTATTAAATCACAAAATGTTTTACCATTTTATTTGGTTCTTGGATTTATTCTCATCATTGTAATTTCCCCATATTGTGTTAAGTGTATGTCGCTCATGTTTTAATCAAAATTTTTGTTTTAAGGCTGAAAAAAAAATTATGCAACAAAAACGGAGATGAAGAAGTTCCTGTTGTGATGCCATAACATTTAAAACGGCATTTATGAGACAAAGTCTTATATTTTCTTTAAAAAGACTTTAAATACCCAAGTACTTAAAGTCTTCTTAAAAACATTTTAAAATACAAATAATATATATATTGATTAGTTTTCACTAACAAACATATTAAAAAACTACTTAAATGTATTCACTAGATGGAATTTGTGTATTTGGATGTGACTTTTTGAAGAAGAAATTACTGGATGCTGTAGGTTTTTAAGGGTGATGGGAAACCTGGCCAGCTCAAAGTGAATTTTCTCTGTAGGTCTTTCACATTTGTTCTTTTGTTAGATATTTCTGACCTCTTTTGTGACGGGAAAATCCCCACCAGTAGGTTCAAATGTGGAGAACAGATTTCATAGGCCGAGATGAGGGGTAACTATGGCTCTTTAGGTTATTTATTCTGCTTTTTTTCTTATGATTCTTAATGCACCTCAACATGATGGCCACCTTTAACCCTTTAACCGGCAACGCCCCCAGTGTTGATTATGCTGTGCACCTTGATGATAAAGAAGCTATTCTACTCAATTCCAGTGAAGGGCCTTGATTTCATCCTGGAAACAACGTAGCTGGAGGGAAAGTTTGTCCTTTCCCTGAAGTGGTTATAGTGCCATTGAATCAAGGGAATTAGCACAGCAACACCCTGATGTGGATGCTGCGCCCCCTCTCCCTGAATTGTTTTCCTCTTCCCTAAATGTCAGCATCCTCAGCCTGTGGTGTCTGCTGTTCCACAGAGATCTGCAGGGATGACTCCTCCCTCATGTTGTCACATTAGCTGTCATTCTCACTCATTTTTCTTCCTGCACTCTGTCGATACCAAGCAGATCCACATTTATAAGTTCTCTCTGAATGTGAAAGTATTCCAAATAATGTTTTTAAATAATAATCTGTAATCAAATCTACATACGAATCTTTAAAAGTTTGTTAAAGAAAAAAAACTTTTCTTCTCTGCAATGAAAGATTTGGACACAAGGTGTCAGGAATGAGCTCCCAAGTTCAACCTCATGAGACTGATGACGTCTGGACACAGCAGCCAGAAGATGCTGGTTCAAACCCCTGAGTGGAGTTGACATGTTCTCCTGGAGCATGGGTTGGTTTTCTCATGGGACTGAAGAACTGCTTTACAAGCAGAACTGCAAGGAGATCTGGAGGTTATGAGGAAATGGTACAAATGTTTGTTTTTAAAACAAAAAGCTTCAACTTGTTAAAATTCCACCTGAGTCAGCACACAAGCAGACAACTGGATGTTATAGATGAACATTTACACATTTGCACGGCTTTTCTCACACAATAAAAATCAAGCAGGACAGTAAACAGAACTGCCTCTTTGCTCGAGGTTCTTCTTTATCTTCATTTTATCGGTGGATGGTCAGAGACCCCCCTCTGCCTGTTTGCAGATGATCACCTGGATCCGGTGAGTTCAAACAGTGTGTGGACACACCTGAAGTACAGGGAGAGCTGAAAAACAAGCAGAGGGGGGCCAGATCTGGCTTTGGTGTAGTGGTTAGCACTGTTGTTCAAATCCCTGCTGAGTTCTTTTCTGCGTGGAGTAGGAACTGCACTATATTTAATGTTTGTGTGGTTTTTATTTAAATCAAATTCAAAGGTGAATGCTGGGGGTTCCTCATCCACACGCTGTGGCTGAATTGAAGGTCTGAATCCAGTTTTCTCCTATTTCTGGCAGCAGTCTTCCTGACAGTCTTTCCGGTCAAACTACAGACAGAATGAGACCATTATAGAGGAAAACATACAATCATTAATACACCATGTCTCACAAATGTGTCAGTAACAGAATGATCATTGCTCTGTAGTGATCCACTCTTGAGAAGTCTTTCCTTTAGCATGTATACCTCATATATAAAGACAAACACTGAAATGTCTGTGTAAACAAGAGACAATTATGACACCAAGTAAACAAAGACCCACCCCGACTATCTTTTGATCGATTGTAAAATCGTTCCTGGTGGTCTTTATTTTAAACTTAATTTTTTATTATGTTTTTCATGTGAAGACAAAAAGAAAAAAAACAAAAAAAAGGTAGACCATAATACAGACACTTAGATCATACAGATTTGTCAATTGTACATACTTTGTTTTATACGCATATGTTATCTTGTCCAGAGATGAAGCTTGCAACTTAATGAACATGACCGGTACTTATTAAATAAGTGGGTATAACGATGAAACACTTTTCTATTTTTTTTTTCCATGTTTAAAAGCCAGTTTTTTCCAATATTCTGTGTATTTTTTTGTTGCCAGTCTTACAGAAAAGGTCAGTCTTTCCATGTCATGAATGTCTTTGATAATGGATATCCATTCCAGCTGTGTTGGGGGATCCCGAGACATCCATTTTTGGGTAATCACTTTCTTTGCTCCCGCCAACATTATTAACACAAGATATTTTTGTGGTTTCTGTAGGTTTTGAGGAAGGTTATTTAGATATATCACTGTAAAGTCACTTGGTAAGTCCAGTCCGGTAATCAATTTCATTTTTTCAATAACTTCTGTCCAATAGGGCTTGATCTTTGCACAGTTCCAGAAGACATGAAAATGATCTGCTTCACTTATTCCACAGTTCCGCCAACATCGAGAGTCCCCCTTTGTTTTGGTATATTTATTTAATATTTTAGTTGTAATCAAAAAACATAAATTGTTTTTCCACATGAATTCTCTCCAGAAATCTGAGCAAGAAGTAATAGTTACATTTTTACATATATTAAGCCAGTCCTCCTCTGAGATTAGCGATTCCTGGTGGTCTTCTAATTAGGATTATGCAGTTTGTAGCCAAAACCTGTGTTGTTTTCTGGGACAGTTTCTGAAGAGAAGTTCATTATTTACCTCTCAGTTGTGGATGGGACTGTTGGGCCCAATCCAAATTCTTCCCTTCCCCTTCATTTAGCCCTCTGAACGGAGACGTATGGAAAAATAGTTGTTATGTCTGAATTCCCTCTCTGACCCATAAGTACTAAAAAATACACTGCTCACAAAAATGAAAGGATCACTTTAAAGAAACACATTAGATCCATCAGATCTCAACATGAAATTGGATGTCTGTCCAAATAACAACAGGGCAGTGTCTTATGAACAAAAGGATGTCAAGTCTTTTAATGAAATAAAAGTTTTCAGTCTACAGAGGCTCAATTGTGTAGACACCATCAAATCAGAGTGAAATGAAGATGTTTCAGGCTAGTCCATTTTCTCCAAAACTTCATTTCTGCAACTCTAAATGCTTTTCAGTATCTTGTGTGCCCCCCACGAGCTTGTATGCATGCTTGACAACGTGGCGGCATGCTCCTAATGAGACGACCAATGGTGTCTTGTGGTATTTCCTCCCAGATCTGTGTGAGGGCATCCCTGAGCTGTTGTACAGTCTGAGGAGCAACCTGGCGGCGCCTAATGGACCCAAACATAATGTCCCAGAGATGTTCTATTGGGTTTAAGTCAGGGGATGGTGAAGGCCATTCTATTGTTTCAATTCCTTCATCCTCCAGGTACTGCCTGCAGACTCTTGCCACGTGAGGCCGGGCATTGTGGTGCATTAGGAGGAAACCAGGACCTACTGCACCAGCGTAGGGTCTGACAATGGGTTGAAGGATTTCATCTGGATACCTTATGGCAGTCAGAGCACCATTTCCTAGGCAGTAGAGGTCTGTGCGTCCCTCCATGGATATGCCTCCCCAGACCATCACTGACCCACCACCAAACCTGTCATGTTGAACCACGTTGCAGGCAGCAGAACGTTCTCCTGGTCTTCTCCAGACTCTTTCACGTCTATCACAGGTGTTCAGGGTGAACCTGCTCTGGTCTGTGAAAAGTACAGGGCGCCAGTGGAGGACTTGCCACTCAATTAAGTCACCAATAGTTGCCGGTCAGCTAACGTTAGCGTGGAGCTTCCAGCGCTTGAATACACAAAACAACAATGGTTTTATAACTTTATAAAGCTCATGCTACAAAAAAAGGTCATTACTTATATTTAAATGTAAACTTCTGTGCTTCAGATCGTACCCGTATGAAGAAAAGCACAACGTGGTTTACCCTTGAGACGAGGACTATGTACCCATCCTCTTGGAGGGTAAAGTATATATATATCATATATCCCGGACACATTTGCACTTAAACTGCCCCTTCAAATGGAGAAGGGGAGAATTTGGGTTGGAGAAACCACACTCCTTCCTTTTCCGTTACTGAGAGCTCTCTGTTCACATGCTCTCCCACTAACTTCCAGCCCCATCACACCCCCAACCTAACATTGGTGGTGCAACAGAAATGTTGAGCAATATTGGAGTTATCCAATTATACAGCCCAGAGAAGCAAAACAAGACGTTGGTGGATCTGTTTGTCTGTAAGTGCATCAGAATGGAGCGGAGCAGGGGATTTATGGTCCACCCATAGATCAAGATTACAATCAGTTTTAAGATTTTTATTTCATTAGAAAAATGACACAAGAACATGATATAAACACCAAAACATACTTTTCTGTCATTGACAAGCTTCACTTTTGTGCACAAACAACATATGATCAAACAAAGCGTGTATATAAATGTTTGGTTTATGTGTGGTTGATGTTTTGACCCCCTCGTGTTTGTCCCGGGCCCCTCTGGAGAGCGCGCGCTCAGCATATGGACGGCGCGTGTCCTGCAGCTCAGAGGCTGAAGGACGCACAGCTGATAATCTGCTTTAATCGGTTAATTTTGCCCAGAGTGGCCTTTGCAGGTGATCAGGTGAAGCTGAACACGTCCCCACAGCCCTCCGCGCGCGGTGCCGCTGTCCCGCTCAGGTCAAACTTGTCTCCCACACTTGGAGGCGCGGGGGCGCACGTGGAGTCCATCCGCTCCCTTGGGGTTCGCAGAGACATGAGAAGCAGGACCTTTCCCCACAGTCCACCCCGCCCGTGCTGACAGGACGCTGGCCGCACTGCTGTGGCTCTCCCCGGGACTCACCGACCGCAGAGCCGCGGCGGAGATGGCGGCCAACGCGAGCGCGGCGGCGGCGGCGGCGGAGGGACACAACCCGCTGGCGCTGGTGTTCGGCGTCCTGCTGATCGTGGTGATCATCTGCGGGAACCTGCTGGTGTGTCTGAGCGTCATCACGGAGAGGGCTCTGAAGACCACCACCAACTACTTCATCGTCAGCCTGGCGGTGGCAGACCTGATGCTGGCGGTGCTCGTGCTGCCGCTCTTCGTCTACTCGGAGGTGAGACCGGCGCGCGCGCGGGAGAGAGTCCTGCTGGCAGAGACGGATTCAAACTTTCTTCAGAACCAAAAACTGTTCTGATGAAAAAACACAAAGATGCATCTGCAGACTGAACACATGATAATCACTGTTCCTATTTAGCTTCTAAAAGTTACTGCAAATATTTAATCCCTTTAAAAAAAAAAAAAAAATCACATCAATAAGTTCAAACACTTTTTATTTTACTTAACACAATTTAGTGTGAGGAAAGGCTGGATGGAGGTCATGGTTTAACCCAGAGGTCTGCAGTCTGCAGCTCCAGATCCACATGAGGATCTTTTATCTCTTCATGGTCAAACATAAAAGAAGTCATGGAGACTGCTGACTCAGGTATGTGGACCGTCTGAGTCAGCAGCTCCTGATAATTTAAAAAATCATTCAATCAATCATCTTCATTTAAAAAATCTCTTAAAACTCTGCTTTTTAAAACTGCTTTTAATCTTTAATTTTACTGCTTACTTTGTACTTTATTTATTTAGTTACTATTATTGTTATTGCTATTATTATTTGTATTATTTTTATTCTTCTTACTACTGTTTTTAATGTAACTTGTCTGTAAGCGTCTTTGAGGATCTTTTAAAAGCGCTATATAAATAAAATGTATTATTATTATTATTATTATTAATGGCTGCTTAACCAAAACTACCGAAAGAAAACAAATAAACTAAGACTATCAAGGTTCAACCTCAAACTAAAATAACAAAACCCAGCAGTGGAAGACTGCTGAGGACAAAGAGGAGAAAAGAACAAAAAATAAAATAAAATAGCTATTATTTAAAGTAAGTATTACTTAATTGACATTTATTTATTTTAAGTTAGTTACATTTATAAATAAATGGCTGAGGAGCACATAGATGATAAACTATGTAGGTTTTTACATCCTTATTTACCTGAAGACGTCTCTTCAAAACTATCTCCAAATGTACAGATTTTATCTGCAAAGCAAAACTTTGGTTAAAAAAATGACTTTATGCTTTTAACCATTCATGTTTGACACAAACATTTCAGATGCTATCTAATAAAACCCGTACATTAACCCTTTAACTCCTGAGGCGTCACTGTGATGCATAAATGTTTAACATAGTGCAACCTTTCAATCATTAACGCGATAAGATTCATCGCTTTTCTCCTCCAGAATCTGCTGGAATTAGGTTGATCACGTTAACGGTTGAAATATTACAGCAAACACTGAAGCTCCAGTGTTACAGGGTTAAGATGTGTTTTCTGCCTGTAGTTCATCATCATTCCAGTAGGGGCAGTAGAACGACTTTTCCTGATCATTTCACAATGGCTACATCCATTTACACATTTAGACGGTAAAAGTTTTGTTATTTTTAAAACTTAGTCCTGAGAATAACTTTTATAAATGAATACTTGTGTGGAGGGAAGGTTCTGGTGGGTTTTGAATTCTTTTCATTCGTTTGATTAACATGAATTGATTCCAAACAGGAAGTACCTGTTGACTCCAGGAAGCCACCATCTTCTAGACTTCTATAGAGAAATAAACAGTTATTAATCGTTCTATTTGTAAAAATAACTCTTCTTGCTCTGATACCTTTTTTTTTACTCCTCCTCTTTTTCTTAATATTTTTTCTTGATTTCAAGTTATTCAAGTTATAAACTGACCAATCAATAAAAGTATGTGGTCAAATTTTCCAAACACTTTATTTACAGAGTTTGTGTTGCCTGCTTTCAAGTGGTGGGGGTCCGGCCTTTCAACAAGCTCACTCTTAATTGGTGAGAATGGTTCCCATGTTTGCCAAAATGCCTTAAAAATTGTCCTCAGTGATCTTTCAGTTTTGGTTATGCAGTTTTTGGCCAAAATCTAAAAGCCTTTGTTGTTTTTTAAAACGTATGTTCTGCAGAGCAGCAGGAAATCATTAGGAATTCTCCTCAGGATTGTGAGCAAGCTTTTGTTTACTCTCTTCTGCTAGATTATAGCACCTCAAAAGCCCAAGATGAACAAAAAACCAAAAAAAAAAAGTAACATTGAATATATTCAGAAACGGATCTTAATCTTAAATATTTTATATATGTCCTCCATCATGAGAAAAATGGTAAAAGAACATGTTAAAAACATACCAGTTCTGTAACCCTTCCGTTCTCCTTAGCTTGTTTACATTAAAAGTGGGGTCATCTGGACACCACAGGACAGTGCGCTGAACTTTTTTTTTTCACTGATTTCGGAGTTTCACTAATGTCCATGGCAGACATAAAATCCTGTCCCCCTTCGTCCACATTTGTCATGGAAGAAATCGCATAACAATATGTGGTTGGAGCCATCTGGACCCCAAGGAGAGCGGAAGGGTTTTAAAGAGATTTGAAGCTTCTGCTTTACCGGCTCTTAGTCCTGTTGTCTTCATTACTGCTTCTGTGAAGATTTCAGTCAAAATTACTTTAGAATTCTTTGTTTCTAATCCCATTTAAATATTAAATTAAAATTATTATTTACACATTCTACGATGTCGCTGACAAATAATCAAACATTAAGGTTTAAAAAATACTTTCCATCAAAGACATAAGAAAACATGTTAACAATAAGATATTTGAACTCCACTAAACTTCGTAAAACCCAAAGAATTTCATAAACAGAATCATGTAATTAAACCTGAAGAGTCTGGTTTCACTCATCAGAACCTTTATGTTGTTGGTGCACATTCTCACCTCTGAATGATGAATGTTCTAGTTCCAGGATGGTGTGTGGACCCTCAGTACCACGGTTTGCGATGGCTTAATGACCATGGATGTCATGCTGTGCACCGCCTCCATCTTCAACCTCTGTGCCATCAGCATCGACAGGTCGGTACCTCCGCATCAGAGAAGGAGGATAAGCTACATTGTGGTACCATTTGAAAATTAATGTCTCCCTATGACAGTTATATAATTTAAAGTAGTGTTGTAAAGAACTACAACACTAAAGTAGTGACAATGATGTCTCCTGCTGCTCACTATCCTCAAGATGTTGTTCTGAGGAGTTCATCTCTTCTATTAGTGCTACATGCAGTTCTGGAGGTCACTTTGGGGTCTGATCGAGCTCAATGGGGTTCAGGTCAGAGGTCATTGCTGAAGATAAGAGACACTTCCTCAAGTCCAGCTGTGACCTTCTAGGTTCTGGTCATGGTTGCTTTCAGTCTGTCACACACCGGTAGTTCTGTGTCTTGATGATAGTCTTTTGATCTGATGACATTTTAAGTCCTTCACCTGCAACATCTGACTGTTTACCACCAACCTGAAGACGCTAGAACCATGCGGCACTCCTCGTCTGTTAAGGGACCAGACAAGTAAGGAAGTAAGACACAATGTACAATGTGGAAAGCACAGAATCAGGCATGTCTGTCACCACAACCCAAATCTTGTTCTGAAACTCTGTGAAGCAAACATGTTTTCAACATCCAGTGAGTTTTCATATCTGTGTGTTTCTGTCTTTTCACACATTTCTGTGTAAATGTGCTTCTCTCTGTTCAGCAGTTGGGTTGCATTTGACTCACTGGTAGAAGCTTTAACCCTTGTGCTGTCCTTGGCATGTGGTCATCTGGACCCCACAAGACAGACTTAAAATCCTGACCACTGTTGTCATGGGAGGGGTCCCGCATCAATATGAGGGTCGGGTCATCTGGACCCCATAAGAGAGCTGGAGGGTTAATGCTGGGCTGACCAGGCCTGATCGACCAGCTTATTGTTTGGGAGGCATCCCTGCTGCTGCTGCTGGTTAACTCTACTGGTTTTGTTCATCCTGTCAGAAGCTTAAATTACTCAACTCAGCTGTTAGGCAGCAAGCTAAGTTGCGAGGACTGGAAGTGGGCAAATCCTTAACCAGTTCAATGTTCAAGTGGTTCAAAAAGCAGAAATGATGCACTTTACACTGAAAAGTTTGATTGAAAATTCATTCTAAATCACACATGTAAAATACGTTTTAACCATCAATGTAAAATGAAATTCAAGAATGTGGCCAAATTAAGAAAGACCTAGAATAAAGAACAGAGAGTGCATGAAGGTTTTCAGACACTTGAATTGACTTTGGTTCAAAAGTTTGTCTTTTCTGTACTGGAACAAGCTATGACGAGGCATCAGAACTAAAAAGGTTTTCTTTTGGCGACTCAACCGTGCAGCTCCTTTTTCTTGAGGTTCCTCCTTATTGTAGATCCTGAAACATCCACAGAGTCCTGGATCACATTTGTGGGTTTATCTTTACACCCTGGTGATTCTTCTGGCAGTTGTGGTTTGGTTTCAACAGAACCCTCACTTTTCCCTCCTCGATCAAAGACTGAACATTGACTAGGATTCTCAGTTCCTTGGATATCTTATTTTATCCCTTTCCTGTTATGCACAGTTCAGTTACCTTTTCCCGTAGATCTTTTGACAGCTCTTTAGCTTCTGCGGCTCTGGAGGAAGGATGTAAGGGTCTGTTGGGAGTCCAGAAACTCCAACTCCGGTCCGGTCAACTATTTTGAGCGGTCCCATCAATAGATGGACCCGTTAAACAGTTCCGACCCATACCTCCTGATCGGCTGTAGGTCCATAGAAAGAGGGAACGGGTCGGATGGGGCAGAACCGCTGTAGTCCCCTGCTGATTGGCAGAAAATGGCGTCATTAGAAAGCACCAGAATAGCATTAGAGTCAGTTTTTCTCTTTAAGGTGATATTCTTCTTTTTGTGACTCCTCACAAAAACTCTAACAACTCAAGACATGAAACGTTTGCTTCTTCTGGAGAGGAGCACAGTTGAAGGAAACGCACACCAGCCTGTCCGCTGCGCACACAAGCACGCGCACGTGCACACACAGCTGGTAAATAGGAATGATCCCAGCTGACTCAAAAGCAGCTCGAACGTTTCCTGAGAATCATCATCCAGAGGATGTTCTCTCACACTTCAACCGAGGCAGGAGGAGAGACGGAGCGACAGTCCTCGTTTGGGAGGGAAAACAATTTCTCCTGAACTCTCTACCACAACTCAGAGGTGAATCTCTGATGAGCCGGGCCGAAAACGCTTGCTTCTGTGAAAGAGCTGTTGGGCCGTCGGGTTTGATGGTGATGATCTTTAGCTGTTTGAAGCGGCCAGTCACATTCATTCACTCAGCGAGCGAGCGACAGGACCTGAATAATGGAAGAGCGGGACTCCAGGTGCTGAGGAGCGAGTTCTTCTGGTCTGCATCACATCCCCAAGAAAACGGACTCATTCATGCATGACAGGTTAAATTTAGCAGAGCAGGTGTTCCCCTCAACCAAAGGATGCAATCGAACACTGAAAAGAGGTTTGCAGAACTGTGAACAACAACAACTCTTAATTGTTTTTGATACAAATTCTGGAAAATATTCCGTTTTTTACCTGGATAACTTTCTGCAGGAAAAATCAATCAATTCTTTCTGTCTTTGTCACATTATTTCCTTTCATGAGGCATCAAAATAAGCATAAATAATCAAAAGCATGCACTGGATACAATGTTTTATAATTTTACATGAATGAAAGGAAGCAGTTTAAAGAAGGAAAATAGTATATAAGGGCTGTGAAAGTTAAATCGTCAACACCTTCATATTTATGAATCCCCTGCAATACAGCTGTGGGATCAGTGTAATAACACTCCGTCTAAAATAAACTTTTTTGATATTCTATGATTGAGATTTTGTAGTTTTTGGACAAAAGCAATCTTTTATTTGAATAAATAAGGCGGGGGATCGTAAACGACCATCAGACAACTGCGATGCAGAGCAGTGCGCCCGCTTTAGTGGGCGGAGCAAAACCGAACTGTCTGCTGTGAGAAATCCAAAGAGGAAACTGATCAGTATTTGATTTTAATTTAAGTCATTTTTCTATAATAATGATCACCAGCGTTGTCTAAAAATTGCAGAAACTCTGCGATCACCGTGAAAGTCCGTCCCGCCGCTGTCACCAGAGGCGAGTAATTGACAGTGGAAAGACACGCCTCCAACTGTGAGCAGACTCCATCGCCATTAACTCCATATATAAACATATGTCTGCCTCCTTCAGACATACATTCACTACTCTCTCAATAAAGAGACAACAAGGAAAGATATTTAAAAAAAATACAAGGATAAAGTAACATAAGAGTTAATTGTTTAAAATAAAGTAAAACTTTAAAATGATCCTGAAAATCTATTCCAACATGAATAACTCCAGAATTATATTAAAGAAGTCTTTGATGAGTGTGTGTAGAAGTGGACTGAGTTTGTGGTGAAATGTTGTGGTTTCAGGTTCATCGCCGTGTCCATCCCTCTGAACTACAACAGGAAGCACGTGGACCTGCGGCAAACTCTTCTGCTGTCGGCCACCTGGGTCCTGGCCCTGGCCGTGGCCTCCCCGATCATGTTTGGCATCAACAACATCCCAAACCGGGACGGCAGAGAGTGCAAGCTGGAGAGCGATGACTATGTGCTGTACTCGTCCGTGTGCTCCTTCTTCATCCCCTGTCCCATCATGGTGCTGCTGTACTGCGGGATGTTTCGCGGGCTGCACCGCTGGAAGGAGGCCCGCAGAGCCAAGCTCAAGAGCAGCATCCAGGCCTGCCGCAAACTGCAGGAGGCCGCGGCGTCGCTGCCTCCTCTGGCCTCCCTGCCGCCGCCGCTGCCCCCCATCATAGAGAGGGAACCCAGCGACGTGCCGGGCGAGCTGCCCGACCTGCCCCCTGTGGAGCAGCCCCGTAACTCCGAGTACAAGGGCTCCATACCCACAGTGAGCTTCGCTGAGATCAAGTTTGACCCCAACCCTCACAGGAAAAAGAGGGCCAAGATCAACAGCCGAGAGAGGAAAGCCATGAGGGTGCTTCCTGTTGTTGTTGGTGAGTTTGATCCCAAAGTAACAGAGTGTTCCATAACTTCAAAACTGGAAAAAAAGATCCCAAACTGTCTGCAAATGAAGCCTTAAAACCAGAACTCCAGTGTTTATGTTCCACTGTTTCCTAAGTTTTCTCCTTCAGAATCTGCTGGAGTTCCATTGATCGTGTTCATTGAAAACTGACATTGTGGTAAAGATTTTGTTTAAGGGTAACCGCTGACGCCAAAGGGTCAACTTTAGTGTCTTTAAATCAGTAAAGCGGAAAACTCAGAGACCGATTTATGAGCAGGACGGAAACTCCCTCTCAGGTATTACCTGTACTGTGATATAACAACAAGCGCCGGAGCGGAGCTCCCTGCTGACGCTTCAGCGCCCGACCCAGAGCACCAGCGCGTCAGTCAGAGTGGGTCAGCCTATTATTAGCTGTGCCACTGCTCCCCTTTTCCACACGGCAGCTAATCCCAGCAGCTTCATAATCTGAAATCCAATTACAGCCTAAGACTTTGTCAGACTGCTTTTTAGCCCTGCATGTAATACTAATGAGTTTGTTGCACAAACTTATGCGACAGTTAAAGAAAACTGCAATAATGGAACGTTCTGGCAAAAAAAACACGGAATTATCTGATCTTTTGGGTTCTTGAGGTTTAAATTTCTGCACCTCGTCACAAAGGAGAAAAGTCAAAACAGATGACACAGATATTTTAAAAAGACTAAAACGAATAACTGATTTTGACAGAAATTGGGTTTTTAGTTTTTTAACTCGTTCTTGTGGCTTTCTTCTAGTGATGGAGAACAAAATTGAAGCTTAATTCAAATTGTTGTGAATCAGGAGCTGATGAAAAAACGTCGTTAGCTGCTTGTGACGTTAAAAATACGTGGGCGGGTCACAAGCTCCAGGCTCCGCCTCTTTTCCGATGCATCCACTCACAGAAAAATAGATCCACGAACGTCTTTGTTTTCCTCGTCTGAGCAGGAATCTGGATCGAATGTGTGCCTCTGGAGAGCTCTGATAATGTTCAACCAGTAGTGTCAGGCTGGGGTTGAGATGGGCTGTGTGCTAGCAGTAAAGCATGTAAACAGAGAGCTCTCATTAACCCTTTAACAGCTCAGCAGCAACGCTAAAATACAAAGTCTGTATCAACTAGATCCTCCTGTCTTTCATTCAAATTGGTTTTAAATGAATGGCAAACTATGAACATGATTTAAGACATGAACTGACTTCATTAGAGATCAGACCGCAGTGTGAAAAATGACACAAAGTTCAAACAAATCTCCATTACTCAAACAGAGAGGAAAAACAAACTGTTACACCTAAATACATGCATTAAATCTGTCTATTGAAAACATAAATAACTGTTGTTTGATGCCTCAAGTAGTTTCTTTCTCCTTTCAAATGCAAAAAGTAATTCTGACAATAGGAGGCGGGGCTAGTGAGGGGGATTCCAGATCTTCTTCTGTCATAAAAAAGAATCATCTCTTTCAGCTTTCAAGTGTCTTTTTATAATCAAAAATATAATATTATGCACAAAATTGATCACTACTACTAATAACAGTGTTCCTTTATTTATGGAGTTTGATTACATATAGAAGAAGAATAATGATGACCTCTGACCTCATTCAACTTTTGACTTGATACTTTTTTTTTATTTAAAGTGAAACAACTTATTGCTGTATTGGTCTCTTCCTCGTGCGCGTGCACACTCCCTGCACACCTGCAGGTGTATGGAGCTAAATCAGGGTCAATATTATTTGAAACCGAAATAAAATATTTAGAAAAAAATATTAATGTTTGGCCAAAAAAATAGGTTTCCAAAACTCAAAATTTCAATTTCAAAACTATTTTTTCAGTTTCAAAACTTTTTTTTTTGCCTACGAACCTCCAAGTTTCAGTTTCAAAACTTTTAGCCCCGTTGTGGCGCGTTGGGGCGGGGCTAACACGAGGACCAATCAAAATCGATGAGGATGGTATCCTCTTTTTTTTTTTTTTTTATACCAAAATAGTTAAGTGCAGCTGTGATTGCATGTTTGTCATGATGTCATAATAAACTAACAGGAAGTAATCCCACTTTGAAGAAAACTGATCTACATCTGGCTGCTCACAGGAGGAAGGTGCTGACAGGTTCAGACTCAACATCAGTGTTAGAGTGTGAGGTTGTAACTAGTTTGTGGATCTGTGTGTGTTTGAAAACAAAACAAACAACCCTTTTTCATG
The DNA here is from genome assembly GCA_003999625.1 of Oryzias javanicus. Classification (NCBI taxonomy): domain Eukaryota; kingdom Metazoa; phylum Chordata; class Actinopteri; order Beloniformes; family Adrianichthyidae; genus Oryzias; species Oryzias javanicus. The sequence goes on along the minus strand of CM012442.1, from coordinate 2,520,216 downwards.
TTTATGAAAAGTAATTTCTAAAACAAGAAAACACTTTCAACAATATTTTATTAAATTATTGCTGCAACCTTATTTTACATTTGCTATATTTTTTTTTAACCCACCTGGACATGAAGTTTAGCAGAGTTGGATCACCTTCATGAATCCCAGCGCGGCAGACTCTTACCTCCTGCTTCCACTGGAAACACGAGCCGGAAACTGTGAGACCGATGAATAAAGATGGAGGGATTACAGATGGACGAACAGCAAAGCTGGAATATCGAGTGCAAATGCACAACACACTGAATGGATCTTCATCTGAAACCAGTTTAACATGAAAACAACAATTATTTCAATCAGATTTCCAGTTGGAAGTCGTGATTTGGCTACTTTCAAAAATACAAATGCTTTATTCTTCAACGTTTCACTCTGATTGTCTTTTGATCTATTCTTTCAAGGCGTTCCCAGTGGCCTTTAAATGATGAGTATGCTGTTTTTAGCCAAAATTAAAAGAAAAACTGTTGTTTTCTGGGACTCGCTTAAAAGGATTCTGCAGGATTTCATTTTACCACAAGCAATCCCGCCTCCTTTCCCATTACCCATAAGTGAGAGCTCTCTGCTTCCACTCTCTTACAGCCGCCCGCGTAACAGTAGCAATGCAATAATGACGGCGAGCCATATTGGAGCGATCAAGCCGTTCAGGTTTGATCCGGATTCCAGCTCAGGCGAGGAAGACAAAGGTGTTCATGGATCCGTTTGTTTGCACCTGAATGGAGCGGAGCAGGGAGACTTTGGCCCGTCTGCTCCTGATTCACAACAATTTCATTAAAGAAATACTCAGAAATGCAATTTGAACCTTAATTGTCTTCATACATGTCCTCCATCATCATGAGAACATGTTAAAAAGTCCAAAGACATCGTTTTAATTGGAGTGGGGCTTTAAGTTTGAGAGTCTTGCACCACAAACAAATGAATCGGTTGAAGGTCCGGCTGAAAATATCACTTACAATAAGTTCAGATTCAACCAAAAATACAGATATGGTTCATGATGGAACCTTCACTGTGAATGTGAGGTGAATAAAACTGAATGACTCACGGGTGGGTTCTGCTCTGTACTCCTCTGCAGGTGCCTTTCTCTTCTGCTGGACCCCCTTCTTTGTTCTTCACATCATGCGAGCGCGTTGCCACGACTGCCAAATCCCATCGGCCTTGATGAGCGTGGTAACGTGGCTCGGCTACGTCAACAGCGCTCTCAACCCCATCATCTACACCATCTTCAACACCGAGTTCAGGAAGTTCTTCAAGAAGGTTTTGCAGCGCTGCTGCTCGTAGAGGAACCGTTCCCGCCGCTGCCGGACCCCCTCAGAACTTCTGCTGGCGTCTGTCAGTCTCCGTCCTCTGTGAGGTCTCCACTTTTATCAGCACTTTCAACAGCTTTAATAACCATCTGAGGGTGACGCTGAAGACCTCGCTCTCCTTCATGAACTGATGTGTTGCTTCATCCAGATGAATCTATGCAGCCTGCGTTTATTCCAGGTAGTACTGTCAGGTTTCTAGTCTAGAGGCTTTTCACTGATGCTGTGACTCGCCTTCACTTGCATAGATCAGTGTGAATGTCAGCTCCCTCTGTGCCATGTAGGAGTCCTGCTGTGTGTTTAAGGCCTTTTTCACATCAGCAGCTACTTTCTGTTTTTTACATTTTTTTTTAATTAATACTAAGATGTAAAAAAAAAAAACATATTTCTTAAAAAAAAATCAAGAGTTTACATTTTTGAAGATGAGGCTCCAGAATCTTTGGAAAGGTTTTTCTTCTTACTGCCTTAACTTAGATGTCAAAAAGTAAATCAAGTATTTGAATGTTTGTGTTTAACCTATTTGCAGTCTCATTGACAGATGTGTGTGTCAGTACACATTTAGGTGTTTGATTTGCTATGTACTGAGGAAAGTAAAAAAAAAAACCAAGAACTTTTGTTTGTGTTTTTATATTTATAATAATAATGTTCTGGAGCTTTCTGTTGTCTGGCTCTGTTAGAACAAGTCAAAACAAAAAACTGCCATTTACGCTTAAAGGTCACAGACGAGAACGAGAACAGTCGTGCTTTCCTCATCTTCATCCTGATATGACAAACGGAGAGCCGGTTCATTTTAGAACCCTCGTGGTTAAACCCTTGATTGTATATAAGAACTGGACAGAGTGTGACGTCTCCCATAGAAAATGGTTTACTTCCAGCTCCAATCAAACTGAGTCGATTCGATGAGTCCGACTTGGCCTGAGTTTACGTTTCTAAGGCAACCGCTCTGGCCAATTGGGAGTGAGCTTGTTGGAATTCTTCAAGCCTACCACTGTACCGGTAAGCGGGTTGGGAGAATCTGTCAATCAAATGTTTCAACCACATTCTGTTATTGAGGCATCTGATTGGTCTGGACTAACGTCTAATGATGAAAATGACTAAAACGACACGGCAGGAGTTAGTTGAAGTTACAACATATTTCAATCAACAGACACGTCACATATATAAATAACCAAAATGAAGTCAGCATCAGATTCAGAGAGAATACATCCTAGTACCTTCTTGATTTACATTCTTAACTAAATAGTCGATGCTTGAAACGGGACAGGAAGAAGCTTAACTTCTTTAATCCCTTCCCCTCTATGATCTGCATCATTTAACACACGGTTGCTATATTTTCATTTATCTAAATATAGTACCTAATACTAACTTTGTCCAATTCTATATTACCAATAATAATAGATCAATGCTAATATAGTTGCCATAAGATGATTTCATCTTATTATGGTTGGTGATTTCAAAGCAGCTGGAACCACAGCCTCCAAGAAAACCATTCATTTGTTGATCCTTCATTCATCCAGGTCGGTCGGTTGAGAATAATCACCTGAGTTTAGATTGACAGTACTCAGAGACATGGAGAATTTCTTTGAGTTTTAATCTTAAAGTGTGGAAAAAAAAACAGATCTGAGACGCTAATGAGACAGATCTGAGAAGAATGAGCACTAAAAGAGATCTCATCATTGTCTGTTTCATGTATTTAATGTCTCACCAAAGCCATTTATGAGAATGACTTGAGAAATAGTAAAAAAGTAAAAACAATACTAAAAATATAAATGTAACATTTTATTTGGCATTTGGCCAGCATCATCAGTACAACATTTGTATTGGGATAGCAGCATTAAACTCTTTTTACATTTTTAAAAACAAAATACAGAAATATAAAACATATATGGGATACAAAAATTAATTAAAAATAAATTAAATACAAGCTCTGTGATTGTTTACTAACCTCCTTGCTGAGAAGTCGGTTTAAACAAAATTATTTTTTCAAATAATTTTAAGTCATTTAACCCTTGAGCTCTCTTACAGGTCAAGATGACCCTACCATTACACTGATGTGAGATCTCTCCCATAACAAATGTGGACAGGATCTTATGTCTGCCACAGACACCAGAGAAGATTCAAAATCCTTGGGAGAAAACCTTCAGGCCGTTGTCTTGTGGGGTCCAGATGACCCCACTTTTAATGTAAACATGTCTAGGATAGCACAAGAGTTAAAACCACCTGGCTTCTTAATGGAATATTTTGAATACAACCAGAAATACATTCACAAGATTGTGTCGTATTATACCCGGAGATCTATTTAAAACAGTGAAAACTTTTTCTTATGGAATTGCATTAAGTACATGAACTGTGGCATACTCAATCTGGCCGACATGGTGGTAATGAATACTTCCAGAATGTAAACAACAAACATACTGACAGCACAGGTACAAGGAAGAATCTCACTTGGCTTTGAAACAAGAGAACTTACATGCTTCCAAATCCTAGAACACACTTGGCAGGAGCTGTAATGAAAGTCATGGTCCATGAAAACTCTAAATGAATAAAAGATGAAAGAGTAACCAGTCCACATACTGTAGATCATAGCAGTGACCTACTGTTTAGAACCGGCTCTGGTCCTGCATTTGTTGACAAAGGCTTTCTTGACTCTGACCTCCACAATTGTTTCTTTACCAGGTGGAGTGTTCCATCTCAGGATACAAGCTGTAAAACAAGAACATTAAAATCTAGTATGAGTAAAATGACAGTAGATGGCACATAATAAATATAACACTTCAAGCTGCAAGCAAATGATAGTTTTATTAGATCAGCTGCATAATGCTGCTGTGAGATTTGATTTACATGTCATCTGATTAATCAAGATTATAATTTCTGGCATCTAAAAACAGCCAGAATTCAGTTAAGATTACATATTACACTGTGACCTCTATAGCTGTTAAAAGAGTTGAAATTCAGCATGATACTTCCTTGGGCAGTAAAAATGTAACAAATAAGTTCAAATCTGTTTCCTTAAAGATGGGTTAGATCAGGGGTGTCAGACTCAAGACCTTCAGGACCAGCCTGATGCTGTCTTCTATAAATCCTGCCTTATCTGCTGCTGATTACCTGGATCAGGTGTGTTTAGCCAATAAGAAACTGGAAAACATGTAAGACACCAGGCCTTGAGGTCTGGAGATTGACACCCCTGTGTTAGATGCTACTGGACAAGACTTCATTTCCACAGTTAAACTTATATTTTGATAGCAATCATTGCTATACTGCAGCCTGATTGAACATGTTTATTGCTCCCAGAATTCTAGCATAAAATGACCCAATTTTAAGAAAAACTCACTTAGGATTGCGTTGAAGGATCCGCTTTCCTTCTTTTCCGGAGGGATTATTTCAAGGACGACCAAAAGGAACTGGATGTTGATTCTCCTCAACAGTGAAGAAATGATCAGAAAGTCCATGAGACTGATGCATGCGAGGTGGTTTTGATGCGTGGTTCATGGCAGCAAGGCGGAACGATGAACACACCACACCCAGGGAAGAGCTCCTGCTGGGGAAGATGGTCTACGGTGATGTCTCTCTCCAATGAGGTTTCAGAGTCTGAAGCTCTCAGATCTGGTCTGGATCTGACAGAGAGAAACAGTAGAAACAATACAAGCGTGAGAAAATACCAAAACAGTTTATTATTCTGTCTATTTGCTGCTTTCAGAGCATTCTTAGCTCCAAAACATTTCTGTTTTACTCCCATTTCTTATTGATGCTCATTGAAGTTCTTCTTGGAACTAGGACTGCAGGGACTAATCGACTACCAAAATAATCGATTAGCCAACTAATCAACCACCAAAATAATCGATTAGCCGACTAATCGGCTACTAAAATAGTTGACGACTAATTTAATAGTCATTACTTTGTATTAAATGAAGTCAGAGTGTAGTAAATTTGAACAAAGTGAGCGTTCAGCAATAAAAGATAAACTTTTTTATATTTTAGTCAGTGAGACCAAAACTTTATTTTTGGTTAAAAATAGTTCCTTGTTTCTGATGCCGACCTCATTTGATTTAATCTTGTTTTAATACCAGAATCATGAAGGAAAGAAGCTTTGCACGTTAGAAAGTTAATAAACTATCATCTGAATTTACTTTCTATTAGTTTAAAGCTAATAATGATTAAGACGTGTGCTTCACATCCCCTTTAGTTTTCCCATGACCCAATTAGTCGACTAATCGAATAAAATAAATGCTGATTAGTCGTCTATTAAAATAACGGTTTTGGAAGCCCTGCTTGGAACCTTGTAAACCCTTGTGCAAATATAGACATGTTTACATTAGAAGTCGGGTCATCTGGACCCCACAAGACAGCGCGCTGAACTTTTATTTTTTCCTCAAGAATTTATTTTTTCATCTTCAATGGAGTCTGTGGTAAACATGAAATCCTGTCCAACTCTGTCCTTGTGCTAATTGTATATAATTTATTTATTTAACATACATATATATATACACACACACACACACACACACACACACACACAACAAAAGAACAACTTAAACACTTACGAGATTGCTCATTCCGTTAACGGGTGTTTTCTCTCAGTCCTTCATTTTCTGGGTTGGAATCCAGAACGTTTTCTTTGCTGGCATTTCTTTCTTGTTCATCCTGTTAATGGAAAATATACATTTATCTACCACATTTTTTAAACCACAGCAAGCTAACCATACCATCCTCAATGATCTGAATGGATTCTGCACGCAGCTGTGTGACGTATTTCTGTTGTAAAATAAGACCAATCTTTTATTTTTGGAAAAGTAAATTCAAATCTCAGTGTGCTATTGCTGCTGTTGTGTAATTTTCTTACACTGTATGTTAGTTTGTCATTGTATATAAACAGTTAAAAACAGTGACATCCAAAAAAGTGAAGTTTGCCTTCCTAAAACATCAATCAGTGTCACAAAACACTACCATGTAACAGTATGATCATCTAAGACTTCCTGAGATGAAACGTGACGTGTTAGAACATTTAAACTCTGTCAACTGAACTTTGAAGTGACTTTCAGACAGATGTGGTGTCAGACTGATTAATTTACCTGACACTGAAAATTACAGATTATTTCTAAGATTTTGCTAAATTTATAATCTAGTTTGGTAGCAATTGAAACACAATAATTATATATATATATAAATATAAAGAGAGAGAGAGAGAGAGAGAGAGAGAGAGAGAGAGAAGAGAGAGAGAGAGAGAGAGAGAAGAGAGAGAGAGAGAGCTTGGAAGTAATCAAAATGTGCTGCATTTCTGCATATTAGCTGCTCATATTGTCGTCAACATGATTTTCCAGCAGTTTTTGAGCTAGTCGCGTGTAAATCTGCACATATAAGATTAGCTGAAGCAAATCATCTTCTAAGTTTGTTATTTGACACATAAAATTTTAATCATTTTTGCAGTTTATTTTGGTGTATTTTCTAGCCATCTGTACCTCCAAAACCCGTCTGGTTCTTTATTAACAGCGGCCTGCAGCTCCAACCGGAAATGACTGAGCGGTTCTGACAGGATCAGTTTGATCGATGCTCGAGGAAGATTATACAAGTCTAACAAATATACAATTTCAACAACATACATTGCTAGAAGAAAAAAATAAATAAAATGAAAATCCTTCTTTTAAAATAAATGTAACATCACCCAAATAAAACATTAAACTAACCTTCAGAAACAGCAGAAGCTCTTCAGGGCAGTGATGACGACACGTGGTCAGCTCACTACGTGATAACAACAGAACACTGCGGTCAAAATTGGCACTAAAACACATAAAAAGTACATGTAAACCATAAAACAACAGTTTCTTAATCAAACACATACATTCTAAACATAATAAAGAAGCGAACATCATTTTATAACAGCTAACTTTAAACACTGGGAGACTGCAGCAGACATAACTCACGCACAGAGGGTCTGGAGGAGGGGCTAAAGGCTGCGTGTCACGCTAATGACCTTCCCTGCGCAACAAGTAACACTGGAAATACATTGCATTTTAAAATAATTCAAAAAAGTGCCAAAATTAAAGTGCATTTAGTAAAGTAGTTTGCACTAGAATACTTGTTGAAACAGGCACCAATATACTGCTTCGTACATATTCCATTGCCATTCGTCTAATCAGTTCATATTTGACCTCTCTTTAATGGTGAACCAAATAAGCATTACAATACTTACCTCTCGTAGTCTGTGTGTGGCTGGAACAAAAGTTGCAGCTTAAACCGCAAATGGACAATTCTCTTGGTGCTGTTTTCAAAACGTTCCCCCTTCCCTGTGACCCAGAGCAAAGCAAAACTGAAGATGAGATCTTGTTTCGTTTACGTCTCCTAAACATGAACGAGAAATGTTTGAGACAAGACAGCTTTTCTCACTCTTCTCGAATACGTCTCCTGAGTAATAAGTCTCACAGTGAGAACTGTCTGAGATCTCAAACTTCTCTCACGACTGTCTCTTCTCCAGATCTCAGTTACGAGAAAGATGAGATGTACTGCCTTGTTCTAAAGCATGTCTAATTTAGAAGGAAGACTGGAGTTTGAGATGAGAGCCTCAGAGAGAGTCTGCGTTCTGCCGGCAGGAGATCCTCTGCAGGAGGAGAGCAGGAGCAGAACGACCCAGAGGAGTCCAGCCATGGTGACTCTCTGCGCACCCAGCTCCTCGCTGAACATTCAACCTTCCTGACCTCCCGTCTGCAGCGCCGTCAAGCTCCCCGCTCTGCAAGCGGCTTCCTTTCACATGGAAAAAAAAAGTTCCTCTGACAGGAAATCCACTGTTCTGACTCAAAAACTCAAACCGGCTGATAATTAAGACACTTGTGGGCGGAGTCACGCAGCTCAGATCGGTTCAATAATGAGAATAATTATGAAATCTGATCCTGGAAAACCTCAGAACATGTTTACATCGGTTCAGATTCCATTCAAGTGACTGTAAACATTTAAAACATCTGGTTGAATATTAAGTAGAACTTCACGGTTCTCTATAAAGGAGTCTGATCCTGATTCTTTGTCCTTTTATAGGATATTTTCTTCTTGTCACAAATTAAAACATGAAATTTATTTAAAAAAACCAGAGGAGAATCATCTTTTTAAAATTGCAATTAAATAATAATATTTAATTAATACAATTTGTGTAATGCAACCTTTATTTAAAAAAGTCAAATTATTAGTGCTGTCTTGCAAATAATATTTTGGTCATTAATCAATCTTGAAAACTGATGAATTAATGTAATTAATCTATTTTAATCAGAATTTATTGGTAATAGCTGTTAAAAAAAACTCATTTTGAGGTCTTTTATTTAAGTTTATGACATTGTAGTGCAGTAAAAGATCAAAATAAAACTAAAAAGGTGACTTTAAGTTGGTTTTATTATTATTATAGATGACTTCAGGTCTATACTATGACACCACTGAGGACCTCATCAGGTCCAAACGTTCTAATTTACCACATCAGAAAACAGAGGACATTTTTATAGAATATTGAACGCAGTTCTTATGTTAAACCATAATTCAAATGTTGATATAGCACCTTATTCCACAGTTTATCACAACAGTAAGACAGTAGAAAAGACATGAGGGTGATTTTATGGTTTAATTTAACCCATTTAAGTGAATTTGATCATTTTAAACATGATTTGGAGCAGAAAAGAAATAGAGAAGAGTTCAACGACTGTTTCTTTAAGCTCTGCTAGCTCTGAGTCCGTCCTCCTAAAGTGTCCCCCCTTCCTTCTGGATGTTCACCACATCAGTTCCTACACAACCGCCCTCACTACGATAGTTTGTGTCGCAGAAAGACGAGGTTTACCTGCAGCTCACCTGTTTTTCTCCTGCATCCGCATGAATAGATGGGCGGTTCCTAAATCCACAAGTTTGTTTATCATTTCACGAAGCCGCCGCTCAAAATCACCCAAATGCTTCCTCACGTGTTTGTCTGGACTGTACCACTACGATCGACACGCCCACCCCCCCGCGATTTTCACATAATGGTACGGTCCTCTGTTGAACTTTGAACTCGTCGCCGCCATTTTATGACGTAATTTTGCGTAATACGATTTACATGACGTAAATGACGTCATCAATCACCATACTGAATCACCTCAGAAAGTCTTCAAGCATAATGAAAATCTGCTGAAGACATCTTTAGTAACTAAAGAATCCAGGAGACCAAGAGAACTTACAAGACATTTGAACACATCTGTTTTCTTAACACTGTGATTCAAAATCAGTTCTACAACGCTACCTGAGAGAAACATGAAAAATACAGGAAAACCTTCAATCTCAGTCACGATAAACATGACTGAAACAGACAAACCTGCAAAAAAAGTTACTTTTGCAGACAAACCCACAGAGAATCCACTGCATGAAAATCCTGCAGTGGAAAAACAAGAAAGACCTGTCAGAATGGATTTGTCTGCCCTGAAACAAGAACGGGACCGTCTCTTGGAACAACTGTACGAAAAAAATGACTATTTATCCCAACTTAAACAGAAAAGAATTTCCACTGAGAGGAAGTGTGAAAGACACTGGCAGTTGCTCCAAGAGTTGAAACCAAAACTGAAAGATGCCCGTAAACTCAGACAGGAACGAGAAAAGGAACTTCAACGATGTAAACAGTTGTTGAAGGCAAAAGCCAAAATGATTGAAGAGGGTCTGGAGGAACAAACCGACTTGAACCAACAGATGAACGTAAAACTACGATTAAAGACCAAATGGGCCAAAAAACTTCAGTCCCAGGTGGAGGAGCTTTCTGAGCAAGTGACAACACTGCAAGCATCTGTCCCACCTGTGGAGTCTACGGACCAAACCGAGGATTTGCTTGTTCCAAAAGAAGAATCTGAGAACACACGAAAAGGCATCAGTGGAAATGAAAGTTTCAGAGCCAGAGTTAGGTTCTGAACAACAAGAGGTTCCAGAACCGTCCAAAAAGCGCAAGAAGCGCAAGAAGAATAAGAAAACAAAGGAAATCCCTTCTTCAGAGGAACTGGAAACCTGTGAGCCAATCAGCAACATAGAAATCCAAGATAACATCAGTCTTGATCACCAGAAAACAGAGGAAACTGACTCACCATCAGTGAAGTCTGTTCCTGAAGAGACTGTCATTGAATCTATGGAAAATGTTGTTGAGGAGGAATCTGTCCAAGTTCAAGTTCCTGACCCAGTGTTAGTTTCTGAACCTGAAATGAAAGATCCACTCCCACAATCTCTGGAACATGTCAGTGATGAATCATCAGTCCAAGTTCAGGTTTCAGAGCCAGAGTTAGGTTCTGAACAACAAGAGGTTCCAGAACCGTCCAAAAAACGCAAGAGGCGTAAGAAGAACAAGAAAACAAAGGAAATCCCTTCTTCAGAGGAGCTGGAAACCTGTGAGCCAGTCAGCAACATAGAAATCCAAGATAACATCAGTCTTGATCATCAGAAAACAGAGGAAACTGAGTTCACCATCAGTGGAGTCTGTTCCTGAAAGAGAGAATCTGTTCATGGAATCTGCTGGAAAGATACTCTGTGTCAGTGAGGAATCTGTCCAAGTTCAAGTTTCAGATCCAGTGTTAGTTTCTGAACCTGAAATAGAAGATTCTCTTCCAGAATCTCTGGAAACTGTCAGTGAAGAATCTGTCCAAGTTCAAGTTTCTGACCCAGTGTTAGTCTCTGAACCTGAAATAGAAGATTCACTTCCAGAATCTCTGGAAACTGTCAGTGAGGAATCTGTCCAAGTCCAAGTTTCTGATTCAGTGATTGTTTCTGAACAAGATCAACCACTGACTGCAGAATCTTCCAGGAAACGCAAGATTTCTACAAAGATGGACTCAACAGAATGTCCTCCCAACAAAAAACGGAGGATCTGTAAACCAGCCACCATAAAGTTAAGAACTCGTTTGGCCAAACGAAGAGATGCCATCAATGCAAGACATGAGCAGAAGAAGACAGATAAATCTGACTTAGGACTGCCATGGACCTTTACTGATGTGACTGAATATGAAATAGAAGATTCACTGCCACAATCTTTGGAGGACATTTCTGAAGAGGTACCAGCTCAGACAGAGGCTTCAGAACCAGAGACGGCTTCTGAACAAGATCTTCTCCAAGAAGAAGACCTGAAAGAACCTGAAGATGAAACTTCAGATGGCAAAGATGAAATCTCAGATGATGAAGAAGACGTGTCCACTGATAAATCTGAGAACATCAGTGGAGAGAAAATTTCCCTGTGGAGGAGATTCAAAAAGGCTCTGACACCAGCAAGATGGCGCAAGTACAAGAGTAAGACTTGTGTGGTCATCCCAGATCAAAGATCTACAGACCCTGCTGAGGAAGATGAACATGTACTCCAAAGTACATCTGTGGATGATCAACAAAGTGACTCTTTGCTCACCGCTTCTTCTGGTTCTCGATTGACTGACGACAAAACGTCTGAAGGCCAAGACGAGGAAATGTCTGATGACGAAGAAGAAGAAGAAGAAGAAGCCTCTGAGGACATGGATGATGAGGAGATAACATCTGAAGAAGAAACGTCAGATGACGAAGAAGATGAGTTCGCCGATGAATCTGAGAACACCAGTGGAGAGAAAATTTCCCTGTGGAGGAGATTTAAAAAGACTCTCACACCAGCAAGCAAACGCCAGTATAAGTAGAGACAGAAAAACTACTTTAGCTGGAACAAAGACTGGTGTTCTGATGTTTTGGTTATAAAAGAAGATTGTTGTTTTTTTAATATGCTTTGGTTTTTTTGGTACCCTCTTTATTTTAGTTATTTTTAGTTATTATTATTTTTAATTAGTTAGTTACTTAGATTAGTAAGTTTGTAAGTAAGTTAGATAATAAGTAGGAAAGTTAGATAATAAGTAGGCAAGTTAGATATTTTTTTGTTTTTCAAAACTCTTTTAATACAAAAATGTAACTTTACAAGTAGAAGTACAGTATTCTTAGGGTTTTTGATGACTAGGTTTCCCCCTTTTTTTATTTATTTATTCCTTATTTATCAATGTCGTATTTTGTTTAAAAACGACAAAACAAAATGTAAAAAAAAAAAAAAAAAAAAAAAAAAAGCATGTAATGCAACCTCAAGGGGGCACATTCCAGTGCTCCCTTGTGCCGGTCCCAAGTCCGGATAAATGCAGAGGGGATGCGCATATTTATCTCTAAATATAGAGATCTGGATCTAGATCAGCTGGAACCAGTCTGGCCATTCTCCTCTGACCTCTGACCTCAACGAGGCCTTTCCACCCACAGAAAAAAGTTGTGATATCCTGCAAGAACTGAAATTCAGAGTCAGATAATCATTTTTGGATTCTTACCTAATGGAAAAAAATGGATCCAAAAGTTCAATAAATTCTTTTTAGAAAGACTCTCAAGGTTTCTGTAGAAGTTTGCAGAATCACATCTATTTTCTTTATCCACATGCTGCTTTTATTAAGGTTATTTGGTCAAATAAATGGAAAATAAATAAAGGTATCATCCCTGTTTGATCTTCCTGCAGCTGCATCTGAAACTGCAGAGATTCTGCTTCTGTTTGAGGATTTCTCTTCATCTTCACTTCTTCTTTGCTGCACATTTACAGCCTTAGAGTCCTCACAACGTTCACCATCCATCAAGGTTTTGGTCCAACTCTAACGTCTCTGAACCAGCATCTGTTATTTCAGCATCAGACTGCAGGAGAGCCACACAATAGAGGTTATTGTGTAAAGTTCAGGACCCCCAGGACTCTGGAAAACCACACAAGTCTTTGAATAAACCCTGAAGATACAGCTGATGTTCAGCTAAGAGAGATTCTGCTCTCTGGATATTCAAATTATTTATCAATAATTTGAAGGATGCGCAACAAATCGCGCAAAATCCTGGACGGTCTGATGATAACATATTTGAAGTGATAAATGATCAAATTGGCTTAGCAACAATAGAAATGATGAGAAATGCCACGATAGACACTTTTCTATTGCCCACACGATATATATGGTCATATCACCCAGCACTAATCTCAACTGTATTTATTTACACAGCTGTCAAAGCTGCTTATCGTGAGATTTCATGTTTTTTTTATTTCAAAAAGATATCTGTTGAGCACAACATGTCTTACAGTAATGTATGACTTCTAGCTTGAAAATGTGAATGAGTTGAAATGTTTAAGGAATAAACAACTTTTGTAAGTTAAATATAAATACATCATAATTGATTTGTTTCTGTGATAAACTGATAATGTCCAAGAAACAAATGACTCATTTTAGATCTTGTGCCAGGTCTCACCTTTTTTTTTTGCTGAGACTAAATTGAGATCTTATTGAGCAACAAGAGACAGAATCATGCATACAGTTCAGTGAGACAGAGCTGAGACGGTAAAGAGATCAAAATGAGACATGCTTTAGAACAATGCAGTACGTCTCATCTTTCTCATAACTGAGATCTGGAGAAGAGACAGTCGTGAGAGAAGTTTGAGATCTCAGACAGTTCTCACTGTGAGACTTATTTCTCAGGAGACGTATTCGAGAAGAGTGAGAAAAGCTGTCTTGTCTCAAACATTTCTCGTTCATGTTTAGGAGACGTAAACGAGACAGAAACGAGATCTCATCTTCAGTTTTGCTTTGCTATGGGTATGTTTGATCTGGAGAGCTTGAGAGAGTTGGATTAACTCAGAAAAACAAAAGGTCATTCAGGTCATTTAAGGCATGGCAGTGTGCCTGAATGCTGCTTCCAAAGGTCTCCCTGCTTGAGAGGACACCAGTGCAGACAAACACCCTCATGATTTAGAGAGGGACTGCATGGGAGAAGGTTCTGTGGTCAGATCAGACCAACATGGAGGTCTGTAGCATCAACAACTGTTTGGAGGAAGAGAAATGCAGCCGATGACCCCAAGAACACCAACTGTCAAGCATGGAGGTGGAAGCATTATGGTTTGGGGAGTGTTTTCCTGCACAGGGATCCTTCACCTTGTGGACAGTAGGATGGGCGGAGTCATGTACCGACAAATTCTGTGAGAACCTCTTAGGCTTAAAATGGGTCTTCTGAAAGGATAAAGACCCAAAACATGAAGCCAAGGCCACAGAAGAGTCACATCATGGTCATGGAGTGTTTCAGGCCAGTCTCTGGACAGCAATCCTCTAGAAAAGAGTTGCTAAGCAACAGACACCAAATCTGAATGATTTAGGAATCATCTGTAAAAGAGTGGGTGAGTCCGGTTCTGGATTCTCTGTGTTCCTCTGGTCATCCGGTCTGCAGGGCGGATCACAGAAGAGGCTTACTGCGGGGGGGTGATTCTGTCCACGATTACTCCACCTGGAAGATCTGCTCAAGCCCTGAGGGGAGCGGGTGGTCTTACTGGACATCTGCTGCCACCCTTCAGCTGTGCCGGCACAGAACCTGTGAAGGTTTTGGCCAGAGCCGAGCTGCAGGGCGAGAACTGAGAACCGTCTGGAGGAGGAGGCGGTCCCGAGTGGAGAGAGGTCCTCGTGAAGAACAAGTGGGACCTCACAAAGCCTTTGCTTTTTTGGGCTCACCGGTTGCTGGAGCCTATCTAGCTAGAGTTGGGTAAAGACGGGGTTCATCCATTCAGAAAGACCCCAGCAGGAGTCGACTTCCTCGCTGTGGGAGCAGAGTGCATACCACTACACCACCGTGTGCACTCCACAGTCCATAACAGGTTCTTATCACGCCTTGAGCAGCTTAACAATTAAAAACAAAAACACAGAAACTCACTTTATACTGGCTAAAGCAAAACCAGTTTGATGCCGTTCTGTTTATTCATGCATTTTATGTTTCAACCTCATCAGATGTTTTGACCTGAAATGCAGTTAAAACAAACAAAAACTACTTTAGGTTAAAAATGTCCTTAAAACAGTTACTGAGACGGATTCTATCCAGGTGAAGTTTGTCATTTCCTGTCCAGTTTGACACGATTAGGATGAAGCTGATCTTCAGCAGACCTTCCTTCATCTGAAGTTGAGTTTCCAGAGTCTGACATTGTTTCAGCTCTTTCTCCTTTGGGATCCATGATGAAATATGATTCAGACATGAGTCTGCGGTCCGTCTGCTGCTGAGGAAACGTCAGCCGGTCCTCCTCTCTGCTGATGCAGAGCAGACGGTTCCGTCCAGAGAGGATCTTCATCACTTCACTTTGTCCATCACCATGGCTGCGCCTGACTCCTCCTCCTCCTCCTCCTCCTCCTCCTGGACAGGTATGCCCCCTGCTGGCTGACAGCAGGAGTGCTGATGGTCTTTCCAGTCCTGCAGAGACAAAACCCAGGATGTGGGAATGTTTGTCATCTTTTATAATTCATATCAATTAGCAGCCATCAATGATGCCTTGAACACAGAACTTCTAAATTAACTTTCTCCTCATTGGATGATCCACAGCTGATCTACTTTCAAAACACAAACAGTAAAAAAAACACTCTAAAACTCTTTTTAAAGATGTTCTAGCAGCCACATTTACTGGTGTTGAACATCTCAACAACAAACGCTTCAGTTAAAAAACAATTACACGGAATGAAGACAAAAAAGAAGCTAAAAATGTTTTTTTAACTGATTTTAAATGCATATTTTCAGTAAATAATCCAGATCATTAACAGGATTGGGATTCATTACTTAAAACTGTCTGTAAATGCAACCAAAATTCATTCATTCATCTTCTTGGCTGCCTTGTCGCTTTCGGGGTCGCAGAGGTGATGGAGCCTAACCCGGCTACTGATGGGTGGAGGCGGGGTTTCCCTGGACAGGTCGCCAGTCTGTAGCAGGGCCTCAACCACTCACACATTCACTCTCACATCACTAGGGGTAATTTAGAGTCACCAGTTAACCTTTGAAGAATGTTTTTGGACAGTGGGATGAAGCTGGAGTCCCCGGTGAGAACCCACACATGCACGTGGAGAACATGCTAACTCCACACAGAAAGGTCCCAGTTGATGTTTCTGATCCCCCCCGCAGGGATTTGAACCAGGGCCTTCTTGCTGTGAGGCAAGAGTGCTAACCACTGCACCACCGTGTAGCCCAACCAACTAAAAAAAAACAAACCACACAAATCATCTGTAATAAGACATGATTCCTAAAAAAAAAAAAATCACTGCTTTTATTAGGATTGAAAGTTTGGGTAGAATGTGACATTTCTGTGCATAAAGAACCTAAGGAAAAAAATCTTCTAAAGGCATCAGTTTACAGATGAAGCATTTTTTTAACTTGTCATAAAAACGAGGCTTTATTTCCATCATTGAACCTTTCAAAACAACAGAAAACTAAATAATGGTGTGTGCTAAAGTTCAGGCACCCTGCAGAGTTAGAATCACAGCTTTAAAGGCTGTTTGTGTCCAGAATAAGAGTCTCTCAGGTCTTGTTTGGAGAATCGTCATCTTCATGTCTTCTTTACAAAAGTCTTCTTCATGTTGAGACTTCTGGGATGTCTGTTCCCCTCTGCTCTGTTCAGGTTTATCCATGGAGTTTCAATGTTTGGGAAGATCACTTCAAAACCTTCAGTTTCTCCTCTTCATGTAAGCCGGCGTGGATTCTGAGGTGAGTTTAGGATCATTTTCCATTTGGAGAAGACATCCTCTCTTCAACTTTTTCACTGATGGCATCAAGTTAGTGTCCAATATTTGCAGAAACTTTGTGGAATCCATTCTTCCTTCTCCTGGTGAAATCCTGCTGATTGTGAACAATCCATGACACTGTCAGGCCTCAGCTTTTGTTTTCTGTTATTCTAAAAGGGTAAATAATGGAAATAAAGGTGAACAGAATGTCTGTAATCTGATACCTTTAGAGGAATTTTCTATCTTTCTTTGGCTTATTTATGCAGAATAATATAACATTTTATTGAGGTGCCCAGACTTTTCCCACTGTAGAAGATTCCTACTGTATCATTTTTTGTTGGTTTGTTCTTCCATTCATTCATTTTCCAAACCCACACATGCAATCACATGCACACTTGGGGATTATTTTATGTCACCAAAAACTATGTCTTTAAACTATGGGAGAAATTTGAAAAAACACCCAAACTCCACACAGAAAGTGGGGCTAAACGGGGCGATTCGATTCAATTTACCAGAGCCTGGATCGATTTGGGTCACATTTTTTTTCAATTCTTTTAATCCTCTCAATTTAATTAAAAAAAATCCTTAAAAGAGTTTGGAAAACTCCTTCCTGTAAGTTTATAAAGATGTTCATGCATGTTTAGGTCGATCGAGCGTTAGCATTAGCTGTCCTATAGGAAATCCCATCATACGATAGCAACAAGCTAGCAGACTTTAGCTTTATGTGTCATCTCTTGATCTATTAAGATTAGCTCGATCCAGAATGAATAATCCATTTGATCAACCCAGCCCCACTGCTGACTAGGGGTGTGCCAATATATCGATATTGTGATATATCGCGATATTTAGTCCTGCGATTGATTCTCGATGGGTTTTCACCAAGTATCAATATTCTATTTTCATTTGAAGAGGCTGTTGTGCTGAGCGTCTGACTCGCGTGGCGGAACAGCTGGGCGCGCTGCGTCGGACTTATTATGGCGACGCACGCACTTCATTCAGGAAAAAGCACCGGCGAGACACAGGCTCGGTAGCGCGTGTGTAAATCATGTCTACCTGTGTTAAATTATCATCCATCTGTAGAAGAGTCAGCTGGTAAGAAGTGAGTTTATCTGAGTGCTAGAATGACCACGATCGCTTATTTCCTGTTTGATCGGTGCGCTGTGGGATCTAGACGCGTGCTTTGTAGCTGTTTGTGTGTACTTCAGGTACCGGTCGGAAATTTTGCTTTCATGCACTCTGATGTTTACCCTGCTGGTGTGCGGTGTAACTTTGGTAAATTTATGGTGTAAGGTTTTCAAATGAACGCAATAACTTTTTGCTAAGATTAATTTAAAGTCATTCTTAAATAAAAATCCAGGATTTTATGTATGAATTAAAAAGATGTAATTAAAATAAAGTACACGAATTCACGGTAAAATAGGAAAGTTTATAGTTAATTGAAGAATTTAAAATTATATAAATTGTTATAGATTAAAGTTGTTGATTGCTAATTTGTAATAGAATTTGAATTTGTAAATATTTATTGCCATTATTATGTGTTTTAGGGTTTTTACCTGTTGACTGTTGACTGACCAAATGGAAAATAGATAAAGATTAGAAAAATAATCTCAAGTGTCAGTCTGAGTAAATCACTCTTCAATTTTGAATGCTCAGCCCTTTTCAGATGTGGGAAAAGTGCACAAAAAAATTAGGTAACAATTGACAGAGGCTGTAAAACGTTATATTCATCATCCTTTGGTGTGATGTTCCTTTGGAGGTTGATAGCTGTCAGCAATTTGAATTATTTAATTTTTGTTATGTTGCTAACAGTAATTCTTTAGCACTGCTGATCATGTTTACTATTGTTAATATTGAATTTTACAGATAATTCTGGTTCAATCGGTGTCAGAGTTATAGTATTAGTGATTTTAGGCAACGTTAAACAAAAGTGTTTATAATTTGTTGCACAAAATAAGACATAAGTTGTTTATTATGATTGTGTTTAAGCTAAAAAAAATAAATGAGGATATATTTCCACCCAAAAAAAGTGTTCCTTTATATAGTATTAATTATTAGAGAGGATTTTTACCAATTATTGCAGTATTGCGATATTATCGATACCGTAAGCCATGTATCGCGTATCGTATCGTTTAGGTACCAGTGATTCTCAGCCCTAGCGCCGACTGCCACCCCACTGTGCTTGTAGTACCTTTCTTTGGCAGAAGGTGGAGCAGTAGTTGACTTTGTGGCAGCCTGTGCACTCGTTCATGGCCACCCGACCACAGTTCACACACATCTGCTGTGGAACGGCAACAGGAAACCAGGAGAGGAAAAGAGACGGGAAGAAGATCAGTTGATCAGGGATCATCTCTGAGAGTCAACCTGCAGTAACCTGCTGTGTCTGATTGGGATTCAAAAAATACTGGAAGATTTACTGATTCTGTCAGATTTCAAGTCCCTCCAGAGTATAAATAATAATAAAGAGGATAAAATGACATATAAGTGGGAGCCCCAGGAAAACTATGCAACTTATACTCCAAACAAAAATGGAAAAGAACAAAAAAACTCTGGTTTGATGTCACTTCTATAAGAATAATGTTGAATCTTTTGCACTTTGTTGACTTTTCTGGGTTCTTCCAGCTGAACATTAATAAGACAACTATATTAAAATGACACATAGAGAAACCTCCAGCAGTGTGTTGAAGACACATTCAGGTGTCTGAGTGTCAGAGAAGAGTGTTTGTCATACGTTGATGATTATCTCTGTGATGTCAGAATTCCTCTTAGCCTCCGAGTCATCCGGCGGCTGAAAGGAGATCTGGTGAAGACAACGCCGTCCGGCAGAACACACAGGAAGTCACAGAACAGGCGAGGAGGTCATGACCTTCACGTTAACTTCTGGGCGTGACCTCACCTCCTTCCTGCCCCCCGGAGCCTTGGCGTCTCCCGCCTCCCCCGCTGAGCTCTTGGCCTGTTCGATCAGAGCCTTCAGCTGCTGAACGTTGGCGAGCAGCGTGTTGGCCAGCTCCTCCAAATACAGCCACGTCTGCTTCTGCGCGTCCCCGCCGGCGGGCTCCACAGCCCCAGCGGGCGCCACGTCCAGCCCCGTCACCAGCGTTTCCGATGGAGACGCCGCCGCTGTTGACACCGCCACTTTGGCTTGAATCGGCTGAGGGGTCATGGACAACGCGGGCAACGCCGTCAGCACTGGGAAGGAGCCACGGGAAACAGTTAATGGACAACAGACAGCTCCACGGCTCGCTCTGATTGGCTGCTTCATCCGGAGCAGACGTGATGCTGCAAGGACATTTATTGAAGGCAGGTGATGCTTTGTGAGTGAGGGTCCACACCTGCAGTACCACCGTAGACCTCGCCTTGAGCCGAACCATCCGAGATGATGGCGGCGGCGGCGGCGGCGTCGCCCGCTGGAGTGCGGTCGAACGTCAGGGTTCCTGAGGTGGTGAACTCTCCGGATGGAGACACCGTGACTGTGGGGTAACGACAGCTGGGTCAAACTCTAGCACTGATGGAGGTCCAATCAGACATCAGTCTGAAGTCATGTGACCCACATGTGGCTCCGGGGCTCAGAGTGATGTTCTTGGAGGAGGGAAGCTCCTTCTTGGAGGGGATGACTTGAAGATCTGCGTCTTTCTTCCGTCGCTTATATGGAACGAAGAGGCGAACAGGACCGGTCTGCACCGAGAGAACAAACGTTAAGACAGTTTATTATGATTTCTCTCATTACTTTTGTTCTGTTGTGGGTCAGAAAACGAGTGGATGGTTTCTGTCTCTGTCGCCCAATGATAGACCAGCAGCTTTTTCTGTAAGATACGAGTGACCTCATGACCTCACTCACAGCGACGTGGATGTGTAGCAGAACTGTAACAAATACCCAAATACTGGGATATTCATGATTTCATCACTGAGTGATCTTTATAAATAATGTAGAGTATTGTAGAAAACAATACACTTCAGCTAATGCAACTATGGCTCTAAAATTGCAGAATAATGTTGGATTTTAGGCATATGACATAAAATAACCGCGTTCGTTACGGCCACCGAATAGAGCTGTCACAAACGATTATTTTAATAGTCGACTAATCACCGATTATTTTTTCCGATTAGTCGACTAATCGGGTCATGCGCAAACTGGATGTAAAGCTCATATCTTCAACATCATTGGCGTTAAATTTGAAGTGTTGAAGCTTTATTCAAACTAGAAATAAAGACGACAGTTTATTAAACCTTCAATGAATCATGCAGCTTCTTTACTTCATTAGTTTATGGTCGACATGGTCACTATTTGTGGCAGCCCAGCTTAACCATCATTAGCTTTAACCTAACCAGAACCAGATAATGCTAGTGTGAACGCTGTAAGCTGAATTCAGTAGCAAGAGACGCAAGTGCTTATAGCTGAAAACGCTAAAATTAATATCTAAAAATGCTGAAGTTGATAGCTGAAATCACTGAAGCTAATAGCTGAAAACGCTAAAGCTGATAGCTAGCTAAAATATTAGTTAAATGCCAAATTAGCCTAAAAAACTGGAAAAAAAAGTACAAGTCAGCCAAAACATCTAACACACAGCTGAAATATTAGCTAAAACTAGCCTAAACTCAAAGTAGCCAAAAATGATAAAAAAAGCCTAATTAGCTTATAAATAGCTAGCATGTAGCTCAAATTTTGGCTAAACTTCAAAGTAGCCAAAAATACTTTTTAATAAATGCCAAAATAGTCCAAAAAGCTAGCATAATACCATTATAACTTTCAACTTTACTACACTCTGACTCCATATAATATAAAGTAAAGACGAATCGACTATTAAATTAGTCGTCGACTATTTTAATAGTCGATTCGTCGTCGATTAGTCGACTAATCGTGGCAGCTCTACCACCGAAAGTAAATAACTTTTCAAAATAAAGCGTCAGTGAAGTGCATCATTTTCAAAGTGTAAATGAAAAAAATAAAAGTGAAGTTCAGTTTAATGAAATGAATTCAGAAAAACTGATTTTGATATAAATACAATCAAAATACCCTGCTTTAGATCCCCTGCTCGTGATGAATGTGCATGTAGTGCATATCAAATGAAAGCATTTAGCTGATCACCATTAGCTCTGAATGCATCAAAACACCGCTTTGGATTGTTTTTGTGAGGAATAAATATTATAATACATTTAAAAGCATTCATTTTGCATGGTATAGCCTCTTTAAATAGTAAAAATTCTTGTTTGTGATCTTCATTCATGAATCAGATCAGATCTCTGTCTAGTCCCAGTGACTACATCAAGATGACTATTCTTTCAGGGGGTTGTTAAAATCTAAAAGCATTTCTCACTCATTCATACAGATTTTTTCATTTATTAATATTTTTATTAATTAATAAGAAAAACATACAGTGTAACCTTGAGTTTTAAACTCAAACATGATGGAATCAAAAAGACAAAATGAAAAGTGGACAGAAGGAATAAAAACGTTTAAACTTCTGATTGAATGTTCTGGAGGACTGTGAAACAAAGAAGAGTGTTTACCATGTTGAGGTTTTCTCCTGCCAGGGAATTCTCTTCCTTTAAGGACTGTGAAGAAGGGAAAAAATGAATCAAACAAAACATCATCAAAACTGTAACAGAAAAGGTCCAGATCTTTAGTAAATTGAGATTTTATTCTGGATAAGCATGCTATTGTTTTTTTGTTACATGTTTTTCAAAGAAGAATCTTTTTTCCAGTATTGTAACATGTTTAGATGTCAGGATCTGTCTCTGTTCTAGTATTTCCTGTTTTTCTCTCCATGTTTTGGATTTATTCATGTTTCTGAACCCTCCATGCCGTACCTTTGATACTCGATGCTTATTAGTTGAAACATTTGATTTGTTTATTCTCAGTCTCTGGTCTTACAGCTTCTCTGTTTGACACCTCCCCACCCCCCTCCTAAACCCTATAATAAGTTTTTTTGTGTAGCAGGATTTACAAAAATATTCCCAAGTGAAAAAGAACTCTGATGAAGTTAATTAGAATTCATTTCTGAATTGTGGTATAGCAATGAATTCACTGAACAGGTTCTTCAGCTGGACCCTCTGCTATAGGAAGACAGATGGTAATGTCTGTAATATATGTATTCATACACTGATGCAGAGATGTATGTTAAATAAACCAAATGATCACCTCAGTTCTTTGTAATGTAAGGCTGGTTTCCTGCAGATCTGCAGCAGGTTTACGCTGCAGAAGCTGTTTTGGTCCATTCATCCATGCAGATCTTCTCTACAGCTGGGATATTTTGGGGCTGTTGCTGGGCAACACAGACTTTCAACTGCCTCCACAAATTCTCTACTGAGATCCAGAGACGACCTGGAACCCATCATTCTCATTTTCCATGTTTTAACTCTTTCTGTTATATTTGCTGATACTAACCTAAAGTTGCTCGGGTTCGTCACCAGCGTTACTTCTGCTCTCCGTCTTTTCACAGTCTCTCATCTACCTTTTGGACTTCATTACTTGATTATTTTTACCCATAAGTCACGGCTCTCCAGCATTATGAGTTCTCTGTCTGAACAATCAGACCCCAGAACCTCCTTGATGACTCACCGGTGTAAGATCATCACAACAGGCTGAACAGGTGCAGGAGGCGGCGTGAGGGTTAAGGATCCTCTCCTGGAAACAAACAAACACATCTGTACGATCTTTTTAGCTCCAGATAACAGGACGCCTCGGTCACAGCACCTGTATGAGGCACAGCAGAGGTCTGCCGGCGTATCTGATGCTTCTCTTCCAGTCTTTGCTGCTCGCTCGGCCCGACAGAGCCTCGAACTCTGTGGGAGTGAACCACTGCTGGTTGTGTTTGATGCAGCGACCTTTGCCCCCTAAAAATAAGAGAAAAATGCAAGAGAGAACGCTACAAGTTAAAGCAACTAAAAAAACACTAAACACAGCAAAAAGTAACAGTTGAAGCTGAAATGTTTCTACCAGCAGACCAACTCAACTGACATAAATGAACCTCCCAGGCTAATGGCTAATGCTAATGGCTAATGCTAAATTTTTTAAGAACATTCGACACACAGGTGACACTTTTCCTCTAGAAACCACAAAGAAGTCTTACACTGAAAACTCTGGCTGTGGATCGTTGCTCAAACCTCAATTCTTACTTTTTAATCAAATGTTTGTTCCTGTTTGTTTGTCTTTTAACTGGATGTATCACCAACATTTATAGCTTTATTTAAAACAGATCAGAATGAACAAATCAATGGTGTTTGTAACTTTAAACAGTTTTTTTTTTATTTTTGTTTTTGTCAACCTTCTGGTTGAGTTCACCAGTAACATAAACAACATATAAATCTCTGTTGTTTTGGATCATTTAATAATTTAATCCTGAATTTTTCCATCCTCAAAGTTGACATTCTAAGCGTTACATTTCAGTGCAGAGCAGGTCGAGAAAGTTGTTCTTTTTCTGTTGCAGAATGAGCTTCTTCACGTTGATCACATCTGTCCTTCAGCCGTGCAGCACATCAGCGTGAGGCTGCGTTTATCCACTGAAGTTACCTCATTTGCCTCAACTGTTGAAGAGTTACCATAACCAAAGGAAACTCTGGAGCTAAAGCTCTGGTGTTAAAGCTAATTCATTTTTTCAGAAGGTATGTCAGTGAGTGGAACTTCAGTCTTATTTTATGAACAGGAAGAAGCTCTCACTAGTTTTACTTTGAAAACAGGAAGCTTCGCCGACACTGAGATTTATTTACTTCTGGTGTCAGTAGTGCTGCACATTCTACTTTGTTTTAGTTCATAAACCTAAAATCCAACATTATTCTACATTTCAGAGCAAAAAATACATTATTTCCAAACAATATTTTACTACACTCGACTAGATTTATAAATGTATCCGAGCACTCAGATACTATAAATACTCTGAGAATCAGAGCTGAAGTAGTTCTGGAGCAGACCCTCTATGCTCGTGTGGACAGATGAAGTTGAAAGTTTCACCTGATCCCAGGCGAGGCTTGTACAGAACCCCGCTGGTGTTCCTGCAGCGGACCGGCAGCTCGTTGTTGTACACGGAGGGGTCCCAGTTGTACTTGGAGCAGGAGTCCTTGTCCTGGGGTGGAGTCAGTGGAGTGGTTGGAGTCTGAGGGCCTGGAGCAGATGTTGAAAGTGTTTCATGTTTTCATCTGGATGTGAACATTAACGCGTTAACGCTCGTGATTAATCAAAACACAATCAATTAAAACAAATGAATAACACCTCCCTAAGCAGTAGCCCCCCCCGCTCTGCCTCGGTGGTGCAGTCGTCCACAGCATGCGGTAAAACACTTTGTTGGGTTTTTTCCCTTCATACCATGGTCATTTAAAAAATAAATAAATGAAAATGAGATGCTGCATCTCAGGGGGCAAATATGAAGAAACAAATATGAAAAATATGAAATTCAAAGGCACACGGAGCCACTTTTGATTTATAGTTATTAATCTCAAGACAAAACTGAGATTTATCTGATATATTATTAAATTGATTGACAGCCTTAATTATAAATAAAAGTTCTAAATGTACAGTTTTGTGTGTTTTCATGTTGTGATTATTAGCAGATAAGTGGTCGCCAAACACTGTAACTAAACAAATTATCACGATTAATTGCAATCAAATAGTTAATTAGTTTTTATATGATTAAGCATAAAGCCTTAGTCCAGAGGTCTGTAACCTGCAGCTCCAGATCCACATGTGTCTCTTTTATCTCTCCATTGTGGCTTCTTGGTCAAACGTAAAATAAATCATGGAGACTGTTGATCCAGACATGTGGACCGTCTGAGTCAGCCGCTCCTCTAACCAAAACTACCTGAAGAAAACAAATAAACAAAGCCTGCAAACTAAGACTATCAAGGTCCAACCCCAAACTAAAATAACAAAACCCAGCAGTGGAAGACTGCTGAGGACAAAGAGCGAAAAAAACAAAAAAAAAGAAAAGAAATTTTTTTTTGAAAGTAAGGATTGCCTTATTAGCATTTATTTATTTTAGATTAGTAAATTTATAAATGTCTGAGGTTCACATAGATGACAAACTTTGAAGGTTTTTCCATCCCTGTTGACCTCAGGACGTCTTGTTTGTTCAACACTCCCTCCAGAATGAACAGATTTTACACGCAAAGCAAAACATTGATAAAAAGTTTGATCTTCTAAATTAGCCAAAACAGCTAGCATGTAGCTGAAATATTGGCTTGACTCCAAATTACCCAAAAAAAAATTTTTAAAAATCCTAAGTTAGCCAAAGCAGCTGCCATGATGCTGAAATATTAGCTAAACTCAAAACAGACTGAAAAGCAAAAAAACAAAAAATAAAAAATCCTAAATGAGCCAAAATAGCTGCCATGTAGCTGAAATATTAGCTAAATAGCCTAAAAAAACCTTAATAGGTGCCAAAATAGTGCTAAAAGCTAGCCGAATGCCATTATAACTTTCAACTTTACAACACTCTGACTCCAAATAATAAAGTAACAACTAGTCGACTATTTTTATCGACTAGTCGTTGATTAGTTGACTAATCGTGGCCTAGTGCACAACTTAAAAAAAAAAAAGAACATTTTGTACAACACGTCTCATCTACTTCACCCTTACGTGTTGTTAAAGTCTTCCTTGAAACCAGCTGCCCGCAGCATACCCATAGGAAAAATGAGCGTGAGCATTTCCTCTCTAAGAGCGACCATCTTCCCCTACAGGCAGCCTGCATCCACCCGTAAGGAGGGTTGAGAGAATAATCGACAAACGTGTTTGGATCACCTGCTGTGATGCTGGCCGCAGACTTCAGTCCAGCAGCTTCTACGATGCTGCCGTCAGTGTGAACCACAATCAGGGTCGCCTTCTGAGCGCTGAGACCGTCACCCAACTGGAGAGTGGTTCTGTTGTTCTGTCAGCACACAAGCACACGACAGCTCCACAATGTAAAAACACAGTCTGCCCCACTCTGATCATCTTCTGATCTGTTCTCTATAGAGTTTTAACTGTGATTAGGACGTTTTTGGTCAAATGTTTTTTAAACTGTCATTTTCAAGGACAGGAATTCATTAAAAATCCTCTCTGAGTTGTGGGTGGAACTGTTGACACAGAGTAAGCCCGCCCCCTTTCCCCTCACAGTTACTGAGCTGGGAGCTTCAGCACATTTCCTACATCACCAATAAGCTGCTTTTCCAAACAGAATTTTTTTGTTTGCTTTAAATAAATAAAAAACAATTTAACGTTAATTGTCTTTATTTATGCTCTCCATAGTGTAAAAAGAACATGTTAAAAACGGCCTTTTAATTGAAGTGCGTTTTTAACATTTGCCTTTGAGGGAGAATCCTTCATATGCTCGGTTCTGAGAGTTACTGATGCTCCGTCAGAAGGAAGGGTTTCCCAATTTTAATGAGCATGTCTGTACAGCAACAGATAAAGATATAAAGATTCAAGAAAATCTAGAACAAGTGTCAAAGTCAAGGCCCGGGGGCCGGATCCGGCCCTCTGGGTAATTAGATCCGGCCCTCCAGGTCATTTTTATTTCATTACTATTGGCCAAATGTTATTGTTTGCTTATTTTATAACTTGTATAATTTTCTCAAAATATATGTTTATGAAAGTAAAATATTGAAAGTTATTTAAGGTCTAAGTTGATTCATTCTGGAATAATATTCCTGCCTTTTTATTATTCATATTTATGTTAAAAGGTTTTGGTTTTAAAGTTTTAAAAATGGACATTATTCTAGCTTTTTGGACTATTTTGGCATTTGCTACATTTTTTAGACTATTTTGGAGTTTAGCTAATATTTCAGCTACATGCTAGCTGTTTTGGCTAACCTAAGTTTTTCTTTTGTTTGTTTGTTTTTAGGCTAATTTGGCATTTAGCTAGTACTTTAGCAGGATAAGCATCTTCAGCTATCAGCACTAGCATCTTCAGCAGCCAAATTCAGCTTCCAGCATTCACACTAGCATTAATGCTATATATCTAGTTCATAATTATGTTTAAAAGTTATAGTTTTAAAGTTTTAGAAATGTAGTTTTAGAGAGTTCAATAAATGTTTATCCTGTTTGTCCCGCGACCTAAGGTGTGTTTTGGATTTTGTCCCCCTGTGCGATTGAGCTTGACACCCCTGATCTAGAAAATCATAATCCTTCCCCAAACACAGATATGTAAATACAAAAAAATCCACACATACATACAAAGAAAAGACAATACTCCTAAAAACAGTGATGACAAAAAGCTCAGTGGTCTTGTGGTAGAGTGTCCGCCCTGACACTGAAAGGTCGTGAGTTCAAATTCAAGTCGAGTCAAACCAAAGACTCTAAAAATGGGACCCAACGCTTCTCTGATTTGGGGGTTGAACCCCGAGAGCGGTTGTGTCTGTAGCTCACCGCTCCCCCAGGAGATGGCTCAAATGTTGAGAACAAATGTTATGTGAGTGACACATAACGGACTTAACTTTACCATTCAGCTGAATAAAACACAAACAAACAAAAGCAGAGAGGTGGTAGTATCCTGGTTTGGCTCGGTTCTTATTCATATGGATTTTATAATCAAGCTGGAATTATACATTTTATAATAAAAGAGTCAATTTTAGGACTATAATATTGATGTGTTATCAATATGTAGATCCAACCACTACTATGAATAATAACATACAATATTGGACAGAAACAGTCAGCTGACGTTACAGGGAACTTAAAGGTGAACATTTATTTTTGCAGGAGAACCACATGTGTTGTGTCCAACCACCATAATGAACATTTTTGAAGAAATGATTCCAGTCGATTCACAAGAGCCTGGACCGATCCGACTACAACTTTTTTAATCGATCCTCCAAAATTCAATTACACTTTGAGTTAACACGGTGTACACATGTGTTTAGGAATAAATTAATAATACATATATGTTTTGAATAGATTCATATTAATCTGATACAGTTCTCAAACCGTCAAATGTATAAGTGAAATTATAATGAGATTTAATAGTTTAACCATAAGGTAAAAACAAAAAATAATGTGATCCGACAAAAACTGATCAACCATCATTCTAGTCCAATGTGTGAATTTAGCAAAGTCATGTGACCAAACAGCGTGTTAGAATGTTCTAATGTTGATGTGGAAAAATAACAGAGGGCTGAACTTTATCAAACTAAAATGCAAACGGATTTAAAATTCATTACTGTTTACTTGTTTGTTTAAACGCATATTTACTTTACATTTGATTGTTTTGAAGAAATATAAGGAATCCCTGCACTGATCAGTACCAGGTATTTATCTCTGAGTCACACTGATGGAAATATGGTATAAAAATCTTCTGGATCCATTTTAGATCAACAACCACAAATGATGAAATGAATCAAATTATAGCTCAAATGAATCACTACACCTCCAATTGTATCTTTTCTGTTTACACTATTCCAGCAAAAACAATTAAAAAAAAAAAACTTATAAAGGCTGACATTGTGATGTGTTTGAGTTGATGACAGCAGAAGTACCTACCAGCATGTGTTCAGACAGAGCTGCTGATGTTGTGGTGAAAACACTGTCGTCTGTGGTCTGAACATCTGCTTCAGCTGTCACCTCTGATCAACAACAACACATGTGGGAACATGAGAATAAACAACTGAATCACACGTGCTGTCTAGTAACACAATAATAATGTTTACTGCAACAATCTGAATCGATGCATTCATTAGACTCATTGAACGTAAAGATGTACCGATAATTAAATCTCTCTCCTGTGATGTATAGTGACTCAGGTTAATGTCTGCCGCCGCTCTCAACCAGAACGGGTTTGTGTTCGGAGCGGTGACGCTTTAATTAGCATTCTAAGCTAACTGGGTTTCCTTTTTCCCGTGCTGCCCACGTGAGCGCGGCCCGCCTGCGACCGGGCAGCTGGAGCCCGCTACCTGGCGAACGAAAGCCTCGGCCTTGCGTCGGCATGGACTCGGCTCCGATGTCGATGTTTCCCGCTTCGGGCATCACAGCCATCGTCGCGACTTCGGCCTCCGACTCGGTTTCGGAGCCCACTCCCTCCACCGGCGCTCCGATGATGGGCGGTTCAACCAGCCCGAACGCCTTCGCCGCCGAGTCTCCCTCCTCCATGTCTCCGGCAAAACGACAAAAGCCGAGAATGACCGAGCGAAAATGCGACCCGGAGCGGCCCGAGCTGACCTCTGTCTGCACGGACCGGGACGCGGCCACGAACGTGGAGCCCGGAGCGGTTCTCCGGAACAGTCCAGATTTGATTAAAGCGTAAAGAGAACGGGCCGCCGGGAACGGGGCCTGCTGTTGTTTGTTAGCAAGAAGCCCGCTGAGAGGATACGCCGGAAAATGCCGGAAACACACGAGCTCCGCCGAACCGAAAGCGCGAACATCAACGACAACAGGTCCGAATTCACCGAGTTCACCTCATTCATTTAAGCACAAAACATCAAGATATATCATTTTAAAATGTTTTATTGATTGGAAATGCTTAAATTTATCTGCATTAAATATTTTAACAGGTTTCCCCCAATAACAGACTATGACATTTAAGAGTAAAAATAGTAAATGAAACTGTCAGTTCAGCTAAAATAAAAACCAGAACCTTAAAAAAGTTGCACCCTGTGATCAAGCTGCTCGTTTAGTTTTAATAAACTGTTGGTCATGCTGTAGAAAAAAAAAACCCAATACAGATTTTTAAAAAATGGATTTTAAAGACCCACTCCGATGAAAATCATGTTTTAAATTTTTTAAAAGGTTAAGGTTAATATTGCATTTCTGATGGGAACAAATGAGTTCAGGCGGCCGCTGCGTTTAGATGCATCCACCTCAAGACAAATAGATCCATGAACATCTTTGTTTTCCTCGTGCGAGCTCAAGTCTGGATCAGAATTGTACGGCTGGATAGCTCTGATATTGATCACTGCTACACCCATAACTCAAGATGGAACCAGCTAATGAACTCCTGCCGCTCTGCAGAAACCATGTCTTGGAAAAACAACTGTTTTTTTTTTGGCAAGCATAATTAAAAGTTCACTGGGAACACTTTGAAAATAGATCAGAAGATGATCGGAGTGGGACTTTAACTAGTTTATTTGACTGTTGAACAAAAACAAATTTAAATAATGTGTACAAGAGGAACAGAGGAAAAAAAACATCAAACACATTTTCTCTGTAATTTAGGAACATAACAAACAGATGATACACTTTTTCACTTAAAGACCTAAAGAGGAAAATATTCTCGACTTTCCCTCTCTGCAGTGATAGTTCACTGTTAAAAACTAAAGTGCTTCAGTTGTCGTAGACTTTTAATTGAGAGATATTTGTATTTTTCCGGGATAACTCATGTATAACCGTCGGCATCACGTACATGCAATGTCACTTTTAGATTTTAGAGCTGATCTTTTCCTTGTGAGAGATCCACAGATGGAACAAAAAGGGTTTCATTAAAGACATTTAAGGAGTTCTTGTTTCCACAACACCTAATGGAGTTCAGCACACCTCTCTGGTTATCAGTCCGTGTCTCCGTCCATCAAAGCTCCTCTTCTTTGTATGTAATCCTGGATGGATCCCGTTTAGCTTCAGCTCCACATCATCCATAAGTCTCTGGCTGAGGCGGTTTTCTGACATCACCGCTGGATCCTGGAAACCAGGAAGTAAAGCATGAAGAAGACGAGGACCAGCCCCAGGGAGACGTAGCAGAGGAGGCGGCGGTTGTCTCTGCTGGACCGAACCATTGTGGAGAAACGCTTCACGCTTCCCGTCAGCAGCCCGGTCGCACTCATCATGTTTGAGTCCTGGAAGAGTAAAAAGAGGTTTGTTGTTTAATCTTTTGTTGCTGCTGGAACTCTTGAATCTCAGTTATTTAGTAACTGACTAGAACCATGTCAGAGGAACTAGAGTGGAGAAATGTGAGCACGATTTCTTATCCCACAAGATCTTTTATTCCAAGAACAATATTCACCACAATTATTCAATTTAGTTTGGAAAGTCAGTAAATAATTTGTTTATATAAAACTGAAAAGTGCAGTTTAAATAGACACGCAGCACTAAACAAAAGTTGAATGCTTTCTTCACTCGTCCAAGTGGCTTCAGTCTGACCAGCACCAACGAAGACGTGTTCATCAAGTTTAACTTGGTGAACAAATAACGGAGATCAATAAATGATTACACTGATATAATCTAGTCATGAATACTCATCATATTTATGCTATAACAACTACTTTAAAAGGAAACAGTCAAAGTGCACACTCCTGATTTTAAGATTTTACAGAGTGAAACTCCTCGTCTGCATCATCCAGTACAGTCGCTCAGGTACAGTCTTTTGTTCTGAATACTCCAACGTTCTTTAGAAGTTGATCAGAAGTGTTTTTGATGAGCATGGATCAGTAACAGCATTGATAATATATATATATATACAGGTAACAGTCATCCTTTAGTCGCCAGGGTGGGGGTGGGGGGGTCTCTCTGTGTTCACAGATTTTAGGTAGTTGCCAAATTTCACCTATTGCAGGCTATTTTTTAGAATATAATTCTTATGATAAACCAGAGAAGACTGCACTGAAGAGGATAAAGGAAGGCTGGGATGTATATCAACTATTATCTGTTTTAAACAGTTTCAATTATTATTGGATTTTTAGGTAAAAATATTTTCAGACTCAAACGCATGATCAAAATTCAAAGACTCCTTGTGTACAAATGATCAAGATAAAAACAAAGTAAACGGAGTTCTTACCATCCCGTCCAGGTAGTCGTTCTGATCATCAACCTCTCTGTCGATGTCATATGCCAGCTGTCAGACAAGCAGAGGAGAATATAAGCAGAGTGATAACATGACAGAAAACATTCTTTCTAATAGAATAAAAATCAGACATAAGAGGATGAGCAGTGGAGTGATGAAGTGCTCACACTTTGGTGTTTTTCAGAGCCAGCACGATGTTCACCTTCCAGCAGGGGTCACAGAGTTCACTCATTTGCACAGATGGTTTGGTACAGAGTTCTACTCCGGATGACGGATGACAAAACTGTATTTTATTCAGGCTGGGGGCTCTTGAGTATCCCCCCCCCGTGTCATGGATAACACTGACATGTCTCGACGGTCTAACACCAGCTCCCTGTTAATCTGAGCTCTCCAAATATTTGTTGAAGAACAGGTTGATCTTGTTCCACATTTACCAGCTACAGTACATATCCTGATAGTATGTATAGCAGTATAAAGCAGTGATGTGTAGTCATCACACATTCCAATCACATCCAGATAAAATAAAGGCTGATGTTACTCCCAAGATTAGAAAATCATGAACAAAGTCACTTCAAATATTATTAATAATAATGAAAGCACGCTCAGAAGATCATCTCGCTCTAAACAGCATCTTTGTTTGTTTACAACAGAACTCGCTATTTCTTCTTCTATGACTATCCGGTATTTATTCCAATCAAACGTGTGCCGCGTGGAACCTTTGTTAAAGTCGGATCAAGTTTTTCAAGGCTCATGCGCACAGTTCTATTCTTATTGTCTGTTGCGACTGTTTTCATTGTTTTAAATAGTGTTCAAAATAAACTGAAACTAAACTAAACTTATCTGATCTTTGATCCGATCCAGGACGATTTGCACATGTAAACGCAGCTGTTGAATCCATGAAGTCTGCACCTCTCATCTGCATAAGCTTAATTCATTTATGCAGGTTTTACATGTGCTGACATAAACCTGGGGGAAGCTACAAGGGCTGACACGATTAGTCGACGATTCATTAGTCGACTAATCGTTACTTCATATTATATGGAGTCACAGTGTAGTAAAGTTGAAAGTTATAATGGGATTCTGCCAGCTTTTTGAAATATTTTGGCATTTATTAAGATTTTTTAAGCTATTTTGGAGTTTGGCTAATGTCTTAGCTGCATGCTAGCTGTTTTGGCTGATTTAAGTATTTTTATTCAGATTTGTAGGCTAATTTAGCATTTAAGTAATATTTTAGCTAGCTATTAGCTTCAGCTATCAGCACTAGCATCTTCGGCAGCCAAATTCAGCTTTCAGCATTCACACTAGCATTATCACAGGTAGTGCTTTAATCATTAGTTAGTTTAAAGCTATAGATGGTTAAGATGTGTGTTTTGCATCAAGTCTGTGCATGACCCGATTAGTCAACTAATCAGAAAAAAACAAAACTCTTATTTTACCAGGATGTAAATCCATTTAAGGTACAAAACAGGGAAATTACAGAATATCGTCTTCAGGAATCTACAGACATCTCTGGTTTGACTCACAGATTTCAGTCTGGAGACTTTGGTTGCCAGGTTCTCCGCCAGACGCTTGTTTTCAGCATCCAGCATGTCATCCACGGAGTCATGGTCTGAAAGTATACAAGACCAATTAAATATTTCTGAAACACTTTTTTTTTTTTTTTGTTTTTAATCAGACATTCACAACAACAACTTCTGTCAGTAAAGCATCACTTAAAAAGCTACACATGAGCTGGTTATTGTTTTCTATCAATTCTGGTTGCACTTTTTGATGTTATTCTATGATCTTTCTTTAATCACAGCTTTACTGATGGACTGTAGGAATTCAAATGACCCGTCAGATGCTGCTAATGACCCCAACACATAACACACAGTAAAGGCTACACCATGCACAGCTTAGCAACTGATCCACTCTTCTTGTAGACCATTTTAAACAAATACAGGCAAAGTTTAGTGGAGCAGAATGTCTTCATCTAGTTTCCTTTTATCCCTTTGATAAAGATCCCAAAGAAAAACTGATGAAAGTTCATCCATGAGAAATAAGTCACAGCTCCATCATCAGTAAATGAATATCAAGGTGAGGAACATGGAGTGAGAACATCAACTAAAGTCTTAAAAAAAAAAATAATAATAAAAAAAAAACTGGACTGGACTGGACAATTAACACTGCCCTCATTTCCTTTTAGCCCTTTAATCACAAGCTCTCCCACTAGCTTACAGCCCCTCACACTCCCAACCTAATATTAATGGTGCAACAAACATGGTGATCAATATCAGAGCTATCCAGTGGTACAGTTGAAATCCAGATTCCAGCTCAGACCAGGAAAACAAAGACATTTACAGCCCCCCTCTGATGAAAATCCTGTTCTTTGAGTTTTTAACATGTACATATGGCATTTTTCTTCTGAAAGAGACAAATGTAATAAGAAATCATTTAGTTTTTGCATTTCCTTTTTGCATTTTCTGCTGCACATGCACTAAACCCTCATCTGGTCCGGCTAGCGTGTCTAGTTCAGGTTCTGGAGAAGAGAAGATGCTACCTTCACATTGACTGCAGTCAAATGAGCCGCCGTTCACATTTCTGTGGTCCAATCAGCCGTCACTGGATTTTTGCTGTGAGTTTCATCCAATACAAAAGCCAATGGATTGAATGGATTGATCACAGCAACGTCAAGAAACATCAAAGAGTCTTTGGTGAACTGGAAGGAGAAAGAAGCAGGATTTTGGAGGAAGTTCTGTCCATGAAGATCTGAGCTGACATCCGGATCAGAACCAGACGGCTGGACATTACCCAGATTGATGGAGGTTTTTATGGAGCAGCGGGGAAGATTTTTAGAGACACTATCATAATCAGACAGGACAGGGAATTAAAAGCCACGCCCCCATCAACATGACAAAAAGGGCTTTTTAAGACATTTCGGTTGTGGGATTTTGGTTTGAAACTTCACAATCATAATAAAACACTACTGAGATTATTTTTTAATTACCACATTGTCATGGGGAAACTTTAATGGATCTATTTGTCTACAAGTGGATGCATTAGAAGGAGCAGGAAGCTTGTAGCACCTACTTCAATCATATCTACAATTTCCAACTGCAATTTTTTTTTTTTTAACTTTACTCCTGATTCCCAACGATAAATACAATTTAACCTTTTTAAACTTTATACATGTCCTCCATCGTAACAAATGTTACAAGAACGTGTTAAAACCAGAGATACTTTAAATCCTGAACAGAAACTCTTATCTGAAACGCAGCGCTCCAGAACTGCATCACAGCTGCATGTTGATGCTCAGAAATATCACTAAACTCAATAACATTTTCAGGGAAACTCGTGAAGCAGAACAGGGTTAAAGTCACTGACGACTTGGGAGATTTTTATGATCTTAAGACAATATTATTACTCAGATTCTGAAGATCAGAACTGTAGTTCTCTCCACAGGAACCTACAGATGAAATCAATCCGATGAACACTTAGTTTAAAAAAATAATAAATCCCTCAAAACTGAAAGTGGCTCGATGTAAACAAACTGAACTGTTCTCAGCTCAGAAGTTAGTCAACCTGCTAGCTACACTTGTTAACAGCTAGCTAGTTGACGTCAGTTCAGACGCTCCGCATTTCCAGTTATGGTTTAGTCCGGGTTTAGCTCGCGTTAAACATCCCGTCAGAACTACAGGACTCGTTTTTATCCTGTTTAAAACAATGTAAATGACCAAATAGGAAAAAAGTGAATACGTGTTCGGTTTCCTACCTCTGTTCCAGTTCGCCATCTTGCTTTGGGACGTCACAGTCTGCTGACGGAACACGTGACCACGACAGGAAGCTTGACAGAAATAAAAGTTGAACACAAACAGAAAACTTATTAATTGAGCTCAAACATTTATAAATAAATGTATAAATGTTCTACGCCTCGTCAAGATAAAAAAAACAGTTTTTTAATCAATTATTATTATTATTATTTTTACCATTATCATAACTCAAAGTTCCCTTAGCAATAAGCAGTACACTTAGTTTTTTATTTTATTTTTTGAGTAACAGATTAGAAAGTATACTGTACAGGTCGCAGGCCGATCAGGAGAAACATTTATTGAACACTCTAAAAGAAAGTTTTTTAAAATTTTAAAAATGTAAATTTTTAAAATAACTATGAAAAAACAGGCAGGAATATTATTCCAGATTAAATCAGTTTAAACCTTTAATGTTGTTCACCTTTCTTCCAGTAGGGGTCGCCACAGAGATACAGCTTCCGGTGATTTGGCAGAGAGTTTTTACGCCGGATGCCCTTCCTGATCCAACCCTGTATTTGCAAGGCTCAGGGAACCAGGTCAGGTAGCGTGAAGGGTCTTGCCTCTGGCTTTGGTTCAATGCACGCTTTGGGGATTGAACCCAGGTCTGTAAAAATATATTTTGTCAAAATTATACAAGTTAGAAATAATCGCAAGATAACATCTGGCCACACAATAAAATGATCTGGAGGGCCGGATATACTGTATGTATTCGCCTTCAAATCTTTTACTCCTTCCATTGGTTTCTGGTTAAAGAACAAAAATAAAGAGTTTTATTTTCATTTCTTACTGGAAAATGTTATTAAGATGTAAAGTAAAATAGACAAATACATAAACAAATGAGCTTTATTGAAGCTATTTACAAACAGCGAAAGGACAATAAAGTTTGTTCTACAACATTTTTGATAGATCTGTGTGAGCTGTACAAAGAAAATCAAGTGGAGGTCAGCAAGGACAAGCAGAATGAAGGAGAAGGCAGCTTTTCTATTTTTAAGCAAGTTCAAGGATTTAAAGTGTGCTTCGTGTTCTGAAAAATGCAATAAGAATCACAGTCAGCTTTGATTTCATTTTGGTTAAATTTACAAATTTGTGGCACCACAAACTGTAGAATATATGTATATATTTTTAATGCTGAGATTTCACCATGTACTACTGCATTTGCTACAGTAAGAGGTTCCTGGATGATGTAGGTTGTTTTATTTTGAAAGGAAGTCATGTGAACCTCCGTTAAATTCATAACAAATACATAACATTCAAAACACAAAGATTCATTTATATTCATTAAATCAGTGTCCAATTTATCCAAAGGGTGAAATATAAATTTTTGGTGAAGAAAGTAAAACTGAATACTTCTTCAGATCAAGTTGAAACATTTAAAGTTGATAATATATGAAGAGTAAATAAAAACTTCAAGAATACTAACTCACTTTTAGCATAGCCTAGTAAACTTGTAGAACACTTACATCAACTACGTTTTGCTAAGAGTTAGCCTTTATATTTCTATTTTCCATTGAGATGCAGTAACAACTTGTTACTATATTAAAAGTAGAGCATTTCAGTCACATCTATGTCATCAGGAATCCTTATTATTTTAAAGAAAGAACGTTTAATAATGAAGATTTCTAAAGAGACATCACTCTTTAAATCTTCTGTTTACACGTAAGCAAACACACCAGGTTTTATTGATTTAATATGTTCGTTACTGATTTTCTTTTAAATAATTCACTGCTTTTCATTTTAAAGGTCAAATAGTGATAATGAGGTCATTATAAAATACTCTATCTTTAAAATAGCACGTTCTTTTCAAACAATACTAAAATAACAAACAAAACTACTTCTTTTGCACTTTTTAATCAATTTTGTGTTTTTCTCAATTTCAGTTTTTTTCATATTTTTTAAGGTCTTCAACTTAACAGTTTAAGTCCAAATGAGCTTTTCTTTCACTTTTTCTGCTGTAGAATCATCCTGTTTGAATGAGAGTCCTCACAGATATGACATCAGCCGTTCAGCAGTGGTGGTTTTGTTCTTTGCCTCTTCTCTCCGCATGGGGAGGGGGCTCCCTGACATGTGGTGTGGATCACATCACATCTGAGCCTGGGGGTGTTGTGTCCATGTGGTGCAGCAGAACCAGTCCTTGTCTTCTGTGCCTTGTCAGAGATCCGCATCTCTCGCTGGCGCCCTCCTCCTGCCTTCTGACTCTTCATGGGACAGGGGGGTAGTTGCTTTGACTGTGACCTGGGTGTTTTTTGGAGGCCCTGGTTTGTATCTATCATTCTATAGGAGGGTGGGAGGTGGGGGTATATATCTGGGGACCTTGCCCTGGACCCTGTTCTCCATCTGGACTGGGCCTCCTGCTCTCCAAGCTCCTGTGCCCCCTTGCTCTTTGCCGTTGGGGGCTGCTGGGGTGGCTGTCTGTGGAGGGTCCTGTCTACCACCGCCACATCACCGGGTGCTGGGTGTTGGTGTGGGGCTTACCGGGGTCCCAAATTTGACTTATATTTTG
Organism: Oryzias javanicus; assembly: GCA_003999625.1. Lineage (NCBI taxonomy): Eukaryota > Metazoa > Chordata > Actinopteri > Beloniformes > Adrianichthyidae > Oryzias > Oryzias javanicus. The sequence goes on along the minus strand of CM012442.1, from coordinate 2,481,420 downwards.
CATATCACATGTCATTGTGACTTTCTCTGTATCTGAATTTGTTTTCACACTCATGCTGCCACCATCTTAAGGCTATGGCTATGTCCAAATTCCCACTCTATTCCCTAACTAGTAGAAACACATATGAATTTAAAATACACCATGCTCACCACTTTTCTTTTGTTTATGACGTCACCAATTTCACGAAGTGAAAATCAAATCATTACAAACATTTCCCGACGTCTATCTGTGACTCCACTGTGTTCTGATGGTGAAATGGTTTATTCAAAACAATTACACTTAAACACGTTTTTTTCCGCAAAAATTTGTTCGACCGCAATGCACTGTGGTCTATATACGCTACGTCGTGAGCATTAACGCAAGCTAGTTTTTCGCAAAGACTTCTGGGAAATTTCGAGTGCACTTGATTTTGGAATTAGTAGATTCAGACAGCACTAGAAAGTGAGTACAGGAGGAATTCTGACATAGCCTACAACCATAACCAAAGTTAAGTTGACCAACTCAACCTCAGGATTAACCTCGGGAAGATGCCACCATCTTGAATTAAAAAACAAGAAGAAAAAAAAAACAGCAACAAGTCTCCTGGAGACTTCAACGTATCGCCTCCTAACTCACTCAACATCATCGAGAAGCTTCCTGGAAAAATCATTTAAAATTAGAGGTTGAAGATTTTGAACATTAGCTTGGTAAGCTAGGAAAACTGGCATTCCTGTCATGGAATATGGTAAAAAATGTAATACATGAATCTTTAGCTCATGCTTATTGAGGAATAAATGAGACAATTTGAAAAAAATATGTAAACCATTAAATTATTAAATAAATGTTTCATTAGATATTTAAAATTGGCAAAACATTGTGAAATACAATATAAACACTTTAGGAATGTGGGCGTGGCTAACAGAAAAACTGCTGCCAAAGAAATCTATAAGTTTACTTTTGGTATATTTAAAAAAAAAAATGTTACAGATCTGTTCTTCAGCCCCGGACAAGCAGAGGTTCCTGTGGAAAAGCTGCCATTTAAAAAAAAAAAAAAAATGTTTTCTTTTTTTTCTTGAATTTGTCACAGGCTGACCAGTCTGACAGAGGAAGAGTGAACGGCCTGAAGCAGCCAGTGAGGGCAGGTAAAACGGGCGTGTTTTTGTGCTGACAGGTTTCCAACCAGTTTTGCGGTACGTCTGAAGTGGAACTGTGCGGTTCCAGCTTTGGTCCTTTCCTGCCTGCTCTGTGTGAATTGCACAGCATCATCCGTATACATCATAATACCGAGATCAGGACAGACATGGGAGGTCAGTGATGTATAATCCGAACAGCAGAGGCCTAAGATGGCAAACCTGCAGACCCATTTCATATTTTGTATGAACAGACACAGGTTGTGATGCACAGCAGCATGCAGAGAAGATCAAACTACTCAGACTCAAAGGATCAAGACCGTTCTCAGATCTTGAGTTGATTTTCACGGATAACCAAAGAAGTACAGCAGACTGCTTGCAGTTGTTTATTTTCATTATTCATAAATCAAAGTCCATTGAGAGAGAAGTGTCTTTTCAAGAATATTCTCCACAAGCGCCTGAGCAACAGCACCGTGAGGCAAACCCAGGTGGGTAATGCAAACTCTTCTGGGCACCTGTCCCACACCCGGGTTTAATCCTCTTCACGCTCTGGGTGGATTCAGAAGCTCATATTTATAGCGCTCACCTTTAAAAAGTGTGCAGAAAGGTCAGAGTTAGTCTTCTTTTGTGCGAACACGCTCTGGTCCTGAATGTTAAAGAGTAACAGTCCTGTGTGTGTGCATGTTCAGTAATCCTCCTGTGTGCTGTAATCCACCTACCTGCACTTGTGTTTGTGCGCGTCACGTGTTTGTTTGTGTGTTTGCATGGGGTGCAGGCTTGTGTCAGCTATGTGTGCATGCACAACAAATGAAAACAACTGTGCCATGAAGGCAGCGCTGGTTGTTGGAGTTCTCTTGCGTGATGCCACCTGGATGGAGATGGGGCAGGTGGTTTGAGGATGCAGCTTCTCAGCTCTGCTCGTCTTCAGTGGCTGCTGTGGTGTTGTGTGAGTATTGCCGCTCCACCTGTGTGTGTGTGTCTCAGTTGGAGTGGACGAGTGTGAGTTTTTCTCAGCAGGAGGAGCTGCAGGAGCAGCAGAGAGCGTCTCCCTGTTGCTCACTGAAGCCACAGATTGTCTAATTAGATTAGGCGAGGCTTTCCTCAGATAATCATTTAGCCGGCTCTGTTTTTTCTTTGTCTTTTTTTTTTCTTGCTCCTCACAGGGAGCGCTGCCCGTGCCTGTCAGACAACCAAGCTCCAGTGAATTTGGGGACGGTTTGGTTTGCGGTGGTTTCTGAGGAAGTTGCGGCTGGTTATGGAGCGGTCCTGGAGCTCGGATCGTGACGCGGCTCGGAGTAATCGCACCGCCACTAATACCTGCTGTTACTAACAGAAGGCAATGGGGGAAGTTTCTGTGAGTAAAACATCTTCTTTACTGTCTGGAAATGAATCTGTTTTTGTTAGAATAATTAGTGATTCGATTACAATCAAATAAAAGTCAATAATAGGAACGTTTCTTCAAAATCCTGAGTATTTCTGAGCTGTTTCTACTCTGAAGGTTTAGCCTGTCTGAGAAGCAATAAATATCATGTTTGTCTTGGCTGTTGGATGTCGTTCTTGTAAAAGAAACACTTAATATCACGTAGGAGCCGTCTTCTCGCTCTCCTGCCTCGGCCTTGAGAAGCCTGCCTCTCTTTTGCTCAGATTAAGCCTGATCTGACTGATTGACACAGCTTACGGCTGAAGGCACACCGTTTTCCGTCCATGAGGAGCAAATGCAAAAGAGAGTCACAAAACAAGCCAAAGCCCCGTACAAGACCTGAACACAGACCTGCCGAACCCAAACATGAGATGTGGGGAGAGGGTTACTGTGCAGGAATGCACGGGAAATGAACCTTCAGTATAGTCTGAACTCATCAGTGCTTTTTCCAGTCACAATGTAGAAATGAAACCCCAAGTACAGTTTTCATTTAAGAGTTCAAAAAGTTTTTAATTTTGAGTTTTAAACAAACATAACACAAATTATGACACAAAACTGCGAAACACCTTGAAAGGTGAGGTTATTTTTAGACATTTTTCACATAGTTTTGACTTTGCTTTGTTCTAAAAAAAAAAACATATATATTTTTATTTATCTCTTCACACTTGATCTTTATTATAAAATGTAAAAACCGTCAATTATTGTGATTTTGTAGTATAAAAAATTCAAAATGTAGCACTCTGAATGGACTTGTGTGATTTAATGAAAATTAAAGCGAGAGTTTTACTAAAAAGATGGTTATCAAGCATTATCACACAAAACTGTTTAGAATATAAATTAACAGCAACATTTAAAGGTGAACAAATGGTCAAAAAGGCCCCAGACGCATTTTTAATGAATGAAAGTAAAGAAACCAATAGAATAGATGGACTAAATATAGTTTAACTAAGAGCACGATGAGAGAAAAGAGCGTGGACAAAAAACTATTTGTTTAAAAAAAAAGTGTTTTTTTAAGGAGCAAAAATAGACTCACCTTTTGTGCATGCCTAATTCTTTATTGGTGCATAACTTTGAAAATTCCTGATTTGTAACTCGTACAATATATTTTGTGATTAACTACAAAAATTATTAAATAAAAAAATGTACAATCTACACTTGCACAACTTAGTTCAAAGTGGATGAGAAGGAAACTCTGATGTCCCAGCATTCCAGCAGCATTTAAACGCATCACTCACAGACTGATCTTGATGTGAAATGAGTTCAATTAAATTTGAGCGTAAATGTGGTTTTGTGTGTGCGTAAAAAGCGATTTGAGTGTAATTAAGCTTCAAGCTCTTGTAATTTTGCTTGTGTAAATTGCATTATGAATTCTATTGAAGTTCATAATTTTTGTACGTGTGCACAAAATATATTACATGTTCATAAATCTAGAATCAGGGTGAGTCTATTTTCTCTCCATATTTTTGAGCTCAAACGCCATTGGAAATATGACCTTTATTTGTGCCTTTTTCCAGTTGAAACGTTTGTAAAGACTGTATTGATCTCATCATTTAACGTTTCATCTTTCGATCCTCCATCTTTCGGTGGGACGCCCCTCATTATCTTCCGTTCTCTTCCATCTTCAGGCGCACCATCCCTGTCAGGCTGGATCTGCGCTTCAGGCTCAAAACTGAGTCAGAGTTGTTGTGTTTTTTTTTTTGGGAAGTCCCTTTTTGAGCTCCTGACAAAGAAGACATGGCCAACAACTCGTTTCGTGGCTCCAAATACAGGGAGCGTGGCGATGCCAGCCGTGAGGCTGAGTTCAGCTGCTCTCTGCTGGAGCTCCGCTCACTCATGGAACTAAGAGGAGTGGAGGCCATCAGCAGGATCCAGGACTCTTACGGAGACGTTAATGGACTCTGTCTCAAACTGAGAACTTCACCTGTAGAAGGTAAAGGAAGAAAAACTGATCTGATGTGGACTTTTTACACCTGGAGTGATGATGTGTGAGGGCTAAACCATTCAGGCTGTTCTGTCAACCCTTATAAAATATTAATATTTTATTAAATTAGATTAGATTAGTGATGGTTTATTTAAGCAATCAAGAAAAAAAGAAGATTTTTGCGCAATACGATCATTTAACAGAAGTTTACATCCATAAAGACATGCTAAACAGAGGATAACCAAACATTTAGAGATTGCCTGAAAGCGAATGAGAGGAAGCGAACTTATATAATCCCACCCCGGCTCGTCCTTTACATGTTTTATCATTATCCGGTTTTAAATTTAAGATCTTTCCAAAATACATTCAGATTATTAGGAATCCTCAGGTAACTAGATTGAACACTATTTCAGACTTTGTCATTGCATGTGCAGATTTATTATCAAAATTTTGGAAAAACAGTGCTAATTATTTGTTATTATTATTTTATTATTTATTTTTAATTAGGAAACAAATCATTAATTTACGTATCAAATATCAACAAAAATATATATGTATACAGATTATTTTCCATCGGACAAGTCATGAATGTAAGGCAAGTATCTTTTTTTTTCAATAGAAAATCATAGAAATAAAGGAGGTAACAAAAATGAAAAATATTTACAGAGAAAAGTCATTAACCTGAATCAAGTACAAATAATTAAAAATGTGTGCTGATTATTTTTGATAAAATGGAAAACATTTTTTTACATATAACAGAATTACATCTAAATCAATTGTCAGTAAGAAATACATACAAAATTACTGCAAATGTCATATTAAAAGGCATGAAATAAAGTAAAGAAAAAGTCTGTCTGGAAAAAAACTTGTGTTAAATTCGGGTTCATGGGAAATGTTAGAAACCTTTAATGATTAAATGCTCACTTATTCACATTAAACAGGAAAATGACACAAATATTTATTATATTCATAAGTACAAACCAATGTGGTTTTGATAATAGAAACTAATTCATCTCGTTTAGGGCTCTAAGACACAGGTTAATATTCCAGGTTATGTATTTTAGCCAATCACAATCAAGTTATTGTAGTTCTTAGAAATGCTGGCGGCTGTGTGTTATTGATTGATGATAGGAGCCTGAGGGATGGTGGAAGTTTGATCATGCAGGACACATTTGGCCCATGGACACACCTGTATTTAACTCTTCTAACTATATAAAAGAAAATGTGTGATCCTGAAAAGCATGAAGATGTTGAGCACCTGGTGGAAGCTCCTTCACTGGTGTCGAGGCGATCAGCTGCAAACCTAGCTTGATCTGGTAGCATCCTTCTGGTGTTTCTGCTCTACTGTCTCACAGCTTCCTGTTTGGTTTGATTGATTCACTGATCCAATCATCACATGGATACTGTGGTGATACTTCAAGCTGCTGGAAAATGAAACCAGCTTTTCTGCAGAAGAAGGCTCACTGGTTAATAACTGACCTTTGACCTGTGATCAGTGGTCCAACACCAGTAGATGACTGAGCTTCCTGTGCAGTATATCTGCTGGTGTTGAGTTCTGGACTGGTGAACTTCTGCATCACTTCTTTTTTTTCTCCTGGATAGAAATGGACATTTACTTTGATGTAAAAACTTTGACCACTGAGAAATTCTCCAGTTCTTTTTCTTCTTAGCCTTGATGAGTTCTTGATGTTTGTTGTTCCTGCTTTGCTAAAACTAAAGCCTTGTCATGACTGAGGGTTGTCTGCAGGTGAAAAATATGCAGAACGGTATGGATCCTGAAAAAAATATCAAAGTCTAAAAGCACTCTGTGAGCCAGTAGAACAAAAATGTTTTACAGCATCCTGAGAAATGATAGCAAACACTTAGAGATGGTAACTAGGGTAAATAAAGGTGAAGGAGGATTTTTACTTTTTTTTTTAACCTCCTAAATCCTGAAACTGTACAAAGAACCTGCTATCGTCGTTCATGTGACAGGTGTGTGCTCCTGAGTGCAGCCTGACTGCTAGAAATGAGGAAATTAGACAATCAGAGTGTAGTTTGTGTGGACATCGTTCTGGCCACCCATAAACACTTGAGTATCACGTGCACGCCCCGCGTATGCAGCATTTGTGCACGCTCAGTAAGGAAGCCAGTACTCACACCGTACTGATGACTTACCAACAACCTGTACGTCATAAGTGTGTGTAAGTCACATTAACTTTAAACATGCTTCACAATGCACTTACCACAACAGTACATTCCATTATTAGGACGTCCCTTAAGAACCGAGCTTAAAGAAAGCCGCCCCCCCCCATCATCAGGACGGCTCACCTATAGCCGCCGCTAAGCAGCGAAGCGAACAAGGGAACTACAAGACACACCTGTACTCCCTTTAAGAAGCAGCCGCTCCTCTTTAAGACCCCCGCATCACCCAAACATTTCAACCCCTTTATGGATTTATGCTCAGATAATAAGTTGATACTTAGAGAGGGCATAAAATGAAGCCCTAAAGACAAAATCAAGGCTGGATAAACATGTGGAAGTCCTCCTTTAACCTAAAGTACTTCTGTACTGCAGTGCCTCAGGTATTACATTTTTAATCCAGATGTTTACCTCTGTGTATGAAATCTTCTCACCTGGAAGATTTGGTTCTTGTTTTCTGAAGTTACTTCATGGCCTCATTGCTCCTTTGACAGACCGTGTGACGGCCAAGAGACAGTAGAAATCATTCATTTCATTAGTGTGATACCAAAAGAGTCCGAAAAGAATTCTCAGTTTGAAGAAACTTATGCTAGCTCCATCTCATCACCGTGTTTAAACTAAATAGCTTGTGATGTTTATAAAAGGTGGCGCATAATCATAAACGTGGCTGGTTTTCAAAATTTGTTGTTGGTAAGAGTATTATTTACACAGAAAAGCAACGAACAGTAGTATTTTGAAGAGACTTCCCCCAGCTTGGAGCCATTGCTGAAAGAAAAATAGCCCCCACTGAACCCCCGTCCTCTGATTGGCTGATCTCCGATGAGAGCTCCTCCTGCCTCACCCCTCCTCCCTGCAAATTAGTTTTGGCACATATCTTCCACATGGGCTGTGTCAAAAGTCAAAAACACTCTGTAGCTCAAAAAGCATTTGTGTGAAACTCTTCTACAGAAGAAAACTGAAGCTACAGATAAAGATTTTTTCAGCACAGTTTTACAAGTTGTGTTTTTCCTCACAACCTCAAGTTAAATCTTGTGTGTGTGTGATTCTCGCTCGTGTGTGTATTATTTACACTTGGACGTTTTGACACAATATTACCTTCATAGTCCCGCCCCCTTTTACAACACCTTATGTTACATCTGTCCTTGAACATTTGTTGTCTGTTCACTGGAAGTAAAGTTGTTTCTGGCTTTAAAGGGTCACCAAACCCTGAATCAACTTTTTTTGGCTGTTGACATCTTTAAATGGGGCTTTAAAAGTGCTGTCTGTTGGTTATTGCCAAATTTTTGACAAATTATTTTTGTCCAAAAATCAGTTTGCTGCCCTCTACAGGTTGATGAGGTATTACAGATGAATTTTGTGATTGGTCAAACCTTGTAAGTTTCAGAAGTCTGACGTCATAAACTGCAGCTCCAGTAATGATAACAGTCCTGCCCCCAAACCCCACCCCTCTGACTGGATTTTCACATTTCAGCTGTGGGTGGAGTCAGCCTCCAACTTCCTAGTTTGGTTACTCTTTAAGCATAATTAGGGCAGTTTTGAGTTTCACTAGTTCCCAAAGTTTCAATAATTATATGTTTATTTAATTTAATTCATTAATTTCTTTCATGAAGTGTTGAAAAATCATCCAAAAGCAAGGCATCATATCAAGAACTATTTTTTCTTGCATGTTAAGATCCAGTTTATTTTAAAGCCAATAAGTTGTCACCATTGACTATAAAAGAGAACTGGACAGAGCAAGTGTGACATCACCCATAGACAATGATTAACGTCCAGCTCCAACATGAGGAAGTCAATTCACTCATCATTTTGTCACCATACCGATGACGCCATGTTGGAACCAGACAAGATTAGTAAGTAGTGGTTGGTCTGAGCCGTCGTTTCTATGGCTACCACTCTCACCAATCAGGAGTGAGCTTGTTGGAAGGCAACACCCCTGCTACTTAAAACCTGTCAATCAAACGTTTTGAACATTCAATGTGAGATCTCAAACTATTATTGAGGGATCTGATTGGTCCGTTTATAGCTTGAATAACTTCCACTACATTAAAAAAAGTGAAAAAAGTTCAATTAATCAAGAACTTGTTAAAAAGTATCAAGAATGTTTATTCTGATAAACAGAAGGACTGAGAAACAGCTGTTATCTATAGTCTATGGGATTTTGGCTTCTTGGTGACAGTGGGTACTTCCTGTTTGGAACGCCAGGGGCCGGACTCACTGTCCAGTTCTCCTATACAGTCAATGGTTCTCACACACATTGGTGCATCTGGTGAGTTGCAGAAGCATTTGGAACGCTATTTCGGTCATTTGATGTATCACTAACCCCAATCCAGCCCCTTGTTGCTGAGTGTCCAGTAGGGAGGCTTTGGGGTGACTCTGCCATGGATTTGAACCTACAACCTCTGTATCAGGTTAGACACTCCTTTACTAGGCCAGGTGAGAGGTAAAAGAACCCCTCCATTGTGCCGCAGTTTGCTGACCCCTGTACTGACCGATGAGATGGTCGATGACCGTGGAGGAGTATTGGAAGCTGGTTTACACTTGATGCATCTACAGCCTTGTCTCCACTGAGCAGTTCGGTACGATCAACAGGTGGTAACAGACTGTCCTGTTCTATATTTCTGTGGATCTATAACGGATGGGGGCTCTCAAGAGGCACGGGTCGGTACTGTTTAATGAGCCCGACGCTCCAAATACCGGACCCTACTGTACCAGGCTTATGTGAAACATGGGTTTTATGGCTCCTACATAGAGCCAAAGCTCTGTAGGTTTTGTCTGTTTGCTCCTGACCTCAGTCTTCAACAAGCTCACAGAAGTGAAGCCGTTCATGTCGTCCCAGACCAAACCTGCAGCAGAGATTTCCATGTTCGTGGTGCTGTTGTAGTGCGTTTGACCCCTGACTCAGAGGCCTGTCCCTGCAGCACAGACACATTAGGTCATTCTGTACTCCACTCTGGCTTAAGGACTGTTTTGCATCTATTTGTCAAAGTCAACTGTGGCCTGAAACCTCTGTCGATTCTCATTTTAATTATGAAGCGTTCTAGTGAATGTGGTGGCAACAGAACCAGAAGAACCCAATGCTATTGGAGTCTGTTCTCATTGTTTCTGGGGCTCTTTGAGAAAACTCGTCAGGTTGGATCAAATCAGTGACTCATCTGCGGTGTGTTTTCTCTTGAATGCTAATTTTAAACTGGCAGGTTGTTATCGTGTGGCCCTTCCTGACCCTCGCCAGTGTTTCCAGCATGTCTTAATAGGGTCTCTCTGTTCTTGATCTGGCCCTGACATTTCCTCCTTATTATTAATTGATCCGGTCTGTCCAGCTTGCACGCGGCCAGATAGCACCTCCAGTGTTTGCTCTCCTGCTGGTGAATGCAGGAAAATGTCACCACGGCTTGAAGTGATGTGAAGGTCATTTTCTCTGCTGGCGTCTTCCTATATGGCTGGAGACTTCAGTATGACCCCGCTCTACGGCGTCTCTCTGTCATTGTAAGACAGAATGAAGGAAAACCCATTCTCCTGCAGCAGAGCAGCAGTATTACTGTTTATTATGGGATTTCGGAGGGTCCTGACCTGCCCTGGAAAACTGGTCCTCTTTCAGCTCCCACCCTTTTCCTGCAGAAGACTTGATCAACCAGGTTTTACACTTTCAAACATCAAGCTCAGTTGGTGGAAAACAATGTTATTTCTCTGACCTGTAAATCCTAATCCGAAATTACATTGTAAATTAATCTTATATAACATCTTTGTTTAATCCTAAACTGCACTGCATTCTCATTGATCCCATTACCTTAGCGGACGATAAGCTAGCCTTATTCACTGTTAAGGTAGTACGTAGTGGAAAGGAGGTCCAGAGGAAGACAAAGAGGAGGTTCATGGATGGAGGAGGACGTGAGGGTAGCTGGTGTCAAGCAGGAGGATGCAGAGGAGAGGAGAGGGCAGAGGATTCTCCGTGGTGTCTCTGCATGGCAGGGATGCATTCTGCAGAGGCGGCTCACAGGTGTTCTCTTCTTGAGCCTTCCAGCCCAAATCCTGTCAAAATGATCCCAAAAATGTAGATTTTACCATGTAAAATGATTTAACAGGACATAAGTGTCTAGCCCCTCCCCTCCCCTCTTAACCTGCCCTCACTGGCCCTCACCCTCTGTCACCGGGTCAGAGCTGTGTGACAAAGTCATTTTAGGAAAAAATGTTTTGTTTTTTTCTCAAAAGAGGCTGCTTCTGTTGTTTTATCTCCATAGCAACCATTGGATTTGTTGATCACCTTGGGATGATGATCAGGTTTATGTCATTTTTACAATAATCCCAAAAAGTAAACTTTTGGATTTCTTTGGCAACGATAGTTTCTTGTTAACCATGCCCATATGTTCATATTGTATGTTATATTGTTTTGTTCATGTTGAGCCAACAATTTTTGTCATAAATGTTAATCAATATTCCAGACAAAAAAACTGTGTGAGCAACAAAGAAAAGCCACTTTAGCAAGCTTGCCACGCTGACGTTCAAAATCTACAGACTTTAAAAGCCAAATTTCTTTCAAAGTAACTTTCCAGTGATGCTCAAGGAGTTAGGAGGTGACAGATCAAAATCTCTAGGAGTTTGAATTTTTAGAAGGTACTAAAGTTGATGTTTTCTTTTTTTTTTTGGAAAGTTCAAGATAGTGATCTTATCCTGAGGTCAAAGATCAACAAAACGTCAGTTGTGGTAGACTTAACCCGGTGGAGTGTGTGTGCATTTTTGTGACGATCACTCAAGTAAAAGTTTTATTTTTCAACATTAAATTTGAAAACGTGAAAAATTTGACGCTGTCAAAACCAGAGGCTACCAAGTCGTAGGTCCTGCGGCCATCCCATAATTTCTAAAATTCTTTGGATATCCCTGACACAAGCGTTTTGGTCATATAGATTAGTAGATTTTGAAGTATTTTTTGTGAGCCCCATGGGAGATTTTAGCCCCATTCCTTCTTCTTTTGGTTTTTTGTTGTAATGCCGTCATTTTTTTGGCAGTTTGTCTTAAATTCATTTTTACCAGGTACTAGCTGCATGCAAATTTAGCTGAGTTGTTGAGTTTCAAGGTGCAGTACGAAAAAAGAAAACTGTCTGGTCTTTCAAGTGAAGGACTGCTGCAGAACATGAAGATGCATCTCGAAACCGTTTAAAGAATCACAATACAAACGTTACATAATATAAATATCAAAAAGAATTCTCCAAACAGACAGAAAAGTGCTTGTAAATGTATTGATCTGTCATCAGTTTTTGACAGGAATCAGTAAAGTGTTGTTCGGTTGCTCTTCCTGCCGCAGGTCTGGATGGGAATTCGGAGGACATCGACAGGAGGAAGGAAGAGTTTGGACAGAACCTCATACCTCCTAAAAAGCCAAAAACCTTTTTACAGTTAGTGTGGGAAGCCCTGCAGGATGTCACGCTCATCATCCTGGAGGTGGCAGCCATCATTTCACTAGGCCTTTCATTTTACAGCCCACCAGACGCCGAGAGGCAGCGTGAGTACTCCTGCTTCCAGTCGGAAAGCTCTTTCCTTGGACTTTTCTGATTTGCTTTGGTCCAAACAAGTAATTGTCGGAGTCTGGAAGGTGATTTTCTGTCTGCCTCTGATCAGAATGTGGCAAAGCAGCGGGCGGAGTTGAGGAGGAGGGAGAGGCGGAGACGGGATGGATCGAAGGTGCGGCCATCCTCCTCTCGGTGGTCTGCGTGGTGCTGGTGACAGCCTTCAACGACTGGAGCAAGGAGAAGCAGTTCCGCGGGCTCCAGAGCCGAATCGAGCAGGAGCAGAAGTTCACCGTGGTCCGGGGGGGGCAAGTGATCCAGATCAAAGTGTCGGAGATTGTGGTCGGGGACGTTGCACAAGTCAAATACGGTAAGAGAACGGTGGCATAGATGTATGTCTCCTCATGAACACACATAGACACACCTCCTCCTCCAGATGTCTTTTTTAGAAAATAATTACAGCAGAAAAGCAAAATTCCAGCATAAAGAACAAAGGAGTTCAGAGTCTAGAGGGGGTGTCCAAACCTTTTTCAGTGAAAATGTCTGAAGGTCAGCATTCAGTCAGCATTCAATGAACCCTGACAACATTAATTACTATCCATTTGATATTTTACTGCAATTGTATTTCTTAGACTACAGTCAAATATCTGAACATGACAACGAGCAGCAACCTCAAAGCAAGATTTTCTGCCATTTTGGCAGGTGGTTTCTACAAGTAAGAGCCGTTATGATTTACGTGCTGCAAACGTTGCTGCATTTTGGTGTTTAGTTTCATTGAAGGTCTGCTGGTCTTTGGACAAAACAATCTTTTCTACTCTGTTCAGAACTTTGAAGTTCTTACCAATCCTTCTACCTTTCCTGTGGCTCATATAAGACGGCTGACGGGGCGAGGACGAACACGCACAGCGCTCACAGCGCCGCATTTCACAGCAGGTCACAGAAGGTTGACAGGTCAGCCAATCAGGAACTCCGCTTTGGGCACGTGACATTTTTTGTGGCCCGATCAGTGGATGAAATGCTAATCCAATACAGAACTTGAATTCATTTTCTTAACCCGCGGGGGTTGACCAGAGATCGTGTCCAGCAGCTGTTGGGTGAAGGCGGGATACCCTCTGGACAGATCTGCAGCCGGCCTCCCAGAGTTCTGCGGTGCACCGACAGACAGACAGCAGCTGCAGGGAGCGGGGGCGGCCTGCTCGGGTCTCCTGAACTTTGATGTTTTTCTTATTTTTGTCTGGATAATAATAAAAAAAAGAAGGTCCCCTTTTTTCTCCCTTCTCGGGATAATGGGGGACGGCCTTCAAACTCTGTCACACTGACACAGAAACACCGGTTTTGTGCTTCAGCTTTTGTCCTCGTGTTGTTGGTTTTATTGTCGTGCTTCGGCTTTTGTTGTTTTGCTTCAGCTTTTGTCGTCGTGCTTCAGGTTTTGTCGTCATACTCTGCCTGTTATTGTCGTGCTTCTGCGTTTTGTCGGTGTTTATCATCGTAATTTGGCCTTTTGTTGTTGTGCTTCCGCTTTTGTGATTGTGCTTTGTCTGTCAGTTTGCTTCAGTTTTTGTCGTTGTGTTGTGGATTTTGTCCTTGTGCTTTTGCTTTTGTGATTGTGCTTTGGCTTTTGTCGTCGTGTTTTAGCTTTTGTCGTCATGTTGTGGCTTTTGTCGTCATGTTGTGGCTTTTGTCGTCGCGCTTCAGCTTTTGTTGTTTTGCTTCTGTTTTGTCGTTGTGTTGTGGATTTTGTCGTTGTACTTCTGCTTTTGTGATTGTGCTTCGGTTTTTGTCATCATGCTTTGGCTTTTGTCGTTGTGTTTTAGCTTTTGTCGTCATGCTTTGGCTTTTGCATTTACGTGAGTCATGTCGGCCACTGTATCTCAAAGTACAACTCGCTTTCACCCATCAGTGGCTGGAATAGGCTCCAGCAACTCCAGCGAGGGATAGAGCAGGTTCTGAAAAGAGATGGGCGTACGGCTTCAGGTTGATGCATTTTCAGATAGATGAAGATCTATACATAAATATGGTCATTATTCTTCTGCCAGCACTGTGCCACTCCATGGCTGCTTGCAGGACTGGTGCATTAGAAACCGGGTTTTTTTTTTTCTTCCCAGAGGGTGCAATGAGCTTACATCAGTGTGGGTCCCTTCACACTGCTGCCTCACTATGTAGCCTCTGGGGGGCCCGGGTCTGTGTCTCACTGTGAAAGTCCCATGCCGGGACCGGCACAGGACAGACTTCTGGAGTAAAACTTCTACCAAACCAAATCTGCACATCAGTAAAAGCTGATTGGCTGACAGGATGTACCAGAAGGAGAACAAGTTGTTTAGTTACCGAATGTTCTTCTAACAAATCTGCTCTTGTTTGCTAACTTGGAGCAAATTAATTTTATTGTCATACTTCATGAAGTGAACGATGTCTCCAAAAATGTTCTCCTGGTTTTAAGGATTTGGGTCAATATTAGGGTTTAACCCTTTAACAGCAGAGCTCCAGTGTTCATGTTCTTTGACTTCTGTAACTTGTCAACCGTTGACACGATAAGTCCAGTAGATTTTGAAGACGACCAGCCGCTTTTCTCCTTCAAAATGGAATTATCGTGTCAACAGTTGAAAAGTTGCACTACGTTAAAGATTTTGGGTTTAAGACGTCTCCGGTGCTAAAAGGTTAAGAACGCTGCATCGTCGGGATTTTGTCATTAAAAGAGTCACAAAGAATCCTCTTCATCCTTTCCTAGGTATGGATTATTTGCCTCCTACTTCCAGTCGATGCATTTAATGATGAAAGTGACCCCCCCCCAATGCAGTGAGTGTTTGCAGTTATTACCTGTAATCTGTTCCAGGTGACCTCCTCCCGGCTGACGGCGTCTTGATCCAGGGCAACGACCTGAAGATTGACGAAAGCTCTCTGACCGGAGAGTCAGATCACGTCAAAAAGAGTCTGGACAAAGACCCCATGTTGCTGTCAGGTACGGGACTCAGCAGATTACAGTCATGTGACCTGGGTGACCTGCTTTCAGACGATTGGTTCTTTTCCTCCCATTTGTGCACATGTTGTTAACAAAGATGTTTTCTCAAATGAAAGCTGATGATAAATGGAGTATTACGACAATTTGTGTTTCTGACAGCAGGATTACATTCTTAACCTGCCGTGTGAGCTAATCGGACAAACACATGTAATTTCAATGAGATAAACATGCAGAGTTAAGGAAAGTCTGTATGCAACGTCATTTCCACTAAACCAACAGATCCAGCATCTCTTTTTCTCACTAAGAGTTGTCACGTTAGAATAGAATCCTCAGGTTTCATTTGTAAATTGGGACGCTGTCCCGTTTGTGAGCTCTGACCATCACCTTCTCCTCAGGGACTCATGTCATGGAGGGATCTGGCAAGATGGTGGTCACCGCCGTCGGCATCAACTCTCAGACTGGAATCATCTTTACGCTACTCGGCGCCGGCGATGAAGGCGACGGTGAAGAGAAGAAAGAAAAAAAGAAGGAGGACAAGAAATCCAAAGATAAAAAGGACAAAAAGAGTGAGTTGAGAATTCTGGTTGATGTGAGTGTCAGTCACACTCACTCCGACGGTAAGCCCCGATGCTTCGGGCTAATCACCAGGAGCTTTAGGAGTTCAGTGTCTCGGTCAATACTTTTTGACGGGGGAGGCAGCAGAATGCATGCTGGGAAGAAAATGTCCTCATCTCTTGCAGGTTTCTGTGAAGGACGAACCACTGGCACTGAAACCCAGTCAACGTGTTGAACAAGCAACCATTTACAGTTCTTCTCACTCGTTAAGACACATCTCAGAAAGAAAGAGCCTCTTCTTTTCTCTAAACTGTGAATACAAAATCCAAGTTTCAAGCTACAGTCACAAAACCTCAGAACCTGCCCCCCCATGTGGCAGTTGTTCTTTTTTCTTTTCAGAGACAAAATGGCGACAGGGTTGAAAATGTGAATATAACTTCCAGTTTAGAACGAAGCTGATAGCTCAAGGCTGTTTGACACACTTTTACTACGTAAATATTAAAAGATAAACTTACCAATTTCAACAGAAAAATGTGCATTTTTTATTTTATGAATGTCCTGCTGAACTTTATTTGCATCTCCTTTCTCAGATCGTTCACAAATCAAAACATCGACCTTTCTTTGGAGCAGATGTCATTCTATCAGGTTCTATTTTGCTTCATGTTATTCACACGTGTTTTAAGTGCTATATAGCTCAAAAACTGATGGAAATTCATGTTGGCCACAAGTAACAGGAGCAGCCACGATGCAGATTGCTGCATGTTGGCTGCTCGTGTTTTAACTGCACCCAAGACGAAATGTAGTTGTTGTAATAAAAGGTATTTGTTGTTTTTCAGGGTATTTTAAGGGGTAATCGTAGACATAGGAATATTGGTTTGATATTTTTAAATGACTTTGATCCTTGTTTACCTTTATTATCCTGCAGGATCAGATATGGTTCTGAGCAACAGCAAAGAGGATCTACTTCAGAAAATAACACAACACTTATTGTCTTACTTTAGCTCTGGTTTAGTGATTTTGTGAACACAGAAATAGAAGCAACTTTCACTTTGTCTCTTCCTCGTTGTAGAAAGCTAGCGTTAGCAATTAGCACAAATTAGAAGAATGAAATCATAATTACCTTTATAATCAAACAACAGTCACTGAAGCTCCTGTGACCTTCGTCTAACTATGTTGTAGAGAGAAATAATCCAGGCTGGTTCAATATCATCCTTACAGTTTTGTGGAAGCAGCTGTGGAGCGTTCTGCAGGAGGAATACTGACATTTGATCTGAGAGGGAAACAAATACAACCAGATCGGACGTTTATGAATGAATATTGTACACATTTTGGTTACATTTGGTTAGGTTACCTAGGTTACTTTTAACAGCGTTCAGCTGTCAGCTTTGCCGTCCCAAACCATAGACATAATATGTAACCGGAAGTTTCTCTGCACACTTTGTGTAACGTCATGTGAAAGAGAACATGTAATTATAACAGATATACATGGAATACGAGGCCTACAAACAGCTATACCAACCCTCCATTACAATACTACAGTAACTAAGTAAATTGGTACAGTATGTG
This sequence comes from Oryzias javanicus, assembly GCA_003999625.1. NCBI lineage: Eukaryota > Metazoa > Chordata > Actinopteri > Beloniformes > Adrianichthyidae > Oryzias > Oryzias javanicus. The sequence continues at coordinate 2,464,214 of CM012442.1, read as the reverse complement.
ATGTAGAGAAAGTTACTTACAGTATACTGTGATATAGTATATAGAGCTGGTAAGTCCAGCCCATAGTTTCCCACATTCAAGTGGGGTTTTACAGATGGGCGGGGCTTACCAGCTCTGTTGTGTCAAGTTGTGTCTAAACAGGTGAGAGATGCTGATGGTTTTGCCTTAGGAATGGTTGATTGAGTCAGTGGGTTCAGGTAACTGAGCATTTGGTTGACATAATGGGGTTTAGTGCTTTAGCAACTGAGAAAAACTGGAACATGGAATAGAGAAAAATGTCAGCATTGGATCAATTAGCTCCTCTCAGAGACGGATTCTTCAAATTCTTGAAAATGTTAAAGACTCTGATGGAAACTTTTTTTGGTGTTTTTAACATGTTCTTGTCCCATTTTTCTGAGGATAGAATGACATCTATTAGAAAAATCAGTTTATTTGCATTTCTGAGGATTTCTTTATTCAAATTGTTGTGACTCTGGAGCAGATGAAATGATTGCAGGTGTAATAATTCTAGTTGCTACAATCAACAGGCCACCAGCTCCCTGTTCCACTTCTTTATGATGCATCCAGTTGAAATAGATCCACATACGTCTTTGTTTTCCTCGTCTGAGCTGGAATCTGGATCAAAACTGAACAGCTGGATGACTCCATTATTGCTCACCATTTTTGTTGTACTGCTGTTGTTAGTTTGGAAGTGCAAGGTGCAGTGTAAAGTGAAGTGTAAACAAATGGATGATGGGAAGTGGGGTCAGGCCACCCACAACTCAGAAGTGAATTTCTAACAAACTTCTGTCCCTCTGCAGAAACTATGTCCAAAAAAAACAACATTTTTTGGATTATTTTGGCTAAAAACGGCATCCTCCCGACAGAAAAACCACAGATTTTACAATAGATCAAAAGATGATCGGAGTGGGTAAATTATTGATCACATCCTCGAGGTTCCAGGAGTTTCTATAAGATGCTCTTTTTTCACTTAATAAATAAACATTAGTAATTAGACCAGACTTCTCTTTTCTAAATATTGCATGTTGATTAATTCATTGATTTGATTTTCCTGTCGAGGCTGAAAGTGTGTAAAATCCAGAGATCTGGAGTCCTGAATGGTTTCTTTAGTAATCACAAACAGTGGCTTTTTCTAACTGTAACAAACTGATGAAGATGACTGAAAAGTTAAACTTCAAAGGTTCAGTTTTAACCCTAAAGAGAAATCTAAAGACAGTGAAATGAAGAACTCAGAAAAGTTTTTCCAATCCTCACAGTGAAAGTGTCTGAAGGTTTTTGTGTTTTTTATTTACAGGTAAAAAAGACAAAGACAAGAAAGGTAAGAAGTATATTATCATTGAAAAAAATCAATCATGTGTGAATCAATACAGATGAAAATAACAGAAATCCAAAACTTATCTGAGGTTGGTTATTTTACTTTGAAATGCAACTGCAAAGATGTTTCCTGTCCATCTGATTGTATTAATCATATTTGGGTGTAATCAAAGTGTTTTACTGTGTGAATATATGTGGAGGAAGTGTGCTGTGGGGCTTTCTGAGAGAACATGGGACACACTGTGAAAGATCTGGAGGTTCTTCCAGATGGAGCTACAGCCACAGGTGTTGACCCTGGAGTGATGGTCAAGAGACGGCATGGTGGAGGGAAGATGTTCGGGAGTTTGTTCAGAGGAAAAGATTAGATGAGAAAAAGTGGAAGACTGAGAAGACAGAAGGGGAAGGTGGAGCTGACGAGGTTAAACAAAAGGCAGGTGAGAGCTTGATTGACAGGTGAGACAGAGAAACAGAGATACCTGTGGAGGAATGGAAGAGTTCAGAAGAGGAAGATGAGGAGTTTCTGATGTGAGAGGGAGAATAAGTCTGTGGAAAGGAGGACAAATGTTCCACGTTGAAGAAAAATGAAGACTTGCAGAGAGAGAGAGAAGAATTGAACATCTGTGAACATCAGTTTGGATTCATGTAGAGAAACAGAACCACAGATATAATATTAGCTTTTGGAGTTTCTGAAGAAGACCAGAGAAGGTCAGAAGGATCTGCTCTGTGTCTTTGTAGATCTAGAGAAAGTCTATGACTAGATCAGAGAGAGCAAGTCTGGAGTGATCAGTTGATCAGAACATGGATGAGAGCTGGAAGACATTCTGTAGATGAAACAGAAGAGTCGAAGGTGGAACTGCACCAAGGATCAACTCTAGGCTCCTTGTTGCCGTGGTGATGGACAGACTGACAGGAGGTTCGGCAGGAACCTCTGTGGATCATTATGTTTGCAGATGATATTGTGATCTGTTGTGAGAACAGAGAGAAGGTGGAGGAACATCTAGAGAGGTACAGTGAGGTGACGGGGAGCAGAGGTGGAGAAGTTAAGGGACGTATGATCTCAGGGTCGGTAGTTTAGGTCAACAGAGAGCTGGAAAAAGGTAAAGAGGCATCTAAAAGCAGGAACGGGGAGAAGAAGGTTTCAGGTGTGACGAGGGACGGAAGAGTGTCATCAAGAATGAAAGGAAATGTGGTGAGCAGTCCTGCTGTTGGTTTACTTCAGGGCTTTTATCCTGAAGCTGCAGATCAGGGGAGTGCAAACTTTTTGACTCGTGGGCCACAAAGAGTTCTAAAATTTGGCAGAAGGGCCAGACCATGAGCAGATGTGAGGAGTGTTTTGGTGAGTAAGAAATAATGTAGAATCTGGACAAAAACAATCTGTGTATCTTTTGTTCTTTTGTTTTTTTTAACATAAAACCAAAAACAAAAAAAACAATCATTTTGTCATTTTCCGATTTGCGTATTAAATTAAAAAAATTGACCAAACAGATGACAAACGTTCAATTTGATTTTTTGCTATTTCACCTGAGACTCAGGGTAAAAAATGCTTTGTTTTTGTTTTTCCACTGTTGATTTTAGTTTGAAAAACGAATGAGTGAATGATACAATGATTGAATACATCAGTTAAGTTTGATTGAAAATGAACATATACACTTAAAAACTGAGCATTTGAGGGCTTTTTGTTTTTTAAAGTGTTCTAATTTTAGTACGAATTCCACCAATAGATTTGCTGCCCATCAAGGAACCTCAAACGTAGAGAAATGCTGCATTCATGTTCTGTTGGAAGATTGGAGAAACTCCTGGTCGACTGGGAAAACACACATGCATGTTAAAGAAGTAACACTCCATGAATGCAGAATAACTTTCTGCCACGCAAAGTCAAGGTCAAAGTCAAGGCCCGGGGGCCAGATCCGGCCCTCCAGATACTTTTATTTTATTGTTATTAATGACCCAATGTTATCCTTCACTTATTTCTAACTTGTATAATTTTGACAAAATGTGTTATATGGAGAGTAAAGTAATATTGAAAGTTATTTTATTTGATTTATTTTGGAATAATATTCCTGCCTTTTTATTATTCATAATTATGTTAAAATTTACATTTTAAAGTTTTAAAAATGGGCATTATGATAGCTTTTTGGACGATTTTGGCATTTACTGAGATTTTTTAGGCTGTTTTGGAGTTTAGCTAATATACAGCTACATGCTAGCTGTTTTGGTTAATCTAAGTTTTCGTTGTTTTTTAGGCTAATTTGGCATTTAGCTAGCATTTTTCAGCTATCAGCTTCAGCATTTTCAGCTATCAGCTTCAGCATTTTTCAGCTATCAGCACTAGCATCTTCAGCGGCCAAATTCATCTTACATTTTTCACACTAACGTTATCACAGACAGGAGACAGCAGAATTGCATGGAAAATAAATTACATTCTTACATTTTAAAGTACAATTTTTCGATATTATCAATGTAATTTGATTGTGAGTCAATGCGTAATTAGGTTGATAGTTAATGGATTGATGTGTTTTTGTATCAATCGATGTCAAGAGAGTGACTTCAGTAAATCTGCTGCTGCGACAAAATGCATTAAAAGGTTATATTTTGAAAAACACACACACTTCAGTAATTGAATGATTTTAAATATTGAGAATCTACAGTTTATAAATAAATTGCTTGCTGGTCACAGTATCTCTAGACAGTGAAGTGGGACTTTGTAGCGCTTGAAGGTTGGAAACTTCTCATTTAGAGATGCAGAGACAGGAGCCAGAGCTGGAGGGAGCAGAGATGAAGATGCTGAGGTTCTCTTTGAGTGACCAGGATGATAGGATCAGGAATGAATCCATCAGAGGAACAGGTCGATGTTACGGAGACGGTTCGGACACCAGAGGAGGATCTGTGGTGATGAAAGGGTGCTGAGGGTTCTACCAAAGAGGTTTATGGATATCGAGGAGAACATGAGGGAGGTTGCAGTAAAGGAGGATGCAGAGGAGAAGTTTGGATGCAGGCACATCGTTCACTGTGGTGACCCCTAAAGAGAGTAGCTGAAAGACAAGAAGATTTGGCCCACATGTGGATCACTCAGACTCTTTCAGACATACGATTTAACATTGTATCCATGGACTCGTGTAAACATGTTTGAGTGATGTTAACAATCATCAATTCCACAACATCTTACTCCACCATGAAGAGAAATAAGACACGTATGAAGTATCAATGAGTACTTCAGTATCTGTTACAACTGTGATACATTTAAATGTTTAACATAAATATATAATATATTAATAAAGATTTGTTTTTTAAATAGAAAAAAGTTTTTAACTTTTGACTTCCTTTCAAAATAAAAGACACCCTGTAGTATAGGATCATGTCAAAAAGAGAAATATAGTATTAGGTGGTGGGATGTCTTCAGGGATTTTAAGAGAAAAAATTAACTATTCACAGTTTAATATTTCTTTATTGGTGGATCTCTTTCAAAAATCTGTAAATGGAACTAAAATTAAATTCGAGCTAATTTAACTGATACATGAGAATGCAGTTTAAACCCTTGAATTTTGTTCAAAAATAGACAGTCCACCTTAAATTCCAATGTGCCTTCAGTATGAATTCTGGTTTTGCTTCCAGTGGTTCATAAAAATATGTCACATTTTTCAACTTTGGTAAACTAAGAACCCAAATTGCTTGACAGATTGTAGGAGCATTATGGGTATTGTAGTCAGGAGCCTAAACTGTCAGTAAATGAGTTAAATAAAGAGAGAAAGGCGCTGGTTCTGATCCCGGCTGGATTCTATTCCCGGCTGGGTTCTGATCCTGGCTGGGTTCTGATCCTGGCTGGGTTCTGATCCCGGCTGGGTTCTGATCCCGGCTGGGTTCTGATCCTGGCTGGGTTCTGATCCTGGCTGGGTTCTGATCCCGGCTGGGTTCTGATCCCGGCTGGGTTCTGTCTGTGTGAAGGGTGCATGGTCTCCTCGTGGACGTCTGGGTTTCCCCTAAAACATGCTTCATGCATTCACTGGTGATACTAAACTGTCATGAGACTGTGTGGAACTGACATGTGACCAGTGGCTGGGATAGGCTCCAGCAACTCCATAACCATCAAAAGGGATGAAGCAGTTTTGATAAATAGATGGGCGTTTTTGAAGGTTGTGTTTTTTCAGAAAAGCTCAATTGTGAGTGTTTTATCTATAAATTCTGGGCTTTTTGTTCTAACAGCCTCATGGTGCATGTAAGGACCATGACCACATGACGTTACACTTTGATGATGACGCCGACTCTCCACGCGATCACATGATTGGCGCTCTCCGTCTCTGCGTTGTGTGGGTCGCCCACAGTGTCTCCCCGTGGCTGAAGTGGAAGCAGATGCTCCTGACTCTGTTGATGGAGATTAGGACTAAGAGGATTGTCCGCCTTAAGCGTGACAGCTGCTTTTTTCCCCTGCCTACTGCTGCCTGCCTGTCCACTAATAACCTCATTACAAAGATGAGATCAGTGCGCTTGTACACACACTCCCCCCCCTCTGTCACAGAGACACCTGACTCTGCTGGGGGGCTGATGGTGATGCCACCAACGGATTTCTGTCATTTATCACGAGAACAATAAAGATTTGCTGGTGTGACTTTACACCAAAGAGTTTAAAGACAAACTGGATGCTGTAAAAAAAAACAAAAGCATAGTTTGATTTGTTCTTTTTCCAAAAGTAAAAATCTTCAGACAGTCTGAAACTGTTATTCAAGTATACCTTAAGTCTGTACAGTTTTGAATCTCATCCTTAGATGAACTGTTAACCCCTCAACACCGGAGCTCCAGTGTTTATGTTCTTTGATTTACTGCTTTTTCTACTTCGTAATCTACTGGGATCACATTGATCGTGTTAACGGTTGAAAAGTTTCAGTATGTTAAAGATTTTGTGTTTAAGCGTCACCGGTGACGTCTCAGGTGTTAATGGATTAAAAAGTTCATCTTCAAAACGTCCCTCCTGTAAAAGTAATCCCACAGGGATCTGTAATGCCTCGTTTCCACTGAGAGGTCCACACTGGGCTTCAGAGTGTTTCAATACACAACAGGCCCGTTGAGCAGAACTGACTGGTACCGTTTCTGGTCCTCCATTGGTCGTAGGTCCATAGAAAAATGGAATGGACCCGTTAGGGCGGAGCTTATGTCGTCGCATGATGTAAACCAAAGCAAACAGCAAACGTCAGACCAGCACTTAGACTGACCACCGATCCAAACTCATCAAAAACACTTCTGATCGTGCTTTATAGAATATTCATTGAAGAACATTAGAGTATTGCTCAACATAAAGAGTTTATTTCTTTTCTGCAGCGTAGAGGTCGGCTTCATCCATAATAAACTCCTGCTCCGGATTATAATGATCCTACGGTTATCATCTTTCTGAATCAGGTGATGCAGCTTCTCTTTTGCTGTAGTCACATGGTTTTGATGGACAGCTACGTCATCGGTCCACACCCCACATGTGCTGATGGACCGACGCTTGATGGAAACGCTCGCTTGAATTAGACCATTCTAAAGCGGCCAAGAGGGAGCAGGTTTCTCAGCCCACATGAGGAAACATGTTTTCTTTATCTGGGACACTTCTGTTTTCTCAGCATTTGAGGCTCCAAAGTTGATTGATTCTGATTATTTTAATAAAGAATAAAGAAGTATAAGAAATAGTCAATAGAAATAGAATCTATTTACGGTATTAATGGATGCATTAATTAGAAAATAAATGAAATAAAATGATATCTCCTTGACATGACAATGACTCCAAATCAAAACTAGATTTACACTTTTGCAGGAATCAGTTCAAATGTGACAGCGAGGAGAGTTTTTTGGTTCACACCGGTTCTCATTCTAGTGCAGGGGTCAGCAACCCAAAATGTTGAAAGAGCCATGTTGGACCAAAAAAACAAAAAACAAATCTGTCTGAAGCCACAAAAAATGAAAAGCCTTATATAAACCTTATAATGAAGGGAACACATGCTATATGTATCTTTGTTAGCTATATTAGCCTACTATCAAAATGACTAAGTTGGTTACAAATAAATAATGAGTCTTCATGATAAAATGTTTATTAATTCTGTGGAGAATGACGCACCATAAGTTTAACTTCATTACAATATTTATGAATTACAGTTTGTTTCATTGCTTTGATGCTTTGACAAAATGGAACATGCATAACATGCCCCTTATCTGGGCAACAAACAGAGTGCCATAAAACGCAGCATACATTTATAAACATAAAACAGAAGCTTTTTGAAAAGGTAAAGTATGTAAAATCAAATTAATACAGTTTGATTTCTGTGCAAATACCAAACAAGTCAGAGCATGGGTAAAACAGCAGAATCCTCTTCTCCCTCTCTCTCTTTTGACACCACATCAACGCAGCTATCCTGGGGCCTGAGCAACAAAACACGATAATATCTCTGAGTGTCATTCCAAATATATACTGAAAGAAATTACAAAGGCCAAAAGCGGCCTGCCCTACTTTTTTTTTAATCGTTTTTTCTTGATTACAAGATAATCATTAATGAAGAAGGAAGCGTCCCGCTCTCTCTTTCCCGCACAGAGATGCAGAAACTTCATCTGTTTTAAGTTTCTTTATTTTGTGGTTAACAAGAAAAACAGCAGCAGAACACTCCACTAAAGTCCTATTTAGTCTATTTTCTTTATTATTTTATTACTGAGTCTACGCTCCTCAAACGCCTTCATTCCGTCTCATGCACCAGCCCTCCTCCCTTTATTTCCCCCGAACCTTCAAACAGCTGATGACAGATCACAATGCGTGATGTGTTCAATGAACTCCAGACATTAACTCAGTCCGCTGCTATGCTTTAGTCCTTTTTATACAATCCTCAGAAAAACAAAGCAGTTTTTCAGAAAAAATGTCGACACTATTTAATCCGTCTATTTCATAAGGATCAGTTCTGGGGATCAATGTTTTCTATGATGAACTGATTTGTTTTGCTGGAATGTCCGGAGCTCAGTGAACGCACCATGCAGAAACACTCGGCAGACCTGAATCCTGTCAATCTGTCAATGTAAGTCGGGGTTAAAACGATGATTAAAATAAAAAAATACATTTTCCTCCCCCATCTTTTTCCATTCTCCAAAATTTTTGAAAAAGCGCCAGTGAGCCACCAGGCAGTGCTTAAAGAGCCGCATGCGGCTCCAGAACCGCGGGTTGCCGACCCCTCATCTAGTGCTTTGACCTCTCTGCTGCATTAACGCTGGTTTCACTTGTTTCCTTCTACAACGCAGGGAAAAACAAGGATGGAGCCACTGTGGAGATGCAACCACTAAACGAGGATGAAGACTCCGAAAAAAAGAAGAAAAATTTACCCAAGAAGGAGAAGTCGGTCCTCCAGGGGAAGCTCACGAAGCTTGCTGTTCAGATCGGTCAAGGAGGTACTGCACTCAAGTACAGAATGACTGGAGTATTTAGTGTCCTGGATTTTAACGCTATTTGCACACATGCTCACACTTTTTCTTTTACGGTAAATATGACATCGCTAATTTTCTGAAGGAAAAACCTAATAAATTTAAACATTTTGTGAAGAATATGAAGGAATCCGCTGTGTTCTGAGGATTAAAACTTAAGTGGTTTATGTTTTTTAAAGTGACAAATTGATCAGACGCAGTGCATTGTCTGTATTCACCAATCTAGTGAGCATCGATGCACGGGCAAACGCTCCAGTGCACTAAATAATAAGTAGTGAAAGAATGTCTCTGGTATTAAACCAGCATGTGTATAGTTGTGCAAACGTTTTCATAGAATATGAATGATGACACAAAAACTTTATTCCACTCATAGTTAGAGGTTTAAGACGGTTATTGTTAAACAACAAAGTTAACACTTCATAAATCTTAATGACAACAGAAACTCCCCAAATCAAAAGTTTACCCCTAGTTCCAATACAATACCTTGTATTGTCTCCTTTTGCATCAATAACAGCTTGAAGTCTCTTGTGGTTGTTGTGGATGAGGTTCTTTATTCTCTGATGGTAAAGCAGCAGAAAACCTCAAGTTTCTTTAAATTCTTGGTCTATCTTCCTTGAACTGCCTGTTTGAGATCTCCCCAGAGTGACTCAATAATACTGAGGTCAGGACACTGAGACGAATACTCCAGAACATTCTCCTTATTCTGTTGGAACCACTCACAGCTGGACCTTTGGATCTTTGTCATGTTGAAATGTCCAGGTGTGTCCCATGTGAGTGACAGTTTTCATCCAGTATCTGCTGATAACCTTCTGCATTCATCTTATCTCCTGTACCTTTGTACCTAACACATTCCCAAACCATCAGCGATCCATCGCTGTGTTTCAGTAGGAATAGTGTTATTTTCATCATCTTGACTTGTTGAATCCTCTCCAAGTGTGGCGTTTATGATCGCGTACAAAAAGTTCAATGGTGGTCTCATCGCTCCAAATGAGTTTGGTCCAGAAGTTTGGAGGTTTGTCTCTCTGTGCTGTTTGGCTTAACATAAGGGAACTATTTTCTGGCATTTATGGAAAAAGGGTTTTCTTCTGGGGACTTGACCATGCAGCCCATTTCTTGAAAAAGAGTTCTGGATCAGAGCTGGATTTATTTGTGGGTTTTCTGGCAGTTGTAGCAGACATTTTGGTGACCGTGGTTTGGTTTCAACAGAACTCCTCACTTTCCACTTCTTCATCAAAAGTTTGAACTCTGCTGACTGCCATTCTCAGCTCCTTGGATATGCTGTTTATATCCCTTTTCCTTTTACCAGTTACCTTTTCCTGTAGATTTTTTGACAGTTCTTTAGTTTTCCTCATGACTCTAGAAATGTCAGTGAAGGACTGGATGAAGGATTTAGGGTCTGTTGGGAGTCTAGAAACTCCAAGACCTTTAGTGCGCACACATTGATTACAGACAAATGAGTCACAGATGAGGATGTTTACCTTCAGCTGTCATTCAAACCCGTTTGTATCAATCAGCTTGAGTGCATGTTTTATCAGGTCCACATTTGAACAGGGTCATTTGGGAAGTTTCTGTTGTCATTATCGCTTTAAAAGAGTCAACAGAATCTTTGACAATAAGTTGGTTCACCCAACTACTAACTATGAGTGGAAACAAAGATTGTTGTGTTATCATTCATATTCTATGAAAAAAGATCACGGAATCATTATTTCTTTCAGGGTAAACTTAAGAACACAACTGTAGAGTTTGATACTCAGATGGCCTTTATGATTTTCTGCTAATATTTTTCTCATCTCTATTGTCCCGTCCTAACAATGGCTTCAGATTTAATAAAAAAATGTCCCTTCTTTCTTGCATATAACTTACAGTTAGATGCTTCCATACGTGTGCACACACTCTTCCACCTCTTGTGCATTGCAGAGTCTTACCATGTTTGTTTTCTGTCTCCAGGTTTGCTCATGTCTGCTCTGACTTTCATTATCCTCATCACTCGCTTCCTGATTGATAACTTCTGGATTCAGGGTGTCCCCTTTACCCCTGAGTGTGTGCCGGTCTACATCCAGTTTCTGGTCAAGTTCTTCATCATTGGTGTGACTGTGCTGGTGGTGGCGGTGCCTGAAGGTCTCCCTCTGGCTGTCACCATCTCCCTGGCTTATTCTGTCAAGGTCTTTATAGTATTTTGTTAACATGAATCAAAAGGTTGATGGAGAGTAAAGTTTATTGAGTTGTTTGTTTCTGAACTCAGATGGATCAGCTGCACAAGTCAAAACAGAACTATTGAGGGATTTTTACCTTCTTAAGACAACTACAGTTAAAAGTTTGTTAATTTCTGACATTTTAATCAAAAATGATCCTCTTTTTTCAGAAAATGATGAAGGACAATAATCTGGTTCGCCATTTGGATGCCTGCGAGACGATGGGCAACGCCACAGCTATCTGCTCCGATAAGACGGGTACACTCACAATGAATCGCATGAGGGTGGTGCAGATCTACATCGCTGGGCTGCACTTCAAAAAGGTGCCTGATCCAGACCTGCTCCCAGCCAAGATCCTGGATCTGCTCATCCTCAGCATTGGAGTCAACAGCGCCTACACCACCAAGATTATGGTGAGATTTAAAAATAGCTCTTCATTGAGGACGCTCTGTGAGTGAAGTATTTATAAGGCGGGCTTGGAGAGCCGTCATGGCAGCTCAGCACTCATCCCGTCTCTGTCTTCACCATTCATGCAGTACGCTGAGCCCTCAACAAACCATGGATCTACAGCAAAAGAAACAATCTTTCTGCAAATAAAAACCTGAAAGAGTTCACGGCATACGAATAGGTAGATTTTACAAACATTTAATATTAGTTTTAACAATACATTGACATTCAGGAAAATAAGTTGGTAAGATTTTTAAAATTATTTTCAAAGCGTTTTCTAACGTAGTATTATATGGAATTGTATATTCAGACAGCACAACAAAATGGTAAATGCACTATACACCTAATTATTAGGGAATAAAAAGGGACATGATCACAGAAAAAGGATTGTTGAAGAAAACAAAACAAGAATTTACGATAAATGGTGTATACTTGTGTAGAACTTTTCTACCTCCCTTGGAGGCCCTGTGATTTCACAATCCCATTCACACACACATTTACAAACTGGAGGTGGCTCCGCTGCCGAACACTGACACCAACCTTCCACCAGAGGCAATGTGGAGTTCAGAGTCTTGCCCAGGGACACTTCGGCACATGGGCGGGCAAGGCGGGAATCAAACAATCAAGCAATCTTCCGAACAAGGGATGACCTTCATACCAGTGCGCCACAGTCGCCCAAACTGATTTTTAACTCCAAAGGGTCTGAAATAAGTCAAAAAAATAGTCTACAAGTGAAGAAGAAAACTGCCTACATGAGCTGACCTGAACTTGCCACCAGAGACCCACTCCAATGACACATTTTTTTTTGGTGGTTTTAACACATTCTTGTTGCCCTTTTGGAGAACATATAAAAAAAAATTAAGCTTGAGACTGTTGTCGTTTGTCTTTTTGGACAGACTGGTCTAAAATTGAACCAGTCAGTTGCAATGTTTGGCAAAGGGAAACAGATGCATGGGGGTACATGTGTTATAATACCTGAGATGACTTGAAATGGGTTACCAGTGGAAGAAATCCTATAGACAGGACACAGCTGGATGAATTTCGTACTGCAGAGGGGACCAAACTGTCAGAACCCTGGCTGCAGCATTTACTGTTTTGCTGCTTTTTTTTTTTGCAAGCTGTTGTAAGGATAAACTCATTTATGACACCCTGAAGCTGCGTTCCCACCACCTTAGACAACACATAGTCAAGCAACCACTTCAAATGAAAAGTCTTCGTATATGCAAATTTTAGGCTTCTGCATTCAAAACTCTCGCGTTCATGTGTCACTACGCAACTTTGTATGATTGTTTTCAGGCTCAATGTGAAAAAACACCTGCCCATTGAAAGGTTGTTGAAACCAGTTGAACTTTTAACAATCAGGGACTCAGATTCAGTAGATGCATATGAGTAGGATTCTTTTCAAAACACACAAGTGCCAGCTGTTCCAAAATTGATCATGTTAAAGAAAGACATAATAGCAGTTTGCGCCCGGCTGGAATTCTATGACATCATTTTTCATGTATTGGAGTAGAGAAGTGAAAAAAAAGCCTGGAGCCAGATTCACCAGATTTGCTCTACTTTGACATTTCACACCTAAACTGTAGATGGTGGACAGAGGCTAGTTTCAGGTAGTCTAAAGTGAATACCACATGCTAAACCTGGTAATGGCGTGTTCTTGAAAGCGTCTCATAAACCAGTAGTGAACCTAGCAAAATAAACCATTCTTTCATTTGCTCCAACGTTTTACGTCTGCTCTGAAACATTGTTATTACAAACATCTTGAGTGTCTTGATTTGACCTCATGCCTGCAGCCTCCGGAGAGGGAAGGCGGGCTGCCCCGCCAGGTTGGAAACAAGACCGAATGTGCTCTGCTGGGACTCTGCCTTGACCTTCGACGAGACTACCAGAACATTCGCAATGAGTATCCTGAAGAGAAGCTCTTCAAAGTCTACACCTTCAACTCTGTAAGGAAGTCCATGAGCACAGTTCTCAGGCACCACGATGGAAGTTACCAAATGTTCAGCAAAGGGGCTTCTGAGATTCTGCTCAAGAAGTAGGTTTACTGCTTTTGCTTGTGACTCTTATGAGATGATGAACTTGTGTGGACTTGATGTGATGACTCTCAAACTCCTCCAGGTGCTGCAAAATCTTGATGGCCAGTGGCAAACCTAAAGTCTTCAAACCTCACGATCGAGAAGACCTGGTGAAAAAGGTGATTGAGCCGATGGCTTCAGAGGGGCTCAGAACCATCTGCATCGCCTACAGAGACTTCCCTGTATCTGAAGGAGAGCCCGACTGGGACAATGAGGCTGAAGTCCTCACTGGACTCACGTGCATCGCAGTGGTCGGGATTGAGGATCCTGTGAGACCTGAGGTGCATCATCTTTGAGTCAATGTTTGCAGGCTGTTATATCTTTGGAGAGCTCAACACGTCCTTGTATGGATTGTTGCCATTTGTGTTCAGGTACCAGAAGCCATCAGGAAATGCCAGCGTGCAGGAATCACTGTCCGCATGGTGACAGGAGACAACATCAACACTGCCCGGGCCATTGCCACCAAGTGTGGCATCTTGCAACCTGGAGACGACTTTCTGTGCATGGAGGGCAAAGAGTTCAATCGCAGGATCCGCAACGAGCAAGGCGAGGTCAGACAAAAGGGAACAGAGGGGGATCTTAGAGATGAATTCATTATTCTGCATACTCCAATCAAATGTTCTACTACTTTCTGCTTTCAGATTGAACAAGAACGTTTAGACAAGATTTGGCCCAAGCTGAGAGTTCTGGCTCGATCTTCTCCGACGGACAAACACACTTTAGTCAAAGGTGAGGTGTGACTTTCAGACATTTCTACTGAAATAATTAGTTTTCCTGAATGCCTGCTTGAACTCCTGAATGAGAACAACTTTCAGGCATTCACAGTCCTGGGTTTCTGCCGTTAAATAAAATGCTGATTGTGCAAAAAAAAAACAAAAAAAAAAAACAGCGAGATAGTTGGAGGTTTTATACTTGTTTCCTTCTCCATGAGAATTATGGTGAAAACGCTCTGAATATCTCAAAATTTTTGATTAGTTTAAAATACATCTGTCCTTAATTTAAATAAAAAGACATCTTTCCTTCAATTCTATTTGGATTTTTCTAGATACAAAATCAAGGCTTCAGAAAAAAGAATTTCTTCTGCAACATAGTTCATTAAAGACATTATATTTGACAATACTTTCAAACTATGATGAAATGTTCACACCGCCTTCGGCAACGCGCATTCAAGCGGCCACTTACAATAAAGTCTATACGTGCATTTGGGCTTCTGTGTTCAAAACTCTTGCGTTCACATGTGACTGCGCAAGTTTCTACGACAATATTTGTGCTCTACGTACAAAACGCACAGCCATTGAACGCACATTAAAAGTTAAATCTGTTGAACTTTGACCAACGAGGTACTAATATTTGGTAATGATGTATGGTTAGTGTCCTTTTAATTCACAGAAATGTCAAATGCTTGAAAACTGATCATGGAGAAGGAATTGATTATAACAGTTTGTACCCAGCCGGAATCCAGGAATTCAGTTGAGGGTTCTTCAGGATAAAGTAAATTTAAATTAATAAACTCAATTCACCAAAAAGACTTATATAGGTTTTTGTCCACAAAATCATTTGACGCGACAACGTGTACTATTACTGAGCCGCCTGATTGATCAGTTTCTAATTACAATAACTTGCAATAAAATCATAAAATTAAAATTATTAAAAATATATATTTTAAAGGGGCCATATTATAAAATCCAACTTTTAGAGCTTTTAAGTGTATTATACTGCTCATTCCTCACTATAAAGAACCACAAAGCGTATTTTGATCCGTTCATGTATTTTTGAGTATTTCTCTGAAAATCTGCGCTCTTAATAGCAGCCCCTCCCATACTCTCAAAAACGAGCGGGTCCTCACATGCTTACATCACAAAGTGATGCTAACACAAACTCTTTCTCCATGTGGCTAGCGGTGAGCCCCCCACGTGTCATGCAGACACCGGCTGTCTGTGTTGTGAGTCAGTTTAGCGATGGCAAAGAAACAATCATTTGGTTTGGCGGTCAAACGACGTGAAGCAAGCAGACAGGGGGTATTGGGAAAGAGAGAGGGATGTATTCTGGTGGAAGAAGCGAGCGGCGAATTTGGGGAACTAATTTGAACGTGGATTATTGAGCAAAGGCAGAAAGACGCGCATGAAAAGTGTTTGAAGATTAATGATGCTTCAAAGAGAACAGAAATGTTTACAGCCAGTGCTAATCAGAACAATGTTCTCATCACTTCAATAAATCCTGAAATCCTGAGAACTAAAACTCCAAAAAAACAAGCTTAGACCCAACACAACTTAACACGATATTTATGACACTTTTCAGTCACCATTCCAGCACTGCTGACAGTATGCAATGACATTATGATGTCTGCTGACACAGGGAGCTGTGCAGTGCTAGTTCTGCTGGACCTCTTTTCTGCCTTTGACACTGTTGACCGCTGGATTACAAGGCTGGGGATCTGGTTGGGCTGTCTGGATCTGTCTTAAAATGGTTCTCCTCGTATTTGGCTGACAGGAGCTTCAGTGTGTCAGCTAATAACAGTACATCCTAACGTAAAAATCTGACTTGCGGGGTACCTCAGGGCTCAGTCCTGGGGCCACCCTTGTTCCTGCTTGTTCCAACTCAAAGAATAGCTACTTCCAGCTACATAACATATCCAAGTTGAAATCTATGGTCGAGAACTAAAGATGATAATTCTTTCCTGTTTGGACTACTGTAACAGCCTTTTCACCTGTCTAAACGAGAAGGAACTGACTCGCCTGCAGCTGGTTCAGAACTGTGCTGCTCAACTCTTGACCCACACAAACAAAAGAACACGCATCACCCCCATTTTAAAGTCTCTTTACTGACTCCCGGTCACTTGTAGAATTTATTTTTAAAATTTTAGTACTGACCTTCAGAGCCCTTCATGGACAAGACCATCCATACATATCTGACCTCATCCAAATTCAAATTAATTTTATTTATATAGTACATTTCATGTAGTTAAACAGCCAAACGTGCTGTATCCAGCCCTCGACCCCTTCCCAAAGGCTCAGGGCAAAACTTACTGATGGTGCCTCTGACACATTTTAAAGCCAGAGGAGACCATTCTTTTAAAGCAGTGGTACCTAGGCTGTGGTAAGGTCTCTGGACTCTATTGACGTTTTTAAGACCCAACTCAAAACCCAATTTTACAATCAAGCTTTCCAGCCCCACTGAGCAGGCTTCTGTCTGGCTGACCGTCTGTATAATTTTCTGTACTTTTGAAGATGTTGTATTTTATGTATCTCTTTTACATATTTTGTGTATTTTTTTACTCATATCATGGAAAGCCCTTTGTGACTGCTGTCTGGGAAAAGTGCTATATAAATAAACTTGACTTACTTCCTCCTGAAATATTCATCTGTTGTTGTTTGCATTGTTTTATCAAATTTCACAGTAAAATGAACCAATTTCCATCACCATTCTGTTTGTGCTAAATTTTGGGGATAAATGCCTTGGCTACACAGATGGAAAATCAATATGGATGTTCTTTTTTTTGTGGATGACATGCTGGCATGACCATGAAATGGGCGATACCTTCAAGGAGCTAAAGGCGGAGCCTCAGAGATCGAGTTGTTTTACTTCCCGATATGGAAATGGTTCACAAAATAAATATTTCATAAATTATTTTGTTTTTTTAGGGTTCCAACGGTAATATGTGATAATATGTATATGGATATAGTTTACTCTGAAAGACCTAAGAAAATCATAGTATGGCCCCTTTTAAAAAGGCAGCAGACCAAAAATTTATCCAACAAATAGAATATTTCTCAATAAAAAGCTATGGGATTTCTTGGAACCAGCAGGTACTTCCTGTTTGGAACACCAGGGGGCAGGAGTTACTCATTCCGGTTCTCATTTACAGTCAAGAGTCAGTAAGCAGTGATTGGTCCAAACGGAGCGAGTCGTCATTTCTATGGCAACCATTACCCAATCAAGAGTGAGCTAGATGTATGACTACAGTCCTACCTCTTCAGAAGCGGCTCAGAAGAACGTGTATGAGTTTCAGACATTAATGAAAAGAAAAATAAAACTTTTTCTAGAAAATCATCAAAGATGGCGGCCGGCGGCGGTGCAGCGGCTAATAACTCTCCCTATTTATGCCTTTTCTTTTTCATAAATGTTATTTGTGCCGTCGCTGTCGAACACTATAGTCGTTCGGACTTAATAAACATTGGATTGCGGTTCACTCTGAGCGTCTCCAGCGACTTTCACCGAGCTTTTAACATCCCCGAGGAGATCGCGCGCCCAGCGGGCTCTCCGTGGATTGTTGTCGGGTCCGGACGGAGCCGCGGGCGGCGAGGAGAGCGCAAGCGAAGGCGGGGCTGCCGGGCCGGCCTGCAGCAGAAGCTGAAGAAGCAGGGGCTCAAACCCCCGGTACCGAGCCTCTACCTGTGCACCGGAAGAGCCTCGACACACGACACGAACACCCTGGAGCGAGAGCTGGCGGGAAACCGCTTCGTGAGGGACTGCTGCGTGTTACTGCTGTTTGAGCCCGAGGCTCCAGCGCTGCTGGCGGGTCGCACGCTGCACCGCTGGGACGGAGAGAGCGGAGGAGGGGGGCTGTGTGTCTACATCCACGAACGCTGGTGTAACAATAGCGCTGTGCTGGAGACACACAGCTCCACGGACCTGCACCTCCTGACCGTCAGATGCAGACCCTTCTACCTCCCCAGAGAGCTGACTGTTGTCATCATCACGGCTGTTTTGCGTCCCCGAGCTGACGTCCAGCACAGCATCAGAGTTGTGGACTCCTGCACTAAACAAACACCAGCGAGCTCATCCTGACGGCGTTCACATCATAGTCGGGAGTTTCAACAAAGCGGACCTGCAATCAGTTCTGCCAAACTTCCACCAACATGTCAGCTGCCCCACCAGCGGGGTCAGAGTTTACTCCAACATCAACCATGCATACAGAGCGACCCCCCTGCCCCATGTGGACCACCGTTCCCTGCTTCTGGTGCCAGCGTACTCTCCCCTCTGCCGCCGAGTGAAACCCTCCGTGAAGACCGTCACCACCTGGCCCAAAGGGTCCCTCCACCAACTTCAGAGTTGCTTTGAGTCCACCCGGTGGGAGGCCTTCCACCACGAGGACCCGGTGGTTTTCACGGAGACTGTGCTCGACTATATCAGGTTTTGCATTGGAACCGTCACCATGGATAAGACCATTCGGATATACCCAAACCAGAAACCTTGGATGACTAAGCAGGTCCGCGTGCTCCTGCATGCTCGGCACTCGGCCTTCAAGTCCGGAAACAGAGCCCTCTACAGCGCTGCTCGTGCTGACCTGAGGAGAGCCATCAAAGAGGCCAAGGCAGCCTACAGCAGAGCAGAGGAAGACCCCCCCTGCAGCAATGACCCCCATCAGGGATGGTGGGCAGTCCAGACATTCACCAACCACAGAGGCCGCAGTGGCATAGAGTCCCAACCACAGCTCCCTACATCCGTGCAGCCCACTACAGCCGTTAGTGCCGCTCCGTTTATTCTAGAGGACGTCGAACGAGGTCTCCGATCAGTGGACCCCAGGATGGCGACCGGCCTGGACGGTGTACCGGGGAAAGTTCTGAAGGCCTGCGCTCCCCAACTATCTCAGATTTTTACAGACATTTTCAACCTGTCTCTGACCCAACCTGACATCACGCGCGGTCTAAGGCTGGCATCTATCCTCCCGATCCCCCAGAACACCTCCCCCAGCCTATCGCAATGATTACTGACCCCTACCATAACAAACTGTCTCAAAAGACAGATCCTTCGACACATGAAGATCCTCCTTCCAGCAAACCAACATACCGGCTCACATACCAGCACATTCTCTCATATTGACGTTTGGTTGAGGACCCCTCCGTGTCACTTTCTGACGTTTTGGGTGTCCCCAACTTGGAGGTTTTTTGATGTGCTGGCTGTTTGTAAATCCTTGGGACGCATCCCAGTACCGGTACCCTAACCATAACTGGGTACTGATTCGCGCCCGGTACCGCGTCTGTTACCAGTTTGGGTCCTGCATCTGGTCTGGGGTCGAGTTAGGATGCCGGGTTTGGATACCAGTGTGTCGCGGTACTGGACCGGTTCTGGTTCGCACCCAGGAGGTTAGGGACCAGTGATTTAATGGGAACAGCCAGTATGTCAAAAAAACAACGAGTTGGGGACACCTGAAATGTCAAAAAGTGACGGGGAGGGGTCCAAACTGAACATCAATTTGTGAGGAGTTAGAAGTGAGAATGTATTGCACACACAGATCATTACAATCTAGAACTAAGAGACTGCTGCTTCGAGAGTCGATGAAACACATGAACTAATTTTCTTAATGGCTCATTGAAATAGTTGATGGTAACCAAGTCACGTTGAGTTGGAAGCCTTTTTTTTTTTCTTTTTTTTTTTTTGGAGTTCTTTATATTTTTCTCTGACCTTAGTTCATTGAGATTGTGAAACAAGCTCCTCCTCCTGATTTCATATGCAAATTTCCCTGCATGCTTGTTTGATGAGGGAAACTATGAAAAAAATGAGTCAACAGAAGGAGGTGGGAAGAGCATCTGTCTTTTTCTGTTTAGTTAAAATGTTCTTTTATTAAAATGTTTTTACTAAAAACTTTTGCATCAAACTTCATTGTAGTCTGCTTTGTGTGTTTTTTTTATTGTGTCATGTGTTCAGGTGTTGAGTCAAAGAGGTTTATTTCAATACATTAAAGGGGAAACAGTGATCTCAGAGGGTATTGGAATATTCACAATATCAGACTTTAAATTCTTCTCAAATGAAGTTAAAATTAATATTTCAGAATAATTCAAACTCACTTCTTGGCGGGAAATCTTAGTTTCCGTCCAGATTTCAGATGATCATTCCTGCAAGGGATTATTCCCAGAATTGAATGAATTAACTCCAGGCTGGCTTATCAAAAGTAAAGAAATACACGAAGGAGCCGAATAGCCAGTCTTTTTAACGGCTCTTGCACATGGAAATCGCTACTAACTGATGTTAAACTCAATCACACAGGAGGCAAAAATTCAAAACACAAACGGAAAACAGAACAAACATTTACTGAACATATAAAAAAACGAAATTGTTAAATCTTCATAAATAAATATTAATAAAACCAGAACTTAAACCTTAAATAACTTAATATTTTGTTCTCCGTGATAGAATATTCTGTCAACTTGTGCAAGTTAGACATGAAGTAAATTTAAGAGAAAAAAAACTTTAGATGTCTTCACTTGTATGTCATTTTTTATTTTAAAAAATGTATTTTTATCACAAAATGCAAAAAATTTTTAATAACCGATTCCACTATTAATGACTCTTGATGAAGTCCACAGACTGAAGAACATTTCCACTCCATCATGCATATGTCGGGGTGACTGATAGACTCGTTATCCACAGTTTAAATAAAAATGTTCTTCATGCTTATGTTGCATGGTAATAATAATCTACTTTTATTGACTCTTAAAAAAACACCTTAACTCCAATGTTGTTCTCATTTTTGTAAATCAAGTTCAAGGAAAAATGTACATGTAAATGATGTCATTATCATCATTTCAGCCTGTCAAGCCCCTTCTGGCGGGTGGGTAGCCTCCACAAACATCTCCATTTTTGGCAGTCTTTTCATGTGAAATTCTATTTGTAAATAAAAAAACATCACAATTTATTTATTTTGTGTTTTGATTAATCGTGTTGTGTGTGTAAATTAATTAAATGCGTCTTTTCTTCCAGGGTCTGTTTTCTCCTCTGACTGTATGTCTGTTCTTTGCTGTCAGGAATAATTGACAGCACCGTGTTGGAGCAGAGGCAGGTTGTCGCGGTAACTGGAGACGGAACGAATGATGGCCCCGCCCTCAAAAAAGCAGATGTTGGCTTTGCCATGGTACCACTGCCGTCAAAATTAAAATGAGAGCTACTTCTGGGATGTTTCTGATTCAGCAGCCTCCTCTTTGGCCTTCAGGGCATTGCCGGGACGGACGTGGCAAAGGAGGCGTCGGACATCATCCTGACCGACGACAACTTCACCAGCATCGTCAAAGCTGTCATGTGGGGCAGGAACGTCTACGACAGCATCTCCAAGTTCCTGCAGTTCCAGCTGACGGTCAACGTGGTGGCTGTGACCGTCGCTTTCACTGGAGCCTGCATCACTCAGGTCAGCAGCTCCCGCCATGTTTGTACCGCCAGAGGAACCAAAACGACCAGAACACGAGATTGTAAACAGAACCACAGATAACAGAATTTTATCATCTGGCTTCACTTTTGTCCTACGTTTTTTCTTGTCAACATTAAACATGTTCTGTTTGTTGAAAACAATGAAAACCCGTAGTTTACGGTAAATCAAAGAACATAAACACTGGAGCTCCGGTGTTAAAGGGTTCAACATTAAAGCAGATAATCAGTAATCTGGTTTCTGATAATGGTTCCAGTCCTTTTGCCCTGATAGGGAAAACAGTAGCAAAACAATAACATCTTAGTTCAGAATTACACTCTGAAAAACAACTCTCAACACTCAGTTCCTAAGTGAGTAACGATGTAACGATTCTTTGTGAATCAGTAAAAAAAACAAAAAAAGATTTAAATTTGTCAACGTTCTCATCAATGCAGAAAATGTAAACATCAGTTTGTTTTGGCCTGTGCCTCAAATTTAGAAAATTGCAGAACTGATGACATTTCTTCATGCAGGAAGCAAACTCACAGGCATGCGGGCGCCGATGTGTGTGTGGGCACCCTGCTTGTGCGTGGGCACAGCCTTTGAGTGTTTAGGCGCACCTGTGTGTGTGCATGTGCCCTTTATGTCCACAGGCGAGCCTGTGTGTGTTGGCGTGGTCTTAGTGTGTTCCAGCACGTCTGTGAGTAAATGGTAAAATAGAGTATACTTGTAAAGTGCTTTCTACCCTCCTTCGATGGCCCAAGGCTCTTCACAGTCACAGACCCATTCATACATTCATACACCGGTGGTGGCTCTGCTGCCGAACACTGGCGCCAACCTCCCACTAGAGGCAATTTGGGGTTAGGACACTTTGACACATATGGGCGGGCAAGGAGAGAATTGAACCTGCAATCTTCCGATCAGGAGTCAACCGGCCTACCGCTGCACCATGGCCGCCTAAGGTCTGTGCGTGTGTGTGGGCACCGTCTGAATGTTCATGCATGCATGTGCGGGCGCATCCGTGCTGTGTGGGTGCGTCTGTGCTGTGTTGGCACGTCTGTGCTGTGCGGGCGCATCTGTGGTGTGCGGGAGCGTCTGTGGTGTGTGGGCGCGTCTGTGCTGTGTGGGCGCGTCTGTGCTGTGTGGGCGCATCTGTGGTGTGCGGGCGCATCTGTGCTGTGCGGGCGCGTCTGTGCTTTGTGGGCGCGTCTGTGCTGTGTGGGCGTGTCTGTGCTGTGTGGGCGCGTCTGTGCTGTGCGGGCGCGTCCGTGCTGTGTGGGCGCATCTGTGGTGTGTGGGCGCGTCTGTGCTGTGTGGGCGTGTCTGTGCTGTGTGGGCGCGTCTGTGCTGTGCGGGCGCGTCCGTGCTGTGTGGGCGCATCTGTGGTGTGTGGGCGCGTCTGTGCTGTGTGGGCGCATCTGTGGTGTGTGGGCGCGTCTGTGCTGTGTGGGCGGGCTGCGGGATATTCTTCTTGATTCCCTCCTTGGTTTTTTCAGACTTCAAAGTTTCCTTTAATTCAGTCTCTCCAGGATTTCACAATGTTTCAATCACAACTATTAATGCAAATTTAAGCAAAGCCGAGATTTGTTCCTCACTCTACTCCAACTCACTTCAACTTTACATTTTCATCTTAACTTTACTGCAACTTTGACCAATCTACCGTGACAACAGTCATGATGACGACTCAGCTTCTCGACTGTTTCCTTCTGACTTCTTCCTGGGAGCCTTGCTCTTTTTTCTTAAACTCTCTCTAGCACTGTATTTTTTTCACTGCGAGCTGCATGTAAACGGTCATTTGCGCTCAGGGCGAGTGCAGGTGTGCAGCGGTCCATCACCCGTGGAGCAAATTATGAACCAAGTATGGAAGAATTTGTGATCATTTTATGTATAATTGTTTATTTGTGTTAAATCCTTTCTGTTAGTAGGAAAACAGACAGTTTGATGTCAGGAGCAAAAAGAAAACACACTTGGCCTTAAAATACGTTTGATTCATTTTGTTGAAAAAAAGAAAATTGGAAAAAAAATCACCCAGAGATTGGAGGAAGGGGTGTAGCAGGAAAGCCAAGGTCAGGAGTGTCGTCCTCCACACAGCTGCTGTTCACTCCCTGCAGAAACAGTTATGTTGTTTGCTTGGGGGAGTCAGATTAGATCAAATTCTTTGACTGGTCCAGCAGAGTTTCTGTTTACAGGACTTGTATAGCTGCAGAAATGAACGTCTTAAAGGGTTTCATTGCTGTTCTAATAGCTCCAAGCTTTTAGACATGAGGGGAAACTTCACCTGCCTCCTTTGTTTGCTCAACCATGTGTCTTTTGAAGCAAACATGGCCGTGTTTTTAGAACATACAAAACAAGAGTGTGGCGCTGTGGATCAGTGTGAGGTTAAAATGGCTGTTGCTGTCACAGACCTGCAGGAAATCATCAACATTAGACCCATGCTGTAGACTACTGATGGGCACAGCAAGTGAAGGAGACGGAAGATGGGAGAGCTTACCGGACTAAACACTGGTGGGATCTAGTTGCTTTACTGGGTTAATATGCCACACAGGTCTGAAACTGCAAATTTGTCATTGTGGTGCTCAAAGAACAAGCAACCACGAGAGAAGTTAACTGACTCAGGAAGACCTACCAGCCTCATGATGAACTGCAATCAGCAAAAATAAAGTAATTGAATGATTTGGATTCAATTACAGGAAAATTATTTAACAAAAAACTCAAAACGGAGCTCCTCCCCCCTCTTTCTATGAACTCACTTTTTAATGGCGTGAACATGCTCAACTCATGTGACATTTACATATGAAATCAGGAGGAGGAGCTTAATTCAGCATCTAAATAAACTCAGGCCAGAGAACGGAAAACAACCAAACAGGACTTTGCAATCTATTACACATTCTACTCTGTTCATCTGTCAGATTCATCCAAACTCGGGTCACTTAATATCTCTGCTGAATGACAAATGTCAAACCTACTCCAAACCACGTGACAGTTCAAACGATAACAGCCGGACTGTCTCATGTGGATCAGAACGTTGGGATAGATGGTGATGCTGTTTTCCCCCCAGATAAGAAAACTTGTGTTTCTGCAGAGCCGCAGGAGTTCATTAGAAATTCACCTCTGAGTTGTTGGTGGGACTATTAGCACAGAGCAAGCACACCTCCACTTCCCATCACTCATCTGTTTACACACTGTCCCACTAGCTTACAGCCCCTCACAACATCAGCGATGCAACAACAATGGTGAGCAATATCTGAAGTATCCGGTTTAGACCCAGATGACGGCTCAGAGGAGGAAAACAAAGACGTTCATGGATCTATTATCTCCTGGAGGACGTTTCAGTTTGGCCACTAGGTGGCGATCGCGCTATAGGATTACACCTTAAACCAAAGGAAGAAGACCGAATGAAAAAAGGTGTTTTAGACTGCAAATTGTTACTTTAAAAATATTTCCTTAAAATAGTTTATAATAATGTCTTTGAGTTTATAAAAATATTAATTTAGTCAGTAATCTATGTTTAAGTTAGCTGAGCGATAGCATTAGCTGTCCGATAGGAAATTCATTTAAATGTTAGCATTAAGCTAGCACACTTTAGCTTTATGTGCTAAATCAATTTATATTTTTTATGAATCGATTATTGATCTGTTAAGTTGAAATAGTTTCAAATTAATGAATCCGTTTAATCGACCCGGCCGTAGGGTTAGACAGTCCATCTTTAGTTTTGAGGCAGGTTTGCTTTCATTATTTGTAGATGTACGTTGAGTTTGGAATCTTCTTCACCAGCAGAGCAGCCAACCCCTTGAATCTCTGCGTCCTTCAAACTTCATGGAATTTCCCAGAAGTATTTTCCACAGAGAGAAGATAGACCTGGAATGTTGCTGTTGTTCACACTTGAAAGGGATCTCAAGCTAACTTGATTTTCATGAAGTCAGTTCGGATGTAGTTCACCTGTTCACCTGTGTTGGTGCATCATTAACTAATACTTCACTCAGACTGGTGTACTTTTACTGTATGGCTTTCAAAATACTAATACTTTAACATAACTTGTTTGCCTGGAAATACTGTTTAAGCAGCCAAATTTGAATTAGAACAAAGTGACTTTGTTGTATTCTGGACTGTATTCTGTGGATAATGGAGGCACATGCAGCTCTTTTATCACTCTATTGTGGCACTTCGGCTTTAAAAAATAATGCTAACAATTGGACTAAATATCAAATTACATAGTTAAGTTAAGCAAATATAGTAATCTATGCTGAACAGTAGTATCTAGTTTTAAAAACCAGAGAAGACTCCATGTTTGACTCGGTTTTCTTACATTTTTAACTCCTCCTGCAGAAGGAGGATCTCATTTGACACTTTATTTTGAAAAGACCTTGTATGTGAAGTTAAACTTGTTTTTATAGAACAGCATCAAAGCTTGATAATTCAAGTATTGTAAATAATTAAAATATACATTATATAAAGCAATGGCTTTATGAACACATAAACATATATGAAGTTTATTTTGTAAAAGGTGAGATTTGGCGCCTCTTGTTTGGTTTCAATCTGTAAGAAACTGAACCAAATGGCTCTTTTGGTGTTAAATGTTGCACTACCAGAACCAGAACTATAGTTTGTAATACTAGTACTTAAACTAGTACTTGTATGAGTGGTGGATCCTTGTTCTACAGCTCACTCCCTATCACCACACAGACTTCTGTACTTTTTTAATTTAATATCTGAGAAGCCAGCATTAGTGAAACCCTCCCACGTGTTTGCAGGACTCTCCTCTCAAAGCTGTCCAGATGTTATGGGTCAATCTGATCATGGACACCTTCGCCTCACTGGCCCTCGCCACCGAACCGCCCACTGAAGCCCTGCTGCTCAGGAACCCGTACGGCCGCAAGAAGCCGCTCATCTCTCGCACAATGATGAAGAACATTCTGGGTCACGCCGTCTACCAGCTGACCATAATCTTCACTCTGCTCTTCGTTGGTGAGCAAAGACGACTAGATGTTTTTTCCCCGTTGGAGCAAATGTTAAAGTGAGTCTCATTAGACTGTCTCACAGCTTTGACGCTTTTGTTTTTCTGAAGGTGAGAAGATCTTCGACATCGACTGTGGCAGAGACACCCCCCTCCACGCGCCCCCCTCCGAGCACTACACCATCGTGTTCAACACGTTTGTCCTGATGCAAATCTTCAACGAATTCAATGCTCGCAAGATCCACGGGGAGAGGAACGTGTTCGACGGCGTCTTCAGGAACCCCATCTTCTGCTCCATTGTCCTGGGGACCATCATCGTGCAGGTGAGTCCTGTCTGTTCCAAAAACCTGAATCAGTTCATCAGAAGATAGGAATTCCTTCCTGTGTTTTCCTGTCCTGCAGTTCGTCATCGTGCAGTTCGGCGGCAAACCGTTCAGCTGCTTTCCTTTGACCCTGGAGCAGTGGCTGTGGTGCGTGCTGCTGGGCCTCAGCAGTCTTCTCTGGGGACAGGTGAGATTTTATTTTCACTGTTAAAAAAAGAATGACCGCAGTTACCAGTGAAAACCATTCCCTACCCATGAGTCTTCCTTACCTTTGGGAGAACCGTGTCAGATGGAAGAACCGATCTATGCTTCTCGTTTCTGTTCTCTTGTCTCAGCTCGTCTCCAGCATCCCCACGAGCTGGCTGAAGTTCCTGAAAACGGCGGGCCACGGGACGCAGCAGGAGGAGATCCCTGAGGAGGAGCTAGAGGAGATGAAGGACATGGATGAGATAGATCACGCAGAGATGGAGCTGAGGAGGGGCCAGGTGCTCTGGGTCCGAAGCCTCAATCGCATCCAGACACAGGTACGACTCCAGAGCGGGCTGCCTTCAGGCTTTTGGCCATGTTGCCATGGAAACCTTTTTTAAATGCATTATAAAGAAATGGATTAATTCTTGATTTTCTTCCTGTTGCTCTTTTTTTTCTAATTGTTTTGTACTTTTTAATGTGCAGAAAACCAAAGGACTTAGTTAAGTTGGTTATTGTGTAAAGTAAACATCCGGTGTGTACGAATGATGCACGCTCGATACTGCAGTTGATCTCAAAACACAGAATTTTTAAATACCCATCCATCCCGCTGAATCCGTGTTGGGGTTGCTGGAGCCTATCCCAGCTACTGTTTGGTAAAGGCAGGGTAAACCCTGAACAGGTCACTGCTCTTACGTGAGCGCAAGTTAGAACCTATGAATCCTGTTTTTGGACAGCGGTACCACACGGCTCTATATTTTTTAATGCTGGGTATCACCGATCATTTCCAGAACCAGTTTGATTCCATTCTGACTTTATTCTACTCTTTCAATCCAATCCAATCAATTCAATTCAATTTATTTAAATTGAGTTTACACATCTAGACACGTTTGTTTAGAAATACTTTAATAATCTATACAAATGTTTTTAAGATATTCATATTTGGATGGATGGATGGATGGATGGATGGATGGATGGATGGATGGATGGATGGATGGATGACGTATGGATGGATGGATGGATGGATGGATGGATGGATGGATGGATGGATGGATGATGGATGAACAGATGGATGACGGATGGATGGATGGATGGATGGATGGATGGATGGATGGATGATGGATGGATGGATGGATGAACAGATGGATGACGGATGGATGGATGGATGGATGGATGGATGGATGGATGGATGGATGGATGATGGATGATGGATGATGGATGGATGGATGGATGAACAGATGGATGATGGATGGATGGATGGATGGATGGATGGATGGATGGATGGATGATGGATGGATGGATGAACAGATGGATGACGGACGGATGGATGGATGGATGGATGGATGGATGGATGGATGATAGATGGATGGATGATGGATGATGGATGGATGGATGGATGGTAGCAGCTGCGTCCGTCTCGTTGGATTTTGTTGTCTCCTGACGTTCCCGTTGCGTCCTGCCCTCAGATCCGGGTGGTCAACGCTTTCCGAGACAGCGTCTCTCCTTACGAAGGCCTGGAGACTCCCGAGTCTCGCAACTCCATCCACAATTTCCGCAACTACCCCGAGTTCAGCATCGAGGACTTGGAACCCCAGATCCCCCTCATCGATGAAAACGAGGGCGAGGACGAGCCCCCCACCAAGCGGAACTCCATCCCCCCGCCCCTGACCGGACTGTCCAACCTGTCGGCTCCGCCTCTGTCCTCGCCCACCGAGAACAATGCCGTGGAGCGCCCTGTCCCGCTGCACAGAGACGGCTCCAGGTCTGGTCTCATCCCCCCCAACTCCGCGGGGCTGCCCCCCTGTCCGGGGAGCCCCCTGCACAGCCTGGAGACCTCCCTATGAAAGATCCGTTTTTAACCTCCAGAGTTCCTCTGAAACATGAGAAATGAAAAGACATTTTCCAGCTGAAGGGACTGACAGGAAGCAGGGATCGTTGTTCAGGAAGTTTATCTGTTGATGTGTAGCTGAGGAGTTTTTGTGAAGTGATCCGATTCTGGTTCTGATGTGTAAATAATCTGTTGGTGTAGTCAGATCATTTAAACCTGCAGTTCACGATCAGACGTGAACTGATGGGGACGAGTTCGAGTTCAGTGTTCGGCGTTGTGATTTAAGGAATCCTCACGCAGATGTTTAGTTTCTGTTTATTAAAGTGGGGAGGGGCGGGGAGGGGGGTGCCCCCAGACACATCGCAGACCCCAGACCAGTGAAGCTTCATCGGGACGTCCCTCCCACCAAACGACAACACCGGGAAAAACAAACATGGAGACTTTATTTTTCCCAGGTTGAGGTTCACGTTCCAAACGAATTCATCTTTACGTGGTAATCCCTGAAAGGAGCGAGCACGCTCACGGTCCGGAGTCGCTCCACCCGCTGACCGTGTCCGCTGTGTCCGGGGCTTGAACGTGTGTCTGGAGGGGTCAATCCTAACTTTATGTTTTAGTGTTTTTTATGTTTTAGCTTGTTATTGTCTGAAAAAGTGTGAAACAAATGCTATTAAATGTCTAAAAAAGGGATTCTTGAGCTGAATGTATGTTTTTTTAGAAGAGCTTCACCTTTCAAAGACGTCTATGAGAAAAACTCCCCAGGTTTAACCCTTTAGGTGTTAAAGGGTTCAAATCCAGACATTTGTGGGCAGAAGTTCTTTTCTCTGTGGGTGTGTGTGTGCACACGCATGTGGTTGGGTGCATGCGTGTGTGAGGAAAAAAACTCCTCAAAAAACGTCTCTTGTTTTATTGAATTTCCTCTAACAGAACAGGATATTATCGTCTAAGGCAACAAACACAAAAACGACAGTCAGAACGACTGAACATCCTCAGTGGACAGTTTGTCGTTCTTGGACTCAAACACAGTCATTCATTTGACATTTCTTGTATGTGACAGAACAGTTGTAATGACTGCAAACACATCATGAGAGACCAAACTCCGGTCATATCACGTGTTTGAGGATAGACAGGAAGCATCCTGAGTCCCTCTGCAGGAACAACTGCCTGATTTCAGTGGGGTCAACCCATATGCAGATGACACCACTTTTAATGTAAACATGTCTAGGATAGCGCAAGGGTTGCGTAAGTTAGTCATGACTGGGTGAACACGGGCCTTCTGTTGGCAAAAAATGGGCCTATGTGAGGGGACCCCAAACTACGGCCCTAGGGCCAGATCTGGCCCTCCTCCACATTTGGCCAGGCCC
The DNA here is from genome assembly GCA_003999625.1 of Oryzias javanicus. Classification (NCBI taxonomy): domain Eukaryota; kingdom Metazoa; phylum Chordata; class Actinopteri; order Beloniformes; family Adrianichthyidae; genus Oryzias; species Oryzias javanicus. The sequence continues at coordinate 2,433,987 of CM012442.1, read as the reverse complement.
GCCAAACACTATTTTTTTCTCGATCTGGCCAGTTGACCTTTAGAGAACGTGACTTTTTATTCCACCCTTCTGCAGTAAACTATGACGGGAGAGGATAGATTATTTATTAGTTTAATTTTTAAATTGTTTTATTTTTCTTTTTGCAGGTTGAATGGGGCCCCAGAACCAAAATGAGTTTGACTCCCCTAGTTTAAATCAAATCATTAAATGAAATCATAGTTTAGACAGGCTTACTGTTTCTGATGTTTTTTTTTAAACATAGTTTAACTTTTAGTTTAGTCTTTTAGTTGATTTAATGGTTAGACACTATATTCGTTGTTTTTATGAAATGTCTGTATGCACGAGCAGCAGCTTCAAAACAACCCCAGCTCTGACTCCACCTCCATGGGAACTGAAGGTCACAGACGTGAGAAAGGCCAATCTCTTGTCTGTAGAAGTGGTTTTCAAATCCACAGACTCACTGTAACCATTGTCTGTCCACTCCTTGCTTCCAGGTAAAACTTCAAAAGATACGTTTTTAATTATTATGACATTTTTTTTGTATGTCTAGAAAACTGAGTTCAAACTAACAGCATAAGTAGGCGAGATGCAGGGATGTTGTGTGGATTTTTTTTTATTTTTAAGATTATTGTTGCTTAATTGTTATATTTATCCAAGGGTTTGAACAAACAAATGAGAAATTATTGATTTTTAACGCCATTTACTGATAATTGAATCAATAAATAAAGGAAAATGAACGTGCACATTCCTTCTAGAAGCCAGTGGCGCTCTCTGTAACCTGACCTCACTCAACTACCGCGGCCTTCTGAGGAAATAGCGCCCTCCAGTGGTTATGAATATGTAGGACTACTTAGAAAACAGAAAAACTTTCTGATGAAGATTTTTACTTTTTTAAAAAAAAAATAAAACTTGGTGACCGTTTAATTGACTTTAAAAGCAATTTTATTTAATAGTTTTATTATTTACATCCGTATTCATTACCCCCTCCCCCGAATAAAACAAAAAAAAAAGTTAAATGAACAAATATTATTTTCTTGTCCGTATTTTCCTTTCATTTTTAAATACGTTGGCAAATAATTCAGATCTGTTGCCTTCTTTGGAACGATTTTAAGGGAATACTTTATGGCAAAAGAAAGAAAATCCTCGCAACGTTTCTGAAACCAACTAACTACAAATCCCATAATTCAACGCTTAGAAGCCTCGTTTCCTTTCAACCAATCGCTGAGCGCGTCTCGGTCACGTTACCTGCAGGCAGCAAATTTGAATTCTCGCTAAAGTGTTTTCGTGATTCAGGTCGAATGTGGGGCAGAACGGACCGATTAAAATAAAAGGCGTTATATAAAGGTAAGATTTCGACACAGATATGTTAGGTTGTGCCGTGTTTGTGGAAACATCGGTGAGTTTATGACTCAGGATTGTTCTCGGTTAATAAGTAAAGTAAGAAAACTAGCTAGCTGGTTAGCGTAACGTTAGCATAACGTTTTCATACAGTCTCGTAGATGCATACATTTAATAAAAAGACAGTTTTTGTTTTATTTGCAAGTGATACTTAATATTGTCAAAATATTCATTACGTAAATATATATTAATTTTGTGTAAATATGATTCCCATAAAGAAGAGCAAACAGCGGAATGGCCTTTCAAGCCAACAGCGGTGAGTTAATGCTGATACATCTTTATTTGTTTACATGTCGCCATATTCATTCAGCTTCCTCTCTATTTGAAAGCAGATGTTCTTTTCCTGCAAGACGAGAAGTTTGATTTCGACGTTTCTCTTTCCCCTGCCAGGTAAGAATCTCGCGATATCTGCGGCTCTCGGGCCTGAACACTCCACACTGAATGCAGCTTAGAGCACGTTTCCGTTAAGTTCTCCTCTTTTCTAAAGTGTCCACAAGATCCACATTTCGGGTTGCTTTATATCTGCCCAAGACCTCTTTGATAAGTTGCTGTGATTTGCCCTTAATGTTTCTACGCATCAATTTCTGGATCAAACGTAAATAAACCATAGATTTATTATTGTTAAAACATTTTTTTTTTTTAAATCAAATTGAAAATGTCTAGTCTGTTTTGGTCGTTCATAACAATCAAATTCCCACTCTGGTCATCTTTTGATTTCTTGTCAAAGTGTTCCCAGCTTCCCAGTTTTTGAAACTTAGTGTCACATCGCCAGACAAAAAGTAAAGCCGTGTGTGTGTCATAGTCGTTGCTTCCATTGCAAATGACATAAAGAAAACAAATGAGTTTAGATAAACCCAAACAGAAGCATATCAGCACATTAAAAGTAATAAGGAAATTTGTTTGAAAAACTTGCAATTCTTCCTTTTTTTGTTTTATAACTCTAAAAATACTTTGATTTAGTCAGTCAAGCTCAGAAATGATGGAATGATAACTTTGGAGTTCAGTTTTTCTTGCCTCGCTGTACTCACTCCTTGCAATCTAAAATAAAGAAATATTTTCTGTGTGCTTGAGCTGGAAGTCAAAAATAGTTCAATAGTCTAAATCATTTGAGCACAAGGGGCTTGTTATGCAGACTTAAAACATTTTAAATTATTTTTAAAGTCACACTCTGATCACTTGTCTTTCATTTTTATTCAAAGTATTTCTAGAGGCTCTTTTAATTATAATTGTACCGTTTTTAGACAAAAATAATAACATTAAAAAAAACAGACAGAAACATGTTGTTTTCTTGGACATAGTTTCTGCAGATTAGCAGGAATTCGTTAGAAAATCACCTCGGAGTTGTCGGTGGTACTGTTGGCATTGAGTAACCCCGCCCCTCTCCCCCTCTCTTTGCTGAGAGTTTGGGGCAGGGAGCTTGTTTCCCACCCAGTGCAGTTTCTACCTCTCAAATAACCTCTTATTCAAACAGCATTTATTTATCTGCTCCTGGATCACCACAATTTAAATTAAAGAAATTATGTATGTCTTCCATCATCTGAAAAGTTCCACAAGAAAATGTTAAACACCATAAACACAATTTTCATTGGTGTGGATCTTGGAAATGGGGAATTTTGTGTGTTTGCAAAGAAACGTGGGTGTCTTGGTGGGTTTCTGGGGCACTCATCTGTTTAAGTCTTTAATCTAAACAGTTTTTTGTAAAATATTCCTTTAGCCAACAGTTAGCTGACGGGCTCTCTGACTCATTGTTTGAAACAGAGTGGGCCAGGAGATAAGCTTTGACAGTTCAGCTCGGTATTCCTAAAACATATTGCTAATGTTGCTAAAAGTGTTAGCACTGTGTCAAGATAAACAGCTGTCTTTGAAAAGAGATCCCTAAAAATACTAATTATGCTAACTTTTATACTGCTAGAAGTACTAGTATTGCATCTAAAATGGTGTCTCAAAAAAAACAATGCTAAAGATGCTAATCATGCTAACTTTCCTAATGTTAAAAGTGTTAGCATTATGTCTAGCATCATCCACTATCTCAAAGAGCAATGCTAATTATGCTAACCTTTCTAGTGTCAAAGTGCTAGCATTGCATCTTCAACTGCCTCAAATAGCTAAAGATGCTGATTCTCTCTGTATGCCTGTATTGCTGTGTGCAATTTTGTTTAGTTTTTAGGTAATGTGGTTTAGTTTTTTCATTTAAAGGCACCGTTAGAAAGAAAATTTGTGAAAATAATCCAGTCCTTACCATCCAGTACGGCTGTGGGAACAAACATAACAAATATGGTTCTGTTTAGCGTTAATAAATATATCCGTTTATTATTACTATTTTTTAATTTTATTTTATCACTGTCAAAATTGAGATTTGAAACTTGTAGGAGACATTTTTCATTCTGAGTTTAGTCCCAGTATGACAGTTCTTTTTGTACTTTTGCATGTATTTCCTGGTTTCTATAAGTTGTCGTTTTAAATCAAACGACAACGTAAAAGCTGTGAACTTTCTTTGAGACATCTCTGTTTTCTGCAGCTCCAAAGAGGACGAAGACGAGGTTTTTGAGGGTCTGCTGGACTGTGAAGACCCCCTGGTTTCAGTGAGCCAGGCGTCTGAGCTGCCGGAAGGACGCCGCGTGTCTGTGAACTGCAGCCCCCTCCCAGGTGAACTGCTGAATGCTGTGTGTCAGGAAGCCCACTCACTGCTGCAGAATGGAAAAGCGTGCGCCGTGGAGAACGCCAACATCACCGGAGAAGAGTTTCTGCAAAACTCTGAGGCGAAAATGAAAATGCTTTGTAATCCGAGCGGCGCTCTCAGCCCCATCAAGCGGGAGACCTTCTGCCTGCAGGACACGCCCAAAAAGCAGCTGCCGCCCGCCATCCAGCTCCAACTGCCCAGAGGAGGCAGGCGCAGCTCGGCCGCCCGCCCCCCTGCCGCGCGCAGCGCCTCCAGCCCTGTGGGCGGAGCCAAGTTCCAGCCGAGGTCCAGCCTGCGAGCGAAGGCCCCAGTGGGGGTCGCTGTGGTTTTGCCGAGCAAACCCGTGGCTCCACCGGCGTCCAGGGTAACCAGCAGCAGAGCGGACAGAGCACGGCTGCAGCCGCCAGCCAAAGTAAGAGGAGTTACGCGTCATCATCACAGCGCCGAGTATGCAGACTGAACTCTTTCTGGGTTTCAGGCCATTTCAAAGCGCAGCCCGTCTTCACGGCTCGCCAACAGGGCGGAGTCATCTGAATCTTTACTCTCTGATTCAACAAGTGTGGCGTCCGACATCAGCGACTCCTCCATCAACTCCACCCTGTCAGTCAAGCGCTCTCTGGTACCGCCCACAAAGGTAACCGCCGTCCGTTTAAACTCTTTATAAATCGGTTTTGAGTGTTGACTGTATTTGAGAACTGGACTGAGTTAACATGAGAATATACCATACTCCCGGCTCCAACCGGTCCATGTTTTAATACAGATGCCACCATGTTGGAACCAGATGACATTAGTCACCAGTGATTGGTCCAAATTGATCTGAATCCAAGTTGGCAGCCACTCACCAATCAGGAGTGAACTTGTTCAAAGGCCACACCCCCTCCACTTGAAGAACAACAGTCATTCTGACAAGTAGAATGACTGAGAATCAGCTGTTGATTTCTCTATAGAGGTCTATGGGATTTTAACTTCCAGTAACCAGCAGATACTTCCTACTTGGAATGCCAGGGGGAGGAGTCATTCAGTCCAGTTCTCATATACAGTCAATGATTATGAGCAGAAAAGCCTTGTGCCCTTTATTGTGGCTTCACTCAGTCACAAGCTGGAGTCAGACTGACAGGAAGAACAAACTCACTGTTGAATTGGAAAAATCATTTTACAAAGTTTCACCACATTAGTTTAACCCTTTTCTGTCAGATAATCAAATTACCCAAATTTAAGGAAAATTACCTTCCAGCAGGAGTCAGGAGATCCGTTCTGAGTGGTTATCGGTTCAAAGACAAATTCCAGTTTGACATTATTTTAATTTTTATAATTTTTATTATTTTATTTTCTAAGCCTTTCATTTATATGACAATATATCACGTTTGGCACATTGAAGAGCTTTTTTTTTTAATGAATATGAGTTATTTTTGTGAATTCTTTTCCTATCATAAAGTAGTGCTGCCACAAACAATTATTTTAATAGCCGATTATTTTTTCCGATTAGTCGACTTATCGGGTCATGCACAAACTGGATGTAAAGCAAAGATCTTAACCATCATTAGCTTTAAACTAACTAAAAACTAGATGTATGTGTGAATGCTGTGAGCTGAATTTTGAAGCTGAAGCGAGTGACTAATGGTGAAGATGCTGAAATTGATAGCTAAAAACACTGAAGCTGATAGCCACTAAATGCCAAATTAGCCTAAAAAATAATTAAAAGCCTCAGTTAGCCAAAAACTGCTAACATGTAGCTGACATATAAACTTAACTAACCTTAAAAAACTGAAAAAAAAATCCTAGATTTGCCAAAGTAGCTAGCATGTTACCTAAATATTAGCTAAATTCCAAAACACCCTAAAAAACTTAAGTTTAAGCTAAAGTTAGCCAAAACAGCTAAGATCTAGTTGAAATATTAGCAAAACACCAAGTTAGTCTAAAAAAACTGCAAAAAGTCTAAATTAACCAGAGTAGCTAGCTTGTAGCTGAAATATTAGCTAAACTCCAAAATTGCTTAAACCAACCTTGATAAATGCCAAAATATTCTAACAAGCTTTCACATTTTCATCATAACTTTCAACTTTATGGCACTTTAACTCCATATTGTATTAAGTAATAACTAATCAACTATTAAATTAGTTGTCGACTATTTTAATAGCCGATTAGTCGACTGAACGTGGCACCCTATCATAAGGTAAAACAAGGCGATCTTTGAGGCTCCGCCTTTCACTTCTTGTCTCTGCAGCATGTCTGAATTTTGCCTACAAAAAAATTAAAATAAAAGTGTTTCAACTCCGTGGAGAAAGTGTTTACCTGGAGGGGATCCTGGCAGCGCAGACTCTTCCTGGAAGGGGCTGTTCTCCACATTCATACGCATGGATGTGAGGATCCGGTCATTTTCATGGGTTGGGAGGGGCTGGTGCTCAGAGAGTTGGTTTATATGCTCGAATGGATCAAAAGACCGCTTTGGGGGTCTTTTATAGTGATGAATGAACAGTATAAAACTGGTAAAAGCTTAAAAAAGTTGATATAGATAGTGACAAGTGCCTTTTTTTAATGTTTGATTGTGCTGTTTTTAGCCAAAATAAAAGATTTAGTTTCTGCAGGAGTTCTTTAGAAATTCATCTCTATATTGTGTGCAGGGGTACTATTTGACATTTCAATGAGTTAAATAAAGAAATGCTCAGAAATGCACATTTAATCTTCATTTTCTTGATATGTTCTCTAAAATCAGAAAATGAACACTTTAAAAACACTCAAAACATCACAGTGAGTCTTTAAAAAATTCTAAACTTTATAAATGCTTCTGACTTTATTAAAGAAATGTTTGTTTCATCCGACATCTGCTGGTGGTTATGGTCCTGCAGAGCGCCGTGAGGAAGAGCCTCTCTGGAGGGAAAGCTCCGGCCGTTCCGGCCCGAAGGGGGACGGACAGGAAGAACACCTCCTCGTCTTCATCGTCTGTGTCCAGCTTCAACTCCAGCCTGACTCTGTCCCCCGCCAAAGGTAATCTGATTACTCACACAGTCTTGGAGTCTTCCCTCTGCAGAAGAATCCATGTAACTGAACAGATTGTTCCGGCGTGCTTGGCCTCAGAAGCCACGTACCTGAACCTCCATCACAGCCGCTCTCGTCCCTGTAGGTAAACTGAACTCCTCTGTGAACCGGAGACTCAGCAGCTCCACTCGAAATGCCCCCGGTCGGATGAACAGACCGACCGACAGCAGACCTCGCCGCTCCGCCGTCCACACTGCCGCAGAGCAGCGGTCCACGAAAGCTCTGCACCCCCAAGCCAGGAAGGTCTCAGAAACCGAACGCGCCAACAAGTCCACGCCGCTGAGGAGAGCCGAGAGCGTGAGCTTCCAGCCGACGCCATCCAAGAGACTTTTAGAGAAGACGGCGTCTGTGCCCTCGTCAGCGTCCAGCCTGCTGCCGGGACGGCTGAAGTCCAAGCCTGAAGCCCTGGTGTTCCCCACTCCAGGAGTCCGGCACACAGACGGTAACGGACCGGAGTTGCGCGCTCACGAGCGCTCCAGCTGGTCGGATCTAACGTCTTTGTTCTCGTCCATCAGGTTCCTCCGATATGTCAAAGGGGCTCAAACCAAAAAGGCTGGTGTCACTGGGCAGCATGAACAGGTGAGTGCTTTATAGGTCACAAGTGTCGAGGCCGGGGGCCGGATCCGGTGCAGGTACCACATGTGCTCGACCTGCAAGATCGACTCGGGGGCTTGAGACTTGATGACGTGTAAGATTGCGATTGGTCTGTTTGACCGTCATCACATGACATAGACTATGACACACATGCACCATTATGATGCATGGAGTCTTCCTGAGTAAAGAACCGAGGAGGTTCAAACAAGTACGCAAAGAATCACTGAAGGGGTCACAATATTTCCAATTTGCTGAAAAAACCTCGACAACAAAATAATCCAGTCGAGGGGAATCATCACAGAAGAGCAATCGTATTATAAAAGAGAGAAATCTGGCTGGTTAAACGTGAAGTTTGTGCTAAAGTGGATGCTAGCGAGTAGCATGCTAGTTTGCTCTCTGGGCAGATCTCCACACTTTTCTTTATTTTTTTCTATAAACTTTATTGTAAACATCAGTTTCACTACAGAAAAACTGTAAAATAGCTAAGTTCTCAGTGGTGTTACCGCAGTGTGATGTTATCACTAGTCGCAAAGCTTACAGGCCGAGCACATGAGGTCTAACCCTAACCCTCCAGATCATTATGTTGTATTCTTATTAATGACTGGATGTTATCTGGCACTTATTTCTAACTTGTATTATTTTAACCGAATATGTTTTTATGGAAAGTAAAATATTGAAAGTTATTTAAGGTTTAAGTTGATGTATTCTGGTATAATATTCCTTACTTTTTATTATTCATAATTATGTTCAAAAGTTACTGTTTTAAATTTTTAAAAAATTTGCATTCTGGTTGCTTTTTGGACTATTTTGGCATTTACTAAGAATTTTTAGTCTGTTTTGGAGTTTAGCAAACATTTCTGCTACTTGCTAGCTGTTTTGGCTAATTTAGGTTTTTTTTTTCTTATTTTACGCTATTTTTGGAGTTTAGTCAATATTTTAGACATGATTACGACGGAGTATTAGGGTCACCGAAAAAAAAAAAAAGTAATATTACGACTTTTAATCTCGTAGATATACGACTTTAAATCTCGTAAATTTACGAGAAAAAAGTCGTAACTGCTAAATTATGAGAATAAAGTCGTATATTTATGACTTTAAAAGTCATAGGTTAAATGTACAACTTTTAAAGTCGTAAATTTATGAGAAAAAACGTGTAAATCTACGGGATTTAAAGTCGTAAATCTTCGAGATTTAAAGTCGTAATTTAATGAGAAAAGAACCAAAGTTGTCTGTTTATCAGAGCCGTGCTTGAAGATGAAAGACGTGGAGAATCTGGTGTAGATTATGTCCAGATCGGTGTTAAAGGCAAAGAAATTCTGAACCTTTTGGCGATTCAAAATCAAATTATTTCCGGGTTCGGTAGTGCGTGTGTGTGTCTTGCGTATCTTCAAGTAAGCAAGGACGCTATTTGTGTTATAAACAGAGACTTTTTATTAACAGTCTCTTCTTACTGCTGCACTGTGCATGACTGGCGCTCATCTGCTGCTTACCACTTGCCGTGCACCGAACATGTGACCAGTCGCTTGGCATTCTGGGTAATGCAGTTCATAAACAGCTAACTTCAATACACAACAGTGCGGAGTTTCATATGTAAAATAAAGAGCTCAAAGATACATGTTCATCAGGATCATCACTTTATTACGTCTTTCATTTCCTTTCTCCACCTTACATCATGTCTCTGTCATGCTCAGAAACCAAAAGAGAATGTAAACAGAGCTCCGGACGCCTCCTTCCCCAAATGAAACGTCCCGTCTCGACACAAAACAACATTGAGAAATGACAACGTTAGCACAAGAACATTGAAAATTCCAAAAACTAGTCTTCTTCAGACGGAAGCATCACAGAGTTGGAGGAGATCTGGTCTGTCAGAGGAAGAAATGACTGAAGTGGACAGCTGGAGGATATGGACCGCTTCATAAACGGGATCTGCAGAGATCCTGCAAGCAGCATCAACGAATAAAACATTAATAAACTGTAAATCAAATAAAGGAGCTTCCAAATATTTGGAATATTTTAAACATTCAGTTTACCTGATGAAATCCAAGACGCTTTTCACAGTTTTGTTGGTCTGCTTCAGTTCACGGCATAAATTCGCTGGAATGTAGACTCCCCTCGACTTTAATAAAGTTATGAGAAAAAAGTCGTAAATCTACGAGATTAAAACTCATACATTTACGAGATTTAAAGTCTTATATCTACGAGAAAAAACTTGTAATATTACTAAACTCGTAAATTTACGAGATTTAAAGTCGTATATCTACGAGATTAAAAGTCGTAATATTACTTTTTTTTTTTTTTCGGTGACCCTAATACTCCGTCGTACATGATAGCTGTTTCAGCTAAGCTAGTTTTTTTCTTTTCTTTTTTTTGGCTAATTTTGCATTTAGCACATATTTTAGCTAGCTATCAGCTTCAGCCATTTCTGCATCTTCAGCGCCCAAATTCAGTTTACAGCATTCACACTAGCATTATCTCATGTAATGCTCAAAATCTAGTTTGTAATTATGTAAAACAGTTATGGTTTTAAAAGTGTAGTTTAAGGGAGTTCAATAAATGTCTATCCTGTTCGACTCGCGACCTGAGGTGCTTTTTGGATTTCTGCCGCTTGTGTGATTGAGTTTGACCCCCTGATCTAGATGGATACAGGTGAAGAATGGATAACCCTGTACGGAGTGTCTACGTTATAGAACGCTCCAGACGTTATAGAACGCTCCATGAACCTGTAGAGCGGGAGCAGACGCCTGGAGGGTTTTGATAATACTCCTTAGAAGAGAAAGAAGGAAAAAACATGTATTTTAGACTAAAATACACTTTCATTCTGATTTATTTTTTGATTCAAACACAAAATGAAAATAAAAACGAGTTAAAATAGAATTACAACTATAACAAAACAATGTGCCTGAAAATGAGTGGTAGAATCATTTATTATGACATCACATTAATTCATATATACGCTTATTTTAAAACCAAACATTTACATTTTTATTTCAAAACTGTTACTTTTCCTCATTTTCCTCCGAGTTGCAGAAATGGGTTGATGTCCATTAGGGAGAAATCCAAGGAAGGATAAATCATTCATTTAGGATTTTAAATGTAATGTATTTCAGTTTGGTGGGTCAGATTAATTAATGTTGAGAAAAGCTCTTCATGTTCAGAAATACTCCAGTGTTCTTGAATAAATGTTTACAAAGGCTGATCAGTAGTGTTTTTGATGCATATGGTTGGTTAACGGATGTTCTTTGGTTGTGGGGGTGGTGTTATTACCAGATTCAGAGTATCGGTGGATCTGTACTGTCTACGGATCAGTGTAGTGGGCTGACTGGACAGTTTTCATGATGCTCTATCATGAAGATTCGACTCTTTGAGGTTTTAAATGCATTTTACTCTTCGTTCCTCTATCAGAACCATAAACTGTGTTTTGATCTGTTCATGCATTTAACAGTAATCCTCTAAAGACCTGCGCTCACAACACCAGCCCCTCCCATAGCCACGAAAACGAGCGGCTTCTGTCGTGCTGACGTCGGCATGATGTGAACCGCCCCCTGTAAGCTCTGTAAGCTCCGCCCCCAGACTTCAGCGATCGAGCGTAGAAGAAGTTAATCATCTTGTAGCTCATTTGGCTGCGAGAAGTCTAGAAGTTTGAACTTCTAAAATAAGACCCTGCACATCATAAGTGGATGGAGTTTATCTTTGGGAGTGTGTGACAGACCCGCCAGCAACTCTTTGTCTGTGACGGCCACTTCACAGCTGACTGTTTGATAACGGCATGTATCAAATCTCAGATTCCTACAATCAATCCGGATAAAGAGACCAGACCTGGAAGTAAATCATGCAGTATACTGTAAGCATAGAACACACGAGCTAACGCTAACATCCACTCCACGCTGAGGAGGCTCATTGACTGTCTGTGGGCCGGCTCAAGGATGACGTCAGGAAATGGGCGGGACCGTCAAGGAGCGAAAGGCGGAGCCTCAGAGATCGAGTCGTTTTACTTCCGGGTATTAAACCGGTCTACAAAAATGACTCATGAATAATTTGTTTTTTAGTGTTCCTTATGTAATATATGATCATAAATATGGATATAGTTTACTCTGAAAGGCTGAAGGAAATCCTGGTACGGCCCTTTAAGAGAACTGTAGGACACGCCTGCTCTTCCCAGAGTCATCTGAAGGATGTCACAGGTGTTTCCAGGTGTTTGGAGTCCTGGCTTTTCAAATTCTCGAGTCTGCAGTGTCATCTTCAGGGCACACACATGTTTCAGAGTCCTGTTCTACATGACCACTAATGAACCCCCCTCCCCCCAGTGTTCCTGTAAAGCCGGCCGTTGCTCATCTGACGCCATCTGAAAACCTCCCCAAGTCGGTGCAGGTAAAGCCCCGCCGCCCGTCGGCCCTTCCTACCCCGGTGAGGAGCCGGTCTTTTGCCCTCTCCTCCAACAACCAAACCCCGAGAGTCAAGCCGGTGGTGGTCCCAGACTCCTGCACGACTCCCACCCCCAGTTCATCCAGGAAACATCTCAGCTCCAGGTGAACCCTCTCTCTCTTTAGGGCTTCGATTGTGCAGCAGATCCACCTTAAAAACTGAGTTTCTAATTCATTTTTCTCTTCTTTAAAGCTGCGTTCCTAAAGCAGCTCCTCTGGAGGAGCCCGTTGACCCCCCGGACATCCCACCCTTCTGCCTGGAGGAAGAGGAGGCCGATATACCCGCAGCAAGCTCTGAGCCCCAGCCGCCAGAGAAGGTGGAGCCGACGGACGGCCGCTCCACGCTCGCCAACGACCTGATGGAGCTGGAGAACGCCAGCGAGACCCCGGAGGTCAGGAGCAGCACTCGCCCTCCTCCAGGCCGGCTTTATTTAGATTAGATCCATTAATAGAGCTGCCACGATTAGTCGACTAATCGACGACTAATCGACTATTAAAATAGTCGACGACTATTTTAATAGTCGATTAATCGTTACTTTTTTTATATGGAGTCAAAGTGTAGTAAAGTTGAAAGTTATAATGGCATTATGTTAGCTTTTTGGACTATTTTGACATTTATTAAGGTTTTTTTAGGCTGTTTTGAAGTTTAGCTAATATTTCAGCTACATGTAGCTATTTTGGCTAATGTTAGCTTTTTTAGTTTTTAGCCTGTCTTGGAGTTTGGATTATATTTCAGCTACATGCTAGCTGTTTTAGCAAATTCAGGATTTTTTCAATTTTTTGATCTAATTTGAAGTTTAGCTAATATGCTAGCTGTTTTAGCTAACTTAAGCTTTTTTTTTTAAGGCTAATTTAGTATTTAACTAATATTTTAGCAATCTATTAGCTTCAGGGTTTTCAGCTATCAATTTCAGCATCTTCAGCTGCCAAATTCTGCATAGAGTATTCACACTAGCATTATTCGCAGTGTGAATAAATCTAGTTTTTAGTTAGTTTAAAGCTAACGATGGTTAAGATGTGTGTTTAACATTCACATTGAGCACGACGTGATTAGTCGACTAATCGGGAAAAATAATCTGTGATTAGTCGACTATTAAAATAATCGTTTGTGGCAGCCCTATCCATTAATGGTTCAACGTTTGGATCCAATTCCAGAATGTTAAGAGTCAGACGTTCACATTCTAGTGAATGTTTGCAGCAGCTATGTCTTTGAAGTCCTGCTTTGATTTATTCAAAGCATTCCCAGTGGAATCTTGATTATGATGAAGCTGTTTATAGCCTAAATACAAAAAAACCTGTTGTTTTCTGGGACAGTTTCTGCAGAGCAGCAGCAGTTCAGTAGAAATTCCCCTCTGAGTTGTGGGCGGGACCGTTAGTGCCCACTTTTCTGAGAGCTCTCTGTTTACACTCTTCCCACCAGCTGATGAACGCAACTTTCAGTCAGAAGGTCTTTAGATCCAGAAGTTCTGCCCACTTTGGACCCTGCAGCAGAAGCTGTCACGTCTGTTCTCCCCTCAGGTCCTCCTCCTGGACCTCCCCGCTCCTGCTCGGAACCCTCCGGAGAAGCTGCTCATCGACCTCACCAACACCCCCGACCTGATCTGCAGAAGCACCAAGAGCGCCACGGACACTCAGGTATCAGAGATCCGCTGCTAGACTTCATCCTGACTGTGACGTCACCGACGTTTGAGAGAAACGTTTCAGTTTTGATGACTTCAGCTTGTTTCCCTCCAGCTGATCGACCTGAGCTCGCCGCTCATCAAGTGGAGTCCAGAGGGCACGCACGAGAACGCCGCTCCGCTCATCAACCTGTCCTTCTGATCTCCCGGATCAATCTCGATTAAACTGAAGCATTTAGTTCAAAAGGATCCGAACATTCCCTCCGTTCTCCGTTGGAAGAGTTTTCACGTCTTTTGTGTCTGTTGCTGCTTTTATTGTATAAATGAATGGTTGTTGAACTGTCCAGTCGGTCTGTGATTGGTGGAGATGTTGTTGATCCAACATATTAACTCCTGTTAGATGACATTAATGTGAACTCCTTTGATTTAGAAGATTGATGTGAGAAGCTTTATTTATGACTAAATAAATTCTAATTTCTTCCCTTTAAACTGCTGGCTTTTGTAGTTTGTAGCTTTTATTTAGTCTTTTTGGGGTTTTCTGATTAAATAGTTGCTAAGGCTGAAAAACTGCTTTTTCTGTCACAACTTCAGTTTAATACTGAAGGATTTCAGCTCCAGGAAGTAAAATGTGAACATTTCACCGTTTTTGATCAGAGGAGAAAATGTTTTCAGTATTTCCAACATGAAAAAGAAGAACACAAAATTTTAGATATAAATGTAAATTTTTTGTATTTCAACTGTGATTATATACATCAGAATTAGTTTTACTTTATTTACTCAGAAACAAGACACTGAGCTCCTAAATACTTAAAAACCCTGCAGGCTGCACGGTGGTGTAGTGGTCAGCCCTCGTCTCACAGTGAGGAGGTTCAAACCCAAGATTGTTCCTCAAATGGATCCACATACACAGAATTCTCTCCTTTTGTTCATATCAGAGGTTGTTTGGATTTTTCTGTTCCACCTAATTTATGGGAATCATTTATCAAAATAGTTTTTTAATATTGTATGGTAATGCATTGTTATATGCTTTATAATGGGAGTACTGAGGATTGGTCATTTTTGCCCCATACTTCCTTACAGTCTTTGAAGTACGGAAGGATAACTGAGCAATACGATGTGTGTTACGGTCGAGATGGTGTGAGAGATTATTGAAACTCTCATTTTTAGGTGTCTTTTTTTGCAGTTTCCAGGATAGTTTAAAATCAATTATTAATCCTAAAAATTTGTTTTCCTGAACTGTTTTACATTTATTTTTTGTTTGAGATGTTCTTTATAATTCCCAAATATTATAACTTTTGTTTTGCCCAGGTTTAATGATAGTTTGTTGCTATCAAGCCATTTTTTCATAGTTTCCAGTTCCTCATTGATTGATTGATTTCAAGCATAGATTATGCAAAATACAGGACAAAACACAATTATTATTATTTCAAACTCATAACAGAAATAATGAGATGCATTGAATAGAAAATAGAAAACAATTTCAAAACACACTTATGTCACATTTGGTTCATTAATTTTTGTAATTATAAACTACAGTCAGTAGAGTTTGATTGATTGCTTGAAACGGAGTGGGAAGAAGCCAATTTACATAATCCCGCCCATACTTAGTTACTTCATTTTACAGTTTATGTAATCCGGTTCTGATCAGATCAAATGCAAGTTGTTTTTTTTTTGTTTTTTTTAAAATTCCCAATAGCAAAGTGAAGTGCTCGATGATTATTTATTAATATCATAAAGCAATATTTCAGTAAAGAGTAACAATCATACATCATGTAACTGATATGTAATACTCATTAATTATCATCAAAATACCATTTCATATTTATTCAGAAAAATAACATTGAAATCAGCTTCTAAAGTAACAATAGAGAGTTTACTGATCACTCTCTGAAAGAATTCTTATATATTTTAAGTAAACAATGACACACACACACACACACACGCACACACACTGTTCAACATATTGCCGCACCGTTTGGTAAAAAAAAAAAAAAAAGATAAAAATAATAATAATTAGATAAATAAAATAAACACTAAAAAGAATGTAAGAAAGTAGAAATCTGGCTTGTACTGGAGTGAGGAAACAACAGGACCCCCCAGATCCAAGGAAATAGCCCGACCCGGGAGATCCCACTGCAGCGACCCCGTTTATTGAGAAAGGTCAATCACTGATGTGGAGGATCCCTCAGAGGAAAACTCTGGAGTTAAAAATGTAGAAGGAGTAAAATAAATAAAAAATTAGATAAATAAAAACAGATATAAATAACGAGACAAATAAAGAAATAAAATAGACAAATCAATCAATCAGTAAAAAGTACATAAATAAATAGGCAGAAAAAGAGAGAATAAAACAAAGTATAAAATAATTTTCTAGATTTCCACTAAAAACCAGATTAAAAAGGTCAGTCTTGAGTCTTCCTTTAAAAACATGAACAGTCTCTGCGGCCCTGATGCATTCTGGGAGGCTGTTCCACAGGCGAGGTCCATAATGACTGAATGAGGCCTCGCCGTATGTTTTAGTTCTAACTTCTGGAACAACTAACAGGCCTGTTCCAGAGGACCTCAGGGTCCTCGAGGGCTCATACCTTAAAATCATATCAGTCAAATAAGAAGGCCCAATGCCATAAAAACATTTATAAACCAATAAAAGAATCTTAAAATCAATTCTGAACTGCACAGGGAGTCAATGCAGCGATTTTAAAATGGGTGGAACTGCATTAATCCAGTAACTATTGCTACATATTTCTGATCAAGTAAAGAAAATCAATAACATATTGATTGTAAACTTTATACATAATGTAAAACTCATTGGTTGCATTAAAAAAAAAACTTTATTTCATCACATTCAAGTTCAGACATTCGCATATTTGGAATTATTCAAACACCAGTTCATCTGTTTAATTCGTCTTGTCTTCATATTGATAAATTAGAATTTCTTTATACATTTTTTTTAAGTTATGGATGTTTGAATATTGTTTGAGGTCAAAACTTAACTTGTTCCAGAGTTTAGTGCCACACAGAACCTTTTCTTTATGGTTCTCATCAATCTGACCTTGAAGTTCCTACATCCTCCCGATGTTATTAATTAACTTATAACTATAATTACCATAAAATATATTTGTGTCATCTGCATAGAACACAAGCTTCAATCATTTGGATCAATTAAATATATTGTTTTTGCATGTGCTGACTTATTTAGGTCCTAATACAGAGCCCTGAGGGACACCACATGTAATGTTAAGGTTACTAGATGGACACTGATCTATGTTGACGTAGTAAATTCTTCCAGTTAAATAGCTTTGTATCCATTTCCCTGTCATTCCTCTTATCCTATGTTGTTCTAGTTTGCCCATCAGAATTTTATGGTTTATTGTATCAAATCTATAAATTTACCAGCTGCATATTTTTTACCATCCAGTGCTTCATTAAGAAGGATTTCTTCAAATCTACTAATATTTTATGACCATTATTAATCTTTAAAAATAAAACGCATGTTACGATTTCCTTTGATGAGTCTCTATTGAACATGTTTTATTAAAGAGAGGGAATTTCTAGAAGAAATGCAGCAGCTCCCGGTCCAGGTGTGGTCAGGTTCTGCTCTCTCATGGTTTCCAGGGTCATTTCAAACCTGTTTTTTCCAGCTCAGGTGGGAATAAACCACATGTTTTCCTGGGATTGAGCCTGCTATCATCAAACAAACATTTCTATAAAGTGAGAGGATCTAGAGCAGAATATAAGCCAGAGTTTGATGAGTTTGACACTACAGTTTGAGGACATGGATTCCCTCAGGTTAAGCGTTGCCATCCTTCTGGCTGTTTCCACCTGCTCCTGGGCTGCAGAGAAGGTGAGGACGAGGGAAGTGTTATGATGAAACTAACATTGTTAAAAATCATCTTTAAGATTTTCTACTAACACCCATAAGTTTGTTTTGTTATGTAATAATACTAAAAATCTATTACTTTCAGTTATACTTTAATTTTTGGTTTTGTTTTGTGTCATTTTATGCTTTCATAAAACAATAGAAGTATAATGAAAACCAATAAACAATCCTGATGTCAGCAGGAGGACTGTTGGCTTCACATGCATATATTTATTCCTCATAATAGAAGGAAACTTTGCTGAAAAACGTACAAGCAAATATGTTTTCATGCATTCCTGGAAAATCTTCACTTTGACTTTGAGGAGATTTGGTTCTTTCCACAGCATCTAAATCTGTTTTTCAACCGTTTTTTCATTTTTTTACATGGTTATTTTGCCACAGAATGCAAACATTGCAAATCTTCAAACCAATTTTTATTCTATGGAGATTAAATAAAAATATTGAACAAAAAACTGTCAAAAAAGAGACCTGTGTATTAATAAAAAATGTAAAAATTTTAAGGCAACTATTTAAGGATTTTAAGATTTTGATATGATTTTTTTCCCTTTTTATACAAGAATGTCATCAGTTTGTTTAACCCTAGAGCACTATCACCAGGTGATTTTCACCTGAGCTGAAGGGTTTACATGATGTTCAATGTGTGTCATGTGTCCCTGGGTGAGGTCATATGTCTCAGAAATGGGTTGACCAATAAGGCCAAATCTCCAGAATCGTTTTTTTAAGGATTTTTTTTCTCAAATTCCAAAATTTTCACTAAATTCCAAGCAAGTTTTTAGGGTTTTCCAGCCAGCAAAGCGAAGTGGGCCCATATGGTTTAAAATACAGCGGCGCATGCTAGCTTGCTATAGAATCAATTTATTTGCCATTTAGAATAGTTGAATCCCATTGGAACAACAACTGCAGAGGTCCACACAGACAACAAAACACACAAAGACAGATCAAAGCATAAATAGATCAATTAGAAGCACTTGATAAGACCAAATATTTAAAAAGCATAAAAAAGTAGATACATTACTTGGTTTTTCCTTTTTATATAAGAATTTTTGAGGGGCTCGCTAGTAAACCAGAGCTTGCTAGCAAACCACAGTGGAGCACGCTAGCATGCTGGAAATTGAGCTTCCTTAAGCAGAGCTAGCTAGAATGCTACAGTAGAGCTTGCTAGCATGCTACAGAGCTGGCTAGCATGCTACAGTGGAGCCAGCTAACATGCTACAGTAGAGCTCGCTAGCATGCTATCGTAGAGCTGGCTAGCTACAGTGGGGCCGGCTAGCACGCTACGCTGTCCACCGGGCAACTGGCTAGGATAGCAAGCTAACTCAATGAATCACCATTGAAGGTAATGTGGACAAAAAGTTAAAAAAAATAAAACTACTTAAATTTCTCACATGTTGACATATTTTAATCTTTATGAGAGATACTTTTCATTGGGTAGATTATATTGGGTGGAAATTATCCGCTAACTTTTTAAAGTGAAAGTGTTCTAAATTTAAAGCGTATTCTTAAAGTTCGAAGTAAACTGACGTTCAGACGGAGATCTTCAGAGCACTGCAAGTAACTAATAAAGAAATCAACAGCCGCTTCTGTCCTCAAACAAAAGTTTTCTCTCTTCTGTTATATATAAGTTTGTAGCTGTGAAGACTCAGTTTTGAAGCAGAGATTGGGCTGAAGTTTGTCTTTTTTTGCTTAAATTTGAAGTATCCAGGACCAAAGGTCTGCGACCTGCATGTATCTTATCTCTCCATTGTGGCCAAACATAAAATAAATCATGGAGAATGCTGACTCAGCAATGTTGACGTCTGAGTCACCAGCTCCTGCTATTGGCTGTCTAACTAAAACTAAAGAAAACAAATAAACAAAGCCTGGAAACTAAGACTACCAAACCCCAAACTAAAATAACAAAACCCAGCAGTGGAAGACTGCTGAGGACAAAGAGGAGAAAAGAACAACAAAAATAAATAAATAAAAGAATGATGAACTAAGTTTTTTCATCCCTGTTGAGCTGAAGACGTTTTATTTTTTTGACTCTATACCTCCAGAATGAACAGATTTATGTGCAAAGCAAAACTTTGGTCAAAAATTTGATCTTTTATGAGTTAAAAGCACAGATTATCTTGTGTTGCACAACAATGCAGCTAGGTTCTTTTGATATTTTTGCTTTTGCTCATGCCAAAAATAGACATAATTAATATTTATTATAGAAAAAGAAGGTCTGGAATGCAAATCCAAACTTCTTAAGGACTAAAGTAAGACTATGCAGCTCCTTGTAGGTTTGGATCTGTGGAAAATGAGGCCAGATGGCTCTTCTACTGCTGTTCTACTGATCTAGGACATCCAGTCTTTTTCAAATCTGTATTTTTGTGTGGACACTGCAAATTAGTAATAGTGATAGTAAACTCAGATGAAAAGACGCGTTCACATCTAAGGGTTTTTTTCAGAACAGGACTGTGACGAGTATTTGCATGTTTTTTCTTTCTTGTGTCTTATGAAGGATTTGTCTCATAAAAATGCTGCAGGAATGTTTGTGTTGTGGCATTAAAGCTGTTGTGTTATAATGCAGGAACTGTCCGTCTCTGAGCTCCTGTGGAAGGCCAACAAGGATGTCGGTAAGACTCTTTACTCAACGGTTAACGGATAATCTGCAGTTGTACTTTTTCCAGATGACTGCTTGAAAACTTCTTCAATGATTGATCAAAATGTCATCAGGGATGGAGCTAAAACATTTGAGATGGGGGGGCAGAAGACTCTGGAAGACCACGAATGAAGGGATCAAAAATACATATTTCTAACAGCATATTGATGAGTTATTATTAACACGTTTTCCAAAAAGAAGAGTTCGCTTTTGGCTGAAAGAATGGAAACAGAATGGAAGTTTGGGCTACTCAGTACAGGGGGATTTAAAAATATTGTTTTTGTTATTCTTAGAGAAGCTTCTATTTGATGATTTCTTAATCTTTGTAAATAATGATGCCAATATTGACTTAAAAATTGGGTGAAAAGTGGGGGGTCCCCTTCTTTCTGCAGTAGCTCCGCCCCTGAATCTCACAGTTTTCCTTTAACAGCAAAAGAACAATGACCACAGTGTCTTTCAGCTAAATTACTCTATGTTGTAGTCTTAGAATTACAGCATGAAATTGGGTTTTTAAAAGAAATCTGAATTAATTTTAATAAATTAATTTTACTTTTATCCAAAAAATTCATGTTTGTTTTTTTAATTTTAGGCAAATACCTTCAGACAAACGACATCATATAGATTAGTCAACTGAACTAGTTAGGATTCAATCATAGACTGTATAATAATTTGTCTATACAGTCTATGGTTTCAATGCAAAAGTAAGAATAAGAAGTGCTGTCGACAGACCTGAAGCTCACAGCAGAAGTGTTGATATGTCTTGCAGTGCGTTCAGGAGACGAGCCCTTTGTGGTGGATGACATTGCTTATGTCAGTAAATCTGACAGGAACGCTGACCAGTGCACGTCCGGCAGCTGCTTGTGGCCCAAATCCGCTGATGGAAGGGTCTACATACCCTATGTGATCGCTAACCATTACAGTAAGTACCAGAAAAGTGTGTCCGATCATGAAAAGAGGATATTTTCACACAAAAAAGTAAACTACAAAATGTACTGTATGATCTAAACACTCTGTAGCATGAATGGCTAGCAATTAATACTCATATGAAGGGTTGAATATGTGATATTCGCCTTCAGATCTGGTCAAAGTTATAAAGTTTATTAATCTGCAATTTTCAGATTCACCTGTAGGGGGCACCACCTCGTCAAGGAGGAAATTATCACTTTAATTATTAGTTGTTATTTCTAATTAATAAAGTAATACTCAAATTTATCAGTCTACTTATCCAAAAGGAAACGTGAGTGTCTTTACCTTTGAAGGGACGTTTTGTGAACAATGGAAATTATGAGACAGAACAACGACTTCTTATACACGTTCATTTATTGCATAAAACTGGATTAACAAGAAGGATTATTGAGTGTGAAAGCACAGCATTGATTATACTTTGCAGAGATGAAAAGAAGAAAGAAAACACTTTTCTAAAACTATTCAAAATGCATAAGTGAAGAGCAATAAAAGAAGTTTAAAACAAATTCAAGTGATGTAAATGGGCTGAAGGTGTATGACTGTAATGTATGATGTGTCTGATCTAATGCAAAATTAATGTTTTAATAAAATCGAGATAAATGTCCTTCTGGTGATTGAAACAATAGTTACTTAGTTAAATTCTAAATCAAAGAAAATGTGCCTCTGACCATAGACAGTAGAACGCTGGAGCAAGTCTCCTCACCAATGCGGTCTGGGTTCTGGTTCCAAAGAGCCCAGAGGGTCCCTCGTTCTTGGCAGCTTTGAGAGACGGCTCTTCTCCCGAGAAGCCAGCCAAGTGTTGGAGTTAGAATCGATTCCCACAGGAAGATTCAGGTCGGTGTCCAGAGTGAGTATCAAGTGGTCAAATCAGCTTGGTTCCAAAAATTAGCGACTAAATTAAAAGTTTTCAAAGCTGGCCGGCTACAAAAACTTAATAATTATCTTGTCACTTATAAAAATTAGAAAGAAAAATGAAAAGTTAAAATTGCATAAAACGTAAAAAGGTTGACGTTCGGTTTGTTTAATCTTAAAGATGGAAAATCTCACAGAAGTTTTTCATCTCTGAAGTTCTGAGTTTCCCTAAAATCTTCTTACTGCTTGAATTCTTTTTCTGATGTCTTCTCTCTTTCTTGAGTTTCCCTCCAAAAATCTTCTGTCCTCTGCTTGGAGCTACCTTCCCTGTTTTCTGAGATGTCTTCTCTCCTTGACTTCTGAACTCCTTCTGACTAACTGACTGCCAGTTTGAACGTCGCGCTGGACAAAGGCCCTGAACCTGACCAATCAGAAACGAGTTGGGCCGGTCTTACGCCCTCATCTAATTAACATACTCCAATAGGATGTGAGTTCCCAATCTGGGGGTGGGTTCCTAATTGTGTGTGTTTGTCTCAGAAGGCAGACCTTTTACACAAACATCTCTCAAACATTAAGGAATTAAAGAAACATTTAATTCTTTTTAATCAGCTTGTCTCCTTATAAGTAGAAACCCCTTTTGGCTGGAAAGAAAACAAAATAATAATAAGCATCAACATTTAGAAAGTAATAAAAAGATAAAAAGAATTAAAACCAAAATCCAAAAAAAAAACGGATGATAATGGCTAAAGATAAATAAAACCTCTGGTTCGTTTCTTATTTACCTGCCAGATCCTTCTTAGAAAAGATGCACAACTTTAGTTAACTTTTACCAGTAAAAAGATGTTGAAGTGAAAAACATTTCGATACCAGAGAACACAGAATACACTTAAACGTCTGGGGAGTCTCAAGCCATGGGGGGTCAAGAGGTTTTTGTAAATCCAGTTTCGGTGATGTCTCCGGCCTGTTTTCAGAGGATCTGTAGAACGTCATGTCAACAAATAATAACATTTTCTTGTGACTTCAAAAGAACTTTATTCAATGGAATGCACTTCTTGGTCGTCCTGTAAATCAAGATGGCTGGTTAGGCTCCAAAGTGGCTGGTCGTCATGGTAACCTGGGATTACCAACGCCTCCTCCCTGGGGGTTAAGTGTTTCTGGGGTCTGTTGCCATCCAGTCTGACGAGGTGTTACTTTCAGGGGAGGTTGATGTGGATTGTTTATGGGAGTGAACTGGATGCCAATGGCTGTTTCGGAGGGGGGGGGAGGTGATCTTTTATGCTTGGCAAAATTCCTTTGTCTTGGTTCTGGGATCCCATGGTTTCCTGCTACAACTCTCTAAACTTCTTGAAGTTTGAGTGAACTCAATATCTGTGGAATTGAAACTATGGATTCTTTCCAAGTTCCATTTTCTGAAGATGAACTTTCCGTCTGTTCCTGCAGCTTCTAGTGAGCTCCAAGTCATTGAGCGCGGCCTGCAGTCGTTCTCTGAGGTTTCCTGCATCCGGTTTATCCCTTATTCTGGCCACAGAGACTACATCCACATCCAGTCACAGAACGGGTGAGTTCTTTTCAACAAATACAGCAGAAGTAAATAGAAGATCGCTTTTGAATATAGAACATCATTTTTTTATGAAACCAAAACTCGTGTCTCAAATAGAGTCTTCAGACATGGGTTGACACAAGCCTTTATTTCTTGTATTGATGATTATGATGAATATGAGGCTGTATTTTTTTCCTTCCACTTTTTCTCCCTGATGCACTTGTTTGTTGGCAGCTGTTACTCCTACGTCGGACGCATCGGCTACGGTCAGGCGCTGTCGTTGAGCCGTCAGGGCTGCATCTACCACAGCACGGTTCAGCACGAACTGCTCCACGCCCTCGGCTTCCACCACGAGCAATGTCGTTCTGACAGGGACCAGTACATCCGAGTCCTGTGGGAGAACATCCAGTCCGGTTAGAACCACAGCCATGACATTCTTTCAGTAACTGCAAAGTTATAGAATACATCTCATTCATGTTTTTTTTTATTATTACTTCTTTATTTTTACATGAAATGAGTGAGTGTCAAACTATATATATATAAAATAATAACATATAATCATTGTGATTTTTACACGTGCAGCAGCGCACGTGTAAGAGGGGAGAGACAGAGAGACAACACCAACACAAAATGAGATGCATTCTAAAAGAAGACAAAAACTGGAACCTTTTGACTTTTTTTGAGAGTATGAAGGAAGAAAGTCTGCAGGGAATCATTCTATGTAACTCCAGAGAACTGGAGTCAGCTACAGGCTGAAATTGGGCTTGAAAATAAGATACCACTTCACATGTACAAGAGGCTTTTAGATATTTTAGAGAGTCAGTCTTCCTCATGTAAATGTTTTATATGAAATTATTATTATTGTTATTATTTTTATTTTTAACTTACTCTACTTACTTTATTACTTTTAATGTGCAATTAGTAATGTGTAATTGTTTTGTCTGTCCTGTAATATTTGTTAAATGTTTTGCTGCCTCTTGGCCAGGACACTCTTGCAAAAGAGATTTGCAATCTCAATGAGTTTTCTCCTGGTTAAATAAAGGTGAAATAAAAAAAAATAAAACTGAGAGAACCTTCTCTAAAACAGATCAGATCCTTAAGAAACCAGATGACATCCTCAAAGCTGAGACTCTTTTGTCTTTTGTAATATTAATGTGAATAAAAGTCTTTTTTTATTGGTTTTGCAAACTTTAATTTGTATTTTGGGTTGTGGTTGGGGAGTTTAGAATTGTTCACTTCAAATGTGTTTAAAAGGGGAAAAAAAAAGCTTAAAATGTAGCATTAAAAACTGAATTGTTAATAACTATTTCTTTTTTATTTATTTTGTAAATTTTATCTGGAAGGGATAAATAACAGCATATACACTATATAATATACACTATATGTGAATAACAACAACATGTTTACATCAATTATGGATTTTGTGCATAATCCGACGTAGTAGTTGATAAGAAATTAAATAAAGCAAAAAAACCGCCTTAAAAGTCATTTAGTAGCTGAGAGAGGCAATGTATAAGAACTGAATGTCTGTGAAGAGACAGAATTCTCATCAATATTGTGGTGGGAAACAAGGAAAAACTATTGTTTTTTGTCTGAAAGTTTAGGAAATGTTAAAAAGAAACCATTAAAACAAATTATTTAGAAGTTTTTAAAATGATTCTTTAATTATAATTAAGGAACAATGTTTTGAAGAGACATATGTTTAACTTGAGCAAATTGACCAATGATACTAATGATATTTGCAGCAGAAAGTTGTAGAGGGGTTGCATAAGAGAAAATAATTGAGAAGCACTGGCCGAGTGTCAGATGTTTCTTCATTTTCTGTTGTTTTGGAACCCATGCTGACATGAGAGGAGATCTTCCCAATGAGCAAACTCTCTAGCAATGACGATATAGCATGGGTATGGAAAATCATCTGGGATAAAAAAAAACTCCAGCACTACAAACCAGAAAATGTTACTCTTTTATAACGCAGACATCCTTTACAAACATGGGAATGGAATGAGTGAAACACAGGGACTCAGACTGTCGGGCCGAGTGCAGCTCTTCACTGTGATTCGATGCTTTTGAGCAGACAGGAGTGAAAGTGTTCGCTGTTGCGACACTGCGTGACATTTCCAGTGTAAGCTCTGCATATGAAGCAGCTCTTTTGCTTTTATCTGAGACATATTTTGAATTTTTCCCTCCAGGTCTGGAGTACGCCTTTGATAAACTCAACACTGTGAACCTGGACACCCCCTACGACTACAACTCTGTCATGCAGTACCACAGGTCTGGACCGTCCATTGTATCTTCATCTGTTCAGCAGACTAGACTTTATACAAGTCTATACTCTTTCCCTACTTGCAAAGTTTTAATATGATTTTCCAGCTTGTGAGTGTTTTTCTAACAATTCAACAAACCTTGTTGGTTCCAGATATGCCTTCTCTGCAAACAACAAGCCCACCATGGAGCCCTATCCTGATCCTAACGTTCCTTTTGGCACGGCTACCCAGATGAGCAACAACGACATCACAAGACTGAACAGGCTGTACAAATGTTGAGCCGTAAGAACAAGTTTGTACAGCAAGTCCTCAAAGTACCGTGGAAAGGTTTCCAGATACAAATAAATCAATAAAGGAAAAATAAGTTTGATGGTTGTAGAGCTCAGACTTTAACCGCATCATGACTAAATAAATGTAATACAAAGCTCTGATTGGGATTTTGCCCTCTTTACTTTTTTACAATATAAGTCTAATTTTTTTTCATAGTTTTGCCAGGGGTGAGACTTATGCTAAGGATCAACTTATATCAGAATTTGTTGTATATAACAGGTGTCACAGACAGCTGGTTCCACTGCAGCAGGTTCATTAGATCAGACAGGAACTAAGCACGGCCAAAATTCCACCAAACTAAATCAGAGTCAGACAGGCAGAAGTCAATCATGGGCATGGGGTCATTCAAGAAGAGACTGGAGTGGTCAGGGTCCAGGCGAGGGTCAGGGCAGGCAGCAGACAATCAAAGATAAAGCCGGTTCAGAAACAGAAGATCCGGTTCAGAATGAAACGCTCAGTAATGTACAAACAATACTTTGCACTGAGTGAGGCTCTGTGCAGTGTATAAGTGTCCTGTGGGGGATTGGCAAATGTGAGCCAGCTGAGCGGCAATCAGGAGCTGGGGTTGCTGGGAGATGAGGAGTCTGTGCTCTGTCTGTCTCTCTGGTCACCGAAGGGAGGATGACATACACGTTATGCTCCCACTAACTTGCCTTTGCCTTTTAGTGGTTGTTTCCCTTTAATAACCACTAGAGGGCACTGTGGGTGTGTTTCAGAATTTGCTACTGACTGCAGCACAAAAGAAGAGGTGCTGTCCAACACAAACAGTTGTTTGACCATAACTTTTAAATTAATTTTGAATAATAAAAAGGCAGGAATATTATTCTAGAATAAATCAATTTAAACATTAAATAACTTTCATTATTTTACTCCACATAAAAAAAATATTTTGTCAAAATTATACAAGTTAGAAATAAGTGCAAGATAACATCGAACCAGAAACAACAATGAAATAAAATCATCTGGAGGGCCGGATATAAGTACTCGGAGGGCCGGATCCGGCCCCCGGGCCTTGACTTTGACACGTGGTTTACACTGTTACTGATGCATCTTCGTCCATCTGCACAATGAAACCCAAAAATACCAGAGCATGACTTCAAGCACCTGCTCCCTCCCTTCCTCTGCAGTCAATGAAAGAGAGGAAGAGCAGAGCCGGCCAAAATAGAAAAGCAAAGGAGATCGGGCTTCAAATCAGCTGGGAGGATGACTGAACAGAGACCTGGTTCAGCTCGGCCGCCCTGAGGGGATATCAGACTGGGATGTGTCCCAGATACTGACCTTCCTCCTCTTTTTTCCCTTCATTTCCTCTCTCTCCATCAGCAGAGTAGCTTTCTATGCCCCCCTTGTTGCCCTATAGGAAGCGGTGGCTGGGACACAGGATCTGGGGTTCACTGCCACATTTCTTCTGCTTTATTTCCTGTCTGCGCTCCAGCTGAGCTGAAAGCCAGAGCTCCGGCACACAGGGCCGAGTGTCAGTTGCCCGGCTACCCTCTCAGCTGCTGCAGAAAGGAAGCCAGTGTGTCCGACAATGATCGGCTTCAAGAGAGCCTGGTTGTCCTCCAACACTCCGCTGCTTCCTGATAGTCTGGCTTTGCTCCACCCACATCTGTCCCAGACTTATTCCTGCATCTTCACATCACTCTTCAGCTCTTTCTACACAGATCATGTCTTTGGGATGAAACTTGATCTGCTGTCCCACGCAGGTGTCTGGGGGACCACTGCTGACTCTCATTCTCCTCAGGAGAGTACAAACACTCACCTGAGCACAGCTCACCTTTACACTAATAGCATGCGTGTGCTTTACATGTGTGTATCCCTAAGTGTGTGCGTGTGAGCTGTAGTTGTATGTCGACATGTTTGTGTGTTTTCGGGCAGGACAAGTTATAAAAAACAGTTTTGAGTTTGTTGTAAAATCAAAAGGAAAGGATAGTAGTGAGATCCTACTCTACTCATTCATTCTATTACTTTTTCCATTTATTCTATTCTATTCTATTCTATTCTATTCTGAAGTCATTTCCTGTTGATGTGAAGCTGTCTCTGTAAACTCAGTCCACATTTATCAAAGGTGATCTCGTGGGGGGTCCCTCGCGGGCCCCCGTGGCTCCTCGGACAGGCAGATGCTCCCGTCAATCATCCGGGGGGAGGAGGGAGCTGAGGCGCATCCCCTGCGCGTGCGTGGGCTCCGGTTTCCACATCTGGATGTTCCTCCGGGTCACGCCCACAGCGCCTCCCCCTCCCTCCCTCCCTCCCGGAGATCCGCTCCCATCAGGCCGCTCGTCGCGTCTTCCTCTCGGGCGGCCGTGCTCGCAGCCGTCCATGAGTGTCGAATGCGCCGCGGGTCCAGCAGCGCGCTTCAGCACGAAGATGGCGTCGGAGGGAGTCGGCGGAGAGCAGCCTCCCCCGGTCCAGACGCTGGCAGCCGCCGTGCCGGGGAGCCTGGACGCGGTAAGACACGACCCGAGCCGCGGGGAGCTTAGCTTCGGAGTGGCGGGGAACGGAGGAGCGTTTTCGGGCTGGATCAGAGGTTCTGCCCCCGAACGGGCCGGGATGGGTTGATGCCGCCGCCGTGGAGTTCCTCCGTCATTCGCCTGTTTTCGCTCCCAGAGCAGCAGGAGGAGGAACGCGGAGGATGAGGAGTTAGTTTCAGGAGGTTAAATATAAACACGTTTTAAGGGAGTCAGTCCGACGGGGAAACGGCTGATCCAGGAGCCGCTCCGAGGGTCCTCTGAGGGGGTCAGTCCTCTGGACGGGACCCGCTGTGGTGGAGCTTCATTGTTTGTGAGGATTTGTCTGGTTGGGTTCGGTGGCCGCGGCTGAGGCTTCACGCCTTTGTGCTAAAACGGAACAAACTGTTGCCTCGGTCACGGTGGAGTCCTGCAGCCTTCTCCTTCTCCTCTGCTTTCATTCCACTTTCACCAACCCGAACCAGTGAGTCATGTTCATCCACAAACATCCATCCGTCCTCGTGATGTCGACAGAAACTCTGTTTTCTCAGAGATTGAAGCCAAATAGACATTTATACCCATAACATCAGACATAAATACAATATATTCCAATTAATAATAGTCATATTTAATGCTAAACATTGTTCATAATTGCTTTTAATTACATATTTTAAATAAAAATGACTATTTGCACCAAATTCTCTAAATATTCTCTAAAATTCTCTAAATAAATAATTCAGCCATTGCTGAACTCTTTCTTGGAGGAAGGGTTGAGGTTAATGTGTGGAACCCACAACATCATTTAGTCTTGGACGCACTTGTGGACAATGCAGTAAATGTGCATCCTGAATGCACCTATTACATGTGGCCATCAGTAAATACGCGCCAATAACATCAGAAAAACAACTGATCTCCAGTTTTATTTGTGAGTAACCAGCCATAAATATCAGATATTTATTTAGCTTTGCTGCAATTACAAAAGCAATGTTTTGATGATAATTTTACACTATAGTTTGTATCCTGATAGTCCTTGGAATGTGTAATAGCTCTTCTGAACTCTGGTCAGACCAAACAGGCTCACTCCTGTTAGCTGAAACGTGTTTCCTTGCTTCAGCTAATGTGGGATACAACAAAGAGCAGAAATCAACTAAAAGAAGTCTATGAAGTCTTTAGTTACATGCATCTATGGGTTGATCTACAGGTCAGTGGAGGGTCATCGAAAGAACCCAACTTCACCTTAACCCTTGGACTATCTGGGGGTCCGGATGACCCAAGCCTTACATTGATGTGGTATCCCTCGCATGACAAATATGGATGAAGGTGGACAGGATATCATGTCTACCAAGAAAACCAGTGAAAATCAAAAATCATTAAAAAAAGTTCAGTGCGGTGTCTTGTGAGATCTATTCCCAATGTCAACATAACTAGGATAGCACAAGGGTTACAAAACCGCTGTTCTCTTAAAGCTGTACGGTGCCTCCACGTCACTCTCTAGTTGCTAATAAGGTGAAAGTACTGGCATCTTACTGGCCAGAGTCTAATGTGGACATGTGGTGTTCATGTGATGCATACGTGTCCCTAGAATGACCGCACAAGCTAAACTCTGATTGTCTAAGTTCCTGAATACCAATAGTCAGGCTGTATCTAAGGGGCATGAATTAAGTGTGCAAAGAGCGCACACTTATGACAATGGTTAGAGGTTTCCAAGTATTGCTCCAGGTGGAGAACAAGGTGGACGATGGCCAGTAAACCGTTCATTCATGAATTTAAAGGCAAGCATTTGACTGTGATTGGCTGAGAAGACAGCTATTGGTTCAAAGTGAAAACCTAATTGATGATGGCGTGTAGAGAGATACAACTACCTAGAAGTGAGGTAGATCTTCCTTATTGAGATTGGACCATAGCCTCACTAATATGTGGGTACTCCAGTTACTGTACCAGATAACATTTATACAGCAAGGACCTGAAAGCTCACCAAGAGTCAGGACCATGGCTGCAACATAATATTTTCATTTGATGTTGCGTTTCCTTTTGCTCTTAGTGTGCCAAAGGCCAAAATATTGAGTAATGGTGTTAAAAGAGCGTAGCTTTACTCAAGATTCCCTTCCATAACCCTGCCCCTTGTTTTAAACACTACTGACATACATAGAGATACCTGTGACCTCACTAATAGAAAATGCCTTACCTTCAGTTCCAATGAAATTAAGTTGATTCAGTTGCCATCTTTCCACGGTACGGACTTCAGAGAGAGGGACTTAGGTTAACCTGTCCGTCCACCTGTCCGTCCACCTGTCCGTCCACCTGTCCATCCATCAGTCCGTCCACGGTGCAGCAGTAGGGCGGTCGACTCCTGATCGGATGATTGCAGGTTCGTGTCCCACCTTGCCCGCCAATGTGCCTCTGGTGGAAAGTTGGCACCAGTGCTCGGCAGCACAGTACGAATGGGTCTGTGACTGTGAAGCGCTTTGGGCCTTCGAAGGAAGGTAGAAAAGTGCAATACATGTAGACACCATTTACCTACTAAAATCCTTTAAGAGTAATAGGGTTGGTTAAAGGTTGAAGTCAACCCAGCTACTGTTGGATGAAGGCGGGGTACACCCTGAACAGATCACCACTCATTTGCAAGGCTCAGGTAAAACCATAGTCTGTTCATTTTTACCCTTTCGCTCTCTTTGGGGTCCAGATGCCTCCAACCATATATTGATGTGTGATTCCTTCCATGACAAATGTGGACAAAGGGGGACAAGATTTTATGTCTGTCTTGTGGGGTCCAGATGACCCCACTTTTAATGTAAACAAGCCTAGGAAAGTGGAAGGGTTAATCCATGATAGCATCCAGCTCCTTAACAGGGAGTAACTACAGTTCCAGAACCGGTCCAGTATCGTGTAGCGCACCGGTACCCAAATCCAGTTTTGGTACCCTAACCCGACACTAAACCAGATGTGGTACCAGACCCAAACCGGCACCAGATGCAGTTTCAGGCACGAACCAGACGCGGTACAGGACACAAACCAGTACTTGGTTAAGGTTAGGGTTCCAGTACCATGTTAGGGTGCCGGTACTGGATGCGTCCCGAGGACCAGTGCGCATCTGGTACTGCATCCAGTACCGCACCCAGTACCGCGTCCTAAAAACAGCCATCACGTCAAAAAAGGACAAGTTGGGACACCTAAAATGTCAAAAAGTGGTGCAGAAAGGGCCTTAACCAAACGTCAACATTTGACGACTTGGGAGTGAGAATGTGTTGACAGTTCCCATCAGTTCAGATCAGCTTGTGTTTTTATTCAATATGCCAGCGGCCGGGTAACCTCCGGCCCGTGACGTGAGGTCCATACCCTCTATAGAGGGCAGCAACAACCTCCCAGGTAGGTGGGTGGGAGCGGGGGGGATAAGTGAGCTGAGGAAGTGGTGGAAGGACGCCTGTGTGGGCGAGCACAGGGCAGTCGGGGAGGGGGCCGCTCACCAGACACCCTTCTAAATTGGTCATAATTTCAGTGACTCAGCTGGCATTATTGGAGTACCATGTCAAACACCCACAGCACATTGCCGTCACCCTATTGAGCTTCCAGAACTGCTTTAGAGTTTATTTACATCCAGCACTTTAGGTGAACAGGTGCTCCGGAGACTTTTCCAGCTCACACGTTGCCCTGCCAGCATAGTCTTTCTTCTTCGGGTTCCAGCCAACATCAGTCTTCCGCCTCGCGGACTCCCACCCCACCACCACTAAGCCTTCCATGGTTAAATAAAGCTCTGTGCTCTTTGCTCGCCCCTGTCAGACTGGCTGTTGTTGGCCTAGAGTGGGAGAAGTTTCTCAAGTAAGTACCCCAAGGTTTCCACAGTGTACTGTGAGGTCAGAGGTCAGTGAAAGCCACTCCGTCAGTGTGCTTCCATTCTGTGGTCCCAAAACCTGAAGACGGCACACTTTGGATTGATTCACGTCACTTTACATAAGTGTTGCGTTTGTGATAATATAAGACTAAGTTAACCCCTTTAACATCACAGCTTCAGTGTTTAAGTTCTTTAATTCACTGTCATTTTTAAATGAACACAATCAGCAGATTCTGAAGGAAAAAAAGTGGCTCCATCATGAGTTAAAAAAAAAAAAAATCACCTTTAGTACCAGCTACAAAGCTACAAATTAAAGCTCCTCCAATGGGTTTAGATCTACTTCCCTATAACTCATCGGGAATCACTGCTAGGGGACAAACATTTTTGTTTTAGAAGTTTTTATGTTAGCGTGGTAAAATCCCAAAAGATGGAGAAAACAATATAAAATACAAAAAGAACATATTAGAAATGTGGGTGTGGTTATCAAAAAACGCACTGTTGCCAAAGAAATTCAAAAGTTTACTGCTGGTTCTGCTAAAAATGACATAAACGTGTTCGTAATCTCCAGATGACCAAAAAATAAAATGGTTACTATGGAGATCAAAGCAACAGAAAAGCCGCCATTTTGAAAATTGTGTTTTTTCTTCATAAATTTCTCTGACCAGGGTGATAGGGACAGAGGGGGCGGGGCATGTAGTAGCCTTTGAGGGCGTGTCAGGAGGGGGGCTGAGAGGGCGGGATCATCTTTAATGTATATTAGTATAATTAAATGAAAATATTTCATCTTTACTCTGAGTCATTTTTTCTAATGTTGCAGTATTTTTACAATATTTTGTTCATTAACCCTTTAGCACTGAAGCTCCAGTGTTTATGTTATTTGATTTACTGTAACTTTTCAACCATTAACACAATCAACGTAATTCCAGTAGATTCTGAAGGAGAAAAACGTCCTTTAGTCCTTCAGAATCTAATGGAATTACCGTATTTTCTGGACTATAAGCCGCTACTTTTTTCTTAGGTTTTGAATCATGCGGCTTATACAAAGGTGCGGCTATTCTGTGGATTTTTCTTCCACTGCTAGGGGAGCTATAACCGGAATTTGAATCAAAAACAAGATAGACAAAAAAATCAATGCAAATCAGAAAGCCAAAACACTCTTTTCTTTAGCAGATAGAACATTTGTGACAAATTACTAACTGGTAATAGTTTTTAAAATCCTTCTTCATTTTGGAAATCACACAAAGAAGTTTGTGTGGTGGACATTTTAAGTTAAAAGATATGGAGCTTGCTATCTAGGAAGGAAACCGCACTGCTGCACACAAGCTTAGCATCAATAAATCTATGGTGAGACGCTGGAGACGGCAAGTACATACATGTACATTTAAAGTACAAAATTGTTATAGTAATTATCTTATTTTTCAACATAGATATCTGCGGCTTATAGCCCAGTGCGGCTTGTATTTCTTTTTTTTTTTTTTTTTTAAATTGAGCAGGTGCGGCTTATATACAGGTGCGCCTTATAGTCCAGAAAATACGGTACGTTGATTTTGTTAAGGGTTGAGAAGTGACAGTAAGTTAAAGATTTTATGTTTTAAGCATCACCGGTGACACTTCAGGTGTTAAAGTAACTTTCCTTTACAGAAACCAGACTTTTAAGTGGACCAACAAACCATAGCATAGAAGAAAAATAAAGAAGCCTATGATTTATGGATGATTCTTTTCAGAAGGATAACAAATTTTGGTTATCATGACGCCACTGTACACGCTGAACATGGATCAAAATGATGCCACCTGTTACGCCCCCTGTGTGGAAAGTGGGTCGGTAAGGTTTAGAAGAATAAGGGGATTGAAATGCAGCTCTGTAGTTTATTTCGTGAGCAGTGTTCATGGTAGATCAATAGTGTTAATAGCGTCATTTCCAAAATTCACCGTAAATAAACGTGCGACTCAATAATCTCAAAAACAGCCAGTTATCTTTGAAGACAGATAAATAAAGTAACATTGAGGATGCTGATCATCCAGCTGAAGGTCAGTGTGGGAATACAGTTTCTTTCTGTTATTTGACACAACATATCATCATCTTTTGTCAGCAGCATCAAAACCAAAAAAAAAAAAAAAAAAGGGTCAGTTTACTGTTTCCATAGCAGCATCCTTGCCATGCCCACATATTTTCCTGTGTGTTCCTCAGGATATGTTGAGGGATTTCACAGTTTAAAATCCCCCTATGACATTTTTGTTTGTTTTAAACAACATTCCCAGTCGTGTTTTAGTTATGAAGTTTTAAACCAACATCCCACAACCTAAATGCCTTAAAAAGACATTTTTCATGTTGGTCTGTCGCCTCTGTTTCCAAACTGTCCTCTGAGGGGGCGTGGCTTTTGGAGCTGAGCTGAGTAGCTCCACCCCTGATTTCCCCCTTTCTGATCATGATAGCTCTGTGTCTCGCTAAAGTAAATCCATCAATCTGGGTAATGTCCAGCCGTATGGTTCTGATCTGGACGAGGAAGTGAAGATCTTCATGGAGCGAACTTCCTCCAAAATCCTGATTCTTTCTCCTTCCAGTTCACCAAAGACTCTTTGATGTTTCTTGACGTTGCTGTGATCAATCCATTCAATCATTGGTTTCTCAGAGCAGAAAATAATGAAAGCTAACATCCAAATGCTCTTTCATTCATTTACAATCCTTTCCAACTGCGGTCAAATGAGCCGCCGTTCACATTTCTGTGGTCACATCAAGAAGCTCCGTGGAGTCTTTTGGAGATTTTCCAGCGTTCTCAGGACTGCTACCGTAAGTATTGGATGAAAGTCACACCAAAAATCCAGTGATGCTGATTGGACCACAGAAATGTGAACGGCGGCTCATTTGACTGCAGTCAATGTGAAGGTAGCATCTTCTCTTCTCCAGAACCTGAACTAGACACGCTAGCCGGACCAGATGAGGGTTTAGTGCATGTGCAGCAGAAAGAAGATGATTGATGAAAAACAGAGTCTGTCCAAGACTGTTTGGTTGATTTAAAAGGAGAAATACTCGGAAATGGAAAAGCTAAATGATTTCTGATTACATTTGTTCTATTTCAGAAGAAAAATGACACACAGTCATGTTAAAAACTCATTTAACATGCATTTTCATCGGAGGGGGAGCTTAAGAAAATGAACTATTGTGTTTTTTAAAGCCTCAAAAATATCTGCTAACAACAGTGTTGTTATAACTGGTGGCCCTACTTTAATGATTTATTAGTGAAACCTTTGGTTGGAGCACTTCTTTGGTAATGTGTGGTACTATGGCGTCTAATCAGTCAATGATTACTGGATATCTTGCTAAACAGTTAACTGTGTTACTTGGACCATAAGGCATACTATAAAACCTATGATTTTCTCAAACATCAACGGTGTACAATTATTTGGTTGTGTTTACTGACTGGATACTGATGTTCAGTTGAGCGCGACGCTCAAAAATGTGTCTAAATGTTTTAGTACCACTATGGTAAATTACGAAGGTATCATTGTCTGCAGCCTCATAGAGTGATAAGTTTCTGATTTCTTGTTTAATGTGCTTTATAATCTGGTGTGCCTTCTTGTCCAAAACATACAGTAATTTGTGTTTATATGTCTGTCTGAGAAGTGAGGGTCTTTAGAATAAGTAACTAGTTTCCAGCGTCTGATGGGCTGTAGAGCAGAGGTGAACGGCAGCAGCTAACAGACCACAGTCTAGTTTGTTTTTTAGATGTTCCTAACCTGACTGATACTCATTACCTGGATCAGGTGTGTACCACTATTAAGAAGTTTCATATAAAAAAAAATGAATAAAAACAGAACAGAACTATGTCTTTATTCCTAACTTGTGCCTGGTTTTGAACTCGCAATTCCTAATGTTGCATTTTTGTCAAGTGTTTTCTTTTTTATTTAAGATTTTAAGATGAAATGGTTGGGAAATATTCAAGATACTGGAACAGTGCTGGGTGTGTTTTCTATGCAGATTGTCTCATGGTGGTACTTCTAATACTAATCTTTGCTCTTCTTTTGATCCAGTTTGTGTTTAGTTTTGTAACTGTTATGCCACATACACACTGGTCATTTGATCCCTGAATATGCGTTTAGCCTATGGTGTTCTCCCTACTGTTTACTTGCGCATGGTGCTGGGCAATATGGAAAAAAATTGCATATTAAGATATAAATTATTTTATATGGTGATAATGATATTTATCACAATATAAATCATTTTATATGCCAATAACTATATATATCAGGCTATAAATTATTTTATATGGTAATAACGATATATATCACAATATGAGTCATTTTTTGTCATTAACTACATATATCATGATATAAATTATTTTATTTGGCAGTAACTATGTATATCATGATATACTACACTAAAGTATATTTTCAGTTATTGTATTGAAAAAAAGGCATAGCTTACTGTTCTATTTTAAACTACAGATAACTGAATAGTCATAGGTGAAAAACAAATATTTTAGTGCAACAAAAAAAATATAAAGGCTAAAGGCTGATATACAGCAGCCTTCACATTTGTTTAAAAAATCAAAGGTATTTAAACAGAATTTTAAAAAAAAAAGCTTTTTTTGAAAAACATTTTTTAAAGTGCGCAACAGTTTTAAGTTTCTGAGTAGAAAAACAAATTTTAGCCGAAAGTTCAGCAATAACACTAAACATTTGTGCGAATAAAAGAATGTAAAGCAGCTCTGCGGCCGGTTCACTCTAGACTCGGAAGAGGTGTGGAACGGAGGCTGCTTCTATTCTGCGCCCCTGTTAACCTGTGGTGTGGTTGACACCAGGTGCAGAGTGTGTCTTAACAACAGATAAATTAAAGTGTAGGTCTGTTAACTACTTTCTTCGTCTTAGTAGAAACATGGGCTCATATTTTTAGGTTATTAATTTACCCATGATGGCTAAAACAAATAAATAGCTCTAGCAGAAGCATCCAGTGTGAACCAAGCACTACGTCGGAAAACCACAAGATGGAGTTTTTTGAAAAGATTCTCTTTTTAATTTGTCTTTATTTTCTCTTGTATACATTTTTTGTGTACACACTGACGTACTCACTGGATATTTAACGAGATATTTGCCGTAATAATTCATCAAATTGGATTTGAAACGATATGAACAACAGAAGAAAAACAGCATGATAGACACTTATCTGTCACCCACACGACATTTATCGTCATTTCGCCGAGTACAACTAGCGCATGTCCGTTACCTACGGTTGGAAGAGGCGTGTCATATGCTTACATAGACTTTTAATCAGAAGTGGCTGCTGAAATGCTCGTTGCCGAGCGTGGTGGACGGAGCTTATCCATCTAGACTTCTAATGTGGCCTTTTCTTGAAAAAATTTCATTAGACTAGATTAATTGTCATTATAATCGATGTCCCGACAAGTAGCTTTGGCTTTTCCAAAAATATATTTAATCTTTGCCTCTTAGAATAAATATAAAAAAACATCAGTGAAGGCTGATTTTCCTCCTTTATTTCTTTAGCCCTCCACCGTCCACTTGTCACTTTTACAGCTGAAGAGTTTCACTCTGGCCTTCTACGTTATTTATTTGAAACGTTTTGCATACACTATTGTTTGACGGTATCTATTTGTCTAACTGATGTTTTTTTTTCTGGTCTTCGTTGCAGAAATGCGAATTCAATATGGATAACCTGAGCAAGCCGGAGCTGCTCACCCTGCTAAGTATCATGGAGGGGGAGCTGGAGGCCCGAGACCTGGTCATAGAGGCTTTGAGAGTGAGTCCAAACAACACACTGTCTGTCCTTCTCTTTGTTTGTGCAGTCTCTCACTGAAAACTCAAAGAGTTTTTGTTAAATACCCATTCTCATTGGTTTATAAACAATAGCACACCCATCCTTCCAGTTTTTGACTATAGTTGGTAGTTTCGTTGTGCCTGTCCTCCTGCGAGCTTTGTTAGAAGGTGCAGCATAACTGATTTGCAACACTGTGTTTCTGCTGAGCCCCTGAACTGTTCTGGTAATGGTCATTTCATTGCTGCTGAAACAGGAACAGTGGCAGGCAGCAGTTGTGATGGACGACATATTGATCTGCGGTTACTGTCTTGCTTTTGTGCTGGAGGTTATTCCTGAGCAAATGTCCCTCTTCACACTTTTTGTTAAGGTTATCTGTATTTTGAAGTTGATGTAAAATAGGCCTTCAATGCACAACATAGCAGAGATTGTTTTCTTTTTTTGTCTTTTCTGGGAACAAGCAGTAAATCCGTTTGCCTCAGTTTTCCCCTCGTTGAGGCTAAAGCGGCAGGAATACTATCGATTTAGCTAAAATTAGACAAAATGTCTTGGTCAGCAACACAGCACTGACTTCAGACAGTAATCTGAATCTTTCTACTCCTCCGGTTCACTGTTGGCTTCCCTTCTCTCTGACTGGCTGTGTGAACGGTTTAAAAGGAACAGTTTGACCTCTTTTCTCTGAATACTCGTTAAGTCACATTATTAGAGGTCATCTCACCTGTGGATAGATGTCCTGCCCAGTTCTCATCTGAGTAGGCTTCCTGTCTTTGCTGGTCTCTGCTAAAAGACAAAGAGCTTCTTTATTCTACCGCAGACGAGCCCGATGAAAGATGGTGGAGACGAACAGAGGGACAGATGTACAGACAGGGGGAATGACACAGTTCTAGAAATCACAGAAGCATCAGAGAAAGACGATTTGCTTGAAAGCCCCTTCAAGAACCCGTTTGGTCACGGAGGAGTCGGTATTGCGTCTGGCTCTTGAAACGTCCTGTTTTGCTGCGTTGTTTCATTTGGTTTTCCTGTAGATCGAGTCTCTGAGGGGAATCGGAGGGGAACATTAAGATTTTGAGGTGTAACATCTGTAGTAACACCAGGTGGTGCGGTCATGCGAGCTACTGTTGAAACCTGTCCTTATCCTCTCTATGGCCTCTACAGTAAATAAGACATGTGTCTCAAATATGAGCTCTCATGCGTCACTTTTATTTCATCGTTATGAAGGGAGAAATCTTTTCGAGCCACACCTCTGACATTTCACACATTTTCACCACATTGAGTTACACTCTTTTGGCTACTGTCCTATAGGAATCGGCACACTAAGGCAGGATTTTTATGGCTCCAGAGGATTTGCATTAATTGGCAACTGTGGAGCGGAGCCTGAACAAAGACATTGTACCTTTAACCAACCACGGCATGACGTGGGCTTGACATGCAAGGGGAGGGCTTCTTCTTTAACCAATGGGGACAGTGTGACTAAATGGATAAATCCCACTCCTTCACTTTACTTTTTTTTCTTGAATGCCCCCCCTTATATGCCCCCAAACCCATATCTCATTTCTAACCCCAATCTGAATGGCCAAAAGATGAGAGTGGCCTGGACACCAGCTGCTGGGCTCAAACTTTCTGTTGTTTTCTTTGATCAACTTGAAACGAGCATTAATATCTCGGCTCGCCGGTTTGTTGGCAGTTCATTACATATTGCCAGAACCACCTTTCTACTCCCTGAGTACTTTCTTGGTGTGGAATGCCTTGCATTTGGCAGACCTGATACAATTTGAATTTGAAGTCTGTTTGTTATCAAAAGACTTTTAGATGAATGAGCACGCTGCTAAAACTGGCAAATCTACTTCGTCGAGCTCTGTCCTGAAGGAAATAAAGAGTAAGAGACATCACATGATTAACCGTGACTGACCAACACAGGGCTCACAGTCTTCGGCGCCAAGAGCTCTTCGGAGAGGAGAATTTTCGACTCTGTTCTCAGACCAGGAAACATGAAGACGGTCCGTTTTCAGTGAGATGGAGCCACTTTCATGGTTTTCATAAAAGGCAGATTTTGGCGGATTGGCTGAATGAGTCACAGTGGGTACATCCATGAATCACAGACCCAGATCATGCCTCGGGCTGATGGCCACGGGCTCTGCTGCTGCTCACATAAAACAGTTCTATAAAAACCAATTTAAAAGCATTCACAGAGATGACTTCAGAAGCAAACCTGAACTTATTTTAATTTTGTGGTTTATAGTGTTTGTGCCTTTTTACAGAGAAATGAGCTATTATGCAGTCATCCGCTCTATACTGCAATCAGCCTTTATTTCTAGAGGTTCTGTACAGACAGAGCCCTTTAGAATGGACGCCTGTCCCATAGTCACCTTCACTTTGGTGGTATGGTTTTTACTGTGAAACAAGCATCAGTTTTACTCTAGACAAGCATTCCCACAGATAAATAACCTGAAGTGAATCATAGCATACACAGCTAGAATCCAGTGTTTAGTGTCCTACAGCCACAAGATAAAAAAGCAATACTTGTTTGTTCCAGACGTCTGAAATATGTGTTTTTGTTTACATAATTAATGCATCCCTTTAGGAAGGCTTCATCAGAAAACTGGACCATACCCTCTACCATTGATCTTCATGTTCTTCCCTC
This sequence comes from Oryzias javanicus, assembly GCA_003999625.1. Taxonomy (NCBI): domain Eukaryota; kingdom Metazoa; phylum Chordata; class Actinopteri; order Beloniformes; family Adrianichthyidae; genus Oryzias; species Oryzias javanicus. The sequence continues at coordinate 2,393,097 of CM012442.1, read as the reverse complement.
TGCTATAGTAAAAATTCATATATAGCTACAGATTCATATGTTGTTACAGATTCATAGTGTTCATAGCGTCATTGTGTTTCCACCACTGACTGTATAAGAGAACTGGACAGACCTCGTGAAGTTACCCATAGAAAACTCCTTAGTTGTGGCTCCAGCAAAATGAAGCCGATTCAGTCGCCATTATTTCACAATATGGATGCCGCCATTTGGAGCCAGATAACAACAGTTAACAGTGATGAGTCCAAGTCCGTCTGAGTGAACGTTTCTATGGAAACTACTTTCTCCAATCAGGAGTGAGCTTGTTTAAACCCCTTCCTCCTCTTTCATTGTTGGCAGACTCGGGAGAATCTGCTTACAGTGAATTGAAACGTTTGACTCGAGGGCCAGAGGGCAAATTATTTTACTGAGGCTCCTGATTGGTCAGTTCATAACTTCAATAACTTGCAATACAGAAGAAAAATATAATGCAAAAAAAGTTTTTCAAGAACATTTAAAAAAAAAAAGCTTATCAGAGCAAGAATGGTTCTGACAATTATGACTGAGGAATAGCTGTTTATTTCTCTATAGAAGTCAATGGGATTCCAGTTTCTTGGAGCCAGCAGGTACTTCCTGCTTAAATATCAGGGGGAGGGGGTCGTTAAGTTTAGTTCACTTATACAGTCAATGGTTTGTACATGTAAATTGTTGTGTGACAACTATCAGAAATTAATGGATGACGCGGTTCCGCGGCAATGACCCGAACCGCGTCCATTAATTTCTGATAGTTGATTCCTCGAAGGTTACTATCCCGTCTATCCCATGGTCACTTACAAAAGAAATATATATCAAATCTATAAAAAAAAAATATTTATCTTTTATTTTAATTTTTTTATTGTTAAATTAGGGCTGCACAATATTAGAAAAACTTGCGATATGCGGTATAAATTACATGACCATGTAGCAAAAGAACTAATGCAGCATTTTTATTTCACTGCATCAGCTTTATTTAAACAAATTCAATAGAACTTAAATTATACTCCAAATGACCCACATCTACATAAGAGGCAAGTATCTTACATAGAAGAGGTCCATCCGATTGGTCAAATGCGAAAAGGACTCTATTTCATTTGTTAAATATGCTAAGATGTCATAAAATTGTCTTTTCATGTGCTAGTATTTATTGCAATTTAATCTGTCTTTTTGATACATGTATTGGACAAGGTGATTTTGTGATCCTGTGATGTATTGTGCAGGTCTAGTTTAAATCGTGTCCCGTTTTGTCATGGTAGCGGCTACCGTGCCTGCCCTTACCTCACTTTGCAGCAGCTGGTATTGAGAGACTAACCAGCAGAACAGTGGTAAATACATGAAACGTCATGTCATGTGATCCCAAGCATCCTTTCAGAGGGAAAGTTCACTTCTCACTGCTCGTTTTTGTCCAGATGATGAAGCTGAAGTTTACTAACAGAAACAAAGTAGTAGTTTCCTAGATCGCTTTTATGAAGAACTCTGATTATTAGAGGTGGATCAACAAACAATTTTTTTATAATTTGCAGTAATATTATCTATAAGCATGTGTGAGTTCCGTATCAAGAGATAAGGTGAACGACAGACTGAACTGTCAACACTGGTGTTGATGGTAACATTTGATAGAGATCTTGTCATGTCTATCACAGACATTTGAAGTACAGAGATCTTTTCTAGTGACCTGGTGTTGTGATAAACTGGAATAATGTCTGTACAACTAAGTATTCATCCTAAACTGGTGCTGGATGATACAGAAAAAAATCTCTTTCACAATATAAATTACTTTATATCACAATAACAATATATATCTTGATACACGAAAATAAAGGACATTTTCAGTTATTTTCTGAAAAAAAATGACAAAAATTTCATTACTTACTTTTCTCTGACTTTATTTTTGGAAGGAACTTGTAACTGAATTGCCACAAATAGAAACATTTTTTGAAGTGCACAAAAGTTTCAAGTTTTTTAGTAGGAAAATACATTTTTGTACAAAAGTTCAGCATTAAAACTAAACAAATAAAAACCTTAGAAACAATAGAAGAGTAATGTCATGATATACACTTTTCTATCACTTTCATTTACGGGCTGACACGATTAGTCGACTAATCGACGACAAATTGACTATTAAAATAGTCGACGATTAATTTAATAGTCGATTAGTTGTTACTTTAGATTATATGGATTCGGAGGGTAGTAAAGTTGAACGTTACAATGGCATTATGCTAGCTTTTTTGGACTATTTTGGCATTAAGGGTTTTTAGGCTAGCTAGGAGTTTAGCTAATATTTCAGCTGCATGCTAGCTATTTTGGCTAATTTGAACATTTTATTGTTTTTTGTAGGCTATTTTTGCATTTAACATCCAGTTTGCGCATGACCCGATTAGTTGACTAATAATTGGTGATCATTGAATATTAAAATAATCATTTGTGGCAGCCTTACTTACACGATATGTATCGTTATATTGCCCAGCACTAATCTAAATATTACACCATAGGATGTTGCAGAACCATCAGGTGCCATGGTTCTTGGTTCTTGGTTCCATGTACTTTTTCTAGACTGGTTAGTCATCTCTGCTTCTCTGCCCACCACCATCTGACCTCACGCAGCAGGTTTTATTGGGTCATGTGACTGGACATATGACTAGTAAATCCAATAGAGCTGCTGTCAGCGCTGGGTTCATACATGTTGACTGCAGACCGCACACGCCCCAAGCATCGGACTTTCTCTAGTGTCTCGTTATCTCCTACCATCTAGCTATTTAAAGCATGCCCTGTTGCTGGGCTTTTCCAGCTTCCCCCCCTCCTCTTCACTCACTTTCATCAGTGTTTGTCTGTTTTACCTGTTTTTTCCCTTTGTTTTCTTAAATCGGTCTATTTTTGGGCTTGCTACCTCCTTATTCCCCTGTAGCAGCTCTTTTTTCCAGAAAGGCTTTGACAGGATTTCCTCTCGGTCTAAATTGGCCTACTTTTACTGAATCCTTCATTTCAGTATATAAATATTTCACATGTAATGGCCTGAGATCCCAGTGTGCTCTCTGTTATGTTAACTATTTTGTATATCTTAATTTGAAGGAAGAAAGGAACCTTGTCTCACGTTTCTCAAATGATGACCAATCAGAGACTTAATTTCATGTAGATATTATTGTTGGATTTCACTGTTGAGATCACTAGTGGACATTATAGAGCATTTTGTGGATGTTATCGTTTTTCCATCAGCCTGACGATTGAGTGTGTGTTGGCACAACTTTTCAGAGGTATGAGAACTGCGGTACTCTATTGTAGGAATTCTATTCAAACACCTCATTAAAACCTTTCATACATCCAAACCTGTAATGCATCGAGAGTCTACTCTGTTCTTTTTACTCTTCAGCTCACTCTCCAATCAGCATGTTACTATGATCTGTCGGCTGCCTAGCAACCACCCCCCCCTTAGATCCCAGGCTTGTGATTTATCATCATCCACTTACATACCTCTCTGGAAAACGGCTGAAAAGCCTCTCTTCTGGACAGACCCTCCACCACCCTCCCCCCCCCCCCCCCCCCCCCCCCCCCCCCCCCCCCCCCCCCAGCTTGTGAAAGTGTACTGTCCATTGGCTGAAGCAGTTCCTTGGGACAGCTTCTGTAGTGCTGTCAGTCAGTGCTGAGTATGGGGTTGGACCGGGGGCGGTGCCGTCTCAGGGTGAAAGAGGATGTCAGACTGTGTGTTTTGGGCGTCAGGTTATATAAAAACTGCTCTCCATATAAGAAGTGTTCTCGGATACTCCAACAAAAACCTAAGACTGGAGTAGATGTCCCATCAGAGCAGATACATTATAGATTTCTGTGGAGTAGAAAAAAATCAACTTAACAATTTATCTATTTATTACGGCTCACAAAAATGCAAACGCAGACAACATGACGACAAAAGTCGAAGCACAACGACGATAGCCTCAACACAAAACAAAAGCCGAAGAATAACGACAAAAGCCCCAACGCAACAAGAAAAGTGGAAGCATGACAACTAGAGAAAAAGCACAATGACTAAAGCTACAACACAATCACAAAAGCCGAAGGACAACTACAAAAGCCATCATCGCGTTGTGGCTTTTGCCCTTGTCCTTCGGTTTCTGTTGTCGTTCTGCCACGTCTGTTGTCATGCCTTCACTTCACACTTCCACTTTTTTAATTGTGCTGTTGGCTTTTGTCGTTATACTTCGGCTTTTGTCATTGTTTTGTTGCCTTTAGTCATCGTGCTTTAGCTTTTTTTGTCTTGTTGTAGCTTTCGTTGTCGTGCTTCGGCTTCTGTCGTTGTGTTTCCTCTTTTGTCGTTGTGCTTCGGCTTCTATTGCCATGCTTCCAGTTCTGTTGTCATGCTTTCACTTCACACTTCCACTTTTGTCATTGTTTTATTGCCTTTAGTCATCGTGCTTTAGCTTTTTTTGCCTTATTGTAGCTTTTATTGTCGTGCTTCAGATTCTGTTGTTGTGTTGTCTGCTTTTGTTGTTGTACTTTGGCTTTTGTCGTGTTGTTGGCTTTTGTCGTCGTGCTTCAGCTTTTTTCGTTGTGTTGTTGGCTTTTGTCGTCGTGCTTCAGCTTTTTTCGTTGTGTTGTTGGCTTTTGTCGTCGTGCTTCAGCTTTTTTCGTTGTGTTGCTGGCTTTTGTCGTCGTGCTTCAGCTTTTTTCGTTGTGTTGTTGGCTTTTGTCGTCGTGCTTCAGCTTTTTTCGTTGTGTTGCTGGCTTTTGTCGTCGTGCTTAAGCTTTTTTCGTGTGTTGCTGGCTTTTGTCTTCGTGCTTCAGCTTTTTTTCGTTGTGTTGTTGGCTTTTGTCTTCGTGCTTCAGCTTTTTTCGTTGTGTTGTTGGCTTTTGTCGTCGTGCTTCAGCTTTTTTCGTTGTGTTGCTGGCTTTTGTCGTCGTGCTTCAGCTTTTTTCGTTGTGTTGCTGGCTTTTGTCTTCGTGCTTCAGCTTTTTTCGTTGTGTTGTTGGCTTTTGTCTTCGTGCTTCAGCTTTTTTCGTTGTGTTGTTGGCTTTTGTCGTCGTGCTTCAGCTTTTTTCGTTGTGTTGCTGGCTTTTGTCTTCGTGCTTCAGCTTTTTTCGTTGTGTTGCTGGCTTTTGTCGTCGTGCTTCAGCTTTTTTCGTTGTGTGCTGGCTTTTGTCTTCGTGCTTCAGCTTTTTTCGTTGTGTTGCTGGCTTTGTCGTCGTGCTTCAGCTTTTTTCGTTGTGTTGTGGCTTTTGTCGTCGTGCTTCAGCTTTTTTCGTTGTGTTGCTGCTTTGTCGTTTTACTCGTCGTTGTGTGCTGGCTTTTTCTCGTGCTTAAGCTTTTTTCGTTGTGTTGCTGGCTTTTGTCTTCGTGCTTCAGCTTTTTTCGTTGTGTTGTTGGCTTTTGTCTTCGTGCTTCAGCTTTTTTCGTTGTGTTGTTGGCTTTTGTCGTCGTGCTTCAGCTTTTTTCGTTGTGTTGCTGGCTTTTGTCTTCGTGCTTCAGCTTTTTTCGTTGTGTTGCTGGCTTTTGTCGTCGTGCTTCAGCTTTTTTCGTTGTGTTGCTGGCTTTTGTCTTCGTGCTTCAGCTTTTTTCGTTGTGTTGTTGGCTTTTCCATTTTATGTGAGCCATGTCAGCCTCTATATTTATTCCTCTCTTTGTACATTAACCTCAGTAAAGTAGCCAATGAGCAGTTTGTTTAGTAGCTGGAGTATTTCTTCAGTTGGCCCCACACATGAAATGTATTTCCTCTCTGTGTATTACCACCTGACTGCCAGTTTCTAAACATGAATGTAGAAAGAAGAGCTGGCTGAGAGTCGGGGAGGTGTCAGCTGTTCGGAAGTCTCTGCACAGGTTGTACATTCTCTGCCAGGTGAGCTACGAGGCCTCACATGTTTCAACACTGGGGTTCTGACCCAAGTATAGCAGATGCTCATCATTTGAATCCGTCAGCAGGGTATTATTGTCAGGGGTTGGGTTTCAGCGCTGATTATTATCAAGATCATTTTGCTTCTCCGTGCTTCCTAGAAGCTTGTCTTAACTGGCTATGCTAACGGGGTTGAAATAAATCTGGAGATGAGCAGCTGCTGAAGAGCCGCTCTCTTTGCTCGCTGCTCTGTCTGTTTTTATGTTTCTGCTGCGGGATCCTGGAAAATCCGTCACTGGGAACCTCTGTGATTGGTGAAGTGATTAGGAAGTAGGTCATAGCGAGCGTTCCTCTCACTACCCTGCTCTCTTAATCCTCCCAACCTCTATAGCATTTTTGCTCATAGAAAACTGTAGTTTTCACTGAGCACAAACTGTCAGGGGTTCAATGGATTCACTAGATGAATAAATGTTACACTCAAAAGCAAGTATAATATATCTGCAATAAAACAGAGAGTTACATCCCAGTCATGGGATGACCATGTCTGGCATATTTTAAAGTAATGACAAAGATATTAAATTAATGAGACTGTCTGGGCTTTACTTCATTGTGTTTTTTTCATTTTTCCTTCATTGTTTTTTTAGGTCTTGTCTAACCCAATGACAGCATATTGTCCATCCAGGATGTTTCCTGTCAGTTTTAGCGGTTTTCTAGAGGACAGGATCAAATCAAACCAAACTAGATATATATAGATATATATAGCATTACCTGCGACAATGGTAGTGTGAATGCTGTAAGCTGAACGTGGAAATGCTACTGCTGATAGACGAAGATTCTGAGATAGATCGCTAAAAACGATGAAGCTGGTAGCTGAAATTGCTGAAGCTTGTAGCTAAAAATGCTAAAGCTGATAGCTTGCTAAAATATTAGCTATATGCTGAATTAGCCTACAAGACTGGGAAAATGTCTAATTTAGCAAAAACAGCTATCTTAAAGCTGAAATGTTAATTAATCTCCAAATTATCTGAAAATGCAGAAATTGATCGCTAAAAATGATGAAGCCGATAGTGGAAAATACTGAAGCTTATAGCTAAACATGATGAAGTTGAGAGCTGAAATTGCTGAAGCTAATAGCTGAAAACACTAAAGCTGATAGCTGGCTAAATTATTAGTTAAATTCCAAATTACCCTACAAGACTGGGAAAATGTGTAATTTTGCCAAAACAGCTAGCATAAAGCTAAAATATTAGATAAACTCCAAATTAACCTTAAAAATGAAAAAAAAAAAAAGCTTAAAACAGCTAAAACAGCTAGCATTTAGCTGGTACAAACTGATGCTCAAATTACATTCACTTACATTTATAACTATAAACTGGCTCAAAGATAACATGTCGACTTTGAACTGCAATATCTTTAAAACTGTAAGGAGTTTTAAAAATAAAAATTCAGGTTCAAGAGGTCAACATCTGCTGAATAGCTTAAAAGTTGAATGGTTTCTGTAGCTGAAAGTCTACTTGACTTTATATTGCTTTGTAGAGCTGAAAGTTTTTAGCTTAAAAAGAGACTTTAGAACATTCTGTAAGCCATTTTCTACTGAGTTAAAAAAGAGGTAGTTGGTTGAATAGATTAAACATTTTGAAGAGTTATGAAGTTCAAGCACACATTTCCTGAAAAAGCTGAATATGTTGATAGTTGAATGAGCTGAATAGGTGAAAGGGTCGACAAGTTACAGACGGACAAAAAACCTGCGGGAGAAAACTGAAGAAAACGTTAGCATTCACACAACGATGCTCAACTGACTGGAGTCATTCAGATCCTCGAGCCTCGAGGGCTGTGTCTGCATGATTTCATGATATCCAAGCCCTCCTCGTGCCTGATTACCTGTTCAGGTGTATTCAGCCAATTAGACTGTAGAAACTATTCTAATTTCTATGAGCGATGTCAACATCTTGCTTTGTCCAGTGCTTATATACATCAATGATTAGGACATGCCAGAGTCGGATGTGTGGGAAAACATGCAGGAATCCGGCCCTCGAGGCCTAGAGCTGCCTATCCCTGATCTAGGACCTCAATGAAAAACGTTCAGCTGTTTGCATCTTGATTCAAATGGGAAAGGTCAGATGTTGGCCGACAGTACCCCGCAGTCCATTGTATCCATGGCCAATGCGTGCTGCGGTCAACCTTTCTACTGTTGATATACGGGATGTCTCTGAGCCAATCCCAAAGGTTCATTCTTCCTCTGTCTTCACTTCACACACAGAAACACACACAGCCGTAAGTGTGTGCGTCACTCCTATGACAGGAAATAGAGTGTGGGTGTTCAGCTGGAGCAAAGAGAGCAGCAGCTGTGGGGGACGCTTTCAGGTTACCAGACAGAAGGACGCAGGGAGACCTTAAGGAAAAGAAAAAACTTTCTTTACATTTAACTGTGCCTGTTCTGTGAATGGTTATTTTTCTAATCTAGTCAGTTTTGCATCATGGATGTACAGTAGTATTAGCACAGTGTTTCTATCAGCAGACAGAGAACTGCATCTGTTACTGTGGATGTTTCTGTTCTTAAGACACATTTTAACTAATTGTATGTCTTAAAAAAGGCCAAAGTGAAAACAATAACCAAACATTTGGGCAGCTGTTCAGTCTTGCACCTCTGCTGAATGTACTGCAGTGGTGTCGCAGACACAGAACCCTGTGGTTCTCTCTGTGGGGGCTAATAAGAACCACGGCAGCCAGGCCTCAGCAGGAGAACGTCACTTTGTGATTTGGTTGAGAAATGTTAACAAAATTCTGCTTCATTCAGGGGTTTGTTTTTAATCAAACTGAACATCGTTGCAACTCGCTTCAGTCATATTTAATGTAGTTATGCATTTTGTTTTTAACCATCAGACCTCAGATATGTATGTCACAAACAAAAAATGGTCAACCAGAGCTGTGTTTGGACTTCTGAAGACAAGTTGGAAGGTGTTTCTGAATCCAGTTTTTGCTGAATACACAAATATAAAGTAGGGCTGCCACAAACGATTATTTTAATAGTCGACTAATCATCGATTAATTTTTCCGATTAGTCGACTAATTGGATCATGGACAAAGTGGATGTAAAGAAAATCTGAAATATGATTAGCTTTAAAACAAAAAAATCCTAAATAAGCTAAAATCGCTAGCATATAGCTGAAATATTAGCTAAACTCCAAATTAGTCTAAAAAACTGTAAAAATTCCAAATTAGCCAAAATAGCTAACATATAGCTGAAATATTAGCTAAACTCCAAATTAGCCTAAAAAACTGTTAAAAAAATCCCAAACTAGCTAAAATAGTGAAATATTAGCTAAACTCCAAATTAGCCCTAAAAAAACTGTAAAAATTCCAAATTAGCCAAAATAGGTAGCATGTAGCTGGAATAATAGAAAAACTCCAAATTAGCCTAAAAAACTGTAAACATTTAGAATTAGCTAGCTAACATGTAAATGAAATATTAGCTAAACTCCAAATTTGCCTACAAAACTGAAAAATCCTAAATTAGCCAAAAGAGCTAATATGTAGCTGAAATATTATCTTAATTCCAAATTAGCTAAAAAAACTGAAAAAGCCTAAATTAGCCAAAAAGCTAGCATGAAGCTAAAATATAGCTAAACTCCAAAATAGCCTGAAAACCCTTAATAAATGCCAAATAGTCTAAAAAAGCTGCCAGAATGTCATTATAACTTTCAACTTCACTACAGTCTGACTCCATATATTATAAAGTAACGACTAATCGACTATTAAATTAGTTGTCGACTATTTTAATAGTCGATTAGTCATCGATTAGTCGACTAATCGTGGCAGCCCTAATATAAAGTCACCAGGACCCTTTAAAATCCCACTTTTGATCTTTTTTTTAAACCATGCCCAGTGGGTTTCTTTTATCATGATATGCCGTTTTTAGACAAAATAAAAAAAACCTGAGTTGTTTTCCAGGACGTACTTTCTGCAGAGCAGCAGGAAGTTCACCTCTGAGTTGTAGGTGGGTGGGACTGTTAGTGCAGAGGAAGCCAACCCCCACTTCCCATCATCCGTCTCATCTGTTTACATTCTCCCCCACTACCTTACAGCCCCTCACAATCCCAAGCTAACATTAGCCGTGCAGTATCGCAGTCATCCAGTCGGACAGTTCTGATCCAGATTCCTGCTCAGAGGAAAACAAAGAGGTTCATGGATCTATTTGTCTGTAAGTGGATGCATCAGAATGGAGTGGAGCAGGAAGACTCTGGCCTTACATTTTAATTTCTATAAGCTTTTTCAAACTGCATCTTTTCTCTGCTCCTGATTCACAACAACTCCAATAAAAAATATGATTTTAAACCTAATTTTCTTTACATATGTCCTCCATCATGAGAAAAATGCTGCGAGAACATGCCACAAACCCCATTTTCATTGTTGTTGGTCTTTAAAAGGGTTTAAATAATCAGTTTACCATGAATCTGCTTAAATACATTAAAGGTTTTATGAGTGTAACTGAGGCGCATGATACTGAAGCCCTGTGCTGAATTTCCATATGATTCTCATGCATCAAAGCCCGTATGACTGATCCATCCATCAAAATATAAATCGAGTTAGCACATGAAGCTAAAGTCCGCTAGCTTGGTGCTAATGTTTAATGAAAGTTACTATAGGACGGCTAATGCTAACGGTCAGTCAATCTTAAACATATAATACTGATTAAACTAACGTCTTTATAAACTCACAGGCAGGAATTTTCTAAACTCTTTTAAGGAAATATTTTTAAACTAACTATTTGTGGTCTAAAACTCTGTTTTTTCCTCATACTTTCTTCTTCTTCTGGTTTAATGCTTTAGCGCGATCGCCACCTAGTGGCCAAACTGAAACTCCCTCGAGGAGAAGCAGAACAATGTTTACTATGTTAATGATCTGAATATTTTTGTTAGTTTCTCCTTTTGAGAATCCATATAAAACTGATATTAACAATCATTATTTCTCCTTTAATACATTTGACAGTATGTGAACTGGATCAGATTAATATAAATATATTCAAAACATAGAGTAGATTATTAATGTATTTCTAAATAAATGTGTCAAAATGTGTAAACTCAAAATTGAATTGAATCAAAATGAATTGAGTGGATCAAATAATGTAACTGATCCAGGCTCTGGTGAATCAAATCAAATCAATTCTCAAAATTATTATTGATACCCAGCCCTAAAAGCCCGGTGTGCTTCAGTTAAATCAGTGAATGCTGTCTTTTCTAGGTTACTTCATACTTTTTATTATTGTTTTTGAGAAGTGAAAACATTTAAGAATCCTTTGACTCTCATAAGAGTTTGTGGTTCAAATGTTCATTTAGTATAAGAAGTTGACCCTGTGTGTGTGTTCAGTGGATTTGAAGGTTTTTGGTGTGTCAGGATGAGACGAAGGACCTTTCGCTCTTTTTCCATTCCAGCCATTAGTGGATTGTGCATCGCTGCAGTTTCACATGGCCGTCTCACTTCCTAATAATGGAAAGTGACAAACAGAAGAGAGTTTACAAGCGTTCAGAGGCTGTTACAGAGCTGCGTCTGCCGTACAGGCAGAACAAAGAGGTAGACCCTGTCAGTCACTTTACAGCGTGTGGTTCCTGTGCTGCCTTCATCACGAGCTTCATCTCTGCGTCCTGCAGCGGGCTGGGGGGGGGTTGGAACTGACGTGGGTGTCAGAGTGAGTTCTGCGTCGGCAGAGGCTCATCCACACTGGCAGCTCTGTTCCTGTTATTATGTACAAGTGTAGATCAAATGTGCAGAAACAAACCACCTGGTAAGAGGTCAACTTGATTGTTGTGTTTACTCCTGAAGAGGAAGATGAGGCAGCAGCTCATTGGTGGAGCTTGAGAAAAGGGGTTGTTTCCTCATTCTGACTTTAGTATTTGTCAATAGTGTTTTAAAGTTTTTCTTTCTGGACAAGGAAATGATGGAATAACTCCCTCATCATATCTGCAGTGTTAAAAAAATACTGCAACAGCTACAAACTATTTATAGCTCGCCTGGTAAGATTTCCAAATGCCTACAGCAGACATGTCCAAAGTGTGGCCCGTGGGCCAAATGCGGCCCCGTTTAAATATCCAACGGCCCTCAGGCTCCTTTAACCCTTCCGCTCTCCTTGGGGTCCAGATGGCTCCAACCACATTTTGTTATGCGATTTCTTCCATGACAAATGTGGACGAAGGGGGACAGGATTTTATGTCTGCCATGGACATTAGTGAAACTCCGAAATCAGTGAAAAAAAAAAGTTCAGCGCACTGTCCTGTGGTGTCCAGATGACCCCACTTTTAATGTAAACAAGCTAAGGAGAACGGAAGGGTTAATAAAATCAGTATAATTTTATAATTTTCTAAAAATTGTGTGTCTATTTCTTGATTGTGGTTGGCTAAATTACGTTTTCCAATTCACCATGAAGAGGCGCTAACAGACGAGACATCCCACCTACGACTTGCTAACTGGGAATAAGCAGGTTCAAAATTGGCAAATTGGGATTTTGGCAAAAAAAACCAACATATTTAGATGTGTTCTATGATAGTAAGAAATGAAGAGTATGCCGATTACATCAAATGTTCATTAAACAGTTGATTTAAGTGTCGGGTTACTCAAATATCTACAGATACATGGGTGGGTAATTTTACTGAATCTAGCCCTCTTTGGTAAAAGTTTGGACACTCCTGGCTTACAGTGCATGTAACACGACTCTTTCACTTATTAATGTATTAATCAAGTTTTCTTAAAATGCTGTTTTTTGTACGTTGGTTGTTGGAACCAACAGAACCGGTTATGAGGTTTGTCTCGGGGTGAATTGGGAATTTTTTGTGTCTTTTAATTTTTTGGAATTGGTCAGAAGGCCACACCCCCAAGTTTCTGGAAATGTTGGAGTGACCCTTTAATATCAGAGATGTCTCTAGCTACATCTAACATATATATAACACCATCTTCAACCATCCAAGAAATCAACATAAATCACTTGTTCTGGTCTGAAGAAATGCGGTTTTGCACCATCGTGCAACATATTACTAACATTACAGCACAGAGCTGCTTTTGTCTGCTTCATAATCCGTCAGAATTATGTTAGTTGTGTCAATGGTTGAAGAGTTAAAGAAGATATGCACAAAAACAGTCAGGAGCTAAACATCAGGTCTTTAAGGACATAGTTTCATGCTCTCCCGCTAGCTTACAGCCCCTCACAACTCCAACCTAACATTAATGATGAAACAATGGGGAGCAATACGAGGTAAACAAAGACGTTCATGGATCTATTTGTCTGAAAATGGCTGCATCAGAAGGGGCGGAGCAGGGAGCGTGCGGCCTGCCCCGCACTCGGATGTTTTCAACTGAATTCTCTGCTTTTGATTCTCAACAATTTGAATAAAGAAAGACTCAGGAATGCAATTTTTGATCTTAATTTTCTTTTGCACATCTCCTCCATCATAAGAAAACCATGTCAACCCTTCCGCTATCCTAGGGATGTTGACGTTGGGATGACGTTTAAAGGATTTTCGATCTTCACTGGTGTCCAATGACAGACACAGGGTCCTGTCCATATTTGTCCACCTTTGTCATTGGGAGGATAATACGTCAATGAAAGGGTGGGTCATTTGTACCCCAAAGATAGACCGACACAAAAACACAATTTTCTCCAAAGTGGGTCTTTAAGGATTAAGAAAGTATGACTGTTCTGTTTCTTGTACTTCTTGTACCTTTTGACTTTTTGGTCTCCAGTTTGCTCCAGCCTGTTTTAGCCAACTGGTGGACTTAATGAGGCACTGGCTTTCAACCAGTAATTGCTTTGGTCTATAAAGAGTATCGGTTAACAGATCTGGCTTTTTACAGTTCGACTGTTCACCCATAGCACAGTGCTATAGAGCTGTGTGATGCTGTGTCTGAACACAGGTGTAGAGACAATGGAAACGCACACTCCTCATAATATTGAATCTTTCAGGGGTTTTCTGAGGAACTGCATGATTTATTACTTCCTGGTTGTTTTATATCCAGGATTGATGTGTAGGAACTTTGTTAAATATGTAAAACTAGACTTGAGGACGTGTGTCACAAACGACAAGGACGAACCATGGTTGGCAGAAAATGTAAATTTCCTTTTCTTTTAGTTTTGAGACAAAATTCACGATAACAATCCTTCCATCCGTCCATACCATCCGTCAGTCCGTCCATAAATAATCCCTTTTGGGGTCACTGGGTTGCTGGAGCCTATCCCAGCTGGTGTTGGGCAAAGGTGCTGTACACTCTAAATTTCCACATTTCTTATATAGATCTGATTTGTGACATTTGCATGTTTTGCTCTTTTGAATTTTATTTTAAAAAAATTGATGATCACAAACAAAAAACAGTTTTACTTTTATTTCCATAATAAATAAACGTCCACAGTGGTTGAAGTGCGGTTCAGCCTTTAGTTAATGTGAAGTTCCTTTTTTTGTGAAGACTTCTTTTGTCAAACTCTTCATTACTGATCTCATCACTCAAGTTGAAGCTTTAGGTACAGGTTTTTTTGCAAATGAACAGAGCAGGACTCTGTGGCTTCAGAAACCCTCAACACTGAATGTTCAGTGACATGGTTTACTGAGTGGGGAGTTGTGTTTCTTCCATGTAGCTCGATGGCATACATATTTTATCAAACTAGCTTGTTTCACAAATCATTTCTATAATGTCTTTCCTGAACGACTGCCAGCAGAGTTTGGTGCACACATTTGTAAATGAGCGTTTTATAAAGAGGCCGCCGTCTGGCTGTGGCCTGCATGTGAGCGTCTGTTTCACACCAAGCTGACCTTCTGCTGGGCCAGACAGGCAGGTGAAACCACCCACCGGAGTCTTTTGGTTTGGCCCGCTTTTGCCAGAGAAACCATGATTTGTGTTTCCACATCATTAAGCTCCACCCTGCAGAGATCCAATCACATGATAGAGGCTCTCCAAAAGCAGCATAGAGTTAGTTATTGTTTGTCTGTTTAAGGAATCATCTTGATACTCAACAGTAAACTATAAACTGTTTCTCTAAAATCTTAAAAATCTCTGGTGACGATGCTGTAATAAAGATGGTGGAACCTCTGAGTCCGTTTGTCGTCCCACAAGCTGAGAAGTCTCCAGTTAGGTGAATAATCCACTTTGAGTTCAAAACGTTTGGTTTTCATGGTAAATTGAAATTGTGTATAAAGCATATGTTACTGTATTTACAGCACTATACTAGGGCTGCCACAAACGATTATTTTAATAGTCGACTAATCACCGATTATTTTTTCCGATTAGTCGACTAATCGGGTCATGCGCAAACTGGATGTAAAGACGCTGAAGTTGATAACCAGCTGAAATATTAATTAAATGCCAAATTAGCCTAAAAAATAAAAAGAGCCAAAGTTAACCAAAATAGCTAGCATACTGCTGAAATATTAGCTAAACTCAAAATTAGCCTAAAAAAACAGAAAAATCCTAAATTAACCAAAATAGCTATGTCGCTGAAATATTAGTTGAACTTAAAAATAGCTTAAAAAACTAAAAAAAGAAACCTTAAGTTAGCCAAAACAGCTAGCATGTAGATTAAATATTAGCTAAACTCCATAAAAGGCCAAAGAAATTATTCAATGCCAAAATAGTCCAAAAAGCTAGCAGAATGCTATTATAACTTTCAACTTTACTACAATCTGACTTCATACAATATAAAGTAACGATTAATCGACTATTAAATTAGTTGTCGACTATTTTAATAGTCGATTAGTCATCGATTAGTCGACTAATCGTGGCAGCCCTACACTATACGGCCCACTTAGCCCTTGTTCTGTCTTATGGGGTCCAAATGACCCTAGCCTCACATTGTGAGATTTTAGATCTTAGACACCGGTAAAAATCTGTGAAAAAATCAGTTCAGCGCGCTGTCCCAACATCAACATACCTAGGATAGCACAAGGGTTAAAAGCCGAAATTAACAGTCCACCTCCTAACTTATAGTGTTGATTAACTCTGGCTACTGATATAGACGTGATTTTGGGAGGTACTCTGTCAAAACCTCTGTCTACTTTACTTTCGAGTCACAAACAAGTTTGGCTGTTACTGTAGATATGCTATTGGAGTAAACATGTAGCGAGGTCGGACATGTGTTTTTTTTTCTGTGTTGTTACAATTGGGGCTGATCGATTATAATTTCCAGGAATAATTTGATTCCATTCACAAGAGCCTGAATTGAGCATCTGATTTTTTTTGTTCTTCAGTTCAATTAAATTTTGAGTTTACACATTTATGCACATTTGTTTAGAACTACATTACAAATCTACTATATCATTTGAATATATTTATTTTAATCTGATACAGTTCACATACTGTAAAATTACATTATATGTTACATGTCACGTGGTTTCTCAAAAGGAAAAATGTTCAGATCAGTAGCATGATTAGCATTAGCATTCAAGTCCATTCAAGTTCAAATAGGTTAATCTTGTATGCTTGTTTTTTTCAAGATTTTAAGACTTATAATTCATTAATAAAAAAAAAACATTCACTTGCAGAGAGCACGTCAACCCAGTACAAACACGATTAACTTTCGTTTGGTACTTTCAAAATAAAGCACATCATAATAAAGAAAAAGGAGACAAAGTGACCCAATTTTAGTTTAAACGTTTTCTTAAAATCTTGTGGAAATGCTGCATTACAAAGCTTAACCTTATTGTTTGCTACAGACACCAATCAAACTTTTCAAATTTCTTACTCCCTTATTTCTTCTTCTGGCCGATGATGTCGAGCACGAAGTTGTGGTCTGCAGCCAGGTCCCTCTCAGTCATTCTCTTAATCTTTAATTCCATGTATTTACAAGAGTCATAAACACAGTCCCGGTGATGGAAGTTCCTTCAGTTCATGCTTCTCTTCTTTCTTCTTTGAATTGAGAAGTAAATACGCAGTAATGCTAGAAATGGTGAATCTCCTCCTGGTGTGTCATATATAAAACCGTTTTTGGATGATCCTTCAGTTCTCTGGGATCTGGGTGCAGCAGGCGCTCTCACGGTGTGAAGATGGTGTTTGGAGCTCCCGCAGAGGCCTGTCCTTCCTGTTATCTGTGTGATATAACTAACGCTTGTGTCCTCTCACATTATCAGGACTTTTTTCATCGTTCTGTCACAGCTCAGCGTGATGGACGGATTGTCACATTCTCCTTCTAATGAGGCTCGTCTCCTGCCTGGAGGGCTAACCGTGAGGTTACAGCACATGTGATCAGGGGGCCGGATCAAGAAGGGTTTAACAAATTCAGAGTTCAAACCTGAACTCAGAGTTCTCTGACTCAAAGTTCGCAAAACTCTGAGTTTTGGTTTCAGAATAGCTGAAAGAGCTGATTCAATCAACTCTGAGTCTTTGGACTCAGAATCAGGTGCGAGCGTCGCGACCATAAAAATCCCTAAACAATGGAGCGAAGACAGCAAAATTCACCATGGCAACAGGAACAAACACCATTAGTGCTTCATATTTCACGGTGACAGGGATTGATGTGTTCCTACAAGCATGTGGCGAGTACAAGCACATTTTCTACAAAAAGATCAACACAGCTGCAGCGGTAAAACTCTGAGATGTCGTGGGAGAAAATATCTGCAGTTAATGCGAACGTCAACATTTGAATCATTTCAATTCAGGATAAGTACTCAATGGTGTCAGGAAGGTCATTTTGTGTTTTGATCTGTCAATAATTTGACGAGTAATCTCCGTAATTGCATGTATGACTGTTTTTCGTAATCCCCCCCCCCCGAATATCACTGCACGCAAAAAAGAAACACTGGAATATGTTCAAATAAGTATTTATTTCATTTTAATTCACATGACTTCAATAATATTCACTTCAAGTTTTTTTTAGTTTAAAAAAACGTCTCCATAGTCGGGACTCGAACCCCCCCCCATGCTGACAACCACACTAACACTTGATATGTACCTCAGAGCATCTCCAGTGTTTAAGGTTTAGAGATTTCTGTTGGTCAGTGTTTGAAAAGAAGAAAAGAAAACTTGATATTATTAATAGCAAGTCCCTGGAAAAAGGTATCGCTCAAATAAAAATGAATCAGGGAAACTCCAGTCAATCGACACGTGTCCTCAAAATCCTCTCCTGACGTAAATAAGATTCCTTCTGGATGAATCCAGCCTCCTCGTCTACATGATCCTCTATGAATGAACGTTTGGTTGAATAGAAACGTGACGTCTCTAATGTGAATGTTCTCCAAATGTTAATGAGGAACTCATATTTGAACATCCTTCACTTTAAAAAAGGGGTTGAGAGAACAGGTGTTCGGATCCGAGACTGTAGGAACTTTCCTGAAGGAAACCTGCTCCAGACCAGGTTATGTTCACTGAACCATTCTGAGTTCAGCTCAACCCGCTTCGTAAAAACGGGTTTGTTTTAACCCACTTTCACTGGTTAAAGTTTCCCTCATCAACTCAGAGTTCACAAACTCTGAGTCTCAACAAAACCCGCTTCTTGAAACGGACCCCTGGAAACCTGAACACTCAAGTTTGAAAAGCTGATCAAATATCATGAATGTTCTGTAGACAAATATTTTATTTAAAGCGAGAGTTGTTGGAAAAACATTTAGCTGCTCTTTGCATCACTAATGTCTTAGTAACAAGATGGGATTTGAACCTCCAGGGGGTTCTGAGAGATTAAAAACTCATTCCCAATTTGGATTCTTGATCTTTAAAATAGTAAAAAAAAAAAGGAATTGCCACTCTGAAACTTATGATTAAAAAAAAAAAAAAATCAAAGAAAATGAAAACAAATATAAACTTTTTCAGACCACAGACCGGATTAAATTATATGCTATTTTCACGGAGTGGTCCGAACGGGGCCAGGGTTGGTATTTTGGAGCTTTTGATAATCCTTTTTCCATATAAAACACTGCTACAGGACATGTAGTTTAAAAAAAAACATGCAATTTTAACTCTCAATCCAGAATTGGGGTGTGCTAAAACATCGATATCGCGATATATCGTGACGTTTAGTCCTGCGATCGATTCTCGATGGGTTCTCACCAAGTATTGATCTTTTATTTTAGATTGAAGAGGATGTAAAATGTTCTATTCCTCCTCCTTCACTGAGATGTTCCTTTGGAAATAGATAGAGAGCGCGCATTGCCTGGCAGCTACTGGAATTATTTAATTTTGTTCTGTTTTTTCAGCAATTTGCACTAAGTATTGGCCCTACTGTTCATGTTTACTATTCAGACCCTCCAGGATTTCACTGCAGATTTTTATGATTGCTACAGCTTAAAACACCTGGTGTGGCTTTTGTGTGAAGTTGCAATGTTTTTTTTAATACCGTATATATATATATATTTGAAAAACACTTAAAAATGTTAATTATGAAACAAACTCCACATTTTCATATTTGACCTCTTTATATTGTGACACATGCACTGGGAAAATCCTTCATCATCAGCGTACATAATGTTGTTGAGCTGTCATTTAACTTGAATAGAAACATGAAACACAAAACAATCCTTTCTGCTCATAATAACACAAGTATTTGTGGATTGATTTAAGCAGACTTTAGGATTAAATAATGTTCCAGGGAAACATTATAACCTTAAAGAAACCAGCGTAAGCAGAATAATCTTCAGTTCTCCATGTTCTCCTCTTCCTCTGTTTCAGAAGCATCCCTGGTGAGTCAATAGTTGTGATAGAGGAAGACAAAAGCTTTGAGGAGCAGATCTGATTTGTTATCTGCTCTGATTTAAGGGTTCTCTCAGGTGTTTATAAGTTTCTGTGGAGGAGGTTCTATATGCAATTATTTTACTGCAGACTCAATTCTTCCTTTGGATTATCAACATCTAGTCCAGGGATCTACAAGGTTTGATGCTATAAGATCCAGATGATCCAGTTTTCTATGGACTAAAATCCAACAAGAGCTGCAAAGTCTCAAAGAGAGAAAAATACACTTTATCTTTGTGTGGCCATTAAGACATTTATTAATAAAATATAGCGTTAAAATAATCTCTACAATTGAGTTTTTCTTTATAAAACTTATTTTACTTTTGAAAGTAGGTCATACAAGTTCCTTTCAAAATAAAACGCATCTTGTGTTTGATCTTCTTCTGCTACATGAGATCAATGCTCTCAATAATTCAGTATGTCGATGAAAACTCCTGGTTTTGTCTGTAAATAACAGCTTTATTGTTCTTTGAAGTTGAATGCTCTGATTCAGTTTCTCACTAAATCGTTTCTTCCTTCAGAAACTTTCCAAATACCTTTTATCGTTTAGATTTTGTTAGCTTTTTATCTAGAAATCCAGGTAGTCGCTTCAAGTGACGTGACCAAGACGGATGTTGTGACC
Organism: Oryzias javanicus; assembly: GCA_003999625.1. NCBI lineage: Eukaryota > Metazoa > Chordata > Actinopteri > Beloniformes > Adrianichthyidae > Oryzias > Oryzias javanicus. The sequence continues at coordinate 2,372,955 of CM012442.1, read as the reverse complement.
AGAATTGGACAGTTTTCCAAAATAAGACTTCTTTCAGGATCAGAAAATACACTAAGCGTAAAAAAATCTGAGTTAGCACATGTATTTGGTTTTTCTGTCCAAATGACCCACGGACCGGTACGGGTCAGAGGCCACTGGGCTAAAGGTTAAATACAAATAGTCTAAAGAATGACAATCTCTAAAAGCCTTGAAGGTGTCACAGGTGTCAAACCCACTACTGTACTTACTGTAGGTAGGAGAGAGAACCTGTAGGAGAATCCTCCTATAAGCTGAAGTCTGACCATGTAGAAGAAGAATCTGACATTCCAGATGTCTGTGCGACAATGGTGAACAATTCACATGTTTTGGACTTGTGAGGAACTGTGGCTGAAGTGTTCCACAGAGAGCAGCTCTGACTAGAGATGTAGAATGTGGTCTTCTCCTCTAACAGTTTGGTCATTCTTTTAGCATGCCGCTGTTGTTTACCGTCTGAGCTTGTCTTTGTTTGAGACAGGCCCCCGTGGTTGTCCGGGCGCATGTGCTAAGGTGGCCAGGGTTGTTGGTCTCTGATTCTCCAATGAACTGAAAGTGTGATATCAGAGAGGCTGTTGGATCCCAGCCCCAAAGCTTTTTGCTTCTGCTGCCAAAACTAAAAATAACCCCCATCAGCAGTGTGTTGGTGTGTTTATACACACCAGTAAAACCTTTGGACACACTTGTCTCTAAAAGTTTGACTGATGGAGGGTAGAGACTGAGTGTGTATTGCTACTATTAGTGTGTCATCTGCATACGTTGGGATGTTTCTATGTACTTCTGGGTAATCAGAACCGTTTATTTATGTGGATTTTAAGCTTTGAAAGCATCAGCAGGAAATACAAGAGACAGATTTATTTTGCAAAAAAAGGGCTAATTGCATCCAGGTGTTTGATACGTCTATTACTGTCCTATAAACGGATAAACACGCGTGCATGCACACGGTTAAATAATAGGCATTTGTGTGTGCCTGTGAGGTATTCTGGGCTTTTTGTGTTTCTGCCCACAGTGTCTGTGAGGTTCAATCAAGCAGCAAGCTTGTGTTGGTTTGCTGTGACATTCGAGATAAAAATAGTCTGCAAGAAGCTGACTCCACCGGGCAACAGAGGTCCAGCTCACAGCTGCAAGTCATGCTCCGTGTTTGTGTGTTTGCACATTGAGACATTCTGGGTTTGTTCGCTCAATTCCACTATTTCTTCTTCAGTATGTTTTTATTGTGTAATTCTCTTGGCTGAGTACTGTTTATAAAGATACTATAGGCTGACAGCTCAGAGGCTTCAAATGTTTTCTGGAGAAATCTTGTGTTTTATGTCGTCTCTGAGGATTGAAACAGCATCCATGAGGTTGAAATGATCGTTTGTCTGAACATCCTGTGTAATATTAACATTTTTTAATGACTCTGAACTAACATTTAGCCTTTTATACCAATTTAGAGTCATTTGGTTGTGGCCCAGAGGTGAAGAATCCAGCTATACTCATGCTGGAGTGTCTTTGGGTAAGACACTAATACATAGTTGCCTCCAACAGGTTTAGTTACGAGTAGAAGTGTTTGGATTGGTCGAAAAGTTCAGACTATTAATCATTTACAGGATGTTTGTGGTCTATCCTGAAGTCTGAGCGGCGCCACCTTCTATGGCAACAAGAACCAGCTAATGTTACTGATAAACAGCCTTAATAAGGAGGTCATGGTTGTCAAAGCAAGGGAGCTGCTTCAGTACAGACCATTGATATATATAATATACACTGCTCACAAAAATGAAAGGATCACTTTAAAGAAACACATTAGATCCATCAGATCTGAATATGAAGTTGGATATCTATACCAATAACGACAGGGCAGTGTTTTAGGAACAAAAGGATGTCAAGTCTTTTAATGGAAATAAAAGTTTTCATTCTACAGAGGCTCAATTGTGTAGACACCATCAAATCAGAGTGAAATGAAGATGTGGCAGGATAGTCCATTTTCTCCAAAACTTCATTTCTGCAACTCTAAATGCTTTTCAGTATCTTGTGTGCCCCCCACGAGCTTGTATGCATGCTTGACAATGTGGCGGCATGCTCCTAATGAGATGACGAATGGTGTCTTGTGGCATTTCCTCCCAGATCTGTGTGAGGACATCCCTGAGCTGTTGTACAGTCTGAGGAGCAACCTGGCGGCGCCTAATGGACCCAAACATAATGTCCCAGAGATGTTCTGTTGGGTTTAAGTCAGGGGATGGTGAAGGCCATTCAATTGTTTCAATTCCTTCATCCTCCAGGTACTGCCTGCAGACTCTTGCCACGTGAGGCCGGGCATTGTGGTGCATTAGGAGGAAACCAGGACCTACTGCACCAGCGTAGGGTCTGACAATGGGTTGAAGGATTTCATCTGGATACCTTATGGCAGTCAGAGCACCATTTCCTAGACAGTAGAGGTCTGTGCGTCCCTCCATGGATATGCCTCCCCAGACCATCACTGACCCACCATATCAAAAGTACAGACACGAGAGTATCTGAAGTATTGTGAGTATTGAGGTCAAATCTGACATCAAGAGATTGACACAGGAGGCTGTGGATTAAGAAATATTGACTGTATATGAGATCTGGACTGGATGACATCTCCCCCTATGTGTTTTAAACAGGACCTTTCCACTGACTCCAAGAAGCCAAACTCTTATAGACTTCTATAGAAAGTTATTACTCAGTCATTCCATTTGTCAGAATAACCATTCTTGCTCTGATACATTTTTTTTAACATCTCCTTCATAATCCTATTTTAATTCACAATATTTTATCTTTATTGCAAGTTATTGAAGTTATATACTGACCAATCAGATGCCGCAACAAGACGGTAGTGTCATGTTCAAACAGTTCAACACGTCTGACTGATAGATTTTGTGTAGCCTGCTTTGAAGTGGTAGGGGTGTGGTCTTCCAAGAAGCTCACTCCTGACTGAAGGGAATGGTTGCCATAGAAACATTGACTCAGACTGACTTGAACCAACAAGCATTTACTGACGGTGTCTGGCTCCAACGTGGTGGCGTCTGTATTGTGAAAAAATGTTGACGGAATTGATTGAAGCTGGAAGTAAACCATTGTTAATGGGTGAGGTCACACTCACTCAGTACAGTTCTCATGTACAGTCAATGGTTGAGCAGAGACAGCTACACCACAGGGAACTGGTGTGTGGGTAAACAGTAAAAGAAGTTTACTAATATAACCCTTTCTGTGACCACTTCTTGGTCACAGTCCCGTTCACCATTGAGTCCCAGAACCTCGGATTCTCCGAGCAGTGATCATTCAGGACTGGGGAGCAAGAACCAGCAACTGGAACAACTCAAGGGGCTGGATTTGAGGAGAGGCTAGATTGAGGCATCAGTGTGTATGGACCAGATGGGAAGATCTGATTATGACTCCTGCATGTACCTTGAAACATGAAGCTCATCCTCAGCAGTTGCTCTAGAGCACTTGGAAACTGTAGCAGTTGTTGGCACCCTAACAATGTGCTTAGGGCATTTAAATCCATCACTACTGGTATCAACCAAAGCAAGTGCTCACTGCATTTGAGAACAGGACAAAATGAGTTTCCCCGTCCAGGACCTCAGCCAGGCTTGCTGGGAACAGTCGAGGCAGATAGAGGCGGACTTGAGGAGAAAATGACACGGTTCACTCTGAGAATTATCTAAGCAGGTCATCTTGCTTGAGCTAAGAGGAAGGAAGAGGGAGAAATGTGTCAAGTTGATGGAGCCATGTCAGAGATGGAGGTAGTATGTGTGCCAATTGAAGTTAGGGGGGGGGGCCTAGACACTCTATAGAGCCTACAGTCTCCAGGGAACCACAGGGCCATGTGAATAGAAAACCATTCAGTGACCGAGGCTGCAGAAAAAGCCTCATGACGGCTGTGGATTAGGAGGGACAAATAGTGGGCTAACTCTGATCACCGGCTGGGAACTGTGACCTCCGGTCAGGATGCCTGAGGGATGACATCTGAAGACTTGAAACTGGTGGACCGAAGCTAAGCACGACATCTGAGGATATTTCTGTAATTTGTAAATAACAAATTAAAAGAATATTTTAATAAATCCACTTCAGAAAAAAATGGATTAAACAACACATGAGCGAGTGCTCATATCCTCCTTTAATTCTAAACCGGAATATGTCCCAAAGACTGTATACTACTGAATGAACACTTGTAGTATCTACAGAGGACATTTTGGGGTTTTCAATGATGTTGTGTGTTTAGGAGTGTTGACAGTTGTTTTTTCCTCTGGTAATCTGAAGCATATTCTGTCATCTGTTAGTGTTTTTTTGTTTTTTGTAGTTGAGTTTTTTCGTTTCTTCTAGCCTAACATATGGGTTTGTAGCAGAGATTTTTGCTGTTTGGTTGGGTCGTCTGTCTGTACTTTATCATGAAAAAGGACAAAAAAAGAAGTACAACCCATTGATTTGCTACAGAGTGTATGCAAAAAACAAAAAGCCCAGTAGTATGTTGTGACGAAGCATCACATGACAGTACAAAGTAGGTCTCTGTATTCATTCACATGAGGATTACCTATTTTTAGATTGCACGGCATTGCTTTTCTAAAGCAGGTACCTTAGATGCTAGCTATAGTAAGTGGGTTTATAGTGGTGTATATTGTCTCTTCTGTCAGGAAGATGTACAGTGTGTGTGTGTCTGTGTGTGGGGAAGCTTAGGGTATCTGGGGCTTCATCAAAGTTTCATTGTGGATTCAGCTGAACTCATTAAACATGAGTGAAGAAAGCTGTCAGTAAGTGGGAAAAGTCCACAAGCCTCCAGTCTGAAACACAGAAGGAGGAGTTCCATCTGTGTATTTGGACTGGTAAATCCCTCCAAAAGATAGTATTTTCACTTTCACACTATTAAAAAGAACCAACATTTTCCAGGTATGTTTTCCCACAGTAAAGAATCACAGTACTGCTGTGGTTCTGCTTCGTCTAACTATTCCAGAACATAACCTTGTTTGTCACATGTGCAGATGACCTCCACAAACGCGGAGGAAGCAGGAATCAGTCAGCCCAGCTTTGTTGTTGGTGCCCTTTCTCCCCTGCAGGGCTGCTTATGTAAGAACGGCCTAGTTCCTCACTGCTGTCAGTGGAGGAAGCTAACTGCCTCTGCTGACTAAAAACCAATCCTCCAGCAAGCTGACCCCCCGCCTTCACCACGGGACAAACAGCCAAAGTTAATTAGGGATTGATTTTGGAATCATTCTTTCTGATTGGTGTTAAGTTAAGAAATATATAGATTTGATTCCACCGACAAAAGCAAACAAACCGAGTGAGAGTGACATCACCCATAGAAAATAGTTTGATTTGATGGAATCAGAAGTCATCATTGGTTTTAGTAGTTTCTATGGTAACCACTTTGCCAATCAGGAGTGAGCTTGTTGGAAGTTCACAGCCTTAGAAAGCTAGAATCTGTCAATCTAATGTTTGAAGCGTGAGATGTATGACCACCTACTTCTATTGAGGCATCTGATTGGTCAGTTAATGACTTAACTAACTGACACTACAGCAAATCAGCAATGAGGATGATCAAAAACATATTAAAAAATGTGTTAGAGCAAGAACGGTTATTCTGACATATAGATGGGATTTTGGCTTCGTGGAACCAGGAAACACTTCCTGTTTAGATCACCAGAGGGGCGGGGTCACTCTGTCCAGTCCTCAAATTAGGGCTGCCACAATTAGTCGACCAACCGACGAATAATCTGTCTGGAGTCAGAGCTCTGACTCCCCCTCTGGCCACCAGCGGGAACAGTCACCAGAGTACTAACTGCACTTCATTTCCCAGAAGCCCCAGCCAAACTCACCGCGAAGTATTGTTTGTGCCACCCTGCCTGCATTACCGAGCGTTTCAACCTGGACCTGATCTTCTGCCCCTGACCCCGCTTCATCTCTGATCGCCTGCCGCCTGCCCCGACCCTCGCCTGCACCCTGACCGCTCTACTGACTTCTTGTATTTTCCCATGCTTGTGTTTGACATCCGCCTGCCTGACCCTGATTTAGTTTTGTGGACTTTTAATAAACCTGCTGCACGTGGAACCAGCTGTCTGCCCGTTTGTGATATAATCGACTATTGAAATAGTTAACGACTAATTTAATAGTCGTTACTTTGTATTATATGGAGTCAGAGTGTTGTAAAGCTAAATGTTATAATGGCATTATGCAAACCTTTTGGACTATTTTGGCATTTATTAAGGTTTTTTTTATGCTAATTTGGAGTTTAGCTAATATTTCAGCTGCATGTTAGCCATTTTGACTAATTAAGACTATGTTTAGGATAATGGTGCGGTCCACGTCCCAGTACCGGACCGGTACCGGTTTGCAACCCGGAGGATGGGGAGCCTTAGTTTAATTGAACTTCCAAAAACGAAGAGTCGTTGACAACCAAAACTTATACTTTCGTTGTGGAGGGGTCACAGGGGTAACTTGGGGATGAGAATGTGTTGCAATAAGTTACCAGCTCAAGATAACATCGGGTCGTTAATAACAAAAATATAAAATGATCAGGCGGGCCAGATATAATCACCCAGCGGGCCGGATCCGGCCCCCGGGCCTTGACTTTGACACACGGGCCCTAAACCATTCAGCATAACAGGCACCCATGAAAAGCACATCTGCTTTTTTGGCGACATACATAAATGGGATGTGTCTCGCAGCAAACAGTGGGAGTAAATTGCGCCCCCGACTGTACTGGAGTTTGTGTTTGCTGTTTTTGGGTCCTGATGATTAGGTTGTTTATGAGATGGCGAGCAATCTGTGGCGCTTTGACACACAACCCTACTGTTGTGGAGCAACTGTTGTACACCCTGAACCATGACAGACCTTTAGGCCGGGACACAACGTCTCACCGTACGGTAGAGAATGGAGCTATTCTGATTCATTCTTAAATCTGCTTCAAAATACTTAAAATGAAAATGTTTCTATCGGGTGACCTTTCCAAACGCCTCGTTCTCATCTTTCCCTTTCATCCGTCTCTCTGATTCCTCCATCTCTGTTCCTATTCCTGACAGTGACGTACAGGAGGATCGGTTTACTCGTCTTTCTTGCTCTAAATGCTCGTTCTTCCTTTTAATCAAATGCTCTCTGCCCTCGGCTCGCCTGACTTTACCCGTCCTGTCCAAAGAGGCGGATGAGCCTGCAGCGTTTGTGTTTTTGCTCTGTCAAATCGAATCCTTCTGCCCCCATCAGAGCATCAAGATGGATGATCATGGCAGCTCAGCCAGCGTTACATTCTCTCCACCCCCCCACTATGATCATGTGTACTAAAACTGTCATTACACGGTAATCACATTAATTGCTTTGTAGTTTATCAGTTTAAGACTAACCTTCTCTTTTTCACAAGTCGTTTTCAAAGGGAAACGTTTCAGGTAGTTATTAAAATAGTTCTGCATTTAGTGGTATTAGCACCAAATCAAATAGTCAATTGAATATACTTGTATAGCGCTGCTCTACCTTCCTTGAAGGCCCAATACTTTCACACATTGCTGGCGGTTCTGCTGCCGAGCACTGGCACCAGCCTATAGCCACCAGGAGGACCGTGGGTTTCTGTGTCTAGCCCAGGGACACGTAGACACGTGGTCGGGGGGGGTGTACCCTAGAAGCACATTAGCCACTGGACAAATCAAAGATTTTAAAATATATATGATATCTAGATAATATACATATAATCGTGCGTGATTGGCCCACATCGTTTAGAGTTCCCTTTCTGATTCATTCACTCACAGACACATAGATCCATGAACGTCTTTGTTTTCCTGGTCTGAGCTGGAATCTGGATCTAAACTGTCCAGCTGGAATGCTCCATTATTGCTCGCCACTTCAGCTGCACTGTAATGTCAGGTTGGGGTTGTGAGGGGCTGTAAGCGAGTGGGAGAGTGTAAACAAAGGGATGATGGGAAATGAGCGCTGGCTTACTTCCGCCCACCCTGTTAGCGTGCTGTACAAAAGAGTCTGATTGAACTATACACTGCACAGTGAAGCTACGCTTTATACTTTCCCATTAAATAAAATTTATTTTTCAATTCTTGATTATTTTACAATAATAACTGATGTATAGGGCTGCCACGATTAGTCTACTAATCGGTGACTAATTGACTGTTAAAATAGTCGACGACTAATTTAAAAGTCGATTAATCGTTACTTTATATTGTATGAAGTCAGAGTGTTGTAAAGTAGAAAGTTATAATAGCATTCTGCTAGCTTTTTGGATTATTTTGGCATTTATCAAGTTTATTTTAGGCTATTTTTGAGTTGAACTAACATTCCAGCAGTATGATAGCTATTTTGGGTAATTTAGTTTTTTTGTTTGTTTGTTTTTTAGGCCGATTTGGAGTTTACCTATTATTTTAGCAGCATGCTAGCTATTTTGGCTAACTTTGGCTTTTTTTATTTTTAGGATAATTTGTCATTTAACTAATATCTTAGCTGGTTATCAACTTCAGCGTCTTTATATCCAGTTTGCATAAGACCCGATTAGTCGACTAATTGGAAAAAATAATCGGTGATTAGTCGACTATTAAAATAACCGTTTGCAGCAGCTCTACTGCTGTATATATGATAATTACTTAGACCAGCAGTGAGAACCTGTTGTATTATATGGATCAAAGGCAGACAGACTCACTTCCATTCACGTTTGAATCCCACTAACGTGTAACCCGTTAGAGTAGATCCTCTCATCATCCTGGCCGAGTCTGTCCTGTCGAGTTACTTCATTGTCCAGGTCTCCTGCTGCCGTGTTACTCAGCCCAGAAGCTGTCAGGCTTTAAAATAACCTTTAAGCACATTCCTGCCGTCATGCTCCCATGTTAGAGCTGCTGGTTCGATGCTCGAAGCTTCTTTACCGTGTGCAGAGGAAGCGTCTTTCTCCAGCTGTCTTCAGTCTTTCTGGCTCTGCTTTTATCACTCATTTCATTCATTCGTCTGTTACTTTCTCCATTTCCCCCCCCGTTGTTGCTTCTTCCCTGAAACATCCTTCCTCTTCCTCTTGTGAGGTGTCATGAACCCGTTCACCCTGCATGCCTGAACGGTCGATACTAATAATACTGATGTCTCACTCACAGTCTTCTGTTGCTCTTGGAAAGTGCTCTAAAGTTACAAATGTGTAATCGCCCGCTCTGCTCTCTGCATCACTATTTGATCCGGACTCATTTTAACGCAGATTGCTGAAGAGCTCTGTTAGTTATGGACCACATATCAAGTTCTGTGGAAGCTGGATCTGAACCGGCCCGTTTATGGATTAGCACTTCTATTTGATTTCTTTTTTGAACCTTTCCTACTGAAACATTCTGTATTCATGTCAAAGTCTGTTTTTCACAACAAATTGAATTAGTGTTTGGGGAATGAGTCATTTTACCCAAACTCAATCATTTGAACCCTTCTCAGTGGGTGAGAAACCTGGCCGTTCTTTTTGACTTTGAGCTGAATTTTATTCCACACATTAAAAATGTGGTGAAGACGGGTTTTTATCTCGTCAAAAATATTGCCAGGGTCCTCCCATTCCTCTGCAGTTCTTCAGTCTTTGTTCAGTTTTTTTTCTCCAAATATTATATTGAAGGAGGAACTGGGGAAGGGAGGGGTTCATTCTGTCTAAATGTCCTTTTCTCCTTTTGTGTATTTGCTTTTTAACACACTGTTTTTTTAAATGAAAGGCGCAATACAAATAAAGTTTGAGTTTGATTTTTTTTTAATGACGTTTCCATGACAGATTTTTCTACTTTTTTTCTTAGTTGCCATTTCTGTCCATCAAACTGCTGAAGAACTTCTTCTCCTAAAGTGGGAAGAAGAATTCTGTTTGCATTTTCCTGAAAGTCTAAGCTGAGAGACGAATGATAAACATCCAAGCTGCTGCTATGCAGAGGAGGAATAGACAATACATGAATCATCTGTTCTGCTCTCAGGTCTTTTCTGTCTTTAAGACTCTTTTGAATTTCTTTGAAAGGAACTCTGATAAACTCGTCTTTCTTGTTGCTTTGTGACTTCAAATTGGTGTTCAAAAATTAAATAAAGATTTAATGTATTTGTTCTTACCTGTACTTGTTGCTAACATTGTGTACTGTAAGTGTATTTGTGAACTGCAGTTCACAAATACACTTACACTAAATACACTAAACATTTTTTCACAAACTTTAGATCAGGGGTCTTAAACTGGCGGCCCGCGGGCTATCTGTGGCCCCCAAGTCGATATTTTGCAGCCCCTCCTTAATATGAAAATAGAGTGTCCTTAGCATCAGTTGCTAGCATTGTTAGCTCCTAGCTTCACAGGACAAGCAGAAAATATCGTTTCAGCTGTTTTGTTTTTTAAGCAGCTGAATCTTAATAAATGAAAGCATCAAAAACTTCACCTGAAATAAAGTGTTGACATCCGGCGTTAATAAATTCAAGGCATGTCAAAAGAATCGATGTGAAAACATCCGATTAAGCTCCTGTTGTCTTTTGTCTCTCCAGGCCCAAAGAAAGGAGGTGTTTCTCCAGGAGCGCTACGGACACTACAGCATAACCGACCCCTTCCTCGCTCTCCAGAGGGACTTTGAGTGCAGGGTCCCCGGAGGCGAAAACGAGCGACGGTCCCTGGGGTCCAGTCCCATCTCCGTACTGGAGGCTGTCATGGGCCACTGCAGGAAAATGCAGGAGCGGATGTCGGCCCAGCTCGCCGCTGCTGAGAGCCGCCAGAAGAAGGTGAGACACCAAACTTCAACGCTTGTGGTACCTCCATCGATAAAGGGGTCGTGTGTATCTGAAGGTGTTGCTTTCGCTTTTTACGATCCCAATTTTCATTGATTGAGCTGTAACCCTTGAAGGGTGAGGCGTCATCAAAAGAAAATGGTTTAAAATTAAGTCAATTCATTTGTCATTTTTGGTGATATGGACGCATTTTTGGTGATATGGACGCCGCCATGTTGGAACCAGGTGTGATTAATTAGCAGTGATTGTTTCCAAGTTGGTCTGAGTCATCGTTTCTATGGCAACCAGTCTGGACAATCAGGAGTGAGCCTGTTGGAAGTCTTCACCGTGAAGCCGTTTCTCCATTCTGTGGTGTTTTTATTCAGTTCTGGTGGCTCATCATGTACACTCTTCTGGCTTTCATTTACTGTAACTCCGTCTTACATTAAATGTGTCAAAGCTTCCAGATCCTTCATTGGAAGACAATTCATCTCATCACAAAGACTCTATAGCCATGACTGATCCTCAGTTTTAATAATAATCCTAAAATTGGACGTTAAATCAAGATGAGCATCATGTCATTGCAGGAATATATGATTGATAGCTGTTGGCTGTAATCTAAAGGTAGATACGGCATACACCTGTAGAAGAGAAGGTTAATGGTTTGGTCACACTGCTGTGTTGTATGATGTTGTGTGTCAGCTGTGTTTGTGTTGATCGTGTGTCGGTGTGGATTTGTCTCAGATCTCTGTAGGATTACGGGAGCCCTGATTATCTGGGTATCCAGATGTTGGCTGAGACTCTGCCCTATTTTCCTCTCAAGCTGTTTCTCTTCCTCCTCTGGAATGGAAGGGTTTCATGTATGTTTGGATTTGACCGTCCATGAGCTCTGTAGCAATGAAACTTGAATTACAACAGACCGCTGTAAAGACCCGCTCTAATGGAAATGGTGTTTTGAATGTGTTCTTGCAGCTTTTTTCAGGACATGTATGAAGAAAATGAAGATTAAAATAGTATTTCTGAGTATTTCTCTATTTAAATCGTGGTGAATCAGGGGAAGATAAAAAAAATCATGAATGGATTCAATGGATTCAATGGAGTCCGTAGGCCACAGTCTTCCTGCTCTGCTCAATTCCGATGTATCCAGTAAGGCTGCCACAATTACTCAACTAATCGATGACTAATCAACTATTAAAATAGTCGACGACTAATTTAATCGTCGATTAGTCGTTATTTTGTATTATATTGAGTCGGAATTCAGCCTACAGCCCCAAAAAAATATACAGTTTTTTCTATATTTGAGACAGGGAGACCAAAACTTGATCTTTAGTAAAAAATAGTTCCTAGTTTCTGATGCCGACCTCATTAGAGAGAATAAAAATATACTTTCCATCAAACTCGTTTTGACAGGTGACCTTTGACCCTGTGTACCCTTTATTAATATACCCTTGCATTGTTACGTCATCTTGAGGGGCGGGGCACCTGTCAGAATGAGTTTTTGATTTGAAGTATATTCCTTATCTCTCTCTCATTTGATTTAATCTTGTTTTAATACCAGAAACTAATAAAGAACAGAAGCTGCATTATTCATTAAAAGTTTCATTAACTATCATCTTAATTGTCTTTATTTTTAGTTATTTTAAAGCCAATGATGGTGAAGATGTGTGCTTTACATCCAGTTTACAATTGACCCGATTAGTCGATTAATCGGAAAAAATAATCATTGATTAGTCGAGTATTGAAATAATCGTTTGCAGCAGCTCTAGTCTCTACTTACAGACAAATAGATCACTGAACGTCTTTGTTTTCCTGGTCTGAGCTGAAGATGTTGCTCACTGTTTGTTGTTGCGCTTGTAATGTTAGGTAGACTGTAAGCTAGTGCAAACAAAGGGATCATGGGAAATCAGTGCAGGCTTACCTCGGGCTCCGATGCGGATGCGGACTAGCTACAGCCGATGGCCACAGACTGCAGATCTCGCGAGATTGCAAACTCACGTTGCATCACATGATGACACATAATCGATACAGGAATCAGTGCATTCATTTACAAAGGTGGAAATCATTTTCTTAATCTGTTTGAGACTCTACATATTCCATAAACTCATCATCAACTCCAACAGCCTGTGAAAGCTCAACCCAGGCTTGGTCCTTTTTACTATTATCCTTATGAAAATGTTGGGGTGTCAAAAAGAACAGAGTAGTTCTGGATCTCTACCATCAGCTTCTCGTCGTCCATGGTTAAACTTACCAAATACTCCAGAAAATCTATTTTATCTAGTTTCTCCCACTTCCCTCCTGAGAGACCCTTTCAATGGAAAAGAAGTCATTTTAAGAACAAACTTCTGGACAGCTCAAAAGCTGTTGGATTACCGTTATATTTTTAGTTTACCGGATGTATATTTGGAGATGAACCATTGAAACTCACAACTTTTAATGTGAATGTCTTGTATAGAGCTTGCGACCCAGCCAGGTTATTCTCTATGATAAATACAATCATTTTCCAATTAAATTTTTCATCTGCTTCACAAATCTGAATAAAGAAAAACTCCATTTTAAGCTTCATTTAGTTTCCCTCTGTCCTCCATCATCAGAAGAATGTCATTAGAACATGTTAAGATGTGATGTTAACATGTTGTGATGGGGGAGACGGTGGAAAGGAAGACCAGGTAACCTTGTTTTCAGTGAATCTTCCCAAAGCACCATGGGAAAGTGTTGGCTCACTGTGTCAACACTTTCACAGTCTCTCTAAATTTGCACCAAGGGGAACAGAAATCCTCACCCAATTAGGAGCGAGTAGTGGCAGCTTCTTTAGAGTAACACTGCTGTTCCCTCGCCGCGCCGCACCGCCTCTGATTCAACCTCACACTCTTCCTCACATCAGCTGATGATGATGATGTCAACCCCTTTAAGTTTGGAGGGCGGGAGGTGAAAGATTGGTGCGGTTTGGGGCGTCGTCTGTTTTGTCCGTCAAAGCGGCAGTCTTCTCAATTGGGTGAAGAGCCGCGGTTAAGCCCCATTACCCTCTGTTTAACCGGCTCCCAGCTAAAAATAGTTGATGCCCCAAATATAGGAGCAGGAGATGTGACGAGTCATGGAAATTGTAGCGTATGCAGAGACACCGTCTCCCTGAGCTCATGAGCCGGACTCTGTCCCGCGACCCATTATTTCACAAAGCCATGCCTGTTATCAACACGTGTCACTGTGTACAGAAAGGCTGTACACTGTTCTGAACGCAAATCACTGGAACATTTGCCGATTATTTCAATATTACAGCATTCAAAGTAACATTCAATTCCCAGCATTATATGGAAATAATCCAAACCAATTATAGCTTTTAATTTAATCTTTGTCTCTCCTAGTATTTAAGGCATGTGGCACTAAAGGTTTAGATTGAAATAATTTGCATTATCTTAAATACCAGATATTTTGGAATATAAGTGGTGGTTTTTTTTTGCATAGGTTGGCCGAGGATGTGACTTAATCTCAGGCGTGACTCATATGTGATTTTTTTTTTAAATAAATAGCAGCAACCACTAGAGGGCACTGTAGATGTGTGTATCCGTGTTTACTACTGACAGCAACGCAGAAGAAGAAGAAGAAGAAGAAGAAGAAGAAGAAGAAGTGGAGCACTGGGCTCGCCTGGATTGTTCCAAAGCAACACAGGAAGAATTCAACAGATTTAGGGATTGTGAGTGAGTTTATTAGACTTCCTGGTGTGTAGGCTTTGTTTATTTCTTCTGACTAGTTACATTTTAGTTAGGCAGCCCTTAGCAGCTGACTCAGACGCTCAACATGTCCGGGTCAGCAGTCTCCAGGACTTACTTTATGTTTGGCCGAGGTTCCAATTCCCTTCTGGTTTTTTATTTTGCTCTTTCATTTCATGACACAGCATTTCCTTTATTTCATAAACCGTTCCTTTTATTCTTATTGGTGTCCAGTTTTTATTGTCTCGTTTTATATTTTCCCCCCTGACTCGGGGCAGGTTCGTCCATTGAGGACATAACAGTCCTGTATTCTGTTCAATTTCTCTCAAAAGTTTAACTTCTGGATGATTTTTCCTTTTTACTATGCATTTTTGGCTGCTTCAACTGATACTCAGAAAAATACAGTAATACAAGAATAAACAAGAATAAAACAAAGATTGGACTGTAGGTAAATGAGTGCAACCTTAACCACTTTGTCCCCCTGATCACAGGTTTATAACTTTTGTGTATCAAGGTATGAAATGTCAGTCTATATTATTGATGCTTGTCTATTCAGCAGTTGTTTGACCGTAGTGGTTTGTGTCGGTTATGTTCTGGGTTTGGTCATGTTCTGTTTTGATTTGCCTCTCAGTCACATCAGTTTCAGGCTTGTCATGATTCTCAGCTGTCTTGACACAATGACCTGACCACCTTGGGCCCATTTTTGCTGCAGTGGCAGGGTTTTCTGCAGGGTTTTCTGCCACTGCAGTCCACGTCAACTCACGCCTGATCAGATGGGATTTCCTGCAGCCATGTTCAAGTCACGTCATGCCGTATCCACCGAATCTGTTCCTGAGGGGGATGGTCGGGACCATCCTTCCTGTTCCTGTGGTGGGTCACTGGGACCTGAGAATGGTCACCGCTCATCCCCCTTGGCTGTGTTTCTTGTTCTGGAGTAGCGTTGCCGGCACTGCTCCCCTTCATGTTTCCTGTACCTGGGGAGTGTCGCCAGGACTGCTCCCCTCCACGCCTTGCTCCCGAGGAGGGGTTCTGATACACCTCATATCCATCTGGCTGCAGTACCTCTGTTCTCTGAACTTATTTTTGTTTTGTTTCTCCATGTCCCCTCCTGCCAAGTGTTTTGTTTTTGGGCGTCTGGGATCTGCCCTTTTGTGGAGGGGTACTATGAAGATTGTAGCCTTTGGTTTGGTTTTTGTCAGATATGTTATGGGTTTTGGTCATGTTCTGTTTTGAATTGTCCCTGAGTCACATCAGTTTCAGGTTTGTCATGATTCTCAGCTGTCCTGACACTTTCACAGTTTTACACTTGTATATAAGCTAACAAATGCATAAAAGACAGTGATAACATTCCTTTAATACAGAAAAACTGTATAAACAATGTGTAATTACTGGTGTTCAGTATTTTTCATCCCCTACTGTCTAAATTTCAGCTAAAGATTTGGCTTTTGTGTATTTTCTGAGCACTGTGTTCACACACTCTGCTGTTCTGTGTGTTTGTAGCTGGAGATGGAGAAGCTGCAGCTTCAGAGTCTGGAGCAGGAGCACCGCAAGCTGACAGCACAGCTGAAGGACGAGCGGGAGAAGAACAAGAACATAGTCATGATGTTGGTGCGCGAGTGCAAGCAGCTCGCCACGCGAGTGGTGGAGGAGTCACAGCGCTTCGATGAGCTCCAGGCTCGCCTGGACGAGGAGAGCCGCTCCTCGGGCAAACTCCAGGAGGAGCTGAACGACGAGCGCCAGAAGAGCCAACAGATGGAGGCGAAAATGGAAAAGCAGCTGTCCGAGTTCGACACGGAGCGCGAGCAGTTGCGCGCGAGGCTGGGTCGGGAGGAGGTGGAGAGCCAGAGCCTCCGGCAGCAGGTGGAGCAGCTCAGAACTGAACGGGGCGACGGAAAGGAGGCCGGTCCAGCCCCGACTGAGGCGGAACCTGCTGCCACGCCACCCCAACCGAAAGTTCTGACATCTGTTTCTGTAGCCACAGAGCCCATCAGTTCCCAAACAGCATCTTGCCAAACAGACCAGCCCCCCACTGAGGTGGAGGGTCCTAAAAAGACCCCACTGGCTATTCCGGTCAAGCCAACACCCGCAAACTATGTTGGGCTGAGCTTGCCAAAGACGTCTGGCCGGGGAATCGTCCACAGTAGCTCGGGAGGACAGGCCCAGACGGAGAACGGCACCGAGGGACAAGGCTCCCACGGTTTACCCTCTGGGGTCAGCCCTCGTGTTCAGGCGGCCCGGTACAAGTTCCAGGATCAGGATCAAAACGGTACCTCATCCCAGAGTCCCCCCGCTCGAGACCTCTCGCCCACCAACCGGGACAACTTTGCCGCGAGGCAGCAAGCGCGTCACACCGTCACGCAGGTCCTGTCCCGCTTCACAAGCCCCCCAGCAGGAGGGGCTGTTCCACTGCGCCCGGGGCTGCCCCACTCAGCTTCGGAGGGAGGGCCTTTTCCTGGGCGCCTGAACCACCCGATTGGTCTGAAGTCGCCCACAGTCACCAGGATCGACAGAGGAAACCCTCCCCCTATACCTCCCAAAAAGCCAGGGCTTAGCCAGACCCCCTCTCCTCCTCACCCACCCATCAAGGTGGTGGGGGACAGCGGCCGGTCCCCCGGGGCCGTGCTGAAACCAGCCACGCCCCAGCTGCCGCCCAAACCTGCCCTGGACCTGGTACCAGCCCTGACAGCTTCTCAGGTGGGTGCCTGCCCCGCTGCCCGCCCCGATCGGGGCCCGCCGCAGCCATCGGCAGCATGTGCACAGTGTCCGCCAGTCATCAGTCCTGCCACCGTAGCTAGTCGCCCCCTGTCCATAAACCCTCCCCCCACCTCCTCCTCCATTCGTGCTCCATCCTCCCATAGTCCTTGTTCCTCAGCAGGCAGCCTCCTGGCAACAGCATCAGGTAATTGGGCTTCCTCCTGCTCTCTGCGTCTGGTCCTTGACTTCTCCGCTCTTCTTTGGCTTTTCTTTTTGAGATAAGCCTAGCTTACAACAACAACAGGGTTTTACACAGAAAAAGACAGCAGGTCAAATAATTCTCCATCACTGACTCTATTCTTCCACTGTCCTGAGATCTGATGTGGCTCCCTGCATTCTGTCACTCCTCCATCTTTATTTTCCATGTTGTCAGATCAGACTCTTTCTACTGACAACATGTCGCTAACATCTAGGAGAGTTTTAGGGTCAGCTGAACGTCCAGATACACGTCCAGTATTGCTTCTGCGGTCTTCCCGCTCGTATCCGCTGTCCTTTCTGAAGCTGATGCCAGAGGTTGCTCTCTCACTTCCTTCCCTTTTCCATCCCATGCAGCATGTCGTGAGTTCCCTTCCATTTCCTGCACTCCTGCCCGTGTCATCTTCCATTATCTATTAACCATTTGTTCTTGGTGACTCTTTAAAGTCCTTTATATTGTCTCGTTGATGTGGAATTATTGTATTTTTTTCTGTTAATTTCTCAATTGAACTTTGACCTTCTAAAGATGATTCCAGTTCATTTAGTTCATCCAGCAGGGATTAAAAAAAAATAAAAATAAAAAGGTAGCTAATGTTACAGAAGCTAAACTTCTAGAATTCTGATAATCATTGTTTCTTATTAAACACTTTTAATTTAAAAGAAAGGATTTTTTTAAAGCATTTTGCCAAGCATAATAATCTAATATACCAATGTAATACACATTTGTTCAAGTGAAACCATAAAAAAATAATTCAAAACAGTCAAATTTCTCTTTTAACAAACTTCAAATGTACAATATTTAACTCGAGTTTACTACGGTGATCTCCAGGTTCCAAAAAGTTTAAGTCCCATTATCTGTCACACAACTGGTTGTCTGAAATTTGCCCTCCACATTTGACCCCTCACTGGGGGGAGTGGTGAGCTGCAGACACAACTGCCCCCCATCCAACCCCTCAATACTGAGTGTCAAACAGAAACATTGGGTCACTTTTTTAGAGTCTAAGGTATGACTCGAGCATGGACTTGACCGTCAGTATTCTTTTTTCTTGTTAAACTCTCATTTGAAACCACTGACTATACCTGCAGCCTTCTCTTTGGGTGAACTCATAGTGATGTAAGTGAGCTGAGTGGGAGTTAGGTATTTTATTTTGAAAATTTGAAAGAGCATTGTGTCAACTTCCTACCAGCTGGATGATCTCTATGCTCATGAAATAAGTTGAGCTGCAGCTACTAAGATCGAAGAAGATGGCGGCTTGTGAAAGGTTTTTCGGGTGAGACTTCTCCAGTTGTGGTGGGTGGGCTGATGCAGATACAGCATGCCTCTCTACACGGAACACATCTCCACGGCTGCTGAACGGATCCGTCTCAGTTCAGCTGATCAACCATGGAACACGAGAGGTTTTCAAAACAACGATGATGAACAGGTTAGCAAGAAGGAGATGGTTTATTCTAATGCTGATGGTGGTAAATTGAACAGTAGCAGGGATTAGACAGCTCCTCTCCTTCAGAAGAACATGGTGAGAGATTATTGAGAGTAACCATAGATGGACTGAAGAAGAGGAATCCATTCTTTCTGAATCGAACATCTCAGTAAGGAGAGATCTTTGGTTTGTTCATAAAGAAAGATTTATTTGTGTTGTGAAAAGACGTGCAGAGTCCGTAGTCTTTACTGCTTTGGCTCTGAGCCGATGATGGCGTGCATACATACATAGAAAATACCTTACTTCTTGATCTTCCTGACAACGCGGACGTCGCCATGTTGGAGCCAGACGCTAGTGATCGGTCCGAGTCGATCTGAGTCAATGTTTCCATGGCAACTGCTGTAGCTAAGCAAGAGTCCACACCCCTGCCACTGAAAGAAGAAGCTGTCAATCATTCAAGGTGTTGCTTTTATGGAGGCATCTGATTGGTCAGTTTATAACTTGAATAACTTGTGATAAAGAAAAAAAATCATTAAAAAACAAGATTATCAAGAAGATGTTAAAAATGTATCAGATCAAGTGTTTATTCTGACAAATAAAATGACAAGCAGGTTAGAAGGGATCACTCTGTCCAGTTCTCTTATCCAGTCAATACTCAGACCATAGATGAATAAACCCCAGAGCCAAGATACTGATGGGAAAACTGTCTTAGAGTGTGGACACATAAACATTCTTACACTAAAAGTGAAAATATGATTGTGATTGAGAAGAAAAGACAAGGATTTAGCGACTGGTTTGTGAGAAGACTTCATTCAGTGAAGGGCATAAGAGCTCAGCTTACCTGGGAGTAAGGTAGAGGGAGCTTCCTTATTGAAATTACACCAAATCTTCACATGGATGAGACTCATGGAATCTGTGGCTGATGGTAGAGTGACTCTAGAAGGAAAAAGCGGGAAGACTTTACAGCTTACTCCATCTTTGATCCATCCAGAGGAGACGAGTTTGTAATCTTCTCAGATTTGAACTGTCATGGGGAAGTCTGGGGAAGAAATCCCCAAAAGGAAATCCAGAAATTAAATCCAACAATAAGGGAGAACGTCAGGTAGAAACATGTGCTGGAAGCTGAGATGATGAGATAAATGACTTTATTTCCCAGTTGTGTGAATGTTTAGGTACTATTGGGAGATGATGTATTGGGTTACATCTCTTACATCTAAATATGTGCAGAAATATCAAACTAAAGGTTCTTCTTTTGTCTTACTGACAGTACTGGTCACAAAGTTTTTATAATTTAATAAAATCTAATATGATGTAAATGCATGGAGGTATCGTCTGTTACTAGAGTTCTTCAAATGAAGACGTTTCATCAACAAATATGTGAACCCTGATGAAACATCGAAGAGATTCTATAGTTTTGCAGATGTTCGTTCTTAGATCGTAGCTACAAGATAGCCTAAAAATGTTTCCTGTCTGTTCTTGTTTCAGCTTTTCAGTTGGGTTAAACTATAGCTAAAGAAAGAAGCTAAGTTTAGAAGATCTAAAAATGATCCAAATATACCTTATGTATAGCTAATGTTGGTCTAAAACCATGAAAATATTCTATAACAAGTCCACACTGGCTGGCTTAGAATTGTTTGACAAATTCTACTAATTTCAAATAGAAATTTAAATGTCATTATTTTATAAATGTTGTCAGATAAAATAACTTATTAAATGTGTCTTATAATTGCACTGATATTGTTTAATTCCTTTGGGACAGTAAAGGACAAAGAGATGTGGAGGATACCACTCTAGAACCTAACTGAGATACTTTGATCCAATCCTGTCTTTAAACTTTCTTTTCATGGTTTTGTAAATTAAATGTTGTTTAAAGTAACTGGGTAATATATAATACATATATAGTTTGTATATTGTTTTTTTCTTTTTTTTTCTTCCCAGTTTGGCTGGAGTTCATGTACTTTGTCCTCCTGACAAATACTATGATCAGCTTCCCAGCTAACCTTGTCCCACTTGCATATAAGGCTGCCGCAAATGATTATTTTAGTAGTCAATTGATCACAGATTATTTTTTCAGATTTGTCGACTAATCGAGTCATGCGCAAAGTGGATGCAAAGTACACACCTTAACCATCATTAGCTTTAAACTAGATACAGAGCAGGACCTGAAAAAATGCTAGTGTGAATGCTGTAAGCTGAATTTGGCCGCTGAAGATGCTAGTGACGATAGCTGTCGATGCTGAAATTGATAACTAAAAACACTGAAGCTGAAAGCTGAAATTGCTGAAGCTAATAGGTGAACACATTGAAGGTGATAGGCAGCTAAAATATTAGCTGGATGCCAAATTAGCCTAATTATTATAAAAAAAAAAAAAAAAAAAAGTTAGCTAAAACAGCTAGCATGCAGCTAAAATAGCATGAATTAGCCAAAATAGTTAGCATATAGCGGAAATATTAGCTAAACTCCAAATTAGCCTAAAAAATGGATAAAATCCTAAATTAGGCAAAACAGCTAGCATGCAGCTAAAATAGCATGAATTAGCCAAAATAGTTAGCATGTAGCTGAAATATTAGCTAAACTCCAAAACAGCGTAAAACCTTAATAAATACCAAAACAGTTCAAAAAGCTAGCAGAATACCACTATCACTTTCAATGTTACTACAGTCTGACTCCATTTAATAAAGTAAAGACTAATTATTATTATTTTAATAGTTGATTAGTCGTCTAATCATGGCAGCCTTACTTGCATGAGTGGAACAAGGAAAACTGCTGTGTCTCCTTTTGCTCTTAACGAACGTTCTTACCAATGCTTGGCTGAGCGTAGAGCCACATCCTCTCACTGCTAGCCTTTCACCTCCGAGTTTAACCTTTGCCGCTGCTGCTCCTCCTTCCCCCTGCAGGCTGGTGGCCCTCCGTAGTCCCCTCTCTTAGTGGCAGTGGGCCTGCTGCCCTGGACAGCGGGCTTTCTCTGCTTCTCCAAGCTGCTTCCCAGGGAAATGTCACTTTATTGTCAATGCTGCTTAACCAACCAGACTCGACCACCAACATCTCCACCACCAACACCTCATCCACCATCATCACCTCTAGCGCTGGCATGGACAACAAGCCAAATCATCTCCCCCCTGAAGACCACCTCAACATGAACCAAAACTCTGCTTTGTGTGTTGCTGCCTGTAATGGACACAAGGGTAAGTTACCTTTAAGTTACCTTAGAGCAGGGGTGGGCAAACTACGGCCCAGGGGCCACATACGGCCCTTTAAGCTACTTAATCTGGCCCTCCAAATTAAAATACATTGAATCAAAAATCCTAATTATTGTCTTATTTTCATTGTATTTCTGGTTTCTTCTCATGAATGATGTTGTTTCTCTGGCGTTCGTGTGTCTTTTTTTCTGAGTCAGAAGATGATTTCTTTGAGTTCGCATTTTCCTCTGACGAACATTACCCCAAAAAGAGAACAAAAATCAAAATTTAGAAATTAAAATTCCCCAATTTTCTGTATTTAAATGAATATATGTGAATTTTAATCCAAATTAAAGCATGTTTTTCTCTAAATTCCATATTATCTTTTTAGTTTATGAGGTTCATTACCAAATCACTCCTTCCATCTGCTCCTTGTACGGCCCTTATGCCAAATTTTAGAACCCTTTCTGGCCCACAAATCAAAAAGTTTGCCCACCCCTGCCTTAGAGGGTAACAGTTACCTTTAAAGTCCATCTCCGATTATTTTAAAACATTCCCAGAGATCTTTTAATTATGATGATGGAGTTTTTAGCCAGAATCAGGAAACCTGTCGTTTTCTAGCTACAGGATTTCACACCAAATTTGCGTGGCCCGCCCCTCTTTTGCCGCGCAGGGAGGAGCTACCAGCTAATGTTTTAGGGTGATTGCTGTAAGGAACGCGCTAAGGAGGGCAGCTGAGTATAGGAACAACAGACGGTAATAGACTCACGTTCAGAAGAATCATCGTAAGCACTATTTTCTACATCACATCACACATTTGCTCTTTTTCCAACAACATTGTTCATCTGCTCCTAATTTACAACAATTTAAATAGAAAAATACTCAGAAATGAAATAGTAATCCTTATTTTATATAAACACCACCCTCACCCGCGTGGGTCTGTAAGAAAAATCCCATTTGGTGTGTGAGTGCTTCAGTCAGAGACACCCAGAGAGATGCTTTTACCCGGACTCATGTTTTATTCATGAAAGTCTAAAAACTGCAGCTTATCCTTGAATGCTTTTGCTAGTGTATGCCTCTGTGGCTTTAGGTTCTAGCTGAGGCAGAGTGAACATTTATTAAAAGACAAACACTCAATCACAGTACCTCAGTTAGCTTAATAAACCAGAGAAACTGTGATTTATGTGACCCAACAGGAGAAAGGCTCATCTGAGCATGGATGAGAACAGGAAATCATCTGGTTCATAGTTACACATTTATTAATACAGTCGATAGGTTTGGGCGCTCCAATAAGAGTCATGAACAAATGGTATTCAAAACATGAATGAAGCGCACCTGAGCAGCGGGGAACCGGGACTAACGAACGGAGCTTTTTAATGAATAATTAGACCAATTCTATTGAGAAATGATCCCATTTCCTCTTGTTTTTGGTTACCACGGCTCACTTTTGGCCCACCGAAGCCTCAGAGCTGGTTTCAGGCAGATGTTCCTTTTCTCACAGCTGACATTTTCCTTACAAATCCGTGAGTCACTTTCAATCTGCAGCAAGCGAGTGCACGGATGAAAATGGAGGCGGGAAGAAAAGAAAGGAGTTTTAGGAAACTGTCTGCACCGCTCGCCGCTTGTTAAACTGTAAAATGTAGGTGTTATGTTCCAATCTAAATCAGATAGCAGTTTATGATTATTTATAGACGTGGTTTGTTTGGTTGCATTGCTGACATTATCCTCATCCGCTCAGTTTGACTCTAATCTGTCTGCTTTGGTCCTTTTTCAGAGTGCGTGAAGCTGCTGCTGTCTTCAGGATTTTCTGCTGATATTTCACATGAAAATGGATTTACACCCTTACACTTTGCTGCTGCCAATGGACACACATGGTGAGCTGATGACTAGTTCACTTTGAGCTTTTAAGCTTACGATACGTTTTTAGGCTTTTTCTTTTTCTGCTGTCTTTAAATGATGGCATCACTTTTTAAATTTTATTGTTTGCAGGAAATATGAGCATAAACTCCTCCAACAAAAAGGTAGAAACGAGGTTCAGAACAAGGAAAGTTGGTAGATAAAATCCCTGCTCAAAACTGCTCTCGGGTAAATGTGGGCGGGGCACACCGGTTGCTCGCATGAAGTAAGAAGGTAGACGGCTCAGTGAACCCGAAGAGCACAAATGTTCCTCATCTGGAGCCTGACTGGTAGAAATGAGGACATTTACCAGTGTAGTTTTGCAGGTATCCTTGGTATCACGCATACACCCTGTGGGTTCACGTTCAGAAGGTGTCAGATTGCCCACATTGGGTTAATGGGGGGACTCAGTGCAGTTAGCTCGCTAGGCTAGCTAGCCGCTCTGTGGACAGCGTAGTGTGCTAGTGAGCTCCACTGTATCAAATTAGCGAGCTCCTCTGTAGCATGCTAGCACGTTCCACTGTAGCATCCTTGCGAGCTCCTCTGTAGCGAGCTAGCACGCTCCGCTCTATTGAGCTAACAAGCTTTGTTGTATTGGATTAGCGAGCTCCGCTGTAGCATATTAGCAAGTTTCTTTGTAGCAAGCTACTGAGCTGCACTGGAGCGAGCTAGCAAGCTGCATTGTAGCAAACTACCCACTGAGCGCCCACTTGAGCCAATGTGGGCAAACAGAGGTGGAGGAACCACAGAAACTATGGACAAAATCAGTTGGGGCCCCATTATCTGCCCACTTTTAAACTATATGGGCCCCGTTTGGCCCTGCTGGCCCGGATGGTGCAAAGACCATCCGTCTTTATTTCCGATTACGACAGATGGAAGAGTTTAAGTAGACCTGGTTGAGGGAGCTCATTAATGTTGCAGGCACTACTGCCAAAACATGGGCAAGCAGGTGAGTTTATATTTTACTGACCGATTCTGAACGTCTTTATTAACGTCATGAACAAAACGTCACTGCTGTTTTGTTGCGGTGACGGGAGACGGTTACTGAGGAGATGATGGCTCTGAAGGTGCAGAGATAAGTGTTCATGACAGACAGATTGTCAGGAAAACAGTGTGAGGAGCAATGTGTATCATGTTTAAAATGATTGTAAGAACCTGAATTCATCTGATCACATGTCAGTGAGTTGCTGTGCCTCATCTTTGCTCCTCTTCTGTGTTTACATCCCATAATGCCCAGCTGGGGTGGCCATTTTGATCTAGTTGTTCCGCTATAATCAGTATTCAGACTGAGGAAACTCAGAGTGAACCGGAGCTCAGTCTGATGGGAAATGAACGGAGAACGGGTCAGATCGGGTCCTGGTCCACGTTCAGGGTCCACGGGTGTCAGAATGAACATTTGTTCCGGATTATCATGGAAGACAAACTCTGGTTTAGGCTAACAGAACATGTCCAGTCTGAATTCACTCTTACATGTTTATCAAATGTTCACTACAACTCGTCTCCTGCAGCATGTCTGCATGAACATCTCTACTCACTCACTCGCTGGATTCTCTAGGATCTTAAAATTGTCTCCCGTCTCTGAGGTTTTATAAAGTCTATGGTCTTAAAGTACTTTAGGAATTACATGAAGTAGACAGTCTACCACTTTAGTTTCAAATGTTGCTCAAGTGGAGTACACCAACGAATTACACAGTTTAAAGTTCATTCATTCATTCATTTTATTTATTTCATTTTCAAAGCACACATCAGGAGTTTTACAGTAATCTAGGTTTCTGAAAAAAAAAAAAAAAAGAAAATGAAAAGGGACAGAAAGAAGTAAACTTATTAACTCTGCCCCATTTAACCAAGTCAGTAAATAATTTCAGTCAACAAACAAAATTATGCAACAGATATAGCAAGTGGTAAGAAAAAACAAACACCAAAAATAATGGGGAAAAAAGTAGTAGTATTTTCGTTTTTTTTTTTTTCCCTTCCCTTATTCTTTTCCCTCTTTTCCTTTGTCTTGTTCCTTCCTTTCCCATTAAGCATTAAGCCCGTTTTTACCGTTTTTAATGACTGTTTGATTCGTATGATGTGAGCATTTGTTTTTTCACAGTTTTTTTAAAAGTAATAATTGAATTAGATTCTTTTATAGATTTTTCTAAGGTATTCCATAATCTAATACCCTGCAAAGTTGCATTACCTGCAATAATACTAGTGGGAATGCTTTTAAATGAAGATGCTGAAGCTGTTTGCCAAAGACACTGAAGCAATTTTCTTCAATTGCTGAAAGGATTCAAAAGCTATTTGCTAAATTCTGCATTTGCTTAAAGACTATAAATTGCTTTGAATAAGATCGTTGAAGTTGGCATAAGTTACCCAAAAGATCGTTGTAAGTTCGCTTTAAAATTCACAATAAATGACAATTTTGCAAAAGCAAAGGCTAGTATGTTGCTTAAATATGAGCTAAACTCCAAATTAGACAAAAAGCTAGCACATCGCGGAAACATTAGGTAAACTCCAACATAGTCTAAAAAAACTTTGGTATAGGACAAAATAACCAAAAAAGCTAGCATTTTGCTAAAATACTAGCTAGACTCCAAAATAGCCTAAAAATACTCAGAAAGAGCCAAATTAGCCAAAAACATTAGCCTGTTGCTAAAATATTAGCTAAACTCCAAGCTAGTCTATAAAACATTAGTAAATTCCTAATTACCCAAAATGAGCTAGCATAATGCTACTATAACAGCTGAACATCAAATTATTTAAAATTAATCTAAAAGAGGAAATAAATATATATAAATATACATAAATATATATAAAGTCTTGTTTAAAATCTACTTATAGATACAGATACAAACTGAATTCATTTAGAACACATGTAATGAAGTAGATCTGTTATGGATTTACAGCAGACAGTGAATTACAAACATAGATGTGTCACCGGAAGCATTAGAGGTCCACTGGAATTCTGGGAAGTCTGTACTTGTGAGAGAGAAAAACTAGAGTGCCGTCCGTCGCCATGGTAACGTGTTCGGAGTCCAGATCTGCTGAGGGGACCTGGTGCTAGAAAAGATGGTGGCAGAAAATGATTAGCCGGAAGGAAGTCCAAATCCAGAACACCATCACTGCCATCCCAGACACTATGATAGTAGAGTAAAATATAGAAAGTTACAGTCTTAATAAAGGTTTTAAAAATTGACATTCTGATAGCTTTTTGGACTATTTTGGCATTACTATTTGCTTTTTTTAACTTTTACTTTGAAGTTTAGTTAATATTTTAGCTACATGCTAGTTGTTTTAGATAATTTAGGCTTTTTTCAATTTAAAGCTATTTTGAAGTTTAGCTATTTTAATGAGCTAAATGCTAGCTGTTTTGGCTAGCATTTTTTTTATTTTAGTTTAGGCTAATTTGACATTTAGCTAATATTTTAGCTAGCTATCAGCTTCAGCTTTTCCAACTATCAACCTCAGCATCTTCATCTATCAGCACTAGCATCTTCAGAGGCCAAATACAGCTTACAGCATTCACACTAGCATTATCACAGGTAATGCTATGTATTTAGCTCATAATTATGTTAAAAGTTACAGTTTTAAAATGTAGTTTAGGATGTTCAATAAATGTTCGGCCCGTGACCTCAGGTGGGTTTTGGATTTTGACCTGTTGTGTGATTGAGTTTGACACCTCTGATCTACACCATCATTTTTATTCTGATCAATTTAACAAATTACATTTTAAATATAAATAATATCTGAACTGAGATGTTTCAAAGTTGAACACAGAGATTCATCTTGAATTGTTCAGTCAGGTCATCTGTCTCTGCCAGAGCTGACGTGTTGCTTAGACTTAGATTTATGTTAAATGAAACCTTTTATTTACAATTAACAGTGACTCTTCCCACTATAGCATGATGTATTCAACCACAAGATGCTCCTCTCTGCGTTAACTGGAGGAAGTAACCAAGAGTTGTGAGCGGAGAGCTTTAGTGATCCTGTGGTCTGCCTCCTCCCTGCAGCTGTGTGGAGGAGCTGCTGGCTGCAGGAGCTGCTGTGGACGCCGCGGCCGCAGACGGACAGACCTCCCTCTACCTGGCCTGTGAGGCAGGATGGCTGGACTGCACCCGGGCCTTGCTGGACGCCGGAGCCGATCGCTCATTGGCGACCGCGGTAAGACACACGTGCTAAATATGATCCATCTGTACAATCGACGCATTTTCAATTCCAAGTCGGTTCTGATCCAAACATCAATGTGTGACGAGCTGGGAATGAAGATATGTTGACGCAGTTAAAGACATGTCACTTCCTGTGTTCATCACTTTCTCTCCTCTCTTTTTTGCTAACAGTATTTAAAACTGAATGAGATTTTTTTTGGTATATATATATTTTATAAAAACTTTTATATTTTTCTTAAATGTATGAATCAAAGGCAAATATTTTTATGTTTTTTAAAAACGTTTTGGATGTCGTGGCTTTTCTTTTTCTAATGTAAATTTTGAGCATGGTATTAGTGTGAGCCCCAGGATGTTTGGGTTTCCTTGGTCTCCATGGTAACCAAAGGAGCGTTCATTTAGTCGACTGCTTTGCTCTGTATTTAGCTTGACTTCTGAAACTTGAGATCATCCAGAGATCACCCCCTCACTGGATGTGGTTTTGTGTGTGAAGGACGGCTGCACGCCGCTGCACGCCGCCGTGCACTCCGGACACGTGGAGGTGCTGCGGCTCATCCTCTGCCACAAAGGTCCCGGCGACCCTCCGGGGTCGCCCCACTTCCTGGCCCTTCCTGCGGCGCTGCTGAACCAGGCCAACAGGGACGGCTGGACCGCGGCGCACATGGCCGCCGTGCTGGGACTGAAGGTAAAAATAGAAAAACATTTACCACCGTGTCCCCCCGCCGACAGTTTCTGAGCCCCTCTGTGGACGTAATTATTCAAGCATTCCGACTCCTCGCAGCTTTTTCTCTCCAGAAAAACACAAGATTTGTCAGATTTGACACCATACAACAAGAATACAGCTGAAACCTAAACAGGAAGTGATGCACAGGAGACCGGCGGTTATCGTCAGTGACTGTATATGAGCTCTGGAAGGTGGTTCAATTTGGATCAGCTGCAAGTGATTAAAAAACCAGAATGTACATTTGAAAAAAACATTTAAATCTGAAAACAGCTTTGAACTCAGAAGTACACAATTTAAATGTGAAGAAATTATTGAAAATTGGACAAATAAAATTCAAAATAAAAAATATTTCAAAACTTTAAAAAAATACAACAAATACATTAGGGAGTATTAGGGCCACCAAAAAAAAAAGTAGCATTATGAATATTTTTTCCCGTAAATTTCCGACTTATTACTGAAATTTATGAGAAAATAACTTTTATATTAAAAATTAAACATTTACGAGAGTTTAAATATTAAGCTAAATGAATTAAATTATTTCAAGCAATCAAATAATAATCAATAATATAACTTACATTATCAATCACAAGTTGATCACTTGACTGGGAGGAAGTGAACTTCTATAATCCCACCCCGGCTCTACCATACCACATACTTTACATGAATTATCGACATCCAGGTCAGGACTTAATATCAAATATTTATACCCTACAATCATAGATTCAGGTTATTAAGATAATAAAAAGCTTAGATTACTTGTAAACTGACCCTAATACTGAAATCAGGAGTAAAAACAAGAAAAAGTGTCAATTAAAACTGTAAACTGAAAGTGAAGACGGAAATAAAAAACAAAAAAATTATATGACAAAACAGCAGCCTCCTATTAAAAATAAACATTTTTAATTTAGTAACACTTTAAAAGTTTTTTACATTCAAGTTTCAAATTTTTTATTTTCAACATTTCTTTCAAGATAAATTTTATTTTTTGAAATATTATTATGTTTATAAAATGTACTTTTGAGTTTGAAAAAATATATATATATATTTTTTTACAAATTTACAATGTTTGTTTTTCAAAACTGCAATAACTTTAAGCTGATCCTGATTGAACTCCACAGACTTGGACCGAGTAGAAATTCGTCATTTTAGTTTTGGTAATATGGACCATGCTGTCGGTAAGCAGTCGTCTGAGTCCCAGTGAGTCATTGTTTCCATGGCAACCACTCTCACCAATCAGGAGAGAGCTTGATGGAAGGCCACACCCCTACCGCTTGAAAGGGGGCTACACGAAACCTGTCAATCAAATGTTTGGACTGTTTGACGTGAGACCACATACTGTTATTGAGACAGTATATGACTTGAACTTGTAAAGAATACAAATAATGACACAAACATGTTAAAACAATATATCCTGACCAATAGAATGACTGAGTAACAGCCGTTTATTTCTCTATAGAAGTACTTTGGATTCTTGGAACCAGCAGGTACTTCCTGTTTGGAAGTCACTCTGTCCCGTTCTCATATACAGTCAGTTGTTGTTTTTGTCGTCCTGATCTGTCGTGATGTGTGCGATGCTGCGTGTTTGTGCAGGACTGTCTGGAGGTGCTGTGCAGCCATTCTGAACAAGACATAGAGAGGAAGGACACATGCGAGCGGACGATTCATCACGTGGCAACTGACGACTGCAAAGAGCTGCTGGAAAACCTGCGTGAGTGACGCGCACGCCGTTGTGTATCGAGCTGCAGTGAGACAAGAATCAGTGAGAGACCATCATAGATGATGAATGTCACATCTCTGAACCTGATGAGCAGAAGCTTTCTGCAGCTGGCAGTGACGTCTGACATCTCTCCCTGTGCAGGAAACTTGCATGTTCTCATGATGCCTGTGAGGAGCTCAGGTAGAGCAGGTTAGGATGGGTTGCTGTGTTGCTGCTTTTGGGTTTTCTTGATCAAAACAAACACTCAGCTCTAACTATCTGATTGATTTTTATGGATTAACAGCAAATCATTCTACGTCCTTCAGTGAGGCAGACCCAGACCGTCTCCTCCTCTTCCCTCCTGCAGATTCATATCGAGTTCTGGTGCTTCTCCGGAGTCCCAGAGGAGGAAGTGGCTCTGAGTGTTCTCTGGAGGAATCCAGCAGCCATGTTGTTCTCGGACGAGTGAGCGTCCATCGAGGGATGCGCTGGGACGAGCTGAATGCTGCCCTGAGTCGTGTCTTCACCTCCTACCTCCAGATCGTCTGTGGGGAGTCTCAGACGGGACAGCTGGAGCAGCACCCCCCTCTGGGACTCGGGTCCTCCAGTTTGGCTTCCGTCCTCGTTGGTGAGAAGAAGACACGATTCCCATCCCTTTCCCAGAAGGCCTGAAGTGTGTTTTCTGCACTCATATTATGAGGTGCAGTCTTAATAGGGGTCTCTATCTGTTCTTAACTCGTACACAAGACGCACCCTATTATAAGGTTAAACTTTATTCCACTATTTAGCAAACCGCTCTCATTACTTTTTACATCTTTGGCAATAATGCCGTTAGCTTTAGCCAATTAGCAAACATACGGACACAGCTATGAGTGTGTGGAGCGCACACTTCCCAAAGTTGCACAAGAACATTTAGCAGATTTTGAACTTGGTACAAACAACAGGTACACCGGATTATTTTTGAAAAAAACTTTAGTCTTTTATTGTACAGTAATTCCCACTTGTAGCGTTTCCATTGACTTGTGTTCATGTAATTTGTCATAGTTAATTCTCCTAACGGATACTTTAAAAAGCCTTGCATTTATTGAAGAAATCATTTTTGTTTGGAGGAGATGGTTTTGAGGAGAGTCAAAATGGACATATTTCACAAACCTGCAAAGAAATGACTTTTTTTAATTAAACAAGTCACAAGACCAACAACCAGACACCAAACTCAGGAGGTGTGAGTTAATGAGTAGTTATACAAGTCAGGGTGGCCATGATTAGTCGACTAATCGACAACTAATCGACTGTTAAAATAGTTGAGAACTAATTTAACCGTTGATTAGTCATTACTCTATGGAGTCAGATTGTTGTGAAGTTGACAATGAAAATGGAATTCTGCTTTTTGAACTATTTTGGCGTTTATTAAGGCTTTCAGCTAATATTTCAGCTGCATGTAAGCTAATTGGACTAATTTTTTCAATTTTTTAGGCTAATTTGGCATTTAGCTAATATTTTAGCTAGCTATCAGCACTAGCATCTTCAGCTATCAGCATTAGCATCTTCAGTGGCCAAATTCAGCTCACAGCATTCACACTAGCATTATCACAGGTAATGTTATAAATCTAGATCATAATTGTTTTAAAAAGTTTTATATTTTTAAAGATTTAGTTTCAGAGTGTTTAATAAATGTTTATCCTGTCCGTCCCGCGACCTCAGGAGTGTTTTGGATTTTGTCCCGTTGTGTGATTGAGTTTAACACTCCAGCTCTACGTAATCAGATGGAATGTAACGTCATGTTGTTACAGCTTTACTGTTTCATGCTTTACTTTTAAAAACTGTTAACATTCTGACCTAAATCTGCTGGAGTTGGTAGAAAAACAAAACAAACTACAGCAGAGCGGCTCATCTGTGCAGAAGTTCTTTAGTTCTTTTTATTTCTCGATTCTTCATTTCTGTCTGACTTATGTCTCCACCTGTCTTCCAGGTGACACTGAATGGCTACCCGGTCAGGAACTTCCTGTCTCTCCGTGGGATCTGGTCAGAAAGCCTCTCAGCCAGCAAATCAGCATCTGCCTCAAAGGTACCACCACTCCACCACAGCGCTCATCCGAGTTCCCTCCGCTGATGTCTCCGTCCCAACCACACTCATGGGTGGAACGGGCTGTCTGTGGAACCGTTACAGGACGCACAGCAGCTGAAAATGTTGTTAAAGATCACACTGGTGACAGAGACGACACTTTTGGAGGGAATCACATGTGATTGGAAATGGAGTCCGATCAGGCGGCTTCAGACTGGATGGAAAGATGTCGTCTGCCATTCAGGATCAGATATTTATTTATTTGCTTTATTATTTTGATTAGCGCCTTTTATTTAAAGGGTAACCAAACAGGACAGTTGGAGGCTGACTCACTCTCAGGTGTGGTCTGAAATCTGTGATCGACAGTGAGGTTAGCTCAAGATAAATGATCTTTTCCTGGAGGCCCGAGCGGCTGCATCATCATCCATCAGCAGACAGAGAGCTTCCTAAAGTTTGGTTTAGCGAGCGAGCAAGCCCCACCACGCTCGCCATCAGTATCGTGGCGTGAGCGTCTCGATGTCAGGGATCAGGGGCGGAGCTTCTCGGCTCAGCTCCTAAAGCCACGCCCCCTCAGAGGAGATTTTGGAACCAGAGGCTTCAGATCAACATGAAAAATGTCTTTAAAAAATTTGGGTTGAGGGATTTTGGTTAAGAACGTCACAATCATAATTAAAACACTACTTTAAAGAAATGTTCATAGTGAGACTAAATCATCAGAATGTTTTGTGTTTTTCTTTTTTATTTATTAATTTATTGATTTGCCAAAAGGGACATACAATAAAAGTTTTTCGTCTTTCTGTCCCTTTTCATTTTTTTCTTTGTTTCCATCATGTTTGAGTTTACAACTCACGGTTGGATTGCATGTTTTTACTTTTATTAAAAAAAAAAATGAAATCATCAAAAAATAAATAAATGATGGAGATCTGATCACATGATCAAAAAGATCCTAAAGCTCCAGACACCAGACTAATAATTACCCTACTGGTTTTAGGAGACACTCACTTGTGTTTTTGAAGAATTTTTCAAGAAGAATTCATCAAACTTTGTTGTAAAGGAGCTAACGCTAAAGTTTTAAAATATTTTTACCAGTTTAGAATTCACATTTTTTATTTATAGTTGTTCATTATTAAAGCAGTGCTCTGTTTAAGGGTTAAAAATTGAAAGTATTTTACAGAAGTGTGTGATCTGATTCGGAGGTTTGGGCTCTCCATCCATCAGTTTTTGTCTTCTGCAGGTCTCTCCGAGGCGTGTTTTGATGAGCTGGCTCTGGAGTCGCTCCTCTCTCTGCCTCTGCTGCAAAACTTTGTCCGCCTGGTAAGCAAACGCAAGATGATGGAGAGTAGAGAAGAGTGAGAGGAGGGAAGGCTAGACTCTTCTCTACAGCCATTAGAATGAGATCTGACTGCTCAATAGTTAGTTTGATTGTTAGTTTTGGTGAGGAATCTTCTAAATGTCTGAGATGGTTCTGTGGTCCGTGTCATGGGCGCTCTCGTTCCTCTCCAGGTGGAGCAGTACGGAAACTTAATTTTTCATGGGCTGGAGGGCAGCTGTCAGGAGTACTTTGCTGGTGTGGTGGCTCGCTGCATCCAGGTACATGTTTGAGCACTCAGCCTGTGGAAACAGGTTCATCTTAACACTATCATCCAGGTCAAGGCCTAATTCCATCATATTTTCAGATTGTTATCTTTTATTTATGAGAATTATGTTTTTTTAGACCAAATCTAAAAACTTCTGTGTTTTTTTAGAACATAGTTTTTGCAGAGCAGCAAGAGTTTTTTTTAGAAATTCCCCTCTGAGTTGTAGACGGGACTGTTGGCACAGATTAAGCCCTCCCTAACTTCCCATCATCCACATATTTACATATATTCACATATTTTAGAGGTGAAACAAACATAGTGATCAATATCGGAGCTCTCCATCCGTCCAGTTCTGATCCAGATTCCAGCTCAGACCAGGAACACAAAGACGTTCATGGATCTATGTGTCTGTGAGTGGATGAATCAGAATGGAGCAGAGCAGGGAGACAGTAGCCCACATGGGTCAAAGTCAAGGCCCAAGGGCCGGACCCGGCCCCCCAGATCATTTTATTTTATGATGTTATCTGGCGCTTATTTCTAACTCGTATAATTTTGAAAAAATATTTTTTATGGAGAGTAAAATATTAAAAGTTGTTTAAGTTGATTTATCCTGATTCATATTCCTGACTTTTTATTATTGAAAATGATATTAAAAAGTTGTGGTTTTAAAAATGGACATTCTCCTAACTTTTTGGAATATTTTGACATTTGCTGAGATTTTTTAGGCTATTTTGGAGTGTAGCTACTTTTTCAGCTGCGTGCTAGCTGATTTGAGTTTTTTTTTTTAGTCTAATTTGGCATTTAGCTAATATTTTACCTGGCTATCAGCTTTAGCATTTTTAGCTATCAGCACTAGCATCCTCAGCTTCAAATTCAGCTAACAGCATTCACACTAGCATTAATGCAGGTGGTGCTACATGACTAGCTCATAATTATGTTAATAAGTTATAGTTTTAAAAATGTCGTTTTACAGTGTTCAATAAATGTTTATCCTGTTCATCCCGTGACCTCATGTGTGTTTTGGATTTTGCCCCCTGTGCGATTGAGTCTGACCCCCTGCTGTAGCCCATCGGTTGAGCTTTTATTTCTCGGCTGTGAGGATTTTCAGTCGGCAGTTTTCTTCATCTGCTCCTTATTCACAACAATTATAAAAATAAATATTCATAAATGCACATTCAAGCTTAATTGAGAAAAAAATGTCACAAGAACACATTTAATGTGCCAAAAACACAATTTGTTATAAAATGAAGAGATTTTTGGTGAAACTAGTGTTTCACTTGATGAAGCAGAAATAGCAGGTAAGCACAGTCAGATGTTTTCCTCCAGTGTTGCAGTTACACACAGCAGTTGTGCGTTGGGTTGTGTTGTGTTGGGAGATCTCCCACAGAGCAGCTGTCACAGACAACAATGACGGAGCAGCGATCTGCGTGGGAAAGCCCTTTGTGCTCCCTCAGATCGTCCTGCGAGCTGGAGTACATCTTCTTAGTTTCCATGACAACGCCCTCTCATCTTACTGCGCACTGCATCTTTAAACAACAACACCCCCCCCCCCCTCTCTCTCTGGTTCCAGTCCAGACAGGAAGCTGCGGGGGTCGGCTGTGATGTGGTGAAGGTGGAGGTGAAGGAGGACTTGACCAAAGAGCAGCTGCTGCAGACCTTCATCAGCTGTGGTAAACAGACAGAAGATCTGATGATCGGATTCCTGCTGGGGAGGAACTCCAGCGCACACAAACGCATCAGGAGGATGTTTGCTCTGTCAAAGACTCACGATCAGCTTCTAGTGAACAAAAAAACAGAAAACTTGAAAAATAGACACTGTTACTGAAAAAAGATTTGAAGTAAAAAAAAGACTTGAAATAAATATTGAAAAAAAAGAATGAAAATTTGAAAAAAAAATTCTAACAATTAAAATAAAATACTGAAAACTTGAAATAAATCTAGAAAACTTGGTAAAAAAAACAATGAAAACACAAATATCAAATATATAAATTTAAAAATGACCAATTGAAGACTAATGTATCTTTTAGTAACAGCAGCTGTTTTTTTTTACTTCACAGTGTCTTGTTTTCAGATTTTCATATTTCTTTTCCGTGACGATGTCTGATCCTGATTTGACCCCATAGAACTCTTTTGCTCTCAGCCTTTGGCTAAACGGATCTGCCGCCATTAGAGCCGATGATGTCACAACTCGCTGCTTTATTTACCAAAACTAACCATGACGTTCCTAAAGCTTCTGCTGCTGCACAGCAGGCGTTTTTTTCATGCAGAACTGAGTTGAGCTCCAGACGGACGTCAAACGTTTTACTGCTGGAACAGATGTTGCAGCAAATTCACTCTCAGGTTATGATGGACGCCTTTCAGAATAAAAGCTGAAACTGGATAAAGGAGTGTTTCCCAACCTGTTTTTAGGCCATAGACCAGTGGAAGGTCAGGATATTTGAACAGACCGGTCCAGACGAGGCCAGAGTAGATGTTTTATGTTCTTAAGCTTCTAAAAATAGTCTCCCACCTGGAAAGTAGTTTTAAAAAACAGACTTAAACTGTCTTTACACGATGAAGATTCAGGGAAACAAAGCTAATGATTTATATAAGGATTTTTTTCACTCAGATTTTGTTTTTTGTTTTTTTATTGAGAATTCAATTCAGGCTCAGATTATTGTTAGGGAAAAAAAGAATCATATTGTGTTTTTATTACATTTTAAATCATGATTTCTGTCCTAAGTTTCTAAACACAGCCTGTCTTATTCAGGAAATTTAAGGAAAACTCTTTAAAGTCCCCCTTTGATTTTTTTTTAATTAAATAAAAACCTTCTCAGTAGTATTTTAATTATGATATGAAGTTTTTAACCAAAATCCCACAGCCTAAATGTCTTAAAAGCTATTTTTCATTGTCACCTTTTTTTTTCCAACTTCTTTCCTTTTCGAATATAAAAATTTCAGTTTCAAAACTTTTGGCCCCATTGTGGCGCGTTTGGGCGGAGCTAACATGAAGGACCAATCAAAATCGATGTGGGCGGTGACTTCAGTCTCGGTGCATTCATTGACTCTGAGAACTGTGATAATTACGCTCACCAATAGTTTTTATACAGAAATTTTCTGAAGTTTTGAAATAGTTATTTTGACTTTTAAAACTTAAAGAGCAGACCATTTAAAGCTGAAAATTTAATTTAGAATACCAAAAAGTTTTTAGACATTTTAATTTTTTTTTGCCAAACACCAATATTCTTTTCAATTTGATTTATTTGGGTTTCAAATAATATTGGCTCCAATTTAGTTCCATACTTTTGTTTAGTTACATCTTTCTAAAGATGTTTGTGTTCACTTTGTTAGCCTCAGGCTTTGGTGTGTCCGTGAGGCCGAGGAGAAGGTCTCAACATGTGTCAAGAGTGATTAAAAAAAAACATATAGAATCAGAAAATAAACAAAACAGAAATAATGTAAGTTACTATAAGTGTTCTATTTCTGCTGTCTAGACCCACAAACCGGTACCGGTCCATTCCCAAGGAGTTGACCATCACCTTTTATAGAAAGACTCCTCCTTTATTCCACACAGGAATAAGAGGCCTTTCATATAACATCCCTTTCATAAGGCATGAAAGTCTTAAAAACACTAATAAGTAAATAAATAAGTTAAAAAAGAATTCTGGTTAGTAACAGATACATTTGTAACTACAATTTTTTTTTTCAAATTCAATTTTTCTGAAAAAAAAAGTTACTATCTGGTGTGCATCAGTCACTTACCAGTTTGTATTTATTTATTTATTTTCTGTACAAAAACAAGTTATTATTCTATTCTTTTTTTTTTTTTTTTACAAATACCCTATGGTATTAAGAAATAAAACGTTTTTTTTACTGCATGTATAAAGTAGAACATGTTGATTATGTCCCTTCAGGGGCTCCGTACCAAGACGATAAGCAGCAGAAAAAAATTGCTTTTTTTATTATTTTTTTAAAGAACAGAATTCTGCGCACTAAGCTCTCAAACTAATAGTATTTTGCTGTTAAAGTCTTTCTGATTATATTTCCTGCAAAACAGAAACTAAGACATGTTTTTCTTGAAACCAAACTTCATGAAGATTCTGCAGTGTGTGATGCTGCGCCCCCCCCAGGGTTCTGCAGAAGTGGTCACGCTTCACACTTCAGGGGGATATGCAGCCCCTCGCTGCAGACTGGACTGACGGCGTGTGCGTGTGATTGTCAGGCTTCCTGGTTCCAGCCGTGGAGTCGGGGCTCAGGAGGACGCCTGGCTCTGTGGTGGTCCTCCTGGAGGGTCTGGAGAGGGCGGCATCCATGACGGGCCTGCTGGGAGACCTCTGCCACAGCCTGGAGAACAGAGGATCCGCCTCACCTCTGGTCCTGAGCTCAGGTACCACCTCAGAAAACGGATCTTATTGTGGTGTTTGGGCTTCATGTATTTCATACTGGAATGCCCAGTGGAGCACACGTGGATTGTTTTCTACAGGCCCGCATCACTTCAGTGCCAACAGCTTCCTGATCGCGACCCTGTCGAAGGCGTGTCTGCAGGGCTCGGAGCTCCGCCTCCAGCAGCACTTCCGCTGGGTCGGCCTCCGCTGGGATCAGGAGCCGCTGCACGGCCTGCTGGGACGGCATCTCCGCAGGAAGCTCCTTCAAGAGGTACGATAGAACGCTTGGATGGAAAACCCGCTGAGAGCGCTCTGTTCTGGTCCAGTGCTGGAAATGGTTTCATCCCTGTTCCCCTTCTCTCCCACAGATAGGAGCAGGAAGTTGGTCTGCGGACGGCGCCATGGAGCAGACGGTGATGTGGGT
This sequence comes from Oryzias javanicus, assembly GCA_003999625.1. Classification (NCBI taxonomy): domain Eukaryota; kingdom Metazoa; phylum Chordata; class Actinopteri; order Beloniformes; family Adrianichthyidae; genus Oryzias; species Oryzias javanicus. The sequence goes on along the minus strand of CM012442.1, from coordinate 2,334,136 downwards.
CAGCCAGGTCTGGCAGCGTCTCAACGCCTGCCTGTCCCGGCTGGGGACCCATGAGGCTTTGCTGGGCCCGCAGCTCTTCCTGTCCTGTCCCGTGGTCCGCAGCAGCTCGGAGGCCGTCGTCAGGTGTGTCCACGTCAGCAATATGTGCATGCTAGTCTGTTTATTTACAATAAAGTGTTTATGAAACATTTGGCATTAAGACACAACTACTTAAGAACATTTAAATGTCAGAAAACAACTCTGGTCATCCTTTGATCTATTGTAAAATCTATAATGATCCTGTTTTTAAACAAACCTGTCTCATGTTTTAGTTTCTGCAGAGCAGCAGGAGTTCATTAGATATTCACCTTTGAATAGTGGGCGGAACTGTTTCCATGGAGCTAAAAGATGAGCTAGTAGATTCACCACCATTTGAAAACCAAATACTCAGAAATGCTGTTTAAAGCTTAATCATCTACATATACGGTATGTTCTCCAACATCAGAAAAATGCTACAAGAACATGTTAAAAACACCAAAACACCATTTTCCTCGGAGTATGTCTTTAGAAGCTCTGAGTTCAGGTCTGGATGACTTTCTGTTCACACGTTCCAGCTCCATTTGCAGCGATGACTCGTCTGCAGCGTTTATGTAACGGGTGTTCAGAGCGCCGTTCTGAACCCACAGCTCCACATGACGCAGCAAGTCTGTTGTTATTTCATCAAGAAAAATAAGAAAATTACATTTATTGAACTGAATGATTTGAACCTTTTAGTTGCAATCAAATGTTATTTATTTGTTTATTTTACAGGGATGCAGCACATTAAAAAGCATATCTACAAATGTACCAGAGTTATCTTTTTTGGGCTGTTGAGCTCTATAAATGGGACTTTAAAGTGCTGTATGTTAGTTACAGCCAAATTTTTGACAAATTAAAATAAAACTGCTTAATTCTTCAAAATGTAGTCAAAAATGTGCTGCCCCCTACAGGTTGAAATGAGTTACCACAGTTAAATTTTGTGATTGGTCAAACCATGTAAGTTTCACAAGTCTGACATCAGGCGTGTTTGAGATCATGCAGGCGGACGCGGCGCTGCGCAGATCGCCTGGATTGCGGTGCATGCTGGTTAGTTTCTGTCACCGACGTCACATTTGCGACGACATGAAGTATCGCGAGAAAGGGGCGGGTTCAAGGCGCCTTCCTAAGCCAGCGCAGCCAGAAAATAGGTACTGCGCTGGCTGAAAGCCGCCTTGATGACTACAAAACAATGCATTGTGGGAAACGGTGTCCCGAAAGTTTTTGTAGTTTATTGTCAAATAACTGGCGCTAAATGAAGGAAATGTGTGTATTTTTTAACTCTTTCTGGAAGGTAGTGAATCGCTGATGAAAAAATATACAAGATTTTAAATAATCTGTGGTTATGTGTGTCATAGTTGTCTTTAAAATGAACTTTAATTTTTGTTTTATCTGTTTATTTGGGACTGTGTACATGTAATGAATCCCCCGACTATTTTTTTAATCTGTTTTACACTAAGAGTTGTAAAAAAATACTATAAAAGACATAACAGCACAGATCATACTAGGAGGAGTGGCGTATTAAAATTCAGACGAATGTTGAGGACAACCCCCAACTCCTCGTTCTCGTGCAGTCTCGTCGTCCACCTTCATCTCAGGCGCCTTTCTCCGCCCCCTCCTGCAGCAGCTTGGTCTCGTCGACGAAGCAGGCGAGGCGCAAGTCAACTCAAACACGCCTATAGTAATGATCACAGTCCTGCCCCCAGGCCCCACCCTTCTGATTGGATTTTCACATTTCGGCAGTGGGTGGAGTCAGCCTCTAACTTCCGGGTGTGGTTACCCTTTAAAGTCCCAGTATGACAATTCTTTTTATTTAAAAAAAACGTTCTCAGCAGTGTTTTAATTATGATTATGAAGTTTTTAACCAAAATACCACGACCTAAATGTCTTAAAGAGATATTTTTCATGTCGATCTGAAGCCCTCCTCTGGAAGAAAAAATGCTCTGGGTGGGCGTGGCTTTTGGAGCGGAGCGGAGCTGACTGACAGCGATTGAAAAGAAGAAATACTCAGAAATGCTAAAGCGAAATTATTTCTAACTACATTTATTCTCTTTCATAAGAAAAATGCCGCACATGAAACTCTGCTTTTTACACTAGTCTTGGAACAACTTCAGACTATGATACCACAGATTAAAGAGCCATTTTCTGACTATAATATTCAAAGCTCCAGGAGTCAGTGAATGCACCAGGACTGAAGTTACCACCCTCATCGATTTAGATTGGTCCTTCATGTTAGCCCCGCCCCAACGCGCCATAACAGGGCCAGAAGCTTTGAAACGGAAATTTTCCGATTTAGAAATAAAAAAAAAAAGGTTTGAAACTGAAATTTTGAGTTTTGAAACCTAAAATCCAGAAAATTTGAAGCTGAGAATAATTAAGTTTCAGATATTTTACTTATTTTTTCTCCATAGACTCTGAGCTTTGAGCTTTTTTTTAAACAAAAAACAAAAAAAAACTTTGGGATTGATAATCGTTAAACTCTTTTCCTCAAATCATTCCTAGTTTATATTGTTCAACCATGTTGTCTCCTTCTAGCCTCACTGCTTCTGTTATCCTCTCTAATTGTCAAGTTTAGGGTTCATAGTTTGTAGTTTTCCGTTTGCTCGCATTTTGCCGTTTCTCCTCGTTGTCACAGATGATGGAGGCTTCCTCCTGAACCATGACTGCAGGATCACAGGTACACCGCTGACGCTGTGTTCACAGGTGGCTGGCTCGTCTCTGGAACGCCGTGGTCGTCCCCCGCGTGGAGGAGGCGGTCATCTCCCGGGTGACCGGCAGGCGCCCCTCCTCCCTTCCTTGCCCTCCCGCAGCGCAGCGCCTCTCTCCTGGCACGCGCGAGCTGAGCGCCGGACAGCAGGCCGTGGTGAAAGCCACCCTCAGCATCCTGGTCAACAAGGCCGTGGTGCCGGGCTGCTGCCTCCCGCCACCAGGTGCGTAGGCATCACGGAGGGGGGATCGTGAGGAGGAATGCAGTGTAACCGCCTGGGTCCACAGAGATCAGCCGCTTCATGCTGGAGTTCCAGGGCAGCGCGTTCCCTCTGTCCGCTCTGGGATCCGGGGAGGACGCCGGAGGAGGAAGACGACGAGAGCGGAGCGCCGGAAAGCTGAGGAGGTCCAACACCAGCCCCAGGAAGAAGCAGGGCTCCTCCCTGAAGTGGAGCGGCGGTGGATCCTTCCGAGAGAGTACGACCATCTTTCAGGGTCACACCTTTACCATGTGGCGTTATGGAACAACTCCACCAAGCCCAGCGTAGCTAAAAAAATAAAGAAGGAAAAAATACAAAAAATACTAATTTTTTAATCTGCTTACAAAAAATATAACATTTTAAGAGAAAAAAAACAGACAGATTTTCCTCCAGCACCCTCTAGTGGCTGTTAATGGAAACAACTGCTAAAAGACGACTGGTGTTTACTGGGAAAATAACAAACATTTTTTGATATCTATAAATATAAAACACAAATAAGTCTCTCCTGAATATAAGTCAGGGTAAACTATGAAAAAAACAGCAACTTGTACTACGGAAAAAATGGTAACCACAGATGATTTGAAATCTTTGTAGTCATGATAGATACTGTGATCTGTCTCTAAGAAACCCTCACATTTGTGTTTGTTTTAGTGTGCAGATCACGATAATTCAGGTCAAAGTGTTTGATAAAAGTCCAGCAGTTTCCATAATGACACAGACTCCCTGGTCCTCCTCATCCACCACCTCCTTCTGGCTCTCTCCCTCCCTCATTCCATCAGATCCAGGAAATCCTCAGCCTCTAAAACAACAGAAACCCAAGCAGACAAGGATCTCAGATAGCAGCTTGTTCCTCGTTTGTCCACAAGGGGGGGCTGTTCACTCATTGAAAAGCTTTCCTGTCCTGTCCTTCAGGGTTTGTCACAGACATGTAGAGAGGAAGAACTGCTGGTGGAGCTGTGCTGGAAGATCAATAAATATTCTGTCTGTCAATAATTAATGAACGCTCTTCTTGCAGGTTCGGCGTCCGTCATCTTCCATACGAATGGCCTCAGGTCGGTGAGACTTGACTTGAAAACAGCTGACAGAAAAACAGCTCTCTGAAACTCTGCTGTCTCTGCAGAGAACATCCGTCCCTGCCAGCTTTCTGTGACATCGAGACGGATCTGATCAGAGAGCTGCAGACCATGTGCTCCAGCAGGTCCGAGCCAGACATCAGCAAGGTACACTCACGCCGCTCGTCTGAACAATCCCAGCAAGAAACCTAGATAAACTAACGGTTAAATGTAATTTCATAAAAAAAACAAGAACTAGTTGCGTTACCTACAATAATGCTAGTGTGAATGCTTTTTGCTGAAAGTAGTCACTGAAGCTGCTGAAGCTTTTTGCTAAAAATTTGGATGCAATTTGCTTTAATTTCTGAAGTGATTTGCTGAAGATACAAAAACTTTTTCCAAAATGTTACATTTGCTAAAAGACTGGAAATGTCATCAAAATCAGAATCAGAAGCATGAAGTATGAAAGAACTACTTTACTTCCGGTATTTAAAGAACTATGAAACGGCCTTCAATTGAAGTTTACCTCAATTTCTGAACATTTTGTAGTAAAATTGCTTGAAAATCTCTAAAACATGCTAATTTTGTAAAAATATTTAGTGTTGCTTAAATATTAGTTCAACTCCAAATATCCCAAAAAACCTTAGTAGATGCCAGATTTGCCTAAAAAAAAAGCTAGCTTATTGCTAAGATGCTAGCTAAACTCCAACATAGCCTAAAATTTCACAGTAAATGTGCCTGTTGCTAAAATAAAAGCTAAACTCTAAATTAGCCTATCACAACCTCAGTAGAGAACAAATTAGCCAAAAACGTGTCGCTAAAATATTAGCTAAAGTCTAAATTAGCCTATAAAAGCCCCAAGTTGATTAAAATTTAGCCCAAAACTTTAGCATGTAGCTAAAATTGACTCTAAATTATCTTATAAAAACCTCAGTAGATAACAAATTAGCCAAAAACGTTAGCATTTTGCTAAAAGATTAGCTAAACTCTAATTTTTTTTTCAATTATGAAAGATTAAGAAGTAGTCCATGAATATATTTTAAACGCTTGTTGCTGATTGGCTTTAGATTTCAAAATTAAAGACTTTCCTATTCATTTCCATTCATAAACGATAAAATGTTTGAATACCAAAAATGAAAGCAGAACCAGCTGAACATTTTGATACTAAGATTGCTGAAATCTCTGACAGTGGGATTGAGTTTTTACGTTCTGAAAAACATCCGGAAAGGAGCAGGAGAATCACTGTAGTGTGAATGCTTACTAAGCAATCACACAATAAATGTTTGAAGTCTCTGTTTGGTTGAACACATAGAGGCTCGTCATCTGTGTCCGTCCTGATGTTTTCATTCAGACGGTGTCTGCCGTTCAGCTTCCAGACATTTAGTCTTCTGCTGTCATTTGAAATTTGTCCTAGAATTCTGTTTTGGTTTTTTTTGGGGTTTTTTTGCAGCTTTTTCAATTTTTCTTCAATGGCAAAGAATAAAAGTCAAAAGTCTTTTGGAGTATAGTTTTGGAATGTATTCCTTCTAACTTCAGGTGGATCTGCTCACAGGTGGAGGTGTGTCTGGCTCCTCCTCTATATTTCGGGGCGTTTTTTCGATTTGCTGCAAAGTTTCTGCAATATTTAAACAGCGCTGGTGCTTGATGAGCTAAAAAAAAACCTGTCGATCATGAAATAAATGAAAGGGAGGATCGCCGTCTTTATTTAGTCCCGACAGATAGCTCCACCTCTCATGTTTTCACTGATTTGCTCGTCTTTAGTGTTGAAAAAGTCAACGCTAGCTCTGAAGCAGCATCTGATCCTCGTCCTCCATTCAGTCCTCCAGTCCTCATTTAGAAACTACAAATAATTGCTCTATTTTTAATTTTACTCAATGAAATCTCTATCAAAAACAGTTTATTTTCAATGTAGTTTGATGACTACCGGCTGGAGGACACGCCCCCCAGACATCACTCGGCTCCAGAGGTTCCTGTTTTCCTTCTTATGTTAAATAAACTCCTTCGACCTCACAGATCCAGACAGATTCCTCAGGTAGAGGAATTTAGCCGCTTCAAGCGGAGCTGCCAGACTGTTCGAGGCTCCGCTGAGTCCAGATAACGTATCTGAAAGAATGCAATCAGAGGGAAGTTTGGTAGACTTTGTGTTTCAGTGAGAGGTGGACGGACTTCCTGTAGAAAAACTCTCTCTGTTTGTAGGAGCTCTTGAAATGTCTGCAGCTTCACCGTTGCTCTCGCTCCTGCTCCACAGATGTGTTGGGCCGGAGATGAAGAGCAGCGTCCTCAGCCGGCGGACCTGGACCCGCCGGCCGGCCGGCAGCCAGAGCAGACGGTGAGAGACGGTGTCAGCTCACTCAGAGCGGTACCCTGCTGCCGCTAAAGGTTATAAAAAGGTTTAAAACCGTTTTGGAACCAGCAGCTTTCACGCCTTTGAATGAGTATCAACTGGAACAGCTGATCAGATCTGCAAAATGACAAAAAAACAGCAAAAAGGGGCAATAAGAGAGAAAAAAAAGCTATTTTTTTGCTGCGGCGGTCCAGCAGAGGGCGGGACTTCCAGCATATTTTTTCTCTGTAGCCAGATTCTCCTGGAATGAACGGCTCCTCATATGAGGAGTTGTTTTTTCAATGTTTAGTTTGTCTCTTCTGTCGTTTCTACTTTCCCTTCCATCTACACCAGTGACCCCCCCAACCCTTTTCAGGTCATGGACCCGACGATATTTTCATGAACTGGACCAAATGGTTATTTTCAAGCTTCCGGTTTATGAAAATGTATTTTCACAATAAAATGCTACTACAAGAAATTGACTTCAAAACATCCGTCCAAATATTTAATGTGTGACCTCGTTGATCTAAGTATCTCAGAAGATTCCAAATATGATCTCAGAAAGAAACAGTAAATATAACTGAAAAGGTTATGAACTTTCTTCATTACCAAAATTCTAAACAAAAGTTACAGAAAGATATTTTTCAGTTCAAGGGTTCTAAAACAATCTTAAACAATCAATCAAAGAAACTAAGTCACCATTTTCATTCAAAACGCTTGTTAAAAAAAACAAACTAGAAAATATAATTAATATCCTTGATTGTTTCTGCATTAAGAACAGAAGATAAAGACTTCCCTGTCTTGATTTTACTTGTGTTTACTGAATGCCCATCTACGTAGTAATGTGTAGTTGGTTGTAGATTTACTTAGTTTGTTTGTTTTTTTATGTATTGCATATAAAGGGGTTTTCTTCATCCTGCTCCCTTTCATTTCCTCAGGAAAACGTGTCTTGTGTTGCTTTAATGTATTATGTTCTCCTGTGGAAATGAATAAAAATGATATGTTTATGAAGATGATGAAGATTCAGTGAAACAATTCAGTTTTGTTTTAGGATAATTCTTAAATTTCACTTTTACAAGTTTCCAAAAATCAACAACTTTATTTGATAGAATCTTTATTCTCCATGAAATCTTATTGGTTAGTTTAAACTTTATGATAAAGGTTTTAAGGTTTAAGGTGTGATGGATAAATTAAAAAGAATGATGCAATCGTCATAAAAGTAGTATTTTCTAAATCTATCATAAATGTGACTCCATCTTTATTCTCTTTGTGTGAGAAACCGTCAAGTCTGTTAGACACAGCTGCTTCTGCTACACAGAACTGTCTCCAGAGTTCTGCATGTGGCGCTAAGAGCTAGCTCAAATGCTAGCTAAATGTCAAAAATGATAAAAGGTTAGCCAAAACAGCTAGCATGTAGCTTAAAAAAAGAGCTAAACTTACAAATAGCCTAAAAACTGAAAAAAGCCTAAATTAGCCAAAACAGCTAGCATGTAGCTAAAATATTAGCTAAATTCCAAAACAGCCAAAAAAAATCTTAGTAAATATACCTAAATACTCCAGAAAGCTAGCAGAATGCCAAATTTTAAAACATGAAAACTGTAACTTTTTAACATAATTATGAATAATAAAAATGCTTGAATATTATTATGGAATAAATTAACTAACCTTAAATAACTTTCAATATTTTACTCTCCATGAAAATATATTTTATCAAAATTAAGTACTATATAACATCGGGTCATTAATAACAACAAAATAAAATGATCTGGAGGGCCGGATAGAATTACCTGGAGGGCCGGATTCGGCCCCTGGGCCGTGACTTTGTCACGTCTGCTATACAGATAGCTGCTTTAAATCATGTGATCAACGGATGTTGTGAACAGAATCAGGAAGTCTTTCAAAATAAAACTTCCTTTAGGATCAAAAAATAAACAAAAAGGAAATAATATGAATTAGCGCACGTCGTTCTTAGTTTTTGTCTGTGACCCGGTACCGGTCCACGGGTACCGGTCCACGGGTACCGGTCCACGGGTACCGGTCCACGGGTTGGGGGACTCAAAGTGGGCCGCCTTTCATTCAGAAATGATTCATAGTTTCAGGACCATGTCACCAAAGGATCCGAATCTGTTCTTCCCGTCTGCAGACGAGCGGCGTCCAGCCCGGCTCCAACCGGACCGGACCTCGTGTCCGGTCGCAGCTTCCCGTCCCGAGCAGCAGGGGGCAGCAGGCACGAGCCTTCGCCGCATGCAGCAGCAGCAGCAGCGCCGGCGACCAAACCCAGAGGCCCCCCCGCCGCCACAGCAGAGCAGAGCCCGGTCGTCCCGGCAACAACAACAACAACAACACCTGTTACAGCAGCAACATGAACAGCAAGCAGACTCACCAAGACATCTGGATCCTCCACAGAGACCCCCACCACAGCAACAACAACCAGTGAACACCCCCCCACCCCCTCCCCCCCATTCATGACGTAAAGACTAGGTACCCGATGACCTTTGACTCTTAGTATTTGTACTTTGTTACCTGTACTTGTTAAACTGTACTGCAGTTGTGTACTTGGGGACCATAGTTTTCTTCTATTACAGTATTTGAATAATGTGATTCTCCTGAGGTGAAGACACTGTAATGTGGGCGGGGACGGGGCAACAGAGGCGGAGCAGCAGCTTTTTCTTTCTTTTTGTTTTTACTGTTGCCTTAACTGCAGTTTTTGAACCTGTATTTTTATTAGCCAGTATTGGAGTATTAGAGATGGCGTCTAAACTATTAGCCCGGTGGAAACTGCTTGAAGACACTCCTAGCACAGTATTTTGTTCAGTTAAAGTGAAGCCGTGTTCTCGTTCTCAGTATTGGAGTCGCTCAATATTGTTTTTAGATGAATGAAAACCCTTTCTTTCTTTTTTTTTTTGTTTGTTTTTTGCTGTTAAGTATTTTGAGATATTCAAGTGTTTTTGGTGTTTTTTTGCAAATAGTCGCAAGGTGGGTTCAAATATTGTTGAAATAAATCAGGGTTCTACCAAATCGAATTGTAAATAAGAGTCGTTAAACACTATAGATTGTTGTATGTGGCGTGACACTTGTACAGTAATGAAACCTGGAAGCAAAAGTAAAAAAAAACAAACAAAACAAAAGGAAAAAGCTTGTATATAGTGTTTGTAAAAGGCGTCTGAACCCTCCACTTGTTTCAAAGTGAACGGGATGTGGCAATAATCAGTAGAAGTGTATTCACTCTTCTAGCCATAGAAACCCCCCCCCCACTCATGCTTCCCTCAGCCCCCTCGTTTCATTCGCTCTTTTCCTTCATGATTTCTCTCTTTCTTTCTGCCTACAACACCGACTGTAAATGAGAACTGGACTGAGTGACTCCAAGAAACCAAAAGACTTCTATAGAGGAATAAACTGCTCTCATTCTCTATAATCCTCTTTTTTAAAAATATATATGTATATTTTCTGCAGTTCAAGTTATAAACTGGCTGTCTTGATGGGCGACAGTGGTTGCCATAGAAACGATGACTACAGCTATGCCCAAATTTCCACTCCTAACTATCAAAAAAACTATACAGTGCAGGGTTATGTAGTACTTTTCTTTCTTGTAAACAGCAAATATGACATCACCAACTCCTCGAAATGAACTTTTATTAAATACGAGTGTTTTACGAAGACTATTTATGAATCCATCGGGGTCTGTAATAAAAACTAAAAGGAAATTAATACAAATGTTTAAAAAAATCTCACAAGATTGGTCAAACACAATGCATTGTGGTCTATATTTGCCAATCTGGTGAGCATTCATACACACTGTTTTTTTGCAAAGACTTCTGGGAAATTTCTTGGACACTGGAGTTTGGAATTGTAGATTAGAACAGCAATAAAAAATGACAAATAAATATACTATTAAGGGAGTAGTACGGTGGCTCTCAAGTGCCAAAATTAAAAAAAAATTTTTTTTTTTTTTTTTTTTTTTTTTTTTACAGAATTTAGAACAGAATTTGTTCTATTCTGGAACAAAATTCCAGAGACAAAAAAGTAATAATCATTTCAGAGAACAAAAACAATTTCCAGAAAACAAAATAAAATGTTAAAAAAACGAAACACGTCGTTTTTTTAACATTTTATTTTGTTTTCTGGAATGTTTTTATCCTTTTTAAGTTTCGGTTTCTAAAACGTAATGCTGCTTTTTTTTTCTATTTGTTTAGCTTTTTTCATTATGGTTTTTCAAATGTTTTTGTGTTGATGTGATTGGCACTTCAGGGCCACCGTAGATTACTGAAGGAATTCAGAAGACAGACGGTGTCTGATTCCAACATGGCGACCTCACAAAAAACAGCGACTGAATTATCTTCATTTGGTTGGAGCCGTAGCTAAACTGTTTTCCATGGATGACATCACTCTCACTCAGTCCAGTTCTTTTACAGTCGATGCCTAAACTCCTGTTTTATTTTACATTAGTCCATAGATGATCTGAAACTCTCTACAAGAGATTAAATCTACTTTTGCTTTTGATTTGTAAACATTAGAAGGAAACAAAAATGTTTCTTTTGTGTTTTTCTTGTTTCAAATGTTGTGTTTTCTTTCTTAATTTGTTGTAGCTCATGCAGATTTTAAAAGAAGGTGTTGTTTGGAGGTGAAGCCTGCAGGGGGCTCCACTGCATCACAGTAGACTGATCTGTTCCCTTCATCCAGATGAATAAATTCTACATCCTTTTTGATGCGTTTGTGTAACTTTGTGGGGGTTTGTTTCAGCTTGTTCAGCAGGGAGAACATTTTCCATCTCTCGTTCTGCGATGATGTGGATCCGCGCTGGTTTCTAACAAAACGCGAGAGTCACAAAAGGAGCGTTTCTCTAATTTTTTTAAAATTTACCGCAAATTATTCTCAAAATCAAGTTTTTTGGAAACGTAGTTTACTGAACAAATGAACAAACACTTGAATAATAGTGTGTTTTTATAATGATTCGTTAAACGCTTTAACGTGAGTTCATGTTTTTATATGTAGATATGTATATTCTGAAAGATCTTAGCGTACATCCATGTGATGCTTGTGCTACAAAATGAAGGATTATTTTAAGCCTTTAACACCAGAGCTCCAGTTTTAATCTTTTTTTATTCACTGTATTTTTGATTTTCATTTTTCCAGTCGAATATATATATTTTTTAATTATATTTTTTGTTTGAAAAAGATTTAAAGTACTACAGCTTTATACAGGTTTTTTCAGGCGTTCTTTTTTTCTTGTCCATAAGTTTGAAAAAGAGAACAAACCAAGTTGAGGCAAGAAAATCAGCAACAAGTAAAGAAGAAAAAATTAAACAAGGGAACATATGCTTATAATATTTCACTTATAATTTGGGTAAAAAAATATTCATGAAGTAGATACATTAGAGTTCATTCAAAGCCGGTCTATGTGTGAATATTACATTTAGAGCAAATTTGGTCAAATTTAAATGTGTTTATGTCAGTGTTTCCATATGTTGTGTCTGACCATTGATCTAATGTTGGGGGGGCTGGGGTCTTCCACTTTCTTCTTATAAAAAAGTTTCTTTACTTTCATCTGGAAGAACCTGCAGCAGCTTTTTCTCTGTGCGTTGATCTGGAGCTGTGACATGGCCCAGGTAAAGGTTAAACGTCTCTCCCAGGGCCGTGGAACCTCCAACACGCTCCGTTCACATACTCGTGTTGTCATTTTTAATTGTCATCCCGATCAAGAAGCGGCTGGAATCACCTTAATCGTGTTAAAAGTTCCAGTATTTTAAAGATTTGTAAGTGTTATTGACGACGCCTCAGAGAGAAAAGAAGCACAACTGCAACATTTCTGCAGTCAGTTCTGCAGCTGACCGTCCTCTCAGTGGAAAAGATTGCTGATGATGCACTGGGACGGCGATGACCCATGATGTCCTCCACGGGGGGTTAATGATTCTTTTGTAGTTCTACTGCGGCTCCAGTAAAGAGTTTTAGTGGGAAGTTTCTCCTCAGGAGCAGCAGATCCTCTGATCCCTCAGGATTACTCTGATAATAGTGATAGAAAAGTCACACTTTTCTGACTCCGACGTAGAGGTTGGAGTTCTTTAAGTCTCTGATATTAGAGTCTGAATGAATAAATAGATTGATCTCCAAGCTTGGTATCAACCATCATGGCGTCCAAACAAAGACATCTTCATTCAATCCTCACATACCACCAGTTAGTCACTGATAAATTGGAGTTAACCTTTTGAGTCATGGGCCAAAAAGGTTCTAAAATTTGTTAAGAGAGTCCGGCAGCAGATAATCCGCCTCATAAGAGGAAGAAACAAGACGGATCTGGACAAAAACATGCTTTCATTTTGATTGAAGATCAATAAGTACTTTTTAACACAACACATTTTCATTTCTAAAACTCTGACTTGTGTTGTCATTTTCAGGCTGATGTCCTTCAGGGAAATGATAAACTTAGAGAAATGCTGTGTTCATGTGGGGTTGGATAACTCCAAAAACACATCAGCAACAAAATCTTACAAAATCACATGAATGCAGAATAACTTTCTGCACCATAAACAAAGTATTTGTAGGGTAACCACGTATGGGTAGACCATTGTCTGTATATAGAGAACTGCACAGAGCCAGTGAGTCATAGAAAATGATTTACTCAAATTTTACCTCAATATGTCCGTCCCTGTGTCAGAACCAGATGTCTTCAGAAAGCTGTGATTCTCTGTGATCGTCATAGAAATGGTTGCCATAGAAATGGTTGCCATAGAAATGGTTGCCATAGAAATGCCTACTTTTCTATGGCAACCACTCTCACCAATCAGGAGCGAGCAGGTTAGGAGGCCACACCCCTTCCACTGAAGGCGGGCTCAGGAGAATCTGTCAAACCCTGCCACCTGCTTTTACCGAGGCGTCTAATTGGTCAGTTTATAGCTTGAATAACCATCAAAAAACAAAATATGATTTGCAAGAACATGTTTTTAAAAATAAAAGTTATCAGAGCAAGAACGATTATTCTGACAAACAGAATTATTTTTATTTCTCTGTCAAAGTTTATGGGATTTCTGCTTTTTGGAACCAGCAGGTACTTCCTGTTTGGAACTTGAGGGGGGAGGAGTCACTCAGTCCAGTTCTCATATACCAGAATTACAGGGAAATTAGGGACTATAAATATAATTGATTCTAGTTTAGCGGGCCACATTTGGCCCCGGGGCCGCAGTGGGCCCACCCCTGTGTCCTAGATCCATTTTAGGTTACCTACAGTCTGAACCTGGAGCTGATTTTAGGGGATAAGAAGCATTTGAACTCTTTTCAAACAACAGGATAATAATATTGTTTTATTGATGTCTATTTGATATCATGTTTTCTTTGTCCAGGAGAGCTCCAGTTGTTTTTGCATGTATATAGAGCTGTGTTCATGAGTTTACACACTTCAGTGGAATGCTGACTGATGGCTCAGGTTTCAGCTTCATTCATTATTAAAGGACAGGCGAGATTAAACAAAACAAACACAGCATTCCTGTGAAGTCCGTCAGACTGACAGTCTTGTTTTGAAAGGTGAAGGAAATTCCAAAAATGTTCCTTTTAAAACTGACGCGCTCAAGTTCACCAGCACATCTTAAATTAGCTCTCAAAAAAGCATTTTTTTTCTTCCTTGTTAACCCTTTAACACCAGCGCTCCAGTGTTTATGCTGTTTGATTTACTGTTGTTTTTTATTTGTTAACATGATCAACATATTTCCAGCTGATTCTGAAGGAGAAAAGCGGCTTTGCGGATTCCTAAAGCCAGAAAATTAAAATATTTCCAACTGAAAGTCTATGTGCTCTTGATTCGTATCATTGACTGAATACAAGAACTGGACTGGGCAACCTCTCGCCCGTGGTGTTCCAGACAGAAAGCACTTGTTGGTTCCTAGAAGACAAAATGTAAAAATATTTCCAACTGAAAGTTCATGTGCCGTTGATTAATGGACTGTATATGTGAACTGGACTAAGTGACCCTCCCCCCCTTTTATTTTTCAAATAGAAAGTATTTGCAGCTTCCAAGAAACCAAAAATTTAAAATACTTCAAATTGAACTATATGTGCTGTTGATTAATATCATTGACTGTATACAAGAACTGGACCAAGTGACTCCTCCCCCCCGGTTATCCAGACAGGAGGTGTCGATAGGCTCCGAGACGCCAAAGATTTTCAAAAAGTATTTCCAAATGAAAGTCCATGTGCTCTTGATTCATATCATTGACTGTATATGTGAACTGGACTAAGCGACCCCTCCCCTTTTATTTTTCAAATAGAAAGTATTTGCAGCTTCCAAGAAACCAGAACTTTAAAACACTTCAAAATGGACCTATATGTGCTGTAGATTAATATCATCGACTGTATACAAGAACTGGACTGATTGACCTCTCACCCCTGGTGGTCCAGAGAGGAAGCACTTGTTGGTTCCACGAAGCCAAAATTTAAAACTATTTTTAAATAAAAGTCCATGTGCTGTTAATTAATATAATTGAATGTATATCAGAACTGGACTGAGTGACCCCTCCCACCTTGCACCAAACAGGAAGTACCTGCTGGTTACAAGAGGCCAACATCCCATAGAGAAATAAACAGCTTTAACTCATCAATTCTATTGATCAGAATAAACATTCTTGATCTGATATATTTTAGTATCAGATCAAGTTCTAAACGGACCAATCAGATGGTTCGTTTAAAGTAGGTGGAGCCTGCTGGCCTCAATCTTTTAACATTCCAAACATTTCATTGACAGATTTCATGTGGCCTTCCAATAAAGCTCACTCCTGATTGGTGGGAATGGTTTCCATGGAAACTTAGACTGACTTGGAACAATCACTGACGACATCTGGCTCCAACATGGCGGCGTCCACATCACCACAAAATGGCGACTGAACCGCCTTCATCTGGCTGGAGTCAGAAGTAAACCATTTTCTATGGGTGAGGTCACGCTCGCTCGGTCCAGGTCTCATGGACACTTCCTGTCGTAACATTCTGTGGATTGAAAACCAACCAAATATTTGATAAAAAAAATAATAAAAATGGAAAAAATATGAAAAATACTCTAAGTTTGCAGAAAGTTAGTGAAGCGTTTCATGTAACGGGACTGAAAATCTCACAGAAACGTTGAACTTTTATTTACAACCTTCAAATTGTTAACTGTACACACCTGATATCATCTGAAGGCAAACATTTAAACTCCATTCACACTGTCATCGGTGTTTTTAGGCTCATGTGATTCCACTCAAAGAGAAGTCTACGGCTGAACAGAATTGCTGCTCCCACTTGTCATTTTACAAAAACTTAGAAAAAGGTTCAAAGCCCCGTCGCTCGTCCGTGGGGGCGTGTCCCGCCGTGCGCTCACAGCCGCGTGTCCTGAACTTCCTCCTCCGCTTCAGGGCCCTCTTGGTGGAGTTGAGGCGGTGGAGCATGGGGAAGCGGTGCTGGTCCGCCGGGCTCATGGCCTGTCTCAGGTGGGTCACCTCGCTCATGAGTTTCTGGATGGACTCGTAGTTTTTCAAGGCGCCATTCTCGACCATCTGCAGAAGAGGGAAGCGTGAGAAGCTGCTTAGGAAGAGGTACACTTTTAGAAACAATCTACCTTTACAAACGTGTCATAGAGCAGATGTGTTTATGAATAATTTTGATGTTATTGATGTTTA
The DNA here is from genome assembly GCA_003999625.1 of Oryzias javanicus. NCBI lineage: Eukaryota > Metazoa > Chordata > Actinopteri > Beloniformes > Adrianichthyidae > Oryzias > Oryzias javanicus. Next base: position 2,318,106 of record CM012442.1, on the reverse strand, counting down.
GAAGTTGCTGTCGTCTTGATCGTTTATTTAAATAAAACAAGGAGTTGGACAGTAATAGAGCGGGACAGAGGATTTCTTGTTTGGATAAATCGCTTGACTATCATGAATCTGTGTCACTTTAAGTCCTACATTATGACTTGTCAGCAGTTCACAAACAACCCAAGTCTACATCTAGAACACCAGACTGGATCATAATTGACCTCTGTCTATGATCACAGGCCTGGTGTTTGGTATGTGGATCAATAATCCCCTGGAATCTCTTTAAAAAAAAGAAGCAGAGTGAACATCCTGTGTCTCCATTTAAAAGAAACAAAAAGGTCACCTCGTGGCTCTATAAAAAGGAGCAGAGTGATCATCTCACAACTCTTTACAAAAGAAGCAGAGTGATCATCCTGTGTTTCTATAAAAAGAAGCAGAGTGATCCTCCTGTGTTTTTGTAAAAAGAAGCAGAGTGATCATCCCTCATGAACAGTCAGAGACTCACCAGGAATGACTGGCACTCCAGCAGAGGCTCCACTTTGTGCTCTGATAGGATGACGGTGCAGCTGGAGAAGGATTGCTTTATAGTCTTCCTCAGGACCACCAGAGTTCTGTTCACACACAGACATCAGTCAGGACGGCCGCTGACACATCAGACTGGACAACAGAACAACCTTGATTCCTCATTACACGCGTCCAGCTCTCTCAGACGTACTTCACAAACAAGAGCTGAAGTAACTGGAAGCTCTCTAGACTTTCTGTCCAGAGATATTTTTGGTAGAACTCAAAGTTAAGAATCCAAAGACTGAAGGGATACTGACATGGGGTCGAGGTAAGCAGACGGCTCGTCCAGCAGGAGGATGCGGGCCCGGCTCAGGATGGAGCGGGCCAGACAGATCAGCTGCTTGTGGCCGTTGCTCAGCACGCTGCCTCCATCCACCAGATGGAAATCCAGCTTATCGGGAAACTGCTCGATCACCGACTTTAAACCAACCTGGAGCAGAGAGGGAGGAACTTATCTGTGCTGCGTCCACATAGAAGGTCAGAGGTCATCAGCATCACTGGAAGAACCATGAATGATCAGAGTCGTCTGCTGTCATCTGAACAATTATCTAACCACGTCTCACCTGTCAATCAAAAAGTGTTCTTGTAGCATTGTTCTCATGATGGAAGACATTTATAAAGAATATACGATTTAAACTGTGTTTCTGAGTATTTCTTTATTTGAATCAGGAGAAGAACAAAAGTTTCAATAAAACTGACAGTTGTGATGAAGATACTAAAATAGTGCTGCTGTAATTAGTCGACTAACCTGCGACTACTCGATTACAATAGTTAACGACTAATTTAATAGTCAGTTAGTTGTTACTTTATATTAAATAGAATCAGAGTGTAGTAAAGTTATGCTAGCTTTTTGTACTAGTTTGGCATTTCTTAAAGTTTTTTAGGCTAATTTGAATTTTAACTAATATTTCAGTTGCATGCTAGCTGTTCTGGCTAATTTAGATTTGTTTCCATTCTTTAGGCAAATTTTTAGTTTAGCTAATATTTCAACTTCACGCTAGCTGTTTTGGTTGATTTAGATAATTTTTTTTTTTTTTTTTTTTTGCTAATTTGGCATTTAACTAATATTTTCCGCTTAGCGCTTTCAGCAATTATCTTCAGTGATTTCAGCTTTCAATTTCAGCATTTTCAGCACTAGTGTCTTCAGCAGCCAAATTCAGCTTTAGTTAGTTTAAAGCCTATGATAGTTAAGATTTGTGCTTTACCTCCAGTTTGTGAACGACCTGATTAGCCGAGTATTAAAATAATCGTTTGTGGCAGCGCTAAACTAAAATATGGGGGGTCTCCCTGCGCCACCCCCATTCTGATGCATCCCCTTACAGAGGAATAGATCCTTGAACTTCTTTGTTTTCCTCGTATGAGCTGGAATCTGAACCAAAACTGTTCTGCTGGATAGCTCTGATACTGATCAAAATGTTAGTTTAGGTTGTGAGGGGCTGTAAGCTACTGGGAAAGCGTGTAGACAAAGGGATGCTGGGATATGAGTGGAGGCTTACTTCCTGATCAACAGCCTTGCCAAAAAATCAGAGGTGAATTTATAATGAACTCCAACTGCTCTGCAGAAACTATGTCCTAGAAAATGACACGCTTTTTCATTAATCATCATTAAAAGAACACTTTTACGAGATGACCGGAGTGGAACATGAACGGCTCATGTGTTCTTGGATCAATTCTTCATCTGTGCTCTCCTCACAGATGACACATGGAATCAGAACTGGAAACATGGATGAAAGACGAATCGTGTCCACCATAACTGCAGTTAGTCAAAGCTGAGCTGTACCTCCTCAGCCACCCTCCACAGGTCCTCATCGCTGTACCGTCCGTACGGGTCCAGATTCATCCGGAAAGTTCCAGTCAGAATGAAAATTCTCTTTTTGACAGACAGAAGAACACAGAGATCCATTCACAGTGTGGGTTTAAACAGAGTGTTGATTTATTTTAGAAGACTACAGGACCAGAGGTCTATCTTCTTCTACCTGAGGCACCACTCCAAAGGCCTTTCTCCACGTCTGAATGGAGACGGAGCTGGACGAAACGCCATCGATGGACATCTCCCCCTCGGTGCAGGCCAGCCGCAGCAGAGCGGACAGCAGGGTACTCTTTCCGGAACCGGTCCGACCCAGCAAGCCCACCTGTTCCCACGAGACAGAAACAGAGACGCTTCATTCACCTCTCGGGGGATTTCCTGCTGCTGTGAACTCCACTCTGGAAGTCTCTTATCTAACACGCGTGTCCTTGTGTGTACAGACAGTTTCTACTTGGACACAAACATTTTCTGCATATCAGAGGAGTTTGGGTTCTCAAAGCTCTGAAAACACTAAAGGGAGGAGTCGGGGTCCCGTTTGAACTGGTGTCCTAAGGGTCTAAGACAGGCTGGACCTGGGATAGGTTTGATGACCAGTGTTTGAAAGGAAATCTCAAACAGTATTTTGAATAAAAAACAAGTATTTCTGTTGAGGTCGTTCAGTTTCATCTTTTTTTTATCTCAGCAGATTTCATTTTGCACATTTGTGGAACATCCGGTTTCACTGTGTGTCTTTGTGACTTTTTTGCTTAAGATTATGTAAATAAACGACAACACTGTCATCTCATCAGCACGTTAGCAAACAATCGCAGCGTTTGCAAAACTCTTAGCTCTCTGAAGAGATGTGTTGATGGCAGCTGACTCTGGGCAGGACACTGTCCCAGTCATTTTAGGCTTGAAATCGGGTTTTGACACCATAGAACACAACATTTTAATGGAACGTCTTCACAATGATTACAGTCTCTCTGGGTCAGTTTTATATTAGTTTATTTTGTACCTTAGTGGAAGAAATTTCAATATGGCTGTGGGTTCTGTACTTAGCTCTATTTTATCCTTTTTATATATGATTCCTCCTATTCAGCCACATTTTAAATCCTTTCCATGTGGATGATATCCAGCTTTACTGTTCAGTCCCGGAAAATGATTATTACAAACTACAAAATGTGTTGGATTGTTAAACGAGCATTTGAACATGGCTGTGTAACAATCATTGTTTTACTATGTCTTACTGTTTTTAATTATTATTGTAGTTTATTACCTTTGATTTGATTTGCTTTGGTCTGACACTTCTTTTGTAAAGCACTTGGTGATTTTTGCTGGGAAAAGTGTTATAGAAATAAAAGTATTCTATTCTTATTCTATTCTATAAGCAACAGTGGTTTTTACTGGAGTCACATTTCTGGTCCAACATTGGCTGACATCTTTCCTTTATGTTGCTCTAGATCAGGGGTGTCAAACTCAATCGCACAAGGGGCAGAATCTAAAAAAAACACCTTAGGACGTGGGCTGAACAGGAAAACATTAACTGAACACTCTAAAAATACATTTTTAAAACTTCAAACTGTAACTTTTTAACATGATTATGAAGTAGATAAATAACATTACCAGCAATAATGCTAGTGTGAATGCTGTAAGCTGAATTTGGCAGCTGAAGATGCTAGCTGAAATAACTGAAGCTAATAGCTGAAAATGCTAAACCAGATATCCAGCTAAAATATTAACTTAATGCCAAATTAGTCTAAAAAACTTAAAAAAAAATAAAAACGCTAGCATGTAGCTGGAAAAATAGCTAAATTAGCCAAAAAAACTAGCGTGGAAATATTAGCTTAACTCCAAACCAGCCTAAAAACCTTAAAAAAAAAAAATTAGCCAAAACAGCTAGCATGTAGCTGAAATTTTAGCTAAACTCATAAATAGCCTAAAAAAATTTTAGCAAATCCCAGAATAGTCCAAAACGCTAGCGGAATGCAATTTTTTAAAACTGTAACTTTTAACATAATTATGAATAATGAAAAGGCAGAAATATTATTCCAGAATAAATCAACTTAAACCTTAAATAACTTTCAATATTTTACTCTTACTCTCATAGAATTACTTTGCGGGCCGGATCCGGCCCCCGGGCCTTGACTTTGACACACGTGCTCTATAGTTTGCCAGCTCTTTGTGTCATGAGCTCCAGGAACTCAAGGATCTTCACACACACTTACACTCTGGCCTCCATCCACCGAGAAGGAGATGTTACTGAGGACGGGATGTCCCGTCTCTGTGTATTTGACGGTAAGGCCCTTGACGTCCAGTTGGCCGCGGTTGGGCCAGTAGATCTGGGCGTGAGGGTTGTCGATGACGAGATCAGACCCTTGTCTGCCCCCAGGTTTCCCCGTTGGCATGTCCTCTGACGGAAGGTCGATGAATTTGAAGACTCGATCCACTGAACGCATCTAAAGGAGGAAGAGTGAACGTTCATCAGAGTAAGTCTAGGAGTCCCACTTTTACATAACCCCAGGCTTCTGTCCACTTCATTAATACCCTTTTGGATTTAAAACCATATTTCTAGAAGTATGACGTGGTGGATGTTTTAAAGACCCGGGGCAATGAAAACTGAAGACATATATGAAGGAAATTAGGCTAAAAACTGCCTTTCTGAGTGTTTCTTTAGTTAAATTGTAGGGAATCAGGAGCAGATAAAAGAAATATTTTGGAAAAAATTCTATTTGTGCTCTGGGTGAGCCACCTGCAGACAAATAGATCCGTGAACAAATGAAAATGAAGATAGCTCCAATGCTACAGAAAGCTCTGGAGAAACTATGTTTTCTATAAAATGATCCCAATAGGTCTTAAAACTGTTGAAGAAATGGTGTCTGACCGAGTCAACACACAGTGAGGAACCTGCCTGGAGGTGCATACCAAGAACCCTTTGACTTTTACTGAGATTGAAGCTCTTTGCAATTTTCTTTTCTTTTCTTTTGGTTTGATATTTCTGAAAACTAAATGAAAGATAAACCTAGAAACCTCTAACCAACTCACACGGCTATGAAACTCTCCTAGTCAGTAGCTGCAGGCGGCAGAGCTAAATCTCATGAAGATTGGTAATAAAATGCAGCCCTTCTTGACTCAACCTGTCTGTGACCTTCTGTCAGAGGAGGACACCTGATGGTCTCAAACCCAGAGATCCCGCTCCCCCACAGCGCAGACAGCAACTCTTTCTTTTAGTTCCTGTTTGGGTTTAAACCTTTGCAAACGTTCTGATCACGACATAAAACACGACTTCAATCCACCTGAAACATATTTGTAGCATATTTGACACACACTGAAACCTCCTATGCCATTAGCATGATCCAAAATTTCCTTAAAAACCCATTCATCCATGTTTTCTAACCTGTAGTTCCTCATCATCCCACTATGACAGAGATCTGTAACCTTTGGCTCCAGATCCACATGTGTCTCTGTTATCTCTTCATTGTGGCTGTTTGATCAAAGATAAAATAAGTCATGGAGACTGTTGATCCAGACATGTCGACCGTCTGAGTCAGCAGGTCCTGTTAATGTCTACATAACCAAAACTACCTAAAGAAGACAAATAAACAAAGCCAGAAAACTAAGACTATCAAGGTCCAACCCTAAACTAAAAGAACAAAACCCAGCAGTATGCCGAGGACAAAGAGGAGAAAAAGCCAAAATTCATTTTCATTATAAAAAAAAGGTAAGGAAAGCAAATCCAAATTTCCTAAAGGCTAAGGTAACACTATGCAGCTCCTTCTAGGTTTCGATCAGTAGAAAACGCTGTTAAAGGTTACCGGCGCCTGCACTAGGGGGCAGTAGAAGGCTTTTTCCTGATCATTTCAAAATGGCTGCCCCCATGAAATCTCAAAAACACTTTTGGCGGGAGAAGCTTTGGCTAATTTTCCCAAATTTAAGGTGGGAATAACTCCTGTATACATATTCATTTTATAGATGACTGTATTGAAGGAACACAAAATGTGTTGGTTAATATTCTTTATGTCACAGTTACAGAATATTAAAAATATGAGGGTAAAGTTTGAGACTGTGGGTAAATGAGGTGCTTTCTTCCTGAATTTTTGCATCTTAAACTAATGTTGTGTGCAAAAATTCACTAAATCACCAAATTTATCATAATTGATAATATCTTCATCTCATTAAAAGTATGTTGATAATCTATTTGTGATTGTTAAAAATGACAGTAAATCAAAGACTGGAGCTCCGGTCTTAAAGGTGTTCTTCTTTCGGATGTTTGTGCATTTTTGTCATCACAATGGTAAGATGTTGAGGATCAGAAACCCGAAACGCCCTTACCAGTCCGTCCACATTGATGCTGGTGATGATGGCCCACTGGAACGTCCCCAAGATAAGCATGGCCAGAGCCACAATGATTCCGATCTCCCCCGGCCGGTCCTCTGTGACGGGAACACACACGTCAGGATCATTCAGTCAAAGTGAGTGTCTGTGATGATGTCACAGCCGCACACAGGTGTTCGGCTTCAATGGCAGGTAATGAGGTGAGAACAGACCGTTAGACCTGAACTCAACATCAACCAAGTCTGACTGAAAAACTTCCAGAAGAAGAGACTTTCATCTGACAATCTCTCCAGTTATTTCTTGATTTCAACTGACAGGTTTCTCTTCACTGTTACTTCCTTATTAGCAAATTTAATTTACAATTTTCCCAAATGTTGTGTTTATGGATGTTGTTGTTTTTCCATACACAAATCATAGATGATTGTGAAACAAAACAATTCTGCCAAATTAATTGAAGTTTAAACTAAATTGTGGGGAAAGTGAAATTTTGCAAAGTGACTAAGTAACACTATTTAAAAAGTTTGATCCAAGAAAACAACACTGTTTAAAACTTTCACAGTCTTTATAAAATGATGCCTTTGTCAGCCAAATCTGTCTTTAATGCTTATTTTATTCTATAGTAAAATAAATCACCCTTTGACATCAGAGCTTTAGCTCCAGAGTTTACATTCAGTTGTAACTATTCAACCAATTACGCAAAAACCCAATTCCAGTGGATTCTAGATTTAATCTGCAACATTTAACTATTTAGAATTTCTTACAGAAAATGTGTCAAAGTCGAGACCCTCTGGGTAATTCTATCCAGCCCTCCAGATCGTTTTATTTTATTGGTATTAATGGTCTGATGTTATCTTATTTCTAACTTGTATCATTTTGACAAAATATACTTTTACGAAGAGTAAAATATTGAAAGTTATTTAGGTTTGAGTTAATTTGGAATAATATTCCTGGCTTTTTATTATTTAAAAAAAAGTTATAGTTTTAGTGTGTTCAATAAATGTTCGGCCCGCGACCCCAGAAGTGTTTTGGGTTTTGACCCCCTGAGCAATTTGAGTTTGACTCTCCTGCCAGCATCTATCGGCTGATTCAGTCTCCGACAAAAGCGGCTTCACGCCGTTATACGACACTTGACGTAAAGTCAGGCATATCGATGCAAAGTCAGCACGAGAAGCCGGTTATAAATGTACATTTAAAAAGGGATCTCAGCCGAGTCTCCTTTTCCTGTTTCTGTAACAGAAGTTTCGGCTCAGACAGTCATCATGCTCGTGGCCTTGGTGGTGGGCGCGCGTTATCTTCCCCTTATGTCGGACTCACGGTTGGTTCCAACAGCAATGAAGGCTGCAGCAGTGAAGAAGAGGACGAAGAGCACATCGCAACGGAAGAGGAACCATCTGAGGGCAGACAGGTAATGGAACCAGGTGGCCGTGTGGGTGTTCAGAGCCTTGTGGAAGAGCGTCTCAAAGTAAGTCTGACGGCCAAACGCCCGAATGGTCCATAGACCCTTCAGGGAGAGTACAAGGTGAGAGAAGATGGGGGTGCGAGCTGCAGGGGGAGACAGAGAAGTCCAGGTTACAAGAGAGCACTTTATCAAACCTACTGATACAAGATGATCTATCATTTAAATCTCCATAATCCTGAAGCTGCTTCTAGTACGGTCCGACCCCGTCTGTCTGTTTTTATCGAAGCGGCCCACATGAAGCACTAAAGAGAGGAGGAGATGTGTCAATCTCCTGGAACAACAGTGGACTTCAAACTTCACCTTCAGCACTTTACATGTAAACAGAACATTAACCACAGAGACAAACCAGAGAGCAGGCTCTTGTTGTCAGGTTTTTCTCTGTTTGGAGTCGCGTTGAGTAAACCCATTTGTTACCTGCTGGTATCTCAAGGCCAATAACACAATCGGACACAAAGCACAGCTGAGTGGAACAAATGAACAAAGTTGTTTGTGCTGAATGACAGTGAAGCTGTGACATCATCTGTGCTTATCTTGGAATTGCTTAAATGGACACTATATGTTCCATACACACTATTGTTGCAAACATAGATGCTCTATTATTTTCAGCTGATTCCTAGAAACTGAAAACACTGGAATATTCAGAATACACAGCCGTCTTTATGATGAACATCGTTCAGGAAGGTTTTCTGCATGTTTCTCTTTGCAAAAAAATAAACTGCATCCACTGCAACCTGGTCTAAATGGCTTTAAAATGACCGTTTCCATCGCCAAAAACCCAGTTCTGTAGAGTCTTGATTAGGTAGGGGCTGATATCATTATCTTCCAGCCTTTATGATACCAATGTTCCCCCAGTATGTGTGTTGGATAGCCGATATATCTGCCAATACCGATATTGAAGTGTCTACAGAAACATGATGTTTAGATTTCTTTGTTTTTCATTAGAAATGCACAACTGCTCTTTTACTGTTTACTTTTACTGTTTCAACATACAGTAATGGTGCATTCACACCGAGCACGATCCGCGCGGCAGAGGCGGCCAGCTCTAATGTTAATCAATGGAAGAGTCGTGCTCTGAGGCGAGCTGAAGCCCCGCGCCGCAATTTGAGCGACGGGCGCGGTGCGAAGGTCTGCCATCAGCTCGATTTGAGCGTCGAAGCACAAATTGGGCAACAGGCCAAAATGTGACCCACATGCAGCTTCAGGAACACGGTTTTTGACAGACGGCAAGAAGCGAATTCACTCTGAATTGGGGCAAAAGAGGGGCGGGGCACGTGAAATTGCGTTTGGTGTGAAATCACCTTAAGGGATCTTCTCATTGGAGCAAATATCACTTAAAAACCTAGAAAATATATCTGAAAACTTTCATACACTACTGTCCATAACTGAGAGATCATGAGAAACAACAGGGAACCCTTTAGAAAATAAAATGTATTATTGGTAAAAAAATATATATATATTTGTGCTTTTTAGCATTGGTTGAACATGAATTAACACTTAATTAATCATTTATGAAGCCTCTCTTCTTTTTTATTAAGCATTAGAGAGCAGCTTATATGTGTTTATATTTATATTTATACTTATATTTATTCTTGATTTAAATCATGATAAATATAATGTGTTTATTAATGTTAAGACTTTATTCATTAATAATTAAACATTTAAAATGAAGTTTTACATGATTTACAAACCGATTTTATATTTCATTTATATTTCATTAGCTGGAGAGAGAATAAACAGATGGATGATGGGAAGTGGGGGTTGAACTACTGCTGCTATGCAGAAACTATGTCCTAGATAAAGACTTAAAGTGGCATAATCCAAATTGAATTTTTTAAAAGATAATCATAATCATCATTTCAACAATTCAATCAGTAAAGTTTATTCAGCAGCATGATAATCAGTTTAACCTTTCACCTCAGTAACTCCTTTAAACATCTCTTTTTTAAAATTATTTTTTTTTATTTAAATGTGATTGGAATCCTGGAATCCCCTTTAAGTTTAGACAGAAATGTGTGGCGGAGTGAAACGTGCAGCTCTCATTGGGTCTGGCTGACACCAGAAAGAATGACACCAGGATGGGGCTGCAGGAAATCCCAGCTCAGCTCGCCTGTCTAGCCTCTCATCCTCTCTGCAGATCTGGAAAGATCTCACCGTCATCACCAAAGTATGCATCAAAAAACACCAAAATGAGCGGGGAAATAACAGGGGAGATCCAGCGTATTGACACAGTAATCAACAAACCAGAGACCTGCTTCTATGCTGCATGAAAACATTCTGGCAAATCTTAAAACAAACTCAATGTTTCAGTTGTAGAGGAAAATGAGACACTCAATTCTTTTTATATTATTGTTGCTATTATGATAACTGTCATTTTTTTTGGTAAAATGAAATCTTTCCTTTCAAAATTTGAAATAGCTTATAATCTTTGTCAGAGATTTTCACATGGCTTCCTTTCAAAATAAAAGACATCCTGTGTCACAAAGGAGCATCTCCATGCAGCAAATCATTAGATTTTTTTAGACCAATTTGCAATCTAATGAACCACATCAAAGCAAATTCAGTGACTTTTTTTTTTACATACACGTAAAATCAATGAATTGGTTTAAAAATAGAACATCTGCCACTCAAATATCTGTTAAAAAGCTTCTGCAATGTCCTTCAACTGTTTTTAAATGAGTTGAATCAAGTTTTAGTTTTTTTAACTTTACTTCTTACTTACTTCTTACAGTTATACTTTTTAAAAAGGTAGGGGTGAAAGAGCCTCATGAGGGTTGCAGACCTCTGGTTAAGAGACAGAGGACCTTTCATTTACCTTCAGCTTCCAGCTGTTTGAGCTGCTGTCCTGTTCGTAGGTAGTACTTCCTGAGGGCAACAAAGATGACAGCCAGGGGAATGGCAGCTATGAAGATGTAAGGCCGCATGATGGACACGGTGAAGATGCATCCGATGACCAGTAGTGTTAACTAATGTGAGATGAAGAGTGTGGTAAGAGAACATAATAACGTACAAATGACAAATAAAAAATATATGTCCATCTATATATATATAAATGCTGTTGAATGCAGACACTGAAACAGGTGTGGATGTTCTTTGATGTACTTTTCAACCGTTAACATGATAATTCCAGTAGATTCTGAAGGAGAAAAAGGGCTCCTCGAGCCTCCAACTCCACATTAGCCTAAAAAACTAGAAAAATGTCTAAAGTAGCAAAAAAGAGCTAGCATAATGCTAAAATATTAGTTAAACTCCATATTAGCTAAAAAAAAAACCTGTAAAATGTCTAATTTTACCAACATTTTAGCATTATGCTAAAATATCTATTAGCACAAAGCTAAAATAGTAGATTAACTACAAATTATCCCAAAAATGAAAGAAATGTCAAAATTAGTCAAAAACAGCAAGTATAATGCTAAAATATTGTCTAAACTTCAAATTAGCTAAAAAACTAAAAAAATCTCCAAATTAGCCAAAATAGCTAGCATTATGCTAAAATATTAGCCAATCCAAATTATCTAAAAAAACACTATAAAAGCTCTGTTAGCTAAAACAGCTAGCATAACACTAAAATATTAGCTAAACTCTGAATTAGCTTAAAAAAAAAACCTATACTAATGTCTAAGTTAGCTAAAAAAGATTGCATAATACTAAAATATTAGCTAAACTCTGAATTAGCTAAAAGAAAATGTAAAACTGTCTAATTTTGCCAAAATTTTTGCATTATGCTAAAATATGCTTTAGCATAATGCTAAAATATTAGCTAAACTCCAAGTTACCCTAAAAACCCAGTAGTTGCTTAACATTTTAAAGTTTGAACGATGTCTCTATCTGAAGGTTTAAACAGAAGTTTTTGAAGAGTTTGATCAATTTCTCATTCATTTCCTATGGGGAATCATTTGCTCAACATTTCAAAAATAATAGAGTTTATGAATGGCAAAATTTTGATGCCAAGATTACGGAAATGGTTGAAAGTGTGATTGAGTTTTTTCGTGCCAAAATACATGCAGAAAGTTGCGGGAGAACTACTATAGTTTGACTGCTGTAAATGATAAAATTATCAATTGAAATAATAAAATAATGGTTTTTGTTTCTTCACTTGCAACTACAAAGATAGGATTTTTGTCTGCGTTGACAATTTCGGTGTCGTGTTAGTTTCTAAATTCTTAGGTAACTTTCATTCCTGTACAATACCTGTATAAGGTCAAAAAGCATGGGAGGCAGCATGTCTTCAATAATGGCCATGTCCTTGGTAAATCTGTTCATTATCCGGGCTAAAACACACAAAAAAAACATCCAAATTAGCTCTTTACCTCAGACTTCAGTAAAAATGCAGCTCAGGGTGAATTCAGACTGGAAACATTCGGATTGAGTCCACTTAGTTTGGTCCGGATGGAGTCCTGAACCTTATGTCTGGTCTGTATTTATACTGCCTTCCAAACAGAGATTTCTCTTTCAAACCAAAATTTAATCCATGTGACCAAAGATCTCTTCAGTCATTGGCAAGGAGGTTTGAGGGCGGGGCAAAGCAACAAGAGAGAGATTAATGCAGCTTCTCTATTGGTGAATTCGCACCGTTTTAACGCACAGCTACGTCATCGATCTACACCGGGGTCCCCAAACTTTTTCTTGTGAGGGACACACAACTGTTTTATTCTCTGATTTGGTTTGTAGGCCAACAGAAAAAGTGTAACAATCACAGCCTAAATGTGAACATTTATGATTTTACTGAAAGACACGCATAGAGAAAATTTAAATAATTCATTTCTGTATTATTCACAGAAAAAATAATACTAAAACATTTGAAAAAAAACTAGATATATAGCAACACCTGTGATAGATTTATAGCTGAAGATGCTTAAACTGATAACTAAAAACACTGAAGCTGAAAGCGCTGAAGCTGAAAGCTAGCTAGAATATTAGTGAAGTGCCTAATTAACCGAAAAAACTCAAAAAATTCTAAATTAGCCAAAACAGCTAGCATGTAGTTGAAATATTAGCCAAATGCCAAATTAGTCTTGAAGAACTTTAAAAATGTCTAATTTAGCCAAAACAGTTTGGGGGGGCAGGGCCAAATGTGGAGGACGGTCGGATCCGGCCCGCGGGCCGTAGTTTGGGGCTTTGATGGTCCGACGCTCAAAGGAAACGCTCACTTGAATTACCCGAATCATTCTAAACCGCTGTGACATGCAGTCAGTCTGACCCCTGACCACATTTCAGTGAGTTGCTGTGTCTCATCGTTGCACTCAACATCCCATAATGCTCAGCTGCGGTGGCCGTTTTGGTTCAGTTCCCGTGACAGAGCCTATTCAGACTGAGGAAACTCAGAGCGAGCAGAAGTTCAGTCCGATTGGAAATGAACCGAGACCACCTTGAAAGATGAGCCTGGACCAGGGTCCGTTTGGGTTTATTCAGAATGAAACTTTGTTCTGAATTATGGGGGGAAACAAACTGCGGTTCACTTTAAGCAAACCAAATGTATCCAGTCTGAACACACCCTTACCGTGGTCACTCCTAAAGTAATAAATATGACAAAGAAGAGAGAGAGCACCTGTTTTTATGGAGTTGAGGACGGACATGGGGGCGCGCAGCACAGCGCTCAGCATCTGCTCGTGAAGTCTTTCAGAAACGGTGAGCAATGAGTGCACCAGGGGAAGACCCCTGAAGACCCCGAGGGCCAGAATGCTGTCTGAATGGGCCACGAAGATGTAGATGATGTAATAGGCACTGGTGGGTGTCACAATGACAGCCAGATGGACTGGGGGGGACGAGGAATTGATGGGCTGATCGTCGATGTAGTTGGGAGAGTTTGGGTTGGCACCGTCTCTCCAGACTTTACTGATAAAACAGAGAGACAGAAATGTGTTCAAGCGCCACTGAACTCCAGAAACTCACTCACTCAAGTTCTGGACATCTGGATCAGAACCATACGGCTGGACATCAACTATAATGCTTACATTTTTATGTAGTTGCAGGGAAGATGCTAGCAAGACACAGAGCTATCATAATCAGACAGGGGGAATCAGGGGTTAATGAGCTCCACAAGCCACGCCCCCTCAGAGGAGATTTTGGAAACAGGCCTCGAATCAACATGAAAAATGTATTTTAAGACATTTAGGTTGTGGAATGTTGGTTAAAAACTTAATAATCATAATTAAAACTGAGAATGTGTTTTTTAAATAAAAAAAATTGTCATCGTAGGACTTAAGTAAACAAAAACATTACATTCCTGCCATAACTTTAACAAACTTTGAAAAAATACACATTTCAAACTCCAAAACTATATTTGTGTTTAAGGATGAGGATCATTTTGAGGAACACTGATACTCACTCTGTTATGAGAAAAATACCAATGACTGAACCAGCCACCTATCAACAGAGAGAAGGACAGACATGTTCATTTAATGTTCAGCACGATCCATAAACAGACTTGAAAATGGTTTGAATCTCACCTCAATGGCAAAAACAATAGCAATGAAAATAAGGACATAAATCAAGGTTCTGTTGACGGAGACATAGCGGAGGTAGGTGCTCCACGAGGTCGTCACAAAGACGTTCTCACGCTCATCTGCAAAGCATTGCTGTGGACAACAGAACTTGTTAACAGACCGACGGAAGAGCCTTGGTTTGTGTGTGATGACATAAAACATGTACTGGACACACCTCCATGTCTTCTTCATCCACCTCCTCTGTGATTTCAAACACGCTGTCCTTGGACAGGCGGCGTGCGTAGATGTCCAGCTCCGTCGCCAGGTCGTACTGCGGTGTGACAGACAGCTTCTTTCTGAACGACGACTGCATCTTGTCTCTGCGGTCTTGGCCCTGAGCGTTGGTGATGAAGGCCAGGACGGACTGGCGCCGCTGTCCGCCGAGGTGCTGCAGCCCGTGGTGGTACAGGTTACTCCTCGGAAGTGCTTCTTCCACTTGATCGTCCTCTGGGACCACGGAGAATCTCCTGTCTGAAAGTTCGTTGACACCCTCCTCCATGAGTGACGGCGGCAGGGCGCCCGTCTGCTGGGAGTTCCCGATGAAGGAGATTTTACGGGCGGCTGCAATGGGATTCAGGATGAGGGACTGTTTGCGTTTTTCCGGGTATCCTTCGACCACGTTGTGACTCTGGGGTGGTGCGTGCTGGAACGACTGGCGAAGCGCTTCTGGGCCTCGGAATCCGGCGGTTTCGTCGACCGAGACCCTCCGGAGAGTTTCCGTGAGAATGGAGGAGCGCCGCTCCGCGACGATGTTGTCATAAGCTTCGAGGCCGAGCAGCAGGGAGCTGAAGTCGGGGCGCTGCGCCTGCAGCTCTGAGAAGGTGCCGTAGAAGTAACACTCTCCGTTGTGCAGCATCAGGATTTTGTCGGAGCGCTTCAGATGCTCCAGCTTGCTGGTGACCACAACTCGAGTCTTGGAGCCCATCAGCTTGCAGACACATCTGTGGAGAGAGGAGGAGGTGCACTCAAAACAGTTGTTGAAAAACACAAAATCTTTAAATTACTGTAACTTTTCAACCGTGAACAACATCGGTAAAATTCCAGTAGATTCTGAAGGAGCCACTTTTCTCCTTCAGAATCTAATGGAATTACACTGATCGTGCTAAGAATTAAAAAAGTAACAGTAAATCAAAGAACATCAACACTAGAGCTCCGGCGTTAAAAGGTTAAACATGAAACAAGAGAAAACCTTCACCGCCCCCGCTCCACGGCCACATGAAAGAGTCTCTGTCGGCACACGTACTTATCAAAGACCTCTTTCTCTGTTGCGATGTCCAGGTGGGTGAAAGGAGCATCCAGCAGGTAAAGGTCTGCATCTTTATACACACTCCTGGAAGACAGAGCAGCCAGTCAGAGAGAGTTCACAAAGGAAAACAATCAAAAATAGGAGTTGAAGTTAATGGGAATGTGAGGGAATGCAGTAAAATCACAACAGCTAAACCCTTAGAGTAACAATCCAACACATTCTCACTCCCAACTCATCACATATTGACGTTTGGTTAAGGACTTTGATGTTTTTGGCGTCCCTAGGTCGTCGCTTTTTTTTTTTTACATGCTGGCTATTCCTATTAAATCCCGGTCTACCTACCTCAGTCCAATACCACAACATGGAGCATACCGGCACCCAAACCCAGTACCGGTACCCTAACCCGGCACAGGATGCTGTACCAGGTGCGGTACAGGGCGTGAACCGGACGTGGCACCAGAGGCGAACTGGCACCGGCCTAGCGTAACGGGACGGGTACTGGGTTACGGTATCGGTAATGGATGCAACCAGAGGACTAGTCCCTGAAAGTTGTGGACCCTTGATTTTATGAATAGCCAGCATAACAAAAAACAAAGAAACATCATAAAGTGGTGCAGGGGGGTCGTCCTCAACCCATTGTCAGTATCTGATGACTTAAGGATGAGAATTTGTTGGACAATCGGAGACCACAGATCAATGTGTAACTACAATGAACTAGAAAAGTTGCATTACCTGCAAAAATGCTAGTGTGAATGATTTTTGCTGAAAATGCTGAAAGTGCAAAGGCTATTTGCAAAATATGAAATTTGCGAAATACTGGAAATTTAGTTAAAGAACTATAAAGCGTGCTGAAGTTGACCTGAATTTCTGAAATAATTGAAGAATAACTGCTTAAGAATCCTCAATACATTCCAATTTTTCAAAAATATTTTGTGTGCTTCTTAAACATGAGCTGCACTCCAAATTAACCCAAAAAAACCTGGATATATGCCAAATTACCCAAAAAAAGCTAGTACTTTGCCTATATAGGCTACTAGCTAAACTCTAAAATAGCCTAAGATTCCTGATTTAACCAAATTAGTCAAAAACGTTGGAAGTTAAACTCTAAATTAACCCATAAAATCTCAGTCAATAAAAATTAGCCAAAAATGTTAGCCTGTTGCTAAAATATTAGCTAATCTCCAAATTAGCTTAAAAAACCTCCCAAATGAGCTAGCATCAAGCTAGCTCATAATACTAGCATAATACTTCAAAATGCTGAATCTAAAGAATTTTTCATTCATTTCCTATGGGGCATATTTTGCTCAATATTTCAAAAACTATAAAGTTTATGAATACCAAAAGTACAAGCAGTAATGTCCTGAATAAAATGAACATTTTGATACTAAGATTGCTGGAATTGAGTTTTTACGTGCCAAGAAACGTATGGAAAGGAGTAGGAGAATCACAATTATTCATGGAAGTATGACCACAAATGTTGACAAAGATTTGAACCGACATTAAAAAGTCTCAGTTTTTTCAGCTTTAAGGAGTTTTTTTCACGCACAATCAAAGCATGTTTCTAGAAAACAGACTCTACTCTGTGCTGGGGGGGACTATTTTCAAAACAGGAATCATTTACCACTAAAGTATTTCTTCTGGATCTCTTTTCTACAATCAAAGCTACTGGTGTGAACAAATCAGGGATTTAAAGACAAAATGTTCATATCTGCTTTTGGTTTTGTTATAAATCACCTTTGCACGTTCAAATCTTTGAAAAGTAATTTACTTAAACTATTAAATCAGCTTAAAGGCCCAATCTAAATTCTTCTGTTCTTGCGACCCCTCCACTTGAAGGGGCGTTTGTAGTGAAAGTGTTGTCTGAAATGTTTACTTTAAGATACAAGATACATAACCTTCTGTTGCAAGGGTAAACCGCATTGCGCTATGCCGCTTAAAAGTACTTTTCTTCACATGGATGCGCTGGTAACCACACAAGTTTACATGTAAATGTAAATAATGACTTTACCATGACCTTTTTAAAGTTATATAACGGCTGCTGTTGTGTATATTTGGGCGCTGGAAGCTCCACACTAAGCTAGCTGAACCGCGACTATGAGTGAAAGTGACGTCTGAATTATCAGATACTGTTTTTCATAACTCTGTTTGGATGCAGGGGGAGGGAGAAACCCCTTCAAATGCCGCATGCTTGAATGGTGAGCTCTCAATGATGGGGAGGGGAAAGGTGGGCGGGGTTCCTAAGCCCGCCCACAATCAAACTTGGATCTCTAATGAACTCCTGCCGCTCTGCAGAAAGTGTCCAACTCTTTACAACACTTTTTTTTTTAATTTAGGCTAAAAACAGAATAATTATAATTAAAAGACTACTGGGAACAGTTTTAAATACATCAAAAGATGATTGGAGGGGAACTCTGATTTCAGGAAAAATATCCAACTTGAAACAGGAAATAAATCAAACAGCCAGTGCAGGTAGAACTGTCTGTTTTTCTAGTTTAACCGTTACGTTACCCACGCCAACATTTAGTGAAAACAGAGGTGTGTGCTCCGTCGGATGCGCAGACGGTACCTGGCCAGGCAGATGCGTGCTCTCTGACCGCCGCTGAGAGTTGACCCTCCTTCGCCGAGAGCTGTTTTGTCTTTCTCAGGCAGTGACGCAAAGTCCTGTAGAGGGAAACAAACCGAACATTAACCAGGTTAAACACATACATCCTTTATCTTCCCCCTTCTAAAAGTACAGACTACAAACTACAGAGCAAACTGAGTACGGATTGAAAGACTTTATCTTTCATGTTGATGTAGATTTATGTTGAAATGTTGATTTCTGGGGGGCTGACTTGAGTTTAACCCTTAAACATAATGTAACTTTTCAACCGTCAACACGATCAGTTTAATTCCAGTAGATCGTGAAGCTGCTTTTCTCTTCCACGATCCACTGGAACTACATTGATCGTGTTAACAGTTAAAAACTTAAAGAATATCAGAGAACATAAAAACTGGAGGTCTGGCGTCAAAGGGTTAAATGGATCATTAACAGTAAAGTAAAGTAAAAACACAAATGAGAATGAAACACAAACAAATGCAGCATTCAGTAAATACTCAGAATCAAGAGTTCTCTGTTCTGGAGTGTGCTGCAAAGATTTAAAATCAACTAACCAGCATGAGGAGCCCCGCCTCTAAAGTATCCACAATACTAACAGAAAATCTTCTGAAAGACCTCGAGGTCTGGAGTTTGACACCTGTGTGTTTCTTAGCAGAAACTCTGTAAGGTGTTAGAATTTGGGTTTAAAACCGTCTTTATTGGTTCATTTGTTCTTTGGTATTCTCATTATGTTTGGCAATAGACTGATTATGTCGAAAGAAACAAAAAAACTCAGATAACTTAACAAAAAAGGCAAAGTGTGACACGTGATAACGAAAGAGCTGTCAGAGAAAAGCACCAAACATAGATGGGAAAAGCATGAGGGACATTACAAGAAGACAAGGACGCATGGATGTAATCCACACCAAAGACTGATGAAGAAAATCGACTTCCTACCTTCCATCTCCAGCTGCTGCTGTTCCAAAGGGAGCGCAAAGGGAATCAAGTCAACACAACTTGATCAACACATAAAAAACGGTTCCATGTCTGTACAATGTCACAGATCCTCTGCGGTTTTTATTCAGGTGAGGTGAGGGAGAGTTCTGTCTCCTCTGGTCACCGGCGAGAGCCATCTCCAGAATATTGAGACACTACATCTCCCAGCAGCCCCAGCGCACACTCCTCAGATGCTCTTCAGCTGACTCTCATTTGTCAATCACCAACAGGACACTTCAGCTCTGCACAGAACCTGACTCAGTGCCAAATATTGTTTGTTCATTACTGAGCGTTTCTACCTGGACCTAATTTTCTGTGTACCTGAACCTGCTTTATCTCTGATTGCTTGCTGCTTGCCCTGACCCTCGTCTGGACCCTGACATCTCTAGTTTCTTCTTGGATCCCATTCTCCTGTTCAACCTGTGCCTAAGCCCTTGCATTTAATGTCTCATGTATGTGTGTATAAATAGAAAAATGTCTATTTATGATCTAAAGTAATTATTATGGTACTTGTATATCTGGATGTAGAAATATGGAAATGTATTCCCTTATTTTTTAAAATTTACAATCAAGTCACAACTGATTATATCTATTTATAGATGCACATTTCTTGGCAAACTGTCACATTTAAAGGATTTAATGAGGTGATTGTTTTTTTCTTGATGTAAAGTTCTATTTATTTTATTCTGGTTTTATTTGTGACCTGCCTGTCTTGGTGCATAAATATTTTTCCTTTATATGATTCTATTCCTAGAGATGTTCATCAGTTTGCATCATCTGCACAGCCTCATCTTAATTTGCATTTTTAGTTCACTTATTGTTTCTTTATTAATTATGAAGGAGACAGAGCATTAATGACCTCACATTAAAAAATAACTCAAATTTGGGATTACAAATGTCATTTTTGATGTTTGTGAGAGACAGTTTGACTCGACCCTTTGACCCCTGAGGTGTCGCCTGTGACGCTTCAACACAAAATCTTCAACAAACTGTAACTTTTCAACCGTTAACACGATCAACACGCCTCTTTCAGAATCTACTGGGAATACGTTGATCATATTAAAGTTACAGTAAATCAAAGAACATAAACACTGGAGCTCTGGTGTGAAAGGGTCAAAGAGCATTTCCAGATAGACCACAGGTGTGGCAGCATGGCATCATGGGACACGTGTTTTTAGTTTTGCTTTCATCTCACACGCCTCACATCTGTCCAACCAAGGCACCGTCTTTACATTGGAAATACCAGTATAGCCTCACAGTTTTGTTTGTGTGAAAACACTGCAGTGTTTTAGTCAAAACCTTCGTCAGAGTCCCAAACAGGGAAACATCAGAGTCGCTGGATTTAACTTTAGATTTTTATAAGACAGAAAAATGGCAAAAAAGGATTTTAGCGATAAATTCAAATGAAGTCTGTCATTTCAGTCTTTAAAAACAACTGATTTGAGCACTTTAAAGTCGATTCTGAATGTTCCACATCTATGTTTTACAATAAGAATTTATGCTTACATTTCTAAACATAATAAATGTATGAAAATACATTTTTTAAATGTTTAAAAGGAAATTGTGTTTCTTTCCAGTCCAGTTGTGTCGTGCTGTTGTGTATATGTTACTCCTGTTCTATCTTCTGCAGCACGATTTCATAAGATTTCATAATTTGACAGAATTCTTTTTAATCTTATTTTCATGTGATGCAGCTAATTTTCTGTTCTAGTGTTGGTTTCTGGAGATGAATCTGTTTGGCCTCGATTTTTTTCAAAGTTTTGCTTCATTAGAAAAATTCCCTGTTTCTAGTTGGTTTCTCAAAACATGAAGTTTGCGTTTACCACATATCAGATCTGCGTATTGTTACACACCTCCTCTCCAGTTCAAAGTTTTCCAGGACTCTTTGTGCTGCTCTCTTTACTGTTTCCAACATACAGGACATTTTGTTCACAGCATGGTTAAACTCTACAAGAATTCATATGTGTAACAGAATGCTAAAACATTCATACACTAAAATCCTGCTGACTTATGCTCTGAATTTAACACTTCAAACTCAAGAGCTGTCATGATAAACTTGATTCTTTTTACTGACTCCAGTTTAAATAAGTCACTCACCAAAGTGAATCAAGTTCTCTGAGTCATTTGAGATTGCAGAGAAATGTACATGTTGACACAAACTTCCCTTTCTCTCATGATCTAAGTATTCTTTTTTTTTTTCCAGTAACGTGACTCCTCCGATTCGTCACAAAAACTCTGACAACTCAAAACACTTGTATGAAACTGAAGAGAGTTGAAGCGCATGCTAGACCTACCGCTACACTCTGACAGCGAGCCTGCATGGAGAAATGGCATCAGCTGACTCAGAAGCAGCTCAGACATATCCTGATAATCGCAGAGGATAATTATAATCCAAAGGCAGGTCTTTACTATGGAGGGAAGTTACAAATTCTGGATAGGAATGACCTCTCACACTTAACGGAGGAAGCACACGCTTTTTTAAGGCACAGAGAGACAGGGTGACAGTCCTCATGAAAGTCTGTTGTTCTGGATGAATAAAATGTCTTCATGTTGAGCTATACTCCAGTGTTCTTTAATAAATGTGTACAAAGCATGATCAGAAGGGTTTTTGATGAGTATGGATCGGTAATGGATACTCTGGTCGCGGGGGATGGGGAGTGAAATGGAGACTGGAGGGTTCTCCCTATTGGCAGGTGGGTGATTGCGCGGAATACTATATTAAATTGTAATTTTCTTTCTTAAGAGCACATAAAATTTTTGGCAAACAGGAAAATAAATTTGAACTAAGTAGAAAATTCATAATGAAAAATATATTATTATAATTTAAATTAAATGTGTGAAAGTCAAGGCCCCGGGGCCAGATCCGGCCCTCCGGGTAATTATATCTGTCCCTAAAGATCATTTTATGTTATTGCTATTTTACGCTCATTTCTAACTTGTATGCATTTGACAAAATTTATTTTTATGGAGAGTAAAATATTGAAAGTTATTTAAGATATAAGTTGATTTATTCTGGAATAATATTCCTGCCTGTTTTTATTCATAGTAATGTTTAAAAAAAAGTTGTGAAATTTTGGTAGAGTGTTCAATAAATGTTTATTCTGTTCGGCCTGCAACCTAAAGTGATTTTGGTCCAGACTGTTTCGAGTTTTTTTTCCTTTAATTACGTTCAAAAATTAGCAAGTAGGACGCTAATTTCAGTTTATTTAAAAAATTAAAAAGTGGTGGAAGTGAGTTAGTATTTATTGTTCAAGATGAAAAGTGAATTTTTTTCTATGGCGACCGCCTATTAGAGCAAAGCAACAGATCAGGAGAGGAAGCAAAACAGGTTAATCTGCTAAAGCTAATGTGTATGAGCTCAGACAGATTTGTATACGCTGAGAATAAGGCTGAGCTATGAGTTACTGGTTCTCTTATGCTATAATTCAGCTTGGAGCTTATTCAGCCACGGATTCTGAGACTGTTCATACTCGATTGGACCATTTTTTTCGCAAAACATTTTGACCAAACTCAGTAAACAAGTCAGTGAGTTATTCGTTTATGCTACGAATTAATTAAGTGGTTCATTTATGCTACAATTCAACTCCAAGCAATTCTTTCATGCTCAGAATCCTGACTCATAGGTAGGAAGGTAGCGAGTAACTCCACCATGTTGCTAGCCCAGCGATGCTGCCACGAGCTAATAGCTGGTTTCCATTACACATTTGTGCAAAACTTTATCAAATTTCTAGGAATTTTGAAAAAACACAGTTTTGCAATGACACTGTTTCCATTAAATCATAATAATACGATAAATATCAAACCAGCTCGCACTATAAGTCATTAAAAACACGGCGATGGATGAGATCAAGTATTTTTTTTTTGATTCACTAAAAAGGAGCATTTGGGTGATGTCAGAGCACTGTCAGGCGCGCGCCTGCAGCTCAGCGAGTCTATCGGCAGTCTCAGGTGCCTGTGAAAAGCCTGTTCAACGGTTACAAAACACCATTCTAACAATGACGCAGCTGAAAAGAACAAAATAGAGTGATGCTTCTCCAATAGAATGATCAAGTGCAGTTTGCTTGCTAACAATAACAGAGACAACTCTGTTAACCCTTTAACACCAGAGCCCTAGTGTTTAAGTACTTTGATTTACTGTAATTGTGCAAGTGTTAGCATGGTCAGCGTAATCCCAGTAGATTCATTGAGCCGGTTTCCTCCTTCAGAATCTACTGGGATTATTGTGTTAACGGTTGAAAAGTCACAATATGTTAAAGATTTTGTGTTTAAGCATCACAGGTATTAACGGGTTAACGAGTCAACAAATCTGGCTTCACGAGTCAGTAAAGTGACTCTGGTTCACGACTTACACATTTCTATAACCCAGAATGCCTCCTGTCACTGTGACTGTCTGCTTTCAGACGGCAGACGGGATTTCGCTCCTCGTTGGGAGCTGAAGCGACTCATGTTGCATCCCAGAGCAATTTCCATGGCAGCAGCGGTACAGATATTATTGTGCTGAGTGGTTCAACACTGAGCCTCTGTGAACGCGTCAGAGCCAGAGAGGATGTGTAAATGTGTGTGTGGGTTTTAAACCTCACAGTAGCTCCCCAAGAGCAGATTTCCTACCGACTGAGAGTTAGTTACTGCTCTACACGACTGAGTTAATCAGAATCAGTCAGTAAAGCGTCTGAATGACCAAACAAAGACAAACATTAGAGTGGAAGTACCTCCTCTAGCTGGCAGGCCTTAATGATGGAGTTATACCGGTACTCGTCATAGGTCAGGCCGAACAGGATGTTGTCACGGATGGTCCCTGGCATGATCCAAGAAGTCTGCGGTGAGTAGGAAATCCGGCCACTGTGTCTGATTTTACCCTCCGTCGGCACCAGCTCTCCCAGGATCAACATGAGCAGCGAACTCTGAGCAGAGAGCAACACAAACTCTGCCATCACGCCCGATCCGATCAAAGCAGCTGGCGCCCTCGTCTTCATCATCGCTCTCTGTTTTACCAACCCGTTGACCGGACACTCACCTTCCCGGACCCAGTCGATCCAGCTACTGCCAGCATCTTGCCCTCCTCCAAATGCACGCTGATGTTTTTAAGGACAGGGGTGACGTACAGGTTGGTGAAAAAGAGTCCTCCGTCCCCGTTCAGATGCCCGTTTGCTTTGTTCTCCTGCTGGATCTTCTCAAACAACTTAACTATCCCCTGCAGGGAAAATTAAAGACAGACTTTTCAATCGACTTTGATAACAGATCCAAACTCTGGAAAAATACACATCATAGAAAGGGTTTGACAAGAGGAAACCATCGTTTCCAATCATTTATTTTCAACAAAACCATATTTAGAATCTTTTCTTTTTCTGGAAAACTTTTATTGAAATAAAAAGTGTTTTTGACCCATTGGATGTTCGGGGTCTGACCGTCTTCAAACAATGACTCTGGGATTTGTCTTGAGTCATTTAGTGAACGGCGTGTGAAAACCTGTTCTCATATTACCCCATCCTTTGGGTGGACATTCTGCTGGTGAAAAAAACTTGATTTAAACCATCATTAAACCTTCAGTCTCCATTCATGTGGAACTATAGACAAGTGAAAGTAAAGGGCTGCAGTGGCGCAGTGGTTAGCGCGGTCACTAATCCCAGCATGGTTTCCTCCATCAGTCCAAAGACAAGCTTCATAGGTTGATGAATTACTCTAATTGACCCTATAGGGGTGAATATGTGACTGTGTGGTACTGGACAGGCAGAAACCTGTCCAGGATTTAGCCGCCTTTTCCCAACCTTGGCCCGGTTAGGCCCCGTGATCCAAGAAGGGTTTTCAAAAAATGGATGGATAAAGTTCAAGCGGCTTAGCATGTACAGCATCTCATCCTACGAACTGTTAGCTCATCAGTCCTGACTCTGTTTCACTAAAACCTCAAATGAACAAGATTGTAAATGAATTTGAGTGAATTGTGGAGGATTGTGGGTTTTTATCGGCTATTTCTCAGGATTCTGTGATGAACAGAGAAGAAGTCTTTCCCTCACAGGTGGAATTCAGAGAAAGGATAACTGGGTCAAATCCAAAAAGTTCCACTCCGAATAAATTGTTTTTCTATCGTAAAATGATTCCCAGGGATCTTTTTTATTTACGATTATGAAGCTTTTAGCCAAAATCAAAAAAGGAGAGAGGTGACTTTGGTATGCCCACTCCAGTCACTGGGTCATCAGTCTGAGCTTTTTCTAGCATCCAGTTTTTTAATCCAACAGAATTTTTTTTAAATTTTATTTCAAACATGAAAAACATTACAAAAAAGACTTAGAAAAAACAAAAAGTCAATTTTATCACCTTCTATAAACAAAAAGTCAGAAACATAATTCAATAAATACATGTTTGAAAAGGGAATAAGCAGAAGCAAATGCTTATTTAAACCTATCCCCTTATGCCTTTTTCCATTAACTTAAATAATTCACGACATGTAAGTCTAAACAATCCAGTCCAATATGCCAGGTTTGAATTAAGACATACTCAGATACATCGTTTTGATTGTGAATTCTTTAAAATAGGTTCTCTACCATGAGAAAAATGCTACATGAACATGTTATAAACACATAAAAGATGATTTTCATTGGAGTAGGAGTTCTCTAAAGAGGCATTTTCTGATAATGGAGGAGATATATCGAGACACTTGGGGTTAAAATTACATTTCTGAGTATTTCTTTTATCAAAAAGATTTGTGACACGTAGAAGCTACGAGCCACGAGCTCCCTGCTCCGCTCCATTCTGATGCATCAGTTTACAGACGTTTAGTTTTGCTCGTCTGAGCTGGAATCTGGATCCAAACTGTACAGCTTGTGTAGGTTCTGTTAGCTCGGAGGTGTGAGGGGCTGTAAGCTAGCGGGAGAGAGCTTACAGCGATCCGATTAGTGATGAAAAACTATGAAAAAATGTGTTTAATCCATAAATTAAACAATTATCCTGCAGGGATTGAATGGCCTCTGAACTGTCTCGGAGACCAGTAGATGAGTGAATGTGTAAAGCTGTTTCTTGATGGTGTTTTTGGTAAACGTGGACTTCATGATCTGCTTTCACACACTGTGAGAAACAGGAGACCGTCTGCAGACAACAGGAGCCCCCCCCAGAGTCTCACAATGGCCTTGATTCAACTCATCCATCACTGCTCAGATTAAAGCATGACACGGCAGATTTAGAAAAGGGGAACTCTGCATGGATCGGACTTAATGATTAACCTTTGTGACGTTTTACGGTTCCTCTAATGGCCGGATGGGCTCTGACTCGCGTTGGCCCGTCTGGGTGATTCTTCTTCTGACCAGATGACGTACATGCTTCCCGCAATAAAGAAAGAAAACAGCCCACCCCCCTCTGTTCATGGCTGAATGGCACATTCCAGGAAGAGACGGAGGCAACAGGAGAATTGGGGAATTAGGTGATGATCTCTGAATCTCAAAGGGAGAGTCCGAGTGTTCCCAGCAAAAGCAAAGTGGCGACAGCTCCGGGATAATTAAATATGCAAAGTGAGGGGAAAAGCACAGCCGCTCGCTTGTTTTCTCACGGTGTCGGGTGGTCAGTGAATCACACCTGTCAAACCACGTTTACAATCTCTGCCCACAGATAAGAGCACTCTGTGAGAAGTGAACTTCTGTACCTGCAATTCATCGTGATATTGATTCCTTCTGCATGTCACACATTGAATATCTTAAAGTTACTGTGATAAAAACTTGAGTTTCCTGTTACTCTCAAAAGCTTTCAGATACTGACCAAACTATTCTGGAAAGTTAAACGTCTAGCACAACAAAAGTGCAGAAATAAAAAGTTTAAATAAAGTTTCAAAGTACTGGATGAAAAATTGTGTGCATGTAGCTTTAATGAGGGTTGACAAGTACATTATTCACCTGTTCTTTGTTCAATCCTGTTGCTTAAACAGTAGTTCTGCCTCATGCTACTCTCTCACCGCATTCAAGTGACCACTTTCAATAAAAAGTTTATGAAAACACACATCAGTGCACGTTTTGGGCTTCTGCATTCCTGCGTTCACACGTCGCTACGCAAGTCTTTGAGCCCGTTTTTGGGCTCCATGTCAAAATCTGTGTCCACTGAACGCACTCTGAAAGTTAAACTAGTTGAACTTTGACCAATCAAGAACTCTGATTTGATAGTGATGAGTGAGTAGCAGTCTTTGTGAGTTCCAACCGTTTGAAAGTTGATCATAAATGAGAAATTATTCATTCCGTTTTCTCCCCGGTTGGAATTCTACGACCTCAAGTCTTTCATGGACTGGAATGATCTTCACCTTTCAGAAGCTAACCAATCAGGGGTTGCCACAGAGAATCAGCTTTCAGTCACTGTGTTTACATGGACAAAAGTGATCAGAATAAACACCTGATTAGAATAAACATGCGTCATGTAAACACACTGATCAGAAAACAGTGTGTGCTCCGGAGGAGGCTTCAGAGAACAGTCCGTCCAGCTTCCCTGCTGGACTTTGGACAACCGTGTCTCCTAGCAGCTTTGGGACAGTGTGTAAGCCGAGGGACGCGGTTTTTTTAAGAGGAAATACAGCTCTGCAGAGTCCTGAGAAATCATGCAAACAACCGTGTGAACTCATGTCACCAATCGTGTCCTGACGACATGAAAGCTGATTTTATTCCTTCATATTTATGTGTGGCCAAGATGCACATTGCTGCATTGCTTGCATGGAATTTAAGCGTATCCCTCAAAGCTAAATGTTGTTGTTATTACCCAGGGTTTACACGGCTAGCGTTACGGCTAATCTGTTTCCTCTGCTTCAAATTTTAGCTGGACGCCGCCACTGAACTGCAGCGAATAAAACGGGGGTGTTACTCTACTTCCTACGTAAATTTATGGCGTGAACCTACGTGAGTTCACGCGGTCACAAGGTCGACAGCAGAGCCTGTGTCTGCGGCCATCCAGTAGCTAACGTGAGCCGGCGGCTGTAGACCACTCCCACATCGCGCCTGAGCTGTAAGTCTACTCGTGGGGGGCGGGGTTAACCCAAACCTTACCCATCCTCTTGAATAAAGTACTGGTCAAATGTATGCAGAAGATTATGTGTGAACAGTCACTTAAAAATGTAAATTAAATCAAAAATGATAAAAACAATAGAATAAAAGCACTCTCAGAAGATCATCTCGCTTTGTATTTTTACAACGGAAATTTTTCTCCAGCTGTATTTGAGATACTTCTGCGTACGTCAAACTGATTTATTCTGATTAAACGTGTGGCGAACATAAATCAGATAAAGTTTTCCACAGTTCTATTCTGATTTGATCTTTTAAAAGACATTTAGCACAGGTAAATGCAGCTGCTGATCTGCACGTTTGGTTCTCAGAGAGGACGTCCTTCCTGGCACAACCTTTTATCCAGGCTGGTGGACGAGCACAGGGACACCCTGACCCGCGCTCTCGTGGGGACATAGTTTGAAGCCTAAAGTCCCACACTGGATGAAGCTCATTGTCATGACATGAAGCGTGGTTTCCAATCCTCCAGTCCTACACGCAGACAACTGAACCATCCAGCTGCCATTTCATTGGACTAGAGCTGGGAGAGAAAACGCCTGGAGAAGAATCCCTGAGATTTGCACCAAGCCTCTTGTCTGGTAGTGACAATCCAGTGTGAACACTAGAGTGCATTCAAAAACCTGTTTTTGATGCATTCTTGTGTACGTGGCATAAGACAATTAAAGCAATGGCAAGAAGACGCTTTCTGATATTAAAAGAATCTGGTTCATGTTTGACGCTCAGGAAGTTCATGCTTGTGATTGAGTGGTCTGGTTACACAGACGGGTTAAAGGATAAAAACGGACCTCGTCCCAGGACGCAGACACGTTGACCAGCTCCAGTCCAACAGTCGTCAGGCTGTAGTCCAGAACTCTGTATTCTTCCTTTAACAAAAAGTCCTGGAGGGGGGAGGGGTAAGCTCGGTTAGCAAAGGTTTACGGTTAACTGCTGACCAGTGACTGATCCCCCTACCTCTATTTTTTCAATGAGGGCCAGAGTGTCATACCACATCTGGATGGAGCCCGGCAACTGGCGCGTGAGCGTCATCCGCAGGACTATGCAGTACGAGGCGGTGGTGAAGATCCGCCGCAGGATGATGCCGTTGGTCAGCGCCTGAGGCACGATGGCCGCCATGATCACCACGATGGCGGAGAAGAAGTAGGAGGCGCTGTAAAAGTACCGAATGGATCCGATCTTCCTCGTTAACGTCATCTCATCTCTGAGGAGACAGACCAGAGAGGTTTTTGGTAAATGGATTCAACCGGCGAATTCTTTTTATCACATTGAAATAATACTGTGGACTTCAAAGAATGCTGATTATTTTGATTTAGATCTATCAATCAAAGCAAAGAATAAAACTAAACAAGACAAACAACAGAAATACATATTCATACGTAGACATTCATTGACATTCAAGTCATTGGAAGTGTGAAGTCTTGTTTGGATCATTCTGCCTGCATCACTGCCGCCTGCCCTGACCCCCGACCACTCTGGTTGTTCTCTCATGCTTGTGCTTAACCTCCGCCTGCCTGACCCTGATTTAGCTTTGTGGACCTTTAGCTGAATCCGGCCGTCTGCCAGTTTGTGACAGTATGCTAACATCCACACAGATCTGTAAAGACCTGTTAGCTCTCATAGAAAGAGAACGTGACACGTTGAAACTATAAGACATGAAGTTTGTCAAAAGGAGTTTAATAAGTACTTTAAAAAAGGAGGAAGCGAACACGTTTCGCATTTTTTTCCTGGTTTGGTTTGTGTTGACATCATGAACAGCAAAACGGTAATTTCCTGAGCGTGACGAGCTCATCTCCTGGGATTGGAAAAGAAGTCTTGAGTGTAAAGGAAGACTCCTCACTCGTAAAAATCTGAGTTCACTGCTGCAACAGCGGACAAAAACAAACAGCTATCAGCATTAGCATTAGCTTCACATGTCAGAACAGAAGTGAAAAAAAGAGAACTCAGATAAAATGTATTAAAGCCATGCGTGCGCTTCCTGGAAAAAGGAAAAATGGAATTTGTCCTCACAGAAGGAGCAGCAGAGCAAAAACTAACCTTCATTAAATACTGTTTTTGACCTTCCTCACTGCAAGACTGAGGAGAATTTTATAGTTTGCTTCTATTGTGTCTTGCATAGTGCTGTCATGTGATGTGTTTTTTGGGCGATTAATTAATTTTATTAATTGATTTTAATCGCAAACAATTTTAGCCTGTTTTTGCTATTAAAAGACTCATTTTGAGGTATTTTCATTTCATTTGGTGAAATGGCGACGCAGTAAAAGATCAAAATAAAACAAAAAAAAAGGCTTTTTGAAGTTTTTTTATTATAACAGTCTTCCAACTTTATGTTTACACCACCAAGGGAGTTTTTGTTAACAATCTAGTATATGGATCAGGTCTAGAGTGCTCTAATAAAAACAACAGGAAGGCTTTTTTTGAGCAACCCAACATATGTTGAGTTTACAGTTTATTGCTCCAGCATGATGGCAGAAAAAACGTTCTATATATTTATATTTTCCTTTGATCTATTTGATAAATTTTTATTATTTTGAAGCCTGGGATAAAGCAGAAGAGAAAGAGAGAAGAGAATTTGAGGAGGAGGAAATGAGATGTGAATTCAAGTTTTTAGACTTTATTTTTTTGAAACAAATTCTGCTTCATCATGAAAACATGAAAGAGTGGAAGCAGAGCACAGCTATTGGAACTGTTACCATGCCAACGTGATGCACCACTTTCAAGCAGGTCGCTTTTGCCAAACGATTTAAACTTAAAAAACACATTAGAAGTGAAGTTCTAATAATTGATTTAATATAGATTTTTTGTAAATGTCAATGGCACGAGCGGGGCAATGTTCTTCTGGGTTTGCATTTTCAGACAAACGTCACGGAAGCAAAAGATTATCATGATAAAACAAAAAAGGCGTTAAAATATCTTTAATGAATTAATCAATCGCGACTGACGCGATAATGTTGCAGTTCCCTTGAAGCTTATCCAACCAAATGGAACGTACCATTGTCGTGCATGTGGTAAGTGCATTGTAAAGTATGTAGCGTGTACATGAACAGAACTCATATTTGAGTGCACAGTATTTGGGCGGGCTCTGTACGATTTACCCTTACATTTTGAATAACCACGGCCTGCAGCACGCCCATAGGAAATGTTCATGAACGCCTTCGCTCCACGGACAACCGTGATGCATCCACCGTACAGGTTTGATCGTTTTTCATCTCCAGACGGCCAGCAAGGGCAGATGATGCCGTATCGTCATGTTTCTGAGATGATCTGGGAGTTCCATGCATGACTCGTCACAGTAAAACACATTGTTGCTGTTGCAATCTAAGCTTTCCAATTCAGTTTCAGTTTATTGGGTTTCTGTCAAACTATAAGTTGATGAGTTCAGACCATCACCTTCTTACATTTTTTTTTGGTCAAAATATAAAGCAATAGATCTGAAATGATTGAAAAAAATGGCAATTGTTATTGAGATGTTAATATAAAATCAATAGAAACAGGATTACAACAGACCGGGATGTGTGTGTGTGTGTGTGTGTGTGTGGTGGTGGTGGTGGTGGTGGTGGTGGTGGGGGGGGGTGACGTACTTCCTGATGTTCTTAATGATCGTCTCCATCACTTCCTCCCAGCCATAGGCTTTGACAGAATGGATGTTTTCCATGATCTCTGAGGTGAGAGCCAGACGGCGGCTGGTGAATGCGCCTCGCTTTGCCCTGTTCACACCAGACGGTTTCATGAGAAGGAAGCAGCAGCCCAGAGAATTCACAGAACCGCCCCTTTACATTGAAGCAATTACCTCTTAGAAGACATGGGGCAGAATGAGTGGGGATGAGTTCTTACCGAGGAGGCGTCATTGTCATAGAGAGCCAGGCTTGGAAAATTCCCAGTAAGATCATGGCCACCAGACCCCAGAGGGAGTTCACCTCGATCAGCTCCCAGACCAGACCCGCACACAGCATGCACTGCAGAGGCGTGATCCACACGAAGTGAGCGAGACCCAGACTCTGGAACACACGCCAACACAGACACCAGGTTAGACTGACCAGCAAGAGCAAAATGAATGAAAATCAAGAGAAATCGCCTGACAACTGCTCGTTAACACAGATTTCTAATCGGCCAATCACATGGCAGCAGCTCAATGCATTTAGACCATGGCTGTTGGTGCAGACGGGCTGGTCTGAGGATTTCAGAAACATCTGATCTTCACCATCAACCATCTCTAGGGTTTACAGAGAACGGTCAGAAAAAGAGAAAATATCCAGTGAGCAGCAGCTCTGTGGTAGAAATGTCTAATTGATGTCAGAGGAGAATGGTTGAACTGGTTCCAGCTGATAGAAAGACAACAGAAACTCAAATAATCACTACAACCGAGGTCTGCAGAAGAACATCTCTGAATGAACAACATGTCCTACACAGGATCCCCAAAACTGGACAACAGAAGATGAAAAACATTGTCTCGTCTGATGAGTCTCTATTTCTGTTGGTAGAGTCAGAGTTTGGCATCAACAACATGAAAACATGGATCCATCCTGGTGGTGGTGGTGTCATGGTGTGGGATGTTTTCTTGGCATACTTTGGATCCCTCAGTACCAACTGATCATGGTTCCAAAACCACAGTCTAGTATTATT
Organism: Oryzias javanicus; assembly: GCA_003999625.1. Taxonomy (NCBI): domain Eukaryota; kingdom Metazoa; phylum Chordata; class Actinopteri; order Beloniformes; family Adrianichthyidae; genus Oryzias; species Oryzias javanicus. The sequence goes on along the minus strand of CM012442.1, from coordinate 2,285,044 downwards.
GCTGACCATGTCCATCCCTTTAAGACCACAGTGTTCCATCTTCTGATGCTACCAGGATTAGACTGTCATGAAGCTAGAATCATCTCAGACTGGTTTCAATGAGTTCCCTGGACTCTAATGACATTCACAGTCACCAGAACCCAATAGAACCTTTGGGATGTGGTGGAACAGGAGATCAGCATCATGGATGTTCAGCTGATAAATCTGCAGAAACTGTGATGCTGTCATGTCAATATGGACCAAACTCTCTGAGGAATGTTTCCAGAACCTTGATGTATCTACGCCACCGAGGCAGTTCTGAAGGTCCAACCCGGTTCTAGCAAGATGGACCTAATAAAGTGGTGGCTGAGTGTGTAGGTATAATGGTCATAAATGTTCGTTCTTTTGCTGAAGTCAGGGTTTAACTTGGATGGGTAAGAAATGTGATGGCATCTTACACGTATGTTTGCATGTTTTCAGAGGGAGAGTCGGTTCAAACCAATTCATGAATGTAACCCAGAGTTCTATAGTTGGTTCTCTAACTTGGTCAAATTTGTAGTCTACAGAGTTAACCTTTGAAAATGTGGCTATATCTAAACAAACACAGCTTAGAGTGGGTTTCTTTTAACAGGAGATTTGTTCTATTAGTTAAAAATAAAACACAGAAGAAAGATGTATTTGTCTGCACTGCATTCTGCAGAAGACAGAGGGTCTTTTCTGAGGCACCTGTGTCCTGTCCCGAATGACTTCATCCTGATCTCAACCAGAAAAGTGTTGTCTTTGATGTGACGCTGCATGTAGAACACGCTGCAGAGTGAACGGTGGATGTGAAAGTGGCACGCCACGCTGAAATCGTCACGCAAGAACGTCCAACTCCTGCATCTCTCTGATCTCCAAACATCAAAACTACACCAAACCAGTTCTCCATATCATGCAAGCCAGATGTAAGTCAGGTGATAATTGTCCCAAAGCAGCTGCAAAGTGTTTCTACATTCAACACCCCAGTGAGACTCCAGGCAAAACAGCCGAGATCCACACAGGTCTTCATATCCTGCACTCGGGTTCTGTTTTCTCAACACTGTCACAACAAATAACGTAACCTTTGCTTAGGTGATAAAGCTCAGTCAAGTATATCTGGTGTTGTCCTCATTACAGAGAAGACGGTCCTGGTACTATTGTGGATACACTGAAAGGTATTTGGAAAATTGGCTTTCATGGGAAACTACCAAACCTTCCATGAACGAGGATTTAGAAATTCAGCTTTTAGGATTTTCTCAGGGATCAATCAACTTTCCCTCTCAGAGGAAGGTCTCGACTCTCACCTCGTCCAGCTTGTTGAGGTGGGCAGACATCAGACTGACCAGCTGGCCTGTGGTGATCTTATCCAAGACTTTGCTGGAGAGCTTCAGGGTCTGAAAGGTGGAAAAGTCGGGGAAATGTTAAAGCAAACTAGATTATGGAAACCCTGTGAAGTGACACTTAAGTACACTTAACAAAGTGAAAGCAGTTAGGACAGGGGTCTGCAACATTTAACACTTGGAGTCATTTGAGTTGATTTCTCACTGACCTCAACCCAGTAGGAGCCACACATCCTTTAGAAAAATAAGACTTTGTATTTATGTTATTGAAATTTTTATGTGAAATATAAACACACAAGTATTTTTTGGCGTAATTACAACAAACTTTAAGAGATTTTTTTTTTTCCCGAAATATAAAACAGTTTGTAACTTTTAACAGAGGTTTACTAGACTTCCCTTTCAAAATAAAAGACTTCCAGTGTCACACAGGATCATCTCGAAGGAGCAAATCTAGATGAGGTGGTGTCATGTCAGCAATAAAAATAAAAAAAACAATGAAAACAGAGCTAATTAATTGGGTTCTTTAAACATGAAACTCACTTAAAACACTGGAATTTGTCAAAATGTTTAGTTCTCGATCATCAAACCACTATAGCTACCATGCTTTGGAGGCTCTCATAGTGATTTGACGTTATTTTTCTTTATTTTAACTTTACTTTAAAGCCACAATGGAGCGGTAGAAGAGCCAGACGCGGCTCTGGAAGAGGCAGTGGTGGTAACCAGGAATCAAACCATCATCTAATGAATTACAGATGAAGATTTGTATAAAGAGGCTATGTCCGACTTCCCATACAGTGCAGCTCTATATAGTGCCATGGATTTCAAAAGCAATTTGGACTCTATATTCACTACTTTTCTTTAATTTTTCTTACCGCCAGATTTGACATCACCAATTTCAAACCAAATCAATACAAACATTTCATTATTCATGATTCCATTGTGTTCTGATTACAAAATTGTGGATTAAAAAATTAGATTTAAACACTTTTTTTTGTGCAAAAATTATTCGACCGCAATGCATTGTTGTCTATGTTACCTAATCTAGTGAGCATCGATGCACACTAGTTTTTCGCAAAGACTTTTTTTTTTTTTTTTTTTTTTTAACTTGTCCTGTCCAACAGCTGAGCAAGCAGATACGGGCTGAGAGCCTCTTGCGTTGGACAGATTTTATTGTCCCAACAGGGGTTTATACTTAATAAACCCCTGTTGTATTTCATGCTAAACTTTATTTCAATTATGTTGTATCTTTTTCTTTTTTTCTTTTTTTTTTTGCAAAGACTTTTGGGAAATTTCTAGTGCACTTGATCTTATAATTGTAGATTCGGATAGCACTATAAATGGCAAACGCACTATGTAGTGAGTGGTGAAGGAATTCCAACATCGCCTGTTTTAAAGTAGGAAGCAGAAGTGAAATCAGTAGATGAGATTGTTTCCAGATAGAAAATATTCAATCATCCTTTAGATCACTTGAAACAAAAACTTACAGACTCAGGTGACGAATCAGTTCAACTATTTTTGCTTCTCTTTGGTTCTTCATATTCTCCAGGATCAACAGTTTTACCCAAAACTCCAGAAACTAAACCGGGTGTCATTTCACTTATAACAGATTCCTTTGTGGCAGAATCAAATCTCTGCTTCATTTCTGCACAAAAACATAATTTCTAATATTCAAACTAAAAGGTTGTTTTTTATTGAAAGGCTCAGAGTTGAGGTTGTTCTTAGTGAGTCTCCAGTCATGAAACTTCAGGGTTTTGATGCTGATGGGGGTCTGCAGGGCAGACCTCTATGTCAGACTTTGTTCTGTCAGCTCTCTTTCTCAGACAACATATTAATTACTGTGTAAATGTCTGGGTTACTAACATGTCTTTTCTCGTCTTCTAAGAAATACATTCCACTGTTTTTGTTTGTGTGTGTGTTTTTTTTGTTTGTTTTTGCTTCCAGCAAGGACTTTCACATCCTATCACTCGCCCAACTACACATTCAGTGTTGGAGAAATAAAATAAATATAATTTAATTTCATCTTAAACAACAGTAAAGAGTGGTGAAACACGTGTTTTTGGATGGTTTAACCTCTTTCCTGCTTTCCTTTTAAGCACATTGAGATATTTTTGGTTCTCAAACTGACTGTAAATGAGAACTGGACAGAGTGACCCCTCCCCCCATGTTCTAAACAGGAAGTACCTGCTGGTAAATGATGATAACACTGGATATTTTAACATCATTTATGTTTTTCACCAAGATATAAAGGTGAGTTTTAAGTACAAAAATATTAAACTTCAGTTATATTGGATTTAACTAAATAACATTTGTGACACAAATACAAGTTTCTTTTGGTTCAAATATTTTAACCCTTAAACACCAGCGATGCTTAAATATCACAAACTCTTTGACATGCAATGAATCTCCAAATGTTTATGTGAATCAGCTGACTCTCAGGTGTAGAAAAGTGTTTTTTTTTATATCTGCTTTGCACCAATATGCAACACATGTTTAACATAAAGTGTTTCATCTCGAGCCACTTTTCTCTGAGGTAGAATCAGCTGATTTACCAGTCAGCACTTCATTACTGTAAAGTGTTGCATATCAGCACGAGACAGCTTTTCTCCACTTCAGAATCAGGAGGAATCAAAGAAAAATACCAGAAACGGTTAAAGAATGACGACAGTCAAAAGAATGACGACATTGGAGCCACAGCTCTGGTGTTAAAGCATTGCTGAAACAAGAAAATCTGGTGTTTTTTGGTAACATGTTCTGCGCTTACCTTCTTGTAAATTAGGCTGAAGAGAGCAATGCGGATCTGCATGCCAAGGTGATGGAGGCCGAAGATGGCGGGCTGCAGCAGAATGAAGCGGGCCGTGAGGAGGAGGCCCAGGCCCAGGGCCAGGTAGTACCCCTGCTGCCGCTCCGGAGCGTGGAAGGGGTCGAAGGAAGCAATGATGCGTCCAGAAAGCTGAGGCTGCACAGTCTTCGAAGCTTCCTGCACAGTCAGGCAGGTGGGTCAGCGATGCTCACTAGATGATGTCATCTTTTAGGGTTAGGGAGGAGAATTCAAACTCGTGTTGTCACAGTTTAAGCTCTGATATGGTCAAGAACTTTATCAAGTGGTTCCTTTCTGCAGATTCTCATCAGTCAGAAAGAAGAAACTAGGGACTCAAACTCTTCTGAGACATGCTAGCAGTGTCATAGTGCTAAAGCTTTAGACGTTCTCCAGCATGACAACAGGTTCTCCACAAACACACTCAGATCTATTCAACTGTGCAGTCACACCAGTAAAACACCAGTAATTCTGTTGTTATGGATAAACTATTGAGCTATTTATCAAACGTCTTTTAGTGCAGAAAGAAAACATCCTCTTATCTGATTTATCAAACTGTATTGTAACAGTGGAGAAGTGGTTAGCGCTCTCACCTCTCAATACATGACAATCAGTGTCGCTTTGGAGATAATCGTTCAACCATAGTATTTTTGAAAATTACTAAAAATATTACTACAAAAATGGACAATAAAATCATCCCACTGGTGTTTTCATTGATGTAAAGAAGGCCTTCGACACAATCGATCTTATGGTATTAGAGGTGTAGCAATACCATGGGAGATTAGTCACTGAGACAATCGTCAGCAGTACGTGGAATATGCAGGACATTTATCAAAACACCAAAAAATACATGGGTATTCCACAAGGCTTAGTACTGGGACCAAACTTTTTTTATTTTAAACATAAATGATTCTTATGATATGTCAAAAAATATTGTAATTTGCTTTGTTTGCAGATGACACCATTTTGTTTTTGGTTTTTTTCTTGTTTCTGGGAAAAACCTGGATACATTAGTTTCTACTATCGAGCAAGAAATTATTTTACTTCAGATTTGATTCAATAGGAAAAACTCTCAATTTAAATAAAACAAAGTTTATGTTGTTCAGTAACAAAAAATCCACTTCAAATATTGAATTAAAGTGGAAATATGTTAATATAGAAAGAGTTCAAGAATTTAGATTTTTGGGGATTACTATTGATGAAAATGTAAAATGGAAGCTTTTATATGAAAAAAAATAAATAAATAAAATTCCACAGAGTTAAATATTTATTTAATTACCAAGCCAAGCATGTTTTGTATTTCTTCTTGATTTTACTGTAATTTTCATATTGTTTGAAAGTCTGGGTAATTCTTATCAATCAAATCTAGAACCTTTAATAACTTTGGGAAAAAAAAATCATCCCGGATAAAATTTATGACTCCTTACAATGAGTACACCTATTTCTGAAGACAAGAATACTCATATTTCAAGATTAATGTTCTTAGCAGACACTGCCGCTGTATAATGTCAGAAATGTCATGCAGCCATGTGGATTACAAAATACTTTTGCTATAAATAAAGGAAATAGCAGAAGATACCATGACTTTAAAGCACCTGAAGTAAAAACTGCACTTAAACAAATGACTATTTCCTTTGCTGGGGTCAAAAAATAGAATTTTTGGATAATGAGCTGATTTGTGTAACTTTATTTATGAAGGACTTTTCCAAAAAAATAATTTCACTCAAAGTTCTTTATAAAAATAGAAGATAAAGCAAAATATCAGATATCTTTCTATTTTAACTAAATTCCAGATTAAAAAGGTTGGTCTTGAGCCTTCCTTTAAAAACATGAACAGTCTCTGCGGCCCTGATGCATTCTGGGACGCTGTTCCACAGGCGAGGTCCATGATAACTAAATGAGACCTCGCCGTATGTTTTAGTTCTGACTTTTGGAATAACTTAAAGGTCTGTTCCAGAGGACCTCAGGGTCCACGAGGGCTCATACCTTAAAATCATATCAGATAGATATGAGGGCCCAATACCATTTACCGTTTAAAACATTTATAAACCAATAAAAGAATGTTAAAATCAATACTGAATTGCACAGGGAGCCAATGCAGCCACAGGCGTTCGGCTGAATTCTGTAATAGTTGAAGGTTTGAAATCCTTTTCCTGGGAAGACCAGAGAGCAGGGCATCACAGTAATCTAATCTACTGGAAATAAAAGCATGCATTAGTACATCTGTGCTGGAGGAGAGAGGAATGGGCGGAGTCTGGCAATGTTTTTAAGATGATAAAATCCTGTCTTTGTTATGTTTTTAATTTGTGGAATAAAATTCAACTCAGAGTCAAAAATCACCCCCAGGTTTCTCACACAGTGAGAAGTTTTATAGTTTTTTAGTTTAGATAAAACAAACTCTCTCTTGTCTTCAGAACTGATCACTAAAACCTCTGTTTTGTCCTGGTTCAGCTGTAAGAAGTTCTCTGCCATCCATGACTTGATTTCTAAAATACAACATAAAAGAACGTTGACTGACTCTTTATCATCAGGAGACACAGCAATGTAAAGTTGTGTATCATCAGCGTAGCTGTGAAAACAAACACCATGTCTCCTGATGACGTCCCCAAGTGACAGCATATATAAATTAAAAAGTAGTGGGCCTAAAATTGAACCTTGGGGGACACCACAGTTGATTTCAAAGACCTTTGAAGAGTAAGTATCCATACTTACATAAAATCTACGATCTGTGAAATAGGAATAAAACCACTTCATAACAGTACCAGAGATGCCCAAACCTCTCAGCCTACTGAGTAAAATCTTGTGATCTACTGTATCAAATGCTGCGGTCAGATCCAGCAGCACCAGGACTGAGAGTTTCTGACAGTCCAGGTTACATCTGATATCAGTTACTATTTTAACCAGGGCTGTCTCTGTGCTGTGGTTTGTCCTAAAACCAGATTGATATTTTTTAAATACACTATTTCTATTTAAAAACTCATTTAATTGTATTTTTTCGATCATTTTACTTAAAAATGGTAAGTTGGATACTGGTCGATAATTATTTAAATTGTTAGGGTCCAAATTACTGAGCTCAGGATCAAAAGAGTCATAATATGTTTTTAAAAGTGATGTGGGGATCTGGTCTAAAAGGCAGGTGGTTGGCTTTAACTGGGAGAAAACTCGACCAACAGCCACAGTATCAACCAGGACAATGGACTTGGAGTATAATCGCTGTATTTATAGAGACATCCCAACTGCATTTCCCTCCGGGTGTGATTAAAAAAAACAACTTTTCGACACTCACCCCGAGGTAGAGCAGGATCCCGAAGAAGGCGAAGGGCAGGAAGAAACAGCGGGCCAGGGCTTTCAGCAGCCTGGGCCTCTTGGATGACACCACCTCTCTGTCCCATTCCCTGCAGGGTGTCAAGAGTTACAGCACGCTTAAACCGCATTCAGGCAGAGAGCAGCACATCTACCATCCAAATGCCATCCGGGACGGGCGCCACATTCCATTTGCTTGCTGCTACTTTAGCAACAAACTAAGTTTAGGAGAAAACTCCAAAAGCAGTATTAAAAAAAATGTTTCCATGCCATCTGGGATCAAATTGTTTTTATTCTAATACATATTTTTGTAAATAAAATAAAAGCTTGTCTTGTTGTAAAAATCTTTATTGTAAAGATATAGTTTGGATGTTAAAGTTTGTGTCCCACTCGATCACATTTGGATCTTTTGTAAAATTGTTCCCAGTGCTCTTTTATCTGAGTCAGACATTTTTAGACAAAATCAATAAACTTGTTGTTTTCTAGGACTTAGTTTCTGCAAAACGGCAGGGAGACCCCGCCCCCTCTCCCCGTTGCTGAAAGCTCTCTGTTTACATGCTTTCCCGCTAGCTTACAGATCCTCACACCCTCAGAATAACATTAATGGTGCAACTAAAATGTCAAGCAAACCGGAGCTAAACTTATACTCAATTTGTCTTTTATTTTTTTGCATCATTTGGGCTCTTTTGTACTCATTCCTTGTTGGCTTGTCATAGATAGAACGTCTCGTCTGGTAGTTTGAACTCCTTTAAAACAAACATGGTTTCTTGGCATGTTAGACTTGTCACTGAAAAATGAGGCCACTTTCCACTTGTCCTGGTAGCGTCGGCCCCCACCCTCAACTTTACTCTTCTATCTCCAGTTGACCTTTTAGAAAAGGGCTAGAACATGTGTCAAAGTCAAGGACCCGGCCCTCCAGGTAATTCTATCCGGCCCTCCAGATCATTTTATTCTGTTATTAAAGACCCGACGTTATCTTATTTAAGGTTTAAGTTGATTTATTCTGGAATAATATTCCTGCCTTTTTATCAGTCATAATTATGTTAAAAAGTTATGGTTTTAAAGTTTCAAAAATTGGCATTCTGCAGCTTTTTGGACTATTTTGGCATTTACTAAGATTTTCTAGGCTATTTTGGAGTTTAGCTAATATTTCAGCTTCATGCTAGCTGTTTTGGCTAATTTAAGCTTTTTTTTAGAGTGTTTTGGAGTTTAGTTAATATTCATGCTACATGCTAGCTGTTTTGACTATCTTAGACTTTTTTCAGGATAGTTTGAAGTTTAGCTAGTTTTTTGGTAAAAGGTAGATACTTGTATAGTGCTTTCTACCCTCCTTCGAAGGCCCAAAGCGCTACACAGTCACAGATCCATTCACACATTCACACACACATTCACACACTAGTGGTGGCTCCGCTGCCGAACACTGGCACCAACCTCCCACCAGAGGCAATTTGGGGTTCAGTGTCTTGCCCAAAGACACTTCGACACATGGGGAGGTAAGGAATTAAACTCACTATCTTCTGATCATGAGGCGACTGCCCTACCACTGCACCACAGCCGCCCCTTTTTAAGCTAGCTGTTTTGACTTTTTTAGCCTAATTTGACATTTAGCTAATATTTTAGCTGGTTATCAGCACTAGCATCTTCAGCAGCCAAATTCAGCTTACAGCATTCACATTAGCACCATCACAGCTAATGCTATATAACTAGTTCATAATTATATTAAAAAGTTTATTTTAAAAATGTAGAGTGTTCAATAAATATCCTGTTCAACCCACAACCTGAGGTGTGTTTTGGCTTTTGACCCCTTGACACGCCTGGGCCAGAACATGTCCCAGATGGTCATGTGACACTGTGGTTTACAATGGCTTGTAACGGTTCTGCAACCTTTAACAGTAAAATAGATGTTTGGGTTTGTTTTCTACTGATCAAAACCCAGTAGAAGCTGCAAAGTCTTATTTTGATACTGCTGTGCATTCATCACAGTACATGTTTTAATAATAAATATGAATTCTGCTTCTTTTGTGGCGTGAATACAAACAGAAATATAAAAAGAAACTAGCATTCTTAACAAGTAAAATTATTTTTTTACACTTGATAGAAGATCATTTGATTTCCTTTCAAAATAAAAGTTGCCTCGTCCCAGACTGGATCATCCCAGTGCATCTCTGGACGACATACAATGATATGTGTTTTAAACTCATAAAGGATCAGACTTTTTACCAAAGTTTTGATTAGTATTTGAGATCTATTAATTCTGGAGGAAGCAAAGAGCAAACAAGACGTCTCCAGCTCAGTGGGGATGTAAAAACCTTTCCAGAGCCGCTTTTCTCCTTCAGAATCTTCAGGAATGACGCTGATCGTGTTAACAGTTGAAACGTTTCAGTATGTTAAAGAGTTTGTGTTTAAGCGTCACTGGTAAAGGTTTGGCTGAGGAATGGAGCCGTTTTAGACGCGACTCTTGATGTTTTCCTGCGTTTTCAAACGTGTTTTTAAGTAAAGGTCGTTGAATCGAGGCTGACGGAGCGCCTGACGGGGTCCCGCGTCAGCAGAAGGTAAAGTTCACATTCTCAGAATCTCTGCTCAGCTACTGATCGGAGTAATGAGACCAAAATCAACCGGCCATTTATCAGCTGCTCTTCTAAAGGTTAACTTTTTACCACCCATGAACATTAACTGGTTTGTCTGTTCCATTCACTGTGAGAGAGACCTGCAGGGGTGAAAAACTAAAGTTGCTGGCTGGGAAAAGTAAAGACAGACAGAAGTAACAGTTTTTAAAGGTGTTTTTACAGCAAGAAAATCAGCAGATGAGATCCAATGAAAACAACTACACTGCTAACAGTCTTTCAGAAAGTCAAAGTAATTGACCAGATTTGAGGTTGTTTTAACTTGTCTTTACTCTAAAGCAGGGGTCACTAACCAGTCCAGGTCTAGACCCAGATGTTTGGTCATGTGGACCCAACAAACTAAAACAATGAGCGCCTCTATTTTAAGTGGTGCATTTCAACACGTTCTCCCTATCAGCTCATGTAGGAGAGACCAGCACAGTAGTCGCGTTTCCATTAACTCTGAAATTTCGAAAAACGGAATTTCGATATTAAATTCTCCTAATAGAAACACCACAATTTCGAAAAAACTCGCCTTTTTCGAAATAAAGTTTTTGCGCTTAGAGGAGGTGGTATTTGGGCCGTATAACAGTAGTTTTTCAAAAAACTGTAATGGAAACACTTTTTTTCGAAACAAACGAGTCACGTGACCATTAACCGGATATGACGTTTCGGACAGGAAGCAGGAAAAGCTGGTCAAAGTGATGAACTTTTTCATCAGTTTGTGGCAAATAGCCTCACACACCCCATACACACACCTGTGTACAGTCGTTTTACTGACTCCAAATGTCTCTGCCACTACTCTGTACTTGGCACATGTTGCTAGTTTGTAGATGGCGATGGCGATGGGCTTTTTCACAGCAACTGGCTGCCTTGGGCACCGCACAGCGGGCGCCACGAGAGGTCCCACAGCATCGCACAGCTCATCAAAAGTTGAGCGTGTCATGCGAAAATGCTGAATCCACAGCTCTTCGGTGAATTCTTCAACCACGATTTCCCAAAAATGTTTGACTCTACGTCGCTCCCACGCATAAGGAGCCTGCCGCTCCGAGGCTCGGATCAGACGTAGATGTCTTCTCTGAATGGAAGGATGAGAGCTAGCGCCGTGGCAGAAATGTGAATGAATCTACTGCACATCAAAATAGCGTTTATATCCGTCGCCATGTTTTTTTTAATGACTTATCGCGGGAATTACTTCGAGTTTTTCGCATAATCATGGTTTAATGGAAACGCTGTTTTTTCGAAACAGTGTTTTATCGAAATTCTAGAAATTTCGATAAAGTTTTGCGCAAAAGTGTAATGGAAACGCAGCTAGTATCTACATTCAAAGTTAGGCTTAAAACATTCCTGGCTGGTAATCAGAGAGTATTTAACAAACTGCTGCCCTACTGTAAATGGAGTTTGGGGGAATAATTATTATTATAATCTACATATTTCTCCAACATATGGTTAACGTGGTAAAAATATGTCTAATTCCAAGTCTAATTCAAAAGTAGAAGGCAAGATTTATAAATGTTTTTCTAGTAAAATTACAAAACTTACTACTACTTGAATTAAATCCCAATAACAATCAGTTGTTAGAAGACTGCTAGAAGGTAGGAGCTGGGGAAAGTATGGTGCACTGGAGTCTGCCCTCTATTCTTTATTTTTCCCATAGTTCTTCATGCCTCTGTTGGTGCAGTGCGATTCGTTTGTTGTTCCTTGTTTCCCAGAGAGATTTCAGTTTCCGGGAGGCTTGTCGCTGTTCCCGTGGACCTCGCCTCTGTGCATCCCCACGTGTGGATGAAGCCCACCTGCTACACTGTTTAAACATGTAGTTGTAGAGTTAGATGAGCTCATTCTTCTTTAACAGCTCGTGCTGGGAGAGGATCTCTCCTTCATGTGGACATCTCTGAGGCAAATGGGTTTTTTTTGGGGAATTTTTCCTCACCAAGACGCAGGGATTTCAGGTTAACTTAGTTTAGTTCAGCAGCGAGCTACGGTTTATGTTTTATGGCTGACGTTATGACTTTGTACAGTTACCGATCGTGATATTGAGCTATAGAAACAAAACTGAATTGACTTGAATGATCAAGTCGTCATACATGGACACATACATGTTTGAGTCTTTTAGGATGTTATTTTAAAGTTTAATAAATGTTGGTAAGTCAGACTGTCCTTCATTGTCATTATTATACAAACAAAAATGTAGATTTATGTTCTAGCAATAAGTTCTAGTTTTAGATTTTATGAGAATTTCTTAAAATACTTGTACTAAAATTCTCATTTTAATCATTTTGATCTAAAATGAGTCATTTCCACTTATTACATTGATTTTGTTTTTACTATATCAAAATTAGTGACATTTAGGTTAATAAGAAAGTCAAAAAATATAAACTATTTGCACAGAACTAACAAAAAAGACTTATTATTGAGTTGTATGACATTCAGTTTGAAGTTATGTCTTTTGTATTTTTCCGCTTGTTTTGACCTTTTTGAATGCTTATGTGGAACTCTTTCTTTCAAGATTTTTATGTTTTATTGTAAAATGTTTGTTAAGTAAGAGCAACTTCCTACATGGAAGGACAATGTCACTACTTCAGTGATTATTTTCTTAAGATCTGGGATCTTTTTTCCTGTTTTTAGTCCTCCTCTTTTTGCAGTGTGAGCAAATAGACAACAGGAGAAAGAACCAGAGGGAGAGCCATGACTGACCTTAAACCAGTAAAAAAAAACAAAAAATCTACGCCGACATTTTGATTTCTTTGAAAATCCAAAGAAATTTGGTCAAAAAAAAAAACACTGAAGATTCCAGCAAAGTTTACATTTATCCTGATACATTTTAACCAACAAGCACATCCCTTCATCCCTCTTCTTATTCCTACAATCCATCACAGCCGAGGGAAATTAAATTTCCTTTCCGTTCATTATGTTTGTCATTCTGCTCCACAGAAACCTTCATCACAAGCATGATCAAGTTTTTGTTTACAGGAAATCTTCAGACAGCAAAAAAAAACAAATGAAGGCAATTTTTAAAATGACAGAGGAAAAAGAATAGAAATCTTTTATGAATAAACAAGAGATTAAAAAAAAATAGAAAAGCCTCACTCTGTACATAGCATTAAGACCAAAAAGTTAATTTATATATTATGGATGCATTCAGCTTCTCTACAGGTTGAACAATGTATTCATCCAGTCACAGATTCCTAAATGTTACTTAAAATTAACACAATCAATTTATTTTTAAAAGATCCGCTTTGTATCATTTTTTATCATTTGTTTTTTTAAATAAAAATTTAAAAAGGACTATATTTATTGAAACCAAAGTTCAATAGATAGACAAAAAAAGCTTTTCTGAAGCCTCCATCAGCCAGAACAAGTCTGTTTATTGGCCCTTCACTTTAAATGCCAGCCCATATTAGAAGTTGACTATAAAGAGAAGCCATTGTACGATCTGCTACTGTAAACACACGGAAAGGCCACTTGCCTTACAGCAAAAACATCGATGCAACGAGAACAGATCTGCAGCGTTTACGCCAACAAACCTGAAACAGGACGTTATCACAGACACACCTCTGTGCAGCTGCTGCATGCACTCAGTCATTAGTCAGAAAATCCTGTTTTTGGTCAGAATTCTGCTCTTGTATTAGCACAAAATACTTCCTACTTTAGAATAATAATTAAAAAACACTGTCAGTTCTCAGCTAAATGTACTGTTTTCTTCTTCTGTGACAGAAAAATGAATGTAATCAGGATTTTAGTTCAAATCATTTATATAACAAAAATACAAATATTGGCACATCATGATCGATGATCTGTCTTCCAGATGGAGTTAGACGGCTCTTACACCTCTGAATAAATGCCAGTTCACTGAACACAACAGAACTCAGATGAACTGATGACCTCAGTTTGAATATCTTGTTCTCGTCTAGAATTGAGCTCTGCAAACGTCAACTCTGAACGAGCCAATCAAGTTGATTCCTCAATGACTCCAACGCAATAGGAGCCTCAAAGTCTTCATTCATCCTCTAAAAAAATTAAAACCTTTTTTTTTTCCATTAATAAAACAAAAACATTTAAGAAAAATAGCCTTTTTTCACTTTTGACAGACGTTCCTTTCAAAATAAAAGACACTCTGTTACATAAGGTTTTTCAAAATATTGATCACTCTAGCACATTAAGCTAAACTCTGCTTGCTTGATGCTAACGTTTAATGGAATTCTCCATAGGACGGCTAATGCTAACGCTTAATCGACATAAACAAACATTGCTGACTAAATGAACATCTTTATAAACTCACAGGCAGGAAGTTTACAAACTCTTAAGGAAATATTTTCTAAAGTAACCATGAAGCAAAGTTTTTCACTCATTCTTTGCTTATTCTTCTTGAAAAAGTGTACTGCTATAACTCGATCGCCACCTAGTGTCCAAACTGAAACGTCCTCCAGGAGAAGCAGAACAATGTTTCCAATGTTAATTTATTTATTTATTTCATTTATTGCTTTTATTGTATGAATGATCTGAACATTTTAGTTTAACACTGGATGATATTAACAATCTCATTATTTCACTGATACATTTGACAGTATGTGAACTGGATCAGATTAATATATAAATATTTAAATCATAAAGTAGACTATCAATCTATTTTTAAACTAATCTGGCTAAATGTGTAACCCAATTAAGCTCAAAATTAAATTGAACCAAATTGAATTGAGAATTGGAAAAAAATCGGAATTGAATGGATCCAGGCTCTTGTGATTAAAATCGAATCATTTCTGGAAATGAATATCGATACCCCGGCCTACATATGATCTCCCAGAAATGCTAATCTTTAACTTTTCAACAGTTAACATGATCAAACAAATGAAAGAACATGAACACTGGAGCTCTGGTGTTAACACAGCTTACATTTCAAAACACAGAAAATGTTTCTCCAGGAAATAGATTGTTAATAATAAGTCAAAATATTCAAAAGTTGTTTTTTTTTATTTCATGTCGGTGTAACTGTGTATTGAATTCCACCATCCCTCCCACAGACTCACAACACTCCGCAGACATCATGGAAAGTGTTGCTGGTGTGACACTCCCTGACAGTTTCCTCCAAGAGAAACCCTCCAGAACCGCCGCTGCACGCCAAAGTTTCAGATCCGAGCGCGATGGCGGGCCAGGACAATGGGAGCCCTGACTAAAGCTACTATTTGGGTCGGTGGGTCACGAGGATTAAAGCCAAAGTTACAACCGCTCGCAGAAAGATGAGTTCAGAGAGTCGACGGCACTTCCTGTGGAAGTTTTTGAATGTTCTCCCTGAGCTGAGCAGGACGGCTAGACTCTGTGGTCCAAAATCCTCCGTTTTTAGAAGAGGTTGGAGTCAGAGTGAAAGTGGAAGTAATCTTTATTTATATAGCACTTTTCACAGAGAAAAGTTAAAACAAGACGAAACCAGAGGAATAATACAAACTACTCATCCAGGTGAAACACGGTCAGACAGTTTAAAAAGTAAAAGATTCAGGATTCAAGCTACACTCATCAAATGCAGAAGCTCCTCTCTTCTGGGTTTAACTTCTAATTAAGACCCACGCCAAAGGAAATCACGCTTTTGTGGCGTTTTTCACACGATGGAGGATAATTATAAAGAAGCTCCAAACTCAATTTCTGATGATATTTAGAGTGCAAATCAGGAGCAGATGAGAAAAAGTTAGAAAAAGATCTTATTGGTGATGTAGAACATATGCTGAGTGTCATTTTTTTAATCATTAACACGATCAACGTAATTCCAGTTGAATCTGGTCACATGCAAGATGGCACCAGAAACAAAGTAGAAGATGAAATGTCACAACTGTAGCTAGCAGAAGCAGAAATGACCTAAACTTTATGAAACCCTTTCAAAAAGGATATTTAAAGAACTTTAAAGATCCTCAAACAGGAAACTTAAAACGTCACTGATTGAAACCGCCGGTTGTCTACCGTGTTGAATGATTGTTAGATCCCTGATCTGATTCTGGAATCTAATTCATCAAGAGAAAAGAATGAAATACATCTTTCATGTTTGAGCTGTCATAAAAGCTGACAGATGGTGATGTAGAAATCCACATTCAATGAACGCCCTTTGGTCATTTCTTCTATGTTGGGATCATTTTTGGAGTAATACTCATTTTTTTGGGTTATAGTGATTTAATTTTAATCAAATTCATGTTTTTTTTTCAGTTTTTTCCCCTGAGTTAAAAAAACCCTAGAAAATAGTTGATCTCTTTTTAACGCTGTAGGTGAGTTAACCCGAGAGAACATCGCGGGATGATTTTCACCCCAGCAAAAGTATTCACATGATTCTCAATATATTGCAGGGGTCTCTGGGTAAAGTCTCACACGTCCCAGGAATGGGTGGACCAAAGACAAAGTCTCCAGTATCTTTATTTTATTTTTTTACGATTTTTTTCTTCTCAAATTCCAATTTTTTCATGTTTTTATGATCTTTCTATGTTTGTTTTCCATTTTGTTACATAAACCACAATTGAAGATAAAATGAAACTACCGGTACTCTAATTGAACTTTTCTCAACATGTTTTAATCTATTTTTCATAATAAATACTTAAATAATAGGTATGACCAGTAGAAATGTCAATTCAATTGAATGAATTTGTCTTGTTTCTTGCATGTCATGGTCATTTTGTGATTGATTGGTAGGAGCAGATATTACTATAAGATGAATTTATTCTGACTCCAATTGTTTATGCCTTCTGTGTTTGTCATTTTGGAATGTTTTTTTTTGTTTGTTTGTTTTTTTTGCTGGCATATGCAATAAAAACAACAACAACAAAATGTTCTAGCAAAAGGGATGATGTAACTTTTTATTGCAAAAGTGTTCTGGCTTCAATTCTATATGGAGTTTTTAGTGTTGACTTTGCAATAATAATTTAGAAGAAGAACCCTCTTTGAATATTACAAACTCGAGGATAAAAAATGGCATAAAACTCTAAAAAGTGGGTGTCAATGAGAAGGGTGAAGTCATGCTGGCCAGCCAGTGACCCCCCAGTTTACAAACCTTTCTAGTCTCTCTGACAGCGTGTCTGCCAGGTCGAACGACGGAGCCTTGTACACATCAGACAGCTCCAGCTTCTTGTTGAGACCCCTCCTCAGCAGTGGAGTTATCCACCTGTACACAAGCCACACATTAGACGGGCTGTTGGGGCCTCGAGGTCTGCTTTAGGAGTCCAACATCTTTCTTATGCTGTGACAGGTTTGCTAAACGAGGAGAAAAAGGTTTTAAGTCGAGAATGCTCCATGTGCGCCGTGCGCTCCTGCCGTCTCATGGGAGAGCGCACCAGCCGCGCACTTTACGCATCACAGCAGCGAGGAGCACATTTTATATGATATTAATCATGATGTCTTTTTCACCTAATTTTACTCATCCACGTGTTCCATTTAAATAAATGTGAGTCAGAGAGTCTGCAGACAAATGACCTCCAACTTTCTCTGTTTCACGAGGAGCAAAGTGAGCATCCTCACACAAACATCAGACAAACATCTGACCGAACGTGTCTCACCAAAACAGGAATCTGGAGAGAAAGTTGGCATCTTCCACCGGTGACTTCTGCATCCTAACTGCGCCAGTTTGCGTTCTCCCGCACCTGAGGGTCTCTCTGCTCCCCGCTCACATCTGTTCACGGTGCTGCACTGCTCACGCACGCGCACGCCTTCTTCTCTTCTGTCCTTCACTGCTTGTATCTGTGCGCTAAAACGCGCGTCTGCCTCTTCTTCTTCTTCTCTCCGCGGACGTGCGCTCTTGTGCGCGTCTCCCTGCAGGTCAAGCCTCCTCCTCCGGCCTCTTTTGTCAGAGTGACAGAGAAAAAAGAGTGACAGAGAGAAAAAGAGGACAGGCGGGCCATCCCACTTTCCCAAAGCATCCGGAGATCTCTCTCTCTCTCTCTTCCACTCCTGTGGCTTTAAAGGCAACAGCTCCACTCAAACACCGACCAAAGATCTTTGTTTTCCTCACATTTAGGCTCAATATTTGAATATACATGTTTATAATTCCCATTGTAGTAAACCAAGAACTTCACTAAATAGAATAAAAACTCATTTTAAAATGTGCCTACTTTATTTGACTTCATAAATGTTGTGTCGACACAGTTTGAGATTCACATCATGAAGAAAACCAATGGATGTGTGTGTCTGCCAAGGGAAAACAAGCCAGGATTCAAGGAGACAGAAGGACAGCAGAGTCACTCAAGATGTTAAAAGTCAGGAGTTTTAGTTGTTGTTGAAGAAGCTTTATTACAATTTAAAGTTTGAAATCTGGTCTGGACATTTGAACAACAGCTTCCCTTCAAAATAAAAGCTGGAAGATGAAATCTGACAAACCAGTCCACTTGTTTGCACACAAAGTGTTGGGAGTGAGACGTTGGCGGCCTCTCACTGCCGAGCCGTCCTCTCCTGGTTTTGCTCTGCTCAGCAAGCCTTTCAGTGAATCACCAAACAGCAGAAACAGTTCCGGCACATCTTAGTGAACTGATAAAGTGAAACATGTTATCAGTTTCAGGTTACATGCAGTTTCAGGGGAGGGAGGATTAAAACCTCAAAACATTCCAAAGAGGAACAGTATCAAAAGCAAGTTGTTGCAGATCTTTTCTGAGCCTGAGAGCAAGCAGGACGGCGTTTCCTCTGCAGCCTCAGAGCCAGAGAACTACCCAGAAATCACAGCTGCACAAAAACTCCAAAGCTGGTTCAAAGAAGACACAAGAACCAACAAACTAAAGCATCCATCTGAAGTTAGACATCTAGATCTGAACTGATCAAGTCTCCCAAAACCAACAGGAGTCCAGCTTTCCTTTCAGTTTCAGCCGGCTTCAATGAAACTTTACAACCTTCATTGGCATCACAAAAACTCCCTCCAGTAAAAAAGGCAACACAAAGCTTCTCTGGTGGACCTGACAGAGACGAGAAGACCTTAACTTAACACCGTTCACTTCCCCCACGATTTGGTGCAAACATTAGTTTTTGGTCACAGTTTTGCTTCAGTTCGATATAAGATTTTTTGTGTTACAAAACAACAATAAAAAAAAATTAAAAATTGACTTTTTCCACTGACAAAATACATTTAAATAGACTATTGTGGTTTTCTGGCATAAATAAAACATAAACATGAAGAGAAAATAGCTTTAAAAAATGAAATAGTTTCTAACTTTTGACAGAGGTTTGCATGACTTCATTCCAAAATAAAAGACATTTACATTATTAGATCTTGTAAATGCAGCAAATGCAGTAGGAAGTGTTAAGTCATCATGAAAATTAAAAAAAAAATTACTTTACTGTTTCTGGTACATTTCAGCCACAGATTCATTAATGTAACCAACTAAAACTAAATCAGAGCTAATGAAGTGACTCCAACATATAAAAACACTTTAAATCCTTGAATTTGTTCACAAATAAAAAATCTACTTTATAATCCAGTGGATTATAACTTAATGTAGCTGTAATTGTGGTTGTGCTTACTGACAATACATACATTTTCTGCGATAATAAAAGTTCTGATGAAGTCTAAATGTGTCGGAATAACGTTGATAAAGGATCGATGGAGAATTTTGGCTGCAGTTGTTGGGATCCTTGTTGAATGATTCAGACCGTCCTTGAACTGTTTGTGAATGAGTAGAATAAAGATACGTTAATTTACTATTTTTTTTTACATTTTACAGATATTTAAAAAAATAATAATAATAAGTATTTGAACCGGAGATCCACATGTAGCACCACAGCTGCAGGTTGCAGACTCCTGGTTTATTGTAACAGAATAAAATAATAAATCATCAACAGTTGTTGGACACTTTCGACAAATGCAGTAGGGATGGAACCTTTCACTTTACCCACGATTCAGTTTGATGGTGTAATATACAGTTTGGTTTTCAGTCAGGTATTTTATCATCCCTGCTACTAAAACAAGAAAACATAAAAAAAACAAACATTTATTATCATATACTTGTGTTTCAAAAGAAAAGCTCAATAACGTTTTTACTTTATTTTATCTTGAGCTTTCCTTGTTTATTATGCAGCAGAAGAAATAGAAAGTTCATTCTGGTTTCTTTGTTGCTGGAAGACTTGAGGGTTGATCATCTTGCTGAGAGGAAACAGCGCCCCCTTCTGGACACTGTTCCTCTCTCTTTCTACAAGAACAAATGAACCAAACGACTGTTTTTCTGTCTTTATTCAGTTCAGCTTCTCACCTGTTCTTCTGACTCTATTGAGTGTTATTTAATCTGTTCATAGCTTTGACTTTTTTCCTTCAACCAAACCGTTTAACTCTTGTGGATTTTCTTCCTTCAACCATTTCTAGTTTTTCTGCAACTTAAACAAAACTGCAGGACATTTTATCCTTTCCAGTGAAAGACATTGTATTAGTTTGCAGCTTTAAATTAAAATAATATCTTTATTATTTTAATCATAGGAATGATATTTAGATCTTTCAACCTGACATTAAATTTTTTATAAAAGTTCATTTTATTTTCAGTTCAAATTCAGTTAAAACCTGGTACTATAAAATGCCTTCAAAACTTTTTTATTTAAATTTAACTCCCCCTCATTTATAAAACAACTTCAGAATCCTGCAGTGGGCGGAGTCATCTCTGTATAAGGAGGAGATCAGGACAATTCTGTTCTTTCTCCTCACAACTTCAGCTCCATTTGTCACTCAAGCATAAGTTTTTCAGTAAAATGTGTCTGTGCTGCAGTCTCTCTGATCACACGAGTGTGAAACCAGCACTTTGTGTATTCTGAAGCCTTTAAAACTGGAAAATTACAGTTCACACGTACAGTTTATGAAATACCCACACTTGTTTTAACTGTGGAAGCCAATTTTTTTCCATCCATGTTCTTATATTTACACACGACAGTCAAGGTATCTGCAAAACGTTGTACTTTATTAAAGACATGTTGAATTTTCAATCTATATTATTTACTCATGAATGCATTTACTTGATGCTCAACTTATATACAGCTGTGGTTTATTTGGGAATTTATTGACACAAACTTCAAGAAAGCTGCAGACAGAGTGAGGGAAGCTTTAGTTCTCTTCACAACCAGACAGAATCCTCACTTTTTTTTCTGCTCCCTGCTTTCTCTCACCTTCAACCTCCTGCAGGGACTCGGAAATTGATTTCTGCATGCCAACTTCAGCAATGTCTGAATTCCTAAAATACATTCCAAGACGGGAATAAGCAGAGGCGATGCGTGCCAGATGGACTATGAAGAAAGGTACAGAGTCCCTCAAAGAAGTCTCATATTAGATTTCAAGTTTTGACTTTATCCATGTGGTTTAATAATATAAAACATATATAACTTAAAGTAAAAAAACATAAAAAATGTTAATAGAAGTATGTCTGTCTTTGTGTTTTCTTAGTTCTGTCCTCCAGCTCCAGTTCTGGTAAAAAAAAAAAAAAAAAAAAACGGATTGAGACAGAAAGGTTTTTAAAAATTATATGTTGCAAGTTCTTTGAAGGAGTTTAAGTTCTACTGTATTTCAGCCCCAGACAAACATGAGCAAGAGTTCTTTTAATGTAAACCTTCAAGACGTTTAAATGGAACCAACATTTAAAAATTTGGTGATTTTAAACTTAATTAAATATTGTGGAAAATAATCAGAGGCAAAAAGACTTAATAATTAAAAAGATCAGTTGATTTAAAGTCCCACTTCAATTATCTAGCAGTATTAGAACAATCCAGCTGTGCAGTTCTGATCCAGCAGCACAACTTTAAACACATATTTCTCACAATAACTTAAATGAACTATTCCAGTCTGGCTTTTGTCCCCTTCAGAGCACAGAAACGGCTCCCCTCAAAATCTCCAACGACCTCCTCCATGTTATTAATACTTGTTGACTTTAGCTTAACTACTTAACTACTCCCATTCATACCTCTCAGCAGTTTCTTCAGCTGAAAGCATTCACCTCACAAAGTTCCTGTCATTACAGGTGTGCCTCAGGGCTCTGCCCTGGGGCCTGATATGCACAAAATACATTTTTTGGTACTATTTTATACATGGTGACTTTGGGTTCCAAGAAAAGCACCAAACAAATACAATGGATTACTATTATTTGTCTACAGAATAAAAGGCAAATATGATCGGAATGAAGCAGATCAGGAAGCTTAAGGCCATCCTGTTTTAGCTTTTTGTCTTTTCTCAATCTACCATAATTTGAACAAAGTAATCCTAAGAAATACAATTTAAAACATATTTTTTTTATTTATATTCTTTTTAATGAGAAAAATGCTACAAGAACACGTTAAAACACAAAAACAACATTTTCACTGGAGTGGAGTCTCTGAACTGAGCTGAGGCTCCGCCCACTCCCGCTCCACATCCGGGTACCTGATGCTGAGCGAGCGGCGCGTTAGCGGCTTCAAGCTATGGCGGGCTTCATGGACTACGCCTTCCCGGCAGGAGCGGAAAGTGATGGAAGTAATGATGAATGGGGCCTCAGCTGCGGCGCGGAAACACCTTCTCTTCACAAAGCTTCCGTGGAAAACGTCGGTAATCTTTTAAAACCTGTTTTAACGCGTTAGAAGTAATGATATAGCACCTGCTAGCACAAATGCTAACAGCTAGCTTAGCAGCGCTCCCGCCTTCTCAGCCAGTGTTGAAATCAAGTTTATATTGTTTAATCATGGATTAATATCAAATAAGAACCAATAAAGTAAGGAATAAATGTTTTTAAGGATTATTGGACCGAACACTGTAAATATTCCAATCTAACCTGAGATTGTAGTTCGACATTTTTTTTAATTGTCAAGTAAATACAAGTAAAGAGCCACGCAAATGCAGGTCGTGTAGTTGAAAGTCTGATGGTCACTAACTAGAAAATTAAGCTTTTAATTGCATCTCTGAGTATTCTTGGTTCAAATAGTTGTGAATCAGAAGCAGAGATGATAATGGTGTTTGAAAGAACAGTGTAATGTAGGTTGGAGATGTGAGGAACTGTAAGCTAGCGGGACAAAGTGTAACCAACAGGTGTCTCAACCAGTGCCCCACCTGCCTGCCAATTAATCAGGCATTTAAACATTTTAACATTGGTAAAAAACAAACAAACACAAAAAAAAAAAAAAAAAAAAAAAACACCTGACCCAGGCAATCAACAGGAGATTAGGCAGTTTCTTTAAACAAACAAAATAACTAAGCTTGTCCTGCACTCTGAAACATCAGGATTAAAGGATGATAGGAAGTCAGGGCAGGCTTACTCCACTCACAACAGTCCCACCCATAACTCACTTATGCTGAAACGATGTCCCAAAAACTGACTTCTTTTATTTTGGCTAAAAATGTCATAATCACTGGAAACACTTTGTTTAAAAAAATGACGGGAGTTGGTCTTTAAAGTTCTCAACAATTAATCCTCATCCTCTTCACATTGGATTTTTGAATTTACACGTGCGCTTAAAAATATCAACAAATGAATTCTTATTCTGGTCAGAAACAGACTTTCACAGACTCTGCTTTGTCTTGCCAAATGTTTTATTTGAATTTCAATTTTTAAACAACCAACAACAGGAACTTTCCAGTTTTAACCCTTGTGTGAGCTTATCTTAACATTCTGTTCACTCCCTTTGCTTATGGGTGGGATGTCCCGATCAGGTTTGTTTGGGCCCGATCCGATCCAGAGTCATTGGATTTTGTGGATCTGCAGATACCGAGTCCCGATCCGATACTTTCGTAACACATTTAAAACATGAAAAAATTAAATAAACAGATTTATGTTATCTCTTATTTATATTTCATTAAGCTTCTTTTATCATTAAAAACTTCAATCGAACATTTCTGTGAAGTAGCTTAAATAAACATGGAAAAATAGAGCAATATAGTTTTTAAAAGCGTTATTGATCCCGGAAGTCTGAATCTGTGACCACATCGCTAGCTTGTTTAGGTTTGCTAATGCTAGCCTCCAGTTTAAACTGCCGCTGAATTTTGCTGGATTTTACGGCAACAACATCTTGTAATCTGTTCATGACATACTGACATGTAGGGGTGTATTTATTCGGAATAATTAGATTGAAGTATAAAGCGTTGATCAAAATAAGAATACATGAAATATCCGATACCTATTGAGTCATCGACCACGTAATTGGCTCCGATCACATGATCGGATCGAGACGTGTCTACTTATGGGTCACATTTCACCCGTCCCACCAAACCCTCAAATTAAACATCCTCATCAGATTTTAAATCTAAAATCTACTGTGTAAGATGAAACAGCCTGCCATTTATAAATTCATTTTAATGAAATAATTTTTATATTTTTTTATTACACAACACAAAAAGACAATCATTATTCCCAGGTGTACATTATTACACTTTTCTTTACACAAATTAACAATCAAAACAGTTTATTTTACTTATGTGTATTATTGTTATTGTATAAATATGAAGTAATTACTTCTGATTTACATTTAAAAGGAAAAACAAACTTTAAATATTTCTTTGTCAACAGTTTATTTAATATTTTTAGGATGTAAATTATAAAAGGACAAATTGTTGCTTTGGGAATAGGGCTGCCACAAACGATTATTTTAATAGTCGACTAATCACCGATTATTTTTTCCGATTAGTCGACTAATCGGGTCATGCGCAAACTGGATGTAAAGACGCTGAAGTTGATAACCAGCTGAAATATTAATTAAATGCCAAATTAGCCTAAAAAATAAAAAGAGCCAAAGTTAACCAAAATAGCTAGCATACTGCTGAAATATCAGCTAAACTCAAAATTAGCCTAAAAAAACAGAAAAATCCTAAATTAACCAAAATAGCTATGTCGCTGAAATATTAGTTAAACTTAAAAATAGCTTAAAAAACTAAAAAAAGAAACCTTAAGTTAGCCAAAACAGCTAGCATGTAGATTAAATATTAGCTAAACTCCATAAAAGACCAAAGAAACTTATTAAATGCCAAAATAGTCCAAAAAGCTGGCAGAATGCTATTATAACTTTCAACTTTACTACACTCTGACTTCATACAATATAAAGTAACGATTAATCGACTATTAAATTAGTTGTCGAGTATTTTAATAGTCGATTAGTCATCGATTAGTCGACTAATCGTGGCAGCCCTATTTGGGAAAAATCTTCAATGTCAAATATTTAGTACATTTATGTGCAAAGGTGAGTATTGTCTTTGCAGTAGTGTTTCTCACGTGTTGCACACAGCTTTGTGTCACAGTCTTCCTTTCAGAGGAAAAACAGAAGTATCTTTCTTTTGACTGACCCGACTGCAGTCTTAGGTGGATCTGCTGTTGTGTGTGAATTTCTTTGAAATAGATAAAGTTTGTGTATGTTGTTTGAACTTGACCTAGTGATCAGATGCTTTTATAACTCACTGGTTAAAAATGACCCATAAAACTATATTAGGAAACAAAGTGATCTTACTCCTCGTTGGTAAATCTTGATTTTTGAAATCGCTCAAGTGTAAGGTGACGTTTGCATTTCCCCCTCAGGACCAGGACGCTGTGTTAAAATGTGATGATGTCTGGAAGATGAAGAGAGCTATCTGTAAAGGAGAGGAGGAGGAAGTTATCAGGCTGCTGGACAATGGCAAGTATGATCGTTTTACTGAACCAGAACAGTTCATGTCTTTGGTTTGCTGTGACATCATATGTAAAAGAACAGAATAAAAAAGAAGAACTCAAGTGCTAGCTTTAGCTGGATCTATGAAAACTGCTGTTCTTTTTGTGTCGGCATTAAAATGGTTCCATAGAACAGCTTTGATGCTCATGTGTTTGATATTTTTTGTTGCTGTATAACTAAACCAGCTATGTTTGAATGCTTTTATGGTGGGCAGGTATGGACGTGGAAACCAAGCTTGAGTTTGGATGGACTCCACTCATGTTTGCTGTCAATATGGCAAATTACGACTTGGCCAAACTGCTGTTGGACAGAGGCGCCAGTGCAAATTTCACCAAAGGTCAGTTGGGCGTGGTTTAGAAAAGTTAAGCCCAGTGTCAGGGATAGAATTCTATTCTAGAGATAGAATATATAAATTCTATTTATATATTTGTTTGCCATATTTCCAAAGGTTTAGTAGTTTTGAACAGAAAGTTTGTGTAAACATGGACGTACTATTGTTAAGTAGGGGTGTGCCAAAATGTCGATTTTGTGAAATATTGCAATACGGATAGTCCTGTGATTGATCCTCGATGGGTTCTCACCAAATATCTATTTTTTAAGTTTGTTTGAGGAGCTTTCTGCATGACTTACCCAAAGAAATGAAGGTGGCTAGAACTCAGAAATACAATAGAGATCAGTAATGAGGTCAAATGTCAAAACCCAACCAGAAAATTGCTTTTCAACTTGGGGGGAAAAAACGTCATCAAGTACTAATATTCTTTATAATCTCAAATTGATTTTGCTGTTGTTTACATCCAGCAACACACTTGCTGAATATCTTGATACAAGTTGTAGTAAAACTGCTTATACTGCATAGCACAGCAGACACAGTCCTGGATTTCCTTGGGTGAATGCCTCAACACCAACCCCCCAACAGCAGACAGCTTTTTTCCATCAGAACACCAAAGACGCCCAATGTTGTCTGACAGATACGTGCCAAATCTAAACTAGGTCATTTCAGGCGTGTTGGGGGTCAGGGGCTCTCTCAAAACACTCAGTGAACCTGACTTTTGACCTTTAGACAGTGTTTGTTGTAAATATATAACATTAGAGCAACAAATTTAACTAAAATAAATATAACCTACTTGTTATATTAACTCCCAGTAAACTTTTAATGGGAAGGACCTCCCATTCTTCCTCGAGTACATCCCCTCTTTGGTAGTAAACTTGTATGGAACATGTACTGTGCTATTACTTTGAGTCGTTTCTGTGATAAAAGCATAATAAGGAACTCATAAATGTGATCTGCAGTCTGAATCAGATCAATGTGAGAGTAGGCTACAATCAGAGTGTATCGTGCATTGTAACCTCCATGCGCTCCGGTGTTAATTGGAGGTGGGATGGATGTCTCCTGCCCTAAATGTTTCTCTGCTTGCATCCATCTAGGCCAGTCTGTCAATCCTCCTCGGTTGGTCGCTTCGTCACCTCCGTACACTACACTGTAAAAGTGCCATTCACACTAAACTTTTGGACCGCACTAACATTAAAATTTCATATTAAGGTGGAGACCGGAAAATATTGTCTTTGGGGCCGCAAGTTTGAGACCCCTGTATTACAGTTTTAAGAAAAACTGGTAGCATTTACGTTTGTATTATTGGGTCTTTAAAGTCCTTTTTAGAAAAAAACCCGTTTTCAGTAGTGTTTTAATTATGTTATGAAGTTTTTAACCAAAATCCCACAACCTAAATGATTTAAACAGCTATTTTTCATGTTGATCTGAAGCGTCAGCCTGAAAAATATCCTCTGGGGGGGCGTGGCTTTTGGAGCTGATCGGACCTGCTCCTTTACGGGCACACACACAGGCCCCTCCCCATCTGATTATGGTAGCTCTGTGCGATGTAAGCAAGGTTCATGAATTCAAACTGAGTTTTTCTGTGACACTTTGATTGACAGCAATTTAAAAGGTGAAATACTCAGAAGTTCAAAAACAAAATGATTTCCTTTTTCATTTGCTCTCTTTGATAAGAAAAATGACACATATACATGTTAAAAATTAAAAATCATGATTTTCATTGGAGGAGACTTTAAGAGGGAATCATTGCTATGGAAGCGTTTGTGACTTAATATTCAAAATCAAAGTCACTTCTGGAAATGCTTTTTCATTTTCAAAATGTACCTGGATTACTTGTTTCTTAAATAAAATGAAAAACAACTCACCGAACGGCTTTTTCATTTTCTTGTTCATCACTGCTCATTCTGTGGCCTAATTAAAATGATTAAAAAAAAGGCATTTAATATTTAATTCTTAAAAGGTTATCTGATAAATTTGTACCAAAATTAAATTAAAAATGTCAAATTTCAAAATTTAAATGGATAAAATGAAATTCTCTTTCATATGCACAATGTAACTTAATTACTTGTCTCTTAAATAAAAAGACTTTCATTTCATTCATCATCACTGCTCATTCTGTAACATAGTTAAATTGATAAAGAAAATGGCATTTGATATCTAATTTACAAAAAGTTCCCTGGAAAAAGATGTTCTGATAATTGTTATTTAATTTAAGAGACGAGTAATGCAGGTACATTGTGAAAAGGAAATAGCCTTTCCAGTATTGACTTTTATGATAAATTATGAGTCACAAACCCTTCCATCCACTGCAGCTTCTGAAAGACCCACTCCAATGAAAACTGTTTTTGTTGCTTTCAACATGTTCTTGTAGAATTTTGATGAAGAACATGTTTAAAAGAATTTAAGAATATAACTATGTTTCTGAGTATTTTTTTAATCAAAGTGCAAAACCCCACTGTTTGAAAAAAACTCAGGTTTGTTTCACAACGACTGACACACATATCAAAATGTAATTGCTCCACTCCTCCACTTCACCACCTCATGTACGTCTTTGTTTTCCTCTTCTGAGCCAAGGCTCAAAACTGTACGGCTGGAAAGCTCCAGTATTGCTCAACATGTTTTTTGCCAAAAATCTTAGCTCGGGGCTATAAGCTTTTGCGGGAAAGTGGATGCAGAGGTCCAAGGGAAGGGGAGTGGAAGAGGGAGTGGTTTTCTGCACAAACTGTCCCATCCAAAACTCAGAGGTGAATATCTAATGAACTCCCATGGAGAGAAAATACACTCACTCTGATTTGTACGTGCATAATTCTTGATTTGTAAATCATATAATACATTTTGTGCAAAGTAAAAAAATTACAAAATAAAAAAAATACAATATACAATTTGCACATGCACAAATTAAAATCACAACAGCTGGAAACTTTTGTACACAAGTATTTAAAAAATGTGCACAAGTCACCTCTTACACACACAGAAAACATCAGTTACCCACGAATCTATCGCGAGACTCTTTTTACGTCTCATTGATTCATCCGTGAGGGATGAGTTCAAGTACTACTAGAATGCTTTCTTAAAAATATTTTCCTGATAAATAATATAACAAAGTCTAAATAAGCGTTTTTGAAACACTTATTACTTTAAAAGTAAGAATATTTCCAGGAAAAGAGCGCCTTTGATCCGCCAGTCTCACCGCGAAGATCAGACCAGGTCACCATTTATGGCAGTTGATGCCGTAATGAGCTGCAGTTATGAGCTCCACTTTTCTTGTTGAAAACCTCTGAAATAGTTTTAGTTTTCTTGATTTGAAAACTGAGGTTTCTCAGGAGGATCATAGGAACATTGCTCCAAGTGCAGAAGGCAGCTTCATGAACAATGGCCACTGCAGGAAACTATCAATTTTTTCTTACTTTGCTTGGCATTCATGCCTAAATCTTCTGTTTGAGTAAATAACATTCTTTTGTTTAAAATATAATTTATCTACTGCATGCTGTCTTTAATATTATTTAAAATGTACAGAATTTGAAAAAAATAGTCATAAATATAATACCAAATCCATTCTAAAAATCAAAATTGGTTTCATCTAGACTTCCACAAACGATTATTTTAATAGTCGACTAATCATTGATTATTTTTTTCCATTAGTTGACTAATCTTGTTATGTGCAAAGTGGATGTAAAGCACACATCTTAACCATCATTAGCTTTAAACTAATTAAAAGTAGGGACAATGAAGTGATAATGAAATGATGATGAATGTTTCTGGTTTTAAAACAAATTTAAACTAGAAAAGTTGCATTACCCTCTATAATGATAATGTGAATGTTTTTGCTGAAAGTAATTGCTGAATGTTCTGAAGCTTTTTTCTGAATTTACTTTAATTGATGCAGGGATTTTACTGAAAATGCAAAAGCTATTTGCTAAATGTTAAATTTCTTAAAAGATTGGAACCTTCATTAAAGAACCACAAAAGAGCGTGGAAATTGACCTATATTTCTTATAATCTTGGAGTAAAATTACCTTAAAATCACTTATGCATGCCAATTTTGCAAAAACATTTAGCGTGTTGCTTAAATATAAGCTAAATGCCAAATTAGCCCAAAAAAATCTTAGTAGATGCTACATTAGCCAAAAAAGCTAGCTTGTTATTTAATTACTAGCTAAACTCCAAAATAACCAAAAAACTAGCGAGCATGGATGCTCTTTAGATTAGGGAACAATGCATTGAGGTGGAAAAATCTCGAACAAAGAAACGTGTTTAAATGTAATTTTCACCATCAGAACACAGTGGAGTGATAAATAAATGTTGTGAAATGTTTGTATTGATTCTATTTTGACTTTGTGAAATCAATGACGTCATATCCGGTGTTTAGAAAAACAAAGAAAAGTAGTGAGCGTCATGTTTAAAATCCAGGGCAGTATATAGTCCCACACTATTTTGTTTTTTAGTAGTTAGGGATTAGGGAGGAAATTCAGACATAGTCTCAACGTATGGCAGCACTAGTCACCAGACTAATCCTCTACAACTAAAGTTAAACCATTACTGACTGAAGTTAATATTAACTTTAGGTAAGTAGTTGACTTATTTTTCTGTCAGTCTTAACTTTATTCTGTGGAATAAATCCAATTTTAAAGTCTTTCATGAACTATTATCTGTAACTCCCAAAAGTATTGATTAGAAAAGGATAATAATCTTTTGTTTTTTATGTTTATGTTTTCTTTGTTGTCAGATTTTTTTGTGTTTCTTCACCTTACAGAGCTAAACACAAAGAGTCCGATCAGACCCATGCACCGTTTTAACTCATCTGATATTACTTAATGTTTATGACGCCAAAGAGGAACTCTGAGAAACCTGCTTATCCTTAGAATTGTTTTAAAGTCATGCACTTGCACCTTGATCAAAAGCAAAACAATTGAAGACATCTGTTGAAGAATTTCCAGTTTGGCTGAATAAGTAGAACACCTCAATGTGAAGATTTTATGGTGAAGAACAAAAAAAGCCAAAGGAACTCATTTCCTCCTGTTTTCTTTTACAACGAAGGCCTCTGAATTGTTACTGGTATTTATGATGAAATAAAAATAGTTTTATAAATTGAGCATGAAATGTTGCTTAAGGGTCAGGGTTACATGACAGTGGTTAGCACTCTCGCCTCATATCAAGATTGGCCTGGATCAAGTCGCAGCTGGGACCTTTCTGTGTGAAGTTCCTTTTTTTCTGCGGACGCTCCGGATTCCTCCCACAGACCAAAACCATGCTTCATAGGTTAACGGGTGACTGAATTGCCTCTAGATCTGCATGTGTGTGAGTATGCGGCCCTGCTACAGACTGGACACCTGTTTTGGCTGTTCTCTGTCTTCACCCAACACTAAGATGGATTAGTGGATGATTACATTGCAACAACAGTCATTCGTACCATGATTGGTAATTCGTAAACATCCCAACATCGTAGAGTGCTTCTTTATGACTGCGTTATTTCTTGAGCTAAAGAAACTTATGTGGACTTAAACCAGTCAGCATGAAATAGATGCAAAGCCAGGATTGTATTGATTTCGTTCATCTTTCACGCTCCGACCAGAACTTGAACAGCAGTATTCTGACCAATATAGAGACATGACAGCTGCCTCAAATAAAAGAAGCTGGATTTTTTTTCCCAGAGATGAGTTAAGAAAGGTCCCAGGAGCTTCCCATTCCGACCAATCTATTGTTTGATGTCTTAGTTCTGGTAAATGAGAAATTGTAAAAATGCAGTGACAGAGAACCCTGAAATCTGAATGTTATCAGCATTAAACTGTAAGAAAACTCTGTGTTTCTCTGAGTGGAAACCAGAGGAAGGAGGAACAAGGAAAGGGAAAGAGGTCCTAGCATAGAGCTCTGTGGAACCCCAACCAGTGGAGGTAGAAAAGCTCACACACATACAATCCTCCAAAGGCGTCAAGGTCAAGTCCTATTTTGTTTTTTATTTAATTTTTTTATACTGTAGATATTCAGGCTTCAGAATAAAAAATAATTATGAGACAAAAGTTCAAAATTCCAGCTTTTATTTGATGGTATTAACATTTAGATGTGTTAAAGATATGATTATGCCATTTTTAGCCAAAGAAGGAAAATAAAAACTTTCCTTTTTGGGATATAGTTTCTGCAGAGTGGCTGTAGTAAATCTATCCCTCGTGCTCTCTTTTGGGGTCCAGATGACCCCACCCTTACATTGAGGTCCTAGCCCTTCCATGACAAAGGTGGACAAGACTTCATGTCTGTCATTGGACACTAGTAAAGATCAACAATCATTGAAAAAAAGAGTTCAGCGCACTGTCTTGTGGAGTCCAGATGACCCTTCTTTTAATGTAAACAAGCCTAGGAGAGCGGAAGAGTTAAAACTTACTTCTGAGTTGTGGGCAAGATTTTTTTGGGGAGACTTAGGCTGCCTCCACCTTCCATCACCCATCTGTTAAAACACTCTCCCCCTAGCTTACAGCCCTCCACAACCCCAAGCTAACATTATGGGTCCAACAAAAATGGTGAGCAATCCAGCTGTACAATTTTGATCCAGATTCCAGCTCAGACATGGAAAATAGAGATATACATAGATGTAGTCATCTAAAAGTGGATGCATCAGAATAGAGTAGAGCAGGGAACTTTTGGTATTTTCTACATCACAAAGAAGCTCTTTTTGAAATTGCAGCTAGGGGTGGGCGATATGACGATATAAAACCGCGATATGATCTCCAAAGCTGACGATCTGTCATTTTTGAGAGATCGTTTTATCGCGATCTTCTACGAAAGTTCCAAGAGCGAGACGGCAAAAGCTTGTTGACTGCCTGTGACTTTAAATCCGAGCTCTTCCTCCTCCTCCCCCGTGTTTTTTCTTGTAAGTCACGTGACATACGGCGTGACAGACGTGCGGCGCCGGCGTCAGTTTGCGTTGAGTCTTCTAGAGTAAATAAATGGCGGAGGTCCGAAAAAAATACGAAAAGAAGCACAAAAGGCAACGGTGTTTTGCAATCGACTTCAAAAACCTCAAATAATCCGATGGAGAGGAATCATCACGTGACAGCAATCACATTTTAGTAGAGAGAAATTAGGCTGAACTGTGTGCTAAAGTGGGTGCTAGCATCTCACAGATAGCATGCTGGCTTGGTTCTTCGACGTATGTTTTTTATTAATGTTTCATGTTTTAAAACATGGCGGATGTTAATCGCTCGTATTTACGTTCAACCTGCACAAAAACGGATTGAAATTCATGTCGGAAACACGTAAAATATGCGGTCAAAATGAACATTGCTGCATTGTTTTGCTAGCTCGTAGCTAGCTACTTTAGGAGGCTATATCTTATTGTCAGTCGCACTTTCTTTGTTTTGTCTTTGTAAGAAGTATAAATGAGTTCGCACATAATTTTTTAATCCGTGCCGTCACGATTGATCTTTTTCTTGGTCAACAGACCGCAGAAAGCCCGGCCGGAAGATACAGCGCTAATGCTAACGCTAGCTTTCTGCTCAGTGACATAAACACCACAGAGAGAAGATGTTAGGGAAGGAGCTGAGACCGTAAACTTTAACCTGAAACACAGTTTACTGCTATCATCACTGTGTTTTGAATCTGAACAGTTTGGTAGATGTATTTGATGTTATGATCAAAGTTATTATTATTATTATTTGTATCAGTTAAAGATGCTAGCTGGAGCCTTTTTCTCAAAGTACAATGAAATCGTCTATTTGAAGGTAAATCCTGAAGCAATTGAGATTTATTTACCATATCCACCTTATTCCTGGGGCCGCTGATGTAAAACGGGTCATGGGTGCAACTTCCGGTATAGCAACCGGAAGTCACACAGCACTATTTGTTTCCATTGAAAGTTAGCGGTTTTGTTAGCTTTAGCGGTGTATAGAAACTTTAGAAGCGTGTTTTACTTAATCCCTCAAAAGTTTCAAAAATGGCTTTGCGCAGCTCATGGTTGTTCTAACACCCAAACTAAATTACATTTGAGTCGTAACCCTTCCGCTCTCCTTAGCTTGTTTACATTAAAAGTGGGGTCATCTGGACACCACAGGACAGTGCGCTGAACTTTTTTTTTTCACCGATTTTCGAGTTTCACTAATGTCCATGACAGACGTAAAAACCTGTCCCACTTCGTCCACATTTGTCATGGAAGAAATCGCATAACAATATGTGGTTGGAGCCATCTGGACCCCAAGGAGAGCGGAAGGGTTAAGGAGCGTTGTGTCGAACATGGGCCGCTGACGAAGAGAGAGTGCAGCTGTCCTCCTCGGTACAGATTTGACCGTCCATCGGGCGAGGATGAAGTCAGAAGGATTTGGCTCCAAATGTAAATCTTAAGAAGCCACTTAAGACTTTATATGTATGTTCGTTTCATTTTGTGGATAAAGTACCCACGGAGGAAAATCCGTATCTGACGTTCCGGACCACCATAGAAGAAGAGACGCCGGGTACTACAGAGACCTGACAGCGCGGTGAATTTGCTGCAGCGTCACAAGAACAGGGACGATATTTCCTGTGTAATTGCTGCATCTCCCTGGTATTAACTATTAAAAAATTACCGATGTTTAAACCACAGCTGACTTTGTCAAAACATGAAACGGGCTAAAGCTACACCGCGCGATGCAACCCTCATTGGCTCTCGCATCATGTAAACACAAGCACGTAAAACGATAAGGTTACAATTGATCAGCACTGTGTGATAACTCCGGCAGAAATAATCATGTATGAAGGTATTGATATGCCTCGGAGCTTTAAGATTGTTCAGAGCTTCACCATCTGCCGCAACCGAACTGAGAAAGTAGCTAAAAATGCTATTATTTGTTATATTTGGACATTTTTTAAGACCATCCTTCAATTTTAACAGGCACCGGAATTGTTACGTCGCCTCTTTAAAGACATGACAGCTGCTGTTTCCACATTTATATGTAGTTATAGATCCAAAACAAGGGGGATTGCGCTGTTGGCTCTACAGTTGTAATGTAAATAAATGCTACTTCCGGCGTCTACAGGAAGTATCCCCCATAATTCACGCAAAGGCTCATGGGGCATAGGAATAAGGTGGATATGTAATACAAAAATAATAAAAGTTGTAGTTTCATTTGAAAATGTGGTAAATGGTGTTTTTACTAAACTGTATCAGTCATTCATGTTATTAAACTTCTTCAATCTCCCTCATTTCTGGTCTTGGGTGAAAAGCATTTACAATCTGTTTTATGCACAGAGGCTAAATAAAAAATCATGAGTATGAAGAAGCTGTTCATTTGACATCAATGCCTTTTCTGTAGCAGTAGAATGCACAATTCTTGCTCTATTTACAGCTTGATCTTAATAGATAATAAATATTTAAATATACCAAAAAATCAATTATTTTCTAAGCTTTAATTTGAGCCATATTTTTAAAAAATCAGTTGAGAAATGAAGGAGCTAGCCCAATTTTTGCAATTGATGTCTGCCTGTCCTCCATTGAAACAGCTGTGTTCTGCTGCCATGAATCAATGCTTGATGATGGCGCCTGAGCGCGCACGTCTCTGTCTATAGGCATGTAGGCAAGGGCCAATCCAGAAATATATATCAATGCTTCTAATGCATTTGAAATTAAATTTGGAAAAAATCTAAACATTTGTTCAAAATGTGTTTACTTCTTTCAACTAAAATCATAATTCAATTTTTGTCAATGTGAATTTATAAAAAAAAAAATCGTGATAAAATCGAAATCGTGAAATAAAATTGAAAAAATCGTGATTTTCTTTTTTTGCCATATCGCCCAGCCCTAATTGCAGGGGTTTTTTTGTCTGCTCCTGATAACTACCGTATTTTCTGGACTATAAGGCGCACCAGTATATAAGCCGCACCTGCTCAGTTTAAAAAAAAAAAAGAAATACAAGCCGCACTGGACTATAAGCCGCAGATATCTATGTTGAAAAATAAGATAATTACTATAATAATTTTGTACTTTAAATGTACATGTATGTACTTGCCGTCTCCAGCGTCTCACCATAGATTCATTGATGCTAAGCTTGTGTGCTGCAGTGCTTGTGTGCAGCAGTGCATCTTATTCTGCAGAAATGCAGCCTCGCGCTGCTGAAAGGCGGTTATAATCAACGTGAATCAGATGATTCTGCTGCAAAAAACCCCCACTTTTTTCATACACGCTCTGCACCGAAATGTAATGCTCAGAACGTAAAATGTTGAAGAACTTTGAGGATAGAAAAATGTGGAGAACATTTTCAGGTTTTGTTGTTGAATGATACAAAATAGTTTTTAGGTTACCGCTGAACTTAACCAGAAGATTGATTAAAAAAAAAAGAAGTTTAAAATGACAAACATTTCTTTTCTATCTGAATCTTTGGGGTTTTTTTTCTTCTTCAAGGACCAAGAAAGTAGACCACATCAGTCCAGTTCTGAGGTCTTTCCACTGGTTACCTGTCTGTCAGAGGATAGACTTTAAAGTTCTGTTACTGCTTTATAAAGCTTTGAATGGTTTAGCACCAAAATACATGACTGACCTCCTGACCCAGTGAGTACCAGCCAGAACTCTTCGGTCATCAGGATCCGGTCTTTTATCAGTTCCTAGAGTCAGAATTAAACATGGAGAATCTGCATTCAGTTTCTATCCTCCACAGATCTGGAACAGACTCCCAGAAAACCTTAGATCAGATTAGCTGAAACACTCAGTGGATTTAAATCCAGGTTAAAGACTCACCTGTTCTCTGCGGCATTTGACTAGATCAGGGATCTGCAACCTGCAGCTCCAGATCCACATGTGTCTCTTTCATCTCTCCATGGTGGCTTCTTGGTCAAACGTAAAATAAGTCATGGAGAGTGCTGACCCAGCCATGTGGACCGTCTGAGTCAGCAGTTCCTGCTAATGGCTGTCTAACCAAAACTACCTAAAGAAAACAAATACGCAAAGCCAGAAAACTAAGACTATCAAGGTCCAACCCCAAACTAAAATAACAAAACCCAGTAGTTGAAGACTGCTGAGGATAAAGAGGGAAAAAGAAAAGTAAAATAGAAATGTTTTAAAGTATTGATTACTTAATTATCATTTATTTAATTTAGATTAGTTACATTTATTAATTGATGGCTGAAGTGCACATAGGTAATAAACCATGTAGGTTTTTACATCACTTTTAACTTGAAGACGTCTTGTTTGATCAATGCTACCTCCAGAAGGAACAGATTTGATATACAAAGCCAAACTTTGGTAAAAGTTTGATCATTTAGGAGTTAAAAGCACATATTATCTTGTGCTGCACAACATTAGTTACTAGCTGTCCAGAGCTACACAAAGGTGAAGATGTCAAACGTAAACTCAAAATGCTAGGTTCTTTTTATATTTTTACTTTTGTTCTGCCAATAAGTAGACATAATTTTTATTTATTATTTAAAAAAGGTCATAAATGTGAACCCAGATTTCTAAAGATTTTTATGCAGCTCCTTCTAGGTTTTGATCAGTAGAAAACCAGCCCAAATGTCTCTCTTACTGTTAAAGGACTAGTAATGGGCTGGGACAAAGCTAAAATGCATATCCAGATATATTCCATATGTTCTAATGTATCAAAAATAACAAATAATTACCGTTGACAAACGCAGGTTTTTGTAAAATTTGACAAAATCAACGACAAATTTCGCCCTGCTTCAGAAACGGCTCGATTCGGGTCACGTGACGCGTTGACGTCATATGGGTAAGACAGCGCCAGCAGCAGAATGCAGGCGGACCCAGGGTGTCTGCAGATACATGTATGTGTGTGCGCTGCGGGAAAGTTGAATCCAATAAACGTCGGTGTAATGGTACGACGGAGTTTTAGGGCCACAAAAAAGAAAAAAAAATTAAAATTATGATTTTTAAAGTCGTAAATGTACGAGATTTACAATCGAAATGAGCCTATTGTGATGAACACTGTGAGCAGAACCAGAGCGACTAAACTGTGAAAAGCTTCTGATTTCAACAGGTAAACTGAATGTTTAAAACATTGCACATGTTTGGAAGTTTCTTTGTTTGATTTGCAGTTTATTAATCATTGATGGTGGCTTGCAGGATCTCTGCAGCTCCGTTGATGAAACCATCGACACGCGCAGCTGTCCACTTCAGTCATTTCTTCCTCCGTGAAAGATCAGATCTCATTCATTTCTGTGTGATGCTTTCATCTGAAGAGGAATCGTTTTTGGAATTTTCAGTGTACTTAGCTAACGTGACAGACTGTTGTCATCTCCTGTTGTTGTTGTGTGTTGAACGGGACGATTCACGTGGAGCTCTGTTTACATTCTCCTTTGGTTTCTGCGCATGTCAGAGACATGCAGTAAGGTGGTGAAAGCTCTCCCGGTTATGTGAATAAAGTGAATAATAAGTGGCGGACGGTCCTGCAAACATATCTCTAAGCTCTTTTTTTGCATATGAAACTCTGCATTACCGACCCGGACAGTCAGCTTCATTGATGATGATTTGATTTCGAGTCGCCAAAGGTTCAGAATTTCTTTGTTTTCAAACCGATCTGTAAATAAAGCTTCACGAGATGCTCCACGTCTTCCAGCTTCCAGCATGGCTCTGATAAACTGACAGCTTTGCTTCTTTTCTCATTAAATATTACGACTTTAAATCGGCATTCTCAGCGTCAGTGTCATTGCCGTTGTGAGCTCTTACTTTACGCACTGCCGGTCAAATTGATCGGGCTTTACAGTCCTCAAACCACAAACACGGCTCTGAATCAGCGTCACTTTCAGAACAAATGTTTCCACAATCTGAGTCTGAAGACAGAATTGTGGACGACTTGAAATTCGCTGCTTATCGCTAGCTCCGACACGCAAAGGAGAAGTTATCTTGCTATGTTACCATTGACGTCAAACGCACCACGTGACCAAAACGGAGCGTTTTTCCCGGAAGTGGAAATTTGCATATGGATTGGCCGCAAAAAGCCGTTTTATTTCAATATTTCTTGCTCAAAACACACCAAAACATTTGGAAATTGTAAATATAAGGCAAAATACAGTTAACACCGAAAATGACCCACAACCCCATTACTAGCCCTTTAAAAGTTTCTGACCTCTAGACGAGCATGTATTCAAAAGTTTACATCCACACTGATTATCTATGCTGGTTTTACAATTCAGTTCTATTTACTTTCTTTTAATTTAATTTTAATGATCACATTTTTACTATTCCTCTCAATTGTTTCTTTTAATCTTTTATGTAAAGCACTTTGAGTTGTCTCTGCACATGAAATGGGCTTAACAAATAAACTTGCCTTATTACTGAAAATCTTAAATGATCTGAAGATGAAATAAAAAATGTTCAGTATTCTTTAAACCCTTCTGTAGCCCAGTCTAAGTAAAAAAAACTAAAGGTCCCAAGTGCTACCCCTGAAATCTGATGTTAATTAAGTCTGAGTAAAGAATGCTTAGAGAAACTGTTTGTGACTGATTTCACATGGCCGTGGCATCTGACGCTGGAGGCAGGTGAAGGAAACGATTAAACGGGAGGATGACGTGTGGTCACATCCTGATGGCAATTGTCCATGCAGTGAGGCTGAGCGCAGGAATGCATGAATGATCGAAAACGGTCACCATGCTTCTGTCCCGTCCTTTCAGGCCTCTGATTTATTTACTCCAGCTCCTCGTAGACGTAAACAGTGCCGTCTAGTGTGCACCCACACACACAGAACATAAACACACACATTTTTACACAGGTATAGAACCAAACATACATAACCACAGAGACAGAAACCTACATACAGATGTGAAGGCTTCATTCTGAGTGTGTCTTAGAGGATAATACTCCACACATGTTTTTTTCCTGTATGGTTTAATAAGTGTTCATATTTATATTTCTTAAATATGCAGAAATATTCAATTTAATTTTATTTATATGACCCAAAATTACAAATTACAAATATGACTAATACTTGCTTGCATAAATGTGAAAGTTGGACTAACCTCCACTGTCCTTCACAGAGGGGTGTTCAGTACTCATGGTTAGCTGTACTTCATCTGCCAGTGAAGATAAAATCACACGGTGTGTGGAACTTCTCCTGTCCAGAAACACTGACCCCAATGTGGCGGATAGGTAAGTAACTATACATGTGTCTGATTAAACATTCATGGTGTTAACACACTCCATACATTTATGTGTTTTGACGTAGGTAAAAAAAAAACCCCACCTCAGACATAATCTGACAGAAAAAAGCAGGTGTTGGATCAAATTCCCTTTGATGGTTCTCATTATGCTGAGCTGCCATGTGGTAGCATTATGCAGCACAGTCCTCCACACCATGTGTGTATATTTGTTATGTTTTGTTTGGAATGTCCTGTTATGGCATGCGCATGTACAGACGGGCACCAGACAGACAGACAAACAAAGCTGCACGGGGGGGGGCAAGAGTATTTCTTTAACACATTTGGCTAAAAGCTTTTCTTTTTTCTAAATATTTGTCTTTGATCTTTGTTACATATGAATGTGTATGATATTTTTAGTGCTTATTTATTATAAATATAATTTATACAATGTAAACAGCAGACTGCGTCTGTTTTGGGGCTTGTGGGAGTATAAACTGACATTGTAAAGAGCAGGAAGACCAAAGCAGTTTTACATTCATATCTAGGAAGTAATAGCGGCAACAACAACATGTCGGCCATCAGTTCACCCTTATGAGTTCTGGTAGATACTCAAAGCACTGCAAAGTAGGAAAGTAAAGGTACAGATATTAATCCAACTAAAATCTATTTATACAAACAGTTTTCTCATTAAATCATGTTTGTTCATCAATTAATGGATCAATAATTAATTAGAAAATGAACCATATGTGCAATACCTACTTATTAATCCCCAAACTCCCACTCCAACTATATTTTTATTTAATGTAAAATTGTTCCTAAGTATGTAACGATTCTTTGTGAATCGGTAAAAAAAAGAATCCAAGACGACATTTTCCATGCAGGCTTGCTGTGAGTGTGTGCGCACCAGTGAGCGTGCGGGGGGGGGGCTGCGTGCTCTTCAGCCGCGCTTCCTTTGCTTCTTGCATCTCCTTTGGATTTTAAAGTTTCACATAAGTCATTCCTTCCAGGATTTTGCTATGTTGTAATTGCAACTATTAATGCAAATTCAAGCAAACCAAACATTTGTTCCTCATCTTGGAACTTTAGATTTTCCTCGCAACTTTCCCGCATTTTGACCAATCTACCAGGACAACAGTCATGGGTGACGACGCAGCTTCACCCCCGTTTCTCTTCCGACTTCCCGGGAGCTGTGCTCTTTTTTTATTAACTCTCTTTAGCTCTGACATTTTTTGTCTGCAAGCTGTGCGTTAACGGTAATTTGCGCTAAGTGCGAGCGCGGGCGAGTGTGCACTGCCGGTTTTGGAGGGCTGGGGGTGTTTGCACTGAGCTGGTCCTTCACACTTGGAGCATAACATGAACCGAGTATGAAAGAGTTTGTGATCATTTCAGTATTATGTGTCAGGGCTCGAGACTAAATTTTTATTTTGGTTGCACCGGTGCGCCTAACTTTTTTTCTTAAAAAACAGTTTGGTGCAGCCATTCTCTCAACCACAATGCATTTAACTCAGCACTTTTACATGGTCAGTTTCCTTTGTAATTGCTGTCAAAATCGGCATTACGACTTCAAAATTTTTAACTTACAAACTAGTAAACATAATGCCCTTTATTTATAACTGGGTTCTACAATAATGATAAACTACTAAATTTACAAAGTATATAAAAATTAACAATGTGCAGTTTGAAGAAACTTAAATTTGTGACAAAGTGAAACGGGTGGAACCAAAGTCATCCTGCTCTGCTCCATTCTGATCATCCACTTGCAGATAAATAGATCCATAATCGTCTGTGTTTTCCTGGTCTGAGCTGGAATCTAAAATATATATATATATATGGGAAAACAAAGACTTTAATATATCTATTTATCTGCAAGTTGAGGATTTAGAATTGGAGCGGAGCAGGGAGACTTTGGCCTACCCATGAGTGCTATAAAACTGCAGGTTTTTGTCTGACCCTGATCCATCCGGATTTGAATGAAAATATACTCAGAAACACAGGTTTAATCTTAAAATTTTAAAAATGTATCCTCCATCATGAAAAAAACCACACAAGAACATGTTCAAAATACAATTTTCTTTGGAGGGGGTCTTTAAATCATCATTTATTTTGAAGGAGCTCACATCCTTAAATGTTCTTTTCACTTAGCCAAAAGAAGAGTCAGACTGGTTAAAAATGATGTTGAAATGAAAAGGCAAGATAAAAACACAAGATGGTCCTTTATCTTTTTTGTTGGGATGAGATTTGACGAACAAGAATGCAACTCCCAGTGACGTTAAGGGTTTCTACCAATATACTTTTCAGATTTGTCATTAAAAGCTTTTTCTTCAACACATAAAGGCAATTTTTCTGAATATTGTCTTATGTGGAATTACGTCTTTTTTGCGTGACTTTTAGGGTGAAAGGTATGGGATTCCTGTAATTTCATGTGGTCACTCTGATTTAGAGGCTGTCAGGACAAAGCTTAAGAGTGGGAAGTGCTAAAAATAGAAACATAGCGTAATTTGCTGCCGCTATAGCTTTATTACGTTACATAAAATTGATCAAGCAGACAGGAAAGCTTCAAGGGAGACCACCACTTAAACTATTTTACTGTTATTATTTCATTATCAATAAAAACGAACACAATGAGTGAACAGAGCAACGATTCAGTGTCTGAAAAGCAACACTTGAGACAAAGAAGAGTTTAAATTTCTCCATTCTTTTTATGGGAGGAGATGGTTTAATCCATAAACTCGGTTAGCATTTAAAAAGCAGTAAGAATGAACTTTTGTAAATCCGAACAGTAAAAAATAATTTACTTTTCACAGTTTTATGAATGAATTGACCTTATCTTAACTACTCTGCGATCCAGCTGTCATCATCTACAGCGGATGCGCTCTTTATGTCTATAAAACCACACCATTGTTTCTCAAGATTTTTTACAGCAATCACATTTACTTAGTGGTTACATATATGTGACGTGAATACAGCAGGTCACTCGCATTGTGCGGTGTCACCAACCTGTGTGTAAACTATCTTTGTTTACCATTGAATTGTAGTTGTCGTCATAAATACATCTACCGTTGTTTATTGAACTAACACAGGTACATTTTTCAGATGTGATTTATTTAACAAGGTTTTTAATTGTTGTTGGCGACTCTTAAAACTCTTGCATGAAAGTAAAATGTTCCTTCAGAGATCTGCACAGCGTATAAACCTGTCTGACAATCGGACCAGCTAACTCTGCTTGGCTTGCTGCCAGACCATTGCTCAGGTTCTCACAGTCGTCTGTGGCGGGAAACAGCAAAAGTGTTGGTGATTGTTCTGGAAAAGACTGTTTCCTCACATATATCAAGATTATGAATA
This sequence comes from Oryzias javanicus, assembly GCA_003999625.1. Classification (NCBI taxonomy): domain Eukaryota; kingdom Metazoa; phylum Chordata; class Actinopteri; order Beloniformes; family Adrianichthyidae; genus Oryzias; species Oryzias javanicus. The sequence goes on along the minus strand of CM012442.1, from coordinate 2,241,691 downwards.
GTATTAAAAAGGCTTTGATATATGGATGGCTCTTCTCCTCATGTTTGGTTATAAATGATGTTAATGCATAAAGTAAGCATGAGAACTAGATAGAAAAGGAACATTCTGCAGTCTGTCCTTCACCCCGTGCAGCTCTTTCACTGCCATCATAAAATCACCATAAAATCCTGATGGAACATATGAATCGTCTTTGGCAGCAGAAAATGAATTGCTTTCTTCTCAGACTAAGTATGTGAAATAGAAATAGAAGAAGGAGGAAGGAAGTGAAAAGAGTGGGCACTGCCCCCCCAAATCCACAGGATCAGCAGAAAGTGAGGTCAGTGTGGGTTTAGCGGATAAAGTCCCGTTTCGCTCTCAGCCCCTCTTACGTCCGAATATCAAACCACTGATTAACACCAGCTGCCCCCCCGCTTTACTGTAAACAGAAATTTTGTCATTTCTCTAAGTTAAGAAATGCAGGCGCAAGATGTGGATGTGTTGCCTCCACATGTCCTTTTTTTCATCTTTCTTCACTGCAAGTTCTGCACTCAGCAACGCTCACAAGCTTATGAGGTGAAATCTAGAAATACCACAGCACAGTCATTTTTTTTCTTGGTTAGCATCAGAGACATTTTTGTTATAATTAAAATAGGCATCATTAGAACACATTCATATTTTTTATGACTATTGAACCTGATTTCTTTTTCTGGATTTCTTTTACATTTTGTTGTAAAAATATTTCCCTTTGATATTACCAATAATGGATGAAAAAACAGACATTTTTTATGACTTTGATGTTTTTAACATAAAGATTAAGATGATAATAAACGTAGCGCACGTTTGCAGAAACTTCCCACTCGCCCGAACGAGCGCCGACGGAGCCGCTGCGTGAGCACATGCAGCTACAATAGTATGACTGTCGTGGTTGTTTGGGCAGCTAGCTAAAATGCTATGCTTTGAGCTTTTGGACTCTGCCTCCCATTGGAAGAGGAAAGTATTTTCTGGCAGGGCGGGGGGGAGTGGGAGCGGATATAGGCTCTGCAACGACGACAGGAATACAAATTCACACGCTAAACACAGCTCGTGGTGGGACTGAATAAATGAAACGTGTACCGTGAAAAATGGTGTACTGAACCGTGGAACGCGTAAAGAACGGTTCGGTTTTATATCAAATATTGTTGCATCGCTACTGTACACACTGAGACGATCATGTGGAAAACAGAAAATCAGGTGTGTCTGTCGCTATAATACAACTTACTCCCTATTCTGAAAATCTGTGAAGTGAGACCGTTTCTTTACGACATACAGAATTTTTCACCAAATCGCTAACTTATCAGGAGTCGTGTAAACTAGTTTTATTCATTATTCTTGCATTTTACATGAAGATTCTTAATAGACATCGGTCACCTTCAGGACTGCCACAAACAATCACTTCAATAGTAGACTAATTACAGGTTGTTTTTCGATTAGTCGACTAATTGGGTCATGCATAGAATGGGTGTAAAACATACATCTTAACCATCATTAGTTTTAAACTTAAATTGTTTAAGCTAAATGCAAACTAAAATAGAGACAATGAATCGCACAACTTCTTTTCTTCATTTGTTTCTGGCATTGAAACAAGCCTTAAATCAAATGAGAGAGGCATCTGAAGCAAAGGAACTATTTTTCACAAAAGATAAAGTTTTGCTGAGTGCTCACCACTTCACTACACTCTGACTGTATAGAATTCCAAACTGTATGATGCTCTTGCTCGATGCAGGAAAGTTAGCATTCTACATGTCAGCAGAAAGACTTGGTTACAGGGATGAACAGAAAACATTTAGCTAATATGTTTGCGCTAATGTTAGCTCAGCTCTGCTTATCTAGACGATGATCTCTCTTCATCATTATCATACTCAGTCACAACGTGCTTCCTCTTCAGGTGTTCATCACTGTAGTGCTGCAATGAAACACAAGTTCTGCCTTACAGAGATTTCGTTGGACACTTTTGTTTTTTCTGTTTCCAACACTTTGAAGCTCCGTTGGCATGTTGTTATGATACCAGAGTCTTCTTACATCACTATTGACTCAGATTAGCACTATTGCACATGTGTGTTAAAGACCAGACGGGCATTAGAAAAGCCCCAGTTTTGAGAGAACGAACAAAACATGACTAATTGACTATTAAATTAGTTACCAACTATTTTAATTGTCGACATAGTTGTGACTAATTGACGGACTGTGGCAGCGCTAGTCTCCTCGTCTGCTTGCTTACAGAAGTGGCTGCTTAAATATCCAAACATGTCTCTAGTTATTGTTTGAAGAGAAGGGTTACCAAATGTCAGACTTCATCACCAGTTTACCAGCTGGAACTCTTGTATCCTCATAATGTTTCATATTTTTACTCTTTTGTGAAAATGTAGGAGTCGTAAAACTCAGTAGTTCATGCTTGCAGGATTTGATGTACCTGATGTAGAGGAACAGTTTGTACATTGAGCTGTAGGCACATTAATCCTTTGACTAAACAGAACTCACATTCTGAAGGACGAGCAGCGCACAACACTCACTAAAACGGCATGTGAGTGACCTTGATGCCCATCTCACAACCAATCCAGTGTTGGGAAGATACAACAACGCACGACACATTGAAAGAAATATGACTCCTTTTATCTGGTTCCCTGGGGTTTAACAGATGGTGACTGATTGCTGAACAGAGAAGGATGTTTGGAAAGATGCTGGTCAGACACGTCAGAGCCTTTGTTTTGTTATTTGAGTATACATAAAACATTAACCAGTGATTTCTTGGAATTTGTTAAATGAAAATTTTCGTTTTTTTTTTACAGCGGAGGTTCAAAAACCATTGACGCATGGTTCCAACTTACACCTCTTTAACAAACATGACCTCTGTCTCAGGACACTTTCAGTGCAACCTAATTTATTACTAATTTACCTCTATAGTGCTAAATATGTACTAAAAGATGGACAGCAGCAGCTCATAAGGAAATGTCCCAACTATATTTTAATCTCTTCTTTAGGCTGCCACACCTGAAACATGTCATTAACTTCCCTCATTTTTTATGATGAAATGATTGTGTTGATCTCTTTTTTCATTTATCCTCTTTTTTGTGAAGAGTTTGTCACTTTATAAACTTTTCTAATTATATTGATTTAAACTCAATATCCAAAATTATTTAAAAACTCAATATCCAAAATATGAAATTACATTCTTTTGCAGATGACACAATCTTTTATTATACAGGAAACAATATTGAACATATTATAGAGGTGGTGCAAACTGAGTTGGAAAAGATTAAACTGTGGTTTTACGGACAAACTATCGTTAAATAGTGACTAATTGTATTTTATGATGTTTGGTAATAGAAATACAAACAATACAGTTTAGTTGAACATAAATTATATTAATACTAAGAAAGTAAAATAAGTAAAATTGAAGGAGTTATTAAAGATGATGTGTGTCAGTATATGGAGTAAATAAATGGAATAAATTGAGTACCAAAATTAAAAACGCTACAACAATATCAAGTTTTAAAAACTACATTAAAAGCAGTATAATCAACTGTATTGCAGTGGTAGACACACCTCACCTGAACAGTCTCCTCTTGGCTGGTTTAGAATGGTCCGGGCAATTCAAGTGCGCGTTTCCATTGAGCACTGGTCCATCAAAGCGGATGTGGGGTGTGGATCAATGACGTAGCTGTCCGTCAAAACGGTGCAACTACAGCAAAGATGAAATTGGGGTTGGGGTTTCCATATTTGTGAATTTGCCATGTCTATGGTCCCAGATCCGTGCAAATAAAGGGGAATATTGTATGTACAGAATGTAATATTTTTTGCAAGGAGATTGTGGGGTCAAAGAACACAGCCATAAAGAGGGAAAAACTTTTTGATCTTGAGTCTGGAAAAGCACTGGTCGGATGCTTGCTGTTGTGGTAAAACCTTTCCACCAATCAATAGATACATCATGTGACGACAGAAACTCCGCCCTAACGTGTCCACTCCATTTTGAGGACCAGAAACGGTACCAGTCAGTCCTGCTTAACGGGTCAATTTTGTAATGGAAAAGCTCAAAGGTCCAGTTCGGTCTGGACCATTCAGTGGAAACGAGGCACAGGGCACTGCCAAGAACTTATGTAGTGGACACAAGACCATGTGACCTGGAGAATGCAGCAATGGTCGACCGTCCTGTTCTCTGATGAGTTTGGGTCATCTTCCACAGAAAGAATGGTCGTCTGTGTTGTTTTGGACTACTGGTAATTCTTTTATCGTCCTAATTTTTTAGGTAATACACATCAAACCAATGAAAATGATGTATCTTCTCATTCATTATAAAGGGAACTTTTATGTATTCTACTAAAATCCAGACAAATCCAGAGAATTTGTTTAAACAGCACTATCCTTAACTTCTTGTGAGTCGTGAAATGTTTTCATGGTCTTCACTAAAATTGGGACCAAAGAGAACTAATTCATTATTAGAAAGCCAAATGTGAATTGTCATTGCTACTATCAGTGTTTATTTAAAAAAAAAGAAAAAAAAAGGAAAGGAATTTGGTGTTCCACAGCTTCTACACACATTTGTAATTTGCTAGGAACTTTCACTTCACATCAGGATTCACATCAAAGCTTAGTTTGTATTCACGAGCTTTCGTACCTAATTTCATACAATTAGATACCTCACTAGAAAACTACTGTATAAATCTAATTAGTGTAGAGTCTCATCAAAGCATGTCAAGTTTTAAAATTCATCACAATTATGGGTATCGTTCATCAGTTCACACATTATTAGAAAAAGTGATTTTTTTTCTCTTTTTTTGTCAAACCATCCTGTCACCTCATCAGCTGACATATGGGTTTGTGTATTAGTACTATCACACATGAACTTCTATTATATTGAGTGATTGTTAGTGTTTCTAAAGAAACGACAGCTAAAGTTTCATTTTGTCTGGATTGTTATCATATTCTCCTCAGCCTGCTCGTAGCAACTTGTACATTATCCACTTCTCGAGCTGCACGATGGCGCAGTGGTTAGCGCTCTTGCCCCCACAGCATGAAGGCCTCGCTTCAAGAATCCTCAATGGGGGACCTTTCTTCATGGAATTAGCATGCTCTCCCCGTGCATGCATCCATCCAAAAACATGGTTTATTGGCTACTTTAAATTGCCTCTAGGTGTAGATGTGAGAGTGAATGGGTGTGTGGTGAAGCCCTGGACAGGAGTAGCCGGGTTAGGCCCCCAGTACCCCCGCAACCCTGAAAGGGGCAAGTGGCTAAGAAAATCAATAAATGAATATCCATCTCTCAACCAACTTACTTCATAATTTCTTGACATGCACATTTAAGTCTTCTGGTGGCTGTTTAATATGGTCTGTCAGAATGGAAGATTATTAAGTTTAGGTTAAATTCAGAAACTTGTGTTTTTTTTCTCCTGAATTTTTGTCATTTAAAAAAATAAATGAAACACTGGTTGAAAGATCATTTATATTATCCTCAAAACAGTTTGTTCCAAAGTTCTACATTCATAACAGAACCACTATATTGAAACACCAAAGGGATCGGATGATTCTGCTTCTATTGTAATTGTGTTTGATGTTTGAACAATTTTCAGTGGGAGTGAGATTTTTTGTTTTTTAGGGTATTTGATGTTCACTTTCTAACATGATCTTATTTTATTTATTTATTTATCTTATTTTAGTATTTTCTTCAAGCACTGATATTTTCTAACCTTCTCCCTTGTTCATAAAAAAGCTCATGAAATAATGCATACAGACAGACAGTGTGGTGACTGCTGCCCTCTGGTGTTTCTCTGAATGTCTTCCCCTTATAATAAATCTCCAGTCTTTTTCTGTTTTCTCTCATTTTCACCGTTTTAATCTCTTTTCTATTACTCACCTTCTATCACATACTCTTCCAAACTCAGGTTTTTAAAGTTCTTTCCTTTCAGTTATTATTTGTAATTATTTTCCAGGTTTCTCATCTCTTGTGTTTTATATTTTGTTCCCTCACAGGTCTCAGATGACCTCTTTGATGTTTGCTGCCAGGGAGGGCTACACTAAAGTCATTAACCTGCTGGTGGCTCATGGTGCAGAAGTCAATGCCCAGGACAGCAGTGGATATACAGTGGGTTCTTTCTTTTCCAAAGCGTGTAGGATCTTTGAGCATGTTAGCCCCTGCGTTTCCTTTAGCTGTGACGTTGGAATCTATGTTAATGCATCTTTGAACTCTTTGCCCTTTTGATATGATGCTGGTATTTTTCAGGCATTGGCTGTAGCAGTGAAGTATGGAAGAGAAGAGGCAGTGTTGAAGCTTCTCCAGCTGGGGGCAGACAAAACCTTAAAGACCAAGAACGGCAGGAGTCCAGCTGACCTGGCCAAGTTCTTCAAGCACTCGCAGGTGAGGGCTCCACCGTACCAAAATGATTCTTTAAATGAAGCAGCGTTAGTATAAACATAGAAGGAAAACAGCAATTCTCTTCTCCTTTTTCTTAAATTCACCATTTGATTTGGACATGGGGGAGTGAATTCCTGCTGCCGCCGCAGACAGTTACTGACCGCAGTTGACTTTTGCTTGATGAAATCTGCAAATCAGCTCAGAGAAATGAAGATAAACATCTTAGTTGGTTCAGTCACATGTGGCTAATAAGAGTAATGCAGATGCAGTAAGTGTTTATTTAAGATATGAGCTAAACTCACAGTTTTTACAAATACTGTTTTCTTTATTCAAGCTTTGATCAGATGTTTGTTAACAAGAAGCAGAAAAGGAAGTCACTGTATATTTTAACATCGGTGGAATAGGAATTGAAATCAGCCTCAGCTTATTTGCTAGCTTTATTTAATACTGTATTTTTTTGAGTACTTGAGGATTAATACCATTTTTAATTGGTGTCCAAGTTTTAAAAAAATGTGATTCCTTCCAGTCTAGTATTTTCTTGAAGCACTGATATTTTCTAACCTTCTCCCTTGTTCATAAAAAAGCTCAAATGTTGCTAACACACGTCTGTTCACAGATAGCAAAAATCTTGACTTCTTCATCTCACATCTATAACACTGGGGCCTTTGGTTCCACTGAGGAGAGGCTGTCGAGGTTTTTTAAGACCAACTCTGAAACTCCACCATCCATAGAAAGGTTAGACAAGCCACAGGTTTCCTCACAAGCATGTTCAATGATGTAGTTCAATTGGATGGAAATCCAGCTTTCTAGTGCAATTTATGGCTTTTTGGGACGTTTAGGATGTGAAATTTTTGTTAAAAACTTCACAGTCCTGATTAAAACCCCACTGGAAACGTAGGAGGACTTGAAGTAGATTAGCAACAAGCCTTTAAATATATTCATGGGTTGTTTTCCTCTTTTGTAGCAAACTTTCAAAAACTTTGGAGTTTACCTAATATTTTAGCAACATTTGGCTAATTTGTTATGTACTGTTTTTTTTTTTTTTGGCTTATTCTGAGTTTAAATTCTATTTTAACAACATGACAGTGTTTTTGACTAATTTAGTTTAAGCCTCGGGCACATCTGCCCGTGCGAATGTTTGACCCGTACGGGTCTGGGGTGGTTTGGCCCGTAGACCAGGCCCGTGACTGCCGCATGAGTTGTGGTCATTAGTACAGGAGCCCGTGCAAGTGGTCGTGTGAAAAGCTGATGTCATTCTCGGGTGCGGAAGTACCACGGGCGTTGCTACAGACGCACGTGCGCGCACGGGCCCGTGCAAATGGTTGCGCGGGCGTACGTACGCGTAGTACGGACGTTCGCAAGGCGCGTGCGTGTGATACGGGCCAGTTCGATTCCCCCCGATGACCTTCCTACATGAAGTTCATCATCTCCCGTGCATGCATGGGTTAACTTGGCAGTAGGCTGTCTGGTTTCTCTCACAGTTCAAAGATGCAGTGGTGCCTTCAGAAATCTTTCACTTGGCGCTGTCTTTCTCGTTCGGCTTAGCGCATGCACGCGCAGCGCAAACACAGCTTAAGGAGAAAAAAAAAAGAAATGGTTAAAGAAAGATAAAAGAATAATAACAATAGAACATGCTCCCAGAAAGGAGACTCGCGAATATGGACAACTCCTGCACCCCCGATCCATTGATTAAAAACACTTCTGACTCGCTGTGAGCGCGCGCGCCTGTGCGTGAGCGTCTCGACTCGCGGAGGGGCGGGGGGAGAAACAAACGTAAACTGCGTGCTGCAGCCAGAGGTATTTGGGCTGGCGTGCTCCTCCTCTCCTCTCCCCAACTTTGAAATTATCCAGCACCGTCGGACGCAAAAATTTCAGTCAAGTTTCTTGAGTTGAGCTTTTGTTGAACTCCCGCTCCCGCCCACTCCCGTCAGAATTTAGTCCCGTCCCGTCCCGGTCCCGTGATTAATGGAAGAAATGACTCCCATCCCGCGGGAATCCCGTGACCCGCGGGAATCCCGAAATAATGTCAGCCTCGACCGTGCATGCCGCAAGGTTTCACGCACGTCGCCGTACAACCGGCTGTACTACCCTTGCGGGACTTGGAACACGGGAAACTGATTGCACGGCTCGTAAGGGTGTAGTACGGGTGTTAGTACTGCTGTTAGTACGGCTAGTACGGCTCTTGGGGTTGATGAAAACAGCTACGGGCCCGTACGGCCCTTACGGGAGTGGTGCAGCCAGCTGCACGGGCAAAAGAAAATGGGAGAAAACCGTGGCACTCGCAGAAGACTTTGGTGCATGTCGAACAGCCTCCCACGGGCGCCTACGGGCCTTTGCGGAGCCTGCTACCTTTGCGGACCCGTGCGGACCGCCGCACGGGGGCGGGAATATCTGGCCCGTAGACCGCCCGTGGGAGCCCGTGCAGGCAGATGTGCCCGAGGCTTTAGTGAGGAATTTTAGGCTATATTGGAGTTTAGATAGTATTTAAGCAACGAGCTAGCTTTTTTGGCTAATTGGGTATTTTATTATTTAGCTCATATTTAAGCAACAACCAAAATATTTTTACAAAATTGACATGTATTAGTGATTTCTAAGCAATTTTACAACAACTTTCTCAGAAATTTTAGGTCAACCTCAGCACTCTTTCAGTTCTATAAGGACATTTCCAGGCTTTCTGCAAATGTAACATTTTGCAAACAGCTTTTGCATTTTCAGCAAATCCCTTCAGCAATTAAAGTAAATTGCGTCACCATTTTCAGCAGAAAGCTTCAGCTTCTTCAGTGACTACTTTCAGCAAAATGCATTCACACCTAGCATTATTACAACTTTTCTAGTTACTCTAAATTTGTTTTTAAAACCTCCAATCTATAACTATTGTTGTAGCTTTTATTCCTTCTGCACAGCTCCTGCTGTTTCATTTATAAAGAACATTAGAGAAATGGAAAGTCGAGTTATGTGATGCTAATTTTATATAAAAATTACACTTAAATGAATAACTTTAAATATTTAGATGGTAAGATTGCCTCAGAAAGTTCACCAATCACAAGCAGTTGAAGGTTGACACAAGTTGCCCTCCTAAAATTTGAACTATAGAAACTATTGTAGAACATTCTCAAACAGCAAAAGCTTGTAGCTTTGCACTCTGTTAAAGATATGAGATCATTTTAGGATTCATGTAAACATTTAAAATAACATTTATCCCAGTTCACATCATCTTTTACCATATGCGTGTCGCACAGGCAGATATGATGAAGATACATTTACAAGTTATTGTATATGTCTACTTCCTATGAAAAACTCAACAATTCATTTGGTTTAAGTTTAGTTCTTATGGTGCTTTTCCGACCTTGTTTTACCTGTGACAAGATTGATGCAAGCACACAGATTGCTGTTCAGGTCATTTCTTATTGTTTTTCCCGTTTCAAATCTAAAATTGTCTGTGCTTTGGATCTCGATGCAGCACAAGTTGAGCCTGATATTTTTTCCTGAACCACCTGTCGTTCTTTCTGTTCTCTTCAGCGTAACTCGTCTTAATGATCTCGAGCTTCTTCTACATGGCCTTAACTTGAGTCACCTCACTGAAGTCATGACTGTAAGTACTTGCCTTCATGCTGACAGGAGATTGCAGATACTTTGTGTTTGAATCCTCATTTGTTTTTTTTGGTTTTTTTAATTTGTTCCTTTAAAATCACAAGAGAAACCATCAATTTTACTTCGGACAATATCACTCATTTATTCGTCACATTTGGTCTTTAGACGTTCATCTGTGGTGGAAAATTTAGCAGGAGTTTATAGTTGATCATTTTACTTCCAAATGGTTTGATCCATCTGAATAAACTAAATGTTAACTGAAGTTCTCATCCTTGGTTTGGCAGGTGTAGTAAGCCCGTGGTCACATGGAAAAGCCGTGGTCAGACTTGTCTATTACAACTGCATCTGTGATGTCGTCATGTTTGATCTGTTGCTTGCTTCTCTTGTTTTTGTTTTTTCTGGAGTGCAGGACAATGACATCACCATGGAACTGCCTGTTGACCATGAAGAAAGAAGACCTTGAGAAAGTAAAAAACAACTATGATTTAAATTGTTGACTTTTTTCATTCCAACTGTATTTTTGTATACCGAGGCTTCAGACAGATTGAACTGGTTGGATCTTTTTAATATGAATCAATTAAGTTAATTAATCGTTACAATAGACCCCTAGTGGGCTTACTATTACAATTCACAGCCCATAAACTGAGCAGTATTTCTGTTTTGATTTCTAAATTCAGATTGGTGTCACAGACCCAGAGGATCAGGGAAAGGTGCTGGATGCTGTGCACCAGTTCCACTTGGATAAAATAGATCTCAACGCCCTGTGCCAGTTGGGAGCTGTTAACAGTGGGTAAGATGTCTTCCTTAAAGTCCCCCTCTGATAAACATCCTGTTTTTAGAGTTTTACATGTCTTTATGGCATTTTTCTAATGAAAGAGAACAAATGTAATCAGAAATCATTCAGTTTTAGCATTTCTGAGTATTTCTCCTTTTAAATCAATCCAACAGTCTTGGACACACTCTGTTTTTCATCAATCATCTACTTTCTGCTGCACATGCACTAAACCCTCATCTGGTCCAGCTAGCGTGTCTAGTTCAGGTTCTGGAGAAGAAGAGAAGATGCTATCTTTCACATTGACTGCAGTCAAATTGCCGCCGTTCACATTTCTGTGAGTCCAATCAGCCGTCACTGGATTATTACGGTAGCAGTCCTGAGAACGCTGGAAAATCTCCACCAGACTCCACGGAGCTTCTTGATGTGACCACGGAAATGTGAACGGCGGCTCATTTGACCGCAGTTGGAAAGGATTGTAAATGAATGAAAGAGCATTTGGATGTTAGCTTTCATTATTTTCTGCTCTGAGAAACCAATGGATTGAATGGATTGATCACAGCAACGTCAAGAAACATCAAAGAGTCTTTGGTGAACTGGAAGGAGAAAGAATCAGGATTTTGGAGGAAGTTCTGTCCATGAAGCTCAATATTCAGCACTTTGTTAATCCCAGTAATTGTTACATTTTCAGATAATCACTTACATCATTACATTTCATAGGAAAAACATCCCATTTTCACTATGTTGTACCATGTTTATAAACTATATAATGTTAAAGAAAAATGAAATTACACATTTTTAAACAAATCTTGTCACATTTTGAACTAAAGACCAAATCTGCAGCATTTTGAACAAACTAAATACTCAAGCGTTATTAAAAAAATATTGGAAGACTCAGCCCACAAGAGAACTGTGCTATTTTTAGAAGAGACCTGCGGGCAACTTGTGTGGTCCTTGGGGGCAACCTGGTGCCCGTAGGCAGCAGGTTGGTGACCCCTGCTGTAGGCTGTTCAAATCTAGTGACAAGTGTGCCTCAACGGTTTTCCCATCATTACTCTCTGCTCCTAGATAAACTAACAGCAGGGAAAAGGGAGGTGTGGGTGCAGCAGGGACTGACTGACACTGTTTACTCGCTCCCCAGACAGAGTGCTGGGAGTCCTGGAACGGCTGGCTGCTGGGTGCCCTCAGCAGGAGAATTTACCATTGAGAGAATGCCCCACAGCTTTGGGGCTGATTTCTTTAATTATTTTTTTCTTGCCGAGCACAATTTTTTTCCCCCTCCACCAGGGATACCAGAGAAAAGTCTGTCGGTCCGGATCTGGACCTCGATCCGCCATTTGGTGATACCTGACGTAGAGTGAAAATGTTCACATGTTTTTCAACCGGGATGCTGTGGGCAACAAGTTGTAGCAAACACTTCTTCTTTTTTCAAACCACCAAGTTGTAGTGATAGGTGTGTGTTCCTTGCGTGCAACCTGATATAAGAAACCCATACTCGCACCTTATTAATGACAAGAGTGCTGCGAAAAGACGACATCAGTGTGTGTAACTTATATTATCCTTAAAAATGCAGCTTCTCATCTCCACGTCCCTCTATGGACCCAGACAACCCAGAAACCCACAGAACTCTTACGAGTCAACGAGGGCTGGGCGATATGACATTTTTTGTATCTTGATTTAGTTTTTTCCACATCAGGCGATAACGATAAATGTCACGATGTAAACTAAATGACTATTTTAGTCTAATTTGAACCCTCTGCGTCTCAAAAAGGAAATGTGTAATCATCAGCAGGTTGCTAAGTTTTAAATAATAGTTTCCTGTCATATTTTCAACATAACAGATAAACTGAAAATCATGCAACTAGTTTTTTTAAATAACCAAGAAAAGATTTATACATATATGTAATGCAAAAACGTTCACGTTTCAGAAAAGAACATGAATAAACTCTTTGTTCAGTTCCATTAAAAAACAAAGAAATGTAATTTAATTTTACAAATAAATTCTAATTTTTTAGGCTTTACAAAACAAACGTAAAATTATAACAGTAGTTTACAGAGAAATACCTTAGGCATTTTACTTTTGGGCTTTTTTCTGAATTTCTTTAGAAAAAAATTAAGTTTCATAGAAGTAATTTATAAATGGGATGAGCATGTATCTGTTATCATCTAAGTGTAAAATCAAATGCACACGCTGAGAAACAAAAGAGAGATTTAACAAAAGTTAAGACATTTCTGGCTAATTAGCCTGAAACAGCCTGAAAACAAAGATTTGGACTATGGTTGTTATGCATCATTGACATCAAAGCTGGAGAGAGCCCGCGAGGGAAGGATGTGGTGTTCAGCACAACATCTGAAACCGCTTGCAGTTCTATTGTAACACTCACTGCTAGTACACAGTGGATTCGGTTATGTCACATTAAACTTTTCTTTTATTTTTAGATTTCATACGAATAAATATTGTCGTGTTTACAGACAGGCGGTACGCAGAACAGCTCATTAGCATCATCCCATAAATAAACACTTTTAAATAAAAAATAAAAACTTTTGGTTGCTTCCATGAGTCCAGCCGGTTTGTCTTCCAGTTCTGACTGGCTCCCGTTAAAAATCACCAGATGTTTCGCTGCTTCATCAGTCATTTCTATGAGCTACTTTCAAATGACAGCCAAGACAATTCAATCATGTTGAAATGAATAAGATTATAGCAAATAACAATTTAGCTTGATGTGGGGTTGGGGAGCATTGGTAGGTCATCATTAGTCTTTAAAGTGTTGTTAAACTGCTGAAATAACACTTAAGTCCATGTTTGGAAGTGATGCACTGAACAGAGAGAGCTGTGCAGCAGGTGTAGAAACCAAATCAACAGCTAAACATCAAACAACACGTTTGTTTTTCACAGATTCCTGTTGTGAGCTATGTCTTGTCATTTTTTCTGTTTGATATCAGCAAATGAAATGATGAGAGAAACATTAAAGAAAAGCTGCAAAATCTGAATATCAGTGGCTTTTAGAAACTTCTTTGTGTTGTTTTTGTGCTTTAGGTGTGAAGATCTGCAGAATTTCCTCATCAGTGTGAATCATCAGTGCCGTTACCTGATAGAAGTGATCCATGACGTCGTCAGCCGCTTTCCTCGTCAGGCTTCTCAGGTACGTGCATCTGGAATGATTCCCTCAGTTTAACAATCACCATCATGCTTACACATTTTAGAAATGGTCAAACTCTTAAATATCATCAAAGCTTTTATTTTCACTTCTGTTTCACCTGAAATGAGTCAAAGGTCTTTGTTTATCTGGTCTCCAATTAGCTGGTCTTCTCTCTGGACTCGGGGAAAGAAGCCCAGTCCGTATGCAGACAGCTGGTCCTCCAGACCAAAGACCTGGAAAAGGAAGTGTCTTGTCTCCATAGTCTTCTGTGCAAGGTCAGCACGTGCACACGCCCACAAACGTCCCACAAACCATCCAGATCACCTGTTTGGAAAAGTCATAATCATGGTTCTCAATGTTACAAACTTAAACGTGAAGCAGTAATAAAGCAGTTCCTCCTCCTTCAGGATGGTGTTGTAGGTTTGATGCCACACTCTTCTACCCTCCCATGAATCCTTGTGTTCTAGTCCTAAAGTCATTATGGGAGCAGCTGGGATCCATTATAAAGCTCTTCTCTTCTTAAAAACCCTTCAGGAATGGGACTCTGTGCACTATTAGTATGGACAGTTGGTAACCTGTTCTATAGATTAAGAGTAATGTCATAATCTGTAGCATTTCTAGGGATGTCCCAATCCGATCACGATTGAAAATCGGGCCCGATCACGTGGTTGATGACTCGATCGATAACGGATGTTGTCCCCGTCAGTCAGTATTGGATATTTCATTTATCCTTATTATGATCAGCGCTTTATATTTCAATCTTATTATTCCAGATAAATACTCCACTAGAAGTCAGCACGTCATGAACAGATCACAAAATGATGTTGAGGTTAAACGCAGCAGAATTTGGCAGCAGTTTCAACCGGAGGCTAACTAATGTCAACAAATCAGTAAAGCTAACGATGTGCTCACAGGTTCAGACTTCCAGGATCAATAACGCTCTTCAAAAATGCTGTAAACTGACAGCAAGTCTCTATTGGTTTGTTTAATGTAAACAACAACCTCTAAAGGTTGTCCCTGATCAGGACATCCCTAAGCATAATGTTAAGAACACTTTAAAATTCCAAGTTTTTTGTTAATTATGTATGTATTATTTTAGCTTTGTGCAAAATGAAAAAAAAACGCATCCTCCAATGATACTGCACTTTTTTTGAAATGCATACCCATGTTTAGTTTGTTTGTAATCTGTTTTCAGACTTGTGTGATGTTGAAAAAACAAAAACGTTCCTAAATGTTAAAAAGTAACTATGAAATTTGAAGTGAGAAATTAATAAAGAGGAAAAAAAAAAACTAACTCAAACGTTAACTCATTAACAAACAGTGGAAAGAAAGTGTGTATCAAAAGTCGAACTACAACAAATTGACACAATTTTGTGTGTCCTACAAAAATATCAATGGACGTCAACCAGTATCAAGGCGCATTAAGCAAATTTTTAATTATTGAAAAAATGAAGACATTTTTAGTGTGTTCAAAAAATATGGCAGAGAGGGGGTCATGCTGTGGCCTGGTGGGGGCCGTGCCGTGGCCTGGTGGGGGCCGTGCCGTGGCCTGGTGGGGGTCATGCTGTGGCCTGGTGGGGGTCATGCTGTGGCCTCGGTGGGGGTCGTGCTGTGGCCTGGTGGGGGCCGTGCCGTGGCCTGGTGGGGGCCATGCCGTGGCCTCGGTGGGGGTCGTGCTGTGGCCTGGTGGGGGGTCGTGCTGTGGCCTCGGTGGGGGTCATGCTGTGGCCTGGTGGGGTCATGCTGTGGCCTCGGTGGGGGCCGTGCCGTGGCCTGGTGGGGGTCATGCTGTGGCCTGGTGGGAGCCGTGCCGTGGCCTGGTTGGGGTCATGCTGTGGCCTCGGTGGGGGCCGTGCCGTGGCCTGGTGGGTGTCATGCCGTGGCCTCGGTGGGGGTCATGCTGTGGCCTGGTGGGGGTCGTGCTGTGGCCTCGGTGGGGGTCATGCTGTGGCCTGGTGGGGGTCATGCTGTGGCCTCGGTGGGGGCCGTGCCGTGGCCTGGTGGGGGTCATGCTGTGGCCTGGTGGGAGCCGTGCCGTGGCCTGGTTGGGGTCATGCTGTGGCCTCGGTGGGGGCCGTGCCGTGGCCTGGTGGGTGTCATGCCGTGGCCTCGGTGGGGGTCATGCCGTGGCCTGCTGCGAGTTGTGCCATGACTCGGTGGGGGTGGTGCCGTGGTCATGGTGGGGTCGTGCTGTGACCTGGGTGGGGGTCATGTAAAGTTGGGGGTTATTGTCTGGAAGAAGTGAGAAGTATACACATTTTAGAGATTACATTTGCATCATGCACCATTTTTTGTAATTAGCAGTTAATTACTCATAAACTGCCTCTTAAAAGTCGAGCTCTCTGATGGGGTCCCGATGACCCCGCCCTCTACAACAAGGCGTTAGCCCTTCCATAACTCACTTCTCCAGTAGGTTGTATGTTGCCACAGATCATGGAGTCTGGTATGACGGAAAGCCGGTTTAGTTTTTAGTGAATGTTATTGACGGAGTGAAAGTGCTTCTATAAGGATATTTGGACCAAAAACTCACCCTTCTTTTCAAAAAGTCAGAACCATGATGCATGACCTCCATGCTTCATAGTGAGTATTCATCGTTGTTCCTTCTGTGCTGGGAGGGGCGTTTTGACCGAAGGGTTCCATTTTAGTTTCATCTGACCACATGACCTCCCAATCCTCCGCTGGATCATCCAAACAGTCTCTGGAGAGTCTGGAGAATCCTTGTTAGAGTTTAAGGATTACTCTGTGGAGATTTACTCCCTGAACATATTTCAGCATCAGTTTATTGCCATGGGAGGGAAGTTTTTGCATTCCTTGAAAATAAATTTCCATAGATATAAAAGCTCAACCATACATGATAAACCTTAGTAAAATGCTGGCCTCGCTCT
This sequence comes from Oryzias javanicus, assembly GCA_003999625.1. Taxonomy (NCBI): domain Eukaryota; kingdom Metazoa; phylum Chordata; class Actinopteri; order Beloniformes; family Adrianichthyidae; genus Oryzias; species Oryzias javanicus. The sequence goes on along the minus strand of CM012442.1, from coordinate 2,224,939 downwards.
GATCAGAGGTGTCCCATCTTCCTTCTTGATTATATCTTTACAGCTCTTGATTCTGGAAAATTAGGTCTGTGCTTTTTTTTTTTTTGGCAGTTTCTTTGCGCATATTTAATTAACTAAAGAAACTCCAAAAGGAAAACATCAACTTCTCCTGATTTACTGAGGAACAGCTGTACACTCCTTGACTAACTGATGGTGGCAAAACAATAAGAAGAACCTCATGAAAACTTTGTGACTAACATCTCTGCATTACTGTAACACTTTGAAAGCAGACGTTTTGTCTCCTCACACTCTGTCATCAGCCCTTAACTGTCTCTGTCAGAAACCTTCAGGCATGAACTTCTGGTTCTCCTAAACTCTAGAGGATTGGTGTGCAGACTCAAACGGGGTTCTGCAGAAATTGGGCCTACAGGAAGCTGAAGCACAAAGGCTAAAACTCAGCCTTTCCTTCAAGTTTATACAGATCTGGCTTTGACTTCTCCCTTTAACTGAGTAATGGGTTTGATAAAATTCCCTTGGATGAATCAAAATACAGCTCTGATTGAGATAAATGTGCATATTTTTAAAAGCAGCAGCAGTATATCAAATGCTCTGAGCGGGCGCCACGAGAGATCCAACAGCTTCACGGCTCATTATAAGTTGTGTGTCATATAGAATCGTGCAACTCCTCTGTAATAAAATCTGTAAGATTTCATCATTGTTTTCATCTATAGCTGCACTTTTGCAGCTTGGAGCCTGAATCAGACGTGGAAGTACGGAAGCTCAGAGCTGCCACCCAATAAAAATAAAAAAACGGCATATCACGTTATAACGTGATAAGTTTATTGTTCGTACAATATAGTATCACGTTCTTACAATCTAACTTGGAACGATGGGGATGTGGTGTGCGCAAGCGCAATTGGTTTCCATTGAAAGTTGGCGGTTTTGTTAGCTTTAGCGGTGCATACAAACTGTAGAAGCGTGTTTAACTTAATCCCTCAAAGGTTTAAAAAAATGGCTTTGCGCAGAACAGGAACATGTTGCGTAGCTCGCGGTTGTACTAACAATCAAACTAAATTAAATTTGTGGCGTTGTGTGGAACATGGGCCGCTGACCACAAACTGGGAGTGCAGCTGCCCTCCTCGGTACAGATTTTACCGTCTAGCGGGCGATGATGAAGTCAGAAGGATGTGGCTGAAAATGTAAATCTTAAGAAGCCACCTAAAACTTTATATGTATGTTTCTTTCATTTTGAGGATAAAGTACCCACGGAGGAAAATCTGTATCCAACATTCTGGTTGGGTTCCTCCAGACCACCATAGAAGAAGAGACTCCGGGTACTGCAGAGACCTGACAGCAGTGTCACAAGAGCAGGGAAAATATGTTGTGTGTAATTGCTGCATCTCTCCAGTAATAAACCGCAGCTGACTTTGTCAAAACATGAAACGGACAAAAGCTACACCGTGCGATGCTGCAACCCTCGTTCGCTCTGGCAGCATAACACAAGCACGTGAAGCGAGAAGGTTACAATTAATCAGCACTGTGTGCTAACTCCGACATATTATGAAGGTATTGATATGCCTCGTAGCTTTTAAGATTGTTCATAGCTTCGCCATCTGCCGTAACTGAATTGAGGAAGTGGCTAAAACTGCTACTATGTTATGTTTGGCCATATTTTAAGGTCATCCTCCCATCCCTCAATTTTAACAGGCACCGGCATTTTTACGTCGCCTCTTTTAAGACATAACAGCTGGGGTTCCCACATTTATATGTAGTTATAGATCCAAAACAAGAGGAATTGTGCTGTCGGTTCGGGTGGGCTCTACAGTTGTAATGTAAATAAATGCTACTTCCGGTGTCTACAGGAAGTATTACCCATAATTCACGCAAAGGCTCATGGGGGCTAGGAATAATGTGGATATTGTAAGAACGTGATACTATATTGTACGAACAATAAACGTATCACGTTATAACGTGATATGCCGTTTTTTTTTTATTTTCACTGGGTGGCAGCTCTGAGCTTCCGTATGGAAGTCTCTGTTGAGGAAGAGTGCGAGTGCCGTGACAAACTTAAATGGATCTTGTCGTGTTTTCCAACAGAAAAAAGGCTCCAGCTGCTCACTTGTTAGAATGCTCATTTAACCGGTTTCTCACGTGCACCAGACAGTGCTGTGAAGTCACTGAAATGCTCCTTTTCCTTTTTTTTTTTTTTTTTTTGTAGATCAAATAAAAAACAATACTTGATCTCATCCATTGCTGTGTTTTTAATGACTTATGACTTGGTTTGTGCTTTATGGCAGTATTATGATTTAATGGAAACGTGTCATTTCTAAACTCTGTTTTTTCAAAATTGCTTTAATTTCGATAAAGTTGTGCGCAAATGTGTAATGGAAATGCAGTTAGTGACGTGATCAGTAGGTAGCATCTCACTGGCTGCAGCGAGCCTCCTGGCTGGGTAAATAAAATCTGTTAATCGATTTGAATCGATTTAAGCTTAATAAATCAATAATAAATTCATAAAAAATATGAATCGATTAAACACATAAAGCTACAGTCTGTCAGTACGTTTAATGGAACTTCCCATAGGATGGCTAATGCTAACAATCGGTCGACCTCAGCTTAAATTTCTGATTAAATAAACCTCTTTAGGTTTTAAGGGAATATTTTTTTAAAGGAACTATTTGTGGTCTAAAACACTTTTTTTTCTCTGATACTTTCTTCTTCTTTTGGCATAAGGTGTAGCTCAATCGCCCCCTAGAAGCCAAACTGAGGTGCCTTCCAGGAGAAGCAGAACAATGTTTACAATGGATGTCAGATTAATGTAAATATATTCCAATAATATAGTAGATTATTCATGTATTTCTTAATAAATGTGTCTAAATGTGTAAACTCAAAATTAAAATGAAGATTCTTAAGAATTGAACAAAATCGGAATCAAATCGATTCAGGTTCTAGTGAATTGAAGCAAATTGTTTCTGGAAATTATAATTGATTCCCAGAACTATTTTTTTTCTCAATTTGCTGTAAAATGCTTTTTACAGCTTTTATATGATTTATATTAATGTTTCAGTGTCTGAAGTCATTTTACATGCTTTGACACACAAAACAAAAGAATTAAAATGATTTTCGTTCATTCATCTTATATGAAGGTTGAATGAAAGCAACAAATCCCTGGGGAATCTAGAAGTACTGAGTCAAAAGTAAAAGAGTTTTGATTTCCAGCTTTGACTTCCCAGAAGGAGACTCAGCTCTGCTAAATGTGACAGTCACCCGTGTCTTAGGGAGTCATTTGGCTGTGAGACGCGACTCCCCATGAGAAACCTTCAGGATCTGGCACAGGAAGTGCTGATGATTCAGGTCTGCTGGTCAAACCAAACTGGTGGTCTCAGACGTTTTCTAATCCCTGCAGTCAGAGAGCTTCTCACATTTTCCTCATCTTCTGAAGTTTCTTTTTTCTCTCTTCTCATGTCAGTTCTACTTTCTCTCCACAGATGGATGAAACCAGCGGTTGCTGTGGGCTTCCTCCTCCTGGTTCTCACACAAGGTGGAAGAAGTCTCTGCTCGCTGGGGTTGTGGTGAGCATGCTGGGAGCCACCTCACTGCTGGTGTGCAGAGCTTGCAAGTGGTAAATCCTATCATCACAAAGCAGACCTTTGGTTTATTTTATTTTATTTGAGCTGTCAAAAGCAGTCTGTGTTAGATTTTTTCAAAGAAGTAAACTTTTATTTTTGCTGGAGATTTTTTCCCCTCATTTTGGGAGAAAAAGTCGTATTTAGTTTTAAAGGAAGATTTTGATGTTTATAATAAAGCGTTCTGTGGTAAAGCTTCCTGCACTGTAGTTCCTTCTTGTCTTCTTATGATGATATATCCTTAGAAAAATTTAGAACATAGCCTAAAAGTATACTTGAGTATAAGTATAGCAAGTATACTGTAGACTACGGGTGCAACGATACATTTTAACAGTACAATGCAGGTTTTTTTCCCTGATTCCTTGTATTTCCTTGTATAACCTTGTACATCAGAATGATACCACACTGTTTGGTCTTTGCTAAAGTGTTTCCACACATTCGACTAGAATGATGGTTGATCAGTTTATGCTGCATCATATGTGTGTTTTGTTCGCTGGGATGGGACTTTAGAGTTCCCGCAGTGTCTTAAAAGGATTGTATTTATGAGTTTGGAAATACTATCTTAAAAAGCCTTTTTAGATCTGAGCCCTAAAGCTATTCAAAACTTCTCTATTTCACATTTCTTGTCAAAAATGCAACTTTTTAACCATTATTTATATCAAATAGTGCATGTGTCCAAGTCGAGGCCCAGGGGCCGGATCCGCCAATTCTGTTCGTCCCTCCTCATCATTTTATGTTATTGTTATACGGAGAGTAAAATATTGAAAATGATTTAATGTTCAAGTTGATTCATTCTGGAATAATATTCCTTCCTTTTTATTATTCATAATTATGTTAAGAAGTGACAGTTTTAAAGTTTGGCATTCTGCTAACTTTTTGGACTATTTTGGCCTTTACTACAATTTTAAGGCTGTTTTGGAGTTTAACTTATATTTCAGCTACATTCTACCTGCTTTGGCTAACCTAATTTATATATATGTATAATATATATATATATATATATATATATATATACACACACACACACACACACACATTATCTCAAAGAAGTGAATATACCTCTCACTTTACTACCAGGTTTTTGGCTATTAAATGCCTCTATTATGATTTATTTTTGCAGAAAAAACAAATTTACACTGTTATACAAGATGGACGCTGACTACTTTTCATTTTGTCAAAAATTCATTTTGGCAGTGTTGTCCCATGAAAAAGCTATAAATAAATATCAGTAAAATGTATGGGGTGTACTCACTTTTGTAAAAATTTTTGTTGTTTTTTAGGCTAATTTGACATTTAGCCAACATTTTAGCTTTCAGCTTCAGCGTTTTCAGTTATCAGCACTAGCATCCTTAGCAGCCAAATTCAGCTAACAGCATTCACTCTAACATTATCGCTGGTAATGCTATATATCTAGTTTATAATTATTTTCAAAAAGTTACAGTTTGAACGTCTTAAAAATGTAGTTTTAGAGTGTTCAATAGAGGTTTATACTGTTCGGCCCGCGACCTTACTTGATTATTTATATGGATCCCATTAGCTGAGAGCTTATAGCCTTCAGCTAGTCTTCCTGGGTCCATTAAAAACAGAAATAACAATTCATACAGAACAGTAGATTTCTAATACAATTCCAGCATAAGCATTATTTTAAACAGTCAATTACCATTTCATTTACAGTATAAACCTTATGTTCTATAAACCTACGGGCATTTTAGAGATATACAGAATATGCTTGCAACCATTACATATCATTTAACACATGACCCTTTAACTTATTTATGAATAGTAACTTATTTTAAGGTGTGTTTTGGATTTTGGCCCCCTGTGTGATTGAGTTTGACAGCCCTCAAATAATGGAAATGAACAGCGGCAGAACGAAAGAGTCATTAACGCTAAAATATCATGGCACAACCACAAAAACAAGATAAGAAACTACAGTTTTGATCATTAAAAGGGAACAAATGATCAAAAAGTGGGAAATAGGCTGAGAAATTGATCTTAATTTTTAAAAAGTCTGAAATTTAATTTCCTTAATCTCAGCAGAGAAATAATCTTGATCTTCTTTTTGACATTTAGTTTAACCTTCAACACCGAGCGTGTAGCCTGCGACACATTTGCTCAAGTGCTCTTCCTATAATCCATGAACGGTTTGCTCTATTTGAAAAATGTCAACAGTTTGGGCCAGACATTGCTCTCTTTTCAATATTGTGTCAGTACGGTAATCTCACACGTGTGACTGTCATTGGCAGCATCATCACGGCCTTTTAGGAGCCAAGGACAGAACTTCCCTCTGTGACCAACGCCTGTAGATATTTTACATTTTATGCTCTGTATTTACAAATTTAGAGAGAAAGATACAGAAATGTTGTTGTAAATAGTTTGATACTGGACAAATTGCAACTTTTAACAATTAAAGCCTGTTATTCATGTTCATTTGTACTGTTTTTCTCACTAAAAACTCTAAAAATCACATCTTGATTTAGTGTTTTTTAAAATTGTAATTGTTATAACAATTACACTATTATAATAGTGTTATAATAGTGTAATTGTTATAACACTATTATAAAGCAGAATAAATTATAAAATGATGATGGATATTGAAAATTCAATGTCTTCTGGAAAAAGAGGAAAAAAAGACACATTTAGAGGAGGTTCTCTGACCCTTTCATTGTTGCAAATAGCAGAGAAGTCCAGGCGGACATTTTGAGGCTTACGTGTTAGAGGGGCAACATAAAACTAATGTTTTTGAGAGTCTTTTGTTTTAATTTTCCACGGCGATCACGAGAACAATCCAATTTGCCCATTAATCTGGTCTGTCCCAGAGTCTGCAGATCCAGGGCCGGATCAAAGCTGGGGTAAATGCAGAGTGACAGAGCCCCCCCCAAAAAGACTGCCGAGATAATCCAGTGGAAATGCATCACCTTTGAGGGGACCCGCACAGTTGTTCAGTTGGGATTCATCATCTGGAGTTGGCATTGTGTACAAGAACACAACACCTGTGCGCCATGAAGGACTCCCCCCAAAACTGTCCAGGCTGAGGTGGAACCGGAGGGTCTGCATCCCAACAGCAGCGCAAGGCGCTCAGGTGGACAACACTGACAGTGGGAGCTCTTCAGCGCACCTGAGCGCCTCCTGACGAGGATGCACGTGCGCACCTCTCCTGGACCTCATCTGTGAGCTCCTGACTGGATCGGGGCCAAAGCTGTCTGGTGTCAAACCAGCCTGAACAGATACTGTGAGACGTCTCATTCCTGAGCGGCGCTCTGCCTCCCCTCCCCTCCCCTCCACGCAGAGCGCTCTGAACCTGAGAGCACATCCTCCGTCCCCCCCACCAGCAGACGCGCGCGCCGCTGGACTCCGCAGCTTCTCCTCCTCATGCCTCCTCTGGTGTCCGATCGTGTGGTTCCTCGCGTGGAAATGCTCCTTCCAGACCCCTAGAGGACCCAACTCCGCTTAATATGAACTTTGTGAGAAGTGGGCTATGTTTTTATTTATCTGCTGCTGTCTGCTGGCTGACGGCCAAGGTCGACGCATCCTGGTGGTGAGTCCTGTTTGGTTTTACACGCAGAAGAGAAAAGCATGAATCTTCTTCATTTCCCACAACATGCTTCATCTTTCCCTGTCATTCATTCAGTCCTCCTTAACTTTCATGACTGCAGTTTGCTGGAATCTGAATGTTCTTACCGGTTGGAGTCATGTGATTTCGCTTCAATTTTTAATATTTGTAAAGGTCATACTTCTCCTCCCTCCATGAATGTTATTTACTCTTTTTTGTATGTTTCAAATGTTAGTTATTTTCCTCCCTCAGTTCTGACTTTTATTGGTAGATTAGGTGAAGTGTTTGGTGTCTTTAAGGTGTGCGCCTCCTCCTCCTGCATGTCCAGGCAAATGTGAAAATATGTCTATTTTTTTAAAGAACTGTCAGCTTTGCCTCCTTTCCTCCTCCTCCTCCTCCTCCTCCCCGCAGGTACATGGGCACTCTCGGCTCCCAGGTGATGTGCGACAACATCCCCGGACTGGTGAACAAGCAGCGCCAACTCTGTCGCCAGCACCCCAAGGTGATGCAGGTGGTCGGCGCCGGGATGAAGGACTGGATCTTTGAGTGCCAGCATCAGTTCCGCAGCCACCGCTGGAACTGCAACACGACGGCCCGGGACCACAGCTTGTTTGGGCGCCTGCCGCTGCGAGGTCAGTGCAGAGCGGAGACGGGACAAAGCTCAGCGAAGGGTTTGAATCCAGAGAGCTGGTTTCAGGTGTTGAGTAACTCTCCTGGCAGAAATGTTTTTTCTTCTGTGAGCTGGGATCACATTCCACACGTCCTCTCACTTTACAAGCGTGCATTCATCACTCGCCGCAGCTGCTCGGCCGTCCTGTGCCGCTCACCTCTTCTCGTTGGTCGTCCACTTCTCATGCGCCGCGTTCTGAGGACTCGAGCGCTTCCCTTTATTTATTGTTCTGAGTTTTTCTGTGGGCTCAGCTGACTCATCACTCTCCAGTCAGCTCATTGAAATGAAAGATGGCAGACATTTAGATTTTTTTCTCAGCAAAAGTAATCCTAGCAGCCTAAAGAGTCATGTCTGGTCATCAGCGGTGTTTATCCTGGATGTGATTTATTGGAGAAGACTCCAGTAGATCAGGGAACGATGGCTTCTTCATGCAGAGCAGAACTGTGAAGCTGGAATGGTTGATCCCATGACTTGAACACCTACTCCTGGTAAATGTGACAAATATCACCATCAGTTATATTAACAAGTGGAGATCTCAGCTGCTATGTTCTTGTCTGCTTCTTCAGTTTCAAACCTTTTAGAATGATTTTTTTTAGAGGATCTTTGGGGCTGGAGGTTTCTCACCCATGCCCTGAGATTTAACCCGTGAGGAAGATCCTTCAACTTAGTCTGTTTCATGTTGGGGCCTCTAATCAAGCCGTGTGGTATTCGGACCTCCCAGCCGGGCCTTGACCGTGTCACATACCATTATCACGGCACATCACAAGCTCCTTGTTGGCAGTGTCAGCGGGCTAATTTCAAACAATTACACAGGAGTTGTTCCCCTCCTGGCATCATGTTCTCTCAGATTATCTGCTGTCACCCAAACACCCCGTCAGGACTCGTTCGTTTGACTGATTCAAGTTTTTTCTGCTTTATTGTCTGAGAAACCCTTTAAGTCCTTCTCTGATAAAAATCTTCTTTTGTGAGTTTTTATCATGTCTGTGTGGCATTTTTCTTATGAAAGAGAACAAGTTTTTCCATTTCTGAGTATTCCTCCTTTTAAATCAATCCAACAGTCTTGGACACACTCTGTTTTTCATCAATCATCTTCTTTCTGCTGCACATGCACTAAACCCTCATCTGGTCCGGCTAGCGTGTCTAGTTCAGGTTCTGGAGAAGAGAAGATGCTATCTTCACATTGACTGCAGTCAAATGAGCCGCCGTTCACATTTCTGTGGTCCAATCAGCCGTCACTGGATTTTTGGTGTGAGTTTCATCCAATACTTACGGTAGCAGGGCTGAGAACGCTGGAAAATCTCCACCAGACTCCACGGAGCTTCTTGATGTGACCACAGAAATGTGAACGGCGGCTCATTTGACCACAGTTGGAAAGGATTGTAAATGAATGAAAGAGCATTTGGATGTTAGCTTTCATTATTTTCTGCTCTGAGAAACCAATGGATTGAATGGATTGATCACAGCAACGTCAAGAAACATCAAAGAGTCTTTGGTGAACTGGAAGGAGAAAGAATCAGGATTTTGGAGGAAGTTCTGTCCATGAAGATCTGAGCTGACATCTGGATCAGAACCAGATGGCTGGACATTACCCAGATTGATGGAGGTTTTTATGTAGCAGAGGTGAAGATTTAAGATAGAGAGACACAGAGATATCAGAATCAGATGTGGGGATCAGGGGCGGAGCTACTCAGCTGAGCTTTTGGAGCTGAGCTGTGCAGCTCTGATCTCAAAGCTCCAAAAGCCACGCCCCCTCAGAGGAGATTTTAGAAACAGAGGCTTCAGATCAACATGAAAAATGTCTTAAGACATTTAGGTCGTGGGATTTTGGTTAGAAACTTCTAAATCATAATTAAAACACTACTGGGAACATTTTCTTTTCCAATATGAAAAAATATTGTAATAGGGGGACGTTAAAAATGTTGTTTTTGGTTTTTATCATATTTTTTTGACATTTTTTTCATTATTGATGACATATTTTCAGAAAACTAAGATTAAAACTGCATTTCTGAGGATTTCTTAATTTAAATTGTTGTAAATCAGGAGCAGACTGACAGATCCAACAGGAAGAAGATTGTATTTGTGATGTAGAAAATACATTGAGCGGGCCACAAGCTCGCTACTCCGCCCCATCTTGATTCATCCTCTTTTAAGCTAAACCTAAAGTGATTCACGCGGCAGTGGTGTCCATCTTTAATGCTAAGTCAACGGTACAGATACGATCTGAGGTCCAGCAGTCAAAATGAAGGTCAGAGATTATTATAACGGCTATTGATGTAAAACGCTGTGATCCGGCCAGAGTTCAAACATTTCAACTTTCAAGTCAACCAATCAGTGACATGTTCAGGGACTCAATCCGCTCAATGACTGTATATAGAGATGGACGTCCCCCAGCTGTGGGTGAACTATCAGCTTTGTATACTGATAGTGTGCGGGTGTTGTCTCTTCGGACGAGGTTCTTTAGAGTCCCGCTCGGCTGGCCGGCCAGCGGTCTTTTCAATCATTATTATTCTCTATTAAGCAAAAATCCTAAATCTGTCGCATTTTCTTAAAGACATATTTTCTGCAGAATAGCAGTGGTTTATCAGAAAATCTCCTCCGAGTTAGAGTTCAGACGCGGGAGTTGTTGATGCTGCTGTTTGTTTGAAGCGTTTGCATCTGAAGCTTCTCGGTCTGGAGCAAAAGCGTCGAGCAGAAACGCAGCTCCTGGAGCCTTCAGCTGAGCGGTCTGTCACAACTCGTTTCACAGGATGGAGAGGAACCTGCTGGACCCACTTCTTAAATGTGTGGTCACTTCAGACTCTGTCATCAGACCTGACAGGCTCATCTGATTAGGATGGACATTCTTCAAAACAGGTTTTAATCTTAAAACTACTATAATAAACCAAACAGAACAAGTTAAAGGTAGTTTAAAAAAGGGTAGTTTGTCGTTTCTGGGTGGGTGGAGTGCTCCTGCCTCAGGAGGAGGAGTTTAAATGTTCACGTGTGAGGGAAGATCGGAACGTGAGATCCACAGGCAGATTGGAGCGGCGTCCGCCATTTTGTGGTCGCTGCACCGCTCCATTGTGGTGAAGAGAGAGATGAACCAGAAAGCAAAGCTCTCAGTTTACCATGAGTTCTGGGTCATGACCGAAAGATCGAGGTCCCAACTACAAGCGGCTGAAATTAGTTTTCTTTGGAGGGTTTCTGGGTTTTCCCTTAAAGATAGAGCGAGAAGCTCGGTCACCCAGAGAGTGACTCTATGTCAAAGGTCTACGCAAAAATAATACATCTCCTCGGCCGTGGTGCAGTGGTAGGGCAGTCATCTCATGATTGGAAGATAGTGGGTTTGATTCCCTGCCTACCCGTGTGTCGAAGTGTCCTTGGGCAAGACACTGAACCCTAAATTGCTTCTGGTGGGAGGTTGGCGCCAGTGTTCAGCAGCTGAGCCACCACCTGTGTGTGAATGTGTGCGTGAATGGGACTGTGACTGTGAAGCGCTTTGGGCCCTCGAAGGAGGGTAGCTCTATATGTTAAGTTTATTAAGTTTCAATCTCTGCCAGTGACATTTATTTGTCCACTGGTCTGACATTATAAATCCTTTGAATCTTTGAATCCTTTGAAAGCGCTATACAAGTATACGGCATTTACACATTCCTCGTGGAAAATTCAGAGCATCGCGAGCGCTTTCTGCTCCTGCGTGCTTGTATTTCAACCTCTCCCGAGCAGAAAAAGTCCTCGCGCGCAAGAGACTGCCTACTTCTGCTCGCTTGGGCTTGAGTGATGCGTGTACGCTAGCGCAATCTCAGTCAGTGCGCACATGCACATCATTTTGGTCATTGGCGCACGCACGGACTCTAGTTCTGCGTGCGAGTGAAAAATGGATTTAGACAATTTTTGACAAGACAGTTTAAGTTAGCCTACATGACATGACAGAACATTGTCAGGAAAAGGACTTTAAAGAACAGCGAAGACTTTAGAAATGCAGTGTTCTCCCTTATTTGTAGGGTCAGAGACCGGAGACCTCCGCAAATACGGAGAAGCCCCCTGTCTCTGTCCCGCTCCGCACCCCCGCGTCCTAAGAATGTCCATTACCGATCCATACTCGTTAGAAACGCTTCTGATTATGCTTTGTTTACATTGATGAAAGAATATTGGAGTATTGCTCCGTTTTTTTTAATCCAGAACAATTGACTTTATATAAACTGTCTCTCTGTGCCTCAAAAAACCCCAAAAACCCATCATTTCCTCCTTCATCAGTTAAGTGCGAGAGGTCATTTCTATACAGAATTTGATTGTCCCATTCATGAATAAACACCAGCTCTGGATGATAATCATGCTCCGCGATTTTCAGGATATTTCATTTCTTCATCAGAAACGCAAATAGACGGGAGAAAACTTACGTTTTTTTGGGAAGTTATAAAACTTTTAAAAAGTTATAAAATACTTATGGGCTGTGGTGGTGGGGGGTGGGGGTGGGGGGGTACGCCCCTTGACTGGGCTGGAGGAGGAAGTGTCCGAGGAGAGGGAATTCTGGGCATCTTTGTGTAAACTGATCCCCTCGCAACCCGGTCCTGGATGAACGAAATAAGATGGATGGATGGATAAAAGAAAAGCACTCCGATGTATTTGAAAAGATTCTGCTATCTTTTTGGAATATTTTGACATTTACTACAATTTTTAGCCTATTTTGGAGTTTAGCTAGTATTTCAGCTACATTCTACTTGTTTTGGCTAACCCAATTTGTATTTTTTCCCTCAGTTTTTTTAGGCTAATATGGCATTTGGCTAATATTTTAGCTGGCTATCAGATTCAGCATCTTCATCTTTCAGCACCAGCATCCTCAGCAGCCAAATCAGCTTACATAATTCACACTAACATTATCACAGGTAATGCTATAAAGCTAGTTCATAATTATGCTAAAAATGTTACAGTTTTAAAGTCTTCAAAATTTATTTTTGGAGTGTTCAATCAATGTCTATCCTGTTCGGCAGCTTCAAATATGTGATGGTATTTTAGCAGCTGCTCTCTAAATCTGATGGATTTGTCAGCAGAAACCTTCCTCATTCTGTCTTTATCTGCACCAATCAGCCAAAAATTTCTTTTTTCATTTTCAATTCTATAATTATCACACTTACTTTTTTATGACCTGTCCAAGGTTTTTTCTATGGAGAGAAAATAGACTCACTCTGATTTGTAATTCTTGATTTGTGCTTAAATTAGGATTTGTGCGTGTACAGAGCTTGATTTGTAAATCATATAATACATTTTGTGCAAAAATAAAAAAAATAAAAACACAATAAAAAAAATATAATATACATTTTACACATGCACAAATTAAAATTACAACAGCTTGAAAATGCTTGTACGTGAAAATTGGAGAATGAGTATTTGCCACGTCCAAGATTGCTGATGAATATGATCGAGTCTGCAAACGTTTTAGACTAAAATGTGAAATCATTGAAGGGAGTTCCAGAGGAAATCGTTCCAGTCTTTATGAATATAGTAGTGTGTAGTAAAATATGATCAAAATATTTTCTGGGGACAATGTACTTTTGCTCTGAAATTCAGATTATTGTTGGATTTTAGAACTAAAGCAAAGCCGAAAGAGCAGCGGTGCCATGACCGAAAGTAAACACATCTTCAAAATAAGACTATGGAGAGCTTTTTTTCCATAAAAAAACAACTTTTTTTCATACGTGCTCTGCACCGATATTTAACGCTTAGAACGTAAAATGTTGAAGAACTTTGAAGATAGAAAAATGTGGAGAACGTTTTCAGGTTTTGTTGTTAAATGATACAAAACAGCAGTGAATTTGATCCTTTTTATGTTGTTTATGTTACTGCTGAACTTAACCAGAAGATTGATTAAAAAAAAGTCTAAAATGACAAACATTTCTTTCTATCTAAATCTTTGTTTTTATCAGTTTTGTTAATTCTGATCTCCTGTTCTAAATAAAGGTATAAATAGTGATTTATTATGAATAATTTAAATTTTCATCCGTCCAGTAAATAGACATACACACAGCAACAAACATTATATTGAGAAGTAAGAATCGTGGTTTGATTCGTGAATCAGATCGTCACCTAAGCAATGTTGGTCTGGGGTGTGAGGGGCTGTAAGCTAGCAGGAGAGAGTGTAAACAGAGAGCTTTCACTGATGAAACCTGGTGATTTCCTTGTTCATAGATGCAGATATCTCAGATAAACCCTGAGGCTCCTCCATAAAACCCTTCCTCCTGTCCGTCCAGGCTCCAGAGAGGTTGCCTTCGTCTACGCCATCTCCTCAGCCGGAGTGGTCTACACGTTGGCGCGGGCCTGCAGCCAGGGCGAGCTGGACTCCTGCTCCTGTGATCCGACGAAGAAGGGCTCATCGTGGGACGAGAAGGGCTCGTTCGACTGGGGGGGCTGCAGCGACCATGTGGAGCACGCCGTTCGCTTCAGCCAAACCTTCGTAGACGCCAAAGAGAGGAAGGAGAGAGACGCCCGCGCACTCATGAACCTTCACAACAACAGAGCTGGCAGAAAGGTGTGTGCTGGAGTCCAGGGGGTCTCCACACGATCCAGCTGCTATGAGTCTGTTGGTGCGGAGCAGTAATGTGGATCGGCTCATCAGTGATTCTTCATCTTGTGTTATGAACCCCCTCGTGTTGTTGGTCTTCTGTTTCAGGCGGTGAAGCGTTTCATGACTCTGGAGTGCAAGTGTCACGGTGTTAGTGGCTCGTGCAGCGTCCGTACCTGCTGGCTGGCTTTGGCTGACTTCAGACTCACCGGTGACCACCTGCGCCGGCGGTACAATGGCGCCGTGCAAGTCACAGTAAACCAGTATGGAACTGGGTTCACCGCTGCACACGCACAACTCAAGCACGCCAGCAAGAATGACCTGGTCTACCTCGAGGACTCTCCAGACTACTGCATACGGGATCAGGAGTCAGGTAAATGGCTGCGCGTTGATCAGACTGCATTAAACCTCTAATTCACTGCAGGTCACGACCTCAAGTGTTTCCCAGTTTGAGGCCAAAGTCAAGTTTGTTTTGTACATAGAAGGATGATGTCACTTCCCTATTAACCGTTCTGTTCTGTAAGCCGCTTGAGTTTGGACTAAAGGAGCGTGTGTCAGCATTTCATGAAAGTATTTTAGTTTGAAAGTCCTTCCTGTCTGATCTTACTGTGGTCACTCTTTAGCCGGGTTTGCTTCAGATCACAATATCAAACTCCTGGCCTTGAGGACCGGTGTCCTGCTTGCTCTCCAACTGACCAGCCATCAAAGCTCCTTATTGGTAAACACACCTGATCCAGGTAATCAACAGCAGGTCGGACAGGATGTCTGAAAACCAGCAGGAGACCGGCCCTCGAGGTCTGGAGTTAGACACCTCTGCGTCATTTGGTTTACTTCATTATGGTTAGTGCTGGGTGATATGACGATACATATGGTGTGAGCGTCAGAAAGGTGTCTATCGTGGCATTTCTCCTCTGTCGTTTGTACCGTTGCTAAGCTAATTTGATCAATTATTATACCAAATATACGAATTGTTGCACACCCTGCAACTTTTTATTTTCACTGCAACTTTGACCAATTTACCGTGACAACAGTCATGGATGACAACGCAGCTTCCTTCTGACTCCTTACCGAGTCGTGCTCTCTTTTATTATCTCTCTCTGACTTTATTTTCAAGACACGCGCAACAGGTCACCCCTCAGGGTGGTGACAGTGCGCCGCGCACGCACACACGCAGCTGAGTGGAGGTTTGCTGCGCGCAAATGTGCACGTTGCGGAGTGGAGGTGCGCTGAGCGTGGCAAAATGAAGGTGTGTTGCGCTCAAACGTGCACGCGGCGAGGTGAAGTTGCCCTGAGCGCATCCATGCACGCCGCGCGGTGAGGTGCAGGTACGGAGCGGTCTGTCATATTGCGCGGCGCACAGCTGCTGCACAACATGAGTATGAGAGAAAGACACAGAGAGACTCTGAACATGTTGAACTATTCAACTTTCTGTTGAGAACATAGAAATCTGAGGATTCATCTGATTATGCTGTATTTTTAATTTTATAATTTTTCACTGGAAAATGACATTTTATTCTAAAGTACCATATTTTCCGGACTATAAATCGCTCCGGATTATAATTTGCACTTTCAAGAGAAAAGTCCAACATTTATGAACAAATTCAACAAGCCCAGCGTAACATTGCATTTGACATCCAACACAATTCATGCGTTAAATTGCTTCTTTTGATGTGAGTTAAATTTAAAATGTGTTCACACACAATACACTTCTATTACGTGTTGAGAATCTATCATTGAGCCTCATCGCTACATGACAGAGGCTTTGACTGTATCTGGATCTCGCTTAAAATACACGGAAGGTATGGACGATGTTGAGGCTATTTATGTCTTAAAAAAAAAATCACATATAAGTTGCAACCCTGGCCAAACTATGGAAAAAAACGCGACTTATAGTCCGGAAAATACGCTACATTTAAATCAATACACAAATATTATTATGAGCAGCGACGGCTAAAAGTTCTTTTTGTGTTTCACAGTTCTGTTCAAGTTAAACGACAGCACAACACTGAATATAGGTATGATGGAATATTTTCCTAGTGCATCTATCACAATAAAAAGAGTTGGAATATGAGAATGTGAAGTTTATTTCATAATTAACATTTTTTAGGCGCTTTTCAAAACATTATATTAAAAAACTTTTCACAAAAGCTGCCGCAACGTCAGGCATTTTTTCAGAGATTAGCTGAAAGTATACTTTATTGTCGGATAACGTGATATTTATCGTATCATGATATCAAATGTTTTATATCGTGATATATATTTTTTCCATATCGCCCTGCACAAATTATGGTTCACTTTAACTGGTTTACTTTAGCCTTTTTTACTTTAACACTTGTGCTGTCCTCAGCATGTCTACATTAAAAGTGGGTTCATCTGGACCACACGACAGCACGCTTAACATGTGTTTAAAGGATTTTTTTTTATCTTCACTCCACCTTTATCTTGGGAGGGATCACACATCAATGTAAAGGTGGGGTCATCTGGACCCCATAAGAAAGCACAAAAGTTATCTGGTTTGCTTTAGCCTTATTTGCTTCACCCTGGTTTGCTTTAGCCGGGATTACCTTGTCCTGGTTTGTTTTAGTCTGGTTTACTTTGCTCTGGTTTGTTTCAGCCTAGTTTATGTTAGTCTGGTTGCTATAGAGTGGTTTAATTTAGCCTGGTTTGCTTTTCCCTGGTTTACTTAATCCTGGTTTGCTTTAGCCTGGTTTACTATGTCCTAGTTTGTTTTAGCCTGGTTTACTTTATTGTGGTTTGCTTCAGCCTAGTTGGCTTTAACTGGTTTGCTTTTAGCCTAGTTTACTTTAGCCTGGTTGGCTTTAGTCCAGTTTGCTTAAGCCCAGTTTACTTTACCCTGGTTTACTTCAGCCTTGCTGTGCTGGTTCTGCAGGATCCTGTGTGGAGCTGCTCTCTGTGAGGCAGCAGGTCTGGATGATAAACTCCATCCAGACCTCATGAGGTCTGAAAGTACGTTAACAGATTTTCTGTTGGAGCCATGCAGAGAAGATTGGCCGATCAAATCAAACTTTATTTATAAAAGGACTGTTCACACACAGTTTGTTCCACAGATGGATTTACATGACAAAAAAAAAATAACTAAAAAATCCAAAGGAGAGCCAAGAATTTGACAGTAACCCTTGTGCTATCACAGGCATGTTTATATTAAATGTGGGTCATCTGGATCCCACAAGATAGAACACAGAACTTTTTCATTTCAAGGATTATTTATCTTCTGTGGTGTCCAGGGAAGAAATTAAATCCTGTCCACCTTTTCTACATTTGTCACTGGAGGGGTCACATGGGGTCATCTGGACATAGTAGAGACACATCAATGACACATTAAATGGAGAAGATGAAACGATAAGTTGTTTCCTCGGACTGTCCACTGACGGTTAAAATTTCTGGAGAAGTCGTGACAGCGCCTCCCAGTGTTCAACAAACAGCTTACATTTTCACGTCACCAGTCCTCAGCCTTCAGTTCTAAAACGAATGGTCAGCGTTACTTTGGACAAACCAGTGAGTCTCATTGAGTAAAAGGATGAGGGGAACCAGAGGAGGAAACCTCCATGATGTTAGATAACCCAGGACATGTGGGAGAAAAGGTCTGCGTTTAGAAACGTGCTGAAGAGTGTGAGTGAATGTGTCTCCAGAGGCGCTGAAGGCCCGTGGGGTGAAACTTTACAGAACCTCATTCTGGTATAAATCAGCTGCACTTGCAACACACTGGAGCGCCGATCGCCCGCGGCCTCCTCTGTGCAGCGGAGAGGCGCATTCTTCAGGAGGAAGGTGACTCGCTCATGGTGAAATGCTGTTCATGTGGGGAGTTTGAAGCACAACCTTTATGGAATTGATAAATCTATTCAAATTTAAACAAAAGTTTTTCGTCTGTAATTCTTCTAAAGTTGTTTTAGCTGAATGACTTTCTCTGTTAGAGAGGAAACAAACAAGCTCTGGGCTTGAGGTGAATTATGGGTTGTTGCTTTTAAGCAAGGGTGTCCAAATCATTGACTGTATATGAGAGCTGGACTGAGTAACTCCTCCCCCTGTTGTTTCAAACAGGAAGTAGCTGCTGGTTCCTAGAAGCCAAAATCCCATAGACTTCAATTAAAAAAATAGCTGTTACGCAGTCATTCTTTTTTTTTTTTTAACCCTTTTAGCTCTTTTTTTAAACGCGTTCTTAAAGGGGCCACACCATGATTCCCTTAAGCTTTTCAGAGTGAACTATATCCATATATGTGATCATATATTTCCTTTGGATCACTAAAAAACAAATTATTTATGAAATATCAGTCATTTTTAGCGAGCTTTTTCCTACCTGGAAGTAAAACGACTCGATTCCTGAAGCTCCGCCTGCGAGGTGGTCAGCGATTGGCTACCGTCCATTTCATGAAGTCATCTCAGAGAAAAAAAGTTCTGTCATACCTGCTGGAATCACCTGGAACAGGTGTGCTCCACCAATAAGAAGCTGCCGTGATAGGGTTGCTTGGGGCAGAAGCAGCAGAGCCTCCCTGGACGTCTGGTTTTGGACCAACTTCCACTAGTGTTCTCCATATTCGATGGGCTCCAGGGTCAGAGTCTTGATCTGGAACCAGCTGCTGATTGAAACTCTCAGTCTTTAGGGCCTCATGCCTCGTTTCCACTGAGCGCTCCGGACCGGACTGCATCCGACCGGATCGGTACTTTGAGGGTTTCCACTAGGGCTGAGAATCACTGGTACCTCATGATACGATGCGATACAAGGCCCACGATATCGATAATATCGCGATACTGCGATAATTGGTAAAAATCCTCTCTAATAACTAATATTATATAGAAGAACATTTTTTGGGTGGAAATACATCCCCACTTGTTTTTTTAGCTTTAACACAATCATAATAACAACTTATGTCTTAATTTGTGCAACAAATTATAAACACTTTTGTTTAATGTTGCCTAAAATCACTAATACTATAACTTTGACACCAATTGAATCAGAATTATCTGTAAAATTCAATATTAACAATAGTAAACATGATCAGCAGTGATAAAGAATTACTGTTAGCAACAGAACAAAAATTAAATAATTCAAATTGGTGACCGCTATCAACCTCCAAAGGAACATCACACCAAAGGATGATGAATATAACGTTTTACAGCCTCTGTCAATTGTTACCTAATTTTTTTGTGCACTTTTCCCACAATTGAAAAGGGCTGAGCATTCAAAATTGAAGGCTGATCTACGCAGACTGACACTAGAGATTATTTTTCCAATCTTTATTCATTTTCCATTTGGTCAGTCAACAGTCAGTAGGTAAAAACCCTAAAACACATAATAATGGCAAATAAATATTTACAAATTCAAATTCTATTTCAACTTATCTATAACAATTGATATAATTTTAAGTGCTTCAATTAACTATCAACTTCCCTATTTTACCGTGAATTTATGTACTTTATTTTAATTACATTTTTTTAAGTTCATACATCAAATCCTGCATTTTTATTTAAGAATTACTTTAAATTAACATTAGCAAAAAGTAATTTTGGTGTAGGAAGTCAGGTGAAGGAGGTCTGTGATGTTCCTGAACCCTGCAGATGGAAATAGTTTTGAAACTCATATTTGAATGGAAAGTTTCAGGTTTTTTTAATCGAGGATTTGATCCTTTGCTTGTTTTGTAGGTTTGTCCACTTAAAAAGAAACTATCAGTCTGTCATCTTAATGGGAGGTTTATTTGAACAGTGAGATAAAAAATCCCAAAGAAAATCAAGAAATCTACTTTAAAGAATTTATATACATTTATTCGCATTTCATTGAGGGAAATAAGTATTTGAAGCTTCTTGCTGGAAAGACTAGAGGTCAGACGTTCTTGTAGTTGATGATCAGGTTTCTTCAGGAGGATTTTTGATCCACTTCTCTTTGGTTGTAAATCATTCAGATTCAGTGTCTGTGGTTTAGCAACTGTGAGCTTGAGCTCTCTCCAGAGGTTTTCTAGAGGACTGAGGTCCAGACACTGACTGGAAACACTCCATGACCTTTAGTGAGGATTCTTCTAAACTCTTTCTTTGGTTCCCTGATGTATGTTTTTGGTTATGATCCTGTTGGAAGATTCATCCACCACCAATTTGGAGGTTCTGAGTCAGGATTTGACGTTTCATGGCTCCACCCACCCTCCATCCACACTGTGAAGTAGCCCTGTTTATAATGCTTCCACCTCCATGCTTGACAATGGAAGTGGTGTTCTTGGACTCATAGGGAGCATTTCTCTTCCTCCGAGCACGGCTGGTTGAGTTGATGCCAAAGAGCTCCACCGCAGAACCGCAGAAAGTTTGGTAAACTTCAGGCGGGTCTGCACGTCTTCTTAACCATGTAAACCACAAAGTATCACCAATGGTTGTCTTGGTCAGGGGTCCCCAAACTCTTTCTGGTGAGGGCCACATAACAGTTAACACTGAGACCAGGAGAACTGCAATACACTTTATTCAGTTCTATTTGACTGTGATTTGGGGGTTCAGACAAAGAATGAAGAAGGCTGGAATAAAAAGTAACATTTCTATGTGGCCAGATTGACTTGATTGATTGATTTGGTGGCTGGGCCAAATGTGGAGGCGGGCTGTAGTTTGGGGGACCCCTGGTCGTGGTGACTGTGGTTCCAGCTGCTTTCAGATCATCAGCAAACTCCTGCTGTTGTTTTAGGACAATTTCTCTCTGTGTTCATGATCATGGAAACCCCAGCAGGTCAGATCCGGTTTGGAGCTTCAGACCTGCAGGCGGATTGATGGTCGTGTTCTTGTCACAGTGGTGACCTTTAACCTCCAGCTTGTTGCTGATGGTTTTGTAGTCCATTCTGGTCCATTAAATCCACTGAAAGCTCTCAAGTCTTTTCATGTTGGAGAGTTTGGAGTCTGACTGATGGATGATTCTGAGGACAGGTGTCTGTTCTACAGGTGATCAGTTCAAACAGGTGTCTTCAGTTCACGTTGATTGGGAGAGTCTAACTCATCTGTGTGAACCAGAACTCTTGGTGGTCACTAGTAAGGATGCATCGATACAGTTTCCTCACGGTTCGATGCGCACCTTGATATGAGCGTCACGCTTTAATATGGATTGAGCAAGAAAAACTCTCACACTGGTACTGAATGAATAAAATGTGTGTTGTGAAAAACATTGTATTCGAGTTCGGTTTTATATTGAATATCTTTGTTTCCCTAGTTACTAGAGGATCAAATACTCATTCTCCTCAATGTAATGTAAATACATTTAAAGTTGGTTTCTTGATTTTCTTCTTGTTGCTTTTCTATCTCTCTGTTTAAATCAGTCTACCGTTAAGGTGACTGTCAGTTTCTTTAAAGTGGGAAAACCTGCAGAATCAGTGAGAGATCAAATACTTTGTCCCTCCGCTGTACTCGAACAAACCCATTTAAAATCGTCATCCTGACTTGACTCAGGTATGAAAACGTGTGGTGGAACACTTGAACTTCATGCTTGAGTTACAGAATGACCTTTGCCCTCATGCTGTTCGGGTCAAAGTAGATGCATTCCTCAAATGAGTTTTAATAGAATTTTTACCTAAAGAGTTATTTTAACAAAGCTTCAGAAACATTTCCCAGAAAGTTTGATGGAGCCATGTGCAGCAGACCCGTCAGAAACGTTACTGAGACACACTCGGAGTTGCTTTGGAAACTTCATGCATTGAGGTTTTGAAGTGCAGAGCGGGTCTGCAGGGACACACACATGCAAACCTTCAGTCATGACACGCTCTGCACATCTTCTCCTTCGTTTCGACACACAGCCGTGACATGCAATCAAGACAGAAACACATCCTTCCAGAGCTTCTCTCATCACTCAGGGAGGAAGCCCTCTCAAAGACATGCAAACCGGCCTTCAATCATTCCGCAGAGCCCGGCTCCATCCATTCTCACATACTGTCGGAAACAAACCCGCCTGAAGTCCAGAGAGACCAGAAGACTGCTCCTGTGAGCGTGAAATCAATTTCCCTCAGCCCAGGCCAGGCTCAGGTGCTAAACTCATCTCCCGGCGGCCCCTTGTGCTGATTTTAGAAGCAGACCGAGGAGGTCGAGGTCCTTGAGGAGAATCCAGGCCGTGTTACCCGAGCAGCGCCGGGAAGCGGACTGGCTTCCAGAGCGAGGCGGAGTCCAGGGGGAACGGAGACTGTGATCACGGAGAGCTGAAGGATCTGAACACGGACAAACCCCCAACAGAATCACAGAGGAGGATTTTTCTGAACCTAAAACCTGACCATCAGAAACAGTCAGTTCTGCTGCAGATGTCTGCAACACTGACTTTGTGTCCGCTTGGAAGTTTCTTACATAGTTGTTTCTCTTTATGGTTAACTAATCCTCTGAGTAGTGCTGCTACAATCGGTTTAATAGTCGACTAATCACTGATTATTTTTCTGATTAGTTGACTAATCGGGTCATTCGCAAACTACGTGTAACGCACACATCTTATCCATCATTAGCTTTAAACTAACTAAAGATCAAGACAAATAAGATGAGAGTTTGTTAAACTCTTAATGAACCATGCAGTCTCTGTCCTTCATTAGTTCCTGTGATTAAAACAAGATTAAATCAAATGAGGTCGAAATCTGAAACAAGGAACTAGTTTCACAAAGATAAAGTTTTGGTCTCACTGACTCAAATAAAAAACGTGAATTTTTTGGTGCTGAACGTTCACAACTTTGTTCAACTTTACTTCACTGACTCCATATAACAGTAAACAGTATAAAGTAATGACTATTTGACTTAAATTAGTCGTTGACTATTTTAATTGTAGATTAGTCGACTACTCGTGGCAGCCTACGTCTGAGTGTAAGGGTTAGGGTTAGGCAGTTTTTTTTCCAGGTTTACAGTAAATCTTTCTGGTGTTTACTGGACTCGGGTGTTTCTTCCATCACAGACAGAATGGTGATGACTAACGGGTTCATTTTGTGGTGACATTTGGTCAAGAAACACCAGATGAACATTTCAGGAGATATTGAAATGATGAGAATGTTGTTCTGATTAGCTCTGGCTGTGAACGTCTCTGTTCTCTTTGAAGCATCATCAGCTCTGTATCTAAAATCCTCTTTGCTTTCTCAATAATCCATATTCAAACCAGTTCTTCTAATTCGTGGCTTGCTTTCTTTGCACCTCCACCAGGAGATTGTTTGCCTTGTTGCTCTTTTTCCCGCAGACGTCTTCTCCATATCACTCGTCTGCTTGCGCCATTCTTCCACACGTTTAGGATCCACCCCAAAAATGTGGTGCAGATTCCTCCTCAGAACGTTCTTTGGTGTATGCCACTGCAGGAAGTTTAAACTCTTGGCCATCACTGCACAGTGGGGTACAACACAAATACCCCGGGTTGTGCGGTTCTTAAAGGAGACCAGCATCTAACAGTAATAAACACTTGTTGGACCCGTTGGCTGTTGGACACCGGCTACAGGTGGAAGATAAATGGTTCCGTTATCTCCTTTAAGTCATGGGGGTTAGGGACCGGAGACATCTGTGAATACGGAGGAACCCCCCCACACACCTGTCCAACATCAAACTCTTCTGATCATACTTTGTGAAACATTTATTAAACAACATTGGAGTACTGCTCAACATAAAGAGATGTTTTTATTTTATCCAGAACAAAAGACTGCAGACTTTACAGGAGAACTTTCACTTTGTGTCTCTGTGACTTATAACCAGGAGCGCGACCTTCCTCCTTCACCAGTTAAGTGTGAGAGGACGTCTTCTTCCAGAATGGTCCAGTTTCATCTATAATAAACACCTGATCCTCCACGATTATCAGAATATTTTTGAGCTGATGGCATTTCTCCATGCAGTCATTCATCTGGGAGTGATTCAGTAGCAGCTGTGTCTGTGTCTGAGTGTGTGTGGGTGTGGCCGACGCCGGCGTGTGCTTCTTATCTGCTCCCCTCTGGGGAAATTCCCGCAGCACTTTCATACGTATTGTGTAATAAGTAGGGAAGACCGGGATGGTTGTTACAATGACTTAATGTTAACACCACAGTGAAAACGGCGAGTTCAGTGGAAAACTATTTTATCTTTTCATTTTTAGGAGTTTTATTTTGAAAAATGTACCAGTTGCACTTTACATTCGCTTGCATGATTTCCAGTTTAGGTCTTTAATAGCCTCAACTTCACAAAACGTGCTCTAGTGTCCGTCAAAAATTTGAACCCAGCAAAACGGAGTCCGGACCTGATTCGATGCAGTCCGAGTTACATAAAGACTTCAGTGTTTGAACCGGAGATGGACTGGATGGCGTGTAAGCTCGGGTTCATCCGTCAAACTATTGATGGCGCTGAGGGTTTCTATGGTAACGCAACACTTTAAAAGATATTATGAATAAATAGGAATGTATGAAGGGTAACCAAACCCTAAATCAACTTTTTTTTTTTTTTGTCTGTTGATCTTCCAGAATCTATAGAGCTGAGCTTGTAAATGTAATATACATCAATGGTCTTGAGCCAGTGGCTCGAAACATTTCGGTTCTGGACTATGAGAGCCGGCCTCGGGAGAAAGGAGAGGCGGGAAATCCTCAACCTCCATAGAGAGTTCTGTGGAGAACCTTTCATCACTCTCTCTCCATGTTTTTTAATCAAACATGATGACAAACCACTCTCCAGATTGAAGACCCAGCATACATTACATTACTTGTCTTCCAACAAGCTCAAGCCTGATTGGCAGAAGTGGTTACCATAGAATCTTTGACTCAGACCGTTTATAAGAACTGCTGAGATCCCCATAGGAAATGCATTACCTTCATCCCTCCAGACTAGAGCCGTCACGTCACTTCCTGATACGTCTACCGCCACATTGCAACCGATTGCCACCCCTCAACAGTGATTAGTCCGAGTCGATCTGAGTTTCGGTTTTAGAGGAACTACTGTGTCCAATCATGAGTGAGCTTGTTCCAAGTCTACAACCCTTCAGCTGAAGGCGGCTCGAGAGAATCTGTCAATCAAATGTTTGAGGCGGGGCCAGCAGACACCACATGCATTCACTGAGCCATCTGATTGGTCAGTTTATATTTTGAATAACTTGCAAAAAAGATAAAATATATTTTTTAAAAAATTAGGATTAGAAAGAATGTGTTAAGAAGAATGTATCAGAGCAAGAATGATCATTCTCAGTGGAAGTCTATGGGGCTTTGGTCTGAAAGTCAGCGGGTACTTCCTGTTTGGAGGGGTTGACTCAGACCAATCACTGTTTACCCTACGTTGTCTGGCTCCAAAATGGCGGCGTCTCCTCAAAATGGCGATTGCGTTGATTCCATTTGATTTTCGATTAATTTCGTCGCACTCACTCAGTCCAGTTCTCATATACAGTCAACGGAGCTGCAGTCTCGTTGCTTAACACGCTTCATGGAATGTTGGAGGCCTCGTCTCCGACCTGTTGGTGAGTTGGTTTAAAGGTGGGTGGAGCTTTTGCAACAGAAGCTCCGCCCACCGTCACCTCTCTTCCCCGTTCTCTGATTCCTCCTTCAGGTCAGTAAAGTCTCGCTGATCTCAGAGCTCCTGTCTATAAATCTCCCGTTGTGAAGCTGCGGTGAGCTCCTCTCATGGGCAAGGAGGAAGCCAGGAGGAGCCGCAGCGTCTTTAAGAGCACATCATTCTTTTAATTCAAAACAGTTTGCATGCGCTCATCGTTTGAGACCGCAGGACTCCAACAAACGCAGCAGGAGAATCGATCGTCTTCACGCCAAAAAGAGCGTATTCTTTAACCTGTGGATGTCTGCAGGAACTCCCGTCTGAATGCTCAAACCCGTCGAGCATCACAGGTCTGTTCTCCCTCACTCTGGATCAGGAAGTGAGGTCAGCGCTTTGATGCTCACCTGTGAGTTTTAGTTTGTTTGTGCGAAAGAATTAAAAAACACGTATATTTAAAGAACCACTCCAAAGAAAACCATGTTTAACATCTTCTTATAGCGTTTTGACTTATCTGAGTATTTCTTTATTTGCATTAAGGTGAATCAGCAGTAGATGTGTTACGATCTCACCGAAGGGAAGAGAAAAGGAGGTGTAACATAAAATTAAGAAACCCAGACTGGAGCGCTGTGGGAGTGTGCAGCTGTTAACTTGCTGTTAGCTGTAAATGAACACTAACTAGTTGCAACAAAAGAAAAGTTAAACAAGAGGGTTAATTCACAAATTCTCTCCACATGAGTCATAGACTGAGACCCACCAGGTCTATCAAATATGCCTATAAAGAACAAAGACACAAACTTTCACCGAGGTTTTTGACAACAAGATTACAACAATCAGCTCCACCACCAAAGTCCACAGAGAGAGGACAGGAGCTTAAGGTTGGACTTCACACCATGGACAGCTGACCACCAGAGAGGGGGTTACGAAAGCTGCCACTCTGCTTGGGGATGTCAGCTCTTCTATGCAGGTGTGGATCCTCACTCACTGGTCCACAGCTGATGGCATGACGAGGATCAGGTGTTGGTGGGCGGGTCCTCCACACTCTGCAGAGCTGCAGCTTAAACACCTACAGAAAGAAACATTCACTCCAACTCAAACAGACAAACCAAACACGAAGAGTGTCAGATACACCGGGGCCGAAACAAGACGAAAGAAAGCTGTTGGAAAAAGTGAAATGGGCGGGGCCAAAGTCTTCCTGCTCTGCTCCATTCTGATGCATCCCCTTGCAGACAAATAGATCCATGAACGTCTTTGTGTTCCTCGTCTGCACTGGAATCTGGATCACTCTGATGTTGATCCACATTTCTGTTGCTCCGATGATGTTCGCTTTGGGATTGACAATAAATCAAAAGCTGAGAGGAGGGGGACTTTAAAGATGTTTGAGTCATGAACCCTCCATCAGACGGAGGAGGTGTTGATCTGAACCAACAATTCTGAGGATCCCAGGAGGCCGAAAACCTCCTGGACCTGGTTGGACTCCAACATACAGAGATTTCTTCAATCTCTCAAAACTTGGACGACTCGGTAGATTTACAAACCTTTTGAGGAGAAATGTTGCTTTAACCCTTTAACTCATGAGGCTTAAACACAAAACCTTTAACATGCTGACATGTTTGAACCGTCAGCAGGATCAACGTCATTCCTGTAGATCCTGAAGGAGAGAAGCGGGTCAACAAGCTGCTTTCCTCCTCCAGGATCTGCTGGAAGTCCTTCATTCGATCGTGTTAGAGTAAATGAAAGAACTGAAACAGTGGAGCTCTGGTGTTGAAGGTTTACAGCTGCTCTGACCTGAACCTTTGGTTTGAGTTTGTCTGTTTGTTCAAATGTAACAGTTTTGCTACTTTCAAGCAATAATCAACATTGACCAAAAACAAACTGAGCTTAAACTTCACATCAAGTTCACAACTATCCACAAATATTTTATTATGTTATTGCTTTTCATTTTTTATTTAGTGCATTTGTAGATTTACAACAAGCAACTTCATTTTGACTGTAATGACTCTTTTATGTTGATTTCATGGCTCAGTCAGAACTGTCGGGATTCATTTGTTGGAGCGATTATTTAGAGTATTTATTATTTCTTGATCATTTTTAAAGAATATGAATGATGATTGTTGGGTGAAGGCATCTATTGTAAAGAACAAAACAACATAATTCTGTTTATTCTTCTGCAGGGCTGCACAGTGGTGCAGTGGTTAGCACTCTTGCTTCACAACAGTGAGGCTGGTTCAAATCCCGGCGGGGGGGTCAGAAACACCAACTGGGATCTTTCTGTGTGGAGTTTGCGTGTTCTCCTTGTGCATGCGTGGGGACTCTGGCTTCCTCCCACCGTCCAAAAACCTGCTTCATGGGTTAACTGGTCCTGATGACTGTTCTGAAAACATGCACACAAGCTGACACTAAAGGGTTTGAATAACAGCTGAAGGGATGTACCGATTCAAGATGTTCATCAATGCAGAAAATGACAAAAATCCATTTGACACTTCTGCATGCGGGCGTGCCTCTGTGTATGTGTGTGTGTGTGTGTGTGTGTGTGCGCTTACACACCGACCGCACAATCAAGCAGACGCTTTCAATGAAGTCGATGCAAACGTGCGCGCACCTGAAGCTGTACCGAGTATCCGGGTGCTCGAATACTTGCAATCTGCTCCCGAAAATTCAAGCACGAATATTCGAGACGTCCAAGATCGCTGATTCTTGATCTTTATGAGTATAGTAGAGTATAGTAAAATATGATCAAAATATGATCTGGGGATGATGTAGTTTTGCTCTGAACTGCAGATTAATGTTGGATTTTAAGTTTACAAGATAAAACAAAGCAGAAACAGCAGCATTACTGTCACCGATCTAAATAACCTTTGTTTAGGTGAAGCTTCCGGTTTTCAAAGTAAAACTAGCGAGACCGTTCTCCATTCAGAAACTGAGACTGAAGTTCTGCTCACTGACATAACTCCTGAAAAAATGAATTAGCTTTAACATCGGAGCTTTACTTCCAGTGTTTAAATTCTTTTGGTTATGGTAACTCTTCAACAATTGACACAGTTAACAAAACTCCATCTTATTCTGAAGAAACGCAGCCGCTGAAAGACGGATGGAATCAACGTGAATCAGATGATTCTGCTGCAGAAAAACCCCACATTTTTTCATACGGGCTCTGCACCGATATGTAACGCTCAGAACGTAAGATGTAGAAGAACTTTTAGGATAGAAACAGTGGAGAACATTTTCAGGTTTTGTTGTTGAATGATACAAAACAGCAGTGATAGTTCTCCTTTTTATGTTGTTTATGTTACTGCTAACCTTAACAAAAAGATTGATCAAAAAAAAGTTTAAAATGACAAACATTTCTTTCTATCTAAATCTTTGGTGTTTTTTTAAATCAGTTTTGTTGATTCTGATCTGTTTTAAATAAAGATATAAATGACGATTTAAGACAAATAATTTCAGTTTTCATCCATCCAGTAAACAGACACACACACCAATAAACGTATTCAAAAGTAAGAATCATGGTTCTATTCGTGAATCGTTGAGATCATTTGTGAAT
The DNA here is from genome assembly GCA_003999625.1 of Oryzias javanicus. Taxonomy (NCBI): domain Eukaryota; kingdom Metazoa; phylum Chordata; class Actinopteri; order Beloniformes; family Adrianichthyidae; genus Oryzias; species Oryzias javanicus. Next base: position 2,195,611 of record CM012442.1, on the reverse strand, counting down.
CGAATCAGGTCGTCACCAAACGAACGATCCACAGCTCTATTCCCCCATGATTCCTGACCTCCGCTCACGGAGCGCGTTGCTATGGAAGTTTTTAAGTGGGGCGGCGATCTTTATGCACAAATCTGGCACACACTGAGAACGTGCTCTGTGCAGGTTTATGACCTCCAGGATATCCCAATGTTGCAATCAAAACTATTAACACAAATGCAAGCAAACCCCGCGATTTTTGCGCTCCGCAGCTTTTTATTTTCACCACAACTTTGACCAATCTACCATGACAACAGTCATGGACGATGACCAGACCGTTTACTATCTCACTTTTTTCTGTGTGTCGTGCTCTCTGTTCTTCTTTCTTTTTTGTTTTCTCTTCCCATAGGATGGCTGATGCTAACGCTCGGCAGACCAAAAAAAAAAAACCAAAATAATACTAAATAACATCTTTATAAACTCACAGGCTTTAATTTTCCAAACTCTTTTAAGGAAATAATTTTTAAAGTAACTGTTTGTGGTCTAAAACTTTTACTCCCCCTCCTACTGTTGTCTTTTTCTTGAATAAGGTCCACTTCTATAGCACGATCGCCACCTAGTGGCCAAACTGAAACGCCCTCTAGGAGAAGCAGAACAATGTTACTGATCTGAATATTTTTGTTATCCTTTAGAGAATCATGTAACACTGCATGATATTAATAATCTCATTATTTTACTAATAAAATGTACAATATGTGAACTGTATCAGATTAATATACTCCTCACAAAAATGAAAGGAACATTTTTCTATTGGTCCTGGCATGAATTGAATGAAACTGTCTGATAATGTTCTTGTTGGTTCAGCAGCTGAGGGCCTCGTTCATCAATTCCAGCTGTATTGGTGTTCATGAATTAACAACAGGTGCACTTCAGTGGCAACAATTAGAAAACAGGACTGGTGTTCCATGTGGAGGTCATTTCAAGTTTTTTGGCTGGTTTTCCACTCGTGCTGATTTTGTCTTGTGTAATTCTCTCTACTGGCAGTATGAGGAGATTCCTTAACCCTACAGAAGTTGTACAGGTTGTCCAACTTCTCCAGGATGGAACATCCACACGTGCTGCAGCAAGAAGGTTTAATGTGTCTCCCAGCACAATCTCCAGAACATGGAGGAGATTTCAGGAGACTGCTGGTTATTCTGGGAGAGCTGGACAGGGCCGTAGAAGGTCCTCAACCCCTCAGCAGGACCCATACCTGCTCCTTTGTGCAAGGAGGAACAGGCTGAGCACTGCTCGTGCCCTACAGAATGACCTCCAGAGGGCCACTGGTGTGAATGTCTCTACCCAAACAATCAGGAACAGACTTCATGAAGGTGTCCTGAGGGCCCCACGTCCTGTAGTGGGCCCTGTGCTCACTGCCCAGCACCGTGGAGCTCCACTGGCATTCGCTCAAGAACACCAGAATTGACAAGTCCTCCACTGGAGCTCTGTACTTTTCACAGACCAGAGCAGGTTCACCCTGAGCACCTGTGATAGACGTGAAAGAGTCTGGAGAAGACCAGGAGAACGTTCTGCTGCCTGCAACGTGGTTCAACATGACAGGTTTGGTGGTGGGTCAGTGATGGTCTGGGGAGGCATATCCATGGAGGGACGCACAGACCTCTACTGCCTAGGAAATGGTGCTCTGACTGCCATAAGGTATCCAGATGAAATCCTTCAACCCATTGTCAGACCCTACGCTGGTGCAGTAGGTCCTGGTTTCCTCCTAATGCCCCACAATGCCCGGCCTCACGTGGCAAGAGTCTGCAGGCAGTACCTGGAGGATGAAGGAATTGAAACAATAGAATGGCCTTCACCATCCCCTGACTTAAACCCAATAGAACATCTCTGGGACATTATGTTTGGGTCCATTAGGCGCCGCCAGGTTGCTCCTCAGACTGTACAACAGCTCAGGGATGCCCTCACACAGATCTGGGAGGAAATGCCACAAGACACCATTCGTCGTCTCATTAGGAGCATGCCGCGACGTTGTCAAGCATGCATACAAGCTCGTGGGGGGCACACAAGATACTGAATAGCATTTAGAGTTGCAGAAATGAAGTTTTGGATCATTTCACTCTGATTTGATGGTGTCTACACAATTGAGCCTCTGTAGACTGAAAACTTTTATTTCATTAAAAGACTTGACATCCTTTTGTTCATAAGACACTGTCCTGTTGTTATTTGGATAGATATCCAACTTCATATTGAGATCTGATGGATCTAATGTGTTTCTTTAAAGTGATCCTTTCATTTTTGTGAGCAGTGTATTTTGTACATTTTTCATGTATTTCTAAATAAGCGTACATAAATGTGTAAACTTAAAATTGAATGGAAGAATCAAAAGAATTGAAAAAAATTGGAATCAAATCGTTTCTGGAAATTATAACCAATACTGAACCCTAGGATGAAGAACTTTATGTAAATGTGGTTTGGGAAGTTTCTGTTCTCATTAAGATTTATGAAGTGTTTCTATGTTGTTTAACAATAAACTACTTAATCCAACCATTAACTATGTGTTACCATTCATATTCTATGAAAAATAGCATTGAATTCATGACTTCATCCAGGCTGTGTAAACATATACACAACTGTAATTATCAGCTGTAATTAATCTAACCGAATTCTTGGTGTGAAAAGTCTCAGTTTGATGTTTTTATTTAAATCTGTGATTTTGTGGTATCATAAAAGTTCAAAATACAATTTAAAAAGTGTTTTTGTTTAACAGACGTCCAACCTCTAGTTTTACTCGGACTAGGATTCTTTTTCTAAACCAAAAGTCCTGGTCCAGAGTTCTCTAATCAAACACAACAGAACAGTTTTCTGAGTAATGTCAAACTATCGACCACAAACCATCAACTGTAAACACCGTCTCTTCATATCTGACAGTTTATGTGCTGTTACAACCTTCAGCAGTGAGTGTGTGTGCACGTGTGTGTGTGCACGTGTGCGCTCTGATTGATGTCTGCTAGAAAATGAGCAGCTGATGAAGTGAAGCTGAGAGCTGACGGCTCCTCTCATCCGTCTCTCATCTCTCCTTCATCATCCTCCTCATCCTCCAGCAGCTCCTATTGGCTGCTGTCAAACGATTTCCCTGAAGCCCCGCCTCCCGGGTGTGGTTCTGCTCCAGAGGTGTGAAGCCCTCTGCAGAGGTTTGATCTGCGCTGACGCTGTGCTGCTCTGCAGGGTCGGCGGGGACGGCCGGGCGGCTCTGCGACCGGACGTCCCGCGGCACGGACGGCTGCGAGGTCATGTGCTGCGGCAGAGGCTACGACACGGCCCGCGTCAGCCGCACCACCAAGTGCGAGTGCAAGTTCCACTGGTGCTGCGCCGTCCACTGCCGCGACTGCCACCAGCAGGTGGACGTGCACACCTGCAAGAGCCAGACATGACCGACGGCCGCCACCGCCGCCGCGTCCTCACCCCTCCTCCTGCTGACTCAGCCTTTAATAGTGAACTTGTTAGCAGGCTGTGACCCCCCCAGGATGTCCTGCTCCCCCACATGCACCTCTGTGATGCTGCTCCACTCACGGATCAATAAACCTGTGGCTCCAACATCTCACGGGTCGCCCCGCCCCCATCAGAAAACATTCCCCCAGTAGTTTCCTGTTGGTTTGAGACATTAAGATTGAAACCCGACCCAGACTCCAGTTCTATCCGTGGAGGAGTCCGGAATGTGACGAGAGTCCATCCATCTGCAGCAGCAGGAGACTCAACAGGACCTTTGACCTTTACCAGAATGCATTTCAGCTTCACAAACTGTATATAGACGTCTGCAAATGAGAACAAACCTTTACTTTGAATTGTCATCAATATTTGAGCATTTGATGCTCTCTGGTTCCCTCTCCATTTAGTGCAGAGGCCATTGACTGTATAGATGAGAACTGGACTGAGTGACAGACAGGAAGTATCAGCTGCTTTAGAGACATAAACAGCTGTTATTCATTTTGTCAGAATAATCATTTTTTAGTATCTTTTATTTTAAAGTTATCAACTGACCAATCAGGAGCCTCTCTGAAAGTTTCTGCTGTTGGGTCAAACATTCAAAACTTCTGATTCTCCCGAGCTCACTTTCAGCAGGAGGGGCGTGGCCTTCTAACAAGCTCACTCTTGATTGGTGAGAGTGGTCTCGGACCAAACGCAGCAGACCGCCGTCAGCCTTCAACACGGTGGCGTCCGAGGGCCAAAAAAAGAGTGAAATGATTATTTGATTTGAGTCAAAACAAATGGAGGACGTGACTCAGTCCAGTCTTCATATACAGTCAATGGTTGAAGCTAAAGTTTCTGGTTTTGGGGAAAGTTCACTCTGAACGCCACATGAATGAAAGCGGGAAGAAGCCGACTTGCAACAATACACAAAAAAAGTCCTTTATTGTTTTTGTTTTGCTTTTGTTTGTTTTTCTCTCTTTTTTCCGGTTTTTATTTATGGCAATTGATCACTTGTTTTGTACAACAAAAGAACAGCTGGAACAGATCGAAAACCCCAAAATGCAAACATATCAAATAAAGTCTGAAGCAGTTCTGTGTGTGAGCGTCTCCTCCGTCAGCTGGACTCCGGGTTCTCGGCACAAAGGCGTGTCCGTCCGGTTCAGAACTGGGTCTGGGGAACCGCTCCAGCTGACCGTGTCCACGCGGAGGTCTGCTTTTGGCGCTGGTCCGGGATCAGAGCCTGATCTGGGCTCAGATGCGAGTGAGTTGGTGCCAAAGGCTGGACGGCAGGATGCTCTCCACTTTCTCCATGATAAAGTTCAGAGGAGCGAAGAGCGTGCTGAGGAACTACGGGGACAAAGACGGCAGAGAGAGGCGTCAGTCTCCGCCCACATCTGTCTGAGAACCGTTTGATGTCTGAGCCAGCAGCAGTGCAGAGGCTGGACCTTCAGAAAACATGAAGATCCCTGCTTCAATTCACCCCCGTCCCGGCTGAGAGTTGGTTCATTCCTTCCTCTCCTCCAGGAAAAAGTCAAATCTCAGCCTGGATTTGGATCGTTTCATCTGAACTTCTTTGTTTTGTGACATTCATACTACAACAGGTTTGTTTTTGTTGAGTTGTGTTGTTTTTTTTCTTAAAATCAACACAAACGATCATGTGTTTGTGAGTGAAACACGTGATGTTCTGAGAACTGTTCAGATCAAAACTCCTGACAGCAGCAGTTCTTATAAAAACCGAAGAGCAGCGCCCTCCAGGGGCCAACGGACGCAACTGCAACTGAACAGAGCTCTGCTGTTTGAAGACCCACTGATGAACATGAACATGATCTTGTTATAATGAAGGACAGATATGAAGAAGATTCAATTATTCAGATTGTTGTGAATCAGGAGCAGATGAAAACGTCATTTGTGATGTAGAAAATACGCTGGGCGGAGCATAAGCTCCCTGCTCTGAACTATCAGCAACAGGGAAGGGAAGTGGGGCGGGGTTGCTCTACGCCAATGATCCCGCCCACACTTCTGAGGTGAATTTCTAACGACACAGGTTTATTAAAGGTCTACAGACCTGCGGGAATGATTTCACAATAAATCAAGCAGAAGATCACGAGAGCAGAACAGAGATGAAAGTGTCCACAGCGTGTTGGCGTGCAGGACAGTACTCACGGCTTTAGCGAACACGCCCATCAGCTCAGGGAACTGGTGTGTGAGCAGAGCCAGCATGGCGGTGAAGGAGCAGAGGCCGGCGGTGAAGAGGATGAAGAAGGGCAGCTCCTTCTTGGGGTACACCGACACCTCGTGAAACACTGCTTCCACGCGGCACAGGCATACAGACGGTGGAATGTTACTTCACAACGTGTCTGCCTGCAGCCGGGCTGCAGCCGGGCTGCGGCGTCTGCGCAGATGTGCGTAACTTACTGGGTAACAGCTCTCTGTCTGCAGTCTCTGTGCAGATGGGGTAGGGGTAGAACAGGTGACCCTTCTCCAGAGGATACGGGATCATCCTGAAAGCTGAGCACACAAACACCAGCTGAGGCCTGCATGTCTTGTTGCCCCGTGCGGGGGCAGAGTGTACGCTGAAGGCCACTTACTGCCCTCCCAGGTGCAGTGGAGCAGGTTGAGCGCCCCCTCCACCCTTTTCCAGTGCTGCAGGTGGAAGAAGGCGTAGGCGATGGCCTCGCTGTCGCCTCTTTTCAGGATGTGTTCTGGAGGAAGAATCAAGCTCTTCATCTCCAGCAGATACTGAGGAGGAGCGGAGAACAAACCATGAAGAGCAGGCTCCAAACATCATCATCATCATCATGCTGGGGCGGTCCTACAGAACAGCTGAACAGCAGAAGGTTCAACGCCACACCAACAGCTATCTAACATTGACTGTATATAGAGAACTGGACTAAGTGACTCCTCCCCCTGGCGTTCCAAACAGGAAGTACCTGCTGGTTCCAAGAAGCCAAAATCCCATAGACTTGTATGGAGAAATGACCAGCTGTCATTCTAACAGAAGAAACGTTCTCCATCTGATACGTTTTTAATGATATTCAAGTTATAAACGGACCAATCAGACGCCTCAACAAAAGCAGGTAGTCTCAAAATGTTTAACTTCCAGTCGTGTTGGACTTCCAACAAGCTCACTTGAGATTGGTGAGAGTGGTTGCCATAGAAACCTCCATTCAGACCAACGTGCTTCAACCACTGCGTGCCGAGTCACGACGGCGTGAAGAATGGTGACTGAACCGACTTCATCCAGTCGGGGGTGGAAGCGCACTGAGCTCAGTCATATACAGTCAAGCCCGGGGGCCGGATCCGGCCCTCCGAGTAATTCTATTCGGCCCTCAAAATCATTTCATTAAAGTGTTATTAGCAGCCGGATGTCATCTTCGCTCAGTAAGTGTCAAACCAGAATCAAATGATGAAAGTATTCAAGCGTTCATTCATTCTGAAATGATACTCCTGCCTGTTTTTACTCATAATTATGTGAAAAAGTTACAGCTTTAAAAATGTGTTTCATAAATGTTCATCCTGTTCGACTCGTGACCTAAGGTGTGTTTTGGATTTTGGCGCCCTGTGATATACAGTCAACGGTCTCTAGAAGGACCAGAGCCTCCCGGTCCTGGTCCCGGTCCATCGGGACGCGCTCAGAGTCCTGCAGAAACTCACTTTGGGAACGTGCGGGTTGAACTCCACCGCCCTGTGGATGGCCTCCACTGCGTTCATCTCTGCTGTGCTCAGACCCCTTCTGGACGCCGCCTCTGGCGAGAACCTTCTCCAACACAGACACAGAAAGGATCAGAACGGGAGGAGAACCTAGAAACATCTCTGCGGGGGAGGGGGTTCATGCACCTCAACTGAAACCTCAGATCTTCTCATTTCTATCAAACATACATTTTTAAAGTATTTGACTGCATCAGGAGCCCGTGTGACACGAGGGACGACGTTAAACTCCGCCTACAATCAAAGATGGAAACATCTCCGATTCCTGAAGCCGCTTTAGGTGTGAGAGCACAACTGACGTCATGTAGGAGGCGTTCAGACGACTGAATGAATGAGGAAATGGTTTCATTCAAGCAATCAGGTCATAAAACATGACATGACATAACAGGTCATTGATCCATGAACCCACAACTGTTACAGTGGAAGTCAGACACTAACTTCAACCTCGTCTGACTTTTAGATACGACAGACACATTTTTAGAAAAGCGAGTAAAAATATATAATGGGATAATAATCGTGAATCCACCGTTTGAACAACTTTATTAGCACCATCCTCATTACAATAGAGAGGTGATTGCTGAATATTATGGTCTGTGGGAACAACGGTCACAGTAAATCTATATGTGGAGTAAAGTGTTGAACACAGATTGGTTTTGTTTGTAAATAAAAGTCTCTTCTTCTGTTTCCTCACTGGATCTTTGTTAACTTAATTTAGTGATTGGAGAAACTGCTTTGAGAAAGTAGCAGATGGATTTCAGACACGTGACTCAAGAATGAGTCGGACCTGGTGGAGGCACTGGGGTCATTTTTCAAAATAAAACTTCCTTCAGAGTCAAATAATAAATTAACCTGTAACATGTCACATCCTCACCATCATTAGCTTTAAACTAACTAAAAATAAAGACAATCAAGATGATAGTTTATTAAACTTTTAATGAATATAACTAAAAAAGTTGCATTACCTGCAATAATGCTAGTGTGAAGGCTTTATTTAAAGATATTTGCAGTAATTGCTAAAGGGATTTGCTGAAAATGAAAAAACTATTGCAAGATGTTAAATTTGCTAAAAAAAAAAAAAAAAAAAAAAACACACACACACACAAAACTGGAAATGTAGTTAAAGAACTATGAAAGAGCACTAAAGTTTACTTACATTTTTGAAAAATTTATAGTAAAATTGCTTAAAAATCCCTGATACATGCACATATATTTGGTGTGTTGCTTAAATTCCTCAGTAAACTAAATTAGTCAAAAACATTAGCCTGTTGCTAAAATAGAAGCTTAACTTTATATTAGCTTATTAAAACCTCAGTAGATAACAAATTAGTAAAAACAATAGCATGTTGCTAAAATGTTAGCTAAAATCTAAATTAGCCTAAAAAAATCCAGTCAATATCAAATTAGCTCACTAAGCATTCACACAAAAAAGTGTATTTTTTGGTGCAGAACTCTCACAACACTGACTCCATATAATATAAAGTAACGACTAATCGACTATTAAATTAGTCATGGACTGTTTTAATAGTCGATTAGTCTTTAATTAGTCGATTAATCGTGGCAGCTCTATTGTTCACGTTGACTGTGAGAAACTTCATCTTCATCCATGAAGCAAACATTTCCATAAAGCAGATCTTTGGGTGACGGGACGGCCCTTCCTAAAGTTGTTCCCTGGACGTCAGCAGCTGTCTCTACTCTGTCTGCCATCCTGAAGCATCTTTAGGGTTCTGGCTGCAGACGGATTGATCCAGAACTCAGAGGTCCGACCCATTCCAGAAGGAAACGTCTGTTCCAACATTTGACAGACAGAAGAGGCTGGTGTCTGCCTTCTGGTATCGGTGCAGCACCAAAACAAACAGATCTGCAGAGGCTGATACTCACTTGTCTGACACCGCTCTGGCTTTGAGTAGAGCTGCTGTGTAACATATTGTTGCAGATTTAGGTAAGCTGATATCTGTGGAGGAGACGAGAACAGACAGGTGAGCAGCAGGTCGGGCTCCAGCAACCACAGTCAAGACCAGCTCAGATTCACCGTTTCAAAGATTGTCTGTCATTTGACCTCCTCCATACATAACTATGACCCCTCGGAGGTGAGACCTGTCCTGAAACAAAGGCGAGCTTGTAGCATTAGAACACAACGGTTCTAGTGGAGCTTCTCTGGTTGAATTTTTGAGAGAACATCAAAAGCAGATGGAGAACATGAATTATTTGAAGAAGAAAATGAGCAAAAATGTTGGAATTCTTTACAGAGTTAATGATTTATTTAACAGTCAATCCTTATGCATGTTATATTTATGATCATATGTTACATTGGGAACACTAAAAAACTAATTTATTCATTATTAATCATTTTTCTGGACCGTTTTAATAGACGGAAGTAAAACGACTCCGTCTCGGAGGCTCCGCCTCTCGCTCCTTGTCGTTCCCGCCCATTTCACGATGTCATCCTTGAGCCCACCTCCCCAGAGCCTCCTCAGTGTGACCAAACTTTGTAAACAAACTCGCATGACTAAAGATCTCTTCAGTCATTGGCCAGCAGATATGTGGGCGGGTCAAAACAGAAGAGGAAGATGATGCGCTGCGGTTTGAAAATGATTTTTCACTTATTCAAACTTCTCTGATGGATTTTGATCGTCTGTATGACGACCAGGTTCAACACTTTTACTGCAGCTTTGGTACGGCGGAGGAATACTTCATGAAGGTTATTGGGGTACACACGCTAACACGTGTTTGTGACATAGAGATTGTTGGTAGAATCAAAGTGGATCATGTTTACAGTGTTTTTATTGATTACAGTGTTTTAATGTGATTCATCCGATCACATTTGAATGAGTTTCCGTGTCTCATCATTGGTTTTATGGTTTGTTTTTAAGAGAATTCTGTTGGAACAACAATAACAACATGACGTCACAAAAGCACCACGTGTACATGCCGCTTGACGAGACAGAGAAGCGAGTTCTACGTTTTTCAGTGGTGTTAAAAGAAACGTTCTATAAAGTAAGCTGTTGGAACAATCATTTCCTTCTGAATAACAAGACAAATATGCTCTACATTTGTCTCACCGATCACCTCATTTCTACCGTGTTTACATCACGTGACTGTCGGGTACGGTGGCCGTTTTGGTTCAGTTGTTCCGCTCTCTGTTTGTTTCATATTCAGACTGAGGAATCTCAGGGTGAACCGAAGATCAGTGCTATTGAAACGAAGCAAGACTACATTTAAAAAATGGGTCCGCGAGCGGTTCTGGTACAGGAAGGTAGTTATCTCCTGCCTCAGCTCCGTGGAGAAGGCGGGGGGTGTTCGCTGTAGTCTGGGGGCGGAGCTTGCAGCACAGATTCTTCCTGGAGGGAGTGGTTTGCATTGTGCTTACATCAGCACGTTTCCAACCGCTTGTTTTCGTGGGTATGGGAGGGGCTGCTGCAGACTGTGCAGGTTTTTAGAGGGTTACTCTTAAATGCATAAAGGGATCAAAATACCGTTTTGGGATTCTTTATAGAGAGGAATGAACAGGAAAATGCATTTAAAAAAATCAAAGAGTAGAATTTTCATGGTAGGACTTGAAAAGATGAGATATTAAATAAATAGAAGCAGGAAAATGAATTAGGACAGTATATAAATGTGTCATCTCTGTTGTTTATAATGTGGCATTTATGCTTAAAAAAGGAACAGATTAGATAAGAGTTCTTCTTCATTCTGTTCCAATTCTTCGAGCCTAAAGAATAATAAACCATTCATTCATATCTGTACAAAGCTGCTTTTTCCACGTCAGAATCCTCTGGTTTTAGAGGGTTTTCGGGGTGACATCCCGGTGCGTTAAAGCAGCAGCTGCCGCTCTCCTCCTGGTTTCATCCCAGAACATGCCGCGCTCGTTCATCCATGATCAGAGTTCCTCACCGTCATACTTTGCCAGAACAGCCTGGACGTCGGCGTAGTTCTGGAGCTCCAGCAGCGACTCCAGCAGGTTCTCATGGATGTTGAACATACTAAGGAGAGGGAACTCCTTCATTAACTGGAAAACACACAACTGTTGTTACATGTAAAACCAGGCAGGAGGAAACACAGAGCAATGAATGCAGGAGAAGGTTACAATCAAAGACGGCGTTCTCCGTCCTCCACTTACATCTCTCATCATCTTTACTGCTTCTCGTGTCCGGCCAAGTTTTCTGGAGCACATGGCCAGTCTTCTTTTTATATACACCAACACATTGGTGTCTCTTCCTGGTAAAAAAAACACATCTAAACCCGGGGCGGTGTCCAGGAGGAGCGTGTGGACGATCACTCACTGTGCTGGGCTTCATACTGAGCGCCGTGGTGCTGCAGCTGCTGGCTGCGCCGGTAGCAGCCTTCACCCGCCTTCAGCGCCTGTTTGAACAGCCGCTCGGCCTCCATGATGGTGGTGGCCTCTTCCTCCGCCAGAAGGATGTACGCTGTCGCACAGCTGCGGAGCAGGTGACGGAAACGGAGCGTTATCTTTGTGAACTCTCAGCAGTGACAGTAGGTCTGGAATGTGAGGACAGACGTCAGAGAACCCAGTTCTGATCTGAGATCAGAGGAACAGGTTCAGCAGGAAGTGTTTGGTGAGTCTGACCTCCACTTTTCCTCTTTTGGAATTCTCTGAAATAAGTCAGCCGAGCCCCGCAGAGATCTGTCACAAACTCAGATTTAATAAAACTCCCCCCCCCCCCAATACTTTTCAGACCACAGACATGCCAGTATGAGGCTGGTTTGTTTTAAACTTCCAGTTTCTGTTAACTTTAGAGGATAAAGTTTATTGCATAAACTTGTAGAAGCTAACTTTACCAGTTCTGGTATCGTCCGTCCGTCCCAGGATAGGATCTCTCCCTCATGTGGACATCACTAAGGTTTCTTCTTTTTTCCTGACTCAGGTTTTTTTAGGAGTTTTAAGGGTCTAAGGGCAGGAATAACCAGTTTATTTATTCTGTTCCAGTTTTATCTGTTTTTTCATATTCTATGACTAACTTCTGCATCTGTAAAATGACCTGCATGAAACCAAATGAGGCTAAATGTCTTTGTGATTTTGGGCTATAGAAATAAAATGGAATTGAATACTAGCTTTACCATTTCTTTGGTTAATTTTGCCATTTAGCTAATATTTCAGCTACATGCTAGCTCTTTTGGCTAATTTAGAATTGTTTTCAGTTATTTAAGCTAATTTGGTTAATTTAGCTTCAGCGTTTTCAGCTATTAGCATTCGGTGACCAAATTCTGTTTATAGTATTCATACTAGCGTTTTACAAAGTAATGCTATATATCTAGATTTAAAAAATTTTTAATAATATTTTTTTCCTATAAAGATGACAGAAATTAATTTGGTTATGTGTGTCTTTCTGGAAAACCATAAATGTTCACGTTTTGGCTGTGACTGTTACAGTCTTCTATTAGCCAACAAACCGACCCGAGCCCCACATCGAGGAACAAAACAGTGATGTGGCCCTCACGAGAAAAAGTCTGGGGACCCCCGATGGAAACCCTTAAAACCTGGCATAACCCATAACAAGTAAATAAATCACAGTGTAATGGATAAATAAAAAAGAAAACCGTCACCAAAACTGATGTTTTCTTAATATAATAATAACCATGAACAATATCCTCCTAACAGTAGATAGCTGGTGGATGATTATTTTGCAATATTATCTTTGTATGTGGAAACAGCTGCAGTTATAAATCCATATTTGGAGTAAAGATTCTGGGTTTTTGTCTGTTAAATTCAGATTTCTTTTATTTCAAAGCCAAACGTTTTTCCTTTCTGTCCATCTTATCTGTATGAGTGAGCGTTCTGTGTCAGTCTTGAGGACTAAATGTCCACCTCAACCCCCTTGTTGTGTGGTGTCCCTCAAGGTTCAGTCTTAAGCCCCCTTTTTTAAAAAAATAAACTGTCAAAATGTAGGTCACTTTTTATTTATTTCCCCTCAGTATTTTGAATGTAATCTTCCTTAGAGATATACTTCTTTGTCAGGAAGCAAGACTGGAGTCAGGCCTTTTCTAAAGCAGGTCAACAGAAGCTCTTCGTTCTCTTCAAGGCATTGATGGCTTTAAATGGAAATGATTGTGAAATGACGTGTTTTAAAAAAAAGTCAAACGCGGCAAAAACAGCATTTCCGCATCAAACAGCCGGAATCAGCAAAAGATGTTACCAGAGGCGTGATAAGAATCAAAGGACGCCTCTGCAGACGCTCAGGGGGGGAGGCGGTCTGCGGTGAGGACAACCAAACAGAGAAGCTGCTGTTGATCGGATCTGCTCTCACGCCACATCCTGCTGGCCTGAACTCTCTGTACCCTCAGAGAACCAACCGTTCCTTCACCATTCGGCCTGGTTTACAGAGTCGACCTCACACGCAGAGTCGAAAAGTTGAAAGAAGAAGACACTGGAGCTTTCACTACAATCCACCTCCAGTACTGAGCTTGTTTGAACTCAAAAATACAATTTTACATTTAATTTTCTTAATATCTACCCTCTATCGTCAGAAAAATGCCACAGCAACACGTTAAAAGTCAGTTTTCATCACAGTAGGTCTACAGAGCATCGAGAAGCCGACCGGTGAGGAGCATCGGACTCACTCTTCCAGCTCCAGAGCTTCGTGTGCTGCAGAGATGCGAGCCTGCGGGTTCCTTTCCCTCCACGCCTTCTGCATGACTGCAACAGCACAAGTGCAGCTTCAACAGCAGTCACAAACAAACTCTGAGATCTCACAGGTTACACGCGTGTCCTTACTGGCATCTGCGGGCCGCAGGTGGTCTGAGTCGCAGGTGAAGAAGGTCTGGTGGTCTTGTGCTGATAAGTTCATGTCGTAGTACGTCAGCGGCTCTCTACCGGTCACCCACGTATACCTGCATGGAAGGAAGTGGAAGGAAACATGAAGTCTAGGAAACAAGAATCTCTTTGGATGAAATCATTGACTATATATAGAGAACTGGACTGAATGACCCCTCCCCCTGGCTTTCCAAATAGGATGCATCCACTGGTTCCAAGAAGCCAAAATCCCATAGACTTCTACAGAGACGTAAACAGCTGTTCCTCATTCATTCTATTGGTCAGAACAAACATTCTTAGTTGATCATCTTTTTCATCATCTTTTGTTTTTAAATATTATTTTTTCTGTAGTTCAAGTTATAAAGTGATCAAGTTTCTGGTTTCTGGTCTCGTGTCAAATGTTTGTCTGCAAAGCCTGTATTCAACTGGTGGGGGTGTGGCCTTACAACAAGCTCACTCCTGATTGACCAGAGTGGTTGCCATAGAAACGTTGACTGATAGAACCAATCACTGATGACTGACGTCATCTGGTTCTAACATGGCGGCCTCCATATTGTAAAAAACAGTGATTAAATTGAATTCAATTGGTTGAAACCAAAGTAGACTGTTTTCTATGGGTGATGTCACACTCACTCGGTCCAGTTCTTAAATACAGTCGATGGAAAAAACTCACAGAAACCTGAAGTTGAGGCCGTCCCATGAATGAAAGAGGCGGTTACTCACCGGTTATATTCTGCTCCACGAAACAGATTCAGCGGGTTTCTCCAAACTTTACATTCTGCAGCGAGACACAGGAAGCAGAGAAGAAGGGATTAAAGAGGAGGACGGTCGACACTGAGCTGGTCTGGTTCTGGAGAAGCATTTAGGAGTTTAGGAGTGAAAATTGACTGAAAAGATGTTTACAGAACAGTTTCCATTGCTGCCAAAATAAAAGGCCCAACATTTACAGCTATATTTGTAGGGTGTCAAACTATCACGTTAATCGTGTTTTTAATCCAACTATTGTTTTGTTCTGAAATATATTAAACAGAGGTCCAACGATCTGCTATCATGATATGAAAGTTGAATCAGAACTCTGCTGGAGCACGTCTCGTCGTCCCTGTACACGGCACGCACCACCTCGCTGCTGTACTATTCTCAATAGCTGCGTTTTCATCACACATATATGTAAAAACAATTGAAATTCTAGAAATGTCAACAAAATACAATTTCGCAATTATGCCATTTCCATGAAATCCTTACAAGGCAAATACACACAACCGATTACACAATAAGTAATTCAAAACCACAGCGATGGATGAGACGAAGAATAAAAAAACATGGAATTGGAATATTTGTCGATCTTAATAAAGCTCAAAATAAAATTAACCACTGAAATTAATAAATTGGAAGGATATGGCATTAGGAGGATTGTGTTAGACTGGATTAGGAGCTACTTCAGCAATAGTTTGTGAAGGTTAGAAGTGCTTGTTTCCAATGTTTGTGGTGTCCACCAACTTTTGCAAAATGTAAGTAAAACAAAAATGATGTTGTTTGGTAATTACATGGTAAAAATATAAACATTGACATGCACGCAGATGGGGTGAAACTAAAAAGAATTTATGAAAATAACTTTCTTGGGGTTATAATTTAAGAAAAACTGACCTGGAAAGCTCATATTTGGTATTTACAAACTAAATTGTCCAGAAGTATCGCAGTGTTAAGTAAAACACAAATTACTCCACATTTTGTTCTGTTCACTGGTCTTACATGTATAGAGGTTCAGGGGAATAACTATAAAACAACGTTACAATCACTTTCAATACTTCAAAAGACAGGAATATGAATCATTCACAAAGTCAGTCACCTAGAGAACACCAACAAACTATTTACAGAATCAAGATTACTCAGATGTTATGATCTAGTAGACATTACACAGTTTTGCGAAAGATGTCCATTTTGATACGCCCCCAAAAACCACCTCCTCCATGTTTTTTTTTCCATGAATGGGAGTTTTTTCAAAATTACCATTAGGAAAATGTATTATTGCAAATCAATTTTGTCTAATTTCATAAATAAAAGAAACCCAGTTAATGTGCGACTTTGTAGTTCTTAACAGAAGTAACCAAACTATCCCCGCCCCTCCATCTGTAGGGACCGTTTAGTGGAGGTGGTGTCCAGAATAGTTTTTTTAAGGCCAACCCTCCAAGCAGAGGGACACAGACCCCTCTGTCGACAGAGAAGAAGCTCTTTTCATCACTCGGATGCGCTCTGAAGGATAGAAGTTTATATTTCAATGTAAGTAAAGACTTTTTGTTGTAGCATGACCTTTTTAAAGTTATGAAACTGCTGTTGGTATGTGTATTTGAGCGCTGAAAGCTACGCGCTAACGCTAGCGGACATCATCGAGTGAAAGTGGCGTCTGAATTCCGAGACACTATTTTTCCATAACTCTCCGTTTAGAGGAGTAAATGTAAGGATTGGGCCTTTGTATCAGGGATACAGCCTGATGAGGTGTTGGTCATCATAAATTCACAGATGGAATCAGGTACGTAAACATATGACGTATTAAAAAGTAGTTTGTGATCAATAAGTTTTCTCAGAAAAATGTTCCTACTGTTTTCATGTTAAATTACAGCTCTCTTGACCTTTATCTGAACGGGAATTGTTTGATTCATCCTCAGGCTGCTGTTTGTTCTTTGACAATCTCGCGGCGCCACATTGAATCTGGAGGAAATGCTTACCGGACACACTTTGCCGGTTGGAGTCGGCCTCGCCATTGCTTGTGTTTGGGTTGCTGGGGGAGCTGCTGTCCACTCCCCCCAGCAGGGGGCGCAGGTGGCTCACAGAAACCTGCTCTATGAATGAGGTCCCATACTTCCTGAAGTACCACCACTCGAAGATCTAAGCAAGAGAACGGCAGACAACACCATCAGGAGATCAGTCAGAAGAAGGCCACGCTGACTCTGAGCAGCTCGTCTCAGACATAAGTAACTAGATTCATGCTTTCACTGGAAGACAGTAGAGAAAACGTTTCATTAGATGAGTTCAAACATGTCACACGACATTTTTCTACATTATTCTGTAGCAGCACCAGATGATCTGTGTGAATAAAGGTTTAAAGAAAGAACATTCACGATCTAAACTCTAATGAGAAGACTCCTGGTTCATGATGATGATGCTTTGGATCCAGAATTTGTGTTTTCTGCTTATTTTCCTGTCAAACCACTGACTGTATGATGCCATGCAAAACCAGCGTTCTTGAACACGTACCATGGTGTTCACACTGGACCGTCTCTGCTAGACACCAGCGCATCTCCACAACCTACACCTGGTATGAAAGGTCAAATTGGTGCAAATCTCATGAATCTTGCTCCAGGCTTTTTCATAGAAATCCATCAGGATTACAAAACACGAATATGAATTTCTCCTCCATGATCAAATTTTCAAACGGTTGATAATTTTGTGAATTAAAGAGGAGTTATCCATGTCACTGCCACATCTGGGACCCTGATTGGTCAAAGTTCTCATTCACAGTCAAATGGTGCTGGGTGATATGATGATACATATCATGTGGGCGATAGAAAATTAAGAAAAATGTTTTAAAAAAAATGGTTTCTATTTGTAACAATTGAGTTACAGCTCACTTGAAAAAATCAAGTCAGAAAAAAAATAATTATATTTTTGTCAATTTTTTCAGAGAATAAATGAAAACATACTTTATTTTGGTATATCGTGATATATATTGTTATTGTAACATGAAATAATTCATATCATGATATATCGTTACTGTGATGTGAAATAATTTATATTGTGATAAATTTAGTTATTGTAATACAGATTTACATAGTGATATATATTGTTATTGCGATATTAAATAATTTATATTGTCATATATATATCGTTATTGTGATACGAAATAATTTCTATTGTGATATTTATCAATATTGTTTTTTTTAAAGATTATATCGTAATATATATTGTTACTGTGGCAAAAAAAATGACATTGTGGTATATCATTATTGTGATGTAAAATAATTTATGTCATGATATATCATTATTGTGAGATATTTTTTAATATGGTGATATATATCATTATTCCGATATAAAATAATTCACATGATTTATATCGTTATTGCGATATTAAATAATTTATTTCGTACATATTTTGTTATTGTGCTATGAAATAATTTATATTGTGATATATATCATAATTCTGATATAAAATAATTCATATGGTCATTTACATTGTTATTGTGATATAGAAATAACTTATATCGAGATTTGACCAGGACTACAGTCAGTCAGGTTTAGAATATCTGCATCTTAACTGCACGATCATGAGCGTTCTGGAAGAGACTTCTGGACAGTCGAATCTAAAAACAAAGCTTCAGGTCATCTGGATAAAATGTCAGACTGCAGGCTCTCAGGCAGAGGAAGAAGACTGTAAAGATCATAACCCATCAGAGGGAAAATAACTGATCCTATCCCACTTTGCCATGAATAAAAATAAACATCAAATATGTTTGTGACTCTGGTCAATTCTGCAGAAAACCCTGTAAAAGAAACATTTTAAAAATAGTTCAAGATTTCACTTAAAACCACCTGCTTTCTACTTTAATGACGGTGTGAGCTCAGCTCAACACAATTTCCAAGCTGCCTACGCAGCTTAAAGCCTGCAGGAGAAGAAATGAGTTAATTAAGAAAGTGGCTATTTTAGACGCCAGACCAAACTCTGCTGCACTGGATTCTTCTGCTGGCGAGAACCTGGAGTGAAGGAAAAGCCCAAACCTGCAGCGGTTTCAGAAGCTTCTGGTTATTTACACGTCATCTCATAAGGATAAAAAACATGAAACTTCCTTAATAATAAATACACTGAAAACCCCAAAAGAGTCTAAGCCACAGATAGTTAAGCAGGAAGCAAATACAACGAGGAATAAAAAGAGAAAATCTCACCAATATGAGTCCTGATATGAGGGAGGAGGTGCCTGTGAGAGCCACATAGAACTTGGGCGTCAGGGTGTTGAGAAACATGCTTACTGCAGAGACCAGACAACAGGAAACGCAAACTTCAGAAAAACAGCAAAGACGAGGAAAATAACATATAAAGCCTCACTCATATGCACCTGCACGGGGGGGTGACCTGTATGGGTGATGCAGGTGTACGGGTAGAGCTGCCACAAACGATTATTTTAATGGTCGAGTGATCGGGTCATGGGTAAAGCAGATGTAAAGCGCACATCCTAACCATCATTAGCTTTAAACTAACTAAAAACTAAATATATATCATTACCTGTGATAATGCTAGTGTGAATACTGTAAGCTGAATTTGTCTACTGGAGATGCTAGTGCTGATAGCTGAAGATGCTGAAATTGAGCTGAAAACACTGAAGCTGATAACTGAAATTGCTGAAGCTGATAGCTAGCTAAAATGTTAGCTAAATGCCAAATTAGCCCAAAAAACTGAAAAAAGCCAAGTCAGCCAAAACAGCTAGCATGTAGCTGGAATATTAGCTAAACTCCAAAATAGCCAAAAAAAAGCGTAAATTATCCAAAATAGCTAGCATGCAGCTAAAATATTAGCTAAACACTAAAATAACCTAAAAAACAAACAAAAAAATTAAATTAGCCAAAACAGCTAGCATGTAGCTGAAATATTAGCTAAACTCCAAACTAGCCAAAAAAAGCATAAACTGTCCAAAATAGCTAGCATGCAGCTAAAATATTAGTTAAACACTAAAATAACCTAAATAACAAAAAAAAAATAATAATAAATTAGCCAAAATAGCTAGCATGTAGCTGAAATATTAGCTAAACTCCAAAATAGCCTAAAAAAACTTCAATCAATGTCAAAATATTGCAAAAAGCCATCATGACTTTCAACTTTACTACACTCTGACTCCATATAAAATAAAGTAACTAATCGACTATTAAATTAGTTACTATTACTATTTCACTAGTCGATTAGTTGTCGATTAGTCGACTAATCGCTGCAGCATATTTGGGTTGTCATTGGAGGGTCATTGAGAGAATCCAGTGCACCTTAACCCTTTAAGACCGGAGCTCCAGTGTTTATCTTCTATGATTTACTGTAACTTTTCAACACGATCAACGTAATTCCAGCTTTTCTTCTTCAGGAATTACGATGATCTTGTTAAAAAGTTACAGTATGTTAAACATTTTTTGTTTAAGCGCCAACAACGACGCCTCAGGTGTTAAAGGGAGCACAGGTGTGTCTTGCAGTTCCCCCGATTCTCTTACGGCCACCTTAAGGGACGTCATGAAGATGGAACGTACCATTGTACTGCGTGTTATGGGTGCATCGTGAGTTATTTATAGGTATGATGTAAGTTAATACATTCTGGTCATTTGTAATAGGTTCCCTACTGACTGTGTGGAAATACAGCATGTATAGGGTGTGAATGTGATGCACAAGAGCCCGTAGAGCCCGTGTCCACAAAATCTAGATTGCAATTTCTTCATTTCTAACATCCAGGTTGCATGTAAGGGGCACATACTTTTAACATAAACAGCACTAACATGCTTCTTTCACATGTGGAATCAAATTAAAACCAGTACGACACACCTGTGCATCACCTACTTCACCCTTACTTGCCCTTGCATGTGGTGCAAGTGTTTGCACTACTTGCAGCACGCCCGTAGAAAAACATTGGCATGATTTTTTTCCCTACAGGCTCACCAAAGGCACCAAAATTTCATGAGGACCACTTCTGTGCCCCATACACGTCTGACCATTGTCCCCCTGCAGATCAAATCCACCTGTGGTGACTAAGGCTTTAGTTGGTTTGGTGTCAGCTCCACATGAGCATGATTAATGCTCTTCATGATATTCCTACAAACAAATGTGTGATGTAACAAATGTCCCACAAAGACAAACAAAAACGCCTACTTGTAATGCTGAAACTATTCATTCACATTGTGAGTCTGTAAACAACATCACGACTTGCTCCAACATTCTTCTTTCATGAGAGGCTGAAGGAAATATGGTTTGTATTCAGGTAAAAGCAACATTTAAATCAGTCTGAGCATTTTATTGAAATAAGTATGAAAGTACTATATACAACAACAATACACAACAACATCTGGGTTAAGAGACACAAGACTTTTAAAAAAGGTTTTTTAGGGACCATTAGACGGTTCTGACTAGGAGTAGAGATTACTTTTGTCATTAAAGAAAAGTCGATCCATCCTGTTTCTGCAATGCTCTATAAGTTAAAAAATAAAGTTAAATTCCCCTCTAAACCGGACTGCTGTCCAGTGAACTGACAAGACAATGGAGACGTCTGCTCTTATAGAAAACCCTGTTAGGAGTCCTGCTGCAGGATTGTCAACCATCTGGACTTCTTACTGCAGGTCAAACTTTCAACTTTCCTCATTACATCCTGCATTGCAAAAACAATGAGGGTGTTGAGTAGACATTGAGTTTGAGTTTCAGAGCAACACAACCCAAACAAGGGTTTAAAAAAAAACTAACAAGAAGAAACAAAGAACATGGTTCTGTCCGGATTCCTTTTCTACTGCCTTACCCCTAAAAGACTATATAGTGCCAAGTCTTTGGACGGAGTTGAAAGTCTGAGTTGCCCAGCGACAGCCCTGAAACATCTCTGCTCTAGAGGAGATCTGCATGGGGGAATGGGCCAAAATACCAGCAACCATTTGTGAAGACTTAGAGAAAACATTTGACTGCTGTCTTTGCTAACAAAAAATATATAAAATAGTACTGAGTTTAACTTTTGTTATTTATCAAATACTTATTTCCCACCATCATTTATTAATAAGTCTTTAACCCTTGTGCTATCTTAGGTAGGGCTGGGTATCGGTTATAATTTTCAGGAATTTTTTTTTTTAATTCTTTTGATTTTTCAATTCAATTTTGAGTTTACACAATTATACACATTTGTTTAGACTTACATTAAAAACCTACTATGTAATTTGAACATATTTCTATTAATCTGATCCAGTTCACATACTGTAAAATGTATCGGTGAATTACTGAGATTATAAATATCATCCAGTGTTCCATGGATTCTCTAAAGGAGAAGTTCTAACTAAAATGTTCAGATCATTAACATTGGAAACATTGTTCTGCTTCTCCTGGAGGACGTTTCTGTCTGACCACTAGGTGGCGATCGTGCTACAGAAGTGGACCTTATTCAAGAAGAAGACGACAGTAAGAGGGAAATTTGAAAATTATTTCATTAAAAGAGTTTGGAAAATTAAAGCCTGTGAGTAGATGAAGATGTTCATTTGGTCAGCAATGTTTTTTTTGGTCGACCAAGCGTTAGGATTATCCTTCCTATGGGAAATTCTATTGAACGTTAGCATCAAGCTAGCGGATTTTAGCTTTACTTGCTAAATCGATTTATATCTTTTGTGAATCGATTATTGATCATCTGGACCTCACAAGACAGTGTGCTCTGCTGTTTTTTTTTTTTTTTTTATGATTTGTGATTTTCACTGGTGTCCATGGCAAACATAAAATCCTGTCCACCCTCATCCACCTTTGTTATGAGATGGATAACACGTCAATATAAGGCTTGGGTCATTTGGACCCCATAAGATAAAACAAGGCTAAAAATAAGACAGTGAGATTTTTTTTTTGTCATTTTGTCTCTCGTAGTTGCAGTATACCTATGATGAAATTACAGGCCTCTCATCTTTTTAAGTGGGAGAAGTTTCACAATTGGTGACTGACTCAATACCGCTGTATGCAGTTCCCTGAATATTAAATCAGTTTGGACACCATGCTCGCTTTTTCTTTAAATAACATTTATAACATCACTCATTTGCTGAACCTAATAAATATGAACATTTTACAAAGTCTATTTATGAATCAACTGTGATGAAAACTGGAATGATTCTTGATGAACATACATTTAAATCCTTTTTTTAATAAATGACATTTTGTTCAAACACATTAAATTGTCGTCTTTATTCACCAATCAGGAGAGGATTAATGCACACTTCTGGGAGATGTATTGAAAATTTTAAAATGATTAAAACATTAAATATTTTTAAAATGTATTGTTTATTTAATTTTATACAAACTGAATACTTTACATCTGAAATAGAGACAATCGAGATAGTAAACTCAATTGGGGATGTAGGAAAAAAAAAATGTAAAACCCTGCCTAAAATATAAATGCGCAAATCAGTAAAATAATTAAACTTAATTAGACTTGCAAAGATTTGTGAACATAAGAATTTGGAGGTAACCTCCCTTTCTCTCTTGAAACGTTTGGCCTTCACTCGGCCGTCAATATCAGGATTCAAATCCTGTGTGACAAAAAATTTCACGTCATTATCAGTGTGCAAAATCCAAAGAAATGTCCAAAAATCTGTTTCTGCAGCGGCTGCTTTACCTTTACTCCCCCTAGTGGCAGAATTGTGAATTGCGGTCATTTCTTTACAGGACCGTAACTCAAGGAATGGGCTAGAAACTTTTTTCAAAACTCTTTTTTTTCCTCACTCTTCATGACTGGGCCGGATTAAACCATCTGGAGGGCCGGATACGGCCCTCAGGCCTCATGTTTGACAACCCGATATATTATATTCATTGTCAACAGTGTTAATTCAGATGTGACTGTAACATATAACTATATGTATAAATCAACATGTTTGAATAAACTAAAGAAAAAACAAAAAGATTTTGAAATTCCAGATTCGGACACCAAAATGACGGACAGAGTAGTGAGTGAATTCAAACACAACCCATGACAACTTAAACCAGAACATCGTCCTGTAGGAGCGCAGCGTCCAAATCCTGGCCTCAGAGGCTACCGTCTTGTTTTACAGATTTACCAGCTGATTATCTGATTAGGATTAGGAGCGTCAAAGACGGGGATGTTTGGGAAACAAGCAGGGAATCAAAGTCTGGATCTGGATAGTTCTGCTCTAAACCTCTGGAAAAAAAAAAAAATCAACAAAATCTGATGCAATAAGAGAAAACGAGTCAATAAAATCAAGTTTGGCTTCAGACCTGGATGGGATACAGTGAAGCTAAAGAGTTCCTAACAGTTTTTTCTGACCGTCCACATGCTGGATGCGGGGGAACAAAAGACACCAATCAGATGAGTCCCCGCCTCTTCCACTCACATGCATTAACTAAGTGCAGCTGGGCATCAATTCAATCCAGTGAAGTGGAGGCTCTTGTTGCAACAGAAAGGCTCTTTCAGAAAGGCTGCTGGTAAAACAGGCCTGAAAGAGAGCACTACCACCGTCTGACAGAAGGCTTCAGTAGTCATCACTGCTGGCTCTTAAAACTACACATACGAAGAGCGTACGATAGTCAAAGGTTAGACATCTGAACTTCCAGATTAAAGCAACAAAAAATCTGATTTGGTTTAAATAAAAAGATGAAATTATTATTCAGTGATATTAAAAAAAAAAGTCAGAAGCTGCAGAAGTCTGCCTCAGTCGATGTAAGATGAGGTCCCTTTCAGGAAGGGGAAACCATCTAGCTTTCCAGATTTATAAATAGACTTCAGACCCACTGATTGTGGTGGAAGCGCAGCTGCTTAACATAAAACCCACAATGCTTATGGTGCGTTAGCACCGCCTTCGTCAACGCGCGTTCAAGCGACCACAACCTAACAAACAGTTCATGTGAAGTCATAAACCACTCAGTGAGCCCACAGAGAAAATGTTCATGCACATTTTTCTACGGGCATGCTGCAGACAACAGCTTGTAGCAAACCCTTCAATAACACACAAAGGTGAGTAAGGGTGAGACGTGGGCGTGTCGTATAGATCTTTTTTAAAACCTCTGAATCCCGGACACAGTCCGAGACGCCTGTTAGTGCTGAGGTGATAAGTGTGTGCTTCTTACATGCAGCCTGACTGTTAGAATCTAGGAAATCAAACGATCAGGGTGTAGTTTGTGTGGGCATCCTACAGGACTCCTATGGGCTCTTAGGCATCACCTGTAAGGAGGAGCCGGTACTCACACCTTACTCATGACAAGAGAGTGGTGTGAGGACACCCTGCAACAGCATCACCCTCATTATCCTTATAAATACTTCACAAAACACTTGCCACGCACACGGCAATGGTATGCTCCATTATCATCTCTTAAGGAGGCCGTAGTTTCTAAGGAAACTGTAACTGTTAAGATGCAGCCCCGCCTCTGGACCCTAACAACCAAAAACTGCATGTGACTTAAAGTGCATTTAACTGGAAAAGTCTGTTTGTCTGGACTGAGTCTAAGTAGCCATTGACATTGGGGGCGGGTCATCTTGAACCCACAAGACATTGGCCTGAACTCCCCCCCTCCCCAAGGATTTTTTGATTTTCCCTCGTGTCCAATCTCAAACATAAAATTCTGACCTTCATTTGTAATGGGATGGATAACACGTCGATGTAAGGCTGGGGTCATCTGGACCCCGTGAGACAGCACATGAGCCTGGACTCATCTGACAACATTGCAGTTAGTTGCTGTTGCATTGTTGCTCCACGTTTGTGGAACTTTCTAGTTACCATCCTGGCAACGGTGGTTGTTTTGGTCCAGTTGTTCCACTCCAAGCATGGAGCCCATTCAGACTGAGGAAACTCAGAGTGAACCAAAGAGTCAGAAAGTGGTTCCTGGTCAAGGACCAGGGTCGTCGGTTTAGTGTATTCAGACTAGGGCTGGGCGATATGGGATTTTTTATATCACGATGTAGCTTTTTACATATGCGCGAATAACGTATTGATACAGATATAAACCAAATAACTGTATTTGAACACTTTGTGGCTCAAAAATGAAATGTAAACTCATCAGCAGGTTGTTTGCATTTAAATATTCATTTCCTATCACACTAAGCATAACAGATCCAATGGAAATTATGAAACTAGTTTTTTAATAACCAAGAATATATATATAAATGAACTAAGATGAAAATTAAAGTAAAAGCTTTCAAGTTTCAAAAGTTTATGAAATAGATACTAAACTGATTCTTCAGTTCCATTAAAAAACAAAGCATTAAGTCTACAAATAAATTCACATAACAAAAATGCATTGATGTACTACAAATTATTTTTGTTGTATTTAGTAGGGGTGTAATCGTGTCACGGCTTTAAGGTCACAGTTCGGATCATTTTTTTGGATCAGTAACAAGTAAAAAAACAACAAGAATAAAGAAGATAAAAGTCTAAAATTACTTTTTTGAAAAGTTAAAAATATGTGTTTGAAAACAAAAAGTACTTAAAAGCATTAACGCACAAATTTTGAACTTTGAACATAAACAAAACATGTATTTTCTGATTACATGTATGTCTGGAGAGAGAAAGGAATGCTTCATATGCAATTCCACCAAATTAAACTGCAATTTTGACATTAAACTTTCATTATTTTTGGTATTAATTGTATTGAAACTAACTGTGGCAACATTTAAATATGTCAAATAAGTATTATTAACCATAGCACATTTCCAGGTGACGCACTGCCACACCCGCGTTTTTTCTGGTTAATTTTGACCCTAACGGCTTGCTCTACCTTCCCCTGTTGGCTCTTGCCAGCTGGGTGCAGGAGTGCGACAGCGGCCGCTCCTCAATGGAAGGTCTCCTGAACTCCGACACGGAGATGTGTACCGATGTTTTTATTCAGCTCTTCAAAATAAAGAAATCTCTCGGTATCCGCGTTCTTCACGAAGAATTCCAGAAAAGTTTTGACGGAAGCTTCTTCCACACTCCGCGGGGCGTCAGAGCAACAGACTTTCTGATGACAGAAAGCATCAAATCTGACGCTTTTTAAAAATAATACAGTCTACAGTAAATTAATTGGACGCCAAATGCATTCGCCGTGGACAGAGAATTGATTGTAATAATGCGCGCGGGGCGCGAGGTGCGCAGCGGCAGCGGGGGTTGCTGGTAGAAGTCGGCTCGTGCGCGTTTGTTTACCTTTCATGGAGACGAAGGACGTGGAGTGGAGTCTAAAAAATGACCGAAATGAGAGCTAAGAAACACAATAATTAGATACAAACACTTACTGGCGACTAACTCTCTAACTTTTACTCGTCAAATAGGAGAAACTGTTCGCTGGCAAGTGTTATTTGCGGACCCTTCAAAATAAAAGTCTATCGCGATAGGCTCATTCTTCTATTGAAAAAATGTTCTATCGCGATATCAATAATTATCGTTTTATCGCCCAGCCCTAATTCAGACTAAAAACTCGCGTTCAGTTTACGTGAATCAAATGTGTGTGTCCGGTCTGAGTGCACCACAAGGATTATAAACCTCCATTCCAGTTGTGTAACTTATTCAACATTCCTTTTTTCTAAAGCCATATCAGACTAATGGCTTGAACAGAACCGGTCTGCTTCATCAGTCTGTTCAGTTTCTCTGATTCTGAGTCCTGATGCTACAACCCTAACAGAGGACTGCAAACTCCCCTCTCCACCTCAGACATGCAAATAATCATCATTTCTTTGCTACATTAAAGATCTGTTGTGGAGCTTTTATGCTGACTCATGCTGAGGTGGAAAAGTTAAGGAAGAATCTCACTCCACTGGTCTGCTCAGCAGCGCTCTGCGACACATGACCCGGAATGTGGGACTAGAACCTCGAGTGGAACTCAGTCGTTCAAATCCTGGGTCACCTCTACAGGTCACCTCCACGGCTCAGCGCCCTCAGCTGCCAGTCATGTGACTCATGACGACAGGTGGAGAGAGGCTGGCAGGGAAGGATGTCGCTGTACTTTGGAGAAGTGATGCTAGCAGAAAAGACAGGAATTAAGATGTTAAGATCCCTCTTAACATTAAAAGTAGGGTCATCTGGACCCCACAAGAACTTATTTTGTCAAGGATTTTTTATCTTCACTGTTGTCCATGGCGGACATGACATCCTTTCACCTTTATAATGAAGTGGTCACACATCAATGCAAGGGTTGGGTCATTCGGACCCCATACTAGAGCGCAAGCGTCAAAGGGCTTAAATCATGCTATTATTAAAGTTTGAATAAGTTAATTATCCTGAATTTGAAGACACTATTTTTCCATAACTGAGCTTCATGTAGGGGTAGGGGAAGGATTCGGATTGGACCAGAATTATTTCTTAAAATAAGAATTCCTGGTAAGACCATTTTTCTTACCCCATATGACCGACAATGGATCTTAGTGTAGGATGGATTTGTAAAAAAAAGAACTCACTTTAGTCACGTGATCTGATTCAGATCCAATCACATTAAGTTTCATTCATTTCATCACAGACTCATCAAGCCTCAACTGCCTTAGTATGAACAGAAACATTAAAAACAACTAATGAAAGCAGAAATTCCACTGAAATCCAGACATTTACATTATTTTCCTTGTACTTCTACACATAAATCTGGGCCAACAATACTGAATTAACCAAAAACAAACTTATACATAAAAAGAAATAATGAAAGAGTTAATAAGAGATAATTAAAATAAGATCATTGTTTTAGATAATAAGATATTGATCTGAATTCTTCATAGATTGATCATTTTTGACACTGCAGGGATAAGAACAGCAGGATTAGATGTATTCTGTGATCTTCTGGGAATTAATAAATCGTGACAAAAGAGTGTGACGGCACAGAAAAACGGCTCGCAAATGAAAAGGCTGACGAGGTTAACTGCAGCTTTCACGATGACAAATCCAACTATTTCCTCAAACAGATACAATTCAATTACAACTGTTGAATTCAATATCCAGGAGGAGCGTGTGTGGAGCAGCCTTAAGGAGCTGCTGCGTCCACTGCTAATCCTGTAGAGAGCTCACACCAGCATCAGAGCCGAGCACAGGGAAGATGTTCTAGATGTAAACATGAGAAACTATCAGGAACCACAGAGGCCAGACTTATAGGTCAACAATGTTCAACCTGATCTGGAAGTCAAACCAGCAACAATGGCATGGCAGATGCAGAACGCAGATATCCCACTGACATTAGCCTAAACCAGGCATGTCCAAAGCCTGGCCCATGGGCCAAAGGCAGCCCGCATTCAAATTTCTACCGGCTCACAGGTCGTAAAGTCAATGACATGGGCCGCCAGCACTCGGGCTGCTCCAGTCAACTAAAAATACTGATTATTTTTTCCAATTGGTTGACTAATCTGGAAATTTTCCCTTTCATGTTTTCCTTGAGTTATATTCAAGCAAAGTGAAAGATACGACCCCATGTTTAGCAGGAACAGACGTGTGTGTTGTAACTTCATCACTATAGTCAAACATTTTCAGAAAAACGAAGGATCTGGACTGTACAAATTTTACTTTGAAAGTCAGTTTACAAATATTGATCAATATCCCTCATCTATTTTTTAGACTTGCTCTATATTGCAGTTTACAAACATCTGAAAGAAAGTTTCCCAAAAATTGAAATTTAATTTTTCTATGGTTGTAAATTCCTGCTGTTCTGGGTCTAACCTTTCTGTATCTTATTATGAAAATCTGCTGATGCCGTGCCATATCCTGTGTGAGAGAAACTTGATGTTTACATATTAAATTAGACAGTTTGAACAGAGAACGACAACATCTACACAACTCTTAGGTCTCTTTCATGGACCACTGACGTACAGGCAGAGGCAGACTGTTTGGGGGACCCGGGGGCACAATAAGATGGGGAGTGTTTCTTTTTTAAAATCATTCATTTCAATAATTTCTCAGGTTTCCTTAAAAAGGCGAAAGACACTAAAACACTTAATACTAATAGTTATAAAAACACTCCTCTTGCCTTTCTTCTCTTCTCACTTCTGACTTTCATCTTCTTTGATTTTGTTTTTTTTCCCCGTTCCATGTTTCTTTCTGCACTTTTGTTGGCACGGCAACGCATTTCATGCTTTTTCACAGCTGGTTGATTACCAGAATGCCATCTAACTAGATGTGTAACGGATCACAAAACTCACGGTCTGGATCGTGTCAGTTTTAGAGTCACGGTCCAGATCATTTTACGGATAAATGAAAATTGGAAAAAAAAAGAGAAAAAATGAAGAAGATGAAATCCTGAAATAACTTTTTTGAAAAGCTTTAAAATATATTTTTGAGAAAACATTTATAAAATACTTCAAAGCATAAGTATACACTCACACATCTTTGAACGTAAACAAAAATGTTCTGATTACATTTACATGTCTGGAGACCAAATCTACAGAAACTGAGAGAAATGATGCAAAATAAGCAATTTTCCCTTGACCCCACCCCCAACCCCACCCCCCAAATTAAATCTTAGATGAAAAAGTTAAAATTGCACTTTCATTCTTTTTTGTTATTAATTGTAGTTTGAAAATATCTGTGGGAACATTTAAATATATCATCATCTGTAGTACATGTGCAGGTGAGGCACTGCCATGCCCGCTTTTCCAGGAGATTTTTGATCCTTCTGGCTTGCCGTACTGCCTTCCCCTGACTGCATGTTCCTGTAACGGGGCAGCGGCTGCAGGACAGCTGCTGCTCCTCACTGGGAGATCTGAACCCAGACAAAATAAATAAATATTCAAAATAAATAAACCTGATCTCAGCATTCAGGTCCTTCATGACGAGGCAGAGAAAAGTTTTTGACGGAAGCTCCTCCCATAAGCGGCGGGAGCTTCAGAATTCAGAAAACCGCCAAGACGCAACTTTGACGCATGTTAAACAAAGACATGTACAGTACATGAATATGGTGACGATTGCATTGCAGCGGCAGTTTTTTTTTTTTTGGGGGGGGGTTATTATGATAGAGTCAGATAATAATGACCATGAAAATTAGTTTAGAAATATTTTAAATCTTCAGCTCAAAGCCCCAAAATTGTTGGGGACCCTAGGCAGCCGCCTTCCTTTGCCTAGTGGTAAGTCCGCCCCTGAGCACAGGAACATGTTGACTTTTATGTCAGCAACAATAATACTATCGGTTTATTTAGCTCAGAGATATTAAGGTTTTTATTTACGATAATGACTCAACAACAAACAGCATTACCTGCATAAGTGTTCACCTAACTATTACTATTGTGACCAACAAGTTAGAGTACCTTCTTTTTTGATATTTTGAGAAAAAGATGAAAGTTATTTTTGGCGTCTGAATTCAAGGTAAGATCGTCTCTGTCAGACTCTCGTTTTGGCTCAATCAACCTTCAGCTCTAGAAGAGCTAAAAGACAGAAATAGCAGAAATTAGCAGCAGTTACCACAGAAACCCAACTGTGCTGCAGATTTGCTGGTGTTACCACAGCAACAGAGACTCTTGGCTGCCACCAGACTAAACTCATCAAATGACTGGTGAACATCTCATGATGTTCTTCACCTCCAGAAGACTTCATGCCAACAGCTTGAAACTAGGACATTTTTTGGCTGAAGCTAATTAACATGATTAGCCTTGAATAGCTTGAATAAAATACGTTTTAACCTTGTTTTTCAAAAAAGTAAATGTTTACATCATATCCAAACAGCAGATGGGCTCCTGAAACAAACAACAGAGAACATGTAACCAGGTACACAACATGACATGAGCTCGCTCTTGATTGGACAGAGTGGTTGCCATAGAAACGCTGAGTCAGGCCACTGCTTGCTGACATTATCTGGTTCCAACATGGCGTCTGTATCATGAAAACATGGCGACTGAATTGATTTCATTTGGTTGGACCCAAACATCAGCTTCAAGCTGCTCCTGATCTGCTCTTTCACCTCTTCTGTTGAACGTTCAGGAGATCCATCATGTCAACAAACTCTCTCGTTTCTATGTCCCTACATTCAGAGACACTATTCTACTTTCTTTTCTAATCCTGCCAACAGACAGCACTTCAATTTACTCAACACTAACCGGGCGGGTGTTAACCCCTTCATGTCTGGATTTATTTACAATGAAATCAAAAATATTATATATTATGTTTTATATTATATGCAACTCTCTATATTGACCCAGACTTTAGACCAGCACACAGAAGGACTTCAAAATGCCCCCTTATGGTTGAATTTTGATAAAAAGTGTCAAAGTCGAGGCCCAAGGGCCGCATCCGGCCCTCTGGGTAATTCTATCCGGCCCTCTGGGTAATTCTATCCAGCCCTCTGGGTAATTCTATCCGGCCCTCTGGGTAATTCTATCCGGCCCTCCACATCATTTTATTTTATTGCTATTAAAGGCCCGGTGTTATCTCGCGCTTACTTCTAACTTTTTTAATTTTATGGAGTGTAAAATATTGACAGTATTTAAGGTTTAAGTTTATTTATTCTGGAATAATATTCCTGCCTGTTTTTATTATTCATAATTATGTCAAAAGTTACAAGTGGTTAGAATTTTAAAAATGAGGTATTCTCACCACTTTGGCATTTTTAACAGATATTCCACCGTGTCCGAATTCCCTCCCTAATCCCTAACTACTAAAAAACTATAGAGTGTGGGACCATATAGTGCCCTGGATTTTAAAGGTAATTCAGACACGATGCTCACCACTTTGTTTTGTTCTAAACACCGGATATGACGTCACCGATTTCAGAAAGTAAAAATCGAATAAATACAAACATTTCACGACGTTTATTTCTGACTCCACTGTGTTCTGATGTTGATGCTTTATTAAAATATTACATTTAAACACGTTTTTTTGTTCAAAATTGTTTGACCGCAATGCATTGTGGTACATATAAGCTAATCTAGTGAGCATCGATGAACGCTAGTTTTTCGGAAAGAGTTCTGGAAAATTTCTAGAGCTCTTGATTTTGGAATTAATAGATTTGGACAGAACTAGAAAATGGCAAACACACTATATACTGATTGGGGGGAATTCAGACACATCTTAAGATTTTTTTTAGGCTATTATGGAGTTTAGCAACATGCTAGCTGGCTTTTTTGAATGAATCTTAAAAGGATAAAGTTTTGAATTTTCACCCCGACTAAAACATCAAAAAGACCAACAGAGGAAAAGAATTCCTTTGAAACTGAAGCACCGACTAAATTAATTAATTAATTTGACAGTTTGTTCCTTTTTTCTGTTTAAAAAGCTCATTTGTTTTAAGAAACACCAAAAAGCTGCACTGGAAAATAAAAAATGTACTAAAAAGCTTAAAAGATTTATTTAATATGAATGTACATAATATGCAGGCACAATTACGTCACCGTCTGAAAGTATTCTAATGTTAGAGAACACGAAAAGAAAAACATAACTACACTTAAACACTGAAGTCAAAGTAGATGCTGCCAACAAATGAATTATAATTGTATCTACCTCACTTCAGAAGCTGGAGTCCTGAACAAGCTTTTAGCTCAAAGGGAAAAGCTAGCTATGTTAGAAGTCTGAACTTTTAGATAAAAGCTTAAATCTAGCTATGTTAGCGGTCTGAACCTTTAGCCCAAAGCTAACTATGTTAGCAGTCTGAGCTTTTGGCTCAAAGCTAGCAAAATTACCAATCCATGCTTTTAGCTCAAAGCTAATAGCTAGCTATTTTAGCAGTCTGAACTTTTAGCTCAAAGCCAGCTATGTTTACGGTCCGAGCTTTTAGCTCAATGCTACAAGCTAGCTATGGTATTGGTCTGAGCTAACATCAAACTTCAAAGCGACTTAAAGCCAAACTAAAAAACGTATTTGAAAATTGTTTTAAGGAAAAAAAGAATCAGTGATGAACCTGACAGAACTTTCAACTTCAGAGATCAAATAACATAAAGCTGCAGACTAAACCAGGAGATCTTCTTGTTCTGCATAATGTGCGGAGACTGACTCCAATGTTTCACTTACGATCACATTTATACAGTTACAGACTTGTTTGATTCATGTTTATTATTATATTTAGAAAATACCAGTTTTACAACTTTTTTTTGTGTGTTTGTTTTTTTGCTTCATTTATTCATCACAACTGAAACGGCGGACGTTGGTGACGTTAGCATCGGGTTGTTAGCGTCCACTTTGACGTTAAAGGGATAATCTTCATCACAAAGTCTACATTTAAACCAGCTACAAACAAGCTAATGGAACACATCTTTATGCCAGACTACAAAATTGTATGTTTACAGTTTAAAATGTTATTTACACCAGGCAGTTCCTACTTATTTTAGTTTAAAAACTCTTAATTGTACACCAGCCTTCTTCTCTCTCTCTCCATTTTTTTTGTTTATTTAAAAAAGGGTTTCTTCACATTTAATTGTCTAAATACGCATGGCCAGAGCTGAACACATTTCACACATCCAAGAGTGTGACAGCTGATG
Organism: Oryzias javanicus; assembly: GCA_003999625.1. NCBI lineage: Eukaryota > Metazoa > Chordata > Actinopteri > Beloniformes > Adrianichthyidae > Oryzias > Oryzias javanicus. The sequence continues at coordinate 2,161,603 of CM012442.1, read as the reverse complement.
GAACAACTTTAAATGTGCCGCCAAAAAAAAAAAAATGTAGCTTAGAACGGCTAAAATACGTGCAGGCAATGCAGCAATAGGCATCTTGGCTCCATGTATTAAGTGTGGCCAACTTTATTTTTTAATTGGAAGCTAAGTTTATACTATTTTGAATGCATGTTTGTACTGTTCTTGGCAATGTAAAGGTTGTTGCATTTCTAATAAAGAAAAACAAGGAAATATCTAAACTTTGTGTTATTCTAGACACTTAAATATCAGTATCTGCAAATATCAGTCACAGGTGCAGGGAAAATATCAGTATAGCAAAAATGACATCGACCCATCCCCAACGGTAAATCCTAGCAGTCGGGATGGCCTGCAGGAACCAACTACAGAGTCCAGGTACAAAATGCATGGAAATCATCAAGAACCACAGATCGTCTGATATCTGTCAACACACAGATCAGGTTTGTCTATTGCACATCAGTCTCATGCTGCTGGAGCCTTCACCTGCCTGCTCAAGAGACGTTCTAAAGAACATTTAGAAAAAATGTCAAAATCATTGTCTATATGTATGTATGCAGCGGGGAAAAAAAACTTCTCTTTTTTATTAATTCTGTCTTGGATGGTTAAAAGATGAACTGGACTTCTGACAATTTAACAGCCACATTTTTCTCAGATTATTTTTATCTTTGTTTGATTGTAAAACTTCAGGAAACCGTTCATTTACGTATGTTTCCATTAAACGTGGGGTCATCTGGACCCCACATGACAGCGAAATAAACCTGGACATAAAATCCTGTCCACCTTTGTCATGGGGGGGGTCACACATCAATGTAAGGGTGGGGTCATCTGGACCCCATAAGAGACATCCCTACACTTTCTGTTTCAGTATAAAACTCATTCAGTTTATGTTTAAGCTCTGTTTGATTTACTATGAAAAGCTTTTAGGGAAATTATTTTTTAACAAAAAAAAAAAACAGAATAAAAGAGTTTGTTGAGGATGTCTCTTTGCTTTTTTTATTTACTCTTTCTAAAAATAAATAAAGTTATTGCTGGTCTTCGTATCATTCTTAATTTTTTTGCCAATATTTTCACTTTTTCTGCAAATGATATCAGTTTTCTGCTTTCTTGACTAATAATAATCCGTATTTTAATTAACTAACCAAACCAGTCGATCAGCTGCAGCTTAAGTATGTGAGAGTCCAGAGGAAAGAACTGTTCCCTGCAGGATGCACGAGGGACCTGCATCCCTCTGAGGAGAACACCACAGTGACAACAAACGGAAAAGAAGGGAAATAAATGAACCTTAGTGGACCACTATCAATCACTAATAAATAACGTCAAATAAGTATTAAAAAGAATAAATATATATAATTATGCAAATGTTAAATATTCCTAAATTTTAAAAGGGTTTTGGTCCTCTCTTCCACATTCTGGGAGGCTGTTCCACAGGCGTCAGAACTGGATGAAGCAAGTTTTGGTTCTAACTTTAGGCCAGTAATAAAAGATGTCCTGTAGTTTGTTTGGACACACACCATCAAGAAGCAGGATGGATGGATGGATAACCTCCAGAAAAGTTTTCATAATACTGTCCTTGCACTACTCTGTAATGTCATTAAGGAAACTCTCAACTGCTGGAATGAGGCGTAAACAGAATCAAGACGGCGGCGTTTCCTCATCGAGAGCTACGATCTAAACACAGGTTTGTGCTGACTGACAGGATCTGTCACATCCCTTCTTTGAGCAAACAGTGAAGTGAGGACAGACGGAAGCTTCCTGCAGAGAAAAGCTTCAGATGCTGCAGCAGCTTCAGATCCAGCTCCAGCCAGAGACAGCAGAGAGAGGAGCTTCAGGAGGCTGAATCCTGACAAAAGCATCCATCTTCTGACATACCCACTCACCTAAACGTCAACATGCACAAACGTTTGCACACCAGGGATGGAGGTTTCTAAAACACAAAGGAGCGGACCGGGCTGACATATGAGCACACGCTAAGCACACGGAAGCAGTGAATGGAAATGCAAGGCGAGCAGAAAGCCCGGCTAGCTTGGAGTGCCGACTCTCCGTGCTAAAATGGTAGATCCCAGATTTCTCCACTTTACCACCAGCAACCGAGGAGGCCAAAAATGAAGGAGGAGAAAGAGAGGGAAGCTGCTGTCTCGGAGGGAAAGCGTCCACCGACATTCAGACGGACACAATCATGCGCATATTCACGGGAGACGGGAGGATGGAGGAGATACTTACATGAGGACTCTGTGCCGAACATGGCTGGGCCAGGAGCTGTGATGGAGAGAGAGGAGGAGAAGGAGGAAAGAGCAGGGGTGGGGGGGCAGACAGAGAGAGAGAGGGGGGTGATGAGCAGGCAGCTACACAGCGGGAGTCATCAAAGCAACACAATGCAGCCTCCAGACCAGCAGATGCCCCGGCTCCGCTATCTGTGGCTAATGTAAGGCTCCCCGCTCAACCCGCCGGCATTCAGGGGGGGGGGAGGGGGGGTCAGCATCCGAAGGAAGTATTGGGTTTACGACGTCCGAAGATCCAAACAAGCGACGGAGCATCCTTCACCGCAGACGCAGACGGGGACGGGAGGCTGGGGCTAGCATCAGTCCCCCCCCCCGCCTTCTCATTCCACTGTAGAATTTACAGATGAATAGACCGAAAGGAGGGGGGGGGGGTATTCCAATAGAGAGGACATGGGGGGGGGCAAAAAACAAAACTGCAACCTTATAAGACAATAGCAGCACAAGCAGTGTGTGATGTCACAATTCCTTTATGGGGGGGGGGGTAGAAACAGTGACAGCTGCTGCTGGAAGGGGGGCAATAAAGGGGGAGCAAAGAAAGGAGGAAACATGAGCGAACAGAGAACGAGAAGAAAAGGAATAAAAAGAGAGAAACAAATCCGTTATGAAAGACATAAATGGGGGGTGGGGGTGGGGGTGGGGGGGTCCGAGTCACGCAGGTCTCTATGATACACGTCTGCCTCGAGTCCTGAACCTTCCAATGATATCTGACCGCATGGACCTGAAATAATTCACCTGACAACAAGAGGCTGATGGGAAAAACCCGATTCAAGATCAAAACGTCTCATTTTAAGGATCATTTCCTAAAAATAACAAAGTGTCATTTTTTAAAGGTTCATTTTCTGACAATTAAAGTCTAATTTTAAGGATTCATTTACTAAAAATCATAACGTCTAATTTTAAGTGTTAATTTATGAAAAATCATAAAGTTCAATTTTATGAGTTAATTTACCCAAAATCAAAGTTAAATTTAAAGGATTTATTAGCGAAAAACTATAAAGTTTCATTTTGAGAGTTAATTTAATTAAAGCAAAAGTCTCATTTTAAAGGGTAATTTCAACAAATCTGCAGCATTTTTAACTGGAGTAGGTCAGAGGTCACCTAAACATCTCTGAAGTTCATGTATCAACAACATATTTTTAAAACATTTTAATTTTTCAATCTATGTAAATTCAAATGTATTTTTTTTAAAAAGCAACAGAAAATTGAATTTTAGACACAGCCCACAAGTGAGTCGTGCTATTTTTAGAAGAGACCTGGAGGAACCTTGTGGGGTCCTCGAGGGTAACCGGGGGTTAAAGTTTGTTTACTTAAAATCAAAAAATCTTATATAGAGGCTCATTTACGAAAAATCATAAACTTTCATTTTAGAGGTTTATTTTACTAAAAAAAAAAAAAGAATTCAATTAAAAACCACAGAAAATACCAAAATCAGGCCAAATCGTCACCATTTTTACGCAATTTGAGTCACGTTTTTAGAGGAACTGCTGTCACCAATCATGAGTGAACTAACTCAAAGTCAACACCCCTTTCAATGAAAGCAGGGTCATCTGTAAAACAACCATTGGAGGCGGGGCCAGCTGGCACCACATACTTCTACTGAGGCATCTGATTGGTCAGTTTATAACTCGAATAACAGGCAATTAACAAAAATATTTAAAAAAAAAATTTGATTATCAAGAAGATGTTTAGAGTGTAGAGCAAGACGGTTTATTCTGACCAACAGAAAGAACTGTCTATTTCTTAATAGAAGTCTATGGGAGTCATAGAGGGGAGGGGGGAGGGGTCATGCTGTCCAGTGATTATACAGTCACTGGTTAGAGGCCGAACATCAAACCCACTGATGTGTTCTTGTCTGGTGGATTGAGTCGACTCAAAGCCAAACGTCACGTAAACATCAATATACTGATCTGCGCTGTGTTTACCAACAATAAGACGTTCAGGATTTCCTGCTGCTTCTCCTAATACCTCTTATGTTTTTATACTCCATCGCTAACAATAAACAGACATTTTTAAAGTACATTTCCACAAAGAGGGTTAACATCAGCAAGTACAGATCTGCTCATGTTTTATTATTATTATTCCATTTTTCATCTGCTTATTGAGACTTTCAATCATTAGTTGGTGCAGTGTTTTCAAATGGATCAGTGTTCAGTCAAACCCGTTTAAAGGTTCTGGTTCTTAGAGAGTGAATCCATCGTCTAACACGTCAATAAAGCTCGTTGTGTCCAAGCGGTCTTCAAACATCCCATCAGTCTGTTTAAAACAAAGCTCCTCACCCCTGATCTCCTCTCCACCTCCCCCCGCCATCAAAATGTACCACCTTGAGAAGGCATCTCCTCCTGGTTGCTAGGCAACTGAAAATAAAGCAGGAGAGCGGAGGAGCCATCTTTTGGGAAGAAGGAATATCAGGAGGAGCAGAGGACAGTGTTTAATGGAGATATTAAGAAAAATTCTGATATGAAAAATATATTATAAAAAATTCTCACTAAAACGTTTTATTTCACAAACTGAGCTTCACAAAATTCTTGATCATCTGCATAAAATCCTCCTTTCTTCCATCAGTTTCTCTGAGGACATTCCTGCTTCTCCAGAACCATCAGATCAAAAGCATATCCGGGTCGGGTCACAGCAAGGACTAGAAAAGGGACCTGATGCCTTCACGATTGACTAATTATTAAAGGGTTCTATTGGGTGTGGGGGTTAAAGCATTGAGTGGTTCCTGAGTGAGGCTCATGGCCCCCCAGGGAAGAAGAGAATCTGTTCTCAGAGGAGACAGTAGTTTATAACTGGACCTTCACTCCCCAAACTCTGGACCTCTGAGCAGAACTGAACCTGAGCGCTAAAGAAACCCGACAGGACTCGGACCGCTCTGCTCTGGGGGGTGAGATGGGGGGGTCTTAAACAGACTCACATCTGCCACTGCTGACACCAAGTGGTCACGAGTGGAACTGCTCCATCTCTGCCTCAGACTTCTCTCATTCCTGAACACAAAATAAACGCACAAATACTGATTTGAATTTACTAACAAGAAAGTTTTTTAATTAAATTATAAATTAAAAAGTACTAAAAGCGCCTCGTTTACATTCTACTTTATAGGCCTTACAACTGAAACGTAATTGTAAGAGTTTGAAGACAAAAGTTTTAGAAACAATTAAACACAATACTACAGTCAGTAATAACATTTTAAAAACCCACAATGATCTTTTTTTTTAAACAAAATCCTACAACCTAAATGTCTTAAAAAGACATTTTTCATGTTGATCTGAAGCCTCTGTTTCCAAAATCTCCTCTGAGGGGGCGTGGCTTTTGGTGCTCCGCCCCTGATCTTCTCCTGATTATGATATCTCTGTCTCTCTAGCTCAAATCTTCACCGCTGCTACATAAAAACATCCATCAATCTGGGTAATGCCCAGCCGTATGGTTCTGATCCGGATGATCTCTGAGACTGGAAGGTCACGAGTCCAAATCCCGGCCGAGTCATCCCAAAGACTCGGCATTAAGCGGTTGGATTGGGGGGTTAAACCACCAAATAGTTCCTGAGTGCAGCTGTGTCTGCAGCTCACCGCTCCCCCAGGAGATGGGTCAAACACAGAAAAACTAATATCATCCACCTAGCTGTGTGAAAACTAATTGAACTTTCCCATGAACATGTTAAAAACTTCATCTTCCAGAGTGGCTTTTTAATCCCTTTAAGCAACAGTGACTGATCTAAAATGCAACTAAATCCAACTATAAATGTTTTAAACCCTAAAATACGTGTGAATGATCATAAAATGGATGAATCGGGTCACTTCATCTCAGAATCCAGATTCTGTTTCTCCTCATGACAGGAATGAACCGTGTGAAAAGTCCGATCTGGATTCTCAGTCCTGGACCCAGAACTTCTCTTAAGTCTGCTAACATGAGCCTCATGATTTAAGGTGGTACTGCAGAGATGTAAAAGGTGGTTAGAAGGTGAACTGACCCAAACCTGCTGCATCAGACCCGTTTGCTCGGGCAGACGGCGCCCGTCGTTCCCGCTCTTGTCAGCTTCGTTTGCATAGATTTAAATGTGCAAACTTAAGGTCATTTAAATAGAGGACACTGGAAGTGACATTCATCAAACTGTGTTTGTATGCAAAGCAGAGTGAGGAGCAGCGAGGGTGGAGAGCCAGCACCTGCACCAGGATGCAGCCTCAGGCCGTCTGTCAGTGACATCCAGGCATGTGGCGCGGCTCTACCGTGTGCACACATGCTAAAGTCATGCAACAGCACAACCTGGGAGTCTGTCAAGAGCATGATCTGTCTGATTCTGTTGACTTAAGCTGGATTCAAGGCTCCGCTCTTCCTGTCAAGGAGTCTTCCCAGCAACCCTGACCATCACAGAGCCGGCTCATGTGATCCCTTTAACAATAGTAAAAATAAATATTATTTAAAGTACATACAAAGCTATCAGGGACACTCTACAGGTGAGTTAAAAGCACTAATAAAATCATAAATTTAAATAAAGTAAAATGAAAATGAGGTATCAGAGGTGGGTGATGACCGTTTGAACAAATGGGTTCTTCTCTTTACTTTTGTCTCATTGGTTTTTTTGGTCAGTGAAAATCCTGGAGTGATGAAAGAATATTAAAAACATCCCGAGAGTGAGAGAGAAGATAAAACGCTGAAAACAAAGCCCGTCCACTGGCTTTTCTCGAGGACAGACCAGGGCAGGGCTAACGGGGTGAGATCATGCTCCGAACACGCTCAACAGGTTCTGCGTGAAGGTTCCCGAGCGGTTCTGAGGTGAAGGTCCACACCAGCTGCTTGCGTCACAGCACTCCCTCTCTTCTTTTGCTAGTGGAGTTTGTAGAGCACCGATCCTCGAGGGCCGCTGTCCTACATGTTCTTCAGTCAACCGGACGTTGAAGCTCCTAATTGGCCAAACACACCTGAGCCAGGTAATCAGCAGCAGATAAGGCAGGACTTCTGGACGACCAGGAGGAGGCCGGCCCTCGAGGCCTGACTTTGGACTCCCCTGGTCTAAAGCCTGGTTTCCACTGAGCGGTCCGGTACGGAACAGTCCGATTTAATCCGTCAGTTTTGCGCATTTCCATTGTAAGACGTTAAATTAGACAGAACCGACCCGTACCAACTGGAGGACCCCCATCCGTTGTAGGTCCGTAGAAAAACAGAACGGGGCAGTTGGGGCGGAGCTGATGTATCCAGCTGTTGATGGGCAGGAAGTGATGACGACATTAGAAAGCACCAGATATAGCGCTGGGTATATGGTTCTGATCCGGATGGACCGAACTTCCTCCAAAATCCTGATTCTTTCTCCTTCCAGTTCACCAAAGACTCTTTGATGTTTCTTGACGTTGCTGTGATCAATCCATTCAATCCATTGGTTTGTCAGAGCAGAAAATAATCAAAGCTTTCATTGATTTACAATCCTTTCCAACTGCGGTCAAACGAGTGAAAACATCGTGGAGGAAACAGATTCTCTGATGATATTGAACTAAAATGAAGATAAATACGTTTACTGACAAAAGCCAAACCAACCGGTGATGGAGGAACGTCTGGTTCTGCTTTGACTCAAACCGTCCCAGAGATTCAAACGAAGTGGCCGGAGCAGAAACGTGGTTGAGAGAATCCGCAAAAAGGTTTCCAGGGGAAAGCCCAGCAGCCCAACCGTGGGGTGAGTAAAGGGGAACTCAGAGACAGTTCTGTTACACAGAAGAGGAAGTACAGCCACGCTAGAAGGATCCCACGGCAACGCTACTGCAGAACTGGAAATAATAAAGATCTTTTGTTGTTTTATGTTTTAAAATATAACTAACACTACTTTAAAAATGAAAGCAACATTTTAAATTATAGGAAAAGGATTTCAACAGATTCTTCCGTCTCTGAAAGTAAATTGATGTGATGTCGTCCATTATCTGAATGAAATACTACAAGAACATGTTAAAAACACCATCTCCATCAGAATGGATCCAAACTACGAGTTAGTGTGATGGAGGTGAAGACAGGCGCGCGCGTGTCCTCTCATCCTCAGAGGACATCCAGATCCAGTGAGATCAAGGAGCCCAATCATGACACTCCTGCCGCCGTGCTGCAGGACGCTCTCCATGGGTCGAGATATCACCGCTGTCATTAAATAAATACAGTTGTATTTGTATTAAACTCCCTCGTGTTCTGAACTTTATCGATGTTTTGACTGAATCTCGGTGGGAAAACAGATGAAAGTGAGAGGAACAAAGCAAACATCACAGCTGCCGCCGCGCAGGTCTGGACCCCAGCAGTGACAGAACCCCCTCAGGATGGAGCGGGTCCGGATCCCGGTTTCCTTCAGAGGACCTCTCCAGACCCGAACCCGTCCGGACACGGAGCCGGTTCAACACCAGAGCCCCGCGTGCGCTCACCTGCCTCGCTAAAGAGGTAGCCACTAACTCCGCGAGCTAACAGCTAACACGAAGTGACCACAGACGGCAAAGCACGAAACTTCACACGCAGCCGCTAAAGTACAGACAGCGCGCGCGCACGCGGCGGGACGCACGCGGCGGGACGTACCGTGGTTCACTTATGTGGGGAAGGGGGTGAAGTTCCTCGTTGGCATTTCTTCCAGCTGAACTTCAGCATGTGTCCGGACTGTGGACGTGTCTGCCGCGGAGCTAACAGTTAGCCACGCGCGCACCCAGCCGCGCGGCCGCCTGCAGGTGTCGCTGTTTCACCTGTAGGGGTCGCTGTTTCACCTGCACGCCTTGTGGACCAACACAAGAATCAGGCGGGTCAGCCGTCTGTGTTTTACTGAAGAACTAAATGTGAACATACTTTAAACTATGACTAATGAAGTGTTAATATGGTGTTATATTATAAATAAAGTTTAAAAAGTTAAAGATCCATTTTTACATGTTCTTGTGTGATTTTTTTCATGACGGAGAACATATGTAAAGAAAATGAAGCTGAAATTTGCATTTTTGAGGATTGCTTTATACAAATCATGCAGATGAAATAATCCAGATGAAAAATCATTGTAGTTGTGACGTAGAACCTCTTAAGCTCCCTGCTCTGCTCCATTCTGATGCATCCACCTGCTGACAAATGGATCCATGAACGTCTTTGTTTTTCATGTCTGAGCTGGAATCTGGATCTAAACTGTACGGATGGATATCTCACTGTTTTTGTTACACTGCTAATATCAGGTTGAGATGTGAGGGGCTGTAAGCTAGTGGGAGAGTGAGAAAACAGATGGATGATGGGAAGTGGGGGCAGACATACTTTGTGTCAATAGTACCGCCACAATTAAGAGGTGAATTTCTAATGAACTGCAGCCACTGTGCAGAAACTATATCCTAGAAAATGACTTTTTTGGTATTTTGTCAAACTGCATTGTAACCATAATTAACCAAAATTGATTTTATGAAAAAGGCCAAGGTGGTGAGGTGTTTGTGAGTTGTTTTTTGGTGGCATTCACACTCTCCAGGCTCTTTCAAGACATTTTATTTACAGTTTTATCCGACGTATTAATGCATGACATGATTTCAGTCCTCACCATATAAAGCACAGAGCTCTTATATATCAGTCTCCGATCAGGAGGTTCTGGTATGGATGCATTTTTAAGCCTTTCAGTTTTTAAGTTTATGTTTTTACTTTGACTCTTATGTCCATGTGTTCGAGTAATTGTATTATATGTATAATTACTGCACATTTTATGTATTCTTTTTTTTTTTAGTCTTGTTATTTGGACTTTAAATTCTGAAGGACTAAAAAATGATCGGAGTAGAAATTAACAGTGAAGCATCCTTCTTCATGCCAGACACCTTCATGTCCTCTTCTTCATCCATGAACCTTCTCTCTGGTCTGTCTGTTTCCTATGGGTGTCAGAATCCAGACTCCGGTACATTTTCTAACCAATCTCCCATTGGAGCTCTTTATTGGCCAAACACACCTGCTCCAGGTAATCAGCGGCAGATGAGTCAGGATTTCTAGCAAACAAGCAGGAGGCCGGTCCTTGAGACTCCTGATCTCGACCTCTTTCCTGGTAGCTCAGTAGCCTTTCACCAACATCATCACTGTTCCTGCTCTGCATCAGCATTTATCACATCTATCCTCATCACTCCCAAAGAGAACCTCAACATCTTCCCACTCTGGGTTTTTCCCCTGAACTGCATGGTTGATGTCTTCTCCACCCTTCCTTTCATTCTTGCTACTCCTTCCTCTGAGGAGAAGTTCCAACCTGACTTCATTGCAGCAGCTGTCAGAAATTAGGAGTGAGCCAGTCGATACAAAATTTGTCATTTAATGCAACATAACTGTGACTGAATTACAATTAATCTCATGGAAATAAATCACCAAACTGACAGGATGTTTCATACATGTATATATATTACAATGTGACTTGTTATATAATACAGTCAGGATCTGTTTTTAATAAAAATAAGCACTGGAGGAGAACGGTGATGCTTCTCGATTTTATTGTAAATCGGACATTATGCACATTTAGCAACTTCTGACTTGTTAATGAAGCTTGTTATGTGGTCACAGGACTCCGCACTGAGAGCTCAGGCGAGTCAAACCCAAAAAAAGGCAATTCAGCCAGGAGCACTGAGAGCTGAAGATCTGACATCAAGGACAAATGAGGGGGGAGAGTACCAAAACGAAAGGACAAGAAGGTCGTGGCCAACGGTGGTGGCTGCTTGTGCCGAAGATACGAGTCAGTGACGAGGAAACCTGTTTCCCCCTTTTGCTTGGGGGGCTCTCTACAGAACAACAGGAGTGATGTGGAGCTTCTCGTTCTTGTTTTAAATAACTGGTTCCAAAAATCTCAAATTAAAACGGTTTCTCATCGGGACGAAGTCGAGGTCTGGTCTCACTGACACAAAAATATTGCACACATGATACTGGATATTTTTCAGGGTGTTTTTGCATACAAGTGTCTGCTCTCTTTCCTATGTCTGTCAATGTTCCTTAAGTTTAGCTGTAACTGATGAATCCAATCACTGGGGGGAGGGGGGGGGTCTGTGTCATTCTATGTGTAATGTGACATCACGTTCAGAGACCAAACTCTTCTTTGCTCCCATTTTGTCTAATTTTTGAACAAAGACAAAACAACTATCCAGTCATGCAACATTGTTTGGGAGGGGCTGGGGCTCGGGGGCGGGGCTTGTCTGTTGTCTTCTCCGCTGTTTAAGCATTCTGCATCTCTTTGCCGATCTTGTAGCTCAGGATCTTGTTCCAGTCGATCTTGGTGCGAGTCACAGGAAGCTGGCGGCGTAAGGCTTTGAAGGTAGTGTCCGACATGGTCTGGTAATTCTCGTTGATGGCGGTCTGACGGGAGAGAGGAGCAGAGAGATGGAGGTGAGGGAAGATGGCCGCATCTGATAAAAAGCTTAAAGAAAACACAGGAGAGCTAGCGGCAGTCAGAGGCTTGAAGCTCCCGCTCTGAAAAATGAACTTTTCTACAAACTTTATTGTGGAGATTTCATCTTATTGTGAAGTTCTACTCCGTGTGGCCGCTTCACAATGTCACAGCAAACAGAGGCTTGTGCTCCGTTGGCATAGCAACCGGAGTCAACAGCATGTAAGATGAGCCCAACAATGGAACCTGCTGAAGCCACGACTACATCATCCAACACCAAATGAAGGCCCTTCAAGTTTGTATAGGTGATGGGTGTTTATCAATTTACAGAAGTCCACTTGAAGATTTTAAAACCTCTTAAGAAAACTTAAAATCTAATTTAAGAGTTTGCTTTTTCCAGCTTTACACATGCAAACTGTTGGGCCAAGTTTGAAGGTTATTTGGTAAACTGTGCAGTTTGCTTCATAAAGGTGTCATCAAACCAAATGAAAATGACAAATTTGCCCCTCTTTCGCCACGCAGCGAACTTGCTGTGTCCCTGACGGCGTGGCTGCATGTGGGAGGAGCTACCAGCTCTGTCTGTGGATATCTCACTTAGAATGAATGGAAGACGTATATGATGTCAAGGAATAAGGTTTATTTAATGTGAAGAGTTCTACTAAAAAATGATCATCGATTTATTTTTACCTTTATTATTAATAGATTTTCCCGATACAGGGGACTGTGTCTGTATAACAGCCGCTTCCACTGTGTTTCTGTGTCTCTGTGGCTGAGCTTGTAGGCTCACTGTTTCGTATTAGGAGACGTTTTTCCTTTTTTTTTTTTAATCTCTCGATGAGGCCTGAGCCGGCAGCCTCCGAACCCCAAAGCGTCACTCTCTCTCTGCCGACATATCGAGCGAGTGAGGTTCGCCGCAGGAGCAAAAGTGATCAGAGTGTTTCTCGCCTTCACCTAAAGGTAGCTGGATGAGCTCAGAGAACCTGCGGCTCAAACAGGTAAAGATGAAAGTTCTGGACAAAAACACTCGATTTGGACTAGTATTCTACTCACCAATCAAGTCACTGAAAACTCACATGCCCAAAACTGAGTTTCTGATTGGCTGATAAGACGCAGCGACCTGTCAAACTTCAGGTATTCATATTTTAGCTGCGCTGTCCAAATCGCACCTTCACGCTCACATAAGGTCCGAAGGGGACCCGCGTCTTGAGTGGTAAACTAGCATTTTAGCTAACAAAGGCTAACTATTAAGCAAAGAATCATGAGTGAAATGTTCATTATAAATCACCAGGATGGAGTTCTCTGGATTCAATGTTAATTGAATTGCACTAAACACTGTTGTCTCTTTCAAGTTCACTGGAAATTTGTTCAAGCCAAAAGATTTTTGACAACTGACAGAAAAACACCTACGAGCCATGCTAAAGGTACTGACCGACCCTTACAGAATCAAACATAGGCGGAGCTTTTATACAGGAGCTGCAGCAGAGCATGACAACATGAAACATTTGGGACGTACACCAGTTGACCAATCACAAAATTAAACTGCAATACCCTGTTTAAACCTCTAGAGGGCAGCACACAGGCGGTTTTTGAGTATATTTTCAAGAATTACGTTTATTTAATTTGTCAATAATTTGGCAGTGACCAACAGGCAGCTCTCTTAAAGCACCATTTATAGAAGTCAACAGCCAAAAAAAGTCAATTTAGGGTTTGGTTACAACCATCCTGGACATGTTTTTTAGCAACAGGAAGTCACAGTGCGTTGACCTGAAAAAGACCCATTCACCAGAATGTAATTCTTAGTGTAAAGCCTCATTTTGGTTCAAGTAAAGTTAAGGCACTTAATCTGAGCGAGACGACGTCAGAAGAAAAGACGTTGCTGCTTTAGAATATTTGTACTCGTTCATCAGTGTTTTTCTAGCACATTGAGGAACTGTCATGAGATCATCAGCTAGTGTGAACTTGATGATTTGGCAGATAAATGATTATCACACATAAAAGAAAAGCCTGTAAGAGTCGGGACATGTCCTGCAGATAAACCCATCTTCAGTCTGCTCTGGTTTCCATGGGAGCAGAACTCGTCTGTGGACGTTCAGCTGATTTATTGTAGACAATGTTTGATCATGAATGTTCCATCTCCTGAACTTCATACCTGATAATCGTTCTCTGCAGCCTCCATGATCTTCACAAACTCTTTAGCAGTTGAAGCCTCATTCTGTCAGGTGAAAAACATGCTTAACTTTGATCAGAACATAGACAGGACAGAGTGTTGAGATGAAGAGCGTCTCTGAGGTACTCACAGAGATCGACATGGATTCCTGGACCTCTTTGTGGCTCACCAGCTGAACATTTCCATCCTCATAGTAATGAACCTGGAACGATTCCATTTTAATCGCTGGTTTCAAACATCTTCAATGCAACTGCTTAACACGACACAAACGCATTTCAGCTTCACTGTTTGCTTTCTGTGTATTTCACTGAAATAATACCTGGATTTTCATGATTCCTGCCACTTGGGTGGTGGAGGGGGAGATGGTGAACTTCCATTCTGACCTCCAGCGTCCGTTCCTGTGCAGATTTAAAGACAAAATCAGCCTGTAAGTCCATGTGCGAGCACGTACAAGAGCTCCCACAAATGTGCTTCAAACCATTGGAACAGTTCCGACCGAGTCCACTATACATGTGCGCCTCAGGTTTACAGTTGACAAAAACAGAAAGAAAAATGTACTAATGTGTCGAATGAATTCTCCACAGTCGGTCTTATCAAAGGCGAAATGTTAACCATCTATTATCAGGGTCTCCGCTTGAGCACAATTCAGTCCGATAAGCAAACATTTTTATATTTCAAGCTTTCAGCACGATCAGACAAAGCTGGAGCTGTTATTATTCTGCATCTACAATCCATCTTTTACCATGTAGGAAAGACACCAACAAATGTTTCATTTTGTTCAAGACTACCTCTTCTGAAAAGTGTTTTTGTACAGTTCTGCAACACTTTATGCTAGTAATTATATGTGCATGTCTGTGAAATATGCTAAAGCATCTAAATCAGCTGATTCCCATTGATCGATACGGTATGTTAAAGATTGTGTTACTCAGGTGTCACCAGTGACATCTCCGGTGGGTTAAACATGTAATTGAAGGAAATCAACTTCAATCTGAGCATAAATGAAGAATAGATAGTCTTAATGTATTGACAAATGTAGAGACCATTTCAAATAAAATCCTGTTTATACATAAGCATGCATACAAAAGAATGCGTCATACTCTGTTCCGTCTCTGCAGGCTGTTCATATGAGGAATGGGCAGAGATCGGTCATAGTCATGTGTTATCTGACAGGATCATCACACCAACAGCTTTCTAAGCACCTTAAGACCCAGGAGTAAAGGGGATTGGTGACGTTATTATCCAATCAGATTGACCTGATCAGCAGCAGCTCAGGAACACCTGCACGCTGCACCAAAACACAGTTCAAGAAAGGCCTCAAACCACTGACTGTATATGAGAACTGGACTGAGTGATTGTGACGTCACCCATAGAGAATGCTTTCCTTCTGGCTCCAACCAGATGAAGTCAGATTAGTCATAATTTTTGAACGATCTGAACATTGGAGCCAGATGAAGTAGATGAAGCAGTGATTGGTTCGATTTGGTCTGAGTCATTGTTTCTATGGCAACCACTAGTTGGAAGTCCACACCCCTACCACGGAGAGCGGGTTCGGGAGAACCTGTCAATCAAACGATCATCAAAAGACCACATAGTTTTACTGCGGCATCTGATTGGTCGATTTATAACTTGAATAATTTGCAATAAGAAAACTAATGAACTCAAAATGAAGATCATCAAGAACATGTTATGGTTATAGAATGATGAAGTAATAGCTGTTTATTTCTCTCTAGAAGTCTAAGGGATTTTGCATTCTTGGGACCAGCAGGTACTTCATGTTTGGAACGCCGGGGGGTGGGTGGGGTCACTCAGTCCGGTCCTCATTTACAGACATTTCAAACCATAGAAGAGAGAGAAGAGGTTCACCAGAAGTTTTTGGGTTGAAACTGATGGCACTCGATGCACACGATGATGGTTTGATGTCCATCGATAGTTTTCCCGTAAATCTGAAGGGTATAGAAAAAGAAAAACTTGAGACTTCCATACAGGTTGTTGATGTTTTTAGATTCTGCTGCACTAGCAGGTTAGAGGTTCAAGTTCTGGAGTGAACGTACAGTGCACACTCCACTGGGGTAGTGCTCCTTGACGTAGGCCCTCACAGACGAGTCCACTGCACTCCTCCAGCCTTCCATGGAGCTGTCCGCATCGTGGGGTCTCGGGTCGCTGGCCTCTTTTCTCAGGTGGTCGAACTTGAAGGAGATCTTGTTCTTGGGATCCAGCACCCGTCCGTTCCCCAGGTCGCCATGCTCTGTGATTAAGACCTAACGTGCAGAGCGGAGAGGGAGATGAACAGACAGATAAACAACCGTGTTTCCGCTCCACCCCGGGCTCGGTCTGCTGGGTGTCAGACGGGGGAACTTGAGGCACAGCAACAGAGGGACATGATGACATCTTTACACAAGATACTGCAACAGTGACTGATGCTGACACACATCCACACAAAAGCTAACTTCACAGTAAATCTCCAGCACAAAGACAAATCTAGAAATACTAAAATGTATTTTCTATTTTTCTTGCTCAGGACACAACAAAACAATGTAATCCCTTTGTAACCATAGTGAAGTTACTGTTAAGAAAAAAAGAAAGTAACTCCATTTGATGAAATTTAAAGTTCATAAAAGACTTCAATTAGTTTTTATAAAGGAGAAGTTTTGTTTAAATGTAAACTCTCCAGGGTATACACTGCCTTAGCTCAATGGTAGCTGAATAGGTTACAGCAACCCTCTGACCCCAAATAGGAATATGCAGATCCAGAATCGATGGATATTTTGTATTTTTGCTGAGTTTTTTTTGCGTTAAACCTATATTTTGTGAAGTTAAGACAATCTGCAGTCAATGCCAAGCTTTCACTGAACACTGAAACATTTTTGATGACGATTATGTCAGCAGCCAGGTTGGGCTCCGGCACCCCCGCAACCCCGAAAGGGTCAAAGCGGCCAAAAAGATGAATGAATGGAACATGTCCCATTTGTTTTCAATCATTCTTTCATCAATACAAAATGAATAGAGACAGACAAACTGAATAAGTTAGGCAGAACACTCAGACCCATGATGTGACTCAACATGCACCAGTCATTTCACCTCTACAGGCTGGACTCACCTGTTCTTCATAACCCTCGATTTTCACGGGGGTGAACTGGTCCAAGTTGTATTGTGCAAACGCACTGCAGACACAAACACAAAGTTACTACAAATGCTTTCAGTGACTCAATTGGCTTTAATGCAACTTCTAAGTTGGAGTTGGAGGTTTTTACTTAGATATCGAACTCACTACCAAACTTATCAGTTACACTGAATAAACGCAACATAAACAAGCTCATATGCCCGTTTTTCTTGTTTTGGTGTTTACATGGAGAATAAATATTAATGACTATTGATTTTGACCAAATAACAAAAGCAGAACATCTGTTGATCAGTAAGACAAAGCAGTTGTGGTCATTGGAGCATCAGTGGGTCTGGATCAAGCATTTGCTAAAGGGAGGTAGACACTAACGCCTTGGTTCCACTGAGCGGTCCAGTCTGGTTTAGAACGGACTAGAAAAGGCAGGCGAGTATCTCCACTGTTTCCAACGTTGCACGGCAGCGAAGGCAAAGCTAACAACAACGAGGTCATCCAGCAGCTCTTTTTTGGTTTTTCGTAATTCGTAAATTCAAAGCATTACATGTTGTGTGAGATAAGATTGCGGGCAGTGAAGAGGAGTAGATCTGATGCTTTTCTTCCGTTATAATGACCGTCCTCCAGTCAACGGGTTTCAACAGCAGCTCAGATCTAACCGGTCCGTTCCATTTTTCTATGGACCTGCAGCTTGATAAGTCTATTTTACTGAACCGCAGTGCTCAGTGGAAATTAGGTTTAAGTGATGATAGTTGAAACGGCATTGCTTTAAATTTTAAAAGTTATATTTTTTTGGAAAGCTGCTGCTAAGATGCTGTTGTATGTAGGACTAACTTTTTAAAATACAATAGACTTGCTCGGAGCAAAAGCAGGTTAGACTTACTGAGCTGCACCCTCCCTGAGAAGATTGTCGTTGTTGAGCAGCAATCGCACATCTGAGGAGGAATAGGAAAGAATTACAAAAGAAGACTGAAGAGAACTAAAGAACATCAAATTGATGCTGTGCAGTGCAGCATTAAACTCTTATGAACATATGGGTTATGACTCTGTAGAGGATTCCCCATGACCTACACACACACAAAATGTGATGAATAAACCTGCTACAACAACATTTGACTAAAGAAATCCTCAAACGCAGTTTACAAATTAAATTATGTTTTATGTGTCCTTCAATACGAGAAAAATGCTAAAGGAAAATGTTAAAAACACCAAAAACACCATGAAGCGGGTCTTTAAACCTCATATCAAACATATTAGTTGTAAAATTTCTCAAAGTAAGGCAAAAATAAAACAAAATACATAATCATTACATATTTTATACATACATATACTTTCCTTCAAAAAGAACTTACTGCGCTAAATACTGTGACCCATCCACTATTTGTCAAATCTGAAACACTGTAAATATCTGACATTGTTCTATTCATGACCGTTCCATTTCTATATAAAATAAGATACAACTAGCTTCCACTTCACTTACAATCAAATAAGCAAAGCCCGTAAACTAAGACTACCCAGCAATGCAAGACTGCTGAGGACAAAGAGAGGAAAGAACAAAATAAAAGTAAAATAGCCATTTTTTAAAAGTAATGATTACTTAATTGGTATTTACTTAATTTAGATTAGTTAAATTTAGAAATTGATGACTGAGGTGAACGTAGATGATAAACACTAGCTACGTTTACATGGCCCCAAGTAATCAGAATAAACGCTTGATCAGAACAGAAATGCGTCAAGTAAACTCGCCATTTAGAAAAACAAAACAAACACATTTCTAGAGATGCTAGTTTCTTTTTATATTTTTGCTTTTGTTTGTGCCAAGAAATAGACAGAGACTATTTTCTTCTTGTACTCCCCATATAGACAAATGATTGATTGAATGACTGATTGAAACAAGTCTCTGCGTTTGTCTCCAGTTTGATTTCATGCCTCGTGGTCTGGTCTGATCTTTGGAATTAAACATGTTCAATCAAAAGCAAATAGTAATAATAGTGCTGTCCAGTTGCTGTTTATTTCTTCTGCCTCTGATGCTTGAATATTACATATCTTTGGTTCAGAGTTCAAAACTTTCTTTAAAAACATTGTTAAAACTATAAATTTGAATTTGAATAATTTTAAACCCATCAGAGCATCATTGACAGATGAAGCAGCACATGTATATTTATTTACATTCTTTAAACGTATCCCACATAAATGATCGAATCATCATTTGGTCACTTGCCGGTTCCACAGCCCTAAGAACTCTTGAATCCTGCTGCAGAGAGCTCGAGAGGTCCTGGATAAGAAACCTCGTTTTTACCACCACTGTCACATTCTCCAAAAATACAAACTCCTGAGCTTTGAATAATCAGGAATTTTAAATCAGCTTTTCTTGTCTATGAAGTACTGCATGGTTCAGCCCCTCCACCACTGAGTGAACTCACTCAGAGGCTCCTCCAGAGGAACTCGGGCTGCTGTTAGAGGTGACTGTGAGGTCCCATTTAGACGAACCTCTTTCTCACAAAATGTATAGTCATTCCAGGGCTCAACCCGCTACAACAGAATATCAATAATAATAAGAGAAAGTGAAAATGTTGTCATTTTTAAAAAAAAAAGAGCTAAAACTGTGGCTTTTGGAGTCTAAAATGTGAATTTACAAACGACCTGAAATAAGAAAATTTGATTACAAAGCAAGCTCGGATTTTAAAAATAATATACCTGTTCAAATTTTTTTCTGTATTTTATTTGTTTTATTTTACCGTATTTTTTTCTGTGTACTGTGTTTTGTAATTGTATGTACTGTATATCTCTTAAACTCTGTTTTATTCCTTTTAACATCAACCTGCCAAGAGACTCCAGATGGAAATTAGCCTGAGGCTATAATCTGGATTATTTATATTTGTTTTAATGTTCATTGATATGCGTCATCTCTTTCTCAATAAAGTTAATTAAAAAAAATACTGTGTAGCTCTTTGTGAACAGAGAGGTGAGACGTTACACTAACGCCCCCTAGAGTGTCTCTATGGATCATGCAGGGATGGAGCAGACAGAACTTGATGGTGACTTTTTCCACAACAGCACAAGTTGTGAGTTTAAAGACAGTCAGTGCTCACTAATGAACTCTCTGTGGTTTATTTACAAGATCAAAAGATATGTTTTATTATGTATTTTGAATGTAAATTCAGTCCAATTTTAAATTAAGTTTAGTGAGTGGCCTTTGCTGTGTAATGTTGCATTCCATTCATTATAGTCACAGTTTGCTGCTTTCAACATGTTTGAACAATGTTACACAAAGAAATGTTTTAAATGAGGCATCTTTTTTATGATTTTGTCTTGTATACAAAACTTAAAGGGCGTATATCATACAAAATCAACTTTTTTGAGGTTTTCATTGTGTTATAATGTTAATTCCACGAAATAAACCAACTCCTAAGTGGTATTTTGCTTTATTCACACGTGTCTGAGCATTCCTGAGCACCAGCCCCCCTCAATCCACCAGAATGAGGAATGACTGGGTCCCTACCATAGACATAACAAGTGTTAACGTCCCCCATAAGAAAGGGGTTACCTTCGGCCCTTGCGAAATCATGCCAAAAAACTTCGCCGTTACTTCCTGATACATCTACCACCATATTTCAAACGATTGCAACTCTTCAGAAGTGATGAGTTCGGGTTGGTCTGAGTCACATTTTTAGAGGAACTTTCCTCACCAATCACAAGTGGGCTTGTTCCAGCTTGCTTGAAGCCCACACCCCTCCTACTGAAAGCAGCTCCGGGGAGTCTGTCAATCAAACGTTTGAGGCGGGGCCAGCAGGCACCAAATTGGCATCTGATTGGTCAGTTTATAACTTGAATAACTTTTGATGAAGAAAAAATATAACTTTAGAACTAATTAGAATCAGAAAGGTGTTAAGAAGAACTTATAGGAGCAAGAACGATTATTCTGACATATGAATAACTGTATTTGTCAATTGAACACCCTCCAGGATTTCGGGGCAGATGTTTATGATCGTCGCATCCCAAAACACCTAATGTTGTGGAAACTTTTGCAAAAAATTGCAACAAAAGTTACAAAGTTTTTGAAAAGTGCCTAAAAAATGTTAATAATGAAATTTTCCAGGGAAAATGTATAAACTAAAAAAAACCCATCATAAGCAGGTTAAGCCTCAAATCTCCATGTTCTCCACAGAATCTTGCTCTTTACCTAGTTCAGTAATGATCAGCTCTGTTTAGGAGAAGGTTCTCTCAGGTGTCTGTACAGGTTTGTTATGGAGGAGGATTTATATGGAATTATTTTCCTGCAGACTCTACATTCTTTCTTTGTGTTATCAATTTCCTCTCTTTCTTATAACCTCAATTTTGAATCACCTGTGTTTCTGTGATGAGGTTGAGAAACGCCTTTGACAGAAGCTCCTCCCATATGTGGTGGAAAGCTTTGGGTCCCCCCACAAAATCAGGGAGCTTTTAAGAACAGTCAAGAAGCAAATTTTAAGCTTTAAGAAAGACGGTGTACATGAAAATAACGCAAATTGAATTTGGTGTGTACGGACAATTGCTTTTAATAATGCGCACCCGTGGTGGCGTGCGTGCATGGTGATCCGCGGTCCAAGTGTGTGCCGAACCGTGGCTACTGATCCGTAGGGACCACGGATTATCCATGATCCGGTACACCCCTATTTAAGAGAGAATAATAAAAAGAGCCCAGCATTTGGTAAGAAGTCAGAAGGGAAACAGTCACCAATCTGAGTCGTCATCCATGACTGTTGTAACAGGAGATTGGTCAAAGTTGCAGTAAAGTTGTAGTGAAAATAAAGAGTTGCAGAGTCCACAATAAATCGTGGGTTTTGCTTGAATTTGCATTAATAGTTGTGATCGCAACATCGCAAAATCCTGGAGGGTCTGGTTGAAGTCTACAGGACTTTTGGCTTCTTGCAACCTGTGGGTATTTTCTATTTGGGACACGAGAGGGGAGGGCTTGCTCGGTCCAGTTCTTATACAATCTGTGGCTAACACACACCCGGCTCTAGGATGACGTCCTGAAATGGGCAGCACCCACAAGGAGCAAAAAGCAGTACATCAGAGATTAAGTCTTCTTACTTCCAGGTAGTAAAAAGAGCCCCCAAAAATAAATCATGGTTCATAAAAAAAAAATTAATAAAAATAAAAGTGTTCTGTATTGTGCCAGAGGTAATATATTGTCATATATATGGATATAGTTTACTCTGAAAGGTTTAAAATAGCTCTTTAAGAATTAATTTTACAGTTAGATTAAATGACGGTTAATATATGTAGTTAATCATGAGTTAGTTGTTAACATCAAATCTCAATTCAAATATAAATGATTGACAGCTCTATATTTTTCTAAATCATCCAAATCTAAACATCTCATGTGTGCTGTCTATGTATTTTATTAGTGTAGACCGTGGATAATAATAATCCATGTTAAATAAGCAAAAAATTCCCAGAATCATGTAGAAATGTACTCATCAGGTTCAGAAGCAGCATTTAAAGAACTCACCATTGAAAACTTCGTTGAACTCGCCTGGCGGAGCATGGATGACAAAGTTAGCTGCTATGCGTACCTGCAAAAAAACAACAATGTTTCAGACACTGCTATAGCCAAGAAAATAAACAATGTATTCAATACACTATTGCGTAACTGACTTGAGTAATTAGGTGCAATAAATTATACCACAAGATGATTTTTCAATTTATAGAAACCAACTGAGACTGGTGAAGGCCCTTTGATGAGGAGTGAAACGTTTCAAGACAGAAGACCAGATGCTGTGACTCAACTTTAAGACAAGAAAATAAACACGCAATAATCCTAGACATGAAGCCTTCATCATGTGTACTACATGTACTTGGGCAGTGCAGCTGACAGAGGGAAGGATATGGTTGTGTCTTTAAAGTCAGTGTCTTAGCCTGAAACATAAACGAGCAGTCATTTTTACCCTTCTTTACTTCTCTAAGCCACACTACTGCTTCCTGTTTTCAAGTCACATGTTCCACCGTTAGTAACAAGGCAGCCCTCCCCCCCAACTCAGTTTACAACCATATATGGAGATAAAAATGTGCTGAGGAGGATAGAACACACTCCCTGCCCTACCTGCAAGTCTTTCTGACACTCAGAGATCAGCTCAGCTCGTGTCCTCCTGGTGTCAGAAGGAGGTTTAGGGAAGTATGTGTGGTTCTGTCTCCTGGGTCCTTATTAGCTGTCTGTGTTTATACAACTGCTCCCAAAGAGCTGTAGATTAATTATGGTAATGAACAATGCTAAGAAACACCTTAAAAAACAACATTTTAACTATATTAAGTACCTAACACAACATCATTTTACTGGAGTTCATTTGTATTTAACCCACCTTACTAGATTACAACATAAATAAAACTTATCTAACCCACTTGTGATTAAACTAATTAAAACGACTATGGAGAACCTTTGGTTTGCTAAAAAGAAGAAGGAGGTGAATATGGCAATTTTATTGAGTCAAACCTCTAGAAATGTACGTCCAATGATAAACACCAAACCAGAGTAAATACATCTAAAAAGTGCAAGGCAATATCGGGCCATTAGTAACAATAAAATAAAATGATCTGGAAGGCTGGATAGAATAACCCAGCGGGCAGAATACAGTGTTATACAGTTCAGTGTTATAAGCAGCTATAGGTTATTGCTCCTTTACTTAAGAGGACAGACTAGTAAGACACTTTTGGAGCTCTGAAAAACTTGAATATTGCCACTGTACATTGAAATGCTGTGATCCAACAAGACATTATAATGGAGCAATACAGTATTTGGCAGCCACAGATTCTGCAAGTTGTCTCACTTTAAAATCTGAGTGTGGTATTTAATGCTCATCATACAAACACTTGAACTGTGAGATATAAAATGTAAAAAAAATAATCGGGGAAAACACATTGCAGGATTTTTTTTTAATTTGTTTGTATTTTTGTTGATGACCTAAATCCAATAAAGAATCTGTGTAGGGGGTTTAAAGTTAATGTTAAAGGGGGTTAAAATTATGGTTTCATGCAGAGAAAGAGCTCTACAGATGCTACATTTGCTTTGAGGATGTTGATAGAGAAGAACAGAGAAGGTCAGAGAGAGCTCCACTGTGTCTGTAGATCTGGAGAAAGATGATGACAGAGTGTCCAGAGAGGAACTATGGGATTGGATGAGGAAGTCTGGAGTGACAGAGAAGTATGTTGGAGCAGTGCAGGACATGTATGAGGGCTGTAAGATTGTGGTGAGGTGTGCTGTCGGGGTGACAGAGGAGTTCATCAGGGATCAGCTCTGAGCCACTTCCTGTTTGCAATGGTGATGGACAGACTGACTGATGAGGTCAGACAGGAATCACCATGGAGAACAGGTGGAGGAGGAGCTAGAGAGGTGGAGGAGGAGCTAGAGAGGTGGAGGAGGAGCCAGAGAGGTGGAGGAGGAGCTGGAGAGGTGGAGGAGGAGCTAGAGAGGTGGAGGAGGAGCTAGAGAGGTGGAGGAGGAGCCAGAGAGGTGGAGGTTTGTCCTGGAAAGGAGAGGAATGAAGGTTAGCCGCAGTAAGACAGAGTACATGTGTGTGAATGAGAGGAACCCAAGTGGAAGAGTGAGGTTACAGGGAGAAGAGATAAAGAAGGGGGAGGAGTTTAAGTATTTAGGGTCAACAGTACAGAGTCATGGAGAGTGTGGAAAAGAAGTGAAGAGGTGAGTGCAAGCAGGTTGGAATGGGTGGAGAAAAGTGTCAGGTGTGATGTGTGATAGAAGAGTTTCAGCACAAATGAAAGGAAAGATGTAGAAGACTGTGGTGAGAGCAGCCATGTTGTTGGACTAGAAACAGTGAAGAAAAGACAGGAAGCAGAGCTGGAGGTAGCAGAGATGAAGATTGGTAGAAGGATGCTGAGTCTAGAGCTGCAGGAAAGAGGTCTAGAGGAAGACCAAAGAGGAGGTTTCTGGATGCAGAGAATGAAGACATGAAGGTGGCTGGTGTTAGAGGAGAGGATGATGAAGACAGACTTAGATGGAGGGAACTGATTCGCTGTGGCGACCCTGAAGGGAAAAGCCGAAAGGAAAAGAAGAAGGAGGAGGAGGGAGTAAAAGTCTGTTGCCCAGCAACAGCCCCAAAACATCACAAGTTTAAAGAAGATCTGTGTAGGAGAATGGACCAAAACAGCTGGTTTAGCTAAAACCAGCAAACTGGTTTAGCTTAGAAAAGAAAAGGCTACAACGTAAAAGGATTTTGCCCTTCGTTTTAATTTGATAATGCGAAAAGTAATCGTCCAAAAGTCTTTCTGCAGTCACACCAGCCAACGAGTCAGAGTGTGCAATAATGCTGAATGGTTCTAAGGTTCCACCAGAGCATTCTAATAAAAAACATTTTGACGTCATTTTTCCATTCCCCTTTTCAGCACCATGTTGCTTTTAGGATTCATGTAGAATGAAGCCTCAAAGGTGAAACAACAAGTTAACAAGAGAGCCGTGACACCTGCTGAATATTTGTAACCCTAAAACCTCAGGTAGAGACACTCACTGTGTGGGACATAAGCATCCCTGTAGCTCCTAGACACCAGCTGGTCCTTCTTATTCACTGTATATTCGATCTCATGTTCTAATCCTCACCTTTAGACAAACTTCCACACCAAAAATCCAGACAGAAAATAAAATTTTGTCTGGAAAAAAAAAAGACTTGTTAAAATGATACAGCAGACAAAGGCTGAAAAGTGGGGGGATGGGTGCAATGCTTCATGCATAACAAGATCAAAGCAAGATCAAAGATACACTAAAATGACTGCGAAGCAGCTAGAAGATGGATAACAATCTGCAGTGTTGAAGATAAAGGGAGGTACAGTCATGTACAAAAGGGGTCACTCTTTCAGACTTCTTTGTTTTGTTTGCTTGTATTTTTTTCACACATAACTTTTTCAGATCATCTAGCACAGGGGTCTGCAACCCTTAATGCAAAAACCCCAAACATTTAAGTTTGTTTCTTACTGGCCATAAACCAATGAGAGCCACCAAGTCCCACTTCACCATTTAGAAAAATACACTTTATTTATAATTTTGAGATCATTAAACCCTTTATTTACAGCTTTCAATATTTATATTAAATTACAACAGTGTCCTATTTTTTTATTTTTAACTTTTTTTAAGCATTGCAAACAAGTCTTTTTCTTATTCACTTAAGTATGGAATATAAACAAAGATCCAGAATCCAGTTCAAATGTCTACATAGAAATTATAGGTAAAAATGAGCAAAATAAACCAAAACAACACACCGTTTTTTAAATTAAAATCTTTAACTTTAAAACCAAAGAGCCACAATGTAGAAATAAAAGAACCACATTTGCTTTGAGCCTTTGCAGAACTCCAGGTTGAACAGAGAAAGACATTTTCAGTTGAAGGTGTCCCTCTTCGATAGGGGAAAAAAATATATATATATGAACTTGTGAGAAATAATGATAACCTCTAAGAATGCAAGATTCCATCACAGTAGAAGTAACAGCTGTATTCAATCTCTGAATATTTCCCATATAACAATTTTTTATTTAAAAAAGTAGTAGTGTCCCAGTAGTGTTTTAATTATGATGATGTTTTTAACCAAAATCCCACGACCTAAATGTCTTAAAAAGACATTTTTCATATTGATCTCTGAAACCTCTGTTTCCAAAAATCATTTTTGAGGGGGCGTGGCTTGTAGAGCTGAGCAAAGCAGTTCCGTCCTGGACCCCCCCTGTCTGATTAGGATATCTCTGTGTCTTGCTAGCATAAATCTTCCCAGCAACTACATAAAAAGTCTAAGCATTATAGTTAATGTCCATCCGTATGGTTCTGATCCGGATGTCAGCTCAGATCTTCATGGACAGAACTTCCTCCAAAATCCTGATTCTTTCTCCTTCCAGTTCACCAAAGACTCTTTGATGTTTCTTGACGTTGCTGTGATCAATCCATTCAATCCATTGGTTTCTCAGAGCAGAAAATAATGAAAGCTAACATCCAAATGCTCTTTCATTCATTTACAATCCTTTCCAACTGCGGTCAAACCAGCCGCCGACCACAGAAATGTGAACGGCGGCTCATTTGACTGCAGTCAATGTGAAGATAGCTTCTTCTCTTCTCCAGAACCTGAACTAGACACGCTAGCCGGACCAGATGAGGGTTTAGTGCATGTGCAGCAGAAAGAAGATGATTGATGAAAAACAGAGTGTGTCCAGGACTGTTGGATTGATTTAAAAGGAGAAATACTCAGAAATGTAAAAACAAAATGATTTCTGATCACATTTGTTCTCTTTCACAAGAAAAATGACACACAGACATGCTAAAAACTCAAAAAAATAGATTGTCGTCGAAGGGGGACTTTAAAGTGCATTAGGGTCAATTTCAAAGTCTTCTTTTTGTTTATTGCCAATTATGACTTGCCGGTGTATTTAGGACAAAGATTGTGATTTACAGGCATTAAGAGCCTGGTGCTTCTGCATGTTTTCCAGAAATCTTTGCTCTCCATGTGGACGATTTCCTGGGTCAGGTGTATCCAGCCAATTACAACAAACCAAGGCAGGAGGTATGATGGCAAACAAACAGGGATGCAGCCCTCAGTACACACCCAAGTTTAGGATCAATGTTCCTCCACAAAACCCAAGTGCAATACAGCTAGAGGTCATGAACAGATGGCTGGATATTCTCCTTCAAGACTTTTCGATAGACAGTAGAATTTGTACCTTCAACAACAGAACCGAACAGCTCCATACCTTCACACATCATAATGAGCCAAAGCAGTCGTTTCATTTTATCACTGAAGTCTTGGAACATTTTGGAGATGGTGACACACAGCAACTTTTATTTTTGTCTGTAGTATTTAGGAAGAAATGTTTAGCTAAAATGAGCACACAGGCAGCCTTGTTGTTGGTTATCATCGCTGTAGAGAAACCAACACCGTAAAGTAACACCGTAATAAGAGACAAGCAAGAGTCAAGATTTGGCGGTGTGCATATACTAACACCTAGTGAGATGAGACAGGAACCAAAAAAGACCACCACTGTGTCGTTATCATGAGAGGGACTGCCCCTTGTATGAGAGAAGTTTTGACTGTTATGAAATTTGGTTTTAAAATGGTGTGTATCTTTAACACCATGGTACACATTCGACTTTCATAACTCAATGGTTTTTTTATACCAGGACAATGTCTACATCTCTTTTAGGACAATTCTATCATTCAGCATCGATGTTTTCTGTTCTGAAGTGACTGAACAACAGTAGAATGTGAAGAAATTTCAGAAGGTCCCTTCTTTTATCTTCTAAATTTGGGAACACGGTAGATGAAAAACTATGTCGCCTGAAAAGAAAATGTATTTTTTGGTAAAAGAAGCAAAAGCATTAACATTGAAATAGAGGATTCTACTTTAAATTGATTCGAAACATGTTGGCTGTTGTTGATTTGCTTTAGTTGTTTTTTTTCATTTATTGTTTTTAAACAAATTATTATTACATTTACATATTTAAATAAAGGCATATTTATTGCTTTTACTAATATTTACTTGTCGTTCTTGCCACATCCACAAAGATCCCTGCTTCCTTTAAACCCTTTTAGTTAAATTAAATATGCATGATTTAGAAAAAAATGTTGTATTTTTAGCGGTGCAAAGCTCCAATGTTTGGCATTTGCTTTTAACAAAGCTGGAGTCTGCCATCCTGGTCTGATGAAAATGTCCTTATTCTAAGAAAAAACATAAATGTTTTTCCTAACTGACAGTCTTTGCTACATTAATCAGAGCTTTTTATGGTTGCAATCCGAGTCCAACGACTCAGAGTTGATTGAATCAGCCTTTTAAAGCTGTTCTGTAACGGAAAACTGAGTTTGCAAACTCTGAGTTCATGTTTGAACTCTGTATTTGTTAAACCTGCTTCTGGTCTAATAAAAGATAAATACATAAAAGACTTTCATTTAAGAAAAACCCAGTCAGTCATGAAAACATGGGCTAAACCCTGCAGCAAAATTCGCTTATAGTTTATGGAAACTTCAGTGAACAGGACAATAAACTCATCCGGCTCCCACTGTGGAGTGTGAAGAGAGTCTACTTCTGTGAGCTAAACAAGATACTGGTAAATCAACAAAAAAGCTGTTCATCATAGATGCCTCATTTTCCCATAGCATCTCTGTGCTACATTATTAAAACTCTTCTGCTCTCCTTGGCTTGTTTACATTAAAAGTGTGGTCATCTGGACCCCACAAGACAGTGCACTGAACTGTTTTTTATCTTTGATTTTTGAGTTTCACTAATGTCCATGGCAGACATAAAATCCTGTCCACCTTTGTCCACATTTGTCATGGAAGGAATCACACATCAGTATATGGTTGGAGTCATCTGGACCCCAAAGAGAGCGGAGGGGTTATAGACATAGAACTCATGTTCACTGTTAAAAACACCAGGGTCAATTAAAAAAAAGTGATGTTTTCCAATTCAAACAGAATTTTATTTCCATTTTTCAGCTTTACATAAAAACATGTGTTGAGACCAGTGAACCCACTACATATGTTCTCTGTCCTAACAAATTGGCTCTTTTTTCATTTATCAATGTTTTACTAAAATAATGAAAGTTTTCATTTTACACTTTGAGTGTAAATAAAAAGTTCTGTAATTGTTCTTCTGTTTATTTTTTGCTTAAAAACACTGGCTTCAAAAAGAAAGTCTTCTCGGTTACTGTGTGTAAAAGCACACAGCACATTACAACTATTTCATCAGTGTTTCCTAACCCTGGTCCTCGAGGAATGCTGTCCTGCATGCTCTCTATGCCACTCTGCTCAAACACATCAGATGATCGTCAACAACAGGGATGCCATTACAGATAGGTGTCTTTGAGTTGGGACAATAACCAAAATTAATAATTAATTCAATTTTCTGGTTCGTGAGTAAAGGGGTCAGATGAGGAAAGGGCAGATTAAGACAGAAGAGAGGAGCAATATGGAGGGAACGGACAGGTATGAAGGTTGTGCCAAGGTTGTGGATAGCTTTTGAGGTGAACAGTGGGAGCTTGTAGTCTAATTTAAATTTGACCAGCAGCTACTGGAGCTGCTGTAGTGTCTGTGTAGCGCATTGAAATAGGGGGGTGGGTGGGGTTATCCAAGTGGCTGAGTTCTGGACTACTTGAGGCTTGTTTAGAGATTTGTAGTAAAGGAACAAGAGAAGTGAACTGAAATGGTAAAACAGATAAAAAACAAGACTATGGACCAGAATGGAGACAGCATGGGGTGAGAAAGGGACAGATGAACGACAACTCCCAGATGGAACCCAGGTGATGTTGCTCAGATAAACTTCAGATAAACCAAAAAAGAGAGAACAGTTCTGTTTTGTCACCAAGTATAAGAAAGTCAGAGGAAAACCAAGATCCAACTTCTGAGAGACAACTGGAGAGTCATGGAGTTGAGGGGGGACTTTGGTTCAGTAGAAGGACGGAGTTGGGTGTTGGTGATTGAGGTGGATATTAGGATGTTATTGGATGAGACCATTGTAATTCAATGAAGGCAGTTCCATTAGTTTTACTGGGAAGAAAACTGAACAGAAAAGGTTCATTGAAACACTTCAGGGTGAAATAGGACTGATATTGGTTGGCTAATTCTTTTTTTTTTATTTTTATGAATGCCAGATAACAGAGATGGAAAAACGTATCTTAAAGTTTGCTAAATCAGATCAGAACCAGCTTTAATTTGCAATTCTGCAGTTTTAACCCTTCCGCTCTCCTTGGGGTCCAGATGGCTCCAACCACATATTGTTATGCGATTTGTTCCATGACAAATGTGGACGAAGGGGGACAGGATTTTATGTCTGTCATGGACATTAGTGAAACTCCGAAATCAGTGAAAAAAAAAAGTTCAGCGCTCTGTCCTGTGGTGTCCAGATGACCCCACTTTTAATGTAAACAAGCTAAGGAGAACGGAAGGGTTACAGACTGAATGAACAATTCCAGGAGACAGAGATGAGTTTATAAGGAACAGATGAGGAGCACATATGGGAGGTCTGATCAAATCAAAGCTGTACATAGGTCTGACATGTGGAGATTTGCAGGTGAAATCTAAGATTATAGAGGGGATCTGAGGGATCAAGAGAGGCAGAGAGTGAGAGATCTGGAGAAGAGGGTTGACAGATCAGGGGTGGAGGTGGTGATTGAAATCGGCTACATTGGTTATAGGTGAGAAAGCAGAGAGTCAAAGGTTTGGAAGTGTTTGTTAAGCACTAAAAACAGGGAAAGAGAGTTGGATTCATTTGTGTTAATGAGGGTGGAGCAGTAAACTGAATAAGCTTTAGTAATTTACAGTTGTAAACAGGGGCGGAGTGGGACAACTTTTCAGCCCGGGAGTTTAATGGTCAAGACCGGCCCATTTTTTACCACATGAAAAATTAGGTAAGCATTTAGAATGTAACGTAAATATTTTATTACAGTTAGGGGGCTTTCCATAAATGACAAACAAATAATAACAAAAACTCTTGGTTTAACAGATATTTTTCCCTGTATGAAAATGTGAATGAAAGGCTAAATTGATTTTTCTTTAAAATTTGAAAGAATGTGACCATAAAAACTCCAAAATCTACAGCATAAGTCACCACATAACAAGTGACCTAGTTTCTGCAACCTTATTTGTTACTTTGTCACAGTCAATGGACATAAGCATTTATTTATCTGTTGACATCAGCATAAATGCCTCCAGGTGGTCTTGACTGAGCATGCTCCAGTCTGTTTTTGATGAACTTCAGAATGGAGACGGTTCTCTGACATGAAACTTGGGAAAATAAAAGCTCAATGAGAATGTTTATGTCAGCCCAATATCTGGGTATCCATCTGTGAAAACGTTATATTGTGTCAGTAGAAGGGCCAAGAATCTCAGAGTCACTCACGATACGATGAAATTCATGATACATGGCTCACAATACCAACAACAGTGTTGCAATATGGTAAACGTTGCAATTATCACTATATTACCTCGGTAATTTATGATATTTAAACAGACATGAATGTTAGTCCAGAATAAATCAACCTAAACCTTAAATAACTTAATATTTTGCAGCAACATAAAAAGGATAAAAATCCCTAATGTTTTGGATAATTTAAAAGAAAAACCTTAAAATTCTCTCCAGTTTTCTATCCTCAAAGTTCAACATTTTACGTTCTAAGCTTTACATATCGGTGCAGAGCCCGTATAAAAAAGTCATTTTTTACGCAGCAGAATCATCTGATTCACGTTGATTCCATCCGTCTTTCAGCAGCGCGAGGTTGCGTTTCTTCAGAATAAGATGGAGTTTCTTTAATTGTGTCAACTGTTGAAGAGTTACCATAACCAAAAGAACGTAAACACTAGATCTAAAGCTCCGATGGTAAAGCTAATCATTTTTTTCAGAAGTTATGTCAGCGAGTGGGACTTTAGTCTCAGTTTCTGAACGTAAAAACGCCTCGCTAGTTTTACTTTGAAAACTGGAAGTTCACTGTCACAAAGATGTGTTTACCTCCGGTGATGGAACTCTTTCAGCTTTGTTTTAGTTCATAAGCTTCAATAGAACATTAATCTGCATTTCAGAGAAAAATTACATCGTCCCCAGATCATATTTTAATAACATTTTACTACCATTTACTATATTTATAAAGATGCGAATCAGCAATCTTTTACGTCGTGAATATTCGTACACAGATCGCTAATAGCCGAGCACCCGGGTACTCGTTATAGCCCTACTGATGGGCGAAGGCGGGGTTCACCCTGGACAGGTCACCAGTCTGTCACAGGGCCTCAATCACACACCCATTTACTCTCACTTTCATACCTAGGTAGGGGTGGGCGATATGACGATATAAAACCGTGATACGATCTCCAAAGCTGACGATCTGTCATTTTTGAGAGATCGTTTTATCGCGATCTTCTACGAAAGTTGCAAGAGCGAGATGGCAAAAGCTTGTTGACTGCCCGTGACTTTAAATCCGAACTCTTCCTCCTCCTCCCCGGTGTTTTTTCTTGTAAGTCACGTGACATACGGCGTGACAGACGTGCGGCGCCAGCGTCAGTATGCGTTGAGTCTTCTAGAGTAAATAAATGGCGGAGGTCCGAAAAAAATACGAAAAGAAGCACAAAAGGCAACGGTGTTTTGCAATCGACTTTAAAAACCTCGAAAACAAATTAATCTGATGGAGAGGAATCATCACATGATAGCAATCACATTTTAGTAGAGAGAAATTAGGCTGAACTGTGTGCTAAAGTGGGTGCTAGCAACTCACAGATAGCATGCTAGCTTGGTTCTTCGACGTATGTTTTTTATTAATGTTTCATGTTTTAAAACATGGCGGATGTTAATCGCTCGTATTTACGTTCAACCTGCACAAAAACTGATGGAAATTCATGTTGGAAACACGTAAAATATGCGGTCAAAATGAACATTGCTGCATTGTTTTGCTAGCTCGTAGCTAGCTACTTTAAGAGCCTAAATCTTATTGTCAGTCGCACTTTCTTTGTTTTGTCTTTGTAAGAAGTATAAGTGAGTTCGCACATAATATTTTTTTAATCCGTGCCGTCACGATTGATCTTTTTTTTTGGTCAACAGACCAGAGAAAGCTCGGCCGGAAGATACAGCACTAATGCTAATGCTAACGCTAGCTTTCTGCTCAGTGACATAAACACCGCAGAGAGAAGATGTTAGGGAAGGAGCAGAGACCGTAAACTTTAACCTGAAACACCGTTTACTGCTATCATCACTGTGTTTGGAATCTGAACAGTTTGGTAGATGTATTTGATGTTATGATCAAAGTTATTATTATTATTATTTGTGTCAGTTAAAGATGCTAGCTGGAGCCTTTTTCTCAAAGTACAATGAAATCGTCTATTTGAAGGTAAATCCTGAAGCAATTGAGATTTATTTACCATATATGTAATACAAAAATAATAAAAGTTGTAGTTTCATTTGAAAATGTGGTAAATGGTGTTTTTACTAAACTGTATCAGTCATTCATGCTATTAAACTTCATCAATCTCCCTCATTTCTGGTCTTGAGTGAAAAGCATTTATAACCTCTGTTTTATGTATTTTAGCACAGAGGCAAAATAAAAAATCATGAGTATTAAGAAGCTGTTCATTTGACATCAATGCCTTTTCTGTAGCAGTAGAATGCACAATTCTTGCTCTTTTTATAGCTTGATCTTAATAGATAATAAATATTTAAATATACCAAAAGATCAATTATTTTCTAAGCTTTAATTTGAGCCATATTTTTAAAAAATCTGTTGAGAAATGAAGGAGCTAGCCCAATTTTTGCAATTGATGTCTGCCTGTCCTCCATTGAAACAGCTGTGTTCTGCTGCCATGAATCAATTCATGATGATGGCGCCTGAGCGCGCACGTCTCCGTCTATAGACATATAGGCAAGGGCCGATCCAGAAATATATATCAATGCTTGTAACGCATTTGGAATTAAATTTTGAAAAAATCTAAATATTTGTTCAAAATGTGTTTACTTCTTTCAACTAAAATCATAATTCAATTTTTGTCAATGTGAATTTATAAAAAATAAAAATCGTGATAAAATCGAAATCGTGAAATAAAATTGAAAAAAATCGTGATTTTCTTTTTTTGCCATATCGCCCAGCCCTATACCTAGGTGCAATTTAGAGTAACCAATTAACCTATGAAGCATGTTTTGGACGGAGGGGGAAGCCGGAGTCCCCGGTGAAAACCCACGCAGGCATGGGGAGAACATGCAAACTCCATACAGAAGACAAACTTTTTTCCCATAATGCCACAAAAAGACTCGCTTATGATACACCAAACACACAAAGACAAAGCTCCAAACTTCTGGACCAAAGTCATTTGGAGCGATGAGACCAAGAGGAAACTTTTCAGCCACAACCATAGATGCTACATTTGGAGAGGATTCAACAAGGACTATGATGAAAGTAACACTATTCCTCCTGTGAAACACGGAGGCGGATCGCTGATGGTTTGGGATGTGTGAGCTACAAAGGCAGAGGAAATTTAGATTAAATTGGTGGTAAGATAAATGTGGCACGTTAAGGGTGTAACGGATGGTTCGTACGGATCACTAGCCACAGTTTGGCACATACATGTACCTCAGATCTCTCCCCCAAAGAAGCAAAACATGGTATAAAGAACTGGAGTATGTTGATTTAAATTGCAAACTTTTTAATGTCATTATGATTAAAAAAAAGTGATAACACTATTGTTTAACTTCATCTAACCACTAACCATCATTATAATTTATATTATACGAATTTATCATTTCTTCGAGGATATGTAAATGTATGTGCACAATTTAAACATACTATATTCAAGTCATCTATTGAGTCCGGGCTACTTTGAAGAAACAATTAGTTAATTTTGCATAATGGTTGTTTATGTCAATGTTTTTTTTTTTAATTCTTTCTCATACTAACTGGTGGAATTACACTTTACTAGCAGTGAAGTATGTGAAGCCAGTTGCTCGTCAGCTATATTTTGTCCTATTGTTAACCAGACTACATTGGTCTATTTTCAGGTACCCCTATTTCCTTATGCTATGAATCAGTTTTTCCTTTAACAAAATAAATATGTATTAACCTCGATAGATTATTACAAATTCAACTGACAAATTAAACAACAACTAGCTACTTGGGACCAGAAAATGTTAGTGACTGGCCCTAATCAGAGCCAGTAACAAAAAAAGTTGACATACTCCTGGATTAAACAAAGTTTTTTTATGTATGTGCAAACAAACAAAAAAAAAACACTCCTCGACATTTAGCATTTCATAAATTGTCTTTTTTTTTTACTAAGTTATGAGTAAACATCTTTTCAAATTCCACGATGACTTGTTCAAAACTGCGACTAGCTGGAAATTTTCCAACTGTTTCTGCTGTTACTAAAGACTTTGACATGTCCCAAATGACCTCTATTTTGGTTCTTTTATAAACCAAAGGGGGCCTCAGTATAAAATGTAGGGGAACCACTGGTCTTCAAACACATGGCAGAGTCAGACCAGTGATGCAGAGTGATGCCATGTACAGTAATAAAGATGCATACAGTCCAGATGCCTGATGAGAGATTGATTGCTGTTTTTCCCATCCATCAAAAACAATAATTAAATGGATAAGTAAAATATTTTATCTTTGGTATTTATTCAAGACAAACAAGCAAATGCAAGAAAAACATTAACAGATCAAGTAAAACCCACTTCCTGTAAAACCAGTGTGGTTTCTTTGCAGAAATCAGGAAGTTGACTGTCTTGTAGCTGGATAACAGTAGTGTCTGCACTGATCTTCTCCATCTGCAGCTGTGATGCAATTCTTCCTTTAGGTTAATCATTAACTCAGGGTTTAACCTCCATAGTAATTTCTAGTCAATGAGCTTTCTATGCATTTATAGTAATTACATTACATCCAGAATGAAAAAAAAATATATATCAGAAAAAGGATATCTCAAAGAAAATCTCAAAATTGCCGTTTAGCTATATTCAGTATGTGTCCAGGGTGAATAAAATGATCAAAATCAAATAAATGTTCACTTATAATGTGCAAAATCAAACCCATGAATCAATTTTCTTATCTTGTATTGTAAGCAGGAAACCACTTGAAGATCATTTTAATGTAAGAATCCCTCAATTTATTTTTGAGTGTTTCACCTCTTCTCAGTTGAAATCACTAGTAATGTAAAAACAGCTTTTTCCTTCAACAAACAAACAATTTTTGGATGGAAATTTCAAAGATAAATTAACATTAGATCAAACCACGTTAAACTGTAAATCAAATTGTGAAAAGAGATCAAACTGATTCAGGATTTTGTTAAATTCTGTACAGTTTCGTGTTGATTTATTTGAGCCTGCTTGCATTTTCCTCAAAATAAATTTCCTTAACAAGAAACAAAGAGCCTGAGTTACAACAGAACTATCTTCACAGATTAAGCTTGTAGTGGGAAAACACTGTGGCAGCAGGCCACAGGGAGACTGTGACCTTGTGACTACCAAGCATTCTAACCAGCTAGAAGTCCCAAATTCCCTCCTATTTCTCATTCAAACAATCACAACCAGAAGAAAAGCATCACTAAGCTGATACTTCCTAAACAGATTAAAAACATTGTTGCAAAGAAATGAAATCTGTTCCAAGGGAATAAAACACTGAAAAATGGCAAAAAACTAAAACATGAATCTACATGAATAGAATAAAAACAGGCAAGAACCCCCCAAAAAAATATCAGGTTCTTGTAACTTTGCGTGTTTTAAAATTTGTCCTGTATTATGCTACAAACTATAAACATATTAGGAAAAATCAAAATGTATTAGTTTTGACAAGATGAAAGACAAACGCATCTGCATTCCATGTTTTTCCATGACCTGCAGAAAACTGTCTGAGCTTGTCTGAGCAGACGGTTGACTGCTCTATGCAAGCAACTTAAAGACCCAGTCCAATGAAAATAGTGTTTTGGTGATTTTCACTTGTTCTTGTAGCATTTATTTGACAATGGAGGACATATGTAAAATAATTTGAGGTTAAACCACATTTCTGAGTATTTCTTTGTTCAAACTGTGAATCAGAAGCAGATTAAAGAAAAGTTTGACTAAGGTCCCAGTAGTGAGGCAGCAATTGAAATGGACGGGCCACAAGCCCTGCTTCATTCTGATGCACCCACTTACAAATAAATAGATCCATTAAAGTCTTTGATTTCCTACCTGGTATCTGGCTCAAAAAAGTATGACTGGACAACTCCAATATTGCTCGCCTTTTATTTGTACCAGTAATGCTACCTTGGGGTAGTGAGCAGCAGGAAGCAAGTGGGTGAGTGCGTAAACAAAAGGGGATGTCAGTGGAGGCTTACTTCTGCTCCAACAGCCCCGCCGACAACAAACTTCTACTGAACTCCTGCCATTCTGAAAAAAACTGTGACCTAGAAAACAACACAGGTTTTTTGGATCTTTGCTAAAAACTATCATAATTTAAAGATCACTAGGAACACGTTTGCATTAGATCAAAAGAAGAATGGAGTGGGACTTTAAAGGGTAACCAAACAGGGATGTTGGAGACTGACTCCACCCACAGCTAAAATTTGAATATCCAGTCATAGGGCTGGGCGATAAAACGATAATTATTGATATCGCGATAGAACATTTTTTCGATAGAAGAATGAGTCCATCGCGATAGACTTTTATTTTGAAGGGTCCGCAAATAACACTTGCTAGCGAACATTTTCTCCTATTTCACGAGTAAAAGAAGTTAGTCGCCACAGGGCGAGTAAGTGTATCTAATTGTTGTGTTTATTAGCTCTCATTTCTGTCATTTTTTGGACTCCACTCCGCGTCCTTTGTCTGCATGAAAGGTAAACAAACGCGCACGAGCCGCAACCCCCGCTGCCGCTGTGCACCTCGCGCCCCGCGCGCTGTAATACAATTAATTCTCTGTCCAAGCCGAATGCATTTGGGGTCAAATTAATTTATTGTACAATGTATTAGTTTTAACAAACGTCAGATTTGATGCTTGTCGGTCATCAGAACGTATGTGTCTCTGAAGCCCCGCTGAGTGTGGGAGAAGCTTTCGTCCAAACTTTTCTGGAACTCTTTGTGAAGAACGCGGATACCGAGAGATTTAATTATTTTGAAGAGCTGAATAAAAACATGGGTACACATCTCCGTGTCGGAGTTCAGGAGACTCTTCAGCAAGCGAGCAGCTGCTGTCGCACTCGCTGCCACCAGCTGGCAAGAGCCGACAGGGGAAATATAGAGCTATGGCAACGCCGTTAGGGTCAAAATTACAGAAAAACTTGCCGGAGAGAACCAAGTTCTCTGGTAAGGCGACAAGTGACAGTCAGCTACTGGGACTATTTAAAATGTACTATGGTTAATAAATAAACTTATCAACAATTAATGCCAAAAATAATGAAAGTTTAATTTCAAAATTGCAGTTTAATTTGGTGGGATAGCATATGAAGCATTCCTTTCTCTCTCCATATCACCCATATCGCCCAGCCCTATCCAGTCACAGGAGAGGGCTTGGGAGAAGGACTGTTATTGGATCTGCAGATCATGACATCAGACTTCTGAAACTTATACGGTTTGCCCAATCACAAAATTCAACTTTAATACCTCAATTCAACTTCTAGGGGCAGCACACACATGGCTTTTGACTGTATTTTTAAAAATTAAACAAGTTTATTTTCATTTATCACAAATTTGGCAATAACCAACACATAGCACTTTTAAAGCCCCATTTATAGAAGTCAAGAGACAGAAGTTGATTTAGGGCTTGGTTCCCCCTTTAAAGATTGGATTAGAACAGTTATTTTTCATTTAAAATGTTGGTATTTAACATTAAAAATGTATGTAAATAACTTGATTTAGGGCATTATAGAAGGAAAATGTCTATATTTACATGTTTGCTGAGTCAAAATAACAGTTTCAAAATATTTCCTAAACACAAGATGAACAACGAACTTTACTTTATATCAGGGAGGTCAAACTAAATCCCACAGGGGGCCAAAATCCAAAACGCACAGTAGGTCGTGGGCTGAGCAGGACACACATTTATCAAATACATAAAAAAAAACAAAATAGTTTAAACCTTTAAAATGTAACTTTCAAACATAAATATGAATAAAAACAGACATGAATGTTAGTCCAGAATAAATCAACCTAAACCTTAAATAACTCAATATTTTGCTTTCCTAAAATACATTTTCTGTCAAAATGGGGTAAAAGATAGCATTGGCACATTAATAATAATAATATAAAATAATCTGGAGGGCCAAATATAATTACCCTGAGGGCCTTGACTTTGACATGTGATATATGGTCATTTTTTTTATTACATATCTTCTAAAAGTAAGTAACCAAACCACCACAGGTTGGGGTGGACTTCAACACACACATAAAAAATAATTAAGCTAAATTGCCAAATGAGCCTGTGGTAGTCAGACTCCCTGCTGAAAGAGGACCCAGAACTCTTCTAAGATGAGCAGCAAATATAACAAAATCTGCTGAGCAACAGCTGAACAGCAACTAAAAAAAAAGGCAAGTTCCTTTCAAAACTCCTCCAAACAATTACTGACATTATTATGAATTATGTGAAAGTCAAACAACAGGCTACGAATAGAAAAGACTAAAATTGAAAAAGTATCGAGATGCCAAAGCAAACATTTCCTGATAACTCAGTAAAGTAGCTGGTGAGTCTGTCGGTGGTATCCGGGAGTTTTCTGGTACAGGAAATTAAAAACCCGAATTAAATATCTCATTAAAGGGGGAGCAAATTTGTTACATCAACATTCCTTCTTCTTTTGTAATTAGAAATATTAAAGTGATTTAACAATGTAGTTGGTGGTGTTCCACCCGCAATAATAAGGAACCACACAATTAAATGTTTGATTTTACAAAAACGCAAGAGTTTGCAAACTATTCCACAAATGTTTACGGGACTCTACGGGGAAATTACAGGAAAATTGTCTAAAATTAACGTCCTTACGAACAGTTTTGAGGATGTTTGCCGAAGCGTTGTCGTCAAAATAGCAAAAAGGGCGTGTTAGTAAGTGCGGCTAACTGTTAGCAGGCTGCAGCGATGCTAAACTTACACAGCTAGCATTCTCCGGGCACCGAAAACTTCCCAACACACGTAACCGGAGACACCGGGATGAAATGACAAGTCCACCTCACCAAAACGGTGTGAGGGGTAATGTCGAGGTGAATTTCTAATACGTCCACTGTTCCTATTTTGAGTCAGGACCGTAGATGGAGTCTGCGTTTGAGAGTCTCAAATGAGCGGAAGTTGAGCTAAAAATAAGAGAAGCAGTAACGGCTGTCTTGTGGCCTAGCTTTTCTTCCTATTTCATGTTTATCTCCGGACCGGACTGGAAGGTAGAACCCCGAGGACGCTGAAATCCAGGCCCAGACCATTCCCGCTTAGGTTTAGCTCCAAACAATCGCTTTATTACCTTTTCCTCATCGGGTAGCTGCTCCTCATGATCCGCCATCTTTTCTTCCGGCACAACCAGCTTGTCAGAGCTCCGTGACGTCACCGCATGGGTGGATCCCCAGAGTTCAACGAGCAGGCGGTCACCTCGTCGTCGTTCGCGCTCGTAGCACAGCGCACTGCTGGTTTGTTTCTGGAAAGCTACGACAATGCCACAGAAATTTACAAAAATGAAGAACTTTGTTGTAAGCCTGCATAAAACAAAATAAAATAAAAAACGATTTAATATTGATAATAATTTATGCTTCTGGGAAAGGTCTATTGAGACGACAATTCATTTTTGAATAAACAAACATTTTGGAACCATTTACAAAAATGAAGAACTTTGTTGTAATTTAACTCTCTGCCTGCATGGTAAATTTTTTTACACTTTAACAAAATTGAGACTTCCGGCTGGAATGGCGGACTGAGCGGACGGCTTTTCTGAGCTCCTGCCTGCAGTGGCGCCTGCAAGGGGTGGCCAGGGGTGGTCACGGCCACCCCTGGCTGACTCCTGGCCACCCCAGTGGCCACCCCGGCCATCCCACTTGTCACTATAAACTTTGCTTGCATCTGTTTTGCATTTCATCCTTAAACCATCAGAAGGTGATGGATAATTCTCCAGGAGGGAGAAGAGACGAGGAGCGCGCCAGCCCGTCCATTACGCACACACGCAGGCGCACGCGTGCGGGCACACAGCGAGCCTCTATGGAGAACTCATCAGCGGTGTCAGAGGCAACTCAAAAATATCCTAGTATTAAAGTAGGATAATTATCATCTAGAGCAGGTTTTTATTGAAACCAGTAAATTCTAGATGTCTTGCTCAGAACTGATTCTGGAGGAAACGCGCTCATGGTTTGAAAGCGCAGAGAGACAGACTGACAGTCCTCATGAAAAGAACACAGTTTATTGTTCTGAATATTAAAAAAAAACTATTTATATCGAGCAATACTCCAAAATAACTTAATAAATGTTTACAAAGCATGATCAGAAGTGTTTTGGATGAGTATGGATCAGGAGGTGCGGGTTTCTCCAGATTTGAGAAAGTCCCCGGTTCCTAACCCCACAAATTTTCGTCGTGGCTCTCTCATGGGAGCATGTTCTTTCATTGTTGGTATTATTATATCTTTCTCTAACCATCTCTCTTCATTGCTCTTGAAGCCGTGCCGGAGTTATCAATATCTATTTGCAATGGGCGCGCGCGCGCGCGCAGGCACGCTGGAGCTGCGCTGAGCTCAGTGGGGGGGGTGGGGGGTGGGGGGGTGGGGGGTCTGAGTGCGCAGCTGCAGCGAACATGAGACAAAGACAACGAAAGCGCCATGTGAAACAATAATAGTTGTAATGGTTTTGAAATGGATGAAGAGGAAGATTCTGTAGAGGACATGTGGATCTAATGTTTTTTTTCTTTTTTATAGTTTTTAACTTTTCCCTACATCATAATTTTTCTCTTGAGTGAATAAATCGTAAATCTTATTTTCCTTTTGAGTTTGCCTTCACCGTGAATCATTTTCCTCCATCTAAGTCTGTCTTCATCATCCTCTCCTCTAACACCAGCCACCTTCATGTCTTCATTCTCTGCATCCAGAAACCTCCTCTTTGGTCTTCCTCTAGACCTCTAGACTCAGCATCCTTCTACCAATATCTTCACTGTCTCTCCTCTGAACATGTCCAAACCATCTCAGTCTGACTTTATCTCCAAAACCTCTAACATGTGCTGTCCCTCTGATGGATTCATTCCTGATCCTATCCATCCTGGTCACTCCCAAAGAGAACCTCAGCATCTTCATCTCTGCTACCTCCAGCTCTGCTTCCTGTCTTTTCTTCACTGTTTCTAGTCCAACAACATGGCTGCTCTCACCACAGTCTTCTACATCTTTCCTTTCATTTGTGCTGAATCTCTTCCTTATCACACATTCACCCTGACACTTTTCTCCACCCATTCCAACCTGCTGCACTCACCTCTTCACTTCTTTCACACTCTCCATTACTCTGTACTGTTGACCCTAAATACTTAAACTCCTCCCCCTTCTTTATCTCTTCTCCCTGTAACCTCACTCTTCCACTTGGGTTCCTCTCATTCACACACATGTTCTGTCTTACTGCGGCTAACCTTCATTCCTCTCCTTTCCAGGACAAACCTCCACCTCTCTAGCTCCTCCTCCACCTCTCTAGCTCCTCCTCCACCTCTCTAGCTCCTCCTCCACCTCTCTAGCTCCTCCTCCACCTGTTCTCTGCTCTCACTACAAATCACAATATCATCTGCAAACATCATAGTCCATGGTGATTCCTGTCTAAATGGAAAATAAACCAACATTTTTGTCCAACTCAAAATCTTAACTGTATTTTTGTTCGTCTATGCACATTAGAAGCATGAAATAAAGACAATTCATCAAAGTATATCAGCAGAGACTTAAAGTACTGATAGTTTTCTACAGGTTGTTTAACTACGTAAAGTAGAATGACTTTAGAAAAAAAAGGTCATGTGTTTAGTGTGCCACCCCAAGATTTAAAGTGGCCCCCCAGCGGCCACCCCCAGGAAAAATTTCTGGAGGCGCCACTGCCTGCCTGTGCCCCGTTTTTCGCAGCAAATGTCAGATTTTTAAAACTGAGAATGAACAGCCTTGCTGAGAATACTCTGCGCTTTTAAAAAATTTTTAGTGAGACACTCTTTTTGCGATTCTGCTCAAATGGCATTGCCAACTCGAAGCTAGCTACGCCGCAGCACGTGCGAGCTTGGCTACTCTCAAATGGACTGCACTTCTAATATGAAAAGAAGACCACCAACAACTAGCTCCTACAAAACCTCCTGGACCACTTTTGAAGATAAAAGCATTAGAATCTACGGTCATATCTGAAGATACTATTTTGTATATCTGGAGAGATATAAACGAAAAAGATGGAGAAAACATCAGAGGAGTTGTAGTTTTTTTTTTTTATTTTTTTTTATTTTTATTCATTAAAAAACATACAACATAAACTTGAGTTGTAAACTCAAGCATGATAGAAAATGAAGGAAAAAAAATGAAAAGGGGACAGAAAGAAGAAAAACTTATTTTGTCTGCCCCTTTTAACAATCAATACGTTAATCTATCAATAAAAGAAAGAAAGATACAGATACACAAGCATTTGGCGGATTCATTACACATTAAGAGAAAATTGGGAAAGAAAAAAAAAGAAAAAAAAATCTTATAATTACAACATCAACCAGTGTGAAGGGAAAATAATACCTCTGGGATGAGTCATTGTTATTTGTTTTAGATAGTTTTATAGTCATTGATAATACTGTTTTTAATGTAGTTTTTAAAACTTGATATTGTTGTAGTATTTTTAATTTCTAAGCTCAATTTATTCCTGATATTAATTCCATATACTGATACACATCGTTTTTTTATCAGAATTCTGTGTTTTGGTTTGACAATTATTTCATGTTGGAATCCTGTCGAAGATCGCACCATTGGGCCAACACAAAGACGCGGTGGT
Source organism: Oryzias javanicus (assembly GCA_003999625.1). Taxonomy (NCBI): domain Eukaryota; kingdom Metazoa; phylum Chordata; class Actinopteri; order Beloniformes; family Adrianichthyidae; genus Oryzias; species Oryzias javanicus. The sequence goes on along the minus strand of CM012442.1, from coordinate 2,117,320 downwards.
GGACGCTGCTCATCGGCTGGGGAGGAAGGAGGACGGACGATATCTCCGGATCATCCTGCAATTCGTCACACGGCGCCACAGAGATGCTCTCTGGAAGAATACTAAGAACTGCCAGATCTGCAAGGACCTGGGGGTCCACTTCAAGGAGGATTTCAGCAAAGCAGACAGAGAAGCTCGAGCGGGCCCGGGCCGAAGGGAAGAATGTTTACTACAGAGGACACGTGGGTTACATCAACGGGACCAGGGTCTCTGTGGAGTGAAACTCTCACGGGACGGTGAATTCCTCTTCAAGATTAATAATGTTCTTTTTGTTATTTTAAGGTTTACTGTTTGATTATAGGTAATGTTTGACTTGTGTTTTTTCTTTCAATGAAAGAGAAAAGAAGGGGGAGGGGCTCATTTTATCCTCTCTCTGAATTTGTTTTAAGTAGGGACGTCCCGATCAGGTTTTTTTGGGCTCGATCGATTCTGAGTCATTCAATTTTATGTATCTACCAATACCGAGTTCCGATCCGATACTTCTGTAACACATTTAAAACATGAACAAATGGAATAAACAGATTTATGTTGTCCCTTATTTATATTTCATTAACCTTCTTTTAAAATCAAAAACTTAAATAGAACATTTCAGTGAAGTAGCTTTAATAGCCAAGTAAAAATAGAGCAAAAATAAAAAAAAATAACTATTCTCTTGTTATATAATTGATAATTATTCGCATGAAAAAGTCTAGTAAATTTAGCTTTAAAATCTTCACAGCTTTTTAAAAATTATTTTTTTTGGGGGGGGGGGGGGTTGTTTGTTTTTAGATTATGTGATTAGTTTTTTAAGCACTTAAGACTTTTTAACATTTTAACATTTTTGGTTTTATTACCCAAGTAGTCATGTAGAGGATGGAGGGAACGGTATTGCTTCCGTGTCCTCTTGGTGTGGATGAGAAACAAAGTCACTTGATTTTTGTGCAGAACTGGCACATTTATTTAGTGAGTATAACATTCCAGCACATGCTCCTCGGATCACGGAGATCGCCATGCAATGTTCCCTCTAATTTTTTGTGCGTCTGAGCAAACACAGAAACTCACTGAGCGATTCTTCGACCCCCGTGAGCAACACTGGGGGTTCATTCTGTATTCATGTCTATATTTCAACTGTCTGAAATCTCAGATCTTAACAAGACATGTAGCTTATTAAAAGAATGAAACTAATTAACTCATTTTCATCAAATTTGGTTTAATGCAAGTGAAATGCAACAATAACTATGAAAAGTCAAAATAATCAGAAAGTTGGTCCTACTCCTGCTGTCTGAGAATAAATTCCAATTCAACCTCATTTGTATAAAACTTTTCCTGCTACACAGTATTCTAAAGTGCTTTCCATAATGTATAAAAAAATAATAGAAAGATAAAAATAGTAGATAAAATATGAATGAATAGGAACAAATACAAGCTCAACAAAAACCTCCACAGTGGATGAAGCCTTAGCATCCACAGGCTGTTCAACAGGTGAGGTCCACAGAGCTGAAATGTGGCCTCATAGTGAGATTTTAGTTCTGCCTTTGGGACCACCAGCAGACCTGCAGCTGAGGGCTCTGGGGGGTCATAAACCAAAAATAAACCTGATCAAAATGAAGGTTCAATTCAATTTAAGCTTATATAAAGAAATAAAAGAACCTAAAGCAGAGCAAAGACTTCAGAATCAGACTAATGTGTTCCTTCTTGGTTAAAAAGCTGCAGTCGAGTTTTGGACCAACTGCAGCGACTGAAATGTTATGAAAACATGTAGAGTAACCATGTTGTGGTCTGGCTGGGATTATTGTCTGGAAGATGTAACATGTACGCATTTAGAGATGACTTGTTTCAATTTTAAATCATGCAACGTTTTTAATGATCATTTTACTACTCAGATGACTCTAAAGTAAATGCTAGTCTGCTGCTTTGGGATCACCTGTCCTCATCACTTCTCCAGCACGTTGCACGCGCAACCCCCCCACCCCCACGCTGCAGCCCCACCCCCGCTGCCGCGCGCACGCTCAAGATGTGAAATGACATGAAGGAAAAAATATTTGTTGTGTGTTCTTATATGAGATCTGAACTAAAAGAAGAAGGAATAGGTCTTTGAGAACACTCCCGCCCCTCCTCCACTCTCAGGTCTCAGTCTGCTGTTCATTTGAACACCGGAGCTCGCACACTTTTCATCCTGTTGTTGGACGCTCTGGCCGCAGAAGAAAGTCCATCAACAGCCTCCCTGGTGTTTTGGAGAGCTGTTCGTGCTCACTGCGCGTGCTCACTGCGCGTGCTCACTGCGCGTGCTCACTGCGCGTGCTCACTGCGCGTGCTCACTGCGCGTGCTCACTGCGCGTGTTCATTGCGCGTGCTCACTGTTCGTGCTCACTGCGTGTGTTCACTGCGCGTGCTCACTGTTCGTGCTCACTGTTCGTGCTCACTGTTCGTGCTCACTGTTCGTGCTCACTGTTCGTGCTCACTGTTCGTGCTCACTGCGCGTGCTCACTGCGCGTGTTCACTGTTCGTGCTCACTGTTCGTGCTCACTGTTCGTGCTCACTGCGTGTGTTCACTGCGCGTGCTCACTGTTCGTGCTCACTGCGCGTGTTCACTGCGCGTGCTCACTGTTCGTGTTCACTGCGCGTGCTCACTGTTCGTGCTCACTGCGCGTGCTCACTGTTCGTGCTCACTGCGCGTGCTCACTGTTCGTGCTCACTGCGTGTGTTCACTGTTCGTGCTCACTGCGTGTGTTCACTGTTCGTGCTCACTGCGTGTGTTCACTGTTCGTGCTCACTGCGTGTGTTCACTGTTCGTGCTCACTGCGCGTGCTCACTGTTCGTGCTCACTGCGTGTGTTCACTGCGTGTGTTCACTGCGTGTGTTCACTGTTCGTGCTCACTGCGCGTGCTCACTGTTCGTGCTCACTGCGCGTGCTCACTGTTCGTGCTCACTGCGCGTGCTCACTGTTCGTGTGCTCACTGCGCGTGCTCACTGTTCGTGCTCACTGTTCGTGCTCACTGTTCGTGCTCACTGCGTGTGTTCACTGTTCGTGCTCACTGCATGTGTTCACTGCGCGTGCTCACTGTTCGTGCTCACTGTTCGTGCTCACTGTTCGTGCTCACTGTTCGTGCTCACTGTTCGTGCTCACTGCGCGTGCTCACTGCGCGTGTTCACTGTTCGTGCTCACTGTTCGTGCTCACTGTTCGTGCTCACTGTTCGTGCTCACTGCATGTGTTCACTGCGCGTGTTCACTGTTCGTGCTCACTGTTCGTGCTCACTGTTCGTGCTCACTGTTCGTGCTCACTGTTCGTGCTCACTGCGTGTGTTCACTGTTCGTGCTCACTGTTCGTGCTCACTGCGCGTGCTCACTGCGCGTGTTCACTGTTCGTGCTCACTGTTCGTGCTCACTGTTCGTGCTCACTGTTCGTGCTCACTGTTCGTGCTCACTGTTCGTGCTCACTGTTCGTGCTCACTGTTCGTGCTCACTGTTCGTGCTCACTGTTCGTGCTCACTGCGTGTGTTCACTGCGCGTGTTCACTGCGCGTGCTCACTGCGCGTGTTCACTGCGCGTGCTCACTGTTCGTGCTCACTGCGCGTGTTCACTGCGCGTGCTCACTGTTCGTGTTCACTGCGCGTGCTCACTGTTCGTGCTCACTGCGCGTGCTCACTGTTCGTGCTCACTGCGCGTGCTCACTGCGCGTGTTCATTGCGCGTGCGGCCAAACTGACGGTGTTTTGAAGACAGAACGCATTGAAACTCCGCCTTCAATCTGAACTCAGCTTTGTATCCTGGACACTCGTCTTCATCAGCACGTTTTAATTAGTCTGTTAATCGCTGAATTACATTAAAAGTGACAAAGAATACATGTCTTATATGATCATTCTATTTAAAGTTCAGAATGCATTTTATGATGTGCGCAGAAAAGATTTCCTCTACGCAACAGGCGTGAGAGCAGTGCGTAATTGCGCACGCGCGCAGCTTAGGGGGAACAGTGTCGCCATGTCAACTTCATACAAAACCTGCACATGCTCAGATGCAGAAGACTGTTGTGTTTCATTACCGTAAAGTATGTTATACGGACACATCCTGAAAACACATTTTAGAAAACACTGAGTAAGGGCACACTTCAATCTTCACATTTAGCAGGTCATTTTAATTTTAGCTTTTATTTCTGTTAGATAAATAAAACAGGCATATCAAAGAACAACATATCAACCGCTCAGCAGGGGTTTATTAAATAACTTTTCTGGCAAACTTTTAACTACAAACAAAGATGTTTCTGGTCACTGGTTACTTTGTGTTTTTATTAAAGATGATAACTTTAATATTATGGAGAATGTTTATGGATACAACTCTGTTGCTCAAAACAGTCATGTTCTCAGATTTTACAGATTCTGTTAAAGAATTAAGCCAAATATGTCCCAACAGTAATTTGGTTATTGGTGGCGATTTTAACATGGTGGAAAATGAATACCTTGAAAGATTTCCTTCAGCGTTTCACTCTCTCTACATCATACAACTCAACCTTGTTAAATGATATGATGTCTAAATGTATGTGTCTGGCGCCGTGATAAACCTGATGTCCAAGCGTTTACTTGGTTTAAACCTGACAGAACTGCTAAATTTGGGTTGGATATTTGGTTGACATGTGAAAATCAACAGGATTTTACGTCAACAGTAAAAACATTTCAGCTGCACCACTAACATCATTGTATGGTTAAACTCGTTTTTCAACCTTGACATAATACTAAAAACAAAAGTTACTGGAAGTTCAATTCTAGTCTTTAAAAAGATGAATGTTACTCTCAGGATATCATAACTGAAATCAACAGGATAACTAATGACACGCAGTTCACCACTCATAGGGATAAATGGGAGTTTTTTTAAATTCAAGGCATGTCAGATTTCTATAAAATTTAGTGAAAGACTAAGCAAAGATAGTAGACAAAAGGAAATGGAAATTATTAGAGAATTTAACTGTCTTTGCTGCAAATCTTTACTAAGTGAAGGTGAAAAACAAAGACTTAGAATCCTCCAAACCTCATTGGATAGCATGTACATCGCTAAGGCTAAAGGTGAATATATCAGAGCTATGTGGGCTGAGGAGGGAAAAAAAAGCTCAGCTTACTTCTGCAGGCTGGAAAAAAGATGACAAGACAGAAATGCTGTTAATAGACTATTGATTACTGACAGGGAAAGTACAAATCCTGAAGACATTCAAAGAGAAATTTTCCAGTTTTAAAGTAAGTTATATTTCTCCTCATATTCATCTCAGGATGTTGATACTGGTCTTTAAACCGGTCCAAGGACCGGTTCCAAAGGTTGACAAAAATTTTAGAAAGATTTGCGAAGCAGAAATTTCCATGGACGAAGCAGAAAATGCTTCATTGATCATTTAATCGAAGATGATGGTTTTATTTTATTTCTAGATTTCTTTAAAGCGTTTGATTCAATTAAGCACAAGTTTATGTTTCGTACTTTAGATTTATTTGGATTTGGTTCTAATTTCATACATTTTATTCGCACAATTTATAATGACACAAACAGTGTAGTTATATTACCATATGGCATTTCTTCCAGATTTGGGATTAGCAAAGGAATCAAACAAGGATGTCCAACTCACCTTTACTTTTCATAATCACTGCAGAAATGTTATATATACTTATTAAAAATTCAACATTTTCTAAGCTCAGTATGTTGAGAAAACAACTAGCAGTCCCTCAGCTAGCAGATGACACGGCTATATTCATGAAGGACAGCGATCAAGTCCCAGAAATTCTTATGACTGTGGATTTCTTTTCTGAAGCATCTAGCTTAAAATTAAACTTAGTAAATGTGAACTATTGCCGATACACAATTCACAATCCGTCATTCATAATGTTCCTGTTAAAAGTGCAGTGAAATATCTTGGTATCAACATTTCTAAAAGTGCTACAATAGTGGAGGGAAATAATGTATGGAATGTTTTGGAAAAATGTCAACTTAATTTAAATTTGTGGTCACAACATGACATTTCCATTTTTGGCAGAGTGTTTCTCACCAAAACAGAATGTCTTTCTAGATGGATTTACCCTGCATATTCACTGTCTATCCCTAAGTCTGCAAAAAAAGCAATAAACCAGGCCAACTTTAATTTTATTGTGAAAAACGAAACACATTACATGAAGAAAGCAGCAATAGTCAGGGATTATAGTGGTGGTGGACTTAATGCTATAGATTTTGAGTGTTTGGATGGGATGATTGAAATTAACTGGCTTACATCCTTTTTAAAGAAGGAAAACAGTTTCTGGTTTCATATACTTTTCAAAGTTTGTTTTTTTTAACTAGGTGGTATTAATTTCCTTTTAAAATGTGATTTTGATTTAAAAAAAAAAAAAAAAAAAAAAACTTCCAATCAATCTTTCTGCTTTCCATCAGCAAGTTTTGCTATACTGGAAATTAATATTTAAACATAACTTTAGTCCTCACAGTACACCTGTATGGAATAGAAATGTTTGGTTTTCAAGACAATTCATGAAGCTTCTGTGATGAAAATATAGAAACAATGGATCATTTATTTTTTGACTGTATATATTCTAAAAGATTTTGGGAAGATTTTCATTTCTGGTGTTTGTCAAAATTTTCTGTTTCAGTAAATTTAGGAAAAAAGCATATTCTTTTTGGTGTACTGTCACACAGTATTTCTGATTTAATTTTTTTTACGAAAACCCTTAGTATTTATGTATGTATATATATATATATATATATATATATATATATATATATTTCCTAAATGTGTGTATATGTTCTTTACCTTGTAATTGGTTGTATCTTGTTTGCAATTGTTAAATAAAGTTTTGGAGAACAAAAAACTTTTAACAAATTTTCAATTCAATTTAGGTAAAAGTGGAAAAGTATATATATATAAAGTACACACATTTTTGAATTAAAAACAATAATGGCATTGTTAAAAAAAAAAAAAAAAGATAGATGTTAATAGATTTCCAACTGATGTAAATTACAATATGTGCGGAATTTATGTGTTGGCTTATATCAGAGGTCTTCCACCTGCAGCTCCAGATCCACATGTGTCTCTTTTATCTCTTCATTGTGGCTTCTTGGCCAAAAGTAAAATAATTCATGGAGACTGCTGACCCAGCCATGTCGACCCTTTGAATCAGCAGCTCCTCCTGACAATGCGGCGGGGGGCTATTGCTGCGGTGCCTGTTCTCTTTGGGGCGGCTGGGGTCCAGCTCGGTAGAGCGGGTCCTGCGCTGCCCCGTGCTGGGCGGGCGCAGCGGCGATGCCCCCTGTGGTCGGGCGGGTTCTTGAATTAGGGGATCCTCGTAATATCGTTTCTACACAGTCGTACCAAGCCAGATTATTTCCTTACATCTGCAGTTTTTATAGCTTTGTTCAGTTTTACTGACAAGGGTCTTATTGGGGGGACTTGGGGGGTGGGGTGGGGGGACTTGGGGGGTGGGGTGGGGGGACTTGGGGAGAGAGAGATGTTTGTTTTGTGTCTTGTGTAAGTTTGTTTTTAAACACTGTGTTTTTGTGTTTTTAATATGTATTTCATTTGCTTTTATGTTAAGCGCCTTGTGTTTCGCCAGAAGAAAAGGCGCTATATAAATAAATAAACTTTAACTTTAACTAACTTTAATGGCTGCCTGACCAAAACTACCAAAAGAAAACAAATAAACAAAGCCAGAAAACTAAGACTATCAAGATCCAACCCCAAACTAAAATAACAAAACCCAGTAGTGGAAGATTGCTGAGGACAGAGGGGGAAAAGAATAATAAATAAATAAATAAATAAAAGAAAACTAAAATAGCAATTCCTTAAAGTATTACTTAATTAGCATTTATTTAATTTAGATGAGTTAAATGTATAAATTGATGGCTGAGGTGCACATAGATGATAAACTGAGTAGGTTTTGATCTGAAGACGTCTTGTTTGCTCAATGCTACCCCCAGAATGCACAGATTTTGGGAAAACTTTGGGAAAAAGTTTGACCTTTTATGAGTTAAAAGCACATATTATCTGCTTTACAAGATTGGTTACTTTCTGCCCAGGTTTCATTATAGTTTGACTCTTATGACAATATTTATTTTGTTTTGCTCTTCTCACATTTTTATGTCATATTCTTTTCGTTTCAATTCCTAAAAAGTTATTATACACAAAATATACTTAAAGATAAGCCTTGTAAAGTTAAATTTTATCTAACCCTTGTGCTCTCTAATGGGTTCCAGGTGACCCCAAAAGAGAGTGGGGATTCAATGGGTTATCTTGCTGAGCTAGCTAACAGCCCGATGGACAGCGTAATGTCCCAGTAAGCTCTGCTGCAGAAAGCTAGTGAGCTCCAATGTAGCATTCTAGCAAGCTTCGCTAAAGCATGCAAACTTAAGTGTAGCATTCTAGCAAGCTTCCCTGTAGTATACTAGTGACCTCCACTGTAGTATTCTATTTTAAATCTTGCCAGTATCTTTACAATCAACATTTTCAACTTAAAAAACAGAGTTTCACTAGACAAAACCATGTAAATCTTGCCCTTCCTTTCCAAGTCAACAAAATGTTGAATTTAAATCTTAGGTTTTTTGACCCCAGAAGATACATTCCAGGCGCAGTTCTTCTCAAGACCACTAGGAGGACTTCAAATTGTACAGATGGACTAAAAAGACCCATTTGTGTGATACCTTATTTCCGCCACAAGATGGTGCCAACTCCTCCGTTTCTTTTACTAAACTCACCCGTTTCATTTTTTGTGCACTCATAAATTGTAGACCTTTCCATTTATATTGTTTACTATAGCATGTTGCTGTTTTAACCGCGGTCACCTATACCCCACTTAACAGTGCAGTTGATAATAGGTATTGCCCACCTTGGAAGGGTTAAATCCATCTCATGAAAAATGGGAGCAAAAACAGAAGTGTTGAGTTTATATTTTTGTTGAGTGTAGATGTGCAACACACAACACCTTAAAAAGCATGGCGAACATACAAGGAAAATGTATGGAGGCTATGAGGAAACCAAACTGAAAACCTGTTAACCTGTTAACCTGTATGAGTTAGAGTGTAACGAGTGGCTAGCTAAAAAACCCCCTAATGGTGTCCTTGGAAGGCTACTCTATGACATTAAAAAAAGCTGATGTGCATGTTATGCTAGACTTGTTCTTAACTGTTTAAAAAATAATAAAAATGGGTTTTTTTTTTGTTACCTTATTTTTATTGTTTTAATTTGACTAGTTTAAATCATTTTATTTCATTATTCAAAATGATTTTTTTCCCTTTTTCTTTGTTTTAGTGTTATAAAGTTCTACTTACATGTTTTAAGCCCATATAGGACAGGGTTTTTTAAGTTGTTTGTAGACATCTGTTAGTGCAGAGTCTCTTTGTTAAAATGGTCTTTGATCAATCTTTAGATAAGGTGCTGCAAAGTAAAGGGTTAACAAAATTTATTAATACATTTGTTAAACTTGTTATCGGCTCACTAATATGGTCTTTGAAGAGAATGGTCTGACTTTAGAAGTAAGTATTCTTATTAACACTATCAGGTATTTGCAAGACACTTATAATACTTATTATATTTTACTAGCATTTAACACAATAATAACGCTTGCTAATCTGTTAAGTTCATTAGGGATTCTTATTAAGCCTTTTAACACTTCAGTCTGTGTGAGACATCTATAATTGTATTAAATGTCTTACTAGAACCGTACACATCAATAATGCTTGCTAATATGTTGTCAAGTTTTGTAAATGGTTCTAATTAAGCTTCTTAAAACTTATTAACCATTCTTACACATATACATTGCCAATAAATGTAACAATAAGCATCATATTAACACATTAATAATTCTTGTAAATGTGTTAAATTAGGAATTTAATAAACCTTATTAGGCTTATTGGATCAATAAATGTCTTACTAACACCTTATGTGGCAGGTAGAGGGCCGCCTAACTCTTTTCACCTGTGCACACCAGCTGCTTGATTAGCAGAGGGCTGTTAAAAGCTCTTCCCTCTCAGTGGGTTGCAGATTCAGCCTCAGACCTGCTGCAGGTAGGAACTGCAGCATCAGACGCTGCCAGCCTGATTCTTGGGGCCTGTTTTGGCCGGGTAGGTTTGGCATTCCTGCTTGTATTTCTCCAGTTCATGACCTTCACTATGACTAACCTGCCAAACACCTCTGTAGATCACAGGCGGGTTGTCTTATGTGGCCAGTGTAGCTCCTGTTAGCTATCCTCCTAGGCTGCCAGCAAGGTATGTGTATTCATTCATCTCGTGTTTTTTTGTTTCCTTTTTTGGTGTCTCCATTTATTTGTAGGTGCTGCTGCTGGGTTCACTGCTGTGTCCTGTTGTGATCTTTTGCACCATTGTGTTTTGTTTAGGGCCAATGCCGAGGTGGTGCCTCACATGGTGTAGTGCTGCTGGTCCGGATTAGGCCTCGCTCCTGCTTCTCCATCCTGGGGGGCTCTTGCCTGCTGTTTGCCAGCAAGGATTGGATCAACGTGAGGGGGTCAGTCTGCTTGGGTTAGAGTTGTTTCAGTCTTCCTGGCTGTAGAGTCCTGCGATATTTTGTTTTTAGTTTTCTGGTGGCTATGGGGAAGCCATAATGCCACACTTGCATGACGCCTCCAATGAACTGTTCAACTTTGTTTCTGTGTTTGAACGTTGTAACCTCCCACTTGTGTTTTCTAATAAAAGAAGCCCGAAGTGACGATGAGACCTTTGAGAAAGTGCATCTTCCCATCACACTTGTTTCTCTCTTGTGCATAAGGGTGAGCTGTTTGTTTCCCTCAGAATGAACAAGGCTTATATGCTCACTCATGTTCGGGTTCATCTGCAGGTGAAATGCTTCAAAGAACACGCTCATCATGACCATAAGTAACATTAGATTTAGTGCCATACGCTTCCAGTCAAATCTGGAGACACTGGAGGGACTGTCTTTTTAACTATCCCTTTAACTCATTTTTTATGATGTATTATGGAATTAATATTTTTTAGTAACTTCTATAATTTTTTGCATACTATTCTTAACTTATGTATTTGTGACTTTTTTTTTTTTTTTAAAGTTTTATTGATTACTGTAATTTTTTGTATACTGTTCTTAACCTGTGTATTTTCTGACATTGCACTGTTTTAATGTAGTTCTACTGATTGGACTGTGTCTGGAATAAATTCTATCATAAGTAACTCTTGTTGGTTTGGTCATTTACTGAGTTTTTTTCTCTCGAGTGTTGAGGTGAATTTTCCTGACATAAGGTTTCTTTAGGTTAACTTAGAGATTTTAGTCTATTTAGATCCTATTTTAGTAACAGGTGAACGTTTTTGACTAATTTAATTTACTGAGGAATCATAGGCTATTTGAGTTAAGTCAATATTTAAAGGATCACCAAACAGGGCAGTTGGAGGTAAAAAAGAGGGCGGGGCTAGTAGAGTCGCACTGAGTGGCGGAGGTGTGGCTTGGATCTATGACTGACAGGTTAGCTTTATGGAGCGTACGTTGGGTCTTCAATATGGAGAGTGGTTTGTCATTGTTATGTTTGGGATTAAAGTAGATTTTTTTTTGTTATTTGGTACTCTCTCTCCCCCCCCCCCCCCCCCCCCCAGGCAATCCAAGATCTGGCAACATAGAAAAGTCGCTTGTGATTGATGGCCCTGGAGTCTCAGTGACGTTTTCATGCAGCTGGCATCTCCCCTCACTTTGGATCTTCCTCTGAAACATCAAATTCATTTGGCTCTGCATGTTCTTTTTATTTTACACGTCACCATTTGTGTTTTACCACCTTGATCTAAATCTCTATTGTATTTAAACTGACTAATCATAATATTTAGGATTTATTTATTGCTTTCCTTGTCCCGTCGCTCCTCCATTTAGCAAACACATTAATGATCAGACGACTGAATGAATTAAAGGGTCCCGAACTAAAGACCAGACGCACCCCTTTACACGCATTGGACATGTGTTTTGGACTTTTTTTGTGCTTAAGAGTGAGTGAGATCATGCAGGCAGATGCAGCGCTCTGCAGATCACCTGAATTGATCTGACATGTTAATCATAGGCAAGCGCAGCTGGAAATCTGGCTGCAAGCTACAGTAGCTTGATGACTATAAAGCAATACATTGTTGGAAACGATGTCCTACCAGTTCTTTCACATCAAGCGGATGCTGATCAGAAATGACAGGCCCCATGAGAAACGTGTATTTCATAACTCTTTCTGTAGAGTAGTTCTTGAACCTTTCCTGCTCCGTTATGCGACCAGGATCTGCGGACGCAGGGGAGATCTTCAGGGCCGAAGGCTGATCTTCCTCCGGGGGTTCACCCCCCTTGTTTGGACCCTCAGGGCCTCCAAAGTGTGTGAAGCCAAAAAAACATTCTCTTTTTTTTTTTAGAGGAACTGTCTTTAGAACTTTTTCTTGGACTTCAAAAATGACAACTGTCACCATGCTGATGCGTTCGCACTTTGTTTTTTGCGGCACTCACACTATTTTAGCAACACGCTAAAATATTAGTACAGCTAGTATTTAAAAAATGTTTTTGCTTTTTAACTAATTTGACATCTACTGAGGTTTTTATGCTAATTTTGAGTTTAGTTAATATTTAAACAACTTTCCAACAGTTTTGGCTAAATTGTCACCCATGGGAAAAATCTGTTGCTCAAATGTGGCTCAATCTCGTCTCCTGAGACACGTTTGAGATCATTCTGTGCTCATTTGTGTCTTATTTCTTGCTCCTAAGACCCTTAGGAGCAAGAAATAAGCAAAGACGAGAAAAGACACCAACGAGACAAATGAGGTTGAATTGAGATAAGCTGTTTGAGCAAGACTTAAGAAGTGGGAGAAAGTGAAGAGATCTCAAAATAGTCTTGTTCAGATCTCATTTGTCTCAGTTATTTTATAGGAGGATTAAGGAGAAAAGGATGAGACAGATCTGAGAAGAATGAGCACTAAGAGAGATCTCATCATTGTCTGTTTCATGTCTCACCAAAGCCATTTATGAGAATGACTTGAGAAACAGTAAAAAAGTAAAAACAATACTAAAAATGTAAATGTAACATTTTATTTGACATTTGGCCAGCATCATCAGTACATTTGTATTGGGATAGCAGCATTAGACTCTTTTTACATTTTTAAAAACAAAATACAAAACATAAATGGGATACAAAAATTAATTAAAAATAAATTAAATACAAGCTCTGTGATTGTTTACTAACCTCCTTGCTGAGAAGTCGGTTTAAACAAAATTATTTTTTCAAATAATTCTAAGTAATTTAACCCTTGAGCTCTCTTACAGGTCAAGATAACCCTACCATTACATTGATGTGAGATCCCTCGCATAACAAATGTGGACAGGATCTTATGTCTGCCACAGACACCAGAGAAGATTCAAAATCCTTGGGAGAAAACCTTCAGGCCGTTGTCTTGTGGGGTCCAGATGACCCCACTTTTAATGTAAACATGTCTAGGATAGCACAAGAGTTAAAACCACCTGGCTTCTTTATGGAATATTTTGAATACAACCAGAAATACATTCACAAGATTGTGTCGTATTATACCCGTAGATCTATTTAAAACAGTGAAAACTTTTTCTTATTGAATTGCATTAAGTACATGAACTGTGGCATACTCAATCTGGCCGACATGGTGGTAATGAATACTTCCAGAATGTAAACAACAAACATACTGACAGCACAGGTACGAGGAAGAATCTCACTTGGCTTTGAGACAAGAGGACTTACATGCTTCCAAATCCTAGAACACACTTGGCAGGAGCTGTAATGAAAGTCATGGTCCATGAAAACTCTAAATGAATAAAGGATGAAAGAGTAACCAGTCCACATACTGTAGATCATAGCAGTGACCTACTGCTTAGAACCGGCTCTGGTCCTGCATTTGTTGACAAAGGCTTTCTTGACTCTGACCTCCACAATTGTTTCTTTACCAGGTGGAGTGTCCCATCTCAGGATACAAGCTGTAAAACAAGAACATTAAAATCTAGTATGAGTAAAATGACAGTAGATGGCACATAATAAATATAACACTTCAAGCTGTAAACAAATGATAGTTTTATTAGATCAGCTGTATAATGCTGCTGTGAGATTTGATTTACATGTCATCTCATTAATCAAGATAATAATTTCTGGCATCTAAAAACAGCCAGAATTCAGTTAAGATTACATATTACACTGTGATCTCTATAACTGTTAAAAGAATTGAAATGCAGCATGATACTTCCTTGGGCAGTAAAAATGTAACAAATAAGTTCAAATCTGTTTCCTTAAAGATGGGTTAGATCAGGGGTGTCAAACTCCAGACCTTCAGGACCAGCCTGATGCTGTCTTCTATAAATCCTGCCTTATCTGCTGCTGATTACCTGGATCAGGTGTGTTTAGCCAATAAGAAACTGGAAAACATGTAAGACACCAGGCCTTGAGGTCTGGAGATTGACACCCCTGTGTTAGATGCTACTGGACAAGACTTCATTTCCAGTGTTAAACTTATATTTTGATGGCAATCATTGCTATACTGCAGCCTGATTGAACATGTTATTGTTCCCAGAATTCTAGCATAAAATGACCCAATTTTAAGAAAAACTCACTTAGGATTGCATCGACGGATCCGCTTTCCTTCTTTTCCGGAGAGATTATTTCAAGGACGACCAAAAGGAACTGGATGTAGATTCTCCTCAACAGTGAAGAAATGATCAGAAAGTCCATGAGACTGATGCATGCGATGTGGTTTTGATGCGTGGTTCATGGCAGCAAGGCGGAACGATGAACACACCACACCCAGGGAAGAGCTCCTGCTGGTAGAGATGGTGATGTCTCTCTCCAATGAGGTTTCAGAGTCTGAAGCTCTCAGACCTGGTCTGGATCTGAAAGAGAGAAACAGTAGAAACAATACAAGCGTGAGAAAATACCAAAACAGTTTATTATTCTGTCTATTTGCTGCTTTCAGTGCATTCTTAGCTCCAAAACATTTCTGTTTTACTCCCATTTCTTATTGATGCTCATTGAAGTTCTTCTTGGAACTAGGACTGCAGGGACTAATCAACTACCAAAATAATCGATTAGCCGATTAATCAATGATCAAAATAATCAATTAGCTGACTAATCGGCTACTAAAATAGTTGACGACTAATTTAATAGTCATTACTTTGTATTAAATGAAGTCAGAGTGTAGTAAATTTGAACAAAGTGAGCGTTCAGCAATAAAAAATAAACATTTTTATATTTTAGTCAGTGAGACCAAAACTTTATTTTTGGTTAAAAATAGTTCCTTGTTTCTGACGCCGACCTCATTTGATTTAATCTTGTTTTAATACCAGAATCTGATGAGAGAAAAAGCTGCATGTTAGAAAGTTTAATAAACTATCATCTGAATTTACTTTCTATTAGTTTAAAGCTAATAATGATTAAGACGTGTGCTTCACATCCCCTTTAGTTTGCCCATGACCCAATAAGTCGACTAATCGAATAAAATAAATGCTGATTAGTCGTCTATTAAAATAACGGTTTGGAACCCCAGCTTGGAACCTTGTAAACCCTTGTGCAAATATAGACATGTTTACATTAGAAGTGTGGTCATCTGGACCCCACAAGACAGAGCGCTGAACTTTTATTTTTTTCCTCAAGAATTTATTTTTTCATCTTCAATGGAGTCTGTGGTAGACATGAAATCCTGTCCAACTCTGTCCTTGTGCTAATTGTCTATAATTTATTTATTTAATATACATATATATATACACACACCCACACACACACACATACATACAACAAAAGAACAACTTAAACACTTACGAGATTGCTCATTCCGTTAACGGTGTTCTCTCAGTCCTTCATTTTCTGGTTGGAATCCAGAACGTTTCTTTGCTGGCATTTCTTCTTGTTCATCCTTTAATGGAAAATATACATTTATCTACCACATTTAAACCACAGCAAGCTAACCATTAACATCCTCAATGATCTGAATGGATTCTGCACGGAGCTGTGTGTGACGTATTTCGTTGTAAAATAAGACCAATCTTTTATTTTTGGTTGTGCAAAGTAAATTCAAATCTCAGTGTGCTATTTGCTGTTGTCTAATTTTCTTACACTGTATGTTAGTTGTCATTGTATATAAACAGTTAAAACAGTGACATCCAAAAAAGCGAAGTTTGCCTTCCTAAAAACATCAATCAGTGCTCACAAAACACTACCATGTACAGTATGATCATAAGACTTCCTGAGATGAAACGTGACCGTGTTAGAACATTTAAACTCTGTCAACTGAACTTTGAAGTGACTTTCAGAGAGATGTGGTGTCAGACTGATTAATTTACCTGACACTGAAAATTACAGATTATTTCTAAGCTTTTTCTAATTTTATAATCTAGTTTGTAGCAATTGAAAACACAATAATATATATATATATATTATATATATATATATATATATATATAAATAAAAGAGAGAGAGAGAGAGAGAGGAGAGAAGAGAGAAGAGAGAGAGGACAAGAGAGAGAGAGAGAGAGAGAGAGAGAGAGAGAGAGAGAGAGAGAGAGAGCTTGGAAGTAATCAAAATGTGCTGCATTTCTGCATATTAGCTGCTCATATTGTCGTCAACATGATTTTCCAGCAGTTTTTGAGCTAGTCGCGTGTAAATCTGCACATATAAGATTAGCTGAAGCAAATCAATTCTAAGTTAGTTATTTGACACAAACATTTGAATCATTTTGCAGTTTATTTTGGTGTATTTTTCTAGCCATCTTGTACCTCCAAAACACGTCTGGTTCTTTATTAACAGCGGCCCGCAGCTCCAACCGGAAATGACTGAGCGGTTCTAACAGGATCAGTTTGGTCGATGCACGAGGAAGATTATACAAGTCTAACAAATATACAATTTCAACAACATACATTGCTAAAAAAAAAAATAAATAAAATGAAAATCCTTCTTTAAAATAAATGTAACATCACCAAAATAAACATAAACTAACCTTCAGAAACAGCAGAAGCTCTTCAGGGCAGTGATGACGACACGTGGTCAGCTCACTACGTGATCACAACAGAGCACTGCGGTCAAAATGGGCACTAAAACACATAAAAGTACATGTAAACCATAAAACAACAGTTCTTAACAAATACATACAATTCTAACATAATAAGAAGCTAACATCATTTTATAACAGCTAACTTTAAACACTGGGAGACTGCAGCAGACATACTCACGGCACAGAGGGTCTGGAGGAGGGGCTAAAGGCTGCGTGTCACGCTAATGACCTTCCCTGCACAACAAGTAACACTGGAAATACATTGCATTTTAAAATAATTCAAAAAAGTGCCAAAATTAAAGTGCATTTAGTAAAGTAGTTTGCACTAAATACTTGTTGAACAGGCACCAATATACTGCTTCGTACATATTCCATTGGCCATTCGGTCTAATCAGTTAATATTTGACCTCTCTTTAATGGTGAACCAAATAAGCATTACAATTCTTACCTCTGTGGTCTGTGTGTGGCTGGAACAAAAGTTGCAGCTTAAACCGCAAATGGACAATTCTCTTGGTTGCTGTTTTCAAAACGTTCCCGCACTTTCCCCTGCGACCCCAGAGCAAAGCAAAACTGAAGATGAGATCTTGTTTCGTTTACGTCTCCTCGACATGAAGGAGAAATGTTTGAGACAAGACAGCTTTTCTCACTCTTCTTGAATGCGTCTCCTGAGAAATAAGTCTCACAGTGAGCACTGTCTGAGATCTCAAACTTCTCTCACGACTGTCTCTTCTCCAGATCTCAGTCAAGAGAAAGATGAGATGTACTGCCTTGTTCTAAAGCATGTCTCATTTAGAAGGAAGACTGGAGTTTGAGATGAGAGCCTCAGAGAGAGTCTGCGTTCTGCCGGCAGGAGATCCTCTGCAGGAGGAGAGCAGGAGCAGAACGACCCAGAGGAGTCCAGCCATGGTGACTCTCTGCTGCACCAGCTCCTCGCTGAACATTCAACCTTCCTGACCTCCCGTCTGCAGCGCCGTCAAGCTCCCCGCTCTGCAAGCGGCTTCCTTTCACATGGAAAAAAAAAGTTCCTCTGACAGGAGATCCACTGTTCTGACTCAAAAACTCAAACCGGCTGATAATTAAGACACTTGTGGGCGGAGTCACGCAGCTCAGATCGGTTCAATAATGAGAATAATTATGAAATCTGATCCTGGAAAACCTCAGAACATGTTTACATCGGTTCAGATTCCATTCAAGTGACTGTAAACATTTAAAACATCTGGTTGAATATTAAGTAGAACTTCACGGTTCTCTATAAAGGAGTCTGATCCTGATTCTTTGTCTTTTTATAGGATATTTTCTTCTTGTCACAAATTAAAACATGAAATTTATTTAAAAAACCAGAGGATGAATCATCTTTTTAAAATTGCTAATTAAATAATAATATTTAATTAATACAATTTGTGTAATGCAACCTTTATTTAAAAAAGTCAAATTATTAGTGCTGTCTTGCAAATAATATTTTGGTCATTAATCAATCTTGAAAACTGATGAATTAATGTAATTAATCTATTTTAATCTGAATTTATTGGTAATAGCTGTAAAAAAAAACTCATTTTGAGGTCTTTTGTTTAAGTTTATGACATTGTAGTGCAGTAAAAGATCAAAATAAAACTAAAAAGGTGACTTTAAATTGGTTTTATTATTATTATAGATGACTTCAGGTCTATACTATGACACCACTGAGGACCTCATCAGGTCCAAACGTTATAATTTACCACATCAGAAAACAGAAGACATTTTTATAGAATATTGAACGCAGTTCTTATGTTAAACCATAATTCAAATGTTGATATAGCACCTTATTCCACAGTTTAACACAACAGTAAGACAGTAGAAAAAACATTAGGGTGATTTTATGGTTTAATTTAACCCATTTAAGTGAATTTGATCATTTTAAACATGATTTGGAGCAGAAAAGAAGTAGAGAAGAGTTCAACGACTGTTTCTTTAAGCTCTGCTAGCTCTGAGTCCGTCCTCCTAAAGTGTCCCCCCTTCCTTCTGGATGTTCACCGCATCAGTTCCTACACAACCGCCCTCACTACGATAGTTTGTGTCGCAGAAAGACGAGGTTTACCTGCAGCTCACCTGTTTTTCTCCTGCATCCGCATGAATAGATGGGCGGTTCCTAAATCCACAAGTTTGTTTATCATTTCACGAAGCCGCCGCTCAAAATCACCCAAATGCTTCCTCACGTGTTTGTCTGGACTGTACCACT
Organism: Oryzias javanicus; assembly: GCA_003999625.1. NCBI lineage: Eukaryota > Metazoa > Chordata > Actinopteri > Beloniformes > Adrianichthyidae > Oryzias > Oryzias javanicus. Next base: position 2,098,101 of record CM012442.1, on the reverse strand, counting down.
ACGATCGACCCCCCCCCCCCCCCCCGCGTTTTTCACATAATGGTACGGTCCTCTGTTGAACTTTGAACTCGTCGCCGCCATTTTATGACGTAATTTTGCGTAATACGATTTACATGACGTAAATGACGTCATCAATCACCATACTGAATCACCTCAGAAAGTCTTCAAGCATAATGAAAATCTGCTGAAGACATCTTTAGTAACTAAAGAATCCAGGAGACCAAGAGAACTTACAAGACATTTGAACACATCTGTTTTCTTAACACTGTGATTCAAAATCAGTTCTACAACACTACCTGAGAGAAACATGAAAAATACAGGAAAACCTTCAATCTCAGTCACGATAAACATGACTGAAACAGACAAACCTGCAAAAAAAAGTTACTTTTGCAGACAAACCTACAGGGAATCCACTGCATGAAAATCCTGCAGTGGAAAAACAAGAAAGACCTGTCAGAATGGATTTGTCTGCCCTGAAACAAGAACGGGACCGTCTCTTGGAACAACTGTACGAAAAAAATGACTATTTATCCCAACTTAAACAGAAAAGAATTTCCACTGAGAGGAAGTGTGAAAGACACTGGCAGTTGCTCCAAGAGTTGAAACCAAAACTGAAAAGATGCACGTAAACTCAGCAGGAACGAGAAAAGGAACTTCAACGATGTAAACAGTTGTTGAAGGCAAAAGCCAAAATGATTGAAGAGGGTCTGGAGGAACAAACCGACTTGAACCAACAGATGAACGTAAATCTACGATTAAAGACCAAATGGGCCAAAAAACTTCAGTCCCAGGTGGAGGAGCTTTCTGAGCAAGTGACAACACTGCAAGCATCTGTCCCACCTGTGGAGTCTACGGACCAAACCGAGGATTTGCTTGTTCCAAAAGAAGAATCTGAGAACACCACGAAAGAGGCATCAGTGGAAATGAAAGTTTCAGAGCCAGAGTTAGGTTCTGAACAACAAGAGGTTCCAGAACCGTCCAAAAGCGCAAGAAGCGTAAGAAGAATAAGAAAACAAAGGAAAATCCCTTCTTCAGAGGAACTGGAAACCTGTGAGCCAGTCAGCAACATAGAAATCCAAGATAACATCAGTCTTGATCACCAGAAAACAGAGGAAACTGACTCACCATCAGTGGAGTCTGTTCCTGAAGAGACTGTCATGGAATCTGTGGAAAATGTTGAGGAGGAATCTGTCCAAGTTCAAGTTCCTGACCCAGTGTTAGTTTCTGAACCTGAAATGAAAGATCCACTGCCACAATCTCTGGAACATGTCAGTGATGAATCATCAGTCCAAGTTCAGGTTTCAGAGCCAGAGTTAGGTTCTGAACAACAAGAGGTTCCGGAACCGTCCAAAAAACGCAAGAGGCGTAAGAAGAATAAGAAAACAAAGGAAATCCCTTCTTCAGAGGAGCTGGAAACCTGTGAGCCAGTCAGCGCACCTTTGGCTGACCAAGAATTTCAAGATAACATCAGTCTTGATCAGAAAACAGAGGAAACTGACTCACCATCAGTGGAGTCTGTTCCTGAAGAGACTGTCATGGAATCTGTGGAAAATATTGTTGAGGAGGAATCTGTCCAAGTTCAAGTTTCAGATCCAGTGTTAGTTTCTGAACCTGAAATAGAAGATTCTCTTCCAGAATCTCTGGAAACTGTCAGTGAGGAATCTGTCCAAGTTCAAGTCTCTGATCCAGTGTTAGTTTCTGAACCTGAAATAGAAGATTCTCTTCCAGAATCTCTGGAAACTGTCAGTGAGGAATCTGTCCAAGTTCAAGATCCTGACCCAGTGTTAGTCTCTGAACCTGAAATAGAAGATTCACTTCCAGAATCTCTGGAAACTGTCAGTGAAGAATCTGTCCAAGTCCAAGTTTCTGATTCAGTGTTTGTTTCTGAACAAGATCAACCACTGACTGCAGAATCTTCCAGGAAACGCAAGATTTCTACAAAGATGGACTCAACAGAATGTCCTCCCAACAAAAAACGGAGATCTGTAAACCAGTCACCATAAAGTTAAGAACTCGTTTGGCCAAACGAAAGAGATGCCATCAATGCAAGACATGAGCAGAAGAAGACAGATTAAATCTGACTTAGGACTGCCATGGACCTTTACTGATGTGACTGAATATGAAATAGAAGATTCACTGCCACAATCTTTGGAGGACATTTCTGAAGAGGTACCAGCTCAGACAGAGGCTTCAGAACCAGAGACGGCTTCTGAACAAGATCTTCTCCAAGAAGAAAACCTGAAAGAACCTGAAGCTGAAACTTCAGATGACAAAGATGAAATCTCAGATGATGAAGAAGATGTGTCCACTGATAAATCTGAGAACATCAGTGGAGAGAAAATTTCCCTGTGGAGGAGATTCAAAAAGGCTCTGACACCAGCAAGATGGCGCAAGTACAAGAGTAAGACTTGTGTGGTCATCCCAGATCAAAGATCTACAGACCCTGCAGAGGAAGATGAACATGTACTCCAAAGTACATCTGTGGATGATCAACAAAGTGACTCTTTGCTCACGCTTCTTCTTCTGGTTCTCGATTGACTGAAGACAAAACGTCTGAAGGCCAAGACGAGGAAATGTCTGATGACGAAGAAGAAGAAGAAGAAGAAGCCTCTGAGGACATGGATGATGAGGAGATAACATCTGAAGAAGAAACGTCAGATGATGAAGAAGATGAGTTCACAGATGAATCTGAGAACACCAGTGGAGAGAAAATTTCCCTGTGGAGGAGATTTAAAAAGACTCTCACACCAGCAAGCAAACGCCAGTATAAGTAGAGACAGAAAAACTACTTTAGCTGGAACAAAGACTGGTGTTCTGATGTTTTGGTTATAAAAGAAGATTGTTGTTTTTTTAATATGCTTTGGTTTTTTTTACTTTCTTTATTTTAGTTATTTTTAGTTATTATTATTTTTAATTAGTTAGTTACTTAGATTAGTAAGTTTGTAAGTGAGTTAGATAATAAGTAGGCAAGTTAGATATTTTTTTGTTTTTCAAAACTCTTTTAATACAAAAATGTAACTTTACAAGTACAAGTACAGTATTCTTAGGGTTTTTGAAGATTAGGTTTCCTCCTTTTTTTATTTATTTATTCCTTATTTATCAATGTCGTATTTTGTTTAAAAACGAAAACAAAATGTAAAAAAAAAAAAAAAAATTAATAAATTAAAAAAAAAAAAAAAAAAAAAAAAAAGCATGTAATGCAACCTCAAGGGGCACATTCCAGTGCTCCCTTCCCGGTCCCAAGTCCGGATAAATGCAGAGGGGATGCACATATTTATCTCTAAATATAGAGATCTGGATCTAGATCAGCTGGAACCAGTCTGGCCATTCTCCTCTGACCTCTGACCTCAACCAGGCCTTTCCACCCACAGAAAAAAGTTGTGATCCTGCAAGAACTGAAATTCAGATTCAGATTAATCATTTTATTCTTACCTAATGGAAAAAAATGGATCCAAAAGTTCAATAGATTCTTTTTAGAAAGACTCTCGAGTTTCTGTAGAAGTTTGCAGAATCACACAAATTTCTTTATCCATATGCTGCTTTTATTAAGTTATTTGGTCAAATAAATGGAAAATAAATAAAGGTATCATCCCTGTTGATCTTCCTGCAGCTGCATCTGAAACTGCAGAGATTCTGCTTCTGTTTGAGGATTTCTCTTCATCTTCACTTCTTCTTTGCTGCACATTTACAGCCTTAGAGTCCTCACAACGTTCACCATCCATCAAGGTTTTGGTCCAACTCTAACGTCTCTGAACCAGCATCTGTTATTTCAGCATCAGACTGCAGGAGAGCCACACAATAGAGGTTATTGTGTAAAGTTCAGGACCCCCAGGACTCTGGAAAACCACACAAGTCTTTGAATAAACCCTGAAGATACAGCTGATGTTCAGCTAAGAGAGATTCTGCTCTCTGGATATTCAAATGATTCTTTATTTCCCTGTAATGACCATGATTGTTCTCCTATTAGATTCTGGAAGGGAAAACTTCTGACCTTCAAGATAAAAGTCCTTCATGTTTTCTTTATCATGGAAACAAATGAGTAAAAAAAGCAACATTTAAAACAGATTCAAACATTTAAAGTCCAATCAGAAGAAATGTTGACGAAAGGTCATATTTTACTGATAGAAAGATTTATTTAAATTTTAAAAAAACTGAACAAAAAATGTGAAATGGATCCTAAAAATCCTGAAATATTTGTCATATTTGAGTCTTTTGCTAAAACTTTAGCCATAAAGTGTTGTGTTTTCAAGTTTCATCTCAATTTCTATAGAGATTAGTCAAATATCTGAAGAGTTATGAGTTACTGCAGCGCACAAACACAGAAAAGAGGAATTTAGAAGAAAAAACGGAGACTCTGCATGCAAGCTGTACCCTCTCAGCAGGTTGTTTCTGCAGGTGGACCTGCTCCTCCTGCAGGAGTCTTCACACTCCTCACTGTGAGACCAGTGGTCCGGTCCGGTCCGGTCCGGCTGGTGCGTCCCAGAGCAAAGACGGCCCTCCTTACTCCTCGACCGCTGCAGCTCTCCAACCCCAAAGTTGCAGCTCTTGAAAAAATATATTATGTTAAAAATTTTGTTTTTTCAAGTTTCACCGGCGACGCCTCCGTTTTAATTTATTTTTATCGTTTTTTGATATTATTGTTTTGTTAAAATGTTGTTGGGTTTTCTCCTGGTGTTCAGGTTTTCTCTTAAAAAATATTCATCATTTATCGTTGTTTCTGCTTAATGCATTAATGGATAAAATTGGTGACTCAAAATGGTCGTTTAGTTGTGAATATGAGTGTGTGTGGTTGTTAGTCTGTAGTTTTTAGTCACGCATTCATTCATGCATGTAATGCAACCACAAGGGGGCACATTCCAGTGCCCTCTTGTGCCGGTCTCAAGTCCGGATAGATGCAGAGGGGATGCGCATATTTATCTCTAAATAATGAGATCTGGATCTAGTCACAGAGCCAGAAAATGCCGGCCAGGCCGGACAAAGCCAGGACGAACAGACGGACGGACGTGACTAGAAGTGACTGGAAGTAACGGTCCAATATTCCTCCATCAAGGTTAAGCAGGAGTTCTACCAAGCCTGGTGGACTGCTGGGACTTCAGAGGCAGCTGACAGGTACCAGCAGTCAAAGAGAGCAAGGCCTTTTCACCCACGGATCCGCCACTAACCCAATATTTTCTCTTTTTCTGACCATTCTCTGGAAACCCTGGAGATGGTTGTGGGTGAAAATCCCAGCAGTTTCTGAAATGGACGTCTTCTCCTTCTACTGGCTAAATGTAATGCGATGTTATAGTTCCTATATTCTTTTTATATATTTAACAAGACATATACATTTATATTGTGCCTTTTCTGCATCTAAAACCTTTGTGCTCTTCTGTTTTTAAAAAACATCTCAACTGTATTAATTTACACAGCTGTCAAAAGAAAAAATTATTAAATGGACGCTGCGATGTTGTGAAATTTCATGTTTTTTTTTCAAGTTTTAAAAAGATATCTTTTCTTGCACATCATGTCTTACACTCTTGAAAGAAAATAAGTGAGGACTCGAGAGATAAAGGGAGCACGACTCTCGTAAAGAGTCAGAAACGGTCCTGAAGCTGCATCGTCATTCATGACTGTTACGGTAGATCGGGTAAAGTTGCAGTGAAAATAAAATTTGAAGGTTGCGCAACAAATCGTGCAAAAATCCTGGAGGGTCTGATGATAACATATTTGACGTGATAATTGATCAAACTGGATTAGCAACAATAGAAATGATGAGAAATGCTGCGATAGACACTTTTCTATTGCCCACACGATATATATGGTCATATCACACAGCACTAATCTCAACTGTATTTATTTACACAGCTGTCAAAGCTGCTTATCGTGAGATTTCATGTTTTTTTTAAGTTTCAAAAAGATATCTGTTGAGCACAACATGTCTTACAGTAATGTATGACTTCTAGCTTGAAAATGTGAATGAGTTGAAATGCTTAAGGACTAAACAACTTTTGTAAGTTGAATATAAATACGTCATAATTGATTTGTTTCTGTGATAAACTGATAATGTCCAAGAAACAAATGACTCATTTTAGATCTTGTGCCAGGTCTCCCTCTTTCATTGTACATTTATAATTGATTCTGTCAAAATTAAATAAAGACTTTGATAAATTTCCAGGTTATCTTAACATTTATGTATTTATTCACACCCAAAAATAAATATAATTTATTTATATAAATATAATTTATATTTATGATAAAAAACGACAATGTAATGATGCAAAGTAGAATCAAATTTTCCTAAAGGATAAAAACAAAAGTTTTGCAGCTCCTAGTAGGATTTGATCAATAAAATGTAAATGGCGTATACTAGACAATTTGGGGTTCAGTGTCTTGCCCAAGGACACTTCAACACATGGAGCCAACGTCCCAAACAAGCAGTACCACCAAGCCCCCACTCCCAAATGGCTCTTTTACTGACAAAAGTTACTTTCCGCTTGTTTTGTTGTTTTTTTTTTTAACATGTGCAGCTGATACATCCTACCAGAAGGTGGCAGCATTAGATTAACAAAGCGAACTCCTGAAAAAAAATCTGGACCGGAAGTGACGCTGAAAAGAGCGAGTGTTGACAAACCCAGCTAGCTCGAAGGAGGTGGTGGCACGCTTCTTACATGCCCGTTTAGTAAAGCCGTTTTTCATAATGACTTCTCCCGAAGACCGACACGGTAACAAGCGACCGGGATCCCCGTCTCAAGTGAGTACAGAGGCAGAACTCACAGAAACGTCCAACTCTAACGCTCCTGTCCCGTTAGCATGTTAGCTAACCACGGTGATCACTGTCCAGAAACGTGAACACACACCAACAATGAAAGAAAAGAGAGAAAGAAATCCGGCCACCTTGATAGGTTATGTAGAAGCTGATGGTTCAGTTCTAAAAACGAGTCAGTCTGTTGTTATGTACACTTTGATTTTATCTATTGAAACGGAGTTTAAGCGCTAGATAGATAGAACTATGGAGGAATTATCACCCGGGAGAACTCCTTCATGTACTGGTTACAATATGTTAGCTGCTGTTTTACTTATTGTTTAAATTAATAATAATCATGTTAACATGGTGATCACACATACACACACTCAGTTTTGGACAGGATGGTGATGGAGAACCAACCAGACATTGTAGTGGTGGATAAAGAACAGAGGAAAGCTGTTGTGGTGGATGTGGCAGAACCAAGAGATGGTAACATCAAGAAGAAGGAACATGAGAAACTGGAGAAATACCAGGAACTCAGAGAGGAACTGGAGAAAGATTGGAAGGTGGAAGTGACAGTGGTGCCCCACTCGGGGCTGGAACCTCCAAACTGGAGGAGGGGCTACAGCAGATCCTAGAAAGACCTCAGACATCTCAGTCCAGAAAAGATAAGATACTGCAGGATCCTCAAGCTCCAGGACTCTGGTAGAGGACCAAGAGGAAGCACCTGAGGAGGGAGAGAGAGTCTGTTTCTTTTTAAATATAAATATTAGAGCTGCCACAAACACATTTTTAATAGTCAACTACAGTCAACACCATTTTTTATTTTTATTAGTCGACAAATCAGTTAATTCACAAACTGGATGTAAAACACACATCTTAACCATCATTAGCTTTAAACTAACTAAAAAGAAGATATATAGCATTACCTGTGATAATGTTAGTGTGAATGCTGTGAAATGAATTTGGCCACTGAAGATGCTGACATTGAAAGCTAAATTCACTGAAGCTCATCGCAAAAATTGTTGAAGCTGACAGCTAGCTAAAAATTGAATAAAAAAGCCTAAATTAACCAAAACGGCTAGCATGAATCTGAAATATTTGCTAAACTCCAAATTAGAATAGAATAGAATAGTCTTTATTTGTCATTGCACATTGTATAATGAAATTTAAAAGTAATCCCCATTCCTTAGTGCAGAAGCAATAGAAATATGAGAGTATAAAATAATAAAACAAAGTGCTAGTGCTAATTAAAAAGATATTCCTATTAAAAGGAACAAATATAAATACTAAAATGCTAAAAAAGATAAAACAATAAAACCAATCGCACGTCTCCCATTCTGCACACATCATACATAATATTGGACCCAAACACTTTAAATTGAATTTAAAGAGACTATTGCTCTTGGATTCTTTGGTTTTTGAACCGATTGGTTCTGCACTTCATTGTCCGGTATCTTTTTCCAGAAGGCAGCAGTTCAAACAGTTCATGTCCTGGGTGTGATGCATCCCTTAGCCGAAAAAACCTTAATAAAGTCCAAAAAGCTAGCAGAATGCCATTATAACTTTCAACTTAATATACTCTGACACCATATAATATGAACTAATGACTAATCGACAACTAAAACATTCGTCAACTATTTGAAGTCAATTAGTTGTTAAGTCGACTAATGTTGGCTCAGAAATATATATATATTGTTATTATTATATAGTTACATATTGGTTGTGTGATTTTTGTCCCTAACGTGTTGCCGTAGAATGTTCTGGCTAGGAAGAAAAAGAAGTGAAGTCACGTGTAAGAGTGTATGCGATGGCGAATTGAAACACTCGTGTGCTGCTCAACTCATCCTCCCATACTCTTATTTGAAGTTGTGAAACCAGGAGGAGTACACAACATACATTTATTTATATTTTAAAGTTCTCTTTTAATTGTTGACATAATTAGTCAATTGTTGGGAATGTTTCTGACTTGCCTTGATCTTTTTCTTAGTGGTAAAGCAAATCAAATGTTCCTAAATCTGAGTGTTCCTGCAGGACAGCCAGTGGTCTTCTGCAGACCTGGGAAGTGATGCAAGGAAACAGAAGTTTTTACGGCTCATGGGTGCAAGCAAGGTTTGTTGAATTGTGTATTTATACGTCATTTATACGTCCTACTTTCCTGTTTTTGTGGACTTGTGGTCAGTGGGGTTGGGCACAGAGGTCCGGTTCCGTTGCAGTTTACTCAGTTTTACTAAAGCCGAAAGAAGCTGCTGCAAACGGTGCCGCGTTTTGGTGCGTAGTTTCATTGAAGGTCTTTTTGTCTTTGAGCATGTCAATCACTTCTACTTTCTTCAGTATTTTGAAATACAAAAGGTCCCTTTTATCCCTTCTAGGGTTAATGCCGGACAGCCTTTAAACTCAATCACAGAAGCTGTGTTTCTATTAACTGTACTATGATTTATGATAATAAATCGTCTTGATAAAACAGTACAATTTAAAAAAAAACTTGCTTTTTTTTTTATGTTTTTGAGCTTAGATGAGGTGATTTTTTTTGTGCGTAAACTGTAATAGAAACACTTTTTGAAATAAATGCACTTCTTGTTCTGAAGTTTCTCCTCTGAGAGCAGCTCAGCAGGCGCTACCAGAGATCCCACAGCGTCACAGCTCTTCATAGTTGCTTATCCTACGGTATCATGCAGCTCCTCCATTAAACCAACCACAGTTTCGTCATCGCTTCCTCTTTGGCCGCACTTTTCAAGCTGGCAGCCTGAATTAGACGCAGAAGTCTCCATTGAGGATGAGCACTAGTGCTGTGACAAACTTCTGTGGATCTTGTTGTGATTTCCAACACAGCTGAACTGGCTTCTGATGTGCTTCTGATGAGACTGTCAAACTGCTGCACTGCACTTGCACGGGGTGCGCGCCTGCGGCGACATCACCCAAATGCTCCCTTTTAGTGAATCAAATCAAAAACATGATCTCATCCATCGCCGTGTTTTTAATGACTTATAGCGTAAGATCGTTTATGCTTTATCGCAAAATTATGATTTAATGGAAATGGTGTCATTTCAAAACTGTTTTTTGAAATTCTTAGTTTTGCGCAAAAGTGTAACAGAAGCAAAGCTAGAGACACAGAAACATTGGAAGCATCTGTTATCCAGACACACCCCACCAGGTGAGCTAAAAGTCCAGGTAACCCCTCAGACTTGCTCAGGATGGATTCGCCGCGCGGTGAAAGAGGGGCGAGCCATCAGCTTGCAGCTCAGAGGTTCTGGAGTTCTGATTTAAATAGGAAGAGCCAGCATGTGAAAAAAACAACACACCTTTTTGATGCAGGGGTCTTAACCGTGCGTCAATAAGTGAGTTGGGAATAAAAATGTGTTGATTTGGGAAGATGTAGGCATTGTTTTTTATTACTGAAGGACAGAGATTTGCACTTATTAGGAACCAAAACAAAAGAACCGCTCTAGTACCGGGTCTGTGCCCAACCCTGGTAGTTAATGTGTAAAATATTTGAGAAATTCTGAACTTTTTGTGTCAATCAGAAGGAGCACACTGGCCGTCTCGTCATCGGTGATCACAAGTCGACGTCACATTTTAGAACGGGTGAGCTTCTTTATCTGAGAAATGCAGTTTTGTTTCTCTTTTTTAATGAACTTTTTATTTGTTTTTGTTTTCATCACAACTAATACATAGAAAAGCAAAAACATATATCCAACAATTAGAGGAACTGTGCCCATAAAACACATTGTCAGTTCTCTAAAGATAGAAAGAAAAAGAAACAAACTAGCAAACAAAAAAAAAAAACATATTGTATGATTAAACAGTAAGAAAATAAGACCAAAAAAAACGAAATGAAATGAGACTTGAACCTTGGGTATTCATATTTAGCTATATCTTTATAAATATGTGTACATTTGAATATATACAGTATTTGAATATTAAACAACCTCTAATTTAAGCATTTAAATAATCTTTTACTTTGTTCCATTTCTCATTAAATATCTGTTTTCATTTAAAGGGAAGCAGTCATTTTTTCCCCTCACATATTCTTGTTTTGCTTTGTTTTTCCAGTTATATATTGTTGGTGATTTGATTTTTTTTTTATTAAACACTATATTTTTTCTGGTAATTACTAATAGTACATATATATGACCTGTCTCTGTTCTTTATTAAATTCATTGTTAGTTTACTGGTCTAGTTAAAAAAAAAAAAAAAAGTGTGTTTGTGGAATTTCTTCTTTGAACATTTTTTCATTTCCTCTTTTAACATTAATCCAGTAGTTTCTAATAATAGGACAGTCCCCAAATATGTGTTAGATCCCCTTCTTTGCCTCATTGTCTCCTGCATTGTGCTAATGATGATTGTTTTGTGAACTTAAAAATATCCAAAAATATCCACTGGTGTAAAATAATATTTAATTTTCTATTTTCAGTCAAACTCTCTCCGTTGTTGGCTGTTAAAACTTTTGTGTCAATTTCCAAACATTTGATCCATAAATCCTTTTCAATCGTATTGTTGGACTCTAATTCCCATTTTTCTTTTATTGTGAATTGGACATGATGACAGACTCTTTTCTAATATTACTATTAATAGTTCTTCTATGCAGTTTGGGTTTTTTTTAATTATAATTCTCTCCCTTTCTTTGTGATTTGTAATATAGTTTCTGATTTGTAAATATCTGTCAAAGTCTTTTTGGGTCGGGTCATATTGTTTCTGTGGATGAAGACATTCACCCCTTCCTTCCAGAGTCGGTGCATTAAATCTGGTTTCTGTGCTGCAGGCCAGGAGGACAGGAAGATGAACGAGGACCTGGAGATGCAGTTTCAGCAGGGCATGGAGGGCAGGGTGACGGGCCGGGACCGGAGACACTGCGGTCTGGGTTTCAGTGAGGTGAGGGTGACTGAGAAACATCTAAATTAAAATGCAGAACATGTTATCTTGTTATCTTTTTTACTTAATCGTGACCTGAACATAACGTTTGTGACATTGTGGCGCAGTAAAAGATCAAAACAAAACAAAACAAGTGGCTTTACTAAGCTTTTACAATTATTATTAATATCATAAGAGACTTCCAACCTTTACTTTGACACAACTGAGGGGGTCATTATTTTTCAAATCTTGAACAAAAAACATAAAAAACATCTAATTTACTACATCGAAAAACAGAAGGAACATTTTTCTCATTAATCCAAACGTTATTAAACTCAAACTTCTAATTAATTCCATAATTCAAATGTTGATTTACATTATTCCACAGTTTATCACAACAGCATGATAGAAGAAAAGACATGAGAGGGATTTTATAGTTTATAGGATAGACTCTGGATAATCGTCAGCCTGTCACAGAGCTCATTCAGCTGGATGGACAGCCATACCAGTCGGCCTTCCCATGGATAAGGTCTGCTCATCAGGGCGCCTGACAGATCCAGACTGCAGGTCTGGACAGTAGAGCTCGCTCTGCTGGCTCGTAGCTGCCCGGCAGCCCGGAGATCCGCTGCAAGTGCCGTTGTACTGTATCATTCAAGCTTCATGGGGTTATGATGGTTTTCTTATTCTCAAAAAGAACAATAAAAAGATCCTCCAGTTTCATTTTTATTTTCCGCCCTGTATGGTTGAAGCTCCAACTGGACCACAGACGGATGGAAGTAACATTTAAAACGGCCCTCAGGTGCAAGAATGAAGCACACAGAAACTCTGAAAGATCTGGTGATAACAAACACAGCGATGTGCTGACCGGTGCCTCTGCAGAGTTCTCCAGAACGCAGAAACCCAAGCTACTCGTTCAACAAGATCCATGATGTAACACCGGATAAATTCCAGAAAAACTTCAGCGGTTGCCCCGCAGCAGCCGCGTCAAGGCGTTGAAAAAGAGAGAGGCGGCAGAGGTAGATTTGACGCGCCTGCCGCGTTTGTTGTGAAAGCATCATAAGAAGGAAGAAATGAGACACAGTGGAGGAATAGAACCATTTAAACTGTTATTTTTAAAAACTAAACTTTTTCTTTATCATCTGAACAAAAACAAGCACTAAGAGTTGACCACAAGCACTGTTGTCTTAAAGGAGCTAAAGCGAAGTGCAGTCTATGTGCCTCACGCTGAAGCTGTTACCATGACAACCCAAAGCACCGCACATTAAAAGTTGGCTTTTAAAAGAAAAACAAAAAAATTGGACAAAACCAGGATTGAAATTCTAATAATTTATTTAATATTCATGTTTTTTGTAAATTACCATGTTATGAGCGACATAAAAGGCTCCTCAGCTGTGCAGAACATGGAAGTAACCATCTGATGCAAAAATGAGATTAATGCAATTTAAAAGAGAAATGCACTGAAATGTCTGTAGTCAATTAATCGCGATTAATGTGCCAATTTGACAGTCCTGTTAAAACCAGCGCTTTGACTTGAAAGACAGAAAATCTGAAGATGTTTGGTTTCAGTTTGCAAATTTTCTGCAACAAATTCTACTTTTTTTTACACAAAATTATGCCGTTACACTTTTTTATTTACAACTTTTAGCTGCAGCATATTTCAGAACGGTCATTGATCTGCAGGGAAAGAAACTCCAATTTCAGAAGAATGAACTGGCCTTTATCGATTACTGAACGACAGCTCTGCAGGGAACAGTCTTAAGTCATAATATGACATTCATTTATGATTAGAAAGTTTTAGACTGACTCGTCTGCCACATATACAGCTGTAATAATAAAGCACTGTAGCCTGCAGTTGACAGTTTCTGTTTAAACTCCTTGTTTTCTCCTTTCTCCAGCCTGAAGCTCAGTCAGAAACTACAGCCGCTCCAGCAGCAGACGGTCAGGTGGAAGAGCTGATGTCTCTGAAGTCCAGTAGTGAAGAGACGCCCAAAGAAACCCAGGACAAAGATGCTGACCCAACCCAGAAAGAGAAATCCCCAGAACACGGCTCGGCCGACTCAGAATCTGAAGCTGAAGAACGGAAACACAACTTCAAAATGACCTTTGTGAAATCAACGTAGAGCTGATCAAGATGGGATTAGGCTTTTCTATTCTCCGATGTGGACAGCTTGTCTGGCGAATTGGCCTTTTTTCTCCCCATTATTTTTTTGTGTAAATTAGGATCCTCATGAGGGGATGCTTCATCTCTGTGTGCATGTCTTGAATGAAACGAGCCTCCATCTAAAATGTTGTATTTCAGCTGTGAGGTGTTGAAAACTCTTTTAGTTTTAAATGTCCATATTTGCCCTGCAGGGGGTTGGAGAAAGGGGGAGAACGTCTCCTTCAGCATGAGTAGTGATGACATCAATTATTTTTTATTTTTTTAAAAGAATAATAAAGGAAAAAAAAACTTTTTGAGAATGTTTTAGTTGAAAATAAACAAGTAGAGGTCTTTAAACTTAGCTTCTGCACGGACAGGTTATAAGTAGTGTTCTTTATTTTAATAGCTGACTAATCACAGATTATTTTTTCTGATTAGTCGACTTATCGGGTCATTGACAGACTGGATATGAAGCACACATCTTAACCCTTCCACTCTCCTTGGCTTGTTTACATTAAAAGTGGGTCATCTGGACCCCACAAGACAGTGCACTGAACTTTTTTTTTTATCATCTTTGATTTTTGAGTTTCACTAATGTCCATGGCAGACATAAAATCCTGTCCACCTTTGACCACATTTGTCATGGAAGAAATCACATATGGTTGGGGTCATCTGGACCCCAAAGATGGCTAACCAACATTAGTGTCAAACTGACTAAAAATAAAGATGATAGTTTATTAAACTTTTAATTCAATTCTATTTTATTTCTATAGCCCAATATCACAAAGGAAGTTTTTCTCATTGGGCTTCATGGCGGTAATTTTTACAAATGCAGAAAATTAGTCATAAAACAGCTAAAAACTAAACAAACTAAATGAACTGGTTATCCTGCCCCTAGACCCTCTCTCCCTGTAAGGAAAAACTCCTAAAAAAAAACCTGAGTCAGGAAAAACGAAGAAACCTTATATGCGTATACTTGTATAGCGCTTTCTACCTTCCTTCAAAGGCCCAAAGCGCTTCACATTCACATTCTTGTGGTGTCTCAGATGCTGAACACTGGCTCAAACGTTCCACCAGAGGGAGTGTGGGGTTCAGTGTCTCCACGGACACTTCAACGCATGGGCAGGCAAGGTAGGAATCGAACCCACACTCTTCTGATCAGGAGTCGACCGCTCTACCGCTGCATCCCTAAATAGTAGCTAAACACCAAATTATCCCAAAAAAAACCTTAGTTGATGCCAAATTAGCCATAAAAGCTAGCCAAAAAAATACTAGCCAAACTCCAAAATAGCCAAAAAATCCTCAATTCCATTCCTCTAAATTAGTCAATAACGCTAGCATATTGTTAAAATAGAAGCTTAACTCTAAATCAGCCTAAAAAAAAAACACAGTACATAAGAAATTAGCCAAAGACGATAGCATGTTGCTTAGATATTAGCTAAAATCAAAATTAGCATAAAAACCTGCAACCTCGATCCCTAAAAGCTAACACATTTATTGAATACTAACTCTACTCCAAAATAACCTAAAGATCCTCAGTAAACTAAATTAGTCAAAAACATGAGCATGTTGCTAAAAGAGAAGCTAAACTCTAAATTATCCTAAAAACCTCAGTAGATGCCCATAGCAAAGCAAAACTGAAGATGAGATCTCGTTTCTGTCTCGTTTACGTCTCCTAGACATGAACGAGAAATGTTTGAGACAAGACAGCTTTTCTCACTCTTCTCGAATACGTCTCCTGAGAAATAAGTCTCACAGTGAGAACTGTCTGAGATCTCAAACTTCTCTCACGACTGTCTCTTCTCCAGATCTCAGTTATGAGAAAGATGAGATGTACTGCATTGTTCTGAAGCATGTCTCATTTTGATCTCTTTACCGTCTCAGCTCTGTCTCACTGAACTGTATGCATCATTCTGTCTCTCTGTAAGGAACAGGCGGGGGCGTTTGGATCCATATGCAGAAGGTTCTTTAATAGCAAACACAAACAGGCAAGGGCAAGGCAAGACGTGGTCAAAAACAGGCAGAAGTCAAAGCACAGGAAAAGATCATAGGTTAACCGCTAGAAGTGAATGTAATGGACAATCAAGATCTCGCACTGAGCAGAACTCAGAGACAGACTAAATACTGTTTGTCCTGATGACATGATTGAGAGCACCTGGGAGAGCCTGGGAAGAGGGAGCAGAGGCTGATGGGAACTTGAGTGCAGAAGAGGCCCAAAGTGTCAATACTCAGGTGATGGCTCCCTCTGGTGGTCAAAAGGGGACATGGCAGCCTGAGTCCTGACACTCTCGTTGCTCAATAAGATCTCAATTTAGTCTCAGCAAAAAAAAGGTGAGACCTGGCACAAGATCTAAAATGAGTCATTTGTTTCTTGGACATTATCAGTTTATCATAGAAACAAATCAATTATGATGTATTTATATTTAACTTACAAAAGTTGTTTATTCCTTAAACATTTCAACTCATTCACATTTTCAAGCTAGAAGTCATACATTACTGTAAGACATGTTGTGCTCAACAGATACCTTTTTGAAACTTAAAAAAAACATGAAATCTCACGATAAGCAGCTTTGACAGCTGTGTAAATAAATACAGTTGAGATTAGTGCTGGGTGATATGACCATATATATCGTGTGGGCAATAGAAAAGTGTCTATCGTGGCATTTCTCATCATTTCTATTGTTGCTAATCCAATTTGATCAATTATCACGTCAAATATGTTATCATCAGACCCTCCAGGATTTTTGCACGATTTGTTGCGCATCCTTCAAATTTTATTTTCACTGCAACTTTACCCGATCTACCGTAACAGTCATGAATGACGATGCAGCTTCAGGACCGTTTCTGACTCTTTACGAGAGTCGTGCTCCCTTTATCTCTCTAGTCCTCACTTATTTTCTTTCAAGAGTGTAAGACATGATGTGCAAGAAAAGATATTTTTTTAAAACTTGAAAAAAAAACATGAAATTTCACAATAACATTGCAGCGTCAATTTAATAATTTTTTCTTTTGACAGCTGTGTAAATTAATACAGTTGAGATGTTTTTTAAAAACAGAAGAGCACAAAGGTTTTAGATGCAGAAAAGGCACAATATAAATGTATATGTCTTGTTAAATATATAAAAAGAATATAGGAACTATAACATCGCATTACATTTAGCCAGTAGAAGGAGAAGACGTCCATTTCAGAAACTGCTGGGATTTTCACCCACAACCATCTGTAGGGTTTCCAGAGAATGGTCAGAAAAAGAGAAAATATTGGGTTAGTGGCGGATCCGTGGGTGAAAAGGCCTTGCTCTCTTTGACTGCTGGTACCTGTCAGCTGCCTCTGAAGTCCCAGCAGTCCACCAGGCTTGGAAGAACTCCTGCTTAACCTTGATGGAGGAATATTGGACCGTTACTTCCAGTCACTTCTAGTCACTTCTAGTCACGTCCGTCCGTCTGTTCGTCCTGGCGTTGTCCGGCCTGGCCGGCATTTTCTGGCTCTGTAACTAGATCCAGATCTCATTATTTAGAGATAAATATGCGCATCCTCTCTGCATCTATCATGACTTGAGACCGGCACAAGAGGGCACTGGAATGTGCCCCCTTGTGGTTGCATTACATGCGTTATACATGCATGAATGAATGCATGACTAAAAACTACAGACTAACAACCACACACACTCATATTCACAACTAAACGACCATTTTGAGTCACCAATTTTATCCATTAATGCATTAAGCAGAAACAACGATAAATGATGAATATTTTTTAAGAGAAAACCTGAACACCAGGAGAAAACCCAACAACATTTTAACAAAACAATAATATCAAAAAACGATAAAAATAAATTAAAACGGAGGCGTCGCCGGTGAAACTTGAAAAAACAAAATTTTTAACATAATATATTTTTTCAAGAGCTGCAACTTTGGGGTTGGAGAGCTGCAGCGGTCGAGGAGTGAGGAGGGCTGTCTTCGCTCTGGGACGCACCAGCCGGACCGGACCGGACCGGACCACTGGTCTCACAGTGAGGAGTGTGAAGACTCCTGCAGGAGGAGCAGGTCCACCTGCAGAAACAACCTGCTGAGAGGTCACCAGCTTCATGCAGAGTCCTCCGTTTCTTTCTAAATTCCTCTTTTCTGTTGTTTGTGTGCTGCAGTAACTCATAACTCTTCAGATATTTGACTAATCTCTATAGAAATGAGATGAAACTTGAAAACACAACAACTTTATGACTAAAGTTTTAGCAAAAAGACTCAAATATAGAACATATTTAGGATTTTAGGATCCCATTTCACACATTTTTGTTCAGTTTTTTTAATTTCAAAATAAATCTTTCTATCAGTAAAATATGACCTTTCGTCAATATTTTTCTGATTGGACTTTAAATGTTTGAATCTGTTTTAATGTTGCTTTTTTACTCATTTGTTTCCATGATAAAGAAACATGAAGGACTTTTATCTTGAAGTGTCAGAAGTTTTCCCTTCCAGAATCTAATAGGAGAACCAATCATGGTCAATTACAGGGAAATAAAGAATCATTTGAATATCCAGAGAGCAGAATCTCTCTTAGCTGAACATCAGCTGTATCTTCAGGGTTTATTCAAAGACTTGTGTGGTTTTCCAGAGTCCTGGGGGTCCTGAACTTTACACAATAACCTCTATTGTGTGGCTCTCCTGCAGTCTGAAGCTGAAATAACAGATGCTGGTTCAGAGACGTTAGAGTTGGACCAAAACCTTGATGGATGGTGAACGTTGTGAGGACTCTAAGGCTGTAAATGTGCAGCAAAGAAGAAGTGAAGATGAAGAGAAATCCTCAAACAGAAGCAGAATCTCTGCAGTTTCAGATGCAGCTGCAGGAAGATCAAACAGGGATGATACCTTTATTTATTTTCCATTTATTTGACCAAATAACCTTAATAAAAGCAGCATATGGATAAAGAAAATAGATGTGATTCTGCAAACTTCTACAGAAACCTTAAGAGTCTTTCTAAAAAGAATCTATTGAACTTTTGGATCCATTTTTTTCCATTAGGTAAGAATCTAAAAATGATAATCTGAATCTGAATTTCAGTTCTTGCAGGATCACAACTTTTTTCTGTGGGTGGAAAGGCCTGGTTGAGGTCAGAGGTCAGAGGAGAATGGCCAGACTGGTTCCAGCTGATCTAGATCCAGATCTCTATATTTAGAGATAAATATGCGCATCCCCTCTGCATTTATCCGGACTTGGGACCGGCACAAGGGAGCACTGGAATGTGCCCCCTTGAGGTTGCATTACATGCTTTTTTTTTTTTTTTTTTCTTTTTTTTTAAATTTAATTTAATTTTTTTTTTTTTTTTTTAACATTTTTTTTTTTTGTTTTGTCGTTTTTACAAAATACGACGAAATAGTAGTTTTCATTGATAATAAGGAATAATAATAAAAAGAGGAAACCTAATCATAGCAAAAACCCTAAGAATCTGTACTTGTACTTGTAAAGTTAATTTTTGTATTAAAAGAGTTTGAAAAAACAAAAAAAATCTAACTTGCCTACTTATATCTAACTTTCCTACTTATTATCTAACTTACTTACAAACTTACTAATCTAAGTAACTAACTAATTAAAAATAATAATAACTAAAAATAACTAAAATAAAGAGGGCACCAAAAAAACCAAAGCATATTAAAAAAACAACAATCTTCTTTTATAACCAAAACATCAGAACACCAGTCTTTGTTCCAGCTAAAGTAGTTTTTCTGTCTCTACTTATACTGGCGTTTGCTTGCTGGTGTGAGAGTCTTTTTAAATCTCCTCCACAGGGAAATTTTCTCTCCACTGGTGTTCTCAGATTCATCGGTGAACTCATCTTCTTCGTCATCTGACGTTTCTTCTTCAGATGTTATCTCCTCATCATCCATGTCCTCAGAGGCTTCTTCTTCTTCTTCTTCTTCTTCTTCTTCGTCATCAGACATTTCCTCGTCTTGGCCTTCAGACGTTTTGTCTTCAGTCAATCGAGAACCAGAAGAAGAAGCGGTGAGCAAAGAGTCACTTTGTTGATCATCCACAGATGTACTTTGGAGTACATGTTCATCTTCCTCTGCAGGGTCTGTAGATCTTTGATCTGGGATGACCACACAAGTCTTACTCTTGTACTTGCGCCATCTTGCTGGTGTCAGAGCCTTTTTGAATCTCCTCCACAGGGAAATTTTCTCTCCACTGATGTTCTCAGATTTATCAGTGGACACATCTTCTTCATCATCTGAGATTTCATCTTTGTCATCTGAAGTTTCATCTTCAGGTTCTTTCAGGTCTTCTTCTTGGAGAAGATCTTGTTCAGAAGCCGTCTCTGGTTCTGAAGCTTCTGTCTGAGCTGGTACCTCTTCAGAAATGTCCTCCAAAGATTGTGGCAGTGAATCTTCTATTTCATATTCAGTCACATCAGTAAAGGTCCATGGCAGTCCTAAGTCAGATTTATCTGTCTTCTTCTGCTCATGTCTTGCATTGATGGCATCTCTTCGTTTGGCCAAACGAGTTCTTAACTTTATGGTGACTGGTTTACAGATCCTCCGTTTTTTGTTGGGAGGACATTCTGTTGAGTCCATCTTTGTAGAAATCTTGCGTTTCCTGGAAGATTCTGCAGTCAGTGGTTGATTTTGTTCAGAAATAAACACTGAATCAGAGACTTGGACTTGGACAGATTCTTCACTGACAGTTTCCAGAGATTCTGGAAGTGAATCTTCTATTTCAGGTTCAGAGACTAACACTGGGTCAGAGACTTGAACTTGGACAGATTCCTCACTGACAGTTTCCAGAGATTCTGGAAGAGAATCTTCTATTTCAGGTTCAGAAACTAACACTGGATCAGAGACTTGAACTTGGACAGATTCCTCACTGATAGTTTCCAGAGATTCTGGAAGTGAATCTTCTATTTCAGGTTCAGAAACTAACACTGGATCTGAAACTTGAACTTGGACAGATTCCTCCTCAACAATATTTTCCACAGATTCCATGACAGTCTCTTCAGGAACAGACTCCACTGATGGTGAATCAGTTTCCTCTGTTTTCTGATCAAGACTGATGTTATCTTGAAATTCTTGGTCAGCCAAAGGTGCGCTGACTGGCTCACAGGTTTCCAGCTCCTCTGAAGAAGGGATTTCCTTTGTTTTCTTGTTCTTCTTACGCCTCTTGCGTTTTTTGGACGGTTCTGGAACCTCTTGTTGTTCAGAACCTAACTCTGGCTCTGAAACCTGAACTTGGACTGATGATTCATCACTGACATGTTCCAGAGATTGTGGGAGTGGATCTTTCATTTCAGGTTCAGAAACTAACACTGGGTCAGGAACTTGAACTTGGACAGATTCCTCCTCAACAACATTTTCCATAGATTCAATGACAGTCTCTTCAGGAACAGACTCCACTGATGGTGAGTCAGTTTCCTCTGTTTTCTGGTGATCAAGACTGATGTTATCTTGGATTTCTATGTTGCTGACTGGCTCACAGGTTTCCAGTTCCTCTGAAGAAGGGATTTCCTTTGTTTTCTTATTCTTCTTACGCTTCTTGCGCTTTTTGGACGGTTCTGGAACCTCTTGTTGTTCAGAACCTAACTCTGGCTCTGAAACTTTCATTTCCACTGATGCCTCTTTCGTGGTGTTCTCAGATTCTTCTTTTGGAACAAGCAAATCCTCGGTTTGGTCCGTAGACTCCACAGGTGGGACAGATGCTTGCAGTGTTGTCACTTGCTCAGAAAGCTCCTCCACCTGGGACTGAAGTTTTTTGGCCCATTTGGTCTTTAATCGTAGTTTTACGTTCATCTGTTGGTTCAAGTTGGTTTGTTCCTCCAGACCCTCTTCAGCCATTTTGGCTTTTGCCTTCAACAACTGTTTACATCGTTGAAGTTCCTTTTCTCGTTCCTGCCTGAGTTTATGTGCATCTTTCAGTTTTGGTTTCAACTCTTGGAGCAACTGCCAGTGTCTTTCACACTTCCTCTCAGTGGAAATTCTTTTCTGTTTAAGTTGGGATAAATAGTCATTTTTTTCGTACAGTTGTTCCAAGAGACGGTCCCGTTCTTGTTTCAGGGCAGACAAATCCATTCTGACAGGTCTTTCTTGTTTTTCCACTGCAGGATTTTCATGCAGTGGATTCCCTGTCGGTTTGTCTGCAAAAGTAACTTTTTTTGCAGGTTTGTCTGTTTCAGTCATGTTTATCGTGACTGAGATTGAAGGTTTTCCTGTATTTTTCATGTTTCTCTCAGGTAGTGTTGTAGAACTGATTTTGAATCACAGTGTTAAGAAAACAGATGTGTTCAAATGTCTTGTAAGTTCTCTTGGTCTCCTGGATTCTTTAGTTACTAAAGATGTCTTCAGCAGATTTTCATTATGCTTGAAGACTTTCTGAGGTGATTCAGTATGGTGATTGATGACGTCATTTACGTCATGTAAATCGTATTACGCAAAATTACGTCATAAAATGGCGGCGACGAGTTCAAAGTTCAACAGAGGACCGTACCATTATGTGAAAAACGCGGGGGGGGGGGGGGGTCGATCGTAGTGGTACAGTCCAGACAAACACGTGAGGAAGCATTTGGGTGATTTTGAGCGGCGGCTTCGTGAAATGATAAACAAACTTGTGGATTTAGGAACCGCCCATCTATTCATGCGGATGCAGGAGAAAAACAGGTGAGCTGCAGGTAAACCTCGTCTTTCTGCGACACAAACTATCGTAGTGAGGGCGGTTGTGTAGGAACTGATGCGGTGAACATCCAGAAGGAAGGGGGGACACTTTTGGAGGACGGACTCAGAGCTAGCAGAGCTTAAAGAAACAGTCGTTGAACTCTTCTCTATTTCTTTTCTGCTCCAAATCATGTTTAAAATGATCAAATTCACTTAAATGGGTTAAATTAAACCATAAAATCACCATAATGTCTTTTCTACTGTCTTACTGTTGTGTTAAACTGTGGAATAAGGTGCTATATCAACATTTGAATTATGGTTTAACATAAGAACTGCATTCAATATTCTATGAAAATTTCTTCTGTTTTCTGATGTGGTAAATTAGAACGTTTGGACCTGATGAGGTCCTCAGTGGTGTCATAGTATAGACCTGAAGTCATCTATAATAATAATAAAACCAATTTAAAGTCACCTTTTTAGTTTTATTTTGATCTTTTACTGCACTACAATGTCATAAACTTAAATAAAAGACCTCAAAATGAGTTTTTTTTTACAGCTATTACCAATAAATTCTGATTAAAATAGATTAATTACATTAATTAAGATTGATTAATGACCAAAATATTATTTGCAAGACAGCACTAATAATTTGACTTTTTTAAATAAAGGTTGCATTACACAAATTGTATTAATTAAATCTGATTATTTAATTAGCAATTTTAAAAAGATGATCCTCTGGTTTTAAATAAAGTTCATGTTTTAATTTGTGACAAGAAGAAAATATCCTATAAAAGGACAAAGAATCAGGATCAGACTCCTTTATAGAGAAGTTCTACTTAATATTCAACCAGATGTTTTAAATGTTTACAGTCACTTGAATGGAATCTGAACCGATGTAAACATGTTCTGAGGTTTTCCAGGATCAGATTTCATAATTATTCTCATTATTGAACCGATCTGAGCTGCGTGACTCCGCCCAAAAGTGTCTTAATTATCAGCCGGTTTGAGTTTTTGAGTCAGAACAGAGGATCTCCTGTCAGAGGAACTTTTTTTTTCCATGTGAAAGGAAGCCGCTTGCAGAGCGGGGAGCTTGACGGCGCTGCAGACGGGAGGTCAGGAAGGTTGAATGTTCAGCGAGGAGCTGGTGCAGCAGAGAGTCACCATGGCTGGACTCCTCTGGGTCGTTCTGCTCCTGCTCTCCTCCTGCAGAGGATCTCCTGCCGGCAGAACGCAGACTCTCTCTGAGGCTCTCATCTCAAACTCCAGTCTTCCTTCTAAATGAGACATGCTTTAGAACAAGGCAGTACATCTCATCTTTCTCTTGACTGAGATCTGGAGAAGAGACAGTCGTGAGAGAAGTTTGAGATCTCAGACAGTTCTCACTGTGAGACTTATTTCTCAGGAGACGTATTCGAGAAGAGTGAGAAAAGCTGTCTTGTCTCAAACATTTCTCGTTCATGTCGAGGAGACGTAAACGAAACAAGATCTCATCTTCAGTTTTGCTTTGCTCTGGGGTCACAGGGGAAAGTGCGGGAATGTTTTGAAAACAGCAACCAAGAGAATTGTCCATTTGCGGTTTAAGCTGCAACTTTTGTTCCAGCCACACACAGACCACAGAGGTAAGAATTGTAATGCTTATTTGGTTCACCATTAAAGAGAGGTCAAATATTAACTGATTAGACCGAATGGCCAATGGAATATGTACGAAGCAGTATATTGGTGCCTGTTCAACAAGTATTTAGTGCAAACTACTTTACTAAATGCACTTTAATTTTGGCACTTTTTTGAATTATTTTAAAATGCAATGTATTTCCAGTGTTACTTGTTGTGCAGGGAAGGTCATTAGCGTGACACGCAGCCTTTAGCCCCTCCTCCAGACCCTCTGTGCCGTGAGTATGTCTGCTGCAGTCTCCCAGTGTTTAAAGTTAGCTGTTATAAAAATGATGTTAGCTTCTTTATTATGTTAGAATTGTATGTATTTGATTAAGAAACTGTTGTTTTATGGTTTACATGTACTTTTATGTGTTTTAGTGCCCATTTTGACCGCAGTGTTCTGTTGTGATCACGTAGTGAGCTGACCACGTGTCGTCATCACTGCCCTGAAGAGCTTCTGCTGTTTCTGAAGGTTAGTTTAATGTTTTATTTTGGTGATGTTACATTTATTTTAAAAGAAGGATTTTCATTTTATTTATTTTTTTCTTTTAGCAATGTATGTTGTTGAAATTGTATATTTGTTAGACTTGTATAATCTTCCTCGTGCATCGAACAAACTGATCCTGTTAGAACCGCTCAGTCATTTCCGGTTGGAGCTGCGGGCCGCTGTTAATAAAGAACCAGACGGGGGTTTGGAGGTACAAGATGGCTAGAAAAATACACCAAAATAAACTGCAAAAATGATTCAAATGTTATGTGTCAAATAACTAACTTAGAAATTGATTTGCTTCAGCTAATCTTATATGTGCAGATTTACACGCGACTAGCTCAAAAGCTGCTGGAAAATCATGTTGACGACAATGTGAGCAGCTAATATGCAGAAATGCAGCACATTATAATTACTTCCAAGCTCTCTCTCTCTCTCTCTCTCTCTCTCTCTCTCTCTCTCTCTCTCTCTCTCTCTCTCTCTCTCTCTCTCTCTCTCTCTCTCTCTTTATATTATATATATATATATATATATATATATATATATTATTATAATTATTGTGTTTCAATTGCTACCAAACTAGATTATAAATTTAGAAAAAGCTTAGAAATAATCTGTAATTTTCAGTGTCAGGTAAATTAATCAGTCTGACACCACATCTGTCTGAAAGTCACTTCAAAGTTCAGTTGACAGAGTTTAAATGTTCTAACACGGTCACGTTTCATCTCAGGAAGTCTTATGATCATACTGTACATGGTAGTGTTTTGTGAGCACTGATTGATGTTTTTAGGAAGGCAAACTTCGCTTTTTTGGATGTCACTGTTTTTAACTGTTTATATACAATGACAAACTAACATACAGTGTAAGAAAATTAGACAACAGCAGCAATAGCACACTGAGATTTGAATTTACTTTGCCACAACCAAAAATAAAAGATTGGTCTTATTTTACAACGGAAATACGTCACACAGCTCCGTGTAGAATCCATTCAGATCGTTGAGGATGGTATGGTTAGCTTGCTGTGGTTTAAATGTGGTAGATAAATGTATATTTTCCATTAACAGGATGAACAAGAAAGAAATGCCAGCAAAGAAAACGTTCTGGATTCCAACCCAGAAAATGAAGGACTGAGAGAACACCCGTTAACGGAATGAGCAATCTCGTAAGTGTTTAAGTTGTTCTTTTGTTGTATGTATGTGTGTGTGTGTGGGTGTGTGTATATATATATGTATATTAAATAAATAAATTATAGACAATTAGCACAAGGACAGAGTTGGACAGGATTTCATGTCTACCACAGACTCCATTGAAGATGAAAAAAAAAAATTCTTGAGGAAAAAATAAAAGTTCAGCGCGCTGTCTTGTCCTTATCCTGAGGCTGCACATGTTATTGCTGGTGACTTCAACCATGCTGAACTCAAAACTGTGCTCCCTAAGCTCTATCAGCATGTGAAATGTGCAACAAGAGGAACTAAAACACTGGACAAGGTCTACTCCAACATAAAACACGGCTACAGGGCTATACAACTCCCACACCTGGGCCAGTCAGACCACATGTCCCTGCTCCTAGCACCAGCATACATGCCCCTCAGGAAACAGGCTACCATAATAAGGACTGTTAAAACTTGGCCTGAAGAGGCCTCTCACCAGCTGCAGGACTGTTTTGAGAGAACCAACTGGGACATTTTCCATCAAACGGACCTGGAAGAGCACACAGCGGCAGTACTCGGTTACATTAAACACTGTACTGATTCTGTCACTGTGGACAAACGCATCCGGGTTTATCCTAATCAGAAACCCTGGATGACCAGAGAGGTCCAACTCCTGCTGCGGGAGAGAAACACAGCGTTCAGGTCTGGTGACATGGAGCTGTACAGTGCTACAAGAGCCAACCTGAAGAGAGGCATTCGGCGGGCCAAGAGGGACTACAGGAAGAGGATTGAGGACAATTTCAGAATGAATAACACCAGGCAGGGGTGGCAAGGGATCCAGCACATCACCAACTACAGGCCGAGTCCTGCTGCTGTCGACGGGGACCCTTCACTGGCAGAGGAGCTTAACCTTCTTTTGCTCGTTTCGAGGCGGAGCCTCCAGAGGCAGCTGCATCAGCGTCCACATTCCACTGCGGCTCCTCCCTCATTGTAGAGGAGCACGAGGTGAGGCGCACGCTGAAGGCTGTGAATCCCAGGAAGGCTGCTGGACCTGATGGCATCGTCGGACGGGTGCTGAAGGACTGCGCAGACCAGTTGCCGGGGGTCTTCACCAGGATCTTCAACCAGTCCTTACTCCAGTCTACTGTTCCACCATGTCTAAAGTCCTCAGTCATTATTTCTCTACCCAAAAAATCCACAATCAGCAGCCTAAATGACTATCGGCCAGTTGCACTCACTTCAGTCATCATGAAGTGCTTTGAAAAACTGGTACGTAGTCACATTGTCTCCCACCTCCCACCAACATTGGACAGTCATCAGTTTGCATACAAGGCAAACAGATCCACGGAGGACGCCATCACCACCACTCTCCACACAGCTCTGTCACACCTGGAGCAGTCGGGGAGCTACGCGAGGCTGCTCTTTGTGGATTTCAGCTCCGCTTTTAACACCATCCTCCCGCACAGACTGGTATCCAAACTGGAGGCCCTTGGACTCTCAGATTCAATCTGCCTCTGGATTCTGGACTTCCTGACAGGCCGCTCTCAAAGGGTGAGAGTAGGGGCCCACATGTCTACAGCCCTCACCCTCAACACCGGCTCCCCACAGGGCTGTGTGCTCAGCCCCTCCTCTACACCCTCTACACCCACGACTGCACCTCCACCCACACCAGCAACACCATCATCAAGTATGCTGATGACACCACAGTGGTGGGGCTCATTTCCGGGGGGGATGAGTCCGCCTATCGGGACGAGGTGGAGCGACTCTGCATCTGGTGTGGGGACAACAACCTGCTCCTGAACATCAAGAAGACCAAGGAACTGGTGGTGGATTATAGGAGGAAGAAAACGGACATTCAGCCCCTGTACATCGGCGGGGACATGGTGGAGAGGGTGGCTGCCTTCAAGTTCTTGGGCATCAACATCCAGCAGGACTTGACCTGGAGTGCTCACACCACTGCTCTGGTGAAGAAGGCCCAGCAGAGAATGTACTTTCTCAGACTTTTGAAGAAGAACAACCTGGGTGAGAAACTGCTGGTGTCCTTCTACCGCTGCTCCATTGAGAGCATTCTGACTTATTGTGTTTGTGCCTGGTTCTCCAGCTGCACAGCAGCAGACAGAAAAGCACTCCAGAGGGTCGTCTCCTCAGCCCAGAAGATCATCGGCCACCCTCTCCCATCTCTGGAAGAACTGTACAGCTCCCGCTGCCTCAGGAAAGCTGAAAACATTTTACAGGATTCATCCCACCCCGGACATTCTCTGTTTACCCTTCTGCCTTCAGGCAGAAGATACAGAACAATAAAATCAAGGACAAATAGACTAAAAAACAGCTTTTACCCCAGAGCCATCACATTTTTAAATGCTGCTAATAATTGAGTGCCTTTTTATTATAATGTTTTAACTTCTTGTGTGGTTGGCTGGATGTGTGCTTGAATCTAATATGTGTGTATATATGTATATATATATATGTATATATATGTATATATATTTTGGTATTTTTTTATATTTCATTTTATTATCTATTTATTTTTCACACCAAAGAGGAGTGCACTCAATTTCGTTGTATTTTGTACAATGACAATAAAGTTATTCTATTCTTGTGGGGTCCAGATGACCACACTTCTAATGTAAACATGTCTATATTTGCACAAGGGTTTACAAGGTTCCAAGCAGGGCTTCCAAAACAGTTATTTTAATAGACGACTAATCAGCATTTATTTTATTCGATTAGTCGACTAATTAGGTCATGGGCAAACTAAAGGGGATGTGAAGCACACGTCTTAATCATTATTAGCTTTAAACTAATAGAAAGTAAATTCAGATGATCGTTTATTAAACTTTCTAACATGCAGCTTCTTTCCTTCATCAGATTCTGGTATTAAAACAAGATTAAATCAAATGAGGTCGGCATCAAAAACAAGGAACTAATTTTAACCAAAAATAAAGTTTTGGTCTCACTGACTAGAATATAAAAAAGTTTATCTTTTATTGCTGAACGCTCACTTTGTTCAAATTTACTACACTATTCATTTAAAACAAAGTAATTACTATTAAATTAGTCTTCAACTATTTTAGTAGCCGATTAGTCAGCTAATTGATTATTTTGATCATTGATTAATCGGCTAATCGATTATTTTGGTAGTCGATAAGTCCCTGCAGTCCTTGTTCCAAGAAGAACTTCAATGAGCATCAATAAGAAATGGGAGTAAAACAGAAATGTTTTGGAGCTAAGAATGCACTGAAAGCAGCAAATAGACAGAATAATAAACTGTTTTGGTATTTTCTCACGCTTGTATTGTTTCTACTGTTTCTCTCTTTCAGATCCAGACCAGATCTGAGAGCTTCAGACTCTGAAACCTCATTGGAGAGAGACATCTTCACCAGCAGGAGCTCTTCCCTGGGTGTGGTGTGTTCGTCTCATCGTTCCGCCTTGCTGCCATGAACCACGCATCAAAACCACATCGCATGCATCAGTCTCATGGACTTTCTGATCATTTCTTCACTGTTGAGGAGAATCAACATCCAGTTCCTTTTGGTCGTCCTTGAAATAATCCCTCCGGAAAAGAAGGAAAGCGGATCCGTCGACGCTATCCTAAGTGAGTTTTTCTTAAAATTGGGTCATTTTATGCTAGAATTCTGGGAACAATAAACATGTTCAATCAGGCTGCAGTATAGCAATGATTGCTATCAAAATATAAGTTTAAGACTGGAAATGAAGTCTTATCCAGTAGCATCTAACACAGGGGTGTCAAACTCCAGACCTCAAGGCCTGGTGTCTTACATGGTTTCCAGTTTCTTATTGGCTAAACACACCTGATCCAGGTAATCAGCAGCAGATAAGGCAGGATTTATAGAAGACAGCATCAGGCTGGTCCTGAAGGTCTTGAGTTTGACACCCCTGATCTAACCCATCTTTAAGGAAACAGATTTGAACTTATTTGTTACATTTTTACTGCCCCAGGAAGTATCATGCTGAATTTCAATTCTTTTAACAGTTATAGAGATCACAGAGTAATATGTAATCTTAACTGAATTCTGACTGTTTTTAGATGCCAGAAATTATAATCTTGATTAATCAGATGACATGTAAATCAAATCTCACAGCAGCATTATACAGCTGATCTAATAAAACTATCATTTGCTTACAGCTTGAAGTGTTATATTTATTATGTGCCATCTACTGTCATTTTACTCATACTAGATTTTAATGTTCTTCTTTTACAGCTTATATCCTGAGATGGGACACTCCACCTGGTTGAGAGAAAATTGTGGAGGTCAAAGTCAAGAAAGCCTTTGTCAACAAATGTAGGACCAGAGCCGGTTCTAAGCAGTAGGTCACTGCTATGATCTACAGTATGTGGACTGGTTACTCTTTCATCCTTTATTTATTTAGAGTTTTCATGGACCATGACTTTCAATACAGCTCCTGCCAAGTGTGTTCTAGGATTTGGAAGCATGTAAGTCCTCTTGTCTCAAAGCCAAGTGAGATTCTTCCTCGTACCTGTGCTGTCAGTATGTTTGTTGTTTACATTCTGGAAGTATTCATTACCACCATGTCGGCCAGATTGAGTATGCCACAGTTCATGTACTTAATGCAATTCAATAAGAAAAAGTTTTCACTGTTTTAAATAGATCTACGGGTATAATACGACACAATCTTGTGAATGTATTTCTGGTTGTATTCAAAATATTCCATTAAGAAGCCAGGTGGTTTTAACTCTTGTGCTATCCTAGACATGTTTACATTAAAAGTGGGGTCATCTGGACCCCACAAGACAACGGCCTGAAGGTTTTCTCCCAAGGATTTTGAATCTTCTCTGGTGTCTGTGGCAGACATAAGATCCTGTCCACATTTGTTATGGGAGAGATCTCACATCAATGTAATGGTAGGGTCATCTTGACCCCGTAAGAGAGCTCAAGGGTTAAATTACTTAGAATTATTTGAAAAAATAATTTTGTTAAAACGGACTTCTCAGCAAAGAGGTTAGTGAACAATCACAGAGCTTGTATTTAATTTATTTTTAATTAATTTTTGTATCCCATTTATGTTTTATATTTCTGTATTTTGTTTTTAAAAATGTAAAAAGAGTCTAATTGCTCTATCCCAATACAAATGTTGTACTGAT
Source organism: Oryzias javanicus (assembly GCA_003999625.1). Lineage (NCBI taxonomy): Eukaryota > Metazoa > Chordata > Actinopteri > Beloniformes > Adrianichthyidae > Oryzias > Oryzias javanicus. The sequence continues at coordinate 2,067,339 of CM012442.1, read as the reverse complement.
GATGCTGGCCAAATGCCAAATAAAATGTTACATTTACATTTTTAGTATTGTTTTTACTTTTTTTACTATTTTTCAAGTCATTCTCATAAATGGCTTTGGTGAGACATGAAACAGACAATGATGAGATCTCTCTTAGTGCTCATTCTTCTCAGATGTGTCTCATTAGCGTCTCAGATCTGTCTCGTCCTTTTCTCCTTAATCCTCCTATAAAATAACTGAGACAAATGAGATCTGAACGAGACTATTTTGAGATCTCTTCACTTTCTCCTACTTCTTAAGTCTTGCTCAAACAGCTTATCTCAATTCAACCTCATTTGTCTCGTTGGTGTCTTTTCACGTCTTCTTTCTTGCTCCTAAGGGTCTTAGGAGCAAGAAATAAGACACAAATGAGCACAGAATGATCCAAAGATGAGACGCTCAAACTGATCTCAATCATGTCTCAGGAGACGAGATTGAGACACATTTGAGCAACAGATTTTTCCTATGGGAAGGAGGCAGTGATAACCAATGCCAGAACAGCATTGTTGTGGGTCACAGCGAATTATTTTTTAGTGATCCCTCTATGTGCTGAAGGACTAATATGGTTATTTAGTTTATTTTTGATTGGACAGTTTCACAATCAAAAAGTTCAGGAGCAGAAATTGAGTCAAAAAATTCCCTTTTGGTCCCCAGTCTTCCCCTGCAACATGGCTGATCTGTAGGTATCGGTGTGTTGGATTGTAATACCACCTTCAACCAACAGATGGTGATGTTGACATGTAAGATGCGATTGAGTGATTGAGTTTCAGATTGAAGAAGAATGAAGAAGAGATGGGAGACTCAGGCCAGCCTGTTGCCGTTTCTGTATCCCAAACCGGAGCTTTTTGAGACTGTTTTCAGCTGTTCAGTTTTAAATTATTTAAAACTTGTGCTCTGTAGTGAGGAAAATAGTACAAGAACATGTTGAAAACACTAAAAACACACCTTTAAACAGTGATAACCAATGCCAGACCAGCATTGCTGTGGGTCACAGCTAATTATTTTTGGTGATGCTGAAGGAGAAAGCTAAAAATGTTTTTCATTCGTTCCTTTAAGGTTCCCATAAATCAGAGCTGGTCGACCCTGGTCCTCAAGAGCCTCAACCCTGCCTGTTTTCCAGCTCTTTCTGGACTGCTTGATGCTGAGTGACCAAAGTAGCCAAACTAAAAAAAACCTCCTGGACAGGCACAACATTTATATACACACACACAAATGTACATTTGTGTACATTTCAGGGTCTCTTCAGCTTGGCCACTTGGCAGCGATCTCACTTTAGCCTTACACCTTTTTCCAGAAGAAGAAAGTAAAAGGAACATTTTGTTGTGTTTCTTACATATTTAATTTTGTTCTGACAGAATGCGTGACTTCTTCTAATTTTAATTTTATTCAATTCTTGAAATGTATAAGATGACTCCTAATCGTTAACATTATTAAAGGATTATTTTGAAAAGCAGAGACTTTTTCATTTTTTCTAATTACAGCCCTCACAGCCGTTCGTTGCGGTGACAAAGAAACGTGTTGGTTCCTCTTCACCTTCGTGGCTCAAACTGCCCCCCCCACCCCACCCCCCACCTCAGAGACAAACTTCCCCGTCAGTCTTCACATCCCGTCCCCCAGAAACCACAGCAGAGGATAAACCCTGACAGCAGCAGACTGGTAAAAATGAAAGGACTGGAGTCTTTTTGAACATCGCTCGTTGTTCAGTTCGGTCTGCTGTGAAGGTGGGCCGCCCGTTTTCTGCCTGCCTAAACCTGTAATCATCTCTCTGCTGCTGAATGGCTCCAGAATTTGACAGTCTCTCCTATTACTTAAAGTGAAAGCTTTGATAAGCCTGGTGCTTTTCCTTTCATGTTCCCTTCACACATTTTGCAGGTGATTCTGTTTTTGTCTGTTGATGATCTTACTGTGTTGCCATACATGTTGTTTATATTTTTTATCATTTATTTCTTGCAACACTTGAATCTTTGGGTGTAGTTCCAATGACTCTTGTGTTTTCCCTGATCCAGACGAAGGTTTGCTGTGCATCAGTGTTCGGCCCTGTTGGTCTGTCTTTTGTCTTCTGTCCTGTTCTCCTCTTGTTCAGGTCCAGCGGTTTATCTCATCCCTGAGCTGAGAAGAAAAGCTCCACCTTGGCTCTTTCTGACGTCGTCGGCGCTTCCGTCCACACAGTGTTTCCGCCGCCGCACAACTGTTTTCTTCCAGACTTCAGGCCGTTTGGCCTAAAAATAAACGATTCTAAACGTTAAAGTTTAGAAGTTTAAAAGTGATTCCTTTACATACAGTGTGCACTTTAAATATGTCATGAAGACAGCATTTGTGTCTAAAATCTTTATTTTTTTCCTTTACAAAATTAGTGTAAAAGTATTAAAAAGATTATTTTTTAAACAAATAATTTCTGGTTGAGTTTTTACCTTTGAATGCCGACAGGAATTCTTTTTATTTGTTCTGGCTTCTGATAACTGTCTGAACCTCTGAGATATCTGCTGCTTCGTCATGCTTCATGAAGCTGAAGCAGAGGAGCTTCATCAACATCAAGCTGAGCAGTCAGTCTCTGTAAGATGTTGAAGGAAACTCCAAATATTTGAGGGGAAACATCAACGTCTTGAAGCATGGAAGCAAAAACACTCAGAGTGAATGCTGAAGGAAGAAAAGACTCAAAGGAGCTCAAGTGGAACGTGTGACTTCGGGTATTTCTTTTCTTTCTCTCTCTCTTTTTTTTTTTTTTTAGCATTTTAGAACATCCATATAATTCATTGTTTGTTTACAATAAGGGTATTTTTCCTGTACAGAATCTGGAATGGATTGAAACTTTTCTTTTCAGTTAACTGGTTTAAAAAAAAAACCAGAAACATTTCTTTCAATGCAAACCTAACAAAAAGATCGACAAACATTTTCAAAAAAGTTTGAAAATGCTTTAAAGTTATTTTTTTTAATTTAACCAAGTAACAAAAATCTCAGAGAGGCATTATTAGGAAAAAGTTTTTCTTAATTATTAATGTTCCTAATTTTAAACGTTTCTAAATATAAAAAAGACCATAAGAAGTTACTGACTGTCCTGCCTGCTATGGCCGAAGTTCCCCCAGCAGGCTCCACATCTGACCACCAGAGGGAGCCCTCACCTGAGTATTGACTTGGCGCTTCCTCTCCTCTCTCAGCAGTCCCTCCCTCAGCTGTTTCCCATCGACCTCATCACCACCAGTATTTAACCTATCAGCTGTCAACCCCTCAATGGTATAAAGGTATGAGCCCTCGAGGACTCTGAGGTCCTCTGGAACAGACCTTTTAGTTATTCCAAAAGATAGAAGTTAAATCTATGGCGAGGCCTCATTCAGTTATTATGGATCTCACCTGTGGAACAACCTCCCAGAATGCATCAGGGCCTCCAGTGTTTTCCTCTGAGGGATCCTCCACATCAGTGATCGATTCTTCTCAGTAAACGGGGTCGCTGCAGTGGGATCTCCTGGATCTGGATCTTTGCTTGGCTCTGGAGGGTCCTGTGGTACTTGATTGGGGGTCACATATCAGCTAAATTCCAAATTAGCATAAAAAAACCTCAGTAAATGCCAAATTACCCAAATTAGCTAGCATAATGCTAATTTAAAGAGGCCATACTGTGAAAATTCTAATTCTTTTAAGTGGATTTTACTGTTCTTCCTCACTATAAAGAACCCCCAAAGAGGTGTTTTGTTCATTACTTAAGATGTGAGGCTTCTTTAAGACACCCCCCACCCCCACACACCCTAACCCCTGGTCTGGTCAGGTCGGGTACAGTCGTGCAGAGGCCTGTGTGTGTTGTGAACCAGAGTAGCACTGGCCCGGCCTACTAAAGGCAGATGTATCGTATATGTGCATCCATCTTTGAAGAAGTTTGAATTATTTTCATGGGAGAAACACAGAAATGCTGCTGAAGGCTCTAAGTGGACGCTGCAGCAGCAGGCGGAGCTTCAGGAATCCAGTTATTGTACTTCCTGTTATAGGAAAAACTCATGAAAATAACTAATATTTCACAGATAATTTGTTTCTTGTTCCAGATGTAATAATTGATGGATATAGTTCAGTCTACCTTTTTAAGCATTTGTTTTTATGCCTTTAACTTATGAAGCACCTTGTGACTTTTGTCTGTGAAAGGTGTTATAGAAATAAAGATGACTTACTTACTCTGAAAGGCTTAAGAGAACCCTGGTATGGACCCTTTAACAGTGTGATGTCAAATTATTTTAAAATTATTTAAGTGCATAAAAGTTTTTGGATAATTTCTCATTCATTTCGGGGAATATTTTTCTCTATATTTCAAGAACTATGACAATTATAAATGCCAGAAATACAAACAGTAATGCTCTGAATGAGCTGAACGGTTTGATTCCAATGACTGGATCAACAGGAGAGCAGGAGAATCACTGTAATGTCACATGATGAACTCATAGCAGATGATTTATTTATGTATTTTTGAACATAAAACCTTCAGCTGTGGTTTCAGGTGAAATGAGTCAAAGGGATTGTTTTATTTGCTCTGAAAATTTAAATGAACAAAAATGCGAATTGTGTAAAAATGTTGAAGAAAATCAATAGTTTTGGAATGAAGTGAAGAGGAAGACCTGTTAAAATGACTAATGTGGCATAAATCCGTCTCTGCCTGATAAATGCTATGATTCATTCAAACCAATCAAAACGAAAATAAAACTAAAGAAGAAAAACAGAAATCTACACCGAGAGTAAACTTATGATCATCAGGAACTAATAATTAAACCAACGTATCGGCAGTGATGGACTGAGTCTCCAAAAGGTGGCGTGAGACTCAACGCAATGAGGCCGCGGCGCCTCGCGCTCCAAGCTCGGGACGCCGGAGCTTCCCGGCGCAGCGGCGCGCGCGCATCACGGAGCTGGAGGATAGCCTGGATGGACCTTTTAACGCGCTTAAGGCGCGCGGGGAGCCGCTGAGCTGCACGCAGGCTTTGGCACACGTGATTCATCCTCAACTACAACACCAGGAAGGAAACTTTACTAACTTAAAAAAATCAAAAGGTGATCGGATTTTTTCCATCAAAGTTAAATACGTCTATTTTTAAAAATTATTTATCACACAGATTTACTGAGAAATGTTGTTGACTTTAGTAGTAAATGAATAAATCCTTTAATACAATCTAAAAGTCAGTTTGAGTTTTCATTCGGTTTCAGAAATCATGTTTAATTTTTCATCTTAAACATTTTTGTTCCGGAAGTTTCATGAACTTTTTTGATTTGTGTTGTTGTTTTTGTTGTCGCTGTGGATTGGCGCGCTTTGATCCACGCAAGTGTGCTGGTGGTGAATGGGAAAAGTTGTGCGGGTTCCGAGCGCGCGCCGGCGCACGCACGTGAGGAAACTCGAGGAAAAGTTGAACGAAAGAGACTAAAGCGGAATCCGATTTATGATCATAAAGACTTCTGTCAAAGACAGTGACACAGACGGACAGACAGATAAAAAGCGAGAGAGGGAGTGTAAAAGAGGGAGGGAGGGAGGGACGGAGGGAGAGGAGGGGTTATCCTGTTTCTGCGTCTTTGCCCGGCAGTGCCCTGCACTCTGACGAAGCCTCAACACAGAGCTGGACGGGGAAAAACCCCAAAATACTTTTCTCTAAACTGAAAACTTTTGAAAGCTGCTGAAAACGACGCCGAGGTGTTTGTTTTTCCTCCTCTCAGTCTCTCGGCGGTGGAGCGCAAACGCAGGAGTTACCAAAAGTCCACGACGCGCTCCAGCGATGGTGACTTTACGCACGGGATTTGACGGCTGTTTGAACTGACCGCTGCGCGCGCGCTCCTGTCCGCCCGTCAACACGCTCCAACTTTACAAAGAAGTGAACACAGAAGAAGTGAAAGCAGGTAAGAGAAGCTCTGCAGCCGCTGCAAGGCGCCCGCCGCCTGCCTGCCTGCGTGCGTGCGTGCGCGTGCGCCCTGCGCTTGGCTGCTCACTCCACCTGTGACCGCTCCACGACAACACGGCGCTGACAGCAGCAGCAGCATCCGTATCAAAGCTGCTCAAACTTCTTAAATATAAGTTTACTTCTCTAGAAAAAAAAAAAAAAACTCAGAAAAGTTTGATGCATTTGTTTTTAAAGTTTAAACTTGACATAAGTTTCCAAATTCCACTTTAAAAGCTTAATTAATCCCTTCACTTAATTCCTTCAATTTGTTCTATTTTAGAAATAATATTATTCGTATTTATAAATCTCTCATTTGCAAAGTTTCAGACTTGATTTCAGAACATCCAACAGGCCCGCCAATAAATCTGGAAAATAACCCCAACAAATGTCATCCGATGAACCCGTTGCTAATGATCAGAAGTCCAACAGTTTTTAGGCCTAAATATAATAATAAAAAAGCGCATTCTGTTATGAGAATAAAGGACCCCCCCTCATCCAAACACGAGCGTTTGCGCAGATCTGCGGAGGCTCGGGCTGCCTCAGGCTCCGAGGCGCGCGCACACGCGCTGAAATCGGGCTGCAGAAGACAGGAGGACACAGTTGGGTCTTCCGGGCCACGCCAAACTTTTTCCCCTGGAGGTCGCGGGGGTTGACCCTCTGAGCGCGCCGTGTGCGTGAAACCATCCGATGCGGGGAAGTGCGCGTTCATGGAGACAGAGCAAAGAAATGAGAACATGAAAATCTGTCCTCGGGCAGGGGGTCGTCCCGCTTCTTTGGTTTGTGCTTCAACTTTTCAGATAATTGAAAAACGAAATAATAATAAAAAGAGGATAGCCGTTTTCCTGCAGTGCGCTTCTGCTTTTGCGCTTGAACTTGAGGCGCTGCGCACTGCGGGACGACCAGCTGAGTTCACAGCGTGGATGGCACAGGGGGTACAAGAGGACAAGGCGCACGGCAGCGGCTTGCGCGGCAGTGATAAAGCCATTATAGGGTGTTCCCCATATTTAGAGGCACACTACACCTCCGAGATAAGCCTCTGCCCACCCGCAGATAAGAGGCTTTCAGAGTAACAGAGCGTAAAGAGAAAGATCACACACGCACGCCTGACCAAAACGGACCTGAAAAACCACCAGAGACCAGCTGTTTCTGTGATTTATTTTTTAATTATTGAAAAGAAGATTGGTCAAAAACAATTTTCCATAATCCCTTTTGCTGTTTGCACATCAGACGTGGAGCCTCCGGCTGACAGGTCGGGCCTGCCCAGACCGGCCCGCGCGCTCTGACGATTTCCAACAACTTGTTTAATTGTTTGGACTCTGGCATAACAATTTATAGAGCACCCCTTCCTCCTTCCCCTCTCTTGGAAGTGAGAGTGTCTGTCTGAAAAACAATCTGAGCATGGGGAGGTGTGGGGACGGGACGGGGCAGTGAAGCTGATCTCTTATGGCATTTTGTTTGGAGCAGGTGCTGCGGGTTGACGTTCCCTCATAAGGTAAAGTGGCATTAGTGTCCAAATGGCAGGCTTATATATAGGCTGCCAATTCAGCACATTGTTCCTGCTGGATGCATCATGGCCGTGCTCGCTTTGCTGTCTGGGGGAGACCTGCACCCCTATACACACACACACGCACACACAACACACACACAGCAGCAGCAGCAACAACAGGAGCCTGAATACAGGGCAGCCACTTGCCCCCCCCCTCCCCCTCTTGTCAGCTGCCTGCAATAACTATTATTAAAACATCTGGACTCAAATATCATAATGCAGTCCTATTTATTACTAATACTGGTGGTTTATTTGGATAAAACAAAGCTTCATTTTGGGCCTGTTTGAATCCCCTCTGTGGGTCATTTCAGTACCTAAAAACACAGAGCAGTTGATGTCAGAAAGTTCTCGCTTTTGACCAAATCCTGTTTTTTTTTTTTTTTTTTTTTTGGTGCACCGTTTTCGTGGCGTTAATGGAAAGTGAGAGTGAAGTGGCTCTGCTGTTTGAGCTCTCAGAACCTCTGCAGGGCCTTCGCTCCGAGCGGGGAGACAGAAAAACGACAGCAGGGAAACGTGGGCCAGACTTCCCTGGAGTTAGTCCTTAATCAGTTGGGATGTGAAAGATATTAGATGGAAAAATGGAACAAGATTCTGTTGGTTAAAAGGTATAAAATCAATCAAGACGCAGATAATTGATTTCTGGTAAACCACAGCTTCTCTTTCTGTTTTTTCCTACTGTTTTTGTCTTTTTATGTTCATAATGAGCTTCCACGCCAATACCTGAATCCATTTCTCTGTCAAATGCTGTGCATTATTATTTAAATGAATAAGAAATATGGGGATTTAGTGTTTTTGGGGGAAGAACGGTGAAAGAGTGAGCGGAGTCCTTTACGTATCGATGGGTGGAACACGTATCGAGACGCGTATCGAATCGTCTGAGGACGCACAGCCCTATTAATCAGACATTTATTCAAACAGAGCTGCTCCCTCATTTATCTGCATGTTGGGCTTGACATCTCGCCGCCATGTAACCACAGTGTTTCATTTAAATGTTCCCAGATGTTGTTTTTGCGAGGATGTCATTCACCTTCATCGCTAAACCTCCGATCTGCCAATTTAAGCTTGTGGCTGCTGCAGAGAGTCTTAATTATTTGTTGTCGGGCTCTTTGAAAAAGACACCAGCGCCCAAATTGGACATGTGTTGTACAAACACAAATTAAACATTTAGTCCTAAGTATTTCTCCCTGGATCCTAAGTGCACATTAGTCAGCCTATACTTATCTCTGGCCTAACGGCACACCCAAATTGCAGTGTTGTTGCAGAAAAAGAAAGGTTGGGGCCCCGTGGAGTGAGCGCTGGAAGCATGCTGGCAGATGCCCGGAGACGTTTCTCAACCACAATGCCAGCTTAGGTGTGTTTGTTTAGCACTGAGAGTGCATTTGTGGACTTTTTTGTGTTTTTCTGAGTGTTGACAAAAGGAATCTAACAAATGTGCGACTAATCATGCCCGTGCACATTCAGTGGGGCTCTGCATGTACACATGTACAAGCATGCACGTCGCGGGGCCGTGCGTGTCCTTGTGCACAGTTAGATGTAAAAGCATTTTTATGACGTCCTTGTCAGAAGCATCTGTGCTCCTGCACACCGCACAACCTTGGAAACAGCTTTGTCATTTTTTCCCTGAGTGGAGAAAAAAGGCCTGACACCCCCCCCCCCCCATTTGAAAGCTCCGACTGAGACACACCAGCTCTTAATGACAGAGTAATGACATCGTCTCCTAGTTTGTCTGATTCGCAGACAGTAGATTGTTTTTGTTCAAAACTCTGGTGATGCTCACATCTAGAAACTTTTCTTTGTTATGCACAAAACCTCAAGTGAAATTTGTAATTTTTTCTCTTTAGCTTCACGGTTCACGGTGACACAGCTGCCTGGACACAAAGGCGTTGCTTGAATTCACATTTAACAAACCATTCCGCTTTTTTTTTCCTTCTTCCACAATTATCTGGAATGGAAATCAGGTATCATTTCACTCTTTTCCCTTTTTGTTTGTTTTAAGCGCTGCTTGGCATGGCAACCTGCAGCATCACTCACTCTGCGTTTGCGCTTTTTCTGAAGTGGAAAAACTCCCCATCAGGCTCTCCGCTGACGCACAGAGCCGCGAGAAACCGTCCCTCTGTGCTGCTCAAAGTCACTTTGGGAAGTGCACGGCTAATGGAAGTCACATTCAAATGTTCAAACTCCTGCAAGCTTGATAAAAAAACTGCTAATGTGGTTATGAGTGCAGGTACATTGTAGAGAGCAGAGTCCAGAACATTTAGACTTGTGTCCACTCTTTTGAAAATAGTATGAAGGTGCAAACAATGAAATAAACATAATTGAACACTTGACTCATATCGATGCACATTTGCCCAAAATTAACCTCAATTTGAATTTCCATGAGAGCAAAAGCATCCGTCCATTTCTTTATTCATATAATGAAGCCTAAATAAGGGATTTTCTAAACAAGAGTTTTTCAAGTAGAAACTCTGAGGATCATAAAGAAAAGGTTCTCAAAATTGAAATAAAAGCCGAGAAATCATTTCAACGTCTTTAATATTGATGTTGTTGTTTCTCTTTGAGTGAGGAAACTCACTGGAAAAGACGGAATTCTCCTTCTTCTTTGGTCAAACTCACCCCGTAAGCTTCACCTGCCACCAACGGTAAACGCTAAAGCAGGAGTCCAGGAAAACTGTTGTCTGCTCGAGTTTCTCTATAAATGACGGCGTTGAAGCTCCGTGGTCGACCTCTGTGCTGGAGCCAATCAGACGGCACGGTTTTTGTGTTTCTAAGATGAGATGACTGACAATTATGGGATTCTTTAAAACAATTTTTAAATTTTTATCAGATAGATAGATAGAGAGAGAGAGAGAGAGAGAGAGAGAGAGAGAGAGAGAGAGAGAGAGTACTTTATTAATCCAGAAGGCCCTGGCAAATTCATCTATTGCTCCAAATACACAAACTGGATTAAGAATGTTGAAAAGATAGTAAAAATGTTAAAACTAAAGATAGCAAAATAGCAAGTTAGTTTAAAAGTCTGGAGCTGTTAAAAAGCTATTAAAAATGTTAAAAGTAATAATAACAGCTGTCCAAAAAAAAATTTTTCTGTTAAAAATGAATTAACATTTTCTGACTAAACCCTGTTAGTAGCACTCTGTATTAAGTTGATATTAAAATATGGGCATTAAATATATATGTTGCATTATATATATAAATTCCCAGAAGTTTCGTCAATTTAATGAAAGTTTTTCCAGACTTATTTACCTTCTTATGTTTGTGTCTTTAACTTTTGAAGCTCCAGTGTTTATGTTCTTTCAGTTACTGTATTTTCTTATTTGTTAACACAATCAACATAATTCCAGTAGATTGGGCTGGAATTACGTCGATCATGTCAAAAATTTAAAAATTACAGTATGTTAAAGATTTTGTGTTTAAGTGTTAAGGGTTAACTCATTAAGGCACATTAACCCCACCCCTCAGGCACTCCCTGAAGGGCAAAACAAACGATAGAAAGTGATTTGCACTGTCCTCCGAGGTCGTTATCAGCCTCATTTGAGGACTTTTTTTGTCAAATTTTCCTTCCTGAAGGTTAGAGTGTGAATGTCGGCCCTTCCAAGAATAAAAATGAAAAATAGCGCTAAAATGTTTCTGAGGAGGAAAAGGCGTACGATGGGTTCTGAGATCATTCGTGCGAGCTGTGGAAAGCAGAAATGCTTTCTGCGCCAACAGTCAAGCCCCCAAGGATCTTCAGCAAATTCTTGATCTTCAAGATCATTCATTAAAAGTTCAAATGAAGATAACTCTACAAGGAAAATGGATCAAGAGGATGTTTTTGGTGATTTTTGATAAATACAAATGCATTTAAAATGGTACCTGTGATAATACTAGTTTGAAAAATGCTGGTGCTTTTTTTTGCTGAAAATAATGATACAATTTACTTAAATTACTAAAGGGATTTGCTGAAAATGCAAAAGATTTATTTGTAAAATGTTAAATTTTCTTAAAAGACTGGAAATTTCATCAAAGAACTGTGAAAGAGCGCTGAAGTTGACCTAAATTTCTGAAAATTATGCAGTAAAAATGCTGGATAATCCCAAATGCATGCCAAATTTTCCAAAGATATCTATAGTGTGCTGCCTTACCATGGATTTCTTAAGCCTTTCAGAGTGTAATATATCCATGGATATGATCTCATATTACCTTTGGAACACTAAAAACACAATGAATTATGGAATATTTGACATTTTTTGTGAGTTTTTTTCTTATCCGGAAGTAAAATAACTCGATTCCTGTGGGGTTTTTTTTTTGGGGGGGGGGGGTGTTTTAAAGGAGCCCCGCGTCTAAAGTAACTGTTTGAGCTGGAATTTATTGAGGACAGGATACAACTGGAAGACATACAACATTCTGCATCTAAAATAGTTTTTTGCTGATCACCATTAGCTCTGCGTTGATGTTAGTCTGGGGGCGGAGCTGTCGGAGCAGACTGTTCCTGGGAGGAGCGGGACGCATCATATGAGCTAAACTCCAAATTAGCATGAAAAACCTTAGTAGAAGCCAAATTACCTAAAAAAAAAAAAAAATCCTCAGTGAACTAAATTAGTCAAAAACGTTAGCCTGTTGCTAACATATTAGCCAATGAATATACAGAATATAAAATGTTTGTTGCTAATCTACTTAAAAGTTTAAAATGTGAAGACTTTCTCTTTCATTTCCTATGGGGAATATTTTGCTCAATATTTCATAAACTATAAAGTTTATAAATACCAAAAATACAAGCAGTTGTCCTGAACAAGCTGAACGTTTTAATATCAAGATTTCTGAAATCACTGAGAGTGTGATTGAGTATTTATGTGCTGAAAAACGTACAGAAAGGAGCAGCAGAATCATTATAGTGTGAATGTTTACTGAGAATTCGCTCCATAGTGAAAGACTTAAGAAAATCCTGGTACGGCCCTGTAATGTGTTCTCGTGTGGAGGGATTTCTTGGAGTGATTTGCACTTCAGGGCCATCGTGGGTTAGAGTGCAGCACACAGTGATGATATGACACGCAAATTCTGATGGATGAGAGAAGAAAGTCCTTTAGAAAACATCCACCTTCTGGTTATATTTCTACATTCTGTCTGATTTTTGTCTTTATATTTGTAATGTGCTGTACTATTACATAAAAAACAATCACAAAAATATTTTTTTGTCAATCTTTATTTTTGTTCGAGTTGTGTTTGTTGGCTGCCACCCTAAAGGATTTAGTTGAACTATTATCACACAGAGCAGCTTTTTTCCTCCTTCAGCTCTTTGCTTGTGAGTTCCGGTTGAACTGAGCCGCTCCCGCCTCCATCTTTATGTCTCACACATGAACACTTTGTTGTGTCTACAATTTGTCACCATTCACAAGTTTCATTCAGGTCATCAAATGTGTTTAATATTGTTCCAAATGAGAGGTAAAAACATTCAACATGTTTTTATTGCTTTTTTCATTTTTCCCTTTACTTGTCGTAACCACGGTGACCATCCCATCATTGTTTTTATGATTTTAGTGAAAACATGAATGAAGAATTTTGTTCATCATTTTATGTGATCAAAAGTTAATATTAATATTCAGAATAGCATTTCTTTCTGTGAATTACAATACATATGGATTTTTTTTACATTCTAAAAGGAAGAAAGTAATTATTACTAAAAAGTTAGGAGAGTTCACTAGTTTATTTTGGCTCAGACCCTTCATGTTTCATGTTTCAGACCTCATGCTCCTCTAAAAGACCGCTGCTGAAGCGTGGCCTCACCGCTCATGGTGGTTTGGAGTTAAAGGCCGTGGCGGCTGGGTTAGGGATCCCTCTAAAAGGATCTTGTGGTAAAACTCAAAGGACCAGGTTAACATGCTCCCACACAGACAATGCCCGTGTCCGAGTGGTTGGTCTTTGCAGGGCGTTTCCACGGTTCCAGGCCGTGAAGGAGTCTGTAATCGAAGCGGTGTCATCCTGAAATGGTGGGGAGGGTTTGGGTTTTCACGGGACGGAGCAGAGCGAGCGGAGGGATGAACTGTGGGGTTTGGAAGAGCGGGACGTTGGCGTGAAGTCGTCCTGACTAAATCTGTAGCATGCTGGACTCGCTCGCTGGACCTGCTGTTGTCCAGTTTGGGGAAGTTGTGCCCGTCTGGAAAAGATGATTTGTGTATCTTTCCATCCCTTAAGATTCCATGCGTATCTCAATACAAGGTTCACTTTGTGACAATATGATACAGTCCAATTCTACGGAGCCCTGGACAATAAAGTCCTAAAAACAGTATTCCATAAAATTAATAATTTAGAATTTTTGTGTGCATTTTGTGATCATAAATTAGTAGTAGGAACTAATGATGCTAAAATGTAGATTTGTACACACAAAATGTGAATTTGTGGCAACAACTTTTTAACACAAATGATTCATTTGTGTGCACAATTTATGGATATATTTTTAATGTCATGCTCAGGGCTCCCTACAATTCTTTTACCTAGTTGGGTGTAAAACAGATCTTTATGATTGATTTGCCGTTTAAATCTCTTAATAAAAATACTTTTTAACAGAGAAACTTTCTTTTTTTTTCTTTTTTTACTTGTCTTAATTGTCTAAAGCAGATGTCCCCAAACTTTGGCCCGCGGCCAGACCCGGCCCCCCCTCCACATTTGGTCCGACCCCCCCAAACATTTTTATTGACCCATATTTTTGTCTATTATTTTCAATAATAATATTAATAATAATTACAATAAACAAAATGTTTTTCGTCCTAAAATAATGCAAACAAAGTTTCAAGCTTTTACGGTGTCACGGTTTTAGGGTCACGGTTCAGAAAATGTTTATGGATCAGTAAAAGTAAAAAAAAAAAAGATAAAAGCTAAATAATTTTTGCAAACGCTTCAAATCATAGATTCAATAAGCATATAAAGTACTTCACAAACACAATATTTATATATGCAACATTAAAACATTTGGTCATTGAGGTCTATTTATTAAAACAAAACATCTTTAAACTTTGAACACAAACAAAATGTTAAAACATGTAGTTTCTGATGACATTTACATGTTTTATATCAAATCTACAAAAACTGAGAGAAAATAATGATTAAAAATAGTGTTGAAAATACCAAGTGTATCTGGGGTACTCCTTAAAATACAAATGTTCTCGTCCCATCAGCCTAATATCCAAATTAATTCATAAATAAATCAGTTAAAATTATTTTCTAGTATTAATTGTTTTATTTAAACTAACTGTGGGAACATTTCATTATTTAAAATAATAATTATTATCTGTAAAACGTGACACTCCTGTGCTCGCTTTTCTTGGTTATTTTTGACCTGTTTGGCTTGCCATACAATCGTCCCCTGACAGCACCAGTGAGTCCGGTTGTGGAGCAGCTTTCTCCGTGGTGTGGGACAGCTGCAGCTCCTCATTGGGAGATTCTTTGAGTCCAGAAATGGAAATGTGGACCGATGCTTTTATTCATCACTAAACATGAAATAAACCTGATATCTATCGAGTTTTTGACGAAGCTCCTCCCACTTGCAGCAGGAGCTTCAGGTGAACCGACTTTAAGATAACAGTGAAGCAGTTACTTTAGCGCTTTAACAAGCGCTAAAGTAGATCTGGAGAGAAAGGTCTGTCTGTCCGGATGTGGACCGCGGTCCGCCTTTTGGTGATACCTGCTATAGTGATTCCCTTTTTCTTTATTTCTTTGTAATCGTTATTATTATTCATCTGTATGTTTTTTTGGCTGTCCATAGCTCTTCAACTCAGTTAGCTATTAAAATATTCAGCTCTTTCAATGCTAGCTTTTTTTGGCAATTACTAAAGATTTCGGGGCTACTTTGGATTTTGGCTAATATTTTTGCTACATGCTAGCTGTTTTGACTAATTTAGGCTTTTTTCAGTTTTATGGCTAATTTGGAGTTCGGCTAATACTTCAGCTAAATGCTAGCCGTTTTGGCTAATTTAGAATTTTTTGAGGTTTTTAGGCTAATTTGCAATGTCGCTAATATTTTAGCTAGCGCTCAGCTTCAGCATTTTTAGCTTTCAACTTCAGCTATTAGCAGTAGCATCTTCAGTGGGCCTATTCAACTTACAGTGTTCACTATATAAATTGTGGAATTGCTATAAATTAGTTTTAAAATGTTTTAGTATTTTTTTCTGTAAAACTGTAAATATCAATGTTTAGGCTGTGATTGTTGCACTTTTTCTGTTAGCCAACAATCTGACCGCGGCTCCACATCAGAGAAGAAAACAGTTATGTGGCCCTCACAAGAAAAAGTTTGGGGACCCTGATCTAAATCTGGCATTTTCTGTATTTTGAATTTTTTTTTTTTCTGCTCTTTGTGGTTAAAAAGTGTGTGATTTTAAGCTAGCTTCTATTTGTTAGGAGCTAGCTTGTGATTGGACATACTTTTGTTTCCATCACAAAGCCAGTAGAGACACAACAGGAAGAGAAAGTTTGACAGAAACTGATTATTTACTTCCTGATTAATCTATATCTTCTGTGGTTTTCAGCTGATCCTGCTGTTGCTCCATGGATTTTTGGACACGTATCTTTATCCTTCACATCCTGAACAGGAAGTAGAAGAATCAGAATCACCTCAGCGGAGGAGTTATGAGCTCTTCCTGAATCCAACTCCATGTTCATTAATCACTGATGGAGTGTAGCTGTTCAGCGTTCGATCATTAAAAACGATCAGATCAGTCGTGTGTGATCTGGTGATTTGTCTCAGTCCACATTGGGCATATGACTAAAGAAAGTGGCTTTTTGCTTGGGTCCTCCCAGCTGCTGTTTGTTGCTGCGGCGGGAAGGAAAAGTGCCACCTCAGCAGACCGTTCAGTCTCATTCTCAGGCAGCCTCCACCGTGTCTCCCCGTTAAAGAAGGGGAACATAATGCCGGCGGGCCTGTGATGTCAATGGTTATTGCTGGAGGGTTGCTATAGGAAAAAGCTCTATGTAAAATAGTGAAGAGAAAAGCAGCTTATGACATAAAGTTAGCTGCTGATTGTCTGTGTCACTGCTGGGACTCAAACGTCACTCGCATTTCTCTTTGTGCAGACTTGAAAGAACAATAGTTTCTGCTCACAAAAAGAGAGAGGTGGAAGTTTGTACAATAGCTTTTTAAATAACAGCTACTATTCTGGCTGCAACCAGGAAGAAATCATGTCTGCATTTGATCTTTGTGCAGTCAGCAATAATGCTGGTGTGAATGTTTTATCCTGAATATGCTGAAGGAATTTATTTGTAATTGCTGAATGTCATGAACGTGCTTAAAAATAAAATACGCCATGTTGCTAAAATATTAGCTTAAAGGGTAACCACCGTAATACACTATTTTTGTTAGTTGACCTCTATAAAAGGGCCTTTGAAAGCGCTCTCTGGATAAATTAAATTTTGGATAAATTAAAATAAAATGGTTTAATTCTTGAAAATATAGTCCAAACCGTCTGTGTGCTGCCCCCTACAGGTTGAATAGAGGTATTATAGTTGAATTTTGTGGTTGGTCAAACCATGTAAGTTTCAGAAGTCTCACGTCATGATCTGTAGCTCCAGTCATGATAACAGTCCCGCCCCAAGCCCCACCCCTCTGACTGGATTTTCACATTTTGAATTTGGGTGGAGTCAACCTCCAAAATCCTTGTTTGGTTACCCTTTAACTCCAAATTAGCCCAAAAAGCCTCAGTAGATGCCAACTTAGCCAAAAAATAAAAAAAGCTAACACCTTACTAAAAGATTATCTTAACTGCAAATTAACTCAAATATCCTAAGTAGAAGCAAAACTAGCCAAAAAAAGGTATAAGATTGCTATAAATTCTAGCTTCACTTTAGATGCCAAATTATTAAAAAAAAATAGTATGTTGCTTAAATAATAGCTAAACTGATTTTTAGCATTAAAAACTCAGTAGCATTGATTTTCTTAACATGGTGAGCATAAAAAATTATGCACCAAAAATTTTAGGAATTGCATGGAAAAAAAACAAAAAAACAAAACTTACATAAAATCGTAAAAAATATGAACAAAATTTAAACTTTTTTGTGAAATTTAACAATACCAAAAGTAAAGAAATTAGTTTCTTGAACATTAGGGCTGATAGGAAATGATACGTGATACATGGCTGTCGAGATGACATCACAATGACATCACGATTGTGTTTACAATTGGTAAACACATTCATAATAAACAACTTGGGTCTAATTTTGTGCAACAGATAATAGACATGTTTTTGCAACATTTCTAAAAACAGTAATACTGTGTCTTTGACAAGCATTGACACCAAATTAATTTGAATTATATGTAAAATTCAGTGTTAATAATAGTAAACATGAACAGCAGTGCCACTACTTAGTGCAGAATTGTTGTAAACAACAGAACAAAAATTAAATAATACAAGTAGCTGCCAGACACATCAGTGCAATGTGCGCCCTCTATCTGCTTCCAAAGGAACGTCTCACCAAACGATGACAAATATAACGTTTTACAGCCTCTTCCACTGAAAATGAAGGATTAATACTTGGTTAGAACCCATTGAGAATCAATTACAGAAATAAATATCGTGATATATCGCAACATCGATATTTTGGCACACCCATACTGAACAAGCTGAATGTTTTTAATTGCAGAAATTTGAAAAATGTTTATTCATTTCAATGGGGCTGGAAAATTGTATACATTGCCTGAAATCATACTAATAAAGTAAAGTTTGCGAAAATCAAAAATACAAGCGATAATGTCCTTAACAAGCTGATTGTTTTAATACCATGATTGCAGAAAAGCCTGGAAGTGTGATTGAGTTTTTACAGTCCAGAAGGTGAACAGAGGAATAATAAATATTAAGATAGAGAAACAAAATCACTGTCGTGTGAATGCTTGCAAGGCATTTACATAATGATCAGAATAAAATGGAAAAATGGGTTTAGGAACGCCACCAAATAAAATAGGCTCAATAAGTCTTTTAAAAACATGTTTCCGTAACACAACATCTCCGAGCCACAAGAGGTCTGATGTGGCAGATGAGATAAACTGCATCTGCTGGGTTTTTTATGAATACAAATTGCCCACATGGGTGGGTGGTTGGGGGGTCGAAAAAAGTAGCTGATATTTATAGCCACCCCAGTTCCTTTTCCAATTGTGTTTTTTTCCTTTAATCATTCCTGACGACCTCCCTCTCCATCTCAACAAGTCTCCTCTCACGTTCAGCCTCCCGCTCCTTCACAGAGCGGCAGATTTGTGCGCTGCCCTCTAAATCATTTCCCTCTCTCGCAGATTGCTCCCCTGCTGGAATATTGGCCCGACAGCCGTTTTTTTCCCTCCATCTACTCCCCCAGTGGACTCATTTACATTTATGCACGCAGCAATTAATTACAGACTGGCGCTGGCCTTGTAAATTAGAAGGAGCCGAGGTCGCCCCCATTAATTGCCCTGACAGTTTAAGCCTTGTTTTGGTCATGTTGCTGCCTAAAGGTTGACGTTGGACTGGAACGGAGGAGTCGAGGTTGGAGGCTCGGATTTGTCTAAAGTGTAAATGGATGAACTTGTGTTCTTGTCTTCTTTTGTCTGTGGAGATTCTCATTCATCCTGGTCCTGTTGTTATAAGACTCATTTTTTCAGGACAACAGCTCAGACAGGAAGACCAAGTGGCCCCATATGGTTTAAATATGTGGGGACTCAGTGGGTTAGCTCGCAACAATGGAGCTCGCTAGCTTGCTACAACGCAAATTGCTAGTTTGATGCAGCAGCGCTTGCTAGCATGCTAAGAGCTTGCAAGCTTGATACAGTGGACCTCGCCAGCATGCTACAGTGGAGCTTGCTAGCTCAATACTGACGGCTCGCTAGCACACTACGCTGTCCACCGGGAGGCTGGCTAGCATAGCGAGCAACCCGACTGAGTCCCCACTTAAGCCAATGTGGGCAAACACAGGTGGGGCCACCACAGAAACTGTGGACAAACCCAATTTGGACCCACATTTTCTGCCCACTTTTAAACCATATGGGGCCCACCTGGCCAGGCTGGCTGGGATGAGACCCAATCAGATCATCTTTTGGTCTGTATGTCGTTACCATTGATTTTAAATCAAAACCCTTGAGATTTTCTTGCACAGTTTCTGCAGAATGGCAGGAGTTCCTAAAAAATTAACCTTTGAGTTGTGGGCGAGAACATTGCCATGGAGTAAGCCTGCCCCGACTTCCCATCGTCCCGCATCTGATTAACCCTTTAACACCTGAGGCGTCGTTGGTAACCACAAAATCTTTAACAGGCTCCAACTTTTCAACCGTTAACAGGATAATTCCAGTAGATTCTGAAGGTCCTTCTTTTCTGATGACCACTGGAGGAAGTTCGGTCATAAAGCTCCTTACTTCATCATCCGAGCTCACATCAAAACCATTTGGCTGGACATTACTGATACTGCTGGACAGTTTTATGTAGCAGAGATGAAGGTTTACAATCTAGTAAAACTCAGAGCTGTCGTATTCAGACAGGGGGATCAGGGGTGGGGGTACTCTGCCCAGCTCCAAAAGCCACGCCCCCTCAGAGGAGATTTTGGAAACAGAGGCTTCAGATCAACATACAAAATGGTTTTTAAAGACATTTAGGTTGTGGGATTTTGGTTAAAAACGTCATAATCATAATTAAAACACAACTGGTAAAGCTTTTTTAAAAGTAGAAAATTGTTGTCGCGGGACTTTAAGCTTTATTTTCTTCACTCATACCAAAATTACATGTTAAAACACCATTTTTAATGGAGTTGGTCTTCAACATGTCGATCTAGAAGAAGTTTCTGAGCCTTTGTCCTCTTTCATGCCTCCTTCTTCTATCATCATACGTGTGAGATGCTCTGTGTGTGTTTCTGGTCGTCTTTCTCCCCAAAACTTGTGAACGCTGTTTTCTTTAGACCCACGACTAAGGGAGGGGACTTCTCACGGTTTTGGCCTTTTCATGCAAAGACGCTCCAACTTTTTCCGGCTCCCAACCTCACAAGGCCGTCCTTTCTTCTCTGTCACGCAGCCGTGTGTTTGTGCATACCTCACCGGTTCGACAAAAGACGGCACAGAGGTCTTATTCACTTTTGCCTTTGACATTCGCCTCTTGTTTTTACAATCTTTCCAAGGCGCGCTGTTTGCTCAGCGGAACAGGCTTTGTCTTCAAGGAGTTGGACAATGGCGAGCACCACAATGTAATCTCTTCAGAGTAGCGAGCGGAGGGGTGAGGTTCGGATGTATGTGCCGGCGCTTGCCCCTGCCGTCCCTCTCCCTCCCCTAACCTCAGCAATATTTCATGTTGTGCTGTGACCCAGGGAAAACCTTTCATTAAGCCCTTGCTTTAATGTTCACTTAGGTGCTCTGTGAAAGGAGCACAAAGGCATTTCATTCATGCCAACAACCACTTCCCTTGTTCCACTTTTTAAAAGCATTCTATGCTGGTTTGCCCACCCACATGCTTATCTTGAAGTATGTCTCTTTCAACTGATATCATCAGGAAACATAATTGTTCCAGTGGTTTAGTGGCTGCCACTTGCAAATCTTAAACTCTCAGGTTCTTTTGCTCCCAACAAGATTTTTTGCTTCAGTCTGACAATTGCTGCTGCAAACTGAATCCCAAATGGAAGACAAGATTCTCAGATTATTGGTACACAAATTAATAATCACACGATGCACTTCAACAAGTTAACTAACCTGTAAATACTAAAAAAAAAAAGCTGGAATAATAGCGACACAATGTTTTAGTGAACTTTCTGTCTCTTTCAGCTATTAAAATATTCAGCTATTTTTATTTAATGTCTTAGCAGAGGTCTCAATGCATTGTGGGACATGGGTTCCTATGATAAACCTTATGGTATCACTGTTGATTATTAGGGCTGGGAATCTCAGGGTAATTCACGATGCGATTCACGATACATGGCTCACGATTCCGATAGTATCTCGATACGACAAGCATTGCAATAATAAATATATTATCTTGGTAATCTATGATATATAAATATTTTTAAATGTTATCAATTTAAAACACAATATTTTCATTTAACACCCTTTCCAACATTAAAATAAAGTTATCAATAAATACTACTAATAAATACTTTATATAATTACATACATTTTAAGGTGACTAATAAACAAAACTTTAGTTAAAAATCAAAATGCAGAGTAAATCAAATAACCTTCTCACTTCAAAGAGTAATACATGTGGAAATAAAAAATCACAATTCTGCATTTTAATTAATTTATGTCAGATAATTGATTATTATTGAGGCAGAATCTGAACTTTCAGTCTGTTCATTTTATAATATTGTTTCTTTTACAGTGCTGGTATCCATATTCATTTTCCCTCCGTTTATTAAAATGTCCTGCATTTTTCTTTGATGATCAACACGTTAGTCACGTGTGTACCGCTACATACACACCTGTTGGATCAATAACGCCGCTAGACGTCTCATTTGGACGGTCAGACGCTGCACAGCCATCCGCTAGGATCAGGTGGATTTTAACCCGGTGTTCGGACAGGTTACTGCTGTTACCACCGTTACAAATCCATATTAATTATGTTACATTAGAAACAGCGCGATGTCTGCGTCTACTTTAGAAAAATACAGACACAGCTCAGACCTTTTTCCTCGTGGCCGCTCTGCCTCCCGCGAGCGTTTTCATCTGCAGAGCAGGTGGTAAGCCCCGCCCCTCCCCACCGCGCTGTACCCCTGCAACCATGTTTTTCAGTAATATAAACCTGCAGAACTGGAGACCCAACAGCGCTCACAGGACCACGTTCTCAGGACCGCATTCTCAGGACCCAGGTCTTTTTGAGACAGCGCCCCTACTGGCTGGAGGACGAACTGCACCCTCAGGACGATTTAAGGACTTGTTTTTTGAGACAGCGCCTCCTTGCTGCTGAGTGCCGTTTGTCTTTAATTTATTTTATTTTTTTAGTATGTGTTACAAATATTGACTGAATATTTCTAATGTTTCTTACTGATGAATCATAGATTTATTTGAACCCTTTAGGCACCAGGGTTTTTCAGTGGAAATATAATTCAGTACATTTAGATCTTTAAACATTTGGCTGGAGAATCCAAACTGATTTCTCTTTATTGTTTTAACTAACTGATGATAGGGAGTTGAATCTGGTGTTTTCCACCCACCTAAAACTTATCAGAAGTTGAGAATATTTGGATCTTAATATAAATTCGTCTTTACATTTTGTCCTTATTATGTTGCACTAATTTAACACATTCTCAATGAGAAACACATGTATTTTATAATTAAATAAAAATGGAATATAATAAATTAAAACGTGCTAGAAAATCAAATAAAAACCAAACCCAAAACATTTGAAAAATTAAACAGGATCTGCTGAGGTGGGAAGAATAACTTTTATTAGAAGTTACATTAAACAGAATAAGGTACATTTATTAGGCATTACATTAGGCTTAAAAAGACAAAACAATACTTGTAGCCACCTAACAGATATTTTCTGTACAAGAAATCACAGCTGTATATTGGAAAGGAAAAATACATTCAAACAATTTTTCAAATTAAACATAAAATTAAAAAAATACTTTCTACTTGGGGAGTTTCTCTGCTCTTTCAATTCTATACCAATCCTCTGTCAAATGTATCTACTTTACTAAAAGAAATATTTTGCTCTCAGAAATGTTTTGTAACAGTTGCCATTTATTTTTTTTTAAGTTTGAGAGTCTTTAATGATGAATTTGAACCTTTTATACTATTGTCGGTTGGAAATATTTTGCAGAACAAAGCATTCAACACACTGTTTCATCTGGAGAGTTCCTCTTTTGAATTGTTGAATCTATCTGGAAAAAAAAATACATACATAGAATGTAAAGTAAAGAGTAAATTAGTTCTGAACAATACATAAATACATAAATACTTATTACTTAAAAAAGTAATATTATTCAGTAATAGTAATGAATCAAGTCTTTATATTACATTACCAAATAGTAAAATACATATAAATTCATACTTGACTTTGCTCAGTAAACATTCAATTTTCCCCGGTTTTGTAATACATGTCGACTATATTTGGGTTATAATGACACAATAGTAATGAATTACACAAAAAAAAAATTATAACACATGAAGATGGAAAAATACAAAAAGTAAGTATGCTGTAAAATGCTGAAAGATGTAATCCTAACAAACCATCATGAATTTATTTTTGCACAAAGAACATTAATTTGGATAAAAACTAAGCTAAGCTACATAAACATCACTGTTTATGGTTCTGCAAAAAACGGAAATTAATTGGTAATTTCACTTTTTATATTTTAAGATTCCTGTGATAATTTGTCTAGTTGTTTATCCTTTAGCAGCGCTTAGATCATTTTTTAACTCTTACTCATACTACTCACGTGTGCAATGTGTCTCGTAAAGTCTCCAGAAATTAACATAACAAACTCCACCCTGTAGGAGGCGCTGTGTTAAAACCGCCTGGGTCCTGAGAGTGCGGTCCTGTGAGCGTGGTCCTGTGAGCGCTGTTGGCTCTCCAGGCCTGCAGGTACACCCTACTCATGTTTTTTGGCATTTGAACTAAACTTATTGGTAAAACCGGTAAAAATAATGACGATGTCTGGACGGCATCCTTGCATTTCACTGTTGTCCTCACGTGAAGCGCCTCCTAGAGGACTTTTTTGGTATTATTTTAAGAAACGGATTCAGGGAAAGAGAGGACCTATAATCGTTCGTGAGTTGAAATATCGCGATAGTTGGCTATACCGATATTTTGTCCCAACTTTATTGGTAATAGGGCTGTAACGAATCACAAAACTCACAGTTCAGGTAAATTATTTGGATCAGTAAAATGTAATAAAACAACAACAATAAACAACTAATTGAAGCCTGTTTATTAAAACAAAAACGTTTTAAACTTTGAACACATAAAATGCTAAAACACATGTAGTTTCTGATGACATTTACATGCCTTGGGACCAGAGCTTCAAAAACTGAGAGAAAAAGAATGCTTAAAAGTACCAAATCCATGTGGAGAACCCCATAACATACAAATTTTCTCTCGTCCACCCCCTAATGTCCAAAAAAAAGTTAAAAGTAAACTTAATACTATTTTTGGGACTAATTGTTTTATTGAAACTAACTGTGGGAACATTTAAATTTTTAAAATAATAATTGTTATCCGTAAAACATGGCCCTGCCGTGCCTGCTTGTGCTGGCGATTTATGATCCCTGTTGCTTGCCGTACTTTCATCCCCTGACAGCGTGTCCCTATCATGGAGCAGCTGGAAGAATCTCTGAACCCAGACTTGGAGACGTGAACCGATGCTTTTATTCAGGTCTTAAAATTAAATAAACCTGACATTTCACCATTCGCATCCTCTGAAGTCGAGAAAAGTTTTTGACGGAAGCTCCTCCCACATGCAGTGGAAGGTTGCGCTCAGGTGAACAGTCCTTTGGAAAACTGTTACACCCCTAGGTAATGTGGATGGAGGCGTACACCACCAACTTTATTGTTAAAAAAACATGGATTTTTTCTAGGGTTGTGAACGTTAACGCACACGATTAATCATCCCAAATTAACACGTTTTTATTAATTAATGCAACTTAATTGCACCTTTGCTTTGCCGATTTAGGCTTCCACTGCCTGATTTTAAACACTTCATCTGGGATCATCATGGTTATTTACTTAAAAATAAAAAACATATTCAATTGTTTTTTAGTTCTTTGATCTTGTTTGTGTTTTTCCAGTTTAAATTTCTTTTTCACAAAGAACGACTCTTTGATCTATGGTCTGGTGTGTTGTCATGGTATCATGACGCGGCATCGCTGAGCCTCGACTGCCGCGGAATATAAATGCTAATCGTCATGATAGATCAGAGAGAAAGTTCACCTCCTACTGGATGTTGTTGTCCAGATGATAAAAGAAAATGTTTTTAACCCTTCCGCTCTCCTGAGCTTTACCACTTTCCTTTATCACTTTATTCATTGAAATTGTTGACTTTTTTTCTCATGATTTTATGAGTTTATTCTAGTGTGTTTTTATCTTTAGTCCTATATGTTCATTTGTTCATTTTTTCTTTCATGGTGGCCCCGATACTCCCTTATAGTTAGGAGCTTGTTGCAGTAGATCACATGTGTCAAAGTCAAGGCCTGGGGGCCGGATCCAGCCCTTCTGGTAATTCTATCAGGCCCTCCATATCATTTTATTTTAGTGTTTTTTTTATTTATTAACGGCCCGATGTTATCTTGCTCTTATTTCTAACTTTTATAATTTTGACCAAATATATTTTCATGAAGAATAAAATATTGAAAGTTCTTTAAGGTTTAGGTTGATTTATTCTGGATTATTGTTCCTGCATTTTTATTTTTCATAATTATGTTTACAAAGTTCAGATTTTAAAGTTTTTAAAAAATTGCATTCTGTTAGCTTTTTGGATTATTTTGACACTTAATACGATTTTTAGACTACTTTGGAGTTTAGCTAATATTTTAGCTACATGCTGGGTGTTTTGTCTAATTTAGGTTTTTTCAGTTTTTTCAGACTATTCTGAAACTTAGCTATTTTTTGATCTACATGCTAACTGTTTTGGCTAACCTAGGCAGTTTTTTTTAGGATAATTTGGCATTTAGCATGTATTTTAGCTGTTTATTAATTTCAGCACCTTCAGCTATCAGCATTAGCATCTTCAGCGGTCACATTCAACATTCGCACATCATTATTACAGATAATGATATATATCTAAACAATTATGTGAAAAAGTTACGGTTTTAAAGATGAAAAAATGTTGTTTTATCGTGTTCAATAAATGTTTATCCTGCTTGGGACCTCTGTGTGTTTTGGATTTTGGCCTCTTGCGTGATTGATTTTGACACCGCTGTAGTTGATAAATGGGCGGATCGGTGGCAGCAAACCCCAACAGAGACACGATCACAGATCCGGTCTAACGTGACCAGCGGGCCCCTGCTGTAAGCTCGTCATTTATGGGTCAAGCAAACTTCATTTTAGTGTAATTGGCCGTGTGATTAGACGGAGCCGCTGGTCGCTCGTTACGTTTCAGACGTGAAAGTGGCAGCTCCGAACCCCCACGCCGCGCCACACTTATGTGTCGAGCCTCAGCCTCATAGAGTTTCATTGTTCTCCCCCCCCCCAGTGCGTCCGTGTCTGCACAAGTGGCAGTGACAGCTGCAACAGATGACATTTGGGGCCGTGCATATTTTGTTGTGTGAATGTGGCATTCATTGTGCAGGTGGAAGCCTTGCTGTGAACATAATAGAGTCGGTCTGCGACTCCGCTCTCCTCGCTCTTTATTGTTGAGTCACAGTCCGGCTTTTCTCAGGAAATCTCTGGTTTTATATTCAAGCTGATCGTAATCCAGACGGGACAGTTGTTGACAGCTGTTTTTTTTTTTAACTGAAAGGCTCTTTAGGATGAGGCTCTAACATCATTGTCTTTTTTTAATATCTTCAATTTGCTGCAGAATCTTACTTTTGTAGAATTCTGGATTGTCTCTATCTCCGGCCTCCTCCAGGTGTTGGAGCTGTCATCTGCAGATGGCGAGGATCGTGTGAGGATTGAAGGAATGGGGGGGGGCAGAATAACTGGTTCTGCAGACATGTGCAACGTGTTCAGACGGGTCAGAGAACAGATCTGCGTCGAAGTCACTCGATTGCAAAAGGAGGCTGTTTGATAAATAAAAATACAGAGTCAAACAGAGATACGGCTTCATCTTTTAGTCATGCTTGTAGTGATTTTTCACCAAATAGGCCTTTTTTAATGAATATTTTTCCGTATTATCTGAACTTTTTGGTGTAATGGCTTTTGAGTTGCCCGGGTCAGAATCGCCCTTAATGGTGCCCTTAGAGAAAAAAAACATCCAAGAAAAAAAATCATTTGCCTGATTAGAGGCATGAATAAAAG
This sequence comes from Oryzias javanicus, assembly GCA_003999625.1. Lineage (NCBI taxonomy): Eukaryota > Metazoa > Chordata > Actinopteri > Beloniformes > Adrianichthyidae > Oryzias > Oryzias javanicus. Next base: position 2,040,022 of record CM012442.1, on the reverse strand, counting down.
ATCACACACCCTCAGCGCCGGCTTTCTTCTTCATTGTTCTCAATGAGCCTCAAATTGCAGAACCAAAGGGGAGTTTATGCTGTGGAGCTCAGATGTTCAGGTCATGACGGCTGCTGCAGCCGGGCAGGAAGGTCTCTGCCTTGATAGAATTAGTGACCTCCTACTCTCTATCAAAGACATCTCCTGTCCTCTCTGTTGATCCGAGTGGGGCGGTCCTGACCGAGGGCCCTTCAAAGCGCTCGGTTGGCACTTTGACCCCTTTGATGGTTTTTTTTCTTTGTATTCTGCAACCTTCACTCCAGTTTAAAAAGTGTCTGTTTGACATGTAATGCTTTATTAAAGCTGAGCCCAGGTTAACTCCTGGAGTTCAAACTGTGTTGCTCAAGAATAGAGAGGTGTTTATCCATGGGGAACGTTTCAACCGGAGGAAAATATCCGACAGAATCAGCGCAGATTCTGAATTTTACCTTTGAAACTCCTGTTGTTTGCTGTTTGTGGAGCTCTGCGTGGTGTGTGCGTTTGTGACGTTGTTTGTGCAGCGAGAGTGGTGTTGGAGAAAAACACTGATCCTCTGTTTGCTCTGCTGTGGACTTCACACAGGACCTCTGTTCCATCTTAAAAAGGAGCGACAGAGAGCTCTCAGGTGGGCTGAGCATGCTCACACCCCCAACTTTTTTAAATTTCCAGACTTTGTCCGGAAAGAAAATGTCTGAGTAGTGTCCATTCAGATGCTCAAAGACCCCCATGACAAATTATTTTTATAAAAAATACATTTCCCAGTAGTGCTTTAATTATGATTATGACATTTTTAACCAAAACCCCTCAACCTAAATGTCTTAAAAAGACATTTTTCATGTTGATCTGAGGCCTCTTTTTCCAAAATCTCATCTGAGGGGGCGTGGCTTTTGGAGCTCCGCCCCTGATCCCCCCCTGTCTGATTATGATGTCTCTGTGTCTCTAGCATAAATCTTCTCTGTTACATAAAATCATCTATCAATCTGGTTAATGTCCATCCGTATGGTTCTGATCCGGATGTCAGCTCAGATCTTCATGGACAGAACTTCCTCCAAAATCCTGATTCTTTCTCCTTCCAGTTCACCAAAGACTCTTTGATGTTTCTTGACGTTGCTGTGATCAATCCATTCAATCATTGGTTTCTCAGAGCAGAAAATAATGAAAGCTAACATCCAAATGCTCTTTGATTGATTTACAATCCTTTCCAACTGCAGTCAAATGAGCCGCCGTTCACATTTCTGTGGTCACATCAAGAAGCTCCGTGGAGTCTGGTGGAGATTTTCCAGCGTTCTCAGGACTGCTACCGTAAGTATTGGATGAAACTCACACCAAAAATCCAGTGATGCTGATTGGACCACAGAAATGTGAACGGCGGCTCATTTGACTGCTGTCAATGTGAAGATAGCATCTTCTCTTCTCTAGAACCTGAACTAGACACGCTAGCCGGACCAGATGAGGGTTTAGTGCATGTGCAGCAGAAAGAAGATGATTGATGAAAAACAGAGTCTGTCCAAGACTGTTTGATTGATTTAAGAGGAGGAATACTCAGAAATGTAAAAACTAAATGATTTCTTATTACATTTGTTCTATTTCAGAAGAAAAATGACACACAGTCATGAGAAAAACTCTAAAGCAGGATTTTCATCAGACCTCTAATGATTTATTGGCTTTAAAACTGTTCTTGGTGATCTTTTCTTTTTCGATCCTTGCCTCCATAAAATGATTAAAAGTTCTTTTCTTCTCTTTTAGGTTCATGAATTGTAAAGCTTTCCACCAGTGAGAAGAGGGTGTTGGAGCTGAAGTTCCTTATTTCTGTGAGTTTTGAACATCCTCAGACACTTAAATCAGTTGAAACTCTAAAGCAGGTCACATGTTAACAATATATTGTTTCACCTGAAAAACAGAACAAAAAAACCCTCCTCCTGCTGTTTGGACAGCGACTGCATTAGTGTTGTGTTAAATGAGTAAACGGGTCTGTGTTTGAAGCCAGAACTGTATCTGACTCTGACGCCTTTGATTGGTGGAGCAGTAAATGCAGACCTCTACTCAGGCTGCTGTTCTGCTCTGGGCACCCTCAATAGCTGCTTTCACTTTTCCAAAGAAAAGGGTCTTTTAAAGACTCTCACAGGCGTCACTCCAGAAAGCTTTCAGCAGCGGGTCCTACAGTATGCCTTCTAATGGATTTTCTCCCTGTGAGCAATAAAGATTATATCTGGAGTCAAATAGTGCTGCAGGTAACGAGAGTGTAAGTGAAGCTGCGATTCTGACGCTCTTTTTGTTTTCCCGTGCGCGGTGGAGACACCACAAATGTACAGATGGAGAAAAGAGCTATCTGACCATCTGGCTAATCCTCCTGTTTAAGTATACTTATTAAGTCACTCTCTGGTGGCCCTTGAGCCGTGTCACTGAGAGGTCAACAAGCGGCCCGCTGGATTCTGCGGCGACTGGCTCACAGAGTGGACGGTGTTTGGCTGTGACTGATAAGCTGTGTCCTGTTGGTTAGTGTGGGAGCTCACTTTCAGGGACCTAAGTATCGACTTGAGTAAACTTATTGATCAGGAGCTTCTTCTTGTCGGGGTCACGTCTCTGCCTCTCCTCCATGGTGCAACTAAACTGGATCTTAACCGTGGTTCAGGACTTTTCAAAGAACATCTATCTCTTTTTGAATGAGTCTTTTTCTGTGGTGTTTAAACAGAACATGATGGGATTTTGTGCAGACGGTTAATGATAAATCACCTACAATAATGCCAATGTGAATCCTTTTTGCTCAGAGAAATGATGATGCAATTTACTTTAAATGATGAAGAAATTTGGCAAAAATGTGAAAGCTATTTGTGAAATATTAAATTTGCTTAAAAGACTGGAAATTTCATTAAAGAAATATGACATAGCACTGAAGTTTGCCTAAATTAATGAACATTTTGTAGTAAAATTGCTGAAAAATCCTTAATACATGCCAATTTCTCAAAAAATATTTAGTGTGTTGTTTTAATGTGAGCTAAACTCCAAGTTAGCATATAAACTTCAGTAGATGCCAAATTAACCAAAAAAGTTAGCTTGTTGCAGGTATACTCCAGAGTAGCATAAAACTCCTGAATAAACATAATCAGTCAAAAACATTAGCCTGTTACTAAAATAGAAGCTAAACTGTAAATTAGTCTATAAAAACCTCAGTAAACAACAAATTACCCACAAATGTTAGCATGTTGCTAAAATATTAGATAAACTTCAAATTAGCATAAAAGACCTCAGTAGATCAAAAATTAGCCAACAACGCTAACACATTGGTTAAATACTAGCTAAAATCCAAACTAGCCTAAATTTTCTCAGTAAAGTAAATTAGTCAGAAATGTTAGCCTGTTGCTAAAATAGAAGCTAAACTCCATATTAGTCTATAAAACCCTCAGAAGATGACAAATTAGCCAAAAAAGCTATGTCTAAATAAGTATAAAATATTAGCTAAACTCCAATTTTTTTGAAAATTACTATTAAGATGAAAACATAGACCATGAATATATTTAAAGACTTGCTGCTAATCTACTTAAAATTTTGAGATGTTCTTATTCATTTCCTATGGGGGCATGTCTTGCTCAATATTTCAAAAACTATAAAGTTTATGAATACCAGGAATATAAGCAGTAATGTCCTGAATGAGATGAACGTTTGGATTCAAAGATTGCTGAAAACGCTGAAAGTGTGATTGAGTTTTTACGTGTCAAAAAATGTACGGAAATGAGCAGAAAATCACTGCAGTTTATTTGAAATTGTCAAAAATGTGTCGATGACCAGCAGACAGCACTTTTAAAGCCCCGTTTATTGAGGTCAACAGACAAAATACGTTGATTTAGGGTGTGGTCAGCCAGAATAAGACGTATCATCCATCCATCTACGTTCAGAAAACACGGTCTCTTTTGGACTCACTGGGATGTCGGTGCAAACCCAGCGACTGTTGGGGAAAGCCAGGTACACCCTGAACAGGTCCCCAGTCTGTCAGAGGGCCACTCAGACTCACAGACACCTGAGGGTCCTTTAAAACCATCGATGAACCTATGGAGCGTGTTTTCAGAGTGTGGAGGCTGTCCACATGCACCAGGAGATCATGCACGGTAAAGACCCAGCAAGGAATAGAACCGAGGCAAAAGCACCAACCACCATGACAGCGCCAGACCCATCATGGACTCTAAAGTTTATAAAGTTACCATTTATTTAATGCATTCTGCTGTTGTGCAACAGATCATATGAAGATTGTTGTGTTCACTTTTAATCTCGTCACTCACATCATCTAATGAGTTCTTCTGGATTCTTGAAACCTGTCTTTCACCCTGCAGTTAGTCTCACATGTAATAACCCTGTAAGTTGAGGACAAGTGGACTCCCCTGATAAACTTTAGCTCTCCCTGTTGTGACTGAAACTAGCTTTGACGTTGTCGTTTCACTTTAAAGGAAGTGCATGTCGTTTGCTGGCAGAATCAAAGCTTTGACTTCCTGTAAACTTGAATTGATCAGATCACTAAATCTGAACAGGTTAATGGTGAAGCCTCAGAAGATGCAGAGTGACATTTCCTCAGCCATAATTGGCTTTGCCTATCTCTGCTCTGCCCGTCCCTTCACGATCCGCAGGAATTCTCCAGAATAATTCAGTTACTGTAAAGGAAATTGTGACCTGATTTGCGTCTCTCTGCTCCTGCATACAGCTGCTTTAATGGCAGTCATTTGCAAAGAGTTAGAAAAATTTACAGACAGCGAGCAGCTGTTTGGATGATTTGTGGTGAACTAATGAGCTAATGAGCTAATGAACCCTATGAGGTTACCTCTTTGCCTTCCTCAGAACAATTTCCTACTCTGCCCCTTTTTCTCTCTGCTCCGACCCTGCAAGCAGACTCCAGTGCTGTGGCTAATTGGGGGCATGTAACAAAATTTGTTGTTGTTTCTTGGTAGTTAACCTTATGTTCACAGTGATTTATCATGTTTTCTCCAAGTGGGACGGTTAGTTCCTGATTTGCGTACGGCAAATTTGAACACCTGGACGTCCCACTCTGATCATCTATTTTTAAAGTCGTCTTTAAATGATGACTTCTGACGGGACAAAGCCACGATTCGATTCACAGTTTTAAAATCACCATTTTTATTTTTTCTCACACAATCACATGCGTGTTTTAACTGATTGATGAAGAATCGTTACATCTTTATTCACAGCCACACGTTACGATAGCGGTGCAACAAAGATGGCAATCCATATAGAGAGTTTTAAACCAGATTCCAGTTCAGACGAGGAAAACGTCTACGTCTACGTAACAAATACAATCTTTTTCAAATGACTTCTTGAACAATTTGAAATACTCCGGAATGCAATTTTCCTCTGACAGTTCTTCATACATCATATGAACATGTTAAAAAGAGCATTTTCATGGAGTGTTGAGTCTGCAGAGCTGAAGCTTCTGGTATTTGTTTTGTGAGGCTGCGTCAGCAGTGGTCTTTCTCCGCTCACATGCGCGCTTGTGTCTTGTGCGCTCATGCCTCATCGACGTCCCATTTGAGGCCCATCTGGTTTGCTTAAGAGGCTCGTGGATCTGCAGCGGCCGATGCTTTAAGGCTGGGCCAAACCAGCAGCAGTTCCTCCCCACTTACACATCAGTCCATGGTGCGGGGCCCTCTGCCAGTAACTGCATAGACCGACCCTTGTGGCTACTTCCCAAACCACCCAAGCTCATACACCACTTTCTCTCTTCTATTACCCTTGAAATGGGGCTTGCTCTAAATATTATCTCCTCCTGTGCTTCATCCCTCCATTTAAGTCATCAGAGAGAAGAAAGAGGCTGTGTGGCTGAGTCACTTTTTCCCTCTCGCTTCTTTTTTCTCCCCTTCTCTCCCAAACCGCAGGCAGCGGCAGCGGCTTCCTGGAGATGAGCGCTTTTGTCTGTTCTGTGACCGCTGTGGCTTCATGCAGATCCTCCTCTGGTGAGGTAATGCAGCTGATAGATCAGGGCAGAGCTGGGAAACAAAAAGATGCGGTGGGGTAGCATTACCAGCTTTTCTGTTTTGTTTGTTTCTTTTTTAATAAGCTAATGAAGCAGCTTCATGGATGTGTGAATGTCCACTGATCAGGACAAAGCTGCTGAGCTCCATTTTTTTTTCAAAACTTCTCTGACTAATGAGATGAAGCTGTGTTGACTTTGATGATCAGGAATGTAAGTGAAAAGTAAATGAAGAAGAGGGATGGTGTCTAAATCCAAAACCTCAGTAACTTTATTATCAAATGAAGGATGTAAACGGTAGGAGGAGAACAAAGAAGCAAAACTATGAAGGATTTTCACCTGAATGGACTGGAACCATTTTAATGAAGTATAATTGGAAAACATTCACGTCTGAAAGTAAAACAGATACCTGTTGAGTCTTTACAATATCAATATGATATTGTAAACCGGGGCTCTCTAACCTTTCCGGCCCACGGAGCGCTTTAATCTCAGGTCAAATGTTTCACAGATCAGCCTGGATGAGGTTGAAGTCAGCATCCTGATTTATTATTTATTTATATTATAGCTTGCAGTTTCCCTTCACTTTTGAGGGTGAATTTTATCTTCAATCTCTGTAAAACATCAGCAGCTGCTTTAAACTTTGTTTGCATTCTTACATTTCTTGTAGAAACCATTAAGTGTGAATGCTGTCTCCTGAATGTGGTCGCTGACAATACACGCTGCCTAAACAACTGACTGAAACTGCTACAGTTATTTGCAATAAAAGCAAGTATGTTGCTAAAAGCCCCCCCAGGTAATTCTATCCGGGCCTCCAGATCGTTTTATTTTAGTTATCAATGACCCAATGTTATCTTGCGCTCATTTTTAACTTGTATGATTTTGACAAAATGTTTTTATGGAAAGTAAAATATTGAAAGTTCTGGAATAATATTCCTGCCTTTTTATTATTCATAATTATGTTTAACACTTACAGTTTAAAAGGTTTAAAAATTGTCATTATGCTAGTTTTTTTTGGACAGTTTACTAAGATTTTTTGGGCTATTTTGGAGTTTAGCTCATTTTTCAGCTACATGCTAGCTGTTTTGGCTAATTGTGGACGTGGACACAAACGCAGGACACAGAATGGCTCCAAAAAGATGCAGTTTATTTAGATGCAGTTTATTTAGAGGGCTGGTGACACTCAGAAGCACAGAGGACGATGTGGCAGTGTTGGCAGGAGAAATGCAGACTTATATAAGCACAGGTGTACTCGCTAGGAGGAAAGAAACCAGGTGGGAGAAAGAGAGAGAGGCTAACACAACCACACCCCTGATCCCAAACCCCACAAATTCAGGCTTTTTAAAATGTTTTTAGGCTGTTTTGGAGTTCAACTAATCTAGCTGTTTTTGATAACCTTTTTTTTTTTATTTTTTTATTTGGCATATTTGCATTTAGCTAATATTTTAGCTGGTTATCAGCTTCAGAGTTTTCAGCTATTAGCATCTTCAACTATCAGCACTGGCATCTTCAGCGGTCAAATTCAGTTTACAGCATTCAAACTAGCATTAATGCTATATATCTAGTTCATAATTATGTTTAAAAGTTATCGTTTTACAGTAAAGCTACAGTTTGTTGAATAAATGTTTCTCCTGTTTGGTGTGTTTTGGATTTTGGCCTCCTTGTGCGATCGAGGTTGACACCCTGACTTGAAGTAACTTCATGATTCTTGTAGGATCGACTGCTACAAGAAAAAAAGGACGTTATTGTAAAGAAAAGAGTTGAAAAGATAAACGCACTCGTCTTTCTTAAATGCAGACATAATCGTTTTATTTCAGGATATTTTTTCCTTCAGATTTTTAAAATCCAAGCAAAATTACGATGAGCTGGCATCGTAGATGGGATCTGAGAATTTACGAGCTGGTTCCTCCCCTCCTGACCTTTCCGGGGACAAGTGTCATCTGCTCAGACCTCCGGCCTCCGGAGCAGAAATGGCACCAAGGAGAGTAACTGCTTCCTGTTGGAACCGTCGCGGGTCAGAGGCCGGAGTCCGTCTCAGCTGTTGCTCTCTGGGCTGCAGAGAACGCCACCTGGTCCTTAGATCATGATGATCCAGCATGTCATTGTCTGCAAACAATACGGCTCTTTACCTTTTCTGCATTCTTGAACATGCTGCAGCTGGAAGAGCCTCCACACCAGCTGTTGCTCTTCCTGCAGCGCTTGTTCTTCAGAGATGTTTTTAAATGTGACCTTTTTGCTTTTCGCTCTGATATTTAAAGTTAAAATGAATGATCACATCAGATTTGTCCACAGTTGAACGAGCTAAACACGTGTCAGTTGTTTTTGTTCTGCTCTCATGGTGGCTTTCCTTTAAGCTCAGCTGCTCCAGGCAACACATGCCCTGAAAGTCAAACTGTTATCTTGTCTATTGCATGCAAATTCTTCAAAAGTGCTATCAGCATTTTGTGTATGTCAGCACTTAAGTAAGAACTGGTTTGGATGCAATTTAGATGACTTGTGACTTTTTTTTTTCTCACAAGATTCCGTGCAACATTTTAAAGTCCATCTCTAGATCTGTTCTAATCGTGTTCTTAGTGCTCCTTTAATAACAAAATCAAGAAACCTGCGTTGTTCTCTTGGACCTACTCTCTGCAGGAGATCATCAGAAATGGTGTTGGTGTGGAAGTAAGCCTTCTCTAACATCCCATCATCTCAAGCTAACATTAGCGGTACTACAAAAATGGTGAACAATATAATTTCTACTCAGTTTAGATCCAGATTGCAGCTCAGACGAGGAAAACAAAGACGTTCATGGATCTATTTGTCTGTGAGCGGATGTAACGGAGAGGAGCAGGAAGTTTTAGGTCCTTCATTTCTTTTGCTGCGTCACAGAAGACAGCTGAGTGATTCTCTGAAATCACTGCACTTCAGAGTCCCACGGATTTACCTCGTGTTTTTCATAGAAATTAAACCATTTTAAAACAAGACATGGAAAGATCCGTGTGTCTCTGCATTATAGCACACAAACAATAGTTTGAAAATTTTGTTTTGAAAAATGTCATAGACTGCAGAGACGTAGCGGTCAGCCAAATGAGCATGTTCCCACCAACCAAAGTTACTTTTTCAGTGAATACAAACTAATAAAAATGCCAATAATCTGAAGTTCATTCTACTAACTTGATCATTTCTCTGTTTACTTTCATCTAAATAAAATAAATTTGTCAAATTGCACCATTTACTCATGTCCCTCAGTTTTGTTCAACCCCCATAAAAGCCTGTCAACCCCCCACTTTAAAAAATAAAGGGTCAGAATAACTTCTCCAGCAACCAGGAAGTGACATCACTGAATATTTTCCAGATCAAACTCAAAAGACAGATAAGTATCAGCCTACTTTTATAGTTTCTATTGTCAGATTGACATTATCAAGCTCAACCTCTCAACCTACATGCAGAAATGATATTTACTTTTGTTTGGGAAAAAGTAAGCAATTGTTTTGACAAACAGATTAATTTCTGGTTTTCCTCATGGCAAATGTAGCTCCAAGCTAATGTAGATATATGACAACTCCTTAACCAAGCAGACTGTTACAGGGTTGAACCATTGTAACAGGGTTGAAGGTCAGACTGCTCTTAAGACAGAAAACCACTTTTTTTCTCTGTAATTTCATGTTCAATATGTTCTCATGACAGATGGCTGAATCAAATGCAGAACAGCAAAAAGAGCACAGGGTGAGAAGAGGTCTGGAAACGAGGCGCAACTGTTCCCTGTTCACCAGCGTCTTGAATTTTAAAACAAGAACATTCATTTCTGATCCTTTTTGGGATTTCACGAGAACAGATTTTCTCAAATATTTCTTCATCTGACTCAATGTTTAAAAAAACAATTTTTGGGTGTCAAATTTTCCGTAATCTGAGAACCCAAAGTGCACCAAATTCAGAGAATGACCCTGCTTTTATCAGACAGCATTTTGTCATTTTCTCCTGATTCATCCCAGTTCGAATAAATAAAATCTTAAATTATTTGACATTAGATGAGAAAAATGCCACAAGAACACATTAAAAAACATAATTTTCATCAAGTTGGTATTTCCTATTTTTCCATCCTATATTAAAGAAGTGGTTGTTTATTCCAGTGTGGAAAATTGAACAGCCAGTGCTGTGGTGCAGCATGAAGACGCTGGCTTCAGACAGTTTGAACATGAATCCAAGTCATTCTCTTTCCTGTCCACAATGACAATCGCTTCATTCAGAATGAGAACTTTTAGACGTTCTTATGCACGGCGATGATGGGCTTCACGAAATCATCCAATCCAAAGAAAGTGAGCATTTACAGGGAAGAAAGGAGCTTGGATTACCTCTAATAAGGGGGCTGCTGGCAGTAATCATCCAATAAGATAAATAAGACCTTTTTCATGCTGCAAATCACACAAACTGCCCCTGGCATGTTTGCGTTCTGTTCTGTGAGGGAAGGAGGGGAAGTTGAGACACTGCACGTCAGTCAGTTGAAGAGAAACGGTTTCCCTGGAATAATCGATGAGGCGGCGTCTTTGTAAAGACTTCTTAAGTGATCGTAAAGAAGCTCGCACCCCAACAACATAATTACAAAACTCTCATTACTGTAAAAATCCCTGATCACATTTTAGAGTCGCCATCAGCTAAAATGAAGAGGCCTCAAAGGCTACTGATCACATTCCTCCTCTGACACCCCCCCCCCACGCACACCCTCCACCCCCATTTTTCCTGATCTGATCATTTAAGTACATATGAGCATAATTGAGGTCTCTTCCTTGATTAGATTTGCAGCAGCTTTTAACAAAGCCTGTTCGAACTTAATCCAATGAGGCTCATTGTAGCGGCGCTGTGTGTTTGTGTTGGTGGGAGGGGCTTCAAAATGAACCACGTCGTTGAGTAATGAGAAGCTTCACCGAGCTGATGTTGCTCTTTGTTTCAGTGGACTGCTTCTTGCTTTTTTAAACCCTTTAACACCGGAGCTCCAGTGCTTTCTTTGATTTACTGTAATTTTTTATAGTCAACATGATAATTCCAGCAGATTCAGATGGAGAAAAGTGGAGCGTTAAAGGTTGAAAAGTTACAGTATGTTAAAGACTTTACATTTAAGCGTCAGCGGCGACCTTTCAGCTGTTACGCTAGGTTCTGCGGTGCAGAAGCACTGTGGTGCTTTATTGTGAAGAATTGGTTATATTTTGAAAATAAACTGTATTTTCTCATGTATCTTGATGTAACTTCCTGCCAGAACTGACGCGGATCGCTTCGCGGCTCACGAACGATCCGCTCCACGGCGCAGATGTGTCTCATATTTCAGACGTCACTTTCGTTCTATGACGCAACCTAGAATTTTAACTTTAGCGCGGAGCTTCCAGCGCTCAAATATGGATGACAACAGCAGTTTAAAACTTTTAAAAGCAAAAAGTCATTACTTACATTCAGATTCAAACTTGTGTTGTTCAGAGCGCATCCACATGAAGAAAAGCGCTTCTCAACGCCACGCGGTTTACCCTGGAGACAGGGTATCCCTCCGTTTGGATGGTCGGATTTAAAAAAAACATTCCCGACACACTTAAAGTAAAAATGCCCTTTCAAATGGAGGGGAAGGGAGAAGGGAGGAATTTAGATTGGGCCAAACCAAGTTTGTTACAGCAAAAAATAAATAAATAAATAAATAACACACCTCTTGGTTACAAAGAAGTTGTGATCATTTCAGTTTTGAGTACAATTATTTATTTGTTTAGAATCCTTTCTGTTAGTAGGAAAACAGACAGTTTGATGTAAGGAGCAAAATGGTGGCTTGTCTTTTCTTCTTTATTATGCGTCCTCTGCTTGCTGGAGTTCAAACAGTGACTCACAGTGCAGACACTACGGTAGTTGTTGGTGTTTGAGGCCTGGACGGGTTTTACACCTGAACGTGACATCCGACCCACATGGAAGGGAGGGAGCATGTCAGTGGAGTTTGAAGGTGTCCGTCCGAGCCTGTGGTTCCTCAAGGTGACACCTGGCCTTCCATAATCACAGTTAAAGACTAAACCTCCTCTTTACCTGTGACTGTCACCAGCTCAGTCTCCTAATCTTCTCCTTTGTTCTCTGTCAGCTCTGATTAGTCAAGTGGGAGTGAGCCAGAGGAAAGACTGAAAGGTTTGTGGGGCTCCGCTCCTGTTTGCTCTCCTTCTATTCCAGAAATACGGCTTACATCATAAAAATGAGGAGATATAGATAATGGAGTTACACAATGGTATTTAATATTTCAAAATTTTGAAGCCATTTTTTGTGTTATTGGGCTATATGAATAAAAATGAATTGAATTGAACTTTTATACACAAAACTGTACAATGTAATCTGATTACCTTATTTTCCAGAGTATAAATCCTCTTCTTTTTATAGTTTATCCAGGGGTGCGACTTATACTCAGGAATGACATATATGTGATATTTTTATGAACATAAATAGACTCATGTATTCGTCATTTTTCCCCTTTTAGTGGTTGTTCCGGCCAACAACCACGCTGTTTTCTACTGACAGTGCTAGAAGAAGTGTCATCCAAAACAAACATGGCGGAGAATCTGATTCTTTTCTCTTTTAAATTTTGACATTTTTCTTGTCTGCGTTCAAGCAATATTATTCTTTTTTTTATGTTTTTCCATGGCAAACATAAAAGTGTGACTTATACTCCAGAGCATCATATACGGTTTTCTTCTTCTTGATTAGACATTTTTTGTTCCTGCGACTTATACTCTGGTGCGATTTATAATCCAGAAAATACAGTATATAAAGGAGTCTTTGTTTAATTTACATGAAAAAAATAATGTTTTTTATCTCATAGTTGTGTGTATTGACACACTGTGTTCATTAAGTATCCCAGCACAAATCTGAAAATGAAGACTTGTAGCTGATCTTCTTATTTCTTGTTTGGACTCATTTGTCATCAGCTTTTGTCTCCAAGCTTCAGAGGGACGAGTCTGGAGATTAAGAACAGGAAGCATTTTGACAGACTCAAAGCTCCTTTTCTTACTCAGTCTCCTCTCCCTATTTGTTCTGTGTCTGTAAACCCTCTTCTATTATTAACAATAGGATTTCACTGCTATAAATAGGTCTAAACTTGTTGGAGCTCAGCTGTTCGAGCTGTAACTAATTCAGAACTACTCTATACTTCTCGGGATGTTGAATGATCCGGACCAGGAGGTGGCGGAGGATCAGCAGGCATGCCGGTGCGTGTGACAGAGAGAGAAAATGGTGCGGGACGATGCTGTGGTGGGTGAAAGGTCATCCTGAGCTCAAAATGCTCCTGAAGGACGTCAGACTTCTGTGGAGCATCTGAGACAGCCAGGATGCAGGAGTTCACAAAGATGTGACCACAGATGTGTTAAAGGAAGAAACGCTTTTCCCAGCTCTCTACAAGGAACAGTCAACAGTATTCGATCATTCCATCTCAACGAGAGATCCTGTGTACGAGTCGCAGCGGTGTGTCATGGATCTACAGTTAGATCTGAACCTCAAAGCAGAAAGAACTGTTGTTCTGTCGACGGAGCATTCATATACACAATGATGTCGGCTCCTGAAGCAGGAGTACTGTTACCAATACTACACATGGAGATATTCAGCTCAATCATCCAAATAGTAACTCAAGTAGGAGTAAAATACTTATAGAGAAAAAAAAATAAACAAGAGCAAAAGAGAATTATCATATTGATACAACATGATTTATCCCAATTAGCCTTATGCTGTAATTAATAACTATTGGCATATGCCTCTATATGTCAAACAGTAAACAGCATGTCTCATAACTATGTATGAGATCTTGGAGTCAACTAATGTATGGCTGTAAGACCCAGAGACAAGCCCCGGGTCTTCATAAATCAGCCATATCTAATGAACCGCCTAATTGTAATTTACAGCCTTGCAAGCCTGCTGCTGAGACGGAAAGAAACAGCTGAAGCTGAGAGTCCGGGCAGGGAGACAGCGGTCCAGTGGCACACGGCGGAGCGGGAATCCAGCTTTATTAAAAACCTGCTTCTTTCCAGGAGCTGTAAAAGTCCAGCAAAAAAAAGAAAAAAAAAGAAAAAAACCTCCGGGGGACTTTGTCCAAATTCAGTACCTGGTGAGGAAAAAATGCAACTACTGCAAGGAGTCCTGGTCCAGAGGAACAGAACAAAAAGTTTTTGTACATTTCCATCAAGCAGTCATATTCCAGCTTCTTATTCTGCCCCTGATTTTTTTCTTCCCTGTTCTTTTGTACGGTGGCCCTGAAGGGCAAATCACTTCAACAAACCATGCGACGCAGAAACAAATGAAAGAAAACCAGGACAATTACACAAGTAAAATAAATGAAAAAACAACATTACATCTTAGAAAGAAAACAAGCCTAAAACATTTCAGGAAACAAAAAGATTTTTAGAAATAAAACGTTAAAAACAAAACACAACAACAAACCAGAAAAGAAAAGTATAATGGAGCGTGAACCAAATAATAGAAAAGAAAGACAAAGTCAGAGACTATCTATTTGAACTGAAAGTACGGTGGCCCTGAAGACCAGTTCATATAAAAAAATCACCCAGCACAAAAACATTAAAGATCACAATCATTCTCCAAATTAAAAAAAAAACCATTCATCTAAATGTTTTTTTCCACCTGGTAAATAAAGGTTAAATAAAAAATTTAAAAAGTTTAATCTAATTTACAAAAGGGGTTCATTCAAATATACTCTTTGCGTGTTAGAGAATCAATAACTCTGTTGTGACAGTCAGATCCAACATGATAGGCTCTCTGGGCTTTCCTGTTTGCTCAGCTGTTGGACACGACAAGCTAAAAAATCACAATGATAATTAAGAAAAAACAAAACTATAACATTTTAGAAATCAAAAGAAAATTCCATAAAGATGAAAAGAGATGAAACTGAAGTGTGTTCTCACAGGCATCCTCCCAGTGCGGGACTCGAGTCAGACTCGTTCTCCTGACTTCGGTCTCCACCTGAGTCTTCAGCATTCGCTCCTGTTCAAGGTCGAGGCAGCTGCTGCGATTGGCTGGATTAATGCCCTGCATAGGTTGAAGTGAGGCCTTGTGCGTCACGAACAATGCATATTCTCCACAGGACAATGGACAGCTTGTGTGGCATGCCGGCCCTGAACTCAGAGCTCGCTCTACTTTAAAGACCATCGGCATATTGAACACGCGTCCTTCCATACTTCCCCGTATGCCTCTCTCAGAATGGTTTATGTTTCTGCTGTGTTTTTTTTCCTTCAGCATTTTATCTTTCTCCTCTCCACACTCGTTTATTGAAACTGAGGTGCTGGACGGGTGAAGTGCCGCCCGTCCGCCCACTGTAACGTGTGGCTTCAGCCAGGCCAGGGGACAACACTGCAGAAAGGATTAGTCTGGATTGTGGCGGCTTGACATGCCAGGGGACACTGACGTGCTTCCCAACAACAACTGCTCTCCAGCAGCTGGGTCAGCGGTTCACCTCCTTTACGTCTCCTTCTAAACAACCTTGGCAAAGACGCGGCGAGATGATTGTTAGATGACTCTGAGAGCTTCAGGAGCTCATAAATAAAAACTAAGAACTTCATCTTCCTGTAAATGCAGGTGCTACTCCTGCTGATCCTAAAATGTCAGAGACTTCAGCCGTTTTCAAACCTTTCAGTTGTGCAGCAGAAAATCCAATCCTGCGTTCAAAGCTCAAAACAATTCGTTGCCACCGTCTGCAGGCATCACGCCTTCGCCGTGGTCAATAATTAAATAGAAATATGTTGTTTATTGACTGACTGAAAGCAGCTCGCCTCTGAATAATGCAGTCAACCCGTGTTCACAAAGCTGAGTAACGCCTCACAGCTCGCCCTCTCTGATAGGGAACAAAGCTCATTGTCAGAGGATAGAGAGGCAACTGGGATTACACCAGGGGCATGCAGTGAAACGGCTTGTCAGTCCTAATCTGGGATTAGCAGGAATTCACGGCTCCTGGGTGCTTTAAAAGCCACCTGTTTGGAGGGATGATGCCACACTTTAGAGCTCCTTGTTTGATTCCAAATCTTTTGTTTGCGTTGAAGTTTTTCATATTTTATATGTGCTTTTGTGGAAGTGCTTTACCAGATGGCGTATATTTAAATTTTAACTGCATTGTGTTTGACTCTTTGGCTGCTTCTGTGCTTTTTTTAAACATCTTCAAAACTCTGACAGACATTTCTTAACCCCTTCATGCTACAACATTACATGAAAGACTTAATCAGCTTCTCCTTGAACTGAAAACAGTGACAAATATATATTTTTAAATAATTGGAATAAAGTCAGTATTAAAAGGGTTAAGATAGAAAAACCTCCTCAACATGAAGACATGTTTGGTGTCGTCACTGACATGGATGAAACGACAATCTTCCATGTGGCAGACTTGGGTCAGTCTGGACTATTTATCTACTTAACCCAGTGATTTCTGATGTCTACACGTACATGAGTGACAGACAAATGAGTCTGGTGACTGTTTTCAGCTTTGCTGGAACCCAAGGGTCCTGCGATGACTTATTGAAGTTCACTCCGTTCTGCTGCTGCAGCCTTTGGGCTTTTGTGATCACTTCATTCTGCTGCTGCTGCTGCTGCTGCTGCTGCTGCTCTCCTAAACGAGACCTTCCTGTTAATTATATGTTTAATATGTGACCCTTTAGAGCATTTAAAGACTCGCTCCAATTTTTAAACTCTTTTTGAGGTGTTCTTCTCATAATGGAGGACATTTATCAAGAAAATGAAGATTAAAACTTCAATATTACTTATTTCTTTTCAGATAAAAAAAAGCTGTTTGACAACACTGGTTGTCATCAGGTCACACGCTCCCACAAAGACAAATAGATCCATGAAGGTCTTTGTTTTCCTGGTCTGAGCTGGAATCTGGATCAGAACTGGACGACTGGAGAGAAATGACATGATTGATTGATTGATTGATTGATTGATTGGTTTATTTCAAGCATAGATTGAAAGTACAGGACAAAACACAGAATTATTTCAAACTCATTACAGAAACAATAAGATGCATTGATTAGAAAATAGAAAACAAACAAAAATAAAATACACTTGTGTCACATTTGGTTCATTCATTCTTTGTGATT
Organism: Oryzias javanicus; assembly: GCA_003999625.1. Taxonomy (NCBI): domain Eukaryota; kingdom Metazoa; phylum Chordata; class Actinopteri; order Beloniformes; family Adrianichthyidae; genus Oryzias; species Oryzias javanicus. Next base: position 2,022,958 of record CM012442.1, on the reverse strand, counting down.
ATTAACTAAAGTCAGTAGAGTTTGATTGATTGCTTGAAAAGGAGTGGGAAGAAGAGAACTTATATAATCCCACCCCTACTTGATTACTTCATTTAACTGTTTTGCATAATTATGTCTTCCGGTTGTTTTTCTTTTTTTCTTCTCAATACATTCCCAATAGTAAGTAAAGTGCTTGTTGATTATTGATTAATCTCGTAAAACATTATTTCAGTAAACAGTAACATCAATCATACATCATGTGACAGATATGTAAAAACTCACTGATTATCATCATAATACAATGTCATGTCTATGCACAAAAATAATAATTACACATTGAAATCAAGTTTTCAAGTAACATTAGAGCTTATTGATCATTCTCTGAAAGAATTATTGTATATTTTCAATAAACATTAATGATTTATACAATATGTAATAATCATTGAACATCATTGGACAGTATTGTTAAGTTAAAAGTGTGAGGGTCTGTAAGAGAGAGAGACTAAAGAGATGGTTGTGGGGAAGTAGGGGCAGGCTCACTCCACGCCAGTGGTCCCACCCACAACTTAGAAGTGAATTTCTAACTCCTGCTGCTTTACAGAAACTATGTTCTAGAAAACGATACAGGTTTTTAGATTTTGACTTAAAGCCTCATAATTACAATTAAAATATCTCTATTAACACTTACTACCATGGATCAAATATGCTGCAATCATCTAATTCTGACCTCTTTCTTCCTCAAACGATTGATCGTGGCTTCAAATATATTCTTAAGATAATTGGATTCCTCCTTGTTTACAGCCTCTGACATCGACATGGAGAGGTTGCAGCAACACAAGGCTTAAAACTTGTGTAATAAGCTTCTTTGTGCATCTCAGTGGAATTATGTTTGCTTTCCAAGAGGTCAAAGGAAAGCGGTGCTGCAGCCGAGAGGACAGAAGGCTGCGTCGCTCCACTAGATCCTGCTAATGGAGCTAATGGAGAAGCAGCGCATTACCTGCTGGAGGTGTTTGTGGAGAGGCAGGCTGTGTGTGCTTTAAGCTGATATGGATCAGTCGTGAAGCCAGGTGAAAGGGAGACACGGAGCGAAGAGCGGGTATGTTTCAGGCTGAGTGGTTGTGTGAAAGTGCACCAAGACTTACAACTCAGGGTCAGTTTATTTGTTTTTGGTCTGTTAATAATATTTGTGTTCTTTTTTTATCAAATTTAAAACAAATAGCTGTAATTTTCACTTTTATTTTGAAAGTCTTTATGATGCAGTAAACATTTATTGACCAATTATGAATGAACATAAAATTCCAGAGCTAAATCTACTAACAAACGGTTCTTTCAAACACGCATTTCCAAACAGAGAATCTCATCAGGGGGGGTGTCAGTGAAGAAAATGAAGTCAGAGATGTGGTCGTGTTTCTCGAGGTGATTTAAAGACATTGTGTTGTATTTGTGTCATGATAATGCTATTGTGGAAGTCAGGATAAATGACTGCAAAAAATATATATACTTTACAACCCTATCTATGTAGTTTTAGAGCTGAAATATTAAAGCACACAGGCTGAGAGCGAATATAAAGCATCCTGTTGGTTTAAAGCTTTTATTTGTAAAACGTCTTCATTTCAGAATAAAAGCGTTTCCACTTGAGTGACAATGTCTTTTGGAGCCTGGTGACCATCAGTAATAAATGAATAAGAAAACAATTATAAACTGTAAAAAAGGATGGTCCTCATTGTGAAGGCAGACATGCAGACTGAACATCCCTGATTCATTGGTCACTGCACTCCACCAGCAGATCCAGTCTGTTCCTCTTCAGCTTCAGAGAGTTTGCAAGCATTCAGAGACGTACGTCTAACTGTGGATCCAGCTGCTAGGTTATTAACGGACTGGCCCGACAAATGGATCAATTTAAATCTGCATTTTCTGCATCTACAGAAATATGAACATTTCATATGTAGATTCTATAATAAATGATATGTTGCATCAAATTATTTATGCCCATTAGCTCTCATATATACATATATACACATAGATACATACACGTAATAAACTGTCATAGGCAGTAACTGACTATCAACTCAGCTGTAGTTTAAAAAACAGATTACAATTCCTGTATTTAGATGTTAAGAGCAGCATTTGTTTTTATAAACAGACATTTTGTGAAGTGAAGGTGAGAAGAAGCCGTTTCTGTGAGCTGCTGCGTGTTGACTCTGGTCTTCAATGGTTTCTTCAATAGTTGTTTCTGTATCTTTGCCATGGAGCAGATAAATGTATGTGAGCGGCGTATTTGTTTTAGCTTTGGGTGTGTTGGCGTGCCAGGAAAAACAGCGAGCACAAGGTAGGGTGTTGGTCACTACGGCCACATCTGGATTCTGGGGGTCTGCGGTTTGGTCCGGCATCACCGGAGCACAGAGCCCGAACACAGAAAACGGTGTTTACTTCGAGCACAAACGATGCATTCAGGATTTTCTGAAAATTCCAGCTTCAATTGATATTTAAGTCATTAGGTTTGAACTCTGCTCCATGTGTCCTGATGAATCGCAACGTTTGTCTCTTTGGAAAAATAGACAAAGTATTAAAGTATTTTTAGATTTTTTCAATTCTCTGTCTTCTGTCTTCCGCATATGTACACAAATATATGTTTCAAGACTAAAGGAAGAAAACATCTTAGATTATTATTGGATGTTTAATATTGGATTACTGATGGTAGATGGGTGTGACGTTATAAAACAACCCTGAGAAACAGGTTGTAAAACTCTGACATGATCTCAACCTGGTCTTGGAAATGAAGCGGTTGTGGGTTTAAATCTGAGAACAAGACCATGTGAGAAGCCTCACCTGCTGTTATCTTCAGTCGGGGATTCACAACAAAATACTGTCATTCAAATTCAGAACTTCTGTTGCTCTTCTGAAGCTTCTTAGTCGGATTTCATGTTTTGATTTCATGTGATATGTGGACACATTTGAAATAATGGTTTCTATAAAACCGATGAAAATGGTGTTTGGAATACGTTTTTGTGGCATTTGTCAGTGGACTTAAATTTGTGTTTTAGAGTTTTTCTTCATTCCAATCATTTTAAATCAGGAGCAGACAGAAAGACTGTTGCAGAAAGCTCGTAGCAGTGACGTAAATGCTGTAAGCTCTCCGCTCAGCTCCATTCTGATGCTTCCATCTAGATCAGGGGTGGGCAAACTACGGCCCGGGGGCCACATACGGCCCCTTAAGCTACTTAATGTGGCCCTCCAAATTAAAATATGTTGAATCAAAAATCCTAATCATTGTCTTATTTTCATTGTATTTCTGGATCCTTCTCATGAATGATGTTTCTCTGGCGTTCGTGTGTGTGAGTCACAAGATGATTTCTTTGAGTTCGTATTTTCCTCTGAAGAACATCAACCCAAAAAGAGAACAAAAATCAAAATTTAGAAATTAAAATTCCCAAATTTTCTGTTTTTAAATGAATATATGTGAATTTTAATCCAAATTGAAGCATGTTTTTCTCTAAATTCCATATTATCTTTTTAGTTTATGAGGTTGATTACCAAATCACTCCTTCCATCTGCTCCTTGTCCGACCCTTATGCCAAATTTTAGAACCCTTTCTGGCCCACAAATCAAAAAGTTTGCCCACCCCTGATCTAGATCCATGGATGCCTTTCTTTTACCTGATCCAAGTTGGTATCTGGCATCAGTTAAAGCATGCTACCAGGAGAGCATATAAACAAATTATAGAGTTATGAGAATGCTGAAATAGATCACAAGATGATCTTTAAGAACTTAGCAATAGATCTGCAATAGATCTCTGCTTTTGTTTAGTCATTGAATTATTCTTATCACAAGTAGAGATTCAAATCTATAAGATTTTATCTTCCATTCTGTGCAAATCAAACATTTCCACCTTAAAGTTTTGTCTGGAGCATTTTTTCAAACTGAAGTCCGAGTTCAGTAAGAGTTAATGCTCGGGACCTCGCCTGCTAAATACATTCAGCTCTCCACTCAGGAACACACAAAGACGGTGTTTACCTGAGAACGGGGGGGGGGGTTGGCGCTGATGGTTGACAGATGTAGTGACTCGTGTGAACCAACAGTGGAGAGCAGCTTTCACACTTTCATTGTCTCGTTGAGTCAAAACCAGGTCAGAGAAAGCTGGACACACCTGGACACAGGTATGGAGGACAACCGATGCTGCTTTTGACTTTTCTATTCTGGGCAAAGGGGGGGGTTGAATGCAGGGCAGCAGGAGGGTGTTCACATTCCAGCAGTGTGACCTACAAGAGTTTCTAATGAGAGGCCAGACAGACGCTGGATTCAGGGGAGTTGTTCACATATAGGGCCGGTTCTTGTCCCGTCAGTCATTTATTTATCCAGAGAATGAAACTGAGCTCACTTTCTTGTAAGCAACGCCTTGTTTTCCATTCACACCTGAAGGTTCCACGCCATCACAGACATGTATTCAAGGCTTGTGCACAAACTCTCAGCAGCAAAGCAATTCACCTCTTCCTTTGCTTTGTTCAAAACTCTTTTCACTCTCCTTTACCTATCATCTTTGGGTTTTAAATCACACTAGTGCACATTGAGAAGTCTTCCATGTGATGGTGAATTAAAGAAATCACATATGAAACCTCCAGCTCTTATGAATTTCCTTGTTTTGGTCATCATTGCTTTTAATATCAAGATGGACTAAAGGGAACTGGCTGAAATAGAAATGTGAGACAGAAGCAGAAGTTGCACACTTTAATGCAGAAATGTGGCTTTAATCTCTGGAAATAGAATCACTTTTAATTTAATGTCGCTTTATCTTTTGCCAATTAAGAGCAGCACATTTTAAAATCAATATGCAAAGAAACCTGTTCAGAATTTTGACATATTTTGATAAAAGCAGAATGAAGAAAATGGTTAAAACGTCTAGAATTAAAGCTTAAAAATGTGAATAAACTGTTATTGTTACAGATAAATACATTTTTAGTGAGCTTCAAAACACAAACAGGCAGACGCCTGGATCCAAGGGCAGCAGGTTTATTCTGCACAGACAGGACAACAGGCGTGAAGCACAGCTTAAAGTTCATAAAGCTAAATCAGAGTCAGGCAGACAGGAATCAAACATGAGCATGAGGGCAGCAGAGAATAACCTGAGTGGTGGCGAGGGTCAGGGCAGGCGGCAGAAGATCAAGTACTGCTGCTATGAGGGTTTACTGATGGGAACCAGCAGCGGGGCTCCTGGGAGCAACAGCAGGGGCTGATGGGAAGTGAAGTGTGGAGAACTCTGGAGATAGTTCCTGCTGAAGGCCAGAGGGGGCGACAGGGGCTGATTCATGACATTATGGGGTAAATACGTTAATCATTTTATTGCTTTCTAAACTGACATTAACAAAATGTTCATAACTGTTTGGGTTGTCATTAAAATAAAGTTTTTTCAAACGATACAGGAGGACTTCCGGTTCCCCTCAGACCGCTGGTTCTGACCAAAGATGCAGTTGATTTCTCTTGAGCTGGAGTGTTTTATCAAACCTTTTCTTCATGTTGGTTAGTTCCAAACGTCAAATTCAGTTCCATGACAGACGTCCAGCGGGTTGAAGCGTCTGCATTTATCACAGTTACAGATGATTTTTACTGTTCAAATTTAACCCATGTGACACGGTTACTTTTCCATGTCCTTCGCTTCCGTCTCTAGATTAAGCCTTCAAAGTTAATTCACATTTTCATGCCATCTCACTGCAGAAACCCTTAGAAATAAATACAAAAGTCTGCAGATTTTCTTTAAAAAAAGCATAAAATCTGCAAGTGGGGTCTTAATAAAATTCTTATTTGAAAAAATTCTAGTCACTAAAACAAGTTTTCTTAAACTATTTTTTTTTTGCTTTTAAAAAACCTTCTTATCTTGTTAGATAGAAAATAATGTAATCTTGTGGACTGAGACAAACTAGTGTTTTTGCTGTGTTTAAGTGGAGCAGATTGAAGAAATCTCTGAGGTCTTTGTGCTTCAACTTCCCTGAACCTTCGTGTTTTGACCTAAACCTTTCAGCCCGAGTTCTGTCCAAAAGACGAGCAGCTCTAAGAATCGTCCTGGTTATCTTTTCCTCCTCCTCTCATTCTCCGTCTCTCCCTCTTTGGTATTTCCCATTTCCTCAGTTCCATCCAGCTGGGATGGCTGGAGATTTTACACCCAATTGGTTGAGTTGGAGGCCTTTGTCGGAGCCCTCCTCTCACTCCACAAGTGGCAGAAGGGACCTGGGTTGTGAATGGTGCTTTGTGTAATGTTTTTCTAAGAGGGGGCCCTCTCTTCCCCACTCTCATCTGTCACAGGTCCCTCTCCGTCCACGCTCCACAATGCTTGATTGTTTCTGCCAAGTCGCCAGGTTCCAGGCCAGATCTGAACAACGCTCTTCTGCCAAATTCCGACCCTGGCTTTCGTTTTTCTTCTGCTCACAAAGGGATTCTAAGTTACTGTCCACATTTAGAAGGGGGCTTAGCTGGCGGTCCACCTTCAGTGGGCTGTTTGCTGAGTGCTGCTTTCAGCGAAGGACTGAAAAAAAGCTTCTAAGACATCAGACGAGAGGACAAAAGAAGAAAACCAGAGGTGACACCTAAGGACAACTCTTGTTACCTGGAAAACATCGTTCTATTGACTGCAGCCTCGAGTTAAGCCTTTATGTTGGTCTGTTTATAGGAAATAAAAACTGCACAAAAATCAAGAAATCAAAGTTCAGGGTCAGTTTTAAGGAAAACTCTCTGAAAACATTTTCTAAATTTCAAATAAAACTGTGGGCTAAAAGGTTTTTTTTAAACATATCTAAATAATTATTGGGCTATGGTTTATCATTTGGACACACACTTTATATCAGGAGTGTCAAACTCAATCGCACAAAGAGGCAAAATCCAAAACACACCTGAGGTGAACAGGATAAACATTTATGCAACAATCTAAAACTACATTTTTAAAACTGCAACTTTAAACATAATTATGAACTAAATATATAGCATTACCAGTGATAATGCTAGTGTGAATGCTGTAAACTCAATCTGGCTGCTGAAGATGCTGAAACTGATTGCCAGCTCAAAGATTAGCTGAATGATTAGCCTGAAAAACTGAAAAAAGCTTAAATTAGCCAAAACAGTTAGCATGTAGCTGTAATGTTAGCTAAACTTCAAAATATCCTAACAAATCTTAATAAGTACCAAAATAATCCAAGAAGCTAACAGAATGACAGTCTTTCAGAATTTAAAACTGTAATTTTTTAACATAATTCTAAATAATAAAAATACAGGAATATTATTCAATCAACTTAAATCTTAAAAGAACTTTCAATATTTAATCTCCATTAAAAGATATTTTGTCAAAATGATAAAAGTTTGAAATGAGAGCAAGATAACATCAAGATATTAATAACGATAAAATAAAATGATCTGGAGGGCCGGATAGAATTACCTGGAGGGCCGGATCCGGCCCCCGGGCCTTGACTTTGACACTTGTGATCTAGAGTGAAAACTTTCCCACCTTAGTTTTGAGCTACAAAATGTCTCTGTTTTAGAAATGATAGTATTATCTGGAATCAACGATTCATTTTTGATGAAATCTGTTCCGTGACGTTCGTCCGCAGCAGAGCTGCAGTGCTGAAGTGGCTCATACAAAAGCTCACAGAGGATGTTGACACGCATCAACAAACCGAGTGCTGTTGCAGGGTGAAACCTTATCATTGCACAGGGTTAGGATGGTGGGCATTCCTGGCCATATGAGACGCCAATTCCAAGAAATGAAGACTGCAGCTCCCCCATAAACACAGCGGCAGCAGCAATATTGTCAGCTAAATATAGGCTCTCTTCTGTCTTCTCCTTCCCGGGCTCCCCGCTGCTTTGTCGTCACTCTGATGTGGGGTGCATAGGTTGATCGTGGATCAGTGATTCTTCGCCTGCGTCTTGTCTCGGGCCTCACACTGTCACAGTGGGCTGCCCTTCTGCAGCATTTCATTACCAGCTTGATGGTAGATTTAGAAAAAAAACGTTTCCTGAGCTAAAATAATATATGAATTACAAAATGAGTTTTAGTTACGTAGCGTCTTGAAAAAGGCTTTGTCATTTTTCCTTGGCGCTGATTTTCCCAGCAGCTAAATGCAAACTTGACTGACAACACTAACTCCTGTGCTGACATGTTGCCACGAGAAAGATTTCGGTGCAATTTCCACAGAAAGCGTCCCTGCAGACAACAGTAAACAGAGTTCAGGAAAACATGTGACACCTTGAGAAATGTACAACCGCTCCTTCGGCTTTCCCAGGTTCTGTCAGCGTCTTCATGCAGCTTCGATTTGAACACCTGCAGTACTGCAGCCTCGCCTGATCCAACTGTAGATCTCAAACACGATGGCTCTGTGATACACTCAGCAACACTTTGACACATGGAAGAGATCATGAGTGACTCAATGCCTCCAAAACAAACCGAGTCATCCTCCTCCAGCTGCGCTCCGTGGTCGTTGTTCCCGCTGAAATTCCGTTTGTTGTTTTTGCCCAAATCATTCCACATAAGGCAAAAACAACTTTTTCAGCGCCCTCGCTGATGTCTTTCATTCCTTGAGACACACCTGGATTCCTCAGAAAAACAACCTGTTCAAACTACAACCTCTTTATTGTGCTGGATTTTGGGAGTTACAGATCTTTTGTGGTTATTTTGAACACGATTGGCCCTTGACTCTTCCCTGCCTTAATCTCTGATATCACAGTTTTCAGGTTAGTTAAAGAAGTTACAAGTCATAGAACTATTAATGGTCCTCCAGCTTCTCCAGGTCAGAGTTTAGAATTTCACTTTCAAGCTGCAGTCCTCTAATTTGACCTGCATTTCAGTCACTGGACGCTGCATTCTGACACAGGTTGTAAAAAGTGACATGCACAGAACATCCTGGCACGCTCTGAACAACAGTCAGGGTCAACCCTGAGTCTTACCTAATATAACATCCACACAAACATGAATGTGGAAAATATCAACTCAATAAGGATTGTATTTTATATTAGTAAACATCTAATTGTACTTTGTCATCAAACTAGCCTCCTCATAGATGGCTCTATCAAGAGACTCAGATGAAAGTTGAAGCTGTTATTTCAGCAAATTGTCTTCTGTCACTAGATCCCTGCATACTTTTGCATTTAAATATCACTATTTTTACTGGCTTAAAAGTGTTTGTTAGTTTTTTTAAGACTGATTTTAGCTTGATTATCTAAAAAAATGTGGATTCTGGGAGTTCTCCTGTACCAGGGGTCTGCAGCCTTCTGCTCTGAGTCATTCAGGTTGAATTCTCTACAACCAAGAAGGAGACACAAATAAATAAATAAATAAATAAATAAATAGTATTTATGGTACTGTTACTACTATGGTAAACACAAATTACATTTTATGTCTATAGCCCAATATCACAAGAACAAAAATGAACTATTGTTTATTTTGCATGAATGAAACACAAACCCCCTTTTTTTTTTACTTTTGACAGACGTTCCTTTCAAAATAAAAGACACATATGATCATCTTAGTGCAGCAAAAGTAGCAGTAGTAGTAAGTGTAATGTCAGCAGTGATTAAATAAAAATTCATCCATCTTTAAATAAAAAATCAAAACCCATCTGTTCAAACTGTCATACCATCATAGTTTTATATACCCACCTCTGATACATTATTTTACTTTATTTTAATGTATGTTTTTACTTGTGCTTTTAACTGTACAGTGTCCTTGAGAGCTTTGAAAGACACTTTAAATGAAACATATTATTATTATTATTATTATTATTATTATTATTATTATGTCTGCCTTAAATGTAAGACCCAGTTCCCAGCATCATCATTTTTTCAGGAACTTTTTGTTCTCAAATTTCTATTTCTTCTGTCATTTTCAAGCATGTCTTTAGGATCTTCCTGTGCTTCTATTTTCCATTTTCTTACAAACCACAGTTGAAAATGAAAGAAAGCTTCTATAATTTATCATGTTGTCATGTTTTGATCTATTTTTTATGACAAATCTATTTTATTGAGTATACTATATCAGGTAAAAATTACGCAGCAGAAGTGATGGTTGATCTTTTTATAGCACTTTTACTGCACCATGTGTTTGTTGACATCCATTCATTTTTTGTTTGTAGTAAAACATCAAAAATGTGTTAAAATGTTGTAGTTCAGCTTGTGATCCGTTCTGTCTTTCAACTGTTTGTAAATGATAGGGGTGGGTTAATGAAATCGATTTGAATTGATTTAAGCTTGATGGATTCATAATCAATTAATTAAAAATGCAAATTGATTTAGCACAAAAAGCTAAAGTCCACTGGCTTGATGCTAACATTTAATGGAATTTCCTATGGGACGTTTGCTCTAACTGTCTTCTTCTTCTGGAATAAGATGTAAAGCTATAGTGTGATCGCCCCCTAGTGGCCAAACTGAAACGTCCTCCAGGAGAAGCAGAACAATGTTTACATGTTAATGATCTGAACATTTTAGTTAGAACTTCTCCTTTAGAGAATCCATGAAACTCTGGATGATATTAACAATCTCAGTATTTCACTGATACATTTACTGTATGTGAACCGGATCAGATTAATATCAATATATATTTAAATCATATAGTAGATTATTCATGTATTTCTGAACAAATGTGTATAAATGTGTAAACTCTAAAAAAACAAATTCAATTGTTTCTGGAAATTATAATCGATACCCAGCCCTCATAAATAAGGTTGGTTTGCTTTTAATAATTGATCACTTCTTACTTTATAGTTACTTTTTAACATTTATAAACTTTTTTTTGTTTTTTTTTAACAAAAGAGCAGTAATGTAGAGATAATCGAGCCTCATGAGGCTCCGGAGCCTCAGGTTACAGACCCCTGTCCTGCACAGAAGCAGGTTGTAGTAACAGGAATCAAAGAAAAGATCCTTTTTGCTTGTAGTTTTGGTCTGATGTAAAAACTTGAACTGACTCCACATCCAAAGTAGACCCTGCTCAGACCCCCCCGCACACACAGACGGTCGCTCCTCTTTAACTGAGGGGTCAGACTTGTGTTTGAGGGCACCCAGGAGGCCACGTATTTCAGAAAGTCAGGCAGCAGTGATTTATTTAACACTAATGTAGAAGAAGAAATCTGTTTTTGTGTGTGTTGAGAGATGGGATGTGCTGTCTTAAGACTCCTAACCTGATGCTTTTTTTTTTATAAATACATTATCATGTGTTTGGCTTCTCTAAAGCATTTCAATCTTTTTATTTATTTTATTGAATGCTTCTGAATGGGTGAGATTACGTTTTAAGGGAAGAATGTTAAAGAAAAAAAACCTGTGAACAAGTGCAGGAGGAGGGAGTCATAACAGGAAATAAGGTATTAGCCTAATGGCTCCTGCAGTGCAAGAGTTCCATGTGAAAAATGAGAGATTCCTCCACTTGAAGCTGTCAGCACGGCCTTTGCTTCTGTAACAGTGCAGAGGTGATGAGAGGCCTTGATGCTTCTTCATGGATTCAAAGGTTATCCATGTGTGTTAGTGTGTGAGGAACAGAGCAGATGAACACTTGAAACTTGCTCTGATGGGAAAAGACTTTACAGTCTGTAGCTGTTATTGAACGTGTCTTCACATCAGTCACTTAAATGTACATTAATGAGGCAGATTGGTCAATGTTACTTCAGAGTGAAGTAGAAGAACAAAAAGAGTCATCGCTGTATAAAAACTGAACACACTTTAACAACGGTTTATTATTGAACTCATTTAGGTAATAAATGTCTCATTGTCTCCTATGAAGCATTCATTCATTCATCAAACCTCCAACATCCACAGGTATCAGTGAGGTTATGTATACATGATCTAGAAAGATCTAAACTGTAAAACAGAGCCTGACTTCAACATGTGTTTCCATGATTCCTACTATGAACTCCTGGTGTCTCAATAAGTCCCAGAAAAAAAAAAACATTGAGATGTTTCCTCAGATGTCAAAGACCCACTCTGAAGTAAACTGTCTTTTTGGTGTTTCTAACATGTTCTTGTATGTCAAGAAAATGAAACAAAATAAAAAAACACATTAGATGAAATATCACAGGCCACATGCTCCCTGCTCTGCTCCATTCTGATTCATCCACTCACAGACAAACAGATCCATGAACGTCTTTGTTTTCCTGGTCTGAGCTGGAATCTGGATCAGAACTGGACGGATGGATTGTTCTGATGCTGCTGATCCGGAGCTCCAGTGTTGATGTTCTTTGTTTCACTCATAATTCCAGCAGATTCTGAAGGAGAAAAGTCTTGGGTTATTAATTTTGGAATACATTCTTCGGGTTACCTTTTGGGGGGGAACTAAAACATTTTATATGTGGGGGCAGGAGGGGAGGGAGTAGACTTCAGCATGATGGTAAATGAGAACATTAGAGTAAAAGGCTATCAAAAATGAAATGATTGCTATTGGCTGTTGATCAGCTGTCTCTGCTGTGGTCTGACTCCTATTATCCTTTCTCTATTGATTTATCTTATCTTTTTACCTGGAGACCATCAACCACTTCTATCGGAACTCAAGATGGAAATTAGCCTAAAAGGCAGTAATTTTACACATTTGCATTTTTAAATGTTATATTAATAGATGCTGTCCCTGTCAATCAATCAAATTGATCAAAAATACGTTTAAGTTAAAGTTCTTACCACCTATCAACCCATTCAATTACCTAACTACACATTCAGTCGTCTAGTAATATTAAAAGAGCATTGACTTAAAATCTGTGTGGGGGGTGTGGGGAGGGGGTGCTGCCCCACTTGCCTCTCCTCTAGCTCCGCCCCTGGTGTCATCGATCATACTTGAAGCCTCTGTTCTCCGGGGCCTCATCATGTGAGCAGTCCCATCCTGATGCTCTGAGGTCACCAACGCTCTCTGAACTCTCCTTCCCAGAATGATGTCTTCCATGAGAGCAACTCCTCCCTTTCGCCCGCCGTCTGAGGAGGCAGAAGCGATGGGTCAGGACGGCGCCGTCTGGGCCGACGATGAGCCGGAGGGCCCGAAGGAGACGGGGTCCCCCTCGATACCCGATCGGCCTCACTCGGGTGAACTTCAGCCGGGCAGAGAGAAGCGGATGGATGCTGACTGGGAGAACGTCGCCCCTGCTGCGCTGGTGAGAATGAATTACTGGCGGTGAAGTGAAACTGACCATTTCTTATCTTGAAATACGGTGCTAGTAAGACAAAGACCTAATCAAAAGCAAAAATGCCAGTACTGTACAACACTCGCGGGGCTGCAGGTCATCAAAAAGACTCCAGAAATACATGCAGCACACACACACAGTGCAGATTCTCATGCATGATGACAAACGTGCCCTCTGGAGTGCACACACTCTTTCTGATGCGCATAAGCCCATTCTGGTCACACACTCTCGCACAGCAGCGGCTCTCTCTGCTCTGTTTGCTGCAGGCGGTGCTGCAGGCAGCCCTGGGAGGGTCCTTCTTGAGAGAGTTGTACCCCAAGCTTCTTTCTATCTCCACAGCATGTGTGTGTGTGTGTTTGTGTGTTTGTGTACTTGACTTAAGGTTCTGAGTGTCTCTGGTGGATCAGGCTGGTTTGACTGGAGCCTCAGAGTTTTATGGGCATCATCATCATCATCATCATCATCATTGTGCTAAAACACATCTGATACTCCTCAGACAAAGTATCCGCTCTACATTCTCTATGATTGTTAGTTTTTACTTCTAAATCCTGGTAACGCCACTGTTTCAAGTGTTTGATATTTTCTTTTTGGTGCTAAACAGAGATCTTAGAGATGCTGCTTTTATAAAGCTTATTTATTTCATACATGTTTATCTAATCATGCTCACATCTATATCACTGTAATGGGGTTGTGCTTAATTAATGGTGCAGACAAGACAAGTAGAAGGTCTGTCGGGGTTGTGTTTTTTTTTACACTTTAAAAGTCTCAACATACAGAATAACTATAAAAGTTAGCTTTGAAATGCTCCATATCTTAATAAAATAAATGTAAGTTATGGTGCATTAGAAAGTACAAAGTATAAAGTAGTTTTTCAGTTCTCCTCAGTGATATCTCTGCTATTGTAGGATTAATAATAATTAATTAATAATAATCCAGGCGCTGGACAGTCCCACACTGTAGGGGTTAAACCCAGACAGTTCAATAAGAACTGGACAAGGCAAGCGTTGACGTCCCCCATTAGAAATGCATTACCTTCAGCCTTCGCCGTCACTTCCTGACTCGTCTACCGCCATATTACAAACGATAGAAAACCTTCAGCAGCGATTGGTCCGAGTCGGCCTCAGTCACGTTTTAGAAGCACAACTGTCACCAATCACGAGTGAGCCCCTCCCACTGAAAGCAGTGGATCTGTCAATCAAACATTCAAGGCGGGGCCAGCGGGAGCCGCATGCTTTTACTGAGGCATCTGATTGGTCAGTTTATAACTTGAATAACTGGCGATAAAGAAAACTATTCTTTAAAAAAATGAGGATTAGAAAGAAGGAAGCATCAGAGCAAATAAATACAATAAAATGACAAAATGACACTGAGAGATAACTGTCTACTTCTCAATGGAAGGCTATGGACTTTGGAATTCCTGCAGCCCATGGTTACTTCCTATTTGGAGCGCAGGAGAGGCGTTACGCTGTCCATTGATGTACATGTCAAAAGCAGGGGCGTCAAATATCTGGCCCGTGGGCCGCATCCGGCCCACCAAATGGTTTAATCTAACCCAGTCATGAAGAGAAAAAATTTAAGGATGTTGAAAAAACTAAAAAGCCAGTGTGTTTATGTTGTGGAGCAGTGTAAAGATGGCCACGCCTATTAAAGGCAGATATATGGTGGTGCATCCATCTTTGAAGAAGTTTGGATTATTTTCGTGGGAGAAATACTGCCACAAACTCTAGGATGACATCATGAAGTGGACATCATCAACACGAAGCGGCAGGCGGAGCTTCAGGAATCAAGCCGTTTTTTACTTCCGGGTAGGGAAAAACTCACGAAATTTAACTAGAATTTCAGAAATAAGGTAATATATGATCATATATATTGATATAGTTCACTCCGAAAGGCTGTGGAAAATCATGGTAGGGCCCCTTTAAAGGAATGACCGTAATGCACAATTTCACCACTAGGGGAAGCAAAGGAAAAGAAATACCAGCATAACAAGAGATAAAGAAATAAACAACATTTCTTTGCAAATGTGTGCCACGGCCGTGAAGATGCTATAAAAATGATCAGGTGTGAAACCCCAATTATCAAAACGTTGATAAGGTAATAATAACAGCTCTAATAATAATAGTATATAAGCTACTGGGTTGTATGAGACTTTTTTTCCAACTGAGAAAAACAAAACAAAAACAAAGCTACAGGTAAAAAGTTGACCCTAGATTGTTTTCCTTCTATGATGCTGATCCGGCCCACTTGAAGTGTTTGAATGTGGCCCCTGAACCAAAATGAGTTTGACGCCCCTGGGTTAGAGTGTAGAGGAGGAAGTCAGACATAACCTGAGATAGGCTGCAGGGAAGTGGACGGTTAACGGGGAACAATTTCCACCTTTGGTTTGGACAGTTTGGAAATCTGCACCGAAAGGAAAACAGAAGAGTAACACAAAAACAAGTTTTTTAAGATTTAAGTTTTTGGTTTTCTTTTGCTGACCCTCACAACTTCTCGTCAGACATTTAAAATGAAACATTTTCAAATCTTTTTTATTTGTCTTCCATGTTTATTTCTTGAAACCCAAAAATCAGAATAATTCTGTTTATTTTGTTTACTCTTCTTAGTCTCTAATGCCTTACCGAACAACACAAAGACACAAACTTCAGTGTGGATTAAACAGCCCTTATCTGCTCAGGAAGTAGTTTTGAAAACTCTTCACAAAATACTTTTGCTGATTGACTTCCATTCAACAGTCTGATAAAGAGGTTTGACAGTGATACCAGTCACAAATCACTTAGCAGATCACTTAACGAAGGGCGAGTTGAAAAGGAGGCCGCATGTTACCTTGTACGTCTTCAAAACAGAAACAAATAGAGGATTTATTGCGGGATCGTTTTGGCACTCAGCCCTTCATTGCCCAAACAAAGACACAATCAATCCTCTTTATCTGGGAGGTTTGATGGTGCGCAGGAAGTTTTTACTGTGTAGAAACAATCAAATAAAGCAAAAATGCAAACGTGAATGGGGTTTAAAAGCAGACTTGGTTTAGTTGAGCTCTGATGATGATTTGCCAGCATGTGACCGTGGACTGGCCTCTGGTTGATCTTCCTCCTCCTGTCACCCTGCTTGTATAACTGCTCACCCCCCGACTCAAACAGACCCACCTGAACGACCCACAAGTGACACGCTATCTCTCAATCCTCATTACAGAGGCATCTCCTCCTCAACGTCCAAGTGAACAACAGGACCTCCTGGACCCCTTTCAAGGGCATCTTAAGACTCCGCTGTTCACCAAAGCCCCTTGTCTTTGAAACTTAAGCCCCCTAAAGTTTCAAGAACACCCCCTCCTACTCAGTAAGGGCTGGGGAAAGCATCCCTAAATAGCTGTGGTGTTTAGGACACCTGTGTTGAAGCGTCTGTTGTGTGGGACAATGTGGTCATCTTGAAGAGCTTATCTTCAGGACAAATATAGACTCCTCCTGCTGCAGCCGGACTTAGTCTATCCCTCCTTTCTTTGAGAAGGGGTTGCACGGTGGCACGGGGGTTAGCGCTCTCACCACCGCCTTCATTTAACAGTAGCCAGGACGTGTCTCGGTACTCGCGCTGCCTCGAAAGCGATTCAGTGAGCGAAGAAAGTTTTACAGAAAAATGGAGAAGAAATGAAACATTTTTCAATGAAGAAGAAACAACGCCATTTAAGTGTTTTTCCCTTCTACTTTGATGGAATCCACCTTTATGAATGCGAGTCAACACGGACACTCGGAGTCATAACTCACACTAGCAGACAGTAAAGGTGTTAGTTTATCAATGGTAATCTACTCAGAGAGACAGGAATTCATCTGGATTCTACAGACACTACAGATACAGATGAAGTCCAAACATTTTCTGAGAACAATTTTACAGCACCGCTAAAGACCCTTTAACACTGGACAACATGCGCCTTTTGACACACCGTAACTCTTTGACTGTTTCAGGCATCAACATGAATCCGCTGGTTCCTGTCGGCTTTGCTTTAGAGCTGGACAGATCCAAAATCTCAAAAGTATCGATCTCAAGTTGGTATTGGATCCATACAGATATCAATATTTCCACTCTTGTTTGAAACTTTCTGTATCTGCAAAAACGACTCAGTAATTAATAAACTATTTCCCCTTTGATTGAAAATGTTTTCCTAATTTCTTATTTTATGTTTATCAATCAATTAAAACAAGGGGAACCATTTGCATATTTAAAAACAATAAAGATTTTCAGGTTTATGTAACATTAACTACACGTGTGCACAAGACACTGGAACCTAATTCCGAAGATATATATATCTATATATCTATATATATATATATATATATATATATATATATATATAGATATATATATCTACACTCGTAGTTATATATATCAACATATATACTGTACTTGGTCAATAAAGCTGATTCTAACTTGCAAAAAATGTTGATATTGGTGATGATAGATATTGACCGGTATCAGATCTCTATCGGATTGAAACCCAAATGTTCGGTATTGGCCAGCCCTACTTTGGATCAATCATTCGTAAAGCTACAAAGCCACTTTTGTTTATTTATGTTAATTTCATAAACACTTCACTACTGTAAAGTGTTAAAGGCTGCCATTCTCCACTTCAGACTCTGCTAGAATAACATTAATTGCATAATAAGTTGAAGAATGAAGATTTTCAAAAGAATGTCAACATTGGAGCTAAAGCTTCGGTGTTAAACAAATGACACATTTTTTTATTTTAAAAAAAAACATTTCCCGTAGTGTTTTAATTATGATCGACATTTTTAACCAATATACCACAACCTAAATTTCTTTAAAAAAAATAAATTTTTAATGCTGATCTGAAGGCTCCATTTCCAAAGCCTCCTCTGAGGGGGCGTGGCTTTTTGAGCTGAGATGAGCAGCCCCGCCTCTGATCCCTCCTGTCTGATTCTGATATCTCTGTGTCTCACTAGTGTAAATCTTCATAAAAACCTCCATCAATCTGGGTAATGTCCATCCGTATGGTTCTGATCCGGATGTCAGCTCAGATCTTCATGGACAGAACTTCCTCCAAAATCCTGATTCTTTCTCCTTCCAGTTCACCAAAGACTCTTTGATGTTTCTTGACGTTGCTGTGATCAATCCATTCAATCCATTGGTTTCTCAGAGCAGAAAATAATGAAAGCTAACATCCAAATGCTCTTTCATTCATTTACAATCCTTTCCAACTGCTGTCAAATGAGCCGCCGTTCACATTTCTGTGGTCACATCAAGAAGCTCCGTGGAGTCTGGTGGAGATTTTCCAGAGTTCTCAGGACTGCTACCGTAAGTATTGGATGAAAGTCAAACCAAAAATCCAGTGACGGCTGATTGGAGCACAGAAATGTGAACGGCGGCTCATTTGACTGCAGTCAATGTGAAGATAGCATCTTCTCTTCTCCAGAACCTGAACTAGACACGCTAGCCGGACCAGATGAGGGTTTAGTGCACGTGCAGAAGAAAAATTACACACAGACATGATAAAAACTCTAAAAACAGGATTTTCATTAGAGGGAGACTTTAAAGGGTTTTTAGCATATTATTGTGTCAAAAGGTTTATTTTGATCTGCTATAAAGTTCAAGAGTTCCTTGAGGATCACAGACATCTCAGTATGACCAGAGCAGTGAGAAGTATGGGGAAATCAACAGATCTGTATCTGGAATCCTCACTTCCTGTTAGAGACAAAACAGACAAATGTCAGATAAGTCGGATCATTTCTTTTGTCATAAATGTAATGAAACCCTTTCAATACTTTCTTTCTTTCCAGGAAAGTGAAAGCAACAAAGGCTGCTCCGTCTACTCCCATCGGAATAACTCGACGTCTCCAACCAAGCTGGAGGAGAGCTCGAGGGACCGCGGAGAGCCGATGACCGGCTTTGCCTTCGGGACACCCGAGCGCCGTAAAGGAAGCCTGGCAGACGTGGTGGACACTCTGAAGCAGAAGAAGCTGGTGGAGTTGACAAAGACAGAGCAGGACGGTGAGAGGACGTCTCTCGTTTGTTTGGTGCTCCCACGTTCCTGTGGGTTTGAGGAGAACCGTGGCTTGTGTAAACGTCCTCTCAGACCTGCGGGCCGACCTGTCAACAGCCAGTTCAAACTGAAAGACAACTGTAAAGCAGCACAAACATGTTCCTTTTTTGCTCCATTTCAAAAGCTGTCAGGATGATTTGTGGCATCTGGGGTGTAAAGTTTGTCCCATGAAGGAGCTCCATTCAGTTTATGGAGAATCCAATTCTTCAAATATGATTAGATTTGAACTGGGCTGTGACCGCACGAGTCAACTTGCTTCTCTCTCCACGTTACTTTTGGGCTTTCCCTCAGGTCAGCATTGAATCACAAGTCTTTTGTTATTTCATCAACATAGAAAGACACTCTTTTTCTCCAACATTGTGGATAAGATGTTTGTTTTCTTCTCCGTACCTGGCTGAAGCTTTAAACACCTGAACCTGACATTCCCTCACTCGTTAGATCCTAATATCAATCAGGAAAACACAGGTTTCCCTTTCTGCCTCGTCTCCTCTGATCCTACAAAGGAAACTGCTCCCCTCGTGCCCGGGCTTGCCCCTTCCAACCCCAAAGCAGGCAGATCTGAAGCATCACCACCGCTCTTTACTGTTATTTGTAGATAGTAATCGAGATATCATCAGAGGAGCGCTTGATCTCCCTTATTTAGGGGTTTGACTTTGTTATTGATGCAGTAAAAGTGGACCCGAACGGCTCAGCCGGAGGTGCGGTTTCTTTAGTTTAAGGGTTGCTAAGTTTTCCTCTCATCTAAAGTACAGCGAGGGTCTTTAAAGTTAAAACCACTGTCTGCTTGTGTCTTCCAAACCTTCCTGTCAAATCAGAACAGGAGCAGGAGGAAATGCTCCAGGGCTTTTTTTAGTTTGAATCTTTGGATTAAATGTGAATCCAAATTCAAAACGATCTGACATAAAGAGATGTTGGTTTGTGGTATGTATTGCATTATTATTATTATTTTTTTTTTTTTTTACATTCCAAAAAAGATACAGACTGCATAGGTAAGGTTTGATCTGTCATTCAAATGTTTGATTTTTATCCACTTTGATGATTTGATTAATGGGGAAGATCTTTGGTCTTTTGAATACTACGTCTCAGTTTTAAATGTTTCTGTTTAAGGATAAACAGAAATGTACTTAAAAAAAATCAATCTGAGGAGGAATGATTGATGTTTTATACACAGTTTTATACAGTAGTTTGATCAAAATAGATCTGTATTTATCGTCTAAAAGTGACTTCCTACAAATTATTCCCTTCTTTAAAAAGCAAAATCAGGAGAAAACCATTTGAAATCTTGTCCTTCCTTTGTAGTGAGAAGTCACAGAGGATTCATGATGTGCATTGGTTTTCCTCCATCCCTACAGGTGCTGTGGGTTTTGGGTTGATCATAGACAGGTGCAGGAGTACAGGTGTGTCTTACAGTTCTTTCAACCCTTTGACACCAGAGCTCCAGTCTTTATGTTCTTTAATTTACTGTAACTTTTCAACCGTTAACACGATAATTCCAAAGCGGCTCGTCGAGCTCCATCCGAATTCTTCCTTTCCCCTCATTTATTAAGAGGTAGAATAGAGAAAATGGTGTCATAATTCGGACGTCACTTTCATTCTATGACGTCACCAATAATCGCCGGTCCGCTAGCTTTAGTGCGGAGCTTCCGGTGCTCAAATATACAGTACATATCAACAAAAGTCCTTGGGGAGGTGGAGGAGTGTCTAAAAGCAGTTGGTGAAAAGCTGAGATGAGCGATGTCTAATTAACCGTAGAACCTCTAAACAACCACGGCGGAGCAGGAGCGCCTGCTGACCGTCGGGAAATATCCCCATCCAGAGTGAGCTGGAGTTAAAACCGATTCCAAACGGACTCCGCCTCCCGGCGCTTCCGCGTGAAGGCTTTAGGCAGACAGATGAAGAAACACACGAGCAGGTATGCTCTGTGTAACCGGGCTCACCGCGTGGTTCAGTGTTGCTGGTTTTGGTTCTGGGTTGGTAAACATGACTGCTGCTCATGGTAAACTCCTCCCTACAGCCTCAGACCTCCTCCTCCTGCTCCTGACAGGCCTCTGCTTCCCTGACGTGTGTTTTCAGGGCGAGTCGGGGTGATCAATAGACAGCAGAATGCTTCATTAAGTCCTTTTTTCATTTTTTTTAGAACTATTGAGTGATAACAGCTCTGTCTGCCGTCCTCCTTTTATGTCTCATCTTTTAATTTTGTTAGAATGTTTTTTTTTTTTTTTTAATTGCATCTTTGGGTCCTTTTAAACTGGTAAGAGTCGTTTCCTCTTTTCTGTCTTTCAAATTACATTTTACACAGGCTTTCTGCAGCGGTCGACCTCGCTTACGTCCTAAATTAAAGCTTTGTTGTGAGTCACCGGTAAAGAAGAAGCATTCCAAACTCATAAGACGGTAGATTTGTTTTGTTTCCTTAAAAGAAGGAAGTGCCCGCAGGAGTGCAAGGCCGCGCTGGTGAATGGGCTGAAGTGAGTCCCGGCGTGACGGGGATCACTTTGTCTTTCAAGCGCAGTAGAAACGTTCAGTTGTGCTCTGTTTTTGATGAAAGTTTTTTTTTTCTTTTTTATGCAGTGTGTGTTAAGTAAACCTGACACCTAAAAGTAATTTGTTTTCACCTCATTGCTGCTAGAATTTGTGATTTCGAGCACAATGGGGAAGGATGGAGCCGCGTGCGGCGTCTTTAGCCACCTCCGCTCGCTCTCACAGGTTTGATTTTCCGGATGATCAAACAGAGACGCTCAAAAAAACACTCTCTAACAACTACTGAGCGCCCACTTAGCTTACTGATCCCACTCTGCCGTGTAACCGGGAGCTAAACAGTGGAAGATGTGGTTGTTAGCCCCAGAGCCGCTCTCACCCCCTGTCGCCCCGCTGTTAGCAGTCTGCAGCTCACAGGAACTCTAAGTGCCTCTGACAGTTCTGATGAATGGACTTAGCCAGGCTTTTTACAATGTGGGAGATCTTTTTTTTTTTTATTTTGAAGTCACTGTAGCGGGGCTTTTAAAAGGTTTATGGAGAATTTTTGAAGACTGCCAGGTAGATGTATTACTGCGTAGCATGTTGCTGAAAATGCCTCTTTTTCTCCAAATGTCTACACAACCCGAACGGGTGACAAGGAGGTGAAGGCCGGAGTTTTTCTCCTGACATGTTGCCTTTTTATACACTTGGGCCTCTATTGTGTGAAGGCCTAGACGCAAACACAATCTGCATACAAAAGTCTTTCTGTGTGCCACTAAAGCTTTTATTTGACCGGTATGCTGGAGGCTTTATGAATGTTCAAGGGCAGGATAACAGAAGAGCTCAAGAAAAAGAAAAAAACCTTTTCCACGGACACAGAATGATGGAAATACTGCTCCATATTCCATCACATTGTTTTTAAAAAATACATTAAAATAAAAAAAATTTATCTTTATGTAAAAAATGTGTAAAAAAAAAGTAAAATGATAAAGTACTGCATAAAGAAATGGGTTAATGCAATGTGTTTCCTCTCACTGCTTTTCAAGCAAATAATGAAACTGATTGTGACAAATGGATTCTATGAGTATTGTATGTGTGAGCAGAGTTATGTCAGTTTATGATCAACAGCAATTATAATAGCATCATTTATGTGTGTGTGTGTGTATTCATATGCATCAGTTTTTATGAAATTCTTTATTTCCTAATTAAATCATAACAAATCATCTTAAGTATGATATTTTATCAATACATATACATTTTTTAAATTTCATACTCACTAACAACCGTACATTTAATAACTATATTCTACGTTTACATTTCAACACTTTTATATCAATAATGCACTTGTTTTTTTGACTCATTCATTATTTTTTCAGCTTGGAGGAGGAGATAAACAGTTTTTCATTCCCAACCCTCTTTTGTTTGTCTACTTTTCTTTCTTTTTTTTGTTTGATTTCTTAATGTATATCAATTCCAAATGGTGACTGTACAAAAGATACACTTCCATACGGTGGCCCTGAAGGTCAAAAAACACCAACAAATCATTAAACTCAAAATTAAAAATTACAGCAACAATGAAAAAAGTGAAACCAATAATAACAAAACAACATTATGTTTTAAAAATGTAAACTAAATTCCGGAAACCAAAACACAATTCCAAAACAAAGAAACACAATGAAAATGAAAAAAACAAAATTAATTTACAGAAATTAAAAGGAACAAAAAACACAATAAGAAACATCACAGATTGGATGATGACGTCTGAGGTTTTTTTTTATTTGTCTTCAAAAAATGACAAAAAACGCCAGTCTAAACCATTTCAGGATGGATGTCAACGAGGTTAGCGATCTATCCCCCTCACATCTGAGGAGTGAATTATGATCATTTGTCTGGTCGTACCTTCAGAGAGCTGACCTGCTGCTAATACGCCCTGGCACGGACCAGGAGCCCCCGTGCCAACTCAGCCATCCAATGTGCCAAGTGTGGCTGTGGCGCCTGGCGAACACTTAAAATCACTCTAATCCCTGCTTACACCAGCACCCGGGAGAATTACTGGGCAATTCACGTGCTTCATTTACAAATGCGATTGGGCTCAATCAGCGCTGTGGGGTAGGGAGACACCTGCACCCCGGGTCTAACTGGAGGGGGTCCTCAGACGTGCTGTTGATAAAGACAAAACTGTCATGTTTCTTTGTTTTAACGACCAAAAAAAGGGCAACAGCAAAAGTCTCCATACCTCAATGCACACATTAGATATTCATAAAGAGACCGAGGATCCTATTTTAGATTTGTGAATGCCACCAGCTGCCCCTCCCACCATATGGAAATAGGCAAAAGCACAGCCTTCAGTCTGGCATTAGTGGTAACATGATGATGCATTTCTAGAATCCAACAAAGCCGGCTTGTTTTCAGAGGTTGTAATGACTGTCTTGATTGATTCATTTTCCAAAAACTTGAACTTGTGATAACTTATAATTAGTGTTAAGCTCGAAGCACATGTCATTTTTGCTTGGCTGAGTTTCAGCAGTTTTGTCCCTTTTGGAAGCTGTGCGTTGCACGCAGAAACTTTTACTGTTTAGCAGGACATATCCCAGTTTATTCAAGGCCGTTTGAAAACAAATCTGTTTACAAAGCTGGGACTTTTCAGGATTAAGCTCTTAAAGCTGGCAGATCTCCGGTTTGTTGTACCTGTTTGTGGAAATGGTCAGAGTGAAGCCATAAGACTAAGAACATCATTTTTCCAGTGCAGTGACATCAGGCCTGGCGCCCTAGGTGAAAAATTAATCTGGCGCCCCCTGCAGGTGCTTAAATGAAGACATCCCAGCTGGTGCTCGAATAGAATAGAATAGAATAGAATAGCAATACTTTATTCATCCCAGGTTGGGAAATTAGGTTGTTGCAGCATCAGGCATATACAGACAAAAAGCAATATTTACAAAAAATATAAGGAAAATAATGTGCAATTAAAAACAAAGTAAATTGTGCAAATTTAATGTGCAGAAATATAATAATAGGAGTGTGCAAATGAGCGGTAGTAATGAACAAGTAAAAAAGTCCGTTGTGTGTTATCTGTTACAGAATGGATAGGAGTTATACAATCGTATTGCATGTGGCAGAAATGATTTTCTGTAGCGGTCCCTGGAACAGCGGATTGTCTGAGCCTTTGGAGAAGGTGCTCCGTTGTTTGTCCAGAACTGGTGGAGAGGGTGGTCTGGGTTATCCCATGATGGATAGCAGCTTGTTGAGGGTCCTCCTCTCCACCACAGCTTCAAAGGTGTCATGCTTGCAGCCGATGATGGAGCCAGCCTTTTCTTATCAGTTTGTGTCAGCCTGTTGGTGTCCCCTGCAGTGATGCTGCCCCCCCAGCAGACCACAGAGAAGAACAGCAGGTACTGGCTACCACAGACTGTTAGAAGATCTCCAGCAGATTTGCTGCACACATTGAAAGACCTCAGCTTCCTTGGGAAATACAGTCTGCTGCAGGTCTTCTTGTAGACAGCCGTGCTGTTGGTCCTCCAGCTCAGCTTGTTGTCGATGGTCACACCCAGGGTACTTGTACTCCTCCACTGTCTTAATGTCCTTACCCAGGATGCTAAGGGGCTGCGCTGCAGTACTCCTCTTTCTGAAGTCGATGACCATCTCTCTGGTATCGACATTCAGCAGCAGTTGATTTTCTCCAGACCACTCCACAAATCGGTCCACCAGCCCCCTGTACTCTTCCTCCTCCTGTCCTCCGCTTATACACCCTACAACTGCAGAGTCATCAGAAAACTTCTGTAAGTGGCATGACTCTGAGTTGTACTGAAAATCAGCGGTGTACAAGGTGAACAGGAACGGGGAGAGCACAGTGCCCCTGGGGCTCCCACACCACTCATCACCACATCAGACAGGACACTGCCCAGCCGGACAAACTGTGGCCTGTCTGTCAGGTAATCAGTGATCCAGGAGACAGTGGACCCACCAGCACCCATCAGCCGCAGCTTCTCACCCAGTAATGGAGGCTGAATGGTGTTGAAGGCACTAGAGAAATCAAAGAATGTGATTCTCACCATGCCTCCACCACCATCCAGGTGTGAGTGAGCTCGCTGCAGCAGATAGATGACAGCGTCATCCACCCCAGACGAGCCGGTAGGCAAAACTGCAGAGGGTCCAGAGAAGATCTCACCTGCGGCCTCAGGTGGGCCAGCACCAGCCTTTCCAGCACCTTCATGATATGCGATGTAAGGGCCACTGGGCGGTAGTCACTGATGCCAGATGGAGATGACTTCTTGGGCACAGGAACGAGGAACCGAGATACTGTGTATTTGTAGGAACATACGCTAACTGACTGCAACACCCACTCCACCAGTGTTCTAGAGGAAAGTTAGGGAATTTCAACTGTTTAAAAAAAACCATTGATCACCAGTAAAATTCTTCTTTTTCCACCAAAATGCTCAGGGAGTGAATTTCCAAGCAATTTTATGTAAGTAAAACAGACATTTCTGCTGTCAGCCTGTGTTTCCTTCTCTTCTTTTCTCATCCTTAAAGATTTATAGAAACACTAACAGCAGCAACACCCCGCACCCCTCTCCTTCCTCCAACCAGACAGCAGCAGTGACAGGAAGGGAGGGGCACTGATTACATCACACTTTTGAATTGTTTTATTTGTGTTTTGTAATTATTGCTTTTTTATTTTTTACAAGAAGTCAGTGGTGTGTCAAACTGATAAAAAAAAAGAATATATAGTCATGGTAATCTGGTGCCCCCTTCAGTAGATAGTGCCCTAGGCGGCTGCCTAGGTTACCTATACCCACGGCCGGCCCTGGGGGAACTAAACCTTCTGCATTCTCACTTTCAGCCCATGCATGCTCTCTTCTTCTCTTGGTTGGTGTGATCCAATTCAAAGGGTCCTGAACTCACTTGAGATAAAATAACACACACGCTATAGTCACCCATGTAATAGCTTCTGTAGCTGGAGGAGGATGCCAAGGTTATCTCTAGTTGTTTCTGACCATAGAGACCTTCCTTGGGTCTGTTCTTCTAAACTTCTGCTGTCACTCTCTCTGTGAGCGTTGATGACAAAGATCAGTTGTGTTTTCAAAAGTGTTGCAAGGAAAAGCTTCTGTATTCTGTATGAGCTGCATGTGAGTTGTGTGCCTGTGGTTGTGTGTCACAAAGCTCACAAGACAGGAAGGGCCAGCGTTCAGACTTGTGTTTCGTTCACATCGGGCAGGTGTTGCATGTTAGCATACGGTGTTCACACTGAACTGTCGCTACCTGATACCAGCACCTGTACCCCACTCACGGTTGGAGGAGGTCTGGTGTGAAATGTTGAAACGCTGTAAATCTGGTGAATCTTCCAGACTTGTTCTTCCACAGATCCACTCCGATAAATGAAAGACTTGGTGTCAGAGAATGATGGTGGTCTTTCCATGATTGATCTTCAGACAGTTGGCACTTCCATCAAATCAGAGTCTATGATTGGTCAAACTTCATCTGGTTTGACCTTCAACAAATGGCGGCGCATCTTGTATTTAGAGGCTGAAAACAGACCTCAGAACTCGTCTCGTGGCGCCAGAATGCAAGAATTTTGAAATTACAAAACTTGCATTTATGTGTGTTTACATAGACATAGACTCTTCAATGGACGCGGCTGCTAGATGTTTCTGAGGTGTGAAGGTGGTGTTAGGCCTCAAGTCTAACGGAGGAAGTCTGAGCTCTGGCTTCCTGTTAGCAGGGCTTTGGCCTGACAGCCGTGGCTGCGATTGTGTGCATATTAATACGTATCAACACCAAAGCTTTGATTTCAAGCTTTGTAGCCTTCACTCTTTCAATAATGAACGGGCCACGCCGGGATCGGCTCCCTCTGGACTTCTTGTGGCTGCTTTCAATCTATTACTCAGTAATTGATTGGGCGCTGTTTGCTAACGATCAGCCACAGCCTGTGGGCTGTGACTACACATTAGTGAATATGCTGGGCTGTCTTCTGCTGTTCACATTGGCTGCAAGCCAGCCAACATGTGGTACAGGAGCAGGAGGTAAAACAATACCCAAAATACACACTCAATGCACACATTGAATCACTTTAAAAAAAATAGGACGGATATCAGTGACACTCTTAATGAAGTCCCACATGATGAGTAACAGAGAAAAAACAAGTTGAAATCTTTTCATTCTTTCTTGGTCACATTTGAAACTAGAGAAGTGTTTTTTTAAACTCTTTCATTTCTTTATATTTTACTTCAGGATTCATTAACTTTATATGCTTAATGTCTTTAATAAAATGTTATTGATAAGTAAACAAGAGAAGAAAAATCAAAGCCTTATTTATTCTGGATTGGTCTAAACATCCAAACTGTCCGTTTAATGTAGACTTCTATGTTGTTATCACTAAATGAGAAAAAGGTTTCTCTATATTTGACATTTTTGAACCACATTCACATTAACAATTTAATTTTAATTTGGATGAATTAATTCAAAAATTACATGATAGTCGATCCTTCAGTCAGGAAGGATGGTAACTGTCTAATGTTGTTTACTTCTGGTAAAAATAAAGGGTCAATTGTTTTAAAGTAGTTTTAAGTCACAATTCTATATTTAGATTTGTTGATAACATTGTTTTAAATTTTCTGATAAATCTCAAACTTTGTCATTTGTGAATGTTGGATTGATTTTACTATTCAAGCGTTGATGCTTCAAGCAGCATCCATCCATCCATCCATCCATCCATCCATCCATCCATCCATCCATCCATCCATCCATCCATCCATCAACCATCCATCCATCCATCCATCCATCCATCATCCATCCATCCATCCATCCAGCATCCATCCATCCATCCATCCAGCATCCATCCATCCATCATCCATCCATCCATCAACCATCCATCCATCCATCCATCCATCATCCATCCATCCATCCATCCATCCATCCATCCAGCATCCATCCATCATCCATCCAGCATCCATCCATCATCCATCCATCCATCCATCCATCAACCATCCATCCATCCATCCATCCATCCATCCATCCATCCTAAAACTGCTAATAGGAATACCTGTACAGCTTATTCCAATAAATTATCCTAACCTTTTAGCAGCTGAGACATCTCTTATGACACTTAAACGTAAAACCTTTAACATACTGTAACTTTTGAAGCGTTACCATGATAGTTCCAGCAGATTTTGAAGGAGAAAAGAAACTCATCAAGCTGGAATTATTGTGTCAACGGTTCAAAAGTTACAGTTAATCAACAGACATAAACGCTGGAGCTCCAGGGTTAAAGGGTAAATCAGTTACTTTTATAAAAACTTGTAAAAAAATTTTTTACAAGGCATTTCATTTGAACATCACTCAGTTAAAAATTACATTTTAGACTGAATATTTGTACAAATGTGCATAAATGAATCAAAGAAAATCATGAAAAAGACAAACAAACGGGGAAAAAAATCACCTGAAAAAAGAAATGCATTTAAAAGTCAATTACAGTAAATGTTTAAATGAAAAAAATAGAACTGTAGAAGTGAAGGTGGCCTTTTGGGTTCTTTTCCACATATTTGGTCAGGATCAGAGCCATTGTTGGCTTAGTTCACCCTCGCTCCACTGATATTTGTCTTTTTGACCACCCACCCAAATCACTGGCTCCGCCCACCTTGTGGGCCAGGACCCAAAACAACGCTCCTATTGTGTCTGACCCACACATCCTCCAGTGTCTGCCTGTCCGTGTGTGTGCGTGTTGGGGTAAGGTTTCACATTTCCAGCCTAAAGTAAAACCAGAAGCTCGGGTCCTTAACTGCTGTTTTAGGAGCGTGTGTTTAACAAAGAAAAAGCTCCGTACTTCCCGTATGACTGCAGCTCCAACTGAATACTTTCTTTAAAATGTCATGATTCCATTCTCTTAGGAATCTGAAGGTCAGTAGATGTTTGTGGTTTACTTTTAATATTCAAATCTGTTTTTCTCAAAGTAGAAGTAAACTAAGAACTGAATCAAACTATGAGAGCTAAAAATAATTTATGAGTCTGAAAATAGAGATTACTCTGAATTTGTGTTCAGTTAAATCTAATACATAAATAATCATATATTTTGATTTTTAAAAAACAACTTTATTATTTTACTTTTTTTGTACAACTTTAAAAGTTTAACACTCACTTAAGTATTAGACCGGGTTCAAACTGGATGTGGAAGCACCACAAAGCTGTACGAAACAGAGGGTGGAGTGCCACGATCCTCACGGTTCACGGTCCTCCGCAGAAGCTCACGGTTCTCCGCAGAAGCTCACGGTCCTCCGCAGAAGCTCACAGTCCTCAGCAGAAGCTCACGATCCTCCGCAGAAGCTCACGGTTCTCCGCAGCTCACGGTTCTCCGCAGAAGCTCACAATCCTCCACAGAATCTCACGGTCCTCCGCAGAAGCTCACGGTTCTCCGCAGAAGCTCACGATCCTCCGCAGAAGCTCACGATCCTCCACAGAAGCTCACGATCCTCCGCAGAAGCTCACGGTTCTCCGCAGAAGCTCACGATCCTCCACAGAAGCTCACGGTTCTCCGCAGAAGTTCACGATCCTCCGCAGAAGCTCACGGTCCTCCGCAGAAGCTCACGATCCTCCGCAGAAGCTCACGGTCCTCCGCAGAAGCTCACGGTTCTCCGCAGAGGCTCACGATCCTCCGCAGAAGCTCACGATCCTCCGCAGAAGCTCACGGTCCTCCGCAGAAGCTCACGATCCTCCACAGAAGCTCACGGTTCTCCGCAGAAGCTCACGATCCTCCGCAGAAGCTCACGGTTCTCCGCAGAAGCTCACGATCCTCCGCAGAAGTTCACGATCCTCCGCAGAAGCTCACGGTTCTCCGCAGAAGCTCACGATCCTCCACAGAAGCTCACGGTCCTCCGCAGAAGCTCACGGTCCTCCGCAGAAGCTCACGATCCTCCGCAGAAGCTCACGATCCTCCGCAGAAGCTCACGGTCCTCCGCAGAAGCTCACGGTCCTCCGCAGAAGCTCACGGTTCTCCGCAGAAGTTCACGATCCTCCGCAAAAGCTCACGGTCCTCTGCAGAAGCTCACGATCCTCCGCAGAAGCTCACGATCCTCCGCAGAAGCTCACGGTCCTCCGCAGAAGCTCACGGTCCTCCGCAGAAGCTCACGGTCCTCCGCAGAAGCTCACGGTCCTCAGCAGAAGCTCACGATCCTCCGCAGAAGCTCACGATCCTCCGCAGAAGCTCACAGTCCTCAGCAGAAGCTCACGATCCTCCGCAGAAGCTCACGGTTCTCCGCATCTCACGGTTCTCCGCAGAAGCTCACGGTTCTCCGCAGAAGCTCACGATCCTCCACAGAATCTCACGATCCTCCGCAGAAGCTCACGGTTCTCCGCAGAAGCTCACGATCCTCCGCAGAAGCTCACGATCCTCCACAGAAGCTCACGATCCTCCGCAGAAGCTCACGGTTCTCCGCAGAAGCTCACGATCCTCCGCAGAAGCTCACGATCCTCCACAGAAGCTCACGATCCTCCACAGAAGCTCACGGTCCTCCGCAGAAGCTCACGGTTCTCCGCAGAAGTTCACGATCCTCCGCAGAAGCTCACGGTCCTCCGCAGAAGCTCACGATCCTCCGCAGAAGCTCACGATCCTCCGCAGAAGCTCACGGTTCTCCGCAGAAGTTCACGATCCTCCGCAGAAGCTCACGGTCCTCCGCAGAAGCTCACGATCCTCCGCAGAAGCTCACGGTCCTCCGCAGAAGCTCACGGTCCTCCGCAGAAGCTCACGGTCCTCAGCAGAAGCTCACGATCCTCCGCAGAAGCTCACGATCCTCCGCAGAGCTCACGGTCCTCCGCAGAAGCTCACGGTCCTCAGCAGAAGCTCACGATCCTCCGCAGAAGCTCACGATCCTCCGCAGAAGCTCACGGTCCTCCGCAGAAGCTCACGGTCCTCCGCAGAAGCTCACGATCCTCCGCAGAAGCTCACGGTTCTCCGCAGCTCACGGTTCTCCGCAGAAGCTCACGATCCTCCGCAGAAGCTCACGGTCCTCCGCAGAAGCTCACGATCCTCCGCAGAAGCTCACGGTCCTCCGCAGAAGCTCACGATCCTCCGCAGAAGCTCACGGTCCTCCGCAGAAGCTCACGATCCTCCGCAGAAGCTCACGGTCCTCCACAGAATCTCACGATCCTCCGCAGAAGCTCACGATCCTCCGCAGAAGCTCACGATCCTCAGCAGAAGCTCACGATCCTCTGCAGAAGCTCACAGTTCTCCGCAGAAGCTCACGATCCTCCGCAGAAGCTCACGATCCTCCGCAGAAGCTCACGATCCTCCGCAGAAGCTCACGATCCTCCGCAGAAGCTCACGGTCCTCCGCAGAAGCTCACGATCCTCCGCAGAAGCTCACAGTCCTCAGCAGAAGCTCACGATCCTCCGCAGAAGCTCACGGTTCTCCGCAGCTCAGGGTTCTCCGCAGAAGCTCACGATCCTCCGCAGAAGCTCACGATCCTCCACAGAAGCTCACGATCCTCCGCAGAAGCTCACGGTTCTCCGCAGAAGCTCACGATCCTCCACAGAAGCTCACGGTCCTCCGCAGAAGCTCACGGTTCTCCGCAGAAGTTCACGATCCTCCGCAGAAGCTCACGGTCCTCCGCAGAAGCTCACGATCCTCCGCAGAAGCTCACGATCCTCCGCAGAAGCTCACGGTCCTCCGCAGAAGCTCACGGTCCTCCGCAGAAGCTCACGGTTCTCCGCAGAAGCTCACGGTCCTCCGCAGAAGCTCACGATCCTCCGCAGAAGCTCACGATCCTCCGCAGAAGCTCATGATCCTCCGCAGAAGCTCACGATCCTCCGCAGAAGCTCATGATCCTCCGCAGAAGCTCATGATCCTCCGCAGAAGCTCACGGTTCTCCGCAGCTCACGGTTCTCCGCAGAAGCTCACGATCCTCCGCAGAAGCTCACGATCCTCCGCAGAAGCTCACGATCCTCCGCAGAAGCTCACGATCCTCCGCAGAAGCTCACGATCCTCCGCAGAAGCTCACGGTCCTCCGCAGAAGCTCACGATCCTCCGCAGAAGCTCACAGTCCAGAAGCTCACAGTCCTCCGCAGAAGCTCACGATCCTCCGCAGAAGCTCACAGTCTCAGAAAGCTCACATAGTCTCCGCAGAAGCTCACGATCCTCCGCAGAAGCTCACGATCCTCCTCAGAAGCTCACGGTCCTCCGCAGAAGCTCATAATCATCCGCAGAAGCTCACGGTTCTCTGCAGAAGCTCACGATCCTCAGCAGAAGTTCACGGTTCTCCACAGAAGCTCACAGTCCAGAAGCTCACAGTCCTCCGCAGAAGCTCACGATCCTCCGCAGAAGCTCACGATCCTCCGCAGAAGCTCACGGTCCTCCGCAGAAGCTCACGATCCTCCGCAGAAGCTCACAGTCCAGAAGCTCACAGTCCTCCGCAGAAGCTCACGATCCTCCGCAGAAGCTCACAGTCCAGAAGCTCACAGTCCTCCGCAGAAGCTCACGATCCTCCGCAGAAGCTCACGGTCCTCCGCAGAAGCTCATAATCATCCGCAGAAGCTCACGGTTCTCTGCAGAAGCTCACGATCCTCAGCAGAAGTTCACGGTTCTCCACAGAAGCTCACAGTCCTCCGCAGAAGCTCACAATCATCCGCAGAAGCTCACGATCCTCCGCAGAAGCTCACGATCCTCAGCAGAAGTTCATGCCACGGTCCTCTGCAGAATTCTGTAAAGAAGTTACATCAAGACACATGAGAAAATCCACTTTTTCACAGTAAAACACTGCAACTGACCATTGTGAAAATATTTTTGTGTCTTGACAGACTGTAGAGATTGAAATAAACACACAATCACAACACACACACACACTTCTCTTTGTGTGTCTCAACAACAGATCCATTACAGAAGTGTAGGTCTACTCACTACTTACTTGTTCTCAGCAGAAACATGGAGTCATCACTTTAGGTTATGAACTTACCCATGATGGCAAAAACATATAAAGTTCTAGCAGAAGCGTCTGCCGACTGTCGCAAAAACCTGCGAGTCTGGTGTGATATTCAGGAGAGAGCGGACGCTGCATGAACTCCACTCCAGCTGTTGTGCGTCCAGGTGAACCCAGCGTCATAGAGCTTTACCTGAACAATCAATGGATCCCTCCATGTAGATGAAGGTTGTAGAACAACCTTTGACTTAGTAGATTATTTACAGGTTTCCAGCTCCTCTTAGCTTGTAGATTCCATCTGTCCACCATAGATCATCGGGTGAATTTCACTTGCAGCTCAGCTCTGAGATATTTTTCCAACTTTTACAAGTGATAGTTTGTCCAACTCAAAAACACAAGAGTTGCATCATCTTCTCTGATTCGCCTTCACAGTAGTTCATTGTCATTCAGTGAAAAGGATTTGAAGAGAGTTCCCAATACCTGTGGATGCATCAAACCACATTTGTTCTGTGTACCTCAGTTCTACATCAAAACAAGAACATGTGGGAGTCACGTGTGGCTCTTTGATCCCTTCATTGAGCTTTCATGAAAAATGCCAATGATTGAATTAACAGGTCAAACATCTAAACAAAAAACATCTCATTTACTGTCAGAAATTCTGCAGAAATGTTCTTTAAATTTGTGTTTTTAATTCATAGTTGGTCAAATAAAAATCTCAAAACGTTTTTATTCTGGTAAATGACACTAAAGTGGTTCATTTAAAAATTCAAAAAACACCTTAGCTCACGGGCCGAGCAGGACAGACATGTATTAAACACACTAAAACTAATTTCTTAAAACTTGAAGATTTTTTAACACAACTATGAATAATAAATAGCAGGAATATATAAAAACACAGTAAAAGCAGTAATGCTGTACTGGCCGGATCTGTGTCCCCCTCAGGAGTCTCATCCCTTCAGTTAAAACAGGATTCTTTTCCATCTGGACGTCAAACGGGAGATGACTGAGCTACTTTAGCTTCACAGAGAAACAGCGTCATTACTTCCAGCAGGTGACCTCGGTACGAGTAAAAGACCGATTCCAGCAGAGCGGGAGTCTTTTTCACACCCAGCTGCAGGTTAAATGTAGAAATGAACACGTTTCAAGCTGTAATCCGGAACGGCCCTCTCTAATTCTATTATGGCACCTTTTGAGTTTTGTGTGATCAGAAAATGGTTAGGCGTGTTTTTAGGATGACATGTAAAGACCCCCACCCCCCACCCCCCCACCCTCCGTCCTCTGTGAGGCCATGTTCTGTGACAAGAGAGTGGAGGTGTCATCTGACAGATGAAAATAGTGTGTATGAAATGAACACCGTGCTAACATGCAGACAGGCTGACCACTCTGCAGTGTAATGGTTTTACAATGTGTGTGTGTGTCTAAAAAACCCACTTTGAGCGATGAAATGTGTGCGCAGCGCCGCGGCATTCTTTAATCAGAGTTGTGTGTTCTTCAGGCAGCCGTGTTGCTGTGTGTGTGTGTCGGTGTGTGTATCTCGCTCCTCCTCCTGGCTCGTCTCCTCATGTTTGGACATATGTTGAGTTTTATTTCACTGAGACATCAGTTCTGCCGGCCAGCTGTTAGGACAGCTGCTCTCTGTGTTCTTCTCTGGCTTTCATTCTCCGACTCTCCATCATTATTTGCTTTATGCTTCAGTTTTTGTGTTTCTGCTCTCGTTGTATTGTATTTCCCATCCAAACATCTCTTCTGTGTTTGTTTTATTGTTCTTTATTGGTGTCGTTTTGGTTTGGATTGATTCCTTTCGGGTCTTCCTTTGCGTCGCTCGGATGCTGTGAGTTCTGCAGCTGAAGTTGCAGCTCTGACATAAATTTGGAGGTGCAAAGTGTTGCTGTCAGCTTCCATTTGCTGGTGTTCTGCAGAGCGCTGAAGACACTCCGAGTTTTTTGCCAGCACTCAGTGCACTACACACATAGCAAGCACCCATTGGAAGGTTAGCTTTTGTTATTTTTAACATAAACTCATTTTTTCAGATTAATGTTTCTTCTCTTTATCTTGGCGTTTTGACAGGAGACCCTTGAGCGCCGGCGCTCCGAGACTCCTGTTGGAGTCTGCGTTTTATTAGAAACAGAAAAATAAAGACCAAATCTTGACGCCGGAATTTATTTTCAGCTATGAAAAAGTTATTCTATGTTTTTGCTTTCGAGTAGCTGCTAGATGAAGGTTATTTTGGAGCGGAAGTGGAAGGGTGAAAGGGTTCTTCAGAATATTGGTTTGAAAATAAGCATATTTCTTCTGTTTTAAGCTTTTATTGTGATTGCTTCATAAACATTCACACTATAGTGATTCTCATGCTCCTTTTTGGTAAGTTTTTCGGACTTTCAGCGGTTTCAGAAATCCAGGAATCAAAACGTTCAGCTCGTTCAGGACATTACTGCTCGTATTTTTGGTATTCATAAACTTGATAGTTTTTGAAATATTGAGTAAAATATGCCCTAAAGGAAACAAATGAGAAAGTCTTCAACATTTACACCTTTATATATATTCATGGGCTATGTTTTCATCTTTTAAAGTAACTTTCAAAAGACTTGGAGTTTAGCTAATATTTTAGCAACATGCTAACATTTTTGAGTAATTTAGTTTACTGATTAATTTTAGGCTACTAAAAAGCAACAAGCTAGCTTTTTTGGCTAGTTTGGCATCTAATAAGGTTTTTTTGGGTCTATTTTAGAGTTTAGCTCATATTTAAGCAATTCACCAAATATTTTTACAAAATTGGCATTTATTAGGGAATTATAAGCAATTTTACTACAACTTTTTTCAGAAATTTAGGTCAACTTCAACGCTCTATCGTAGTTTTTTAATATAACTTCCAGTCTTTTAGCAACAGATTTTTCATTTTCAGCAAATCCCTTCAGCAATTAAAGTAAATTGCATCACCATTTTCAGCAGAAAGTTTCAGCCTCTTCAGTGACTTCTTTACAAAAAAGCATTCACACTAGCATTATCGCAGGTAATGCAACTTTTTTAATTGTTGCGTGCATTTCTTCCCTGAAATAACACCATGGAAACACTCTCAATAGAAAGACACTAAAATCAAAAAACGTTTAGATTTTAAATTGGGCTTGCAGTTCAAGCGTAAAACAATAATGAGATAAAATGCCATGTTTGGTTTTCTTTTATTTTTAATTCAGGTTAATCTGCTGCAACTTATTTGACCCAAAGTGTATTTTATTTTAAAAGCAATATCTAAGTTAGAAAAATGTGACACTTTTATAATTCAATTATTTTAAATATTTTAAAGCCACATTTTATAAATGAATGACTTAATTCTATTCAATTTTATTTATATCCTCCTGAGTCCCAGCCATTCATTTTTGTCCTCTGTGGGGTACATTAGTTTTTGGTCTGTATCTCTGAAACCATAGATGGCATTGTGTTAAATCTTACTGGCCCTTACAGAGGACATCCAGGGCTTTCCAATGATATCACATGTTTGGGGGTGGGATCTTGACAAAACACCTTTTTTCATTCTTCAAAATGGCAGCCATCGCAGCAAGCACATTTTATGGGAAGAAGAAAGGTAAGTTTATATTACTGAAATTATGAGTTTTGTGAGTTAAATATTCAGATTGATTCCAGTAAATAACTATCTTAGGAATAGTTTAGGTGAGTTTTCTGAGAAGTTTATTTATTTTTTCCACATGAAAAATGTCTTGTTTGTGTATGTACTCCATAGAGGACATCCGGCCTTGCTAACTTTTTTTCCACCTTTTTATCACAATGTGATTGGAGCCAGCTCACTGACTGAGACAGAGAAAATTCTTTACAAAATCCTTGATGGAGATTCAGACATAGACTTGTCAGATGATGAGACTCCACAAGGAGTCATAGATGCAGATGAGGTAGAGAGTGCAGAGGAGTCGTTGTCGACTGAGGAAGAGGACGACAAAGTAACGGAGGCGAGGACTCATCGTCCGCTATGGACTAACATGTAGGCTTCTGAGATATTTTGTTTTAGATGGAATGATGTTGTCAATAGGAAATATTTTAAGGTAAGCAAGAAGCTGAAATACTTTACAGAAATTAACAGTATTTCTTTGTCCATCTCCTAAGATTCATGCCTGTGTTGGAAGACACCAGAGATGCTATAGGCAGTACTGCTTCAAATCATGTGGACTGGCGCCATTTTGCTTACCATGTGACATTATCTTGGTCAAGTGTCATTTTCTCAGGAGTAAAAGATGTTACAAACTAAAATAAGTTCAGAAGGGTTAAAGTTTAAATGTACAGTCCTAAATGTCACAGTGTTAATGTAAGTGTAAAAAAAAATTGTAAATGTGTTCATATGTTAATATTTTCCATAAACGTCCAGATGTCCTCTCCAAAGGACATGCTATAAAACAAAAATAAAAACATGTTTTGAATTTTTTTTGTTGGAATTATGTTTTTAACACCCCAAA
The DNA here is from genome assembly GCA_003999625.1 of Oryzias javanicus. Classification (NCBI taxonomy): domain Eukaryota; kingdom Metazoa; phylum Chordata; class Actinopteri; order Beloniformes; family Adrianichthyidae; genus Oryzias; species Oryzias javanicus. The sequence continues at coordinate 1,984,998 of CM012442.1, read as the reverse complement.
GACTGATGTGATGTAAAAAAAAAAGAAATTCCAAAACTTTTTTTTTTCTGGGACTCAGGAGGATATAGCCCACAATTACAAAGAAAATTGTCCTCATTAGGCTTCAAATGACCAAATGAACATAAATAAAGTGTATTTTTGTAAAAGTTGAAGCTGTCGCTGCGTTTATACTCTAAGAAACTGGACCAAGCTGTTTTGGCTAACCTAAGTTTTCTTTTATTTTAGGCTAATATGGCATTTAGCTAATATTTTAGCTTCAGTGATTTCAGTTATCAACTTTAACTTTTCAGCTATCAGCTTCAGTGTTTTTAGCTATCAACTTCAGCATCTTCAGTGGCCAAATTCAGCTAATAGCATTCACACTAGCTTTATTGCAGGTATTGCTGTATATATAATACATAATTATGTTAAAAAGTTACGGTTTTAAAGTTTTAAAAATGAAGTTTCAGTGTTGAATAAATGTTTTTCCTGTTCGACCCATGACTTCAGGTGTGGTGTGGATTTTGGCCCCTTGTGTGACTGAGTTTGACACCCCTGGGTCAAAGGGTGCAGACCTCTGATGTGGACAAATTTGGGGACCTGAGCTTCTCCTTTTTTCTGCAAAGGCCTGTGGCACAGCTGTGTGGCACTTGCTGTTTGGGAATGTTGACGCTGGGCACCACAGACAAACACAATAGTCAACAGGCAGTCCCACCTTCCTCATTGCAGGCGGGTGTGGAGATGAGAGGTTCCTATTCTCTGATTTCCTGCAGCTCCGTCTCTCTTTTCTTTTAATATTGCATCCTTTTCTGTCTCATATGATGTTTTCATTCAAATGCGTCCCTTTAAAAACGCTTGGTTTTAAATCCTGTGTGAGTCCTACAGCTTCTCTGCTGAAACGGCAGCAGGTCCCGTGTGTGGATGCTAACAGAGGGTTAACGCATGGGAGAGGGCTGCCTTCTGCTGTAGATAATTGAAATGTTTTGTAAATTTGGAAAATGTCAGCACACGAAAGGCCAGAAACAGATTCTACATGGTTCCTGCCTCTGCCTGGAGGCACAGGCAGGAGTTAAGGAGAAAACCTCATCGTAGAGAACAGCTGTGTGTCCTCTGCAGACTAAAAGAAAAGGAAAATACAGATTATCACTACTTTTATAGCTCACCTTATAATTGTATTGTAACAAAATACCGTGCGTGATTTGTTTTGTCTTTTCCTTTTTCCTCTGCGCTGCTGACCTACACATCCTGCTCTCCCTCCTCTCATTAAGCCATCTATCGTCTGAGTTTCTCCTCCGCATGATGAAGGAGTCGGTGCTCAGATGGCTAGAAATCTTTATGCACCCTCCAATCCAAACAGCACTTGAACCCTGACTCAGTGGAGGGAGGCGACAGATAGGAAGCCATCTAGGGTAAAACGTTTCCCTCTCATTCCTCTTTTCTTTTCCTCTTCCGCTTCCCCTCCCACCCCCTGCCGTCTCCTCTTCTGATGTGTTTATCGGTGTGAGGGCTGTAAATTCTGCATCGGTACACACACGCTTGACTTATGCAGATGTGTCTTGGACTTACATGTTGTATTTTTCTCTCTAAGTGCTCTCATAAATTGTGTTCTGGGATTTTGTGTGATGAGAGGCGCACTAAACAAATGCTTTTTGGCGTCTTGTGATGCCAAAAGAAAAAAAGTCTTATAACTTTTTACTTGTCTAATTTGGGGTTAGCGACCTTTTGTTATCGAAACGTTCAGGACATTCCTGCTTGTATTCTTGGTTTTCATGAACTTTAGAGTTTTTTAAACATTGAGCATAATATGGCCCAAAAGAAATGAAGGAGAAAGGCTCCAAATTAAAAAAATGTAAGTAAATAATGAACAAGCCTTTAAATATATTCATTTATAATATTAAAAAAAAAAGTTTGTGTTAAGCTAATATTTCAGCAACATGCTAACGCTTTTGACTATTTTAGTTTCCTGAGGTTTTTTAGGCTAATTTAGAGTTTAGCTTCTATATTAGCAGCAGGCTAACATTTTTGACTAAATTAATTTACTGAGGGATTTTAGGCTTTTTTGAGTTTAGCTAGTATAAATGTTACTTAAATAAAACATTTGCTAAATTACAACAGTGTCTATTTATTTTTTTTATAACAGTTGTATCTTCTTCAACAGCAGTCCACACTAGTTCCTTTCAAAATAAAAGCCACCCTGTGTGAAAATGCTCCTGCTGCAGCAGCTTCACTTCAGTTCAAAACGCAAGACAATCAATTATGATATTTTTTATTTTTAGGATTTTGATGTGCCACCGTCATTGTTTTCCCTTTTACTCTAAGATATAAACAACAATTTATTGGAATCTATTTATGTAAAAAAACATTTAGAATGATCAGTTTTGTTTTACTGTCATTTTCTAAGATGTGTGGCTCAAAATGCACAACTCTAAATCATTTTTAATCATTTTATAAAACTTCAACCACTTTAGTGTAATTGACCAAAATAAAACAATGTTTGGAGACTTATTTGACCAGCTGAAAAGAACATTTCTACAGAATTTCTGTCAGTGAATTGTAGATCTTTTGCTCTGTTGTTTGACATGATAAAAATCTGCATAGAAATGGGAAAACTTGATAACAAATCTATTATGTATTCAGTCGTTAGCATTTTTCATTAAAGCTTAAGAGCTACATTAAAGCAATGAAAGGGCCGCAGGTTGCAGACTCTGAGTTTGATCCTCACCTTTGAGGTAAACTCTATTATTTGCATTATTTTCTATATGATTTTGTTTTGAAAATCTCTACCTTTTCCAATAGAAAAAGGTTTGTGTCCATTGCTGCGATTGACCCCCCCTGTTTATATTGGAGCCCTTGTGGTCTGCAGCTCTGCGTTAGCTTATTTACAGCAAACATAATCCGACTGTAAACATGCGAAGCTTTAATGTACTCGATGAGGAAGCTGCGCTCGGCTGGCGGACAGCGTCTCATGACCACACAATGTGCCGTATGCACAAAACTAAGCATTAAGCCCTTCACAATAGACCACGTGCTGTTGTTGAGGGCCTTCGGTGCCTTTTGTCAGGATAAAGGCACCACAAATGATCTATTGTCTGACCTAACCATTCTAAATCAGGCGAGCCCTGTGGGGCATATTTTCCACAAAGTGCCCAAGAATGTCTCCTTTTTGTACAAGTGCGTGTGTGCATGACATCCGTGGTGAGAGACAGCTTTGGCTGAGGGGCCTGTGAAGATCTGACAGCATCCATGTTGTCACAAAAACCAGCGTACCAGCATGGCGTTCTCCTTCCGCTGGGCCTTTCCTGTCCTTGTGTAACATTTGGACAATTTCTGCCCGGAGATTTTATCACGAGGATGGCTGGGTGCGATGTTTTGTGCTAACCGACATAAAAGCGTGTGTTTGCAGAGCACCTAAACAAACCGGGGGGGGAGAGGCTCCATTGTGACGCACTGTTGGAGCAGTTAGAAACATCACTCAGCACGGTTTTCAAACCAAGTAATCCTGCAAAGATGCATGAGCAGCTTTTTCATGAAGCAGTTGCATTAAGTAGACAAGTGTTATCCAGCTGGGACATATTTATTCCACTATATCATCTGAAAACATTTTTTCAGTGCGTAAATCTTTTGACAGGAAATGATTCAGTGTTGCACATTGGGGGAAATCTAGATTTAAAGTTATGGTGTTTTCTGCATTATTGGACACACCTGATTCTAACTGTCGATGAGCGGTCTGTTTTCCAACTTATGTCGTAGTTAGGCCGCTCTTAACTATAAGATGCATCAAGACAGACAGAAGAATCAGAGATAAGTCTGTCGGTCAGTCAAACTTTATCAACTGTGTTCACAGTAACTCTAGTAACGTGTTTGGAACGCGCTACACGTTAGCCACATTAGCCACTTCAGTCATTTTACCAATTGCTTTAACTCCCAACTTTGCTTTTAACATGTAAAAAGCCAGAGTGATACTGTTAACACAAACGTTAGCCTAATGTGACTATGCTAACATTTTACTTTGTTAGTATCAAGTATAAAAAAGAACACAGTCCGATATCGCTACATGTTATATCCACAATAACACTAAGGTCTGAGTATTTCCAAATTCCCTCCCTACTCCTTAACTACTAATAAACTACATAGTACAGCACTATTGAGTGCTCTAGAATTTAAACGTTAACTCGGACATCATGTTCATTACTTTTGTTATTTTTAAAGTCCTCCAATGACATTTTTTTTTATTAAAACATTTTTAAAAATGAAAAAAACATTTTTTTAAATAAAAATAAATGTAATTTTTTTTGCCAACATTATTAATTTTATTTAAAAAAAATGCCAACAAAAAAAAATGTTGGCAGTCGTGTTTTAATTTTGATTATGAAGTTTTTAACCAAAATCCCTCAACCTAAGTTAAAAAAAAAACAATTTTTCATGTTGATCTGAAGCCTCTGTTTCAAAAATCTCCTCTGAGGGGGCGTGGCTTCTGGAACTGAGCAGAGCAGCTCCGCCCATGACCCCCCCTGGATGATCATGATAGCTCTGTGTTTCTCTAGCATAAATCTTCACTGCTGTAACACATTACAAATGATAATTTATTTTCTATTAAGAAAAATAGACTTTTAAGTGTGCCTTATAGTCCAGAAAAGTTTATTTTTTTTCAGAATCATAGAAACTTAATTCCCCCTCACCACACACACACACACACACATACACATCCTGTCCTGCTTGAACATTTACAGTTATCTCCTTTTCTCTGTCATTTTTCCTGTTGGAGAATTAAAAAGTTCCCATTGTTAAAGTAAAGTTCACAGCAGGACTGCGACCACACAAAAGGGACCTTATGAATCTTATGAGACCACGTGTCTGATGTCTTTTATCCGCAGGCTGTGAGACACATTGTGGGAAAAAAAGACAGCCGCAAATAAGACCCCATGTCTGAACAATGCACACATTCTCATTTAGGTCAGCTGGATGGCTGCTGCGTGCTTTTTTCTCCTTCCCTTGCTCTCTTTTAAGAAAAAGCTAAAATAAACTCAATAAGTCAAAAAATGGTGTTTGCAGATGACAAGGAGGTGTTTTTTTAATATTAGCAGGTTGTGTTTGTTTAATATTCTTACAAAAAATACTAAAATGCTAGATTTTTGTAAGATTTTCATACTGAGAAAACACCACCTTAATTTTACCCCCCCCCACACACACAGACAGACACAAACTCTTTTTCATTTTAAAAGTTGCTTAAAGTTCTTTAAACCTATATACCTGTACGTTTCACATGTGACTCAGGAGAACCTTTTCTCATTATAACCCATTCGATATAACCTGGTCTGTTTTATGACCTGTAGTTCATCATCATTCCACTAGGGGCAGTATTTTGTGATAAGAATAACTCATCCATTGTTCTTCAGTTTTTAATGGATATTTTCTGTACTAAGAAAATGTGAAATTTGTTGATAAATAACTTTTTAGAAGGTATCTTTATACAGTGGATCAAATTCTAGACTGTGGGTCAGTAAGTAAGGGGCTTTTAATGTCTGAACACTCATGTCAGTATCTATATGTGTTGGGCTTCACATTTGTCTTTTCTGTCATTTTAGACACATCTTGCATGGAGAGGCTCCTGTCCAAGGACTGGAAGGAGCGAGTTGACCGCCTGAATGCCAGCGAACTGCTGGGGGAAGTTAAAGGTAGGGGTGGTGGTGGTGGGGGGTGTCTCCTTTTCAAAAACGTTGAGGTTTGATGCCTCACCAAACATTTCTGACACAGTGAATGAAATCAAGATTCACAGACAGGACGACAAAAATCCGAACCTGCTGATCAGCGTTTGAGATCCGCCTGTCTTCTTTGGTTCACTTTGAGGCAGACGAGGGAATTCAAATAGAAGCTGGTATTTATAGAATAAAAAAGCAAGATGTTTATATAGCAGACGGTAATAAAGGGGTGAGAATTCTCCAAACTGTGCCGATCTGCACATGAAAGCAGCAGTCAACCGTCTCCGGCTCACCTGTTGAGGACACTTAAACCTTCCAGGTTGTAAGTGTGGCTCTGATTAAAGGTTCTGCATGAGAGGCAAGGATGCTCACGCTCTAATATGTTCACCTGCATCGGTGAAGAGAACGTTTTCCTGACGGACTCGGACAGACGGCAGAGCTCCCAAACCTTTCTTGGACGGTCACTGTGAGGGAATAAAATAACTATTACTGGTTTTTGTGTCAAATTGTTAAAACTAGAGCCGTGAACATTAACGCGTGAACACACGTGATTAATAAAACTAGAATCAAAGAGTTAATATTGATTAACGCTAAAGAATCCCACCTCACGGAGCGGCAGTCCTTCGCTTTGCCGCGGCGGTGCAGGTTTCCACGGCGTGCATCAAAACACTGTCAGGTTTTTTCTTCCCCCATGCTTATTTACAAAATAAATAAATGTTCAGTGGCTATTTAGCTCTTCAATCTTGTTATTTTTTTGGTTAGGTCGCTTTCTCACATAAAGCAGACTATTTTCATCCATGGTCCGGCGCGTTGTCGTGTTGCCGTGACAACGCGTCACTGAGCCTCGACTACAGCGTCAAAGGAAAACCATTGAAATGGGATGGGTATATAAAGCCTCCATCATGAAGGAAAACGCTTTAACGCGGCCTCGGCAGTGGTGAAGAGAAGTGACCAGATTTTTTTGTTTTAGGTCTGCTAGTTGTTTGTCGTGGTTGTATGTCAACATCTGTGTTCTCTTGGAGTAATACTGCAGACATAAGAGTCTTTAAAGTTCTGCTGATCTCACTGTTGACGTGTTTTTACACACAAATGCATTAACACTTGATAAATTCAAACATTTCAGAATATAAAAATAAAAGAAAAAGTTCTCTCTGACCCGTTTTTGTTCAAAAGCTGCACATTGTCATCACATGTAGTAAAACATTGTGTTTAATCACAACACAAAAGTGTGATTACTGTTACTATTACCAACATTAAAGATACATGTTCTAAATGTTCAGTTTTGTGGGTAAATGTCATTTAAGTGGTCAGTAAATACTGGAGGGAAAATCGTTTCTGCAACATATCGTGATATTTCATTTGACGATATGCAGCTCAGCACCATAAGCCACGCCCACACAGAGGACTCTCTGGAAAAGGAGCTTCAGATCAACAGGAAACATGATTTTTTAAGATATTCAGGATGTGGAATTTTTGTTAAAAACTTCACTTTCCTAATTAAAACCCAACTGAGAACATTTAAAAAAATTTAAAAAATTGTCGTTTGGGGACTTTAATTAAAATGAATGTAACCATTTGATTACATTAAATGTCTATTATTATTTAGGTGGAGTTTTTACTAAGTAATACTTTTTAAAAAAAAAAAGTGAAAAATTGTTCTGTTCCAGTCTTAACGTGTACATATGGTGATTTATATCATATCACCAGATTCTTGCCAGGACACACCTCTGGCAAATACTGAAAAGAAATCATCATGATCAATTGGGGTTTATTTTTAGTTCAGGTTTGAAATTTAAATTTTTTAATTTTTTTTGTTGCTTCCCTTTGTTGCACTAGTTAAAACCCTTACAGACAACTTTAGCATAATTCTGGTCATTGTTTGCTTTTTAACGTATAAATCTGGGACTCTATTCACTTTGGCATCACCTCAAACAGAAAAATGTTTTTTATTTTCCATATTTTTCAGAAGGCTGATGTAATTCACACGCACATACATGCAGCATAAAAAGTGATGGAAATACACGTTGGCCACACATGATACATGGAGCCACATTGCTGCATTTTCCGCAGATATTCTTTGTTGCTGGCCGCACAGATTTAAAGTTAAAGTCCCAGAAGCTGTCAGGTGTGTGAAAACTGTTTTTCACATTCGATCCATCTTCTGGAGGAGCGTTGAGCTGCGCTCATGATCCTAACTTTAACGCTTCCTCTGGATCTGTGCGACCAAGAAAAAAGTTCAGCACCGACCGCACGTGTTCTGAAAATTACGTGCAAATAGACACTTAATTTTTAGAATAGAAGTCACTTTAAGGTTAAGATAGTACAAGTCGCACTTTTAAAAGAAATGTGTTTAACAAAATCTTACAACGGACATTTCATCTTGAAAGGCAAATCCTAACTAGAAAAGTTGAATTACCTGCATTAATGCTAGTGTGAATTCTTTTTCCTGAAGGTTGTTGCTGAAGATGCTCAAGCTTTTTGCTGAAAATGGTGACGCAATTTACTTTATTGCTGAAGGGATTTGCTGAAAATGCAAAAACTATTCGCACAATGTTGCATGTCCTAAAAGACTGAAAATTTTTCTAAAGAACTACAATAGAGCGCTGAAGTTGACCTAAAGTTCTTAACGTTTTGTATTAAAATAGTTTTAAAATACCTTATACATGCCAAGATATTTAGTGTGCTGCAAACATTTGAGCTAAACTCCAAATTATCATAAAAAACCTCAGTAGAGGCCAAATTAACAAAAAATAAAAAGCTAGCTTGTTGCTACTAGCTAAACTCCAAAATGGCCTAAAATTCCTCAGTAAACTAAATTAGTTAAAAATGTTAGCCTAGTGCTTAAATATTAACTAAACTAAGATATTAATGAAAATTTCTATAAAAGATGAAAACATAACCCAGAGATATATTTAAAAGTTTGTTGTCAATCTACTTAAAAAGTTGAAGTTTGTTTCTTTCGTGGCATATTTTCTTCAACATTTTAAAAACTATAAAGTTTATGAATACCAAAAATACAGGCAGTAACGTCCTGAACGATTTGATACCAAGATTTCTGGAATCGTGTGATTGCTTTGAAGCATTCACACAATAACGGAGTAGAGAACAATGATAGACTGAACATCTGCTGGAACTCACTGATGCTCAGTTACCATGTAGTGATAAACATGTGCATTAATAACATGCTAACAAGTCAACTTAACTTTTGACATGACTCATCACTCTGCATGTTTGCACAGAGCTAAAGATACAGCTTCAGTTCAGTTAACGCACATCTGCATGTTTGTCCATATGTGCAGCCGTGCTCTTGCATTAGGGAGTGTATTGATTTCAGTCAGTCTTTCCTTTTTTTTTTGGTTGTTAAATAAATTTGAGCTAAAGATACAAACACAACTGTTGCTCTGCGATGCCTCACTAAACAACCCGAAACTCACTCGGGCTATTTTAAGAGTGAAGAGAACCAATTACTCCCTCCCGATTCACAAAGAACACTCAAACTGCTCTCCGTCTTATTTTAGCATGCCGTGTACTTGATTAACCTGTCTTTTCTTAATGCTACTTATATGAGGAGAGCTTAGACAGGGAGCCGCGGCTCACACAGGCTTCTGGGACAGAGTCCAAAACCAGCCGAGACAGGGAAATGTGGAAAACAGGTGACATGGTTACACTCAACTTCAGCTGTCTGATTGTTTACTCTCTTCATCATCATCATCATCGTCATCGTGTTGTTCGCTGAAGTCCTTCTTGTAAAGCAGCAGAAGTCAGCTTCTTTTTCATCACACGTGTCTCCTTGCTTTAGTTTATTTTAATACAAATGTGGATTTATGCCATAAAAATACAGTTTAAAACAAAATAATTCTATTTAAGCTGTCACCAATCACACCAACGCTTTGTTTTATAAATTCCATTTAGAATAAAATAAAAGTATTTCTCTCTCTCTTTTTTTTTTTTGGCGATTTCTAGCATTTGCATTTTTAATTATTTTGTAAAGCAAAGCCACAGATGGATGAAAACTGTCTCATTATAACGCTAGATACATGAGCTGGCACATCTGGCAGCAATAATCATATTTAAAGTCATTAGATCCAGAAACTTACGCAGTGAAACTTTGTGTTGTTGTTGTAACGGTTTTGCTGCGGCTGCAGAAGTGAGCTGGCGTTTACTGTAAAAAAAATAAAAGAAAGTGTGCAGAGTGGATGTAGAATCCCTCCCGGCTTTGTTCTCTGACAGACCTGGTATTTTTCTGTAGGTTGAGCGTTTGTTGTGGTGCGACAGTGAGGAGAGCGTAGTCATGATGTGCTGGGAACTGTGGCGGTCTGGCCGGAGCTCAGCCTCTTTAGTCAGAGGCGCGGCGGTCGGGCCGGGCAGCGGTTTGTCTTTCTCTGGGTTTGGATGCATGTGTCGCTTTATTTGGTCTCGTTAACTCACTATTGATTAGACAGTTCTCATCAATAGTAATCAAAGCAAGTTGTCTAAGCTGGCTGATTTCGATGAATTTCTTTGTGGGACACAGACGTTTGGATGGAGCAGATCATGTGACTAGGAAACTCTTTCAGCGTTTACATTAAAGAGCCACTCTGATGAAATGGGGTTTTTAACATGTTCTTGTGGAGTTTTTCTCTTGATGGAGGACGTATGTATATATATATATAATTAAAAAAAACAAAACAAACTAAGATTAAAACTTTATTTCAGAGTATTTCTGTATTCAGATCAAAACTGGATGGCTGGACCGCTCCAATATCGCTCGACTTTTTTGTCCCACCAACAATGTGAGGTTTCAAGTGGAAGGGGTGTGGCCGTCTAACAAGCTCCCTTCTGATTGGTGAGAATAGCTGATGTAGAGATTTGGATTCAGAAAGACTCGGACCAATCACTGCTTGGTGACAATTTCTAGATTCAACATGGCGGTGTCTGTGTTGAAAAAAAACAACGACTGAATTGATTTTATTTGGAACATTTCCAGTTTTTTTTGTGGCTAATTTGGAGTTTAGCTGACATTTTAGCATCATGCTAACAGTTTTTGGCTAATTTAGACTTATTTCTAGTTTTTTAGCTAAGTTGGAGTTTAGCTAACATTTTAGCATCATGCTAGCTATTTTTGGTTAATTTAGACATATTTCTAGTTTTTTTAGCTAAGTTGGAGTTTAGCTAACGTTTTAGCATCATGCTAGCTATTTTTGGCTAATTTAGACATATTTCTAGTTTTTTTTAGCTAAGTTGCAGTTTAGCTAATTTGGAGTTTAGCTAACATTTTAGCATCATGCTAGCTATTTTTGGCTAATTTAGACATATTTCTATTTTTTTGGCTAATTTGAGTTTAGTTTACGTTTTGGTGTTATGCTAGCAGTTTTAATATTCTAATCTAGAAATGCCTTCAGTTCTTAGGATAATTTGGCATTTAGCTGAGATTTTAGCAGTAAATACTGAAGCTTTCAGCGAATTGCTCTGGCATGTTTAACAGCCACATTAAGCTTACCGCATTCACACTTGCATTATCGCAGGTATTGCTATATATCGCGTTTAAGTATTTTTGTTTAAAGTAATTTTAAAAAGTATACATATCAGGAATTAAAATACTTGTAACGTTCTTTTCTACCTTCCTTGAAGGCCCAAAGTGCTTCACAGTCACAGACCTTTTCATTCACACACTGGTGGTGGCTCCGCTGCCAAACACCGGCACCAACCTTCCATCAGAGGCAATCTGAGGTTCATTGTCTTGCCCAAGGACACTTTGACTCATGGGCAAGGCGGGAATCGAGCCTGCAGTCTTCCAATCGGGAGCCGACTGCCCTACCGCTGCACCACAGCTGCCCTGTATTAAAAAGGCTTTGTGGTTAAAAAAGCTGAAAATAGATTCAAGATTCAAAGGATTTATTGTCATATGCACAGTAAAGAAACAGGATTTCCTGTACAATGAAACTCTTAAGAGATAGAGAGATAAAGAGATGGATAAAAGTAAGAAGATAAAAATATAAAAGACTCTTAACAAAGCAAAAAGCTACAAATAAAATATCGATTTTTGCTGTAAAACAGTTGAGTATTTGCACCGTTCTGCTGTTCTCCTTCAGCCTGTAAAGATAAAAGCTTCAGCCGAAGCTCTCTCCACCATCAGATCATTCTCCGGTGGAAGCAGAAACAGTCCTGCTGCATGGAGAGTTCTGCTTCAGGGACGGATCCTCCGTATCATTCTACACGGAGAAAAGTGGTAATGGCTTTCTGTTTTGGCTGGTCCCCTCAGCAGGTGTCAGGAATAATCCTGATGGATGCAGAACGGAAAAGCCTCGGAAAGTCATCTGTGCCAGAAGTTTTGAAGGAATGCATGGCGTTGCGTTTCTACACATCTCATAATCCACACAGATGAATTATGGAGCTGTAGTTGTTGTGATTACACAATAGGCTTTACTTCTTTGTGAAGAATGTGGAGGAATGGAAAGAGGGCGTGTTCTCAGACAAGACAGGGTTTTAAAGTTTCCATTAGTGTTGCAAGAATCATTTGGCTTAAAATGTAAGGGAGGAATAACCAAAAAAAGTGGGGGTGATGAGTAGAAAAGAGGAATGATGAAAGGATGACGGGGGAATAGATAAAGAAGAAGGGGGAGCTGATGAGCGAAGATGTACGAGGCAGAAGGAGACTGGAGGAAAGAGGAAGAGGAGAACAGAACATTTGGTGGTAAAGAGAAAGGAGAATCAAACGTGGAGAAACAAGGAGAAGCATGAGGGACAAACTGAAAAGACGGAGCTGAAAAAGGAAACCGGGAACAAACGAGGACAGGAAAACTTGGAAGTGGAGAAACCAGTAGGGAGGTCTTTTGTAGGAAACTGAACAGGGAACAAATGAAAGCATAAAAAAAGAGACAAGAAGAGGAGAATGTTGCCTTTGATAGAGGGGTGCTGAGGGGTGAGTTCTGCCAGATTGTGTGTGTGTGTGTGTTTGGGGGGGCAGCGTGGGGTACAATAGGGGCCTGACAATACTACAATGGGGACTGTGTTAGTATGCAGGTAGTGTTGGGGCCACCCTGCAGCCTCCCTATAAGGCCCCAGGGCAGGACCCTACACAGCAGAGACACACGCATGCACACACAAGGCGGAACACTCCTAAACATGTACGACTTTGGTTCCTTCACCAACAGTCACGCACAAACACACACCGGGCCAAGCAAAAAGGATGAAAATATGGGTTCATTACATACGTTTTAATCAAAACAACCTGAAACAAAAAATAACTTTTATTGATAACAACCTCACATATTTAAACTGAAATGTCTTCAACCGTAAGTAACTCCAAGGCCAGATCATGACAAACACGACCTCCACAGGAAGTCTCTGTCAAACTGTACACACACCAGGCATGTGAACACATAATAATTCAATTCACATAATTCAATTACATTTTTTTATTTAGCCCCATATCACCCCAAAAAATGCCTAATTGCCCTCACTAAGCCCATGGTGTTCACACTAGACAAGCAGGGAAGGGCTTCTTCTGCTTTTTCTTTTCTTACTGCTTACTACCAAATGTGCGCCTCCTCCAGGTTTGGTGTGAAATCTGGTGAGATCTGGTGAATCTTGCTCTTTCAAAGCTCTAATCTGATCTGTGCAGACTTCCAGCCAGACACAAACCACAATTATTCATTTTTTCCTCCATGATCAATTTTCAAATAGTTCTGTGAATTAAAATAAACTATGGCAGCCGGCACAGTTCACAAAAAAGCAAAAGCCAAAAAACAACAACAAAAGCCACAACAAGATGAAAAAAGCGACAACACAACAGAAATGAATAAATGACTTTTAAAAATTGAGCTTCATTTAGTTACATCCTATTGTTGGTGCTGAATCACGGCTATAATAAAAAAAATCAATATTTATTTAAAAGAATGATAAAAATATACCCTGGTTTGACTTTTATTCTTCTACCAACAGTAGATTAAAACTGAATAAAACTTTAAAAAAAATCAGTCATTCATTTCTGTTGTGAATCGTTTCTATTGTGTTGTGTCTTTTGTCATCATGCTTTGGCTTTGGTTGTTATTGGCTTTTGTCTTCATGTTGTGGCTTTTGTTGTCATGCTTTGGATTTTGTTGTTGTTCTTTGACTTTTGCCTTTGTGTTGCTATCTTTTGTCATTGCGCTTCAGCTTTTGTCGTCATGCTTCAGCTTTTGTTGTTATGCTTCAGCTTTTGTTGTCATGCTTCAGCTTTTGTTGTCATGCTTCAGCTTTTGTTGTTATGCTTCAGCTTTTGTTGTCATGCTTCAGCTTTTGTTGTCATGCTTCAGCTTTTGTCGTCATGCTTCAGCTTTTGTTGTCATGCTTCAGCTTTTGTTGTCATGCTTCAGCTTTTGTCGTCATGCTTCAGCTTTTGTTGTTGTGCTTCAGCTTTTGTTGTTATGCTTCAGCTTTTGTTGTCATGCTTCAGCTTTTGTTGTTATGCTTCAGCTTTTGTTGTCATGCTTCAGCTTTTGTTGTCATGCTTCAGCTTTTGTTGTCATGCTTCAGCTTTTGTCGTCATGCTTCAGCTTTTGTTGTCATGCTTCAGCTTTTGTTGTCATGCTTCAGCTTTTGTCGTCATGCTTCAGCTTTTGTTGTTGTGCTTCAGCTTTTGTCGTCATGCTTCAGCTTTTGTTGTCATGCTTCAGCTTTTGTTGTCATGCTTCAGCTTTTGTCGTCATGCTTCAGCTTTTGTTGTTGTGCTTCAGCTTTTGTTGTTATGCTTCAGCCTTTGTCATCATGCTTTAGCTTTTGTCGTCATGCTTCAGCTTTTGTTGTCGTGCTTCAGCTTTTGTCGTCATGCTTCAGCTTTCGCCATCATGCTTCAGCTTTTGTCGTCGTGCTTCAGCTTTTGTTGTCGTGCTTCAGCTTTTGTCGTCGTGCTTCAGCTTTTGTTGTCGTGCTTCAGCTTTTGTCGTCGTGCTTCAGCTTTTGTTGTCATGCTTAAGCGTTTGTTGTCATGCTTCAGCTTTTGTCGTCATGCTTCTGCTTCCGTCATCATGCTTCAGCTTTTGTTGTCATGCTTCAGCTTTTGTTGTCATGCTTCAGCTTTTGTCGTCATGCTTCTGCTTTTGTCATCATGCTTAAGCTTTTGTCGTTGTGCTTCGTCTTTTGTTGTCGTGCTTCATCTTTTGTTGTTGTGTCATTGCTTTTGTTTTCATGTGAACCGTGTTGGGAACCATAGGAACGCAGTCTAAACGTTACTACCAAATCAGACCAAAACTTTGATTGATCTGCTAATCTGGCTAGAAAATGTTTTCTACCAAGAATTTTTATTTTAATTAAAACAAACTAATCAATAAGATGTTTTGCTCAAACCAAGTTTTAACAATTGCAAAACTTTGCTGATAAATTAATTTTTTTTGCAAGTTAAATGTTTTTTTCCTGAAACAAAAGTCTTTTTATTTCCTGAAGATTCTGTTTCTGCAGTGTTTTATGTTTCTCACGACAGCCTGCTGCTGCTGCTGCTGCTGCTGCTGCTGCTGCTGCTCCTGCTGTCCATGTTTCCGTTCATAAGTTGCATTTAACACGCATTCACTGCATGCTGTTTAAAATGGATTCTCTCAGTTGTTGGTCTGCAAACTTCCAAACAACGTCTGAATCATAAACCTGACAAAAGCCTGTAACAGCTGCAGGCTAACGCAGCCACCTTTTATTGTTCTTGTCAACAGACACTAGGTGATGACAAGCAGAGACAAGAAGGGAGATAATAAGTAGTAAGATGTAACTACAAGTCAGAGGATTTATGGGAGCGTGTTTTTTTTTTTTTTTGGCCCTGTTTTCGGCTTCCTGCAGTTGCAGAAGTGTCTGCTGAACAACATTTTTGTTTTGAACATTTTGTACAAAACCGAGGTTGAAATCAGTGCAAGAGCAGAGGGTTTCTTTCACAATCACTGCTACACTAGAGGAACAACAAATGAATTTCAGTCAGGGATGCCTGCACATTTTTTGAATGCTTAACCCGTTAACACCTGAGGCATCATGATGACGCTTCAACACAAAATCTTAAGTGAACTGGAACTTTTCAACCATTAAGACGATCAAAGCATGAGCTGCTTTTCTCCTTCAGAATCTACTGGAATTACATTGATCATATTACCAATTCAAAAATTACAGTAAATCAAACAACACAGGCTTTTTTATTGTTGTTAAAATCCACATCATCATAATTAAAAGACTGCTGGGAACAATTGTACAATAGAAAAAAATGGGATTTTTCCAAGATGATCGTAACATTCCTGGATAAACACAATGGTAATCGATGCATCTGACCTCTTTCATTTCCATCTTCAGGCACGCCAGAGTCACTCGAGGAAAAGGAGCGCCAACTTTCCACCATGATCGGTCAGCTGATCAACCTCAGAGAGCAGCTTCTCGCCGCCCATGACGAGCAGAAAAAGATGGCCGCCTCCCAGCTGGAGAAGCAGAGGCAACAGATGGAGCTGGCCAGGCAGCAGCAGGAGCAGGTACGGACGTATTGAGAAAAACAGGATATTTCAGGAACGAAGATCTCACTCAAGTGGTGCAAAATGTTTTCATGTATTTTAACTTTCCTACAAAAAATGAAAAAAAACTGTTGTGTAAATAGTGAACAACTTGGATTTTTCACTAATAGTTTAAAACATTCTGGTTTGATTTGAATCCATTAGATTGAACCCACTCAACCCATTTGTCAACATGAGTTCTTAAGGGTTAAGACACGTGTCAAAGTCAAGGCCCGGGGGCCGGATCCGGCCCTTCCGGGTAATTCTATCCGGCCCTCCAGATCTTTTTATTCTATAGTTATTAATGATCCAATGTTATCTCCGCTCATTTCTAACTTGTATAATTTTGAGAATTATATTTTTATGGAGCGTAAAATATTTAAAGTTATTTAAGGTTTAAGTTGATTTATTCTTGAATAATATTCCTGCATTTTTATTATTTATAACAATGTAAAAAAGTAACAGTTTTAACATTTTAAGAATTGGCATTCTACATTCTATAAATATATATAAAAAAATTGAAATTCTATTTTTTTTACTATTTTGGAATTTACTAAGATTTGTTTGGCTATTTTGGATCTAGGCTAATATTTTAGCTACATGTGAGCTGTTTGGCTAACATAAAATAGGTTTAATTGTCACAGATGAAAGGAACTCAGACGTGTAGAAACACTGAACACACGCAGCTGGGAGGCTGGATGGTTTTAACAAATTCCACAACAGAGACATTTTTTGCATTTTTTTATTTTTCAAAAAAGAAAATAAATGATTGTTTTTAGATTTCCTGACTCTCGCACTAATGCAGATTATCTCAGCTGTGAAACTGGTACTGGGACTAGTTTTCATTCTGGATCCTGATCCGGTGGGATATTGTTGCCTTTTTGCGTCATAAGTTCAAAATAAAAAAATATAACAAAACAACATCAGTTTGAACATACTTAAATATTGAATATAATATATGAAAAATATGAATAGTAAACTGCAGCTACATTTCTGTTTAGGAATGTATTGCAGATCCTAAATTCAGATGTTCTGGTATTTTTCAGACCCACAGAAAATGCTTGGATATCAGGGATGTACCGGATCAGAAAACTCCCGGTTCAGATCGTGTCACCGTTTTAGGGTCACAGTTTGGATCGTTTTTCAGATCAGTAAAAAGTCAAAACAAGAAGATAAAAGCCTGAAATTCTTTTGTTGAAAATCTTTAAAACATTTATTTGAGGAAACATTTATAAAGTACTTGAAAGCATAAATAAACACTCACACCTCTTTGAACTCTGAACATAAACAAAAATGTAAAAAGGTGAAGTTTCTGATCACATTTACATGTCTGGAGGCCAAATCTACAGAAGCTGAGAAAAGAATGATTCATGTGGGATTTTTACCTTGTGCCCCCAAATGTCCAAAGTAAATATTAAAAGAAAAAAGTTCAAATTAAACTTTCATTATTTCTGGTATCACTTGTCGTATTGAAACTAACGATGGGAACCTTTAAATATTTCAAATAAAGATCATCACCCGTAGTATATGTGCAGGTGAGGCCCTGCCACGCCCGCTTCTCCTGGTGGTTTTTGACCCTTTTGTCTTGCCGTACTGCCTTCCCCTGATGTCCCTGCGGGACAGCTCTGCTCTGAACCCAGACACGGAGACCTGCACCCATGCTGTCACTCAGCCCTTCAAAATAGAGAAATCTCTCAGTATCTGCATCACCCATGCCGCGTTCAGGAACGTTTCTGACAGAAGCTCCTCCCACATGCAGAGGAAGCTACAGGTTAACAGGATACCCGTCACGATAACCAGGATAAAAGCAGCAAGTTTTGACGCATGTTAAAACAAAGACGGTGTACAGTTCAGGAATTTGATGCAGATTGCGTTCAATGTGGACAATTGATTTCAATAATTCACGCAGCGTTAAGAACGCCGCATGGGGGGTGAGGGGAACGCGGTACACGTGTGAGTCGAACAGTGGCTGGTGATCCATATGGATCACGGATAATCTGTGATCTGTTGTAGCCCTCATTGCCAGTCAGATAAAGATTTTCTAAATCTGTAAAATACTCTTTTTACATAAAGCTGCATTTTAGTGTTTGTTGGACCGACCTGCATGAATGAGTAAAGCCTTAAAATGTTCTTAAAAGTTTCTAGAAAATATGAATTATCTCATGCTGAAAAAAACTCAAAACTAAGAGAGAAGAGTGAGACAAGGTAAAGAGGTGTTCAGGCGATGCGCTCTTTGTTTTTGCTGTTTGTCGACACGCCACAGTGGGTCGGCGTACGACAGGCTCTGTTTGGACAAGTCCAACCTTCCCATCAAAACACATACCACCTCTCACGGCTAAAGAAAGGAGCAGGTGAGGTGGGAAGAGTGCAAAGAAAGATCCTAATATCAGCCAGTCATTTGGCTGTTGAGACTTGATAGGATAATGCCCTACAGACAAACCAGCCTTTAATGAAATATGACATGTGTGTAAATGGGGGCGCCGCCTCCAATTCAGCAGTCTGTAATTACATTTTACAATAAAAATACTAAACGACTTCTCAAGAAAAAAAAGAAGAAGCCACTTTTCTGTCTCAGAATGGGTGGGATCGCATAAACATCTTGAAGCTCTCATAAAGGCTTCTTCAGCCGTCCATCCCTGAGGAGTCTCTGCTCGTTCAGCAACATTCTACTCTGATAGAACACATGACCAGCAAACACGGAAACCACTTATACACATGTCAATCCCACAGACTGATTGTCAGGTTTTAGGATTTGTTGGGTTTGACATTTGAATGTTCTCACAGATCAAAAAGAGCGTCTGCACGCCTGTCTGTTTCCAGACAGATTTGATCTCAGGACAGACACACCGTCAGCTAAACTTTGAAATATAGAATCTAGTACTTGATTCTGTAGTTTAACAGATTTTCTGTAAGACCGTTTTTCATCATTCAGACAATTTATCCACTATGGATTTGTCAGGATTGATTCTGAATCGTTCCCTCACTCACAGGTATCACTGACTGCTTGTCAGAACCGACATCAGACAGGAGACCTGATTCACAGCTGCCCCTAGGGGCAAATACCAACAGACCTAACCCACAGCTGCCCCTAGGGGTGGATCTGGACTGTCTGCAGGAACAAAAATAGGCAAATGTACACGGGGCCCACAGGAAATGTCAGTCGTACTCCACTCAGTGAGCCCATAGGATGAAAACGTTCACGCCCATGTTTCCTCCTGACCGGTGAGATGTTGTAACAACCTCTTGTTCTTTTTCAAATGTGCAATCTGCAAAAGGGCAGGAATCTCTGGGTACCTCATGAAACGATGCGACACACGCTCACGATAGTAAACGGTTGGCAGTTTCATGGTTTGATCCAGACATAACTACCAAAGCCCAGTCCCTGATTGGTCAACTGGTTTAACTTTTGACGTGCGCTCAGTCGCCATGCACGTTGTATGTATTCATTCATTCATTCATTTTCCGTGCCGCTTTATCCCTTTCGGGGTCGCGGGGATGCCGGAGCCTATCCCGGCTGCTGATGGGCGAAGGCAGGGTTTACCCTGGACAGTTCGCCAGTCTGTCGCAGGGCCACATTTGCGCACACATTCACTCACACAATCATACCTAGGGGCAATTTAGAGTAACCAATGAACCTATAAGCATGTTTTTGGATGGTGGGAGGAAGCCGGAGTACCCGGTGAGAACCCACGCATGCACGGGGAGAACATGCTAACTCCATACAGAAAGGTCCCAGTTGGTGTTTCTGATCCCCCAGCCTGGATTTGAACTGGGACCTTCTTGCTGTGAGGCAAGAGCGCTAACCACTGCGCCACCGTGCAGCCCCTGCGTTGTATGTACGGCCTGAAAATGGACTTGAAACCGTGCAGAGTGGCGCCTGAAAGCTTTGTTTCCATAGACTTCTCCTCCATGACCCCAAACACCTGCAACACTCGTCCGGGTCTATCCCCTGCATGTGACTAATGCCTGGTTCACACCGGACGCGCCACAGATTGGAGGTTGCTTCCATTCGGCGTCCTTGTTAACCTCTGGTTCACAGCAGACGTGGAGCGCCGCGGCCCTCCGCAGAAGGCTGGCGCCGTTCAGCGGATCGTTTCTGTGTCTGCTCTATTCTGTACGCGAGTCGAGAGTGATCCGTGTTAATCCTGACAGGAAGTTACATCAAGATACATGAGAAAATCTGGTTTACTTTCAAAATAAAACCAATTTTCACAATAAAACACTGTGACAAACGTGATCATGTTCTAAACAGACTGTAGATGAAAATAAACACACAATATTCACACACTTCTCTCTGTGTCTCAACAACAGACACATTACAGAAGTGTAGGTCTACCACACACTTACTTCATCTTAGCAGAAACATGGAGTCAGATTTGTAGGTTATGAACTTACCCATGATGGTTAAAACAAAAAAAGTTCTTGCAGAAGCTTCTGTCGACCGTCACGGAAAAATGCACGTCTGCTGTGAGTTGCAGGAGAGAGCGGACGCTGCGCACACGCCGCTCCTCGCCGCTCCTCGCCGCTCCTCGCCGCTCCTCGCCGCTCCTCGCTGCTTCCTCGCTGCTCCTCGCTGCTCCTCGCCGCTCCTCGCTGCTTCCTCGCTGCTCCTCGCTGCTCCTCGCTGCTTCTCGCTGCTCCTCGCCGCTCCTCGCTGCTCCTCGCTGCTCCTCGCCGCTCCTCGCTGCTCCTCGCTGCTCCTCGCCGCCTTCACTTCGCTTTACGTCACTTTAGTATCCAGTCCGAACCTAGCATTAGCATTAGCGTTAGCGTTTGGCTGAACTAGATAAACATTTATTGAACACATTCAAACTAAATTCTTAAAACTTTAAAAATGTAACTTTATAACATAATTATGAATAATAAAAAGGCAGGAACATTAACCCAGAATAAATCAATTTAAAACCTTAAATAACTTTCAACATTTTACTCTCTATAAAATATATAGTTTGTCAAAATCATACAAGTTAGAAATGAGAGCAAGATAACATCTGGTCATTAATAACTATAAATAAAATGATCTGGAGGTCTGGATTGACTTTGACACGTTTGGACTGAGGCACCATTTATAATCCTGAGTTAAGGCTTGAATAGTACAACAAAAAAGAAAGAGGATCATAGCAAAAAGTCCAAGTTAAATGTCATCTTTTGTGAATCATTGTTTAAGCATAAAAATGTGTCGCTAACAATGTTTGTTTATTCTTTCTCTCATATGTAGATTGCCAGACAACAACAGCAGCTCCTGCAGCAGCAGCACAAGATCAATCTCCTCCAGCAGCAGATCCAGGTTAGTGCAGACCCCCTCGTTCTCCTGCTGCCTCCACCCTCATCCACATGTGAGGGCGGCTGGTCTGACGCCCGCCGTCCTTTCATTGATGACTTTCCTGCGCTCCCATTATCAGTGTATCATGTTTGATCGGAAAACAGCAGCAACAACAGGGGTCGTGACCTGCACGCTGCCTGCTACGGAGAGGAGTGACCCCGCTAACCTGCCAATACATGAACAATGCCAACACGACGGTGACCCAGTAAATGCCCCGGTTATGGCTGGATTTCACATCGATCCGCCTTTGTGTGCCTCCATGTCTCTATTGAACCACATTCATGCAAACATGCTGGTGTTCTTCCCACCACCTGCATCACTTCATTACATTTCCTCCTCTTCATCTGTATTAAAGGATTCTGATTGGATGTTTGCTCAAAAAAAGAAAAACAAAATCATCTCCAGCTGCGAAACCAAATGCTGGCAAATTTGCACGCAGATGCCGATGCCCACATGGGAATGAAGCCCGTTTGTGTTTGATCAGTTTATTTTTTTAAGTAGTCTGACTGCGGTTAAATTAAATCAGCTGAATCCACTTGGTGCTGAGATCAGGTCCGGCCCGTTACCAGTTTACCCCCCTGCTGTTCCGCGGCGTTGGATCTCTGTGTGCTCTGGAGGTGTGATGGAGTTAATGAGGGCTTGTTTTTTTTTCCTCCCTCTCTTCTTCTCCTTAGTGCTTTTTATTGCCAGACCCCATCCTCGGATCTTAATAAAGCTCGGATCGGACTTCATTAGGCGTCTTAGCCCCAGGAGAGAACGAGAGTGAAGAAACCAGCTCTCTCCCAGATTTTCCTTCATGCTGTGAAGTCGTGGATACTGTGTCATGTTTGCTTTTGAGGATGAAGGGATGTGCAGAAATTAGCTCTGGAGAGCAACTCGTTATCATGCAGAGCTTCACAGGCATCAGTTGTAAATACATCTTGAAACCATCACAGCGCTACTTTGAATATACATGTATTTTCTGTGTTGGATCACATTTAAAGGGCTGCAATTACTGGGATCTGCAGAGACGTAAAACAAAAATCACTTTTGAATGCTAAACGTTTTGAAACGTCATTTAAGCTTCTTCTAAAACAATAAGTGTGTCTTGGCAAACCGAGCGAACTCAGCCAGAAACATATGTTGAATCGACAGTATGCAGGTTCAGAGTTATGGTGGCTGAGCTCCAGGCTTTAGTCACTGGGGTACGGGCTGTTTACACTGTGTCGAATGTCTTGGCCTGGAGCGCACAGGCAGGGCTGCCCCGGTCTGTTTCTACTTATCAGCTCCAGACCTGAGCTCCTCTCAGGCCAATGCACTGAGGAGCTGACCAAATGCTACTGTTTCAGCCCAAAACAAAACAAAACAAAGACACAGACCACAGTTTAGTCAAGATATTTTCCTTTCAGGTGTCAGTCGTTCTTCACATCCTAATTAAATACTCAAGACGTTGCCCAGATGGAGGAAAGAAAAAAACAAAATAAAGAATCAACAATAAACTTCAACAGATGCTGCTCTTTGCAATTGTTGGGATTTTCTGTTTGATGGGTTATCATAAGAAAATCAACTAAACACATTTTTTAAGGATAAAAACATAAAAGAACACCAATGTGAACGAATATTGCCAACAAACAGACAATAACACTGCAGAAAGATGAACCATGTTTTCAACAGATGATAAGGCACATCATCCGTGGCGGTCTCTGAACTGTAAGAGAGTCAGAGATGAGTCCATCAGTCAGTCAGACTTTAGTAAATGTGGTCACAGGAACTCTAGAACTTGTTTGTAACACGCTACATGTTAGCCACTAAGCGTTAGCTTAAGATTAGCATTAGCTAAGCTGAGTGTTATCTTATCCACAATATCTGTACCTTAACGTTACTGTGACTTTGCTAACTCCCAACCTTGTTAGTAACACGTAAAGAAAAAGTATAGTTCAGCAATGCTATATGTTAGCCACTTTAGCGCGTTCACAGCCTTTCACAACTCGTGAAAATGTTTTTTGATGAACCTCTTTGACAGCAGAAAGCACAACCAGAATGAATCCAAATACCCCTGGGGGGTAGAGCATTCAGCCGCTCTGCCCCCCAGCTCTGGAACTCACGCCTCCCAGTTTGCCAAAAATCTCAAACCCAACTCTTCAGTCTGGCATATCCATCCTAATAATGAAATTTTACTGCATTTTATACGTTTTATGACTGTTATTTTTAGACTGTATATTATGATGACCTTGGGTGTCCAGAAAGGTGCCATATAAATAAAATGTTTTATGATTATTGTTATTATTATTATTATTATTATTATTAAAAGGCGCTAAGGTTTTTAGGTGTGACTGAGCCTGTATACTTTATAGAAAATAGAGTAGCCTAAAAATAAGAAAAGAATGCTAATCTTGAAAAGAAAAGTAGAACAAAGTAGTACATTAATTTGTTCACCAGCAAATCATTTTACTTAACAAGAAATCTTATACAGTAATAAGATTTTTGAAAGAAAGAATTAGGTTTAATTTGATCAGTTTACACAGCGTCTTAAAACGACCTCGATCAAACAAGGAGATGTACATTCAAATTTACAAGAACAATAAAAATAACAGCTAAAGTGTTAAAAAGAACAACATATGAAAAGTAGAATTACAGATGAAAAGTATAAATAAGTGACATAAAAGCATAAAAACACCAGATAAAATCAGAGATAAAACAGTAAAACACATCAGCAGAGCAGAGTCTCCATGACACAAACATTCAAAATGGAAACAAATAAAAATCTAACAGTTTTATAAGAAAGCTTCAAATGGAATGATATTCAGGCCAATTGCAAGCATTTATTTGAGTTTTCACATTTGTAGTTCATTTGTATTAAAATAACAACAAACTCTTGTAATAATTAGTAATGATTTATTTTAGAACAAAATGTGATCAAAATGAGAAAACAATCTTAGAACAAGTATCTTAATAAATCCTCATCAAATCTAAAACTAGAACCTATTCTAAGAACAAAAATCAAATTTTTTGTTTCCAAAATGATAAAAAACAGAGTTAAATCTGTCATGAAAATGTTTTTTTGATGTCTTATGACCATTTCAAGCAATTTGAGTTTGTGAGTCTGAAATCAACTGTCTGGACTGCTCATTGTGTGGAGCAAAAGGACTTGGACCCATTTTAACCCCGTATAACCATTTGAATCATATTTAATATTTGATGAGACCCTTTTCTTATAAACCCGTTGTACGTCAAAGTCCATGTTTTCAGCTTTGCAGTGCATTATTATTCCACTAGAGGCAGGAGAAGAGCTTTTTCTGCTCATTTCAAAATGGCTGTCCCCGTAACATCTCAATGTTAAACTAATTTTCAACACTTTAGGTTGAGATCAGCTCATGTACTGTTATTTCTTTTCTCTAAATAACTACTTACTGTAATGACAAAAAATCAACATTTGATGATAATTAATTATTTGTAATACAGTTCAGATCAGATTTGAGACAATGGATAAATAAAATGCTTTTTTTTTGGCCAAGTCACACATTTTATTATGATAGATTTTTAAGTATTATAGAAAAAAAAGATCTTTCTGTCAATTATTTGATGCAGTGGGCTTTAATGGGTTAACAATGTTTTTCATATCTCGATATTGTAACTGTTGATGAGATTGAGTGCTGACTTTGAGGAAAGCTTGAAACTGTTTGGAGCAAACATACTCAAATCAAGGTTTTAGAATCAAATAGTTTTCATGGTCGGTATCGTCTCTTTTTCTGATGGCGACAGACGGGAGCGTCAATGTGTTTGTCAGGCGCCGTGGTAGGGGAGCAGTTCAAAGCGACCCAGGTTTCCTGTCATGTGGTTTTAAATGGTGTAGAGAGCCAGCGGGGGATGTCCAGAGGTTAAAGAAAAGCTTCCGAAGGCCTCATTCTGATAGATACGGTTACACACACAAAAGTGTGAAGACATGCAGCACACAACCAATCCGAGCAGATAAAATGTCTCCACGTTTTCACACAGCTCTAATCTGCATTAACCTAAAGAGGAGCCAGCTGACACTAATGGATAACTACACACACGTGCGTTTGCCTGATACGCTGCAGCCGCAAGAACTCAGAAGTGTACAGACTGTGGAAAAACTTGCATCCAGTCGAGCGCACGGGCGCGCTCCCACGCACGCAGCGGTGGCGGGTCCTTTGTGTGCCGTAAGCAGAGCCCGGCCTGGTGGCTGACAGGCATGTGTCTTTGTTAAGTCAGTTCTTATAATGGCTCTCATATGTGGCCCATTTCCTTCAGGCCCACAAAGACGCAGGCCCAAACCGCAGCGCCCGGGCCCGAGCTAACAGGCTAATTAATGACTGCAAAGCCATACTCCTCCTCCTCCTCCTCCTCCTCCCTCTCTCTGTTCTTCATTTATAACTCCTCTGTCTCCCTCCTACACCCGTCCGCCTTTTACTTGTCTGTCTTTGGCTCTGATCCTGCAGTTGTTGTTTACCCGTTGCTTTTATTGTCGTCTCTCGGTGTCGTCTTTCTGAGCTTCTTCTGCTGATTGATGAAAAATAACAGCTACATTCCTGCTGAAAATTCAGCTCCTCGTTCAGCTCTAGATGCAGAACCAGCTATCTATGAATGATAATGAAATGTATTATTAATTCATCCATTTATGTGACAAATTACAGGGAAACATTTATGGGGTCAAATCAGGAAAAAAAAACAAAACTGAAAATAAGTAGGCAGTTTTAAACCGGAAGATGCACATTTAAAACTTAAACTTGTAGGAATAATTGAAAAAAAAAAAAATGAAAATTTGAAAAAAAAAGTAAATTTATAACTTGAATTAAAAAGAAAACTGAAACTGTTACCAATGAAAAAAAAAACACATTCGTACTTTCTACTTTCCTTTTTCTCCCTCTTTGCTTTCAGTTCTTTGTTTCCAGTTTCAGTTCAGATTTTTGAGTTTTCACTGTTGCGCTGATCCTAATTTCACATGGGGGCAGAGCTTTGAGCTGATTGGCTGCCAGGACATGTTTAGCATAATTCCCTAGAAGGGTAATGGTGATGGTGATACGGTGTCTGTTCTGCTGCAGAACATTGTCTGTTCATGTCGCCACGCCCCCATCAGAGCAGTATCACTACTGTGCAGTTTTACCTCGCTAATATCTTAGCGGTTCACCTCTGACGGTCCCGCAGTTTGGTGGATTTTTTTCAGCGTGAAAGCTGCTAATCTTGTCAATCAATCTCTTCATGCATCGTGATTAGATCCTTGTTTTCATTCTAATGCTGAATTTATTTTTCTATGAAAGTTTGAACAGTGAGAATAAAAAATGAGAGAAAAGTGTGAAAATATGAGGAGTCCTCTCTGTCACCCCATGGGAAACATGTCCCAGTAGCCAATGAGCTCAAAGCCCCGCCCCCATGTAAAATTAGGATCATCTCAACAGCAAAAACTCAAACATCTGTATTGAAACTAAAAACAGAGAACTGAAAGCAAAGAGGCAGAAACGAAAACACATTATTTTAATTCGTAAATTTTCTTTTCTTTATTGAAATTAATTTTAAAATTTACATTTCTTTTATGTTCAATATTTCTTTCAAGTTTTCACTTTTATTTTTTCAAATGTTCAATTTTAGTTTTTCAAATTTTCAATAATTCCTTCAAGTTTTTAACATGTATTTTCGAGTTTAAAAATGATGTCAATTTGTTTTTTCTCAAATTTACACGTGTGTTTTTCATTCACTTTAAGCTGATCCTGATTTGACCCCATAAACATTTTTTGGTCCTGTTAGTGTAAGCACAATAATCTGCACGTATTTACAATGGAGCAAAGGACAATTCAGCAGGCTCGCAGCCATCAGATGGATGGATGGATGGCTCCCACGTCAGCATGGAAAGCTTTAGACAAAATAACTGGGAGAGCCTTTAATGTCGATTGGGCTGGCGAGCTGACTCCTCACTTTACAGAGTCCATCCCTTCATTCCATTAACCTGTGAGTTTCTTAAAACAATTGCTTCTCTGTCTTCCGTTGTGCTCAGTCTTCGTTGGAGCGTGGTAAGAAATCGGTCTTAAAAAATCCTGAGCTTTTTATCAAATAAAACAAGAACCTGGCATGCTTTGTAATCATTTAATACTCAAACTTCTTGCTCTGCTACTGTCCAGGGCTTCTATTGGGACTTTAAGGTATGATGTAATTTAAGACTGCAGTTGTAAAAGAGCCCAGTCTTTTCATTTTGACTCTCTTGGCAAAAAATATTAGTTTTAGAGCATTAAATGAGGAAACCTACACTACTGCTTATAATCTAATGAATACAGCAGTAGAATACTCAGATTAGTCAGAGGAACTGGATAGATTTGCCTTTAATATGCACAGATTTTTGAAGCTTTATGGACAACAGCAGCAGCTGTTGGACCTCGAGGACCTGGACTCTAATATGTCTGTCATTGAATCCTTCAAAGACTATGCTGTAAGAGTTGACTAATGACTGTATACGGAGAAATGAACCAAGTCACCCACTGGTTTATATTGTAAAGCCAGTTGTTTCAGCTCTTTGTTGTTGAAATGTTGGCTGGAGAAGACAACCACCAGAACCTCGGCAGAAAAAAGGCAAGTTGGTGAGAGAAACCGTCCTCCCAGTCTTCTGCCCAGCTCGGCTGCTCGAGCTAATGCTAACCTCTCAATCTAAAGACCCATCTGAGTCCATTTTAGATCCTAAACGTGTCAGTCGGATCGTTTGGACGACCGATCTAAACACAGGAAACAACTGCTTGGATGTTTTAGGTGTTCTTTAACCCTTTAGCACCGGACCTCCACTGTTTATGTTCTTTCATTTAATTCCAGCAGATACTGGAGTTATAGTATTAACAGTTGAAAAGTTACAGCATGTTAAAGATTTTGTGTTTAAGCGTCACCGGCGTCGCCTCAGGTGTTAAAGGGTTAAAGCCTCGAGTCCTCGAGCGACTTCCATATGGATTAATGATGTTTCTGGGATTCATGGGGGAGGAGTGACTTGTAGAAGTACATTCTTTTTCTTTTATGAGTTGAAAACTAGATATTGTATCCTCATATTAGCATACTGTAAATATGCTAATATGACTAGCAAACAGCAATGTCAGACTGTGGATTTTTTCACGTTACTGAGAAGGTTTGGACTTGTAGTCACAGTAACGCTTGTTTTAGTGGTATCGGTCTGTTATTTTACATGTTGCTGGTATCATGAATAAGCTAACGCTTCTAACGCGGCTAGCATGTAGCGTCAGCTGACTGTGTTTTTATGTGTAACATTGGTCGGAGTTAGTGTACTCGCTGTAATGTTTATTCTAGCAATATTAGTCTGTTTTTTTACATGTTGCAAACAGGGTGGGGAGTTACTTGCGAATAAGCTAATGCCTCTTATGTGGCTAGCATGTAGCGTCAGCTGACTGTGTTTTTTTTTTTTTTTTACGTGTAACACTGTTGGGAGTTAGCGTAGTCGCAGTAATGTTTACTTTAGCGGTATCACTCTGTTTTTTATGTGCTGCAAACAAAGTTAGAAGTTACGATTATTGTGGATACACTAGCATGGCTAACATGTAGCGTGCTACAAACAAATCCTACAGTCACTGTGAACACAGTTAATGAAGTCTGACTGACGGTCGTATCTCTCACTCTTTTCATCTGGTGCTCCTTATATGTGACACCAGTTTAAAAATAGACTATACTCTATTGTCTCCTTTATGATCAGTTTTTAAACTGTTGACACTTCTGTGATTTAAAATGGACGCCATCCATATGTCACTGCCAAGTCCGAGTCCTTGATTGGTCACAGTTTGACTTGGTTTCACTCTCCATGCGTGTTAAAAGGACGCATGTTTTGGCTGTTGAGCTTAATACCAAATAATAATATTTCTGTGTTGTGAAGAAAAAACTTTCAAATACAAATTTCCATGTTAGATCCTGACATGGACTTTCAAAAACATATTGTGGTATCAAGTATTGAGAGAATATTGGAAACGTAATAATATGTGTTCTGATACATTGCTTTGGATCCAAAGGCCTTTTCTTCTTTTGTTCAGCAAGCGCAGCTTAAAGAAGAGGTGACACAAGCAGATTCTTGTCCTTTAGGGAGGAACCAGAAGAAAATGTTGGTCAGCTTTGTCCGTCCCGTGCACGTCCACATGTGTGCAAACACATCAGACAACCCCTCTGCTTCTCAATCACGGGAGCATAAAGACGGGCAGATCTGGACTCACTGCCCCCTAACCTGCTGCCCTCGCACAAGAGCACCATTAATTCTTGGAGTGTGTCTTTACACACCGAGAGTTACACACCACCTTCTTGTTGCTTAGGTGTGTATGCCGATGTGTCTGGTGGGCAGTTAGAGGAAGGGGAGCTGGTGTTTTCTTTGGGGCTGAGCAGAAGGGGCCTCTGCTGCACCACCTCCCCATCCATTCATTGACCGACCCCCCTCCCTTTGGTAAAAGGAGATCTTTGTGTGTTTGCGCTAGTGAAGCAGCCCCAGTCAGTCCCAGTGTTCCCAGAGGAATACAATGAATGGGAGCATTTTGTCCCACTCTATAACCTCCACCCCCACTTCTCTCCTCCTCTACTTTTTTTTTTTAGCTATTTGGACTCATTTTTCTGCTCTCGTTCGTCTCTTTTCTTCACGTCGCGTCCCATCTCTGGTTCCTGTGTGTGATTGGGATTTTGGGAATGCGTGGAGCCTGCGTGGGTCGACGTGTTCATGCCTCCAGAGGTATAAGGCTGCTGCCTTCTTTTTAGGGCGGTGACCTGAGCAAAGTTGTCTGAAGAGGTCATGCCACGAACACATGTAACACCACGCAGACAAAGCCAAGTACTGATAAGACACATGCCTGCTGCGCACCCACACAGACGCAGCCTTCTGACCTGAAGACAACCAAATCCAACAAAGAGTTTTCTACTTTATACTTCTGTTAGAGTTGGAATCTGTAATTGTGTCTCATCTAGGCCTGTTACGATTAATCGATTAGTCGACGATTATTTAACTATTGAAATAGTCAGCGAATAATTTAAGAGTCGATTGGTCATTTATTTATTTTTTTATATTTTATCTCAAAATTAGGCTGCACCTTTTCTATTGCTTCATCTAATAAATCCATGACAGACATGCGGTAGTGCTAATCCGAGTCAGTAGTGATGTCACAGGAAGTTCTTGGAAGACTCGGGGACCAGAACGACACGCCAACAGAGCATCAGACAGTGAAGTTGTGATTGCTCAGCATCACAAAATGCACTTTAGATCTATTAGAGTCAGTGAGATCTAGACTTAATCTTTCGTGAAAAATCGTTCCTTTGTTTCGACCTCGTTGGATTCAAGTCTTGTTTTCATACCAGAAACTAATGAAGGACAGAAGCTGCACTTTTTATTCAATGTTTAATAAACCATCATCTTTATTTTGAGTTAGTTTAAAGCTAATGATGGTAAAGATCTTTATATCCAACGTACAAACAACGCTTGCTTTGGATTAATATTCTACCCGCTGATTGGGTCACGTGCCCAAAGCTGAGTTCCTGATTGGCTGATGGGACACAGCGGCCTGTCAAACTTCAGGTATTTCCATTTTGGCCGTTCCGCTCAGTTTGTGCCTCGCCGCTCAAATCAAGCTGCTGGCAGACCCTCACGCAGATTACTCATTTATGTTTTGTTGTTTCTGCTCAGATTTTTAACGTGTTAAACAACTAAGAAAAAAAAATCTAATTTACTTTCAGAAATTGAATAGAAATGTTCTTTAAATTTGTGTTATTCATTCATAGTTAGTCAAATAAAAGTCTCCAAACGTTGTTTTATTTTGGTGAATTACACTGAAGTGGTTAAAGTTTTGAACAAATGCAGTTTCAAAGGTTTGAAAATAATTTAGAGTTTTGTGTTTTGTGCCTCACATGTCAGAGAATGATAATAAAAAGCTCAGATTATTCTAAATGTTTTTTTTTTTTGTTAATAAATAGATTCTAATAAATTGCTGTTTATATCTGAGAGTAAAAGGGAAAACAATGATGGTGGCACATCAAAAACATCACGTTAGACTGTCTTTCATTTTGTATTGAAGTAAAGCTGCAGCAGCTGGAGGAGCGTTTTCACACAGGGTGGCTTTTATTTTGAAAGGAACTAGTGTGAGCTGCTGACAGAAGTTGAATAAGTTACAACTGTTAAATATTACAATAGCTAAATTACAACAGTCTATGTATTTTTATTTATGTTACATTTATAAATCAATGTTTAATGACAAAAATCATAAATACTGTGCAGTTACGATAAAGTGAGATTTTGTGGCTCAGTCATATCCCATAATACCATTCCTTTTTTATTAAATAGGGAAAAATATGTAAAATAAAATGTATTCCATTCAGAAATCAAAATGAAATGTTAAAAAAGGAAACAAAAAAAGAAACCAGAAAAGGTAGTTACCATGGGACTGATTGGTTAATAGCATTAGTCCGTCATTTTAACTCTTCAACATTTGGATTCCTTCAGAATCTACTGGAACTACAGAGTTTACAATTACAAACTACAGTAAATCAAAGAAACACTTGAGCTCAGGTGTTAACGGGTTAACTGATCAGAGGCAGACACGGCTCATCTCTCTGGTTAGTCGTGATCTTTCGACCTCCCAAATCCAGCTCTTTACCGTCCCGCACGCATCATAAACATGCCAGAGGACAGGCATGACCCACGCAGCAACATCAACGCCGCTTCACGCAGGATGTCACAACGAAGGAGGTCAAAGTGGAGCGTTGAGGGGTGAGGGGCATGAGGGCAGTCTGGTTGATGACATCAGAGATGAGAGCAGGAGCACGAGAGCATGCTCCTCTCTGCTGCTTTTTAAGAAGAAAATGAACAAAAGAAAACAGAAAATTACAGAGTGTTGTTTCAGTAGAAGAATTCATTTTACTACAAAAACAATTAAGAGTGGAAAGTGACAGCACATATCCAGACAATAAAAGTGTCTGTAAGATTACGTATTCTGGTATTGATTCTCACTTCTCTGCAGTTTTCAGGATAACATGCTTTTAATTTGAAGGGATTCTGACTCACAGCTTCTGGGTAAATGCTAATAAGATATTTGAGAGGGTCTCAGCATGCTGGCACCATCTCAATTCCTCACTTTTAGCTCCAGCAATCCACATCTAAGCTGTTGAAACTTTAAATGCTAAAATGAATTCTTTAGTTACAAAGATTGTTTCTCACGTTTTGTTTGTCAGACTTTGAGAAACACCTGAGATCCCGGGCCGAACAGGATCGACATTTATTCAACACAATAAAACTACATTTTCAAAACTTTTAAACAGTAACTTTTAAACATAAGCATGAATAGAAACAGGCATCGTGTTGAAAAGGTACAGAAAGTTAAATATTTTGGGTTTATCCGTCACTGGCGACGCCTTAGGTGGGCTAATATTTTTAGGGATGACCATGATGGCAAAAACATCGTTGCTCCTGCGTCGCTCCCGTCGCTCACTAAAATAACACTTTTATAACTTTGAAAATGTAATTTCTTAACATAACTATGAATAAAAACAGGCAGCAATATTCTAGAATAAATAATTTTACTCCTTGTAAAAAAATATTTTATAATAATGAGACTCCAACTTCATTCTCGTCCAAACTTTAAGGTGCAAAAGATAAATACAAAAAAAAGAGGAAAGTCACTAAAACTGTTATTTCCTAATCAAGAACGTGAATCCACTGTTTGAATAACTTTATTAGCAGCATCCTGGTTACGTTAGACAGCCAGTTCTAGAATATTCTGCATTATTATTATTATTATTATGGTCTGTGGAACAACTGTCTCAATCAATCTGTATGTGAAGTAAAGACTCCTGGTTTCTGTCTGTTGAATACAGATGTCTTTTATTCTGAAGTTTTCTGTTTCCTCTCTGGATCTTCTGTGATAAAAGAAACTTTACAAACATGTTTGTTTTTGTTAGCTTTGCTAACTTGAAGGTTTCAGTTTAGCAGCTGCTTTATGAAAGTAGTGGAGGGATTTTTAACTTTTGGACCAGGCGACTTGATTTTATAGACACGAGAATGAGAGAATGAGACCAAGAATGAGATAATCCAATAGATTTTCAAAATAAAACTTCCTTCAGAATCAAGTTATTAAAAAAAATGTGGGTTGGGTTTTTTGTCTTTGCGGTAGAGCACCAATTGTTCCATTGACCGGTTCCAGTCGCGGCCCGAGGCTTCAGGACCATCTTTTTGGGAAATCAAAAGCATTTATAGATTTGAATTTAGTTTTATGACATTCTTTCAACATATCAGAAATCCAGGAGCTTGGAAATGTTATTTCTGTTGAAATGAAGGAAAGCAATGAACTTTTTTTTTTAAACTTTATTGTCTTAAAATGCAGAAATACAGGTAATTGACATAACTGTTATAAACACAGGTGTTGAGACTGGGAATATTACAGCAGATATAAAAATGAAAGTAGAGACACACACAAAATGAAATGAACGTTTTAGAAAATGAAGTGAAAACCTGACCTGTCAGTTTACATTCAAAACTAAAAATACAGACTACGTCCAAAAAACAAAATGAGCATGAATGGTTTTAGATAAATGAAACTTAAAATGAACACATTTTCTAGAGAAGATTTTCCTAAAAAACAGAGAAACTAAAAAATTTCCAGACAAGATTTTACCATCTTGATGATGAAGAGTTCTTGTGTTTTTAAAATATTATTATGATGATTGTCTTTGTAATTTATTATTATTTATTCCCTGCGTCAGGTCGATAGGCTGTAGACGTACTCCTGCCACGTTTACCTTCCTTCCCCCCACTAGTAGCCAGGATAGGCTCCAGCAGCCCCCGTGACCCCAAAAGGGATGAAAACGGGTTTAGAAGATGAATTAATATTTTTAATTCTAATTTTATTTAAAAATGAAAAGCACTTTGAGGTGCTCTCAAGCAGAAAAAGTGCTACATGAATACAGTTGAATTTATGATAAAAGTTGAAAGAATTTAACTAGATTTTTTGTGTAAAAAGATGAATTTCTCCATGAAACTCTTAACTTTTTATGTTATTTGCTCTACAAATAAAATCACTAAAATAGAGTTTTGTTACTTTCAGGCTTTAATTTATAGCTTGTTTAAGAATCTGAAACTTTAAGGCAAAAACTTCAAGAAAAAGTGGAAGAAAATACAGAAAAACAAGAGAAGAAAAGCATAAAAACACAAGACGTAATTTTTCTAGACGGACCAAAATGAATGAAAAGAGAGAAAAGGAGGAGATAAAGGGGAGCGTTGGAAGGCAGAGAAGAGTCAGACCTAATGGTTCCCTCAGGGTCATCTTTGATATGCTCTCTTTAGTTTGAGTCCTCAGTCAAACCAACAGTTTTAAGCGTCTTTGGAGCCGACATGAAAGGCAGCTGTTAGCCTTTTTGTTCTCCTGTTTGTTCTGAGAAAACCAGCTGAAAACGTGATGCTTCTCTCAGGAGTCTTTGTTGTCGGGTTCGCATTGTTTAACCATTTAGGCAGCAGATTTGAAATCCTGACAATTTCTGATCAAAGATCATGTCAGTTCCTCATCTCTGATATCATCTGTTTGTCTTTCATGTTTCTCCTTATTCACGTTTTTTTTCTTTTTATTGTTTGTGTTGGACTTTTACTCTAGACATCACAATCAACCTATCTCTGTTAAAGATGGTCAATGAAGCACAGAGAAGCCAACGTTCATAAAAATCATCAATAAAAGTCTCAAGATGACTAAATGTCTGCATAAACAATAACAATCAGTTGATGTCTTTCCATTGTTTTGAGCGCTTCATTGATGGAACAGTTTGCAAACCTTTTATTTTTGAGACCCAGATATCCATAGAGATTTAAATCCTCATCTGACATCTGAGGTTCTGCTGTTTTTAGGGTCATACCAAGACGTCGGACTGGAACACTTTCACCCTTAATTCCTCTTTTTCTGTTTAAATCACTGCTTTAGCTGGTGGTGCAGAAATGAGATCAAATGTGATGATTAGAGTCTCAATGATGACAAGTGGACGGTGTTGCTGGGATGAGGATCCAAATGCTTTTCATAAACACGTTTTTCTGTTTTAATGTCTCCCTCAGATGAACATCCAGGTTTTAGTTTTGTCTGTGCAGCATTTTTCTTTTGAAAGAGAACAAATGTAAAAAGAAATAATTTGGTTTTATATTTCCAAGTATTTCTCCTTTAAATCCGCTGTCAATCAAACTGTCACTGACAGACTGTTTGAATGAATGAGCTTAATGGTTACCCAACTCAGCTCCAGAGGCCACGCCCCCTCAGAGGAGAGGAGAAACAGAGGCTTCAGATCAACATGAAAAGTGGCTTTTAAAGACATTTAGGAATTTTGGTTAAAAATGTCATCATCATCATAATTGAAATACTACAGGGAATATTTTCTTTATTAAATAAAATCTCATGGGGGACTTGAAACAAGTTACATGTAAATATAGAATCTCAAATTGTTTTACAGTTACTTCTACAAAATGCTCTTTGATACAAATCATTAGTGATGTTCTATTACTCAGATTCTTCAGGAAGTACCATATGGAACTATGTAAATAATAATAATAATAATGAACTATATTAAATCCATAGAAAACATATCATGATCATATGAGTTCATCTATCTTGTCCTTTGATCTGAATATCTTATACGTTTCCTTTTGTTCTTCTTGACACGACTGGACTCTGGTTTGGAGCTTTTGCATTTCTCTTTTCTTCATGTCGGTCTGTTTGTCCATCTCTCTGTTCGTTTTGATTTCATTAGTTACTAGTGGATTTTTGCAGTTTGGGGGGGTCGACTGCAGTATTTTAGGGGTCATTGTCCCTCTGGTCCTGGTAGTTGAGAACATTTTTAAAGATGAAAACATTTTTTATTTTTTTGCACATTTGAAGTTGAGGTATTGGAGCGATTGACCTCTGCTTTTCTCTCCGTCACTGTGTTCTCTTCTTCTTGTCTCTCAGGTCCAGGGTCACATGCCTCCGCTGATGATCCCGGTGTTCCCACACGACCAGCGGTCTCTGGCTGCCGCCGCCGCCGCGCAGCAAGGCTTCCTCTTCCCACCCGGCATGTCCTACAAGCCAGGTATCCTGCAAACACAGCCGACCCGCTCCAGGTTAATGAGCTGCTGCAGGTCAGGAATGTTCTGGAAATTAGCAAAGAGATTTTCAAGCCCTCCTCGTTCGCTCCAGGATCGCCGTATTGGACACAGTGTGAACTGGAATGTCTCTTTCATGCATTCTCAAAGCTCGTCAGTGGCGCTGCACGTCTGCAACATTTCATTTTCACACAGTTGCAGGAATATTCAGCAGCTCCTGATCATTTTGTTTGCACCAGCCAAAAAAGTTTTTATTTTTATTTTAAAAACAACATTTATGATGATGCGTGGACATTGCATGTCAGAAAAAAGTGTTTTCAAAATGGTTGAAGCTCTTTGTACAAAGGAACAATACACAGTGGAGTTTGTGTAGGATTCCCTGCACCTCCTGCTTTCTTTGGGTCTCCGCCTCCTTCAAACATTCCTTGATCCCATAGATTCCTCCAGGTGCTCTCTTGACAGCAGGCAGCACCGACCCTCCAGATTCATACAGAATAATCCATGTGTAGTCCTGCAGCACCAGCGCACACTAACGCAAGGCTTCCAAAAAGAAACAAACTTAAGATGCTGGTAAATTCTCTGATGACTCTGATCTGCCTTCAACAATGACCTGGACATGAAAAGCCTTTTAAAGTAGAACAGTGGGAGCTCTAAGATGTGCTCATGCTCCACTGGACCTGGTTTGTACCAATGCCGAGCATGATTAACCTTCATCTAGCGGGTCTCCGTCCTTCATACGCCCTGAATAAAAACATGAGAGGAGCAAGAAAAGGAGACAAAGCGCCAAAAAAAAAAAAAAAAAGAGAGAGCAGCTCAAAGGTTGAAGTTGAGGAGCAGGTTTGTTCTTGTGCTGAACTCCCACCTCACTCTGTAACCTCTGTCGTTTTGGTTGTTCTGCAGGTGAGAATTACCCAATGCAGTTCATTCCATCGACAATGGCGGCGGCGGCGGCGTCTGGACTCAGCCCTCTACAGCTACAGGTGTTTGATCTCAGCTTCACAACCTGATTGATGCAGTTTAACAAAGCAGAACACAGTGAGAGGTGTTATAGATAATGACTGTATAAGAGAACTGGACTGATTGACGCTGCCCCCCTGGTGTTCCAAACAGGAAGTACCTGCTGGTTCCAAGAAGCCAAAATCCAAAGACTTCTATAGAGAAATAAGCAGCTGTTACTCTGTCACTCTGTTGTTCCGATGAACATTCTGGCTCTGATTCCTTTTTGATCTTGATAATCAATTTTTTAATGATTTTGTTTTTCTGTAGTTATTCAAGTTATAATTTGACCAATCAGATGCCTCACTGAAAGCTCATGGTGTCATGTCGAACGCTTGAAACGTTTGATTGACAGGTTCTCCCCAGCCTGTTTTCAGTGGCAGGGGGTGTGGCCCTCCAACGAGCTCACTCCTGATTGGTGAGAGTGGTTGCCATAGAAACAATGAGTCAGACCAACCGCTGTTTACTGATGACGCCTGGCTCCAGCATATCGGCGTTGGTATCATGATGAAATTGCAACCGAATTGACTTAATGTGGTTGGAGTCAAGTCATTTTCTATAGATGACATCACACTTTGTTGGTCCAGTTCTCATATGCAGTCAATAGTTCCAAAACAGAAAAATATGAACTAGAAACAGAGTGTGGCGATGAAAGGTTAACAAGTGAGAGTGTGGAAGTTTGTGTCTAACAGAGTGTGGTTTATGGCTCACTCTAACCTGGATTCACTTCCTAAATGATATTACTCTTTCTACTGGAGAACAGTTTGTCCATAGACGGGACTCCAGAAGGAACATGTGTTCCGTGACATCAGACAGTTTTTCTCATGACTCAAAGTGACAATATGGAAGAGCAAAACAAACTCCAATACCTCATGATAGGTCACATAAAACAGTGGAAACAATAACAAAGGAATACAGTGAAGAGTTTGTACAGTGACGGCTGCATGTGATTCAAAGCCTGAGGGGGTAACCAGAAGGCCCAGACCCAAACAGTTGAGCAGATAAATAGGACAGACTTCCAGACTAGAACCTGACTCCTCTTTAGGCTGAAGATCGCAAACATGTTTTTACAGTTCTGTTGTCTACTAAAACACTATGGCTGCTGTGAAATCTGTGTTTGATTTCATGGGAAATCAGTTGCAACAAATTAAGACGGCTGGTTGTGCAAACCGTAATTTTATAGTATGCCAGATGTAGGGCCTTGATCAGAACTAGCCTCAAGAGAGTCCGCAGTCTGTGGACAGTCTGGGAGCTGTCTGCAGACTGTCTGCGAACTGTCTGCGGACTGTCTGCGTGCCGTCTGTGGACTGTCTGCAGGCTGTCTGCAAACTGCGTACTGTCTGTGGATTGTCTGCGGACTGTCTGCAGGCTGTCTGCTCACTGTCTGTGGGTTGTCTACGGACTGTCTGCGTGCAGTCTGCAGACTGTCTGCAAACTGTCTGCGGACTGCCTTCAAAAAAAAACAAAAAAAAACATTTTATTAGCTAAAACAGCTAGAATGTTGTTGGTAAAATAGCCAATCTTTAAAATAGCCACAAAAAACCTGAAAAAAAAAGCGCCCTTAATTAGTGCCAAAAAAAGCATGAAATGTGAGCTAAACTCCAAAATAGCTTAAAAAATTGTAGTAAATGCCAAGAGTCCAAAAAGCTAGCAGAATGACAATTTTGAAAACTTTGAAATTGTTACTTTTTTATATATTCACAGATAATAAAAAGATAGAAATATTATTCCAGAATAAATCAACTTAAATCTTAATTTTTTTCTTAAATATTTTACTTTCCAACTTATTTTTTTTTTATTTCTACAAGTTGGAAACAAAAAAAAAAACATCAGGTTATTAATAGCAATAAAATAAAATGATCTGGAGGGCCGCATCCGGCCCTCGGGCCTTGACTTTGACACGTGTGTCTTAAATGAAAAATCTGTAATAATGAGATTGCTTCTGGCCAATTTAAAATAAAGAACTGGAAAGCTGGAAGAGATCCACGTTTCACTTAGGAAACAGATCTTTCTTATTTCTTCTGACGCTTAACGGAGTTACAGTGAGATCTGTGCCGGTGGTTGAGCGTTTGCCCGCTCGGCGGCCTGTCAGCTGCTACAGACAAAAGCTGCTGTGATGAATCACAGAGGAATTCCATCCCACCAGCACAACACCTGGCTCAGGCAATTCATCAAACATTTTATTGCTGCTTGACACCTGTGGTTGGAGAATAGCACTTATCCATAATGGTTATAATAGAACATGTTTGCAAAGAGAAAAAATAGTGAAACAGAAAAATGAAATCTCTTCTCCCTGAAGGCGGTTTGGAATGTCACAACCCAAACCCCATCTCCCCTTTTGTCTGCACCTACTATCAGCAGAACCAACCAAAGCGCTTTCACGTCCAAACAATGTTGCTCCATCATGTCAGTCATTACCAGAGCATGTCTTTGAGATGTTACAAGAATCCTTATCGCCGTTTATTCAGTTTGTATTGTGGCGCTTGCTTGTCGACGCCTTCATCAGCTGCTATTGACTGAGCCGAGCGTTGTGGTTCTCTGAGCCTCCTGACTGCACTTGTGGCTTTGAAATGATCAAAAGGGCGGCGCGGCGAGCGAGAGGTAAGAGGCCGACTGATGTCACAGACGCTCACTCATTCACACTGAGACACTGGGAGGAGGTGAGGAGCCTGAATGAAGCAGGAAGTTTCTCATCCAGGCGTCGCTGGAGAACGCGGGGGGAGGGGGGGGGGGGGGGCGTTTACAATGGAGATCAGTGGAAAAAGTGATCATGAAATGAAGGCTCTTGTTTTCAGCGAACGTTGAGATTGTTGCCGGTAATTTCTAAAGCAACAATGAGATTTAGGGGCTTAAGGATTTTCAGAGTAAAAAAAACTCCCAGAGGCTCCATTCATACAAATTCATAGCAGAAAAGGAAAAAGCAGGATGTGCAAGAGGCAGTAAAAACATTTTCACATTGTATTAACGGTAATGCTGTTTGCAGATGGTGTGGATGTGTTTGCCGTCCATGTGGCCTTGGGAGGCTGCACCCTCTCCGCTGTTTTTGTTCTGGCTGAACTATTTGTCTGTTAAACTTTGGGTTTTCCTTCAGAATCAAATAAAGAAACACGTCTGTGTGTCAGCATCCGTTACGCGAGCTGCCTTAAAAACAGACACGCTTGTTTCTGACTGTTGCTGGTTGACAGAATTGTTAGAGGTTTTATGAAGTTATAATAGTGACAAAAATGTCTGTAAAAAAGAAACTTTTTAATGGCATCATGGTGTAAAAATATTGACAATTCACTTGTGTTGGCTGGAGTTAGTGCTAAGCTAGCTCCACCGCACCATCGCGTTAAAACGAATGCCTTTGATGTTCATAAATGTGGAGCGGCTGATTCTTAAAATGCTTCGTTGGAAAGTGTAGATTTATTCCTAAAAACCCAATGACAGGAAGTGTTAAAGTAGTTCTTTGACGTGATTTCGCCCAGCTATATGTACCATTACTGAGAAGTCTTTTTAAAAGAAATAACCTCCTGATCTTCTGTCCTCTGATTGGTTCATTCTTGCCTCCGATAAGGTACATTTGCAATGCATGCGGCAGAAGCGGCCAGTTTCAATGTTAAGTCAATGGTACAGGTGCGCCCCCGTGGCGTGATTTGAGCAACAAGGTGAATCGGAATACTCATAGAACGTGTGAATTATGAATGCAGAAGCCCAAAATGAACATATTTGCATGTTTACATGGACTCTTTAGTGATTGTGGTCGCTTGAACGCACGTTGCCAAGAATAGCGTGGACGTGGCTTAAGCATTGACATGAATATGGGTCTTCTGTTGTGCTTGAATGAATCCGTTACAGACAGAAAGACTACACTGCTGCTTGTCCTCTGGTTACATGCTGCTCCTCTTTGTCTAGACATGAAGTGAGGCGGATGTCCCGGCCAGTCATTAAAACTGTATTAATCCCTTGTTATGGAGTAGTGATTGTGGATAAAGGGACTAGGTCAGAGACTCTATTCCATTGGTCCAGCCTCTCAACAGTCATATGTGTCATGTATCAGCCATGCAGAGGTCAGATGATTCTCAGCTGACTTTCAGACAACCCTAAAGAAGTCAGGAGAATCTTCTGGAAATGAACGGGGAGGGGAGGAAACGTTAAAGGGTTTCTTCTTTTTTGCTTTTCATTTTACTCAGGAAACCTTCAACCTTTACTCAGACATGTAACGGATGGAAACAGGAGTTCTCTGCTTCATAGTGATCCTCCTGCTCCCTTCCATACGTTTCTCAGTACGCAAAAACGTAACCACACTTTCAGCGTTTTCAGCAATCTTTGTATCAAAACGTTCAGCTCGTTCATATTTTTGGTATTCATAAACTTTATAGTTTTTGGAATTTTGAGCAAAATATGCTCCATAGAAAATGAATGAGGAAGTCTTTGAATTTCAACCTTTTCAGTAGACTAACAACAAACCCTCAACTATATTCATGGGCTATGTTTTTTAGCTTTTATTGTCATTCTGAAAAACTTTAGCTAATATTGTAGCAACATGCTAATGTTTTTGACTATTTTTTTAGCAAGTGAGCTAAGCTAATTCAGAGTCCAGCTTTTATTTTAGCAACATGCTAACTTTTTCGACCCATATAGTTTACTGAGGAATTTTAAGCTCCTTTGGAGTTTAGCTAGTAATTAAGCAACAAACTAGCCTTTTTGGCTAATTTAGCATCTACTAAGGTCTTTTGGGCTACTTTGGAGTTAAGCTCATATTTAAGCAACATGCTTTTTTCTTTTTTCCAAAATTGGCATGTGTTATGGATTTTAAGCAATCTTACCACAACTTGTGAAATTTAAGTCAACTTCAGCGCTCTTCCATAGTTCTTTAACATATTTTTCAGTCTTCTAGCAAATTTAACATGTTTCACTTTCCCTTCAGCAATTAAAGTAAATTGCATCACCATTTTCAGCAGCAAGCTTTAGCATCTTCAGCAACTACTTTCAGCAAAAAGCATTCACTAGTATAATGTCAGATAAAGCAACTTGTCTAGTTTTGATGAATAAATCCATTTTGTCTCTTTTTGGAATAAACTGCTGTCTTTCCTCTTGATTCCTCTGCTGGCCTTGGCTTGATTGATTTTCGCATTCAGCCGCTAAACATTTTAACAGGCTCTATCTGTGTTCACATTTACATAGATTAAAGTATCAGTTTTCATTTGCTGCTAACAGGCAGATCATTTTGTCTTCAGTCTCGTAAACCAAACTGAGATCTTGTTTATTCAAGTGCTCTCAGTCTTAGACGTCGTGTGAAATTATGGATTATCTTGCTGAAAGCATCGTAAAATAGGCTAGAATACCATTTAAGTTCCACATTAGTAATGCTCCTCTGCTACTGTTCATGCTGTTGTCATATTTTGCTCACAACAGCTTGTGTCAAACAACTCCTCAATATCTGATACCGGGAAAACAGATTAGAGTGGTGCACTGACCGTGACTTCTGCCATGTAACATAGCAAATGTACCATACGATAGAGAGTATTCACACACTTCTGCCAGCAGTAGCTTTAACATTTTATCATTTTGTTAGTTCAGAAATATCAGTTTATTCATGAAGTGCATCCTTCTGTCTAACCAGATCAAATCAGCATCATTCACATACTTGCCAAAAGCAACAGTGCTGTGCTTGACCTGTACGGACCCAAAACAGCAAGTTTGATGGCACAAATGCTGCTCTATTGGCGTGGGAACTTGTTGTGGCCAATTGTCTCCAGAGCCTGGAAGCATACCCCTTTGCAAACAGTGGATTTCTGCTGAAGAAAGGTCGTCTTTGTGTGCCGCTAATGCGAAGAAAATACAGTTGCTTAACAGACATTCTTGTTGAAATCATCTGACTCGTCTGACTGTCTACCTGCTCTGCTCCTGAACTCCACAATGCAAACAAAAGGTGAGGAGAGCTCTTTTACGCCTCACATTTAGGGTTTCACACCACCAACACTAATTAGTCCCATATTGTTTTCCCTTGAGAGAAGACTTTCTTTGTTGTCGCACATCTGGTCTCAGAGTGGAGGGGGCGCTGGGATTTCCTTTCTGTAGTCTGGCTCTGTATTTTTGGAGATTGCAGCTGACCTCTGTGGAGCAGTATTTGGTTGACCTTATCTGCATGGGTGAGCTCAGTCAGAGTGATCCATATCACTTTCTGTGTCCTCCCAGAATCCACAGAAAAAGACAAATCCTCACTTTTTTTGGTGCTGTCAGGAACACAAACCCAGTCCAGGAGTGGTTTCTCGGGGAATCACTGGGTACCTCACAGTATGATGCGATACATGGGTCACAATATCGATGGTATCGCGATAATCGGTAAATCGTCTCCAATAACTCACATTATATAGAAAAATATGTCCCCATTTACTTTTTAGCTTGAACACAATCATAATAAACAACTGTTGTCTCCTATGACATCGTATCAAGAGGTCCAGGGATTCTCACCAACAACTGTCCATTTCTCAGTGGAAGTCTACAGGACTTTGACCTTCTTAGAACCAGCGGGTACTTCCTGTTTGGAACACAAGAAGAAAAGGGGTGATCCGTCCAGTTCCTGCTTATACAGTCAGTGGTACCACCCCCTCCCTGATTTTACAGTAGAGAAATTGGCGAAAAGCCTGCAAATGAGTAGCTGGGTCAAAAATGACCCACAAAGGCTTCGTCAGTATAGCTGAAGTGTGGTTTAAGGTCCTCTTTGTCAATTTGTAATTTAGGAGATTGCTTCATTTTCTTCCCCTGGGAGCTGATTGCGCCGTGAGAGATTCCAGCAGGGGTTTACGCTGCACATTAGGAAGTCAACAATCAATTGCTAAGAGTCTTGCAGATTTCGAGGGAAAAGAAGATAAAAGCTTTTCTCGTCAGGCTGTTGTTTGCTCGACACTTGTCTGCTCTTACTGTTGACAGAATCGCTGCTTCAAGCACCACAGCGGCGCTTGTGTGTGCAGACAGAGATGCAGGAATCGAACCCTTTACAGCT
The DNA here is from genome assembly GCA_003999625.1 of Oryzias javanicus. NCBI lineage: Eukaryota > Metazoa > Chordata > Actinopteri > Beloniformes > Adrianichthyidae > Oryzias > Oryzias javanicus. The sequence goes on along the minus strand of CM012442.1, from coordinate 1,940,492 downwards.
GGAGGAGGATCGGGCCTCTCCAGAAGAAACTCTGCGGTCGGCTTGACTGACGCGCGAGGCCTCGCCGCCAGCCGTTCAGGCGCATTCTAGCGGGGATCTCGTATCGCCAGGGGTTGGCCCGAGAGATCACGGTGCTCTCCAAGGAAAACAAGCGGTGTGACATCAGGGCTTTGTTTCGACGGCAGGGCCCCCTCTGTTTGTGTTTAATATCGCTCAGAGAGCAGAGGAAAGCGGGCCAGCCAGTTTTTCTGGCCTCCACCGCTGAGCTTGGCGCTTTGGCGGTGAGGCGACGGTGGTCTCGTGTGTCTGCAGCTCAGAACTCCCTGCCCGCCGTCCTTTATTTCTCCATGATGCTTTCTTTACTCCTTGGATCTCTGGTCTCAGGAGGCCTCACAGTTTTGACTACGGAGAAATCAGATCTCACAACACCGGGGGCCACTTTGGGTTAAAGGAGGGGCCTTTAAGCGCTGGAAAAAGAAAAAAAAAAAAACAAAGATCAAGATGGTATTTGAGAGTGAGCGCATGAATGATCCTTTATGGAACAACACTAAGAGACAGAAACCGAAGAGAAGGTTAAGGAGAGATCAAAAGAGGCCTGGACGGAATAAATGCGTATATTTAGAGGAGTCGAACAGTATAGATGAGGTGCGAGGAACAAAAAATGAAAAGAAAGAAAGAGAAGATGGGAGCTACTAAAGGCCAGCCGGTCTGGGTGGTTTCCTTGAGGACAGGCTCTCTGATTCTCCTGCACTCGCTCTCCAATACATCCAGACAGGAGTTGACAGGAGTTTCAGGCAGCGGTTTGTCTGGACAGCCAGCTTTGATTTACAAGACCCCGCACTTCTGGCCCGGGACTTCACGCTTTGATTTGACTTTGGATGGAAAGTCTGAACCATTTCTACCTCTTCTTTTGTGTGTTGGTGTGTGGCTCAGCTCAGCGTTCATGACCAACCAAAATCCAAACGTCTTCCAAGTCTTTCATTTGTCCTTTAATGCTGTTTTTTTTTTTTTTTTTTTTTTTTTTTTAACTTGTCCTGTCCAACAGCTGAGCCAACAGATGTGGGCTGAGAGCTTCTTGTGTTGGGCAGATGTTACTGTCACAACAGGGATTTATTGAGTATAAACCCCTGTTGTATTTAATGCTAAACTTTATTTATATTGATTATGTTTTATTTTATTTATTTATTTTTCTTTGTCGTTGGACCGGACGGAAAAAGGGAAGAGGGTGGGGGAGGGGTGGGGGGGGGGAGATAAGATGGCAACAGAGGGAAGCAACATCATAAAACAACCAGGACTAAGTGATAAACTAGAATGGGCGGGGCCTGTCTACACACACGCCTCTATAGTTACACACACACTTGTTGGCCAAATAGTCTCTACATTTAAACTAAACATACTCACATATACTATACATATACTACACATGTACGCAATTCAGCTATAACAGCAGCTCACACACTCCATCATACAAACCCATTCAGATAAAGACTTTCATTCTGTCACACAAACGGTTAGTGCTCAGGTGAGTGTTTATGTTTCACTGAGGTGGGTGGTGATGGAATGTACTCAGGGGGAGAGCGCCCGGCCATCCCCACGCCAAGACCCCCCCGCCGGGGCAGCAGCTGCAGCCAAGATCCCGCAACACCCGCCGTGGAGCCGCGGAGAGGAGACCGCCCGCCGGGCAATCCCGCCGAGCACCAGACCGGGCACGCGGGACCGCCGCAGAGGCCCCCACACCCAAGAGCAGGAAGGCACAGGAACACGGAGAGTGCAGGCCCAGCCCAGCCAGAGGAGGCAGCCCCCCCACCCCGCCAGGAGGGTCAACGCGGGACCCCACCCCCGAAGAGCCCCCAACCCCCGAGGAGCAGCCCACCACCACCCAGTGGCGCAGAGGACCCCCCGCCCCACCCCAGGTACGAGCCAGGGCCCCCCAAGGCAACCCACCCCACATCCAGACAACCGCCTGCCCCCACGCTGCGAAGGTCCAGCGGAGAAGCAGGCAGAGGCCGCCCACCCCCGCCGAGCAGAAGAGAACCCAAGAGAAACAGAGGCCCCAAGGAGTGATGTATGTACAAAACAAGGCCCGACCAGGCACACCCACTGATGGAGTTAAGGAGAGGACTAGTTCTCGAAAGCAGGGACCGGATTCCGCACCACCGAGACCTGGACACCCCCGGCTCCGATGTAGATTGATCCCCTGCTAAGTCTCGGGGATCCCACCCCGGCGTGGGGAGGAGACTGCCGGGCCCAGGAGACCGCCACCCAAGATAGACCACCAGGCCGAGGTTCCCGCACCCCGCCAGGGATGGGGTAGGGGACAGAAGGTCGAAGGTCCCACCTTCCTTGTGTGATGCGTGCGTGTGTTGCTTGTTAGAGTGTATGTTTGTGGTGTTAGAGGTGTGGTACTAAAGGGGTGCGGTTAAAATTGGTGAGAAGGCTTAACAGGGCATCTCCTGATTTCTCGCAGAGATGCCCCGTCACCCTCCCACAGCGGCCCTAATGTCTATGGTGCGGTTAAAATTGGCGGAAGGGGCACTGAAAGGACATCGACTGTTTGCTGGCAGTGATGTCCAAGCACCCCACCACCAGGGTCCTAAATGTCTAAGGTGCAAATAAAATCGAGGGGAGGGGCAAATCCTTGCAGCGGCCACAAGAGAGGGCCACTGGCAGGTAGTCCACCCCCGCAGCGCCCCGCAAACAGACACCCTCCCTTCTCCCTATTGCATGTTTGTATGAGGAAGGGGATATGTTGGGGTCAGTTGGCGCAGACTGGACCCCGATGGCAGACCCCTGTCCCCGCCCCCCCCCGCGTTGGGCCAAGTTCCCCAGCCCAGGCGTCCCACCCCGAGAGCCGACCGCCAGGCGCAGCACCCGCCACCCCCACAAGGAGGGAGGAGCCAAGAAGGAGCCAGTCCCAGGGACAAATCCGAGTCCCCGCCCCAAGAGCCTCCCCTGTGGGTGTACTGGTCAGGCACCAACGGGACCTAGGCAGCCAGACGGCCGCGGCCCCCACCGATTTCTCAGCGGAGAACCCGACAAGCCAGACCCCCAGGTCCGTATCTAATGGGACCCCCGCTCCCACAGACACCCCCCACAAGACGGGGCCAGACCGCCACCCCCCGCCACCCCCAAGACCCCGCCGCAAGGACAGGCGCCGCGCCGGAGCCAGGGCGGCCCCCAAGGGGGTACTCAACCCGCCCCAGAGCCAGAGAGGGAGTGATCCGCCCCCAGGTGTAGGCGAGCCGCCCCCCCGACGGAGGCGGGCCCCCCAGGAGGAAGGGCCCCACGCCAGCCCCCCAGCACAAGCAGGCGGACCACCCACCCGGCCGCGCCAGACCCCCACCCAGCCGAGCACCCCATACCACCCACACCCGGGACCAGGAGGCCACCCGGCGCCCCCGCCCGCCCCCATCCAGACGCCAGACCGGACCCCCAACCAGCAGCGCCCCCCCCACGTCCCAGCCAGGCACCAGGAGGCCCGGCCACCACCCGACAGCCCCAGCAGACAATCAAGGCGCAGCGACAGCCCAAGCTCCCCCCACCCTAAATCATGGAATCAGCTATGGGAGACCAGAGAGACTGAATTCTTTTCAAGTTACTTGAACTTTTAGCTGATGTTTTTTCCAAACTGATATGATCAAAAAGCAGATTCCTGTACTGATTAACGTTGATGTTTTTCTTGTTTTTCCAATTTAACAAAATAGTTTTTTTTGCTATACAAAGAGTTATGAAGATTACAGATACTAATCCTCCTTCTATATCGATGGCACTCATGTCACCAAGCACACAAAGTGACGGTGAAGCTGTGATAGAAACATTAAGCCAGACTGATAGATCCGCACAAACCTGTTGCCAGAGAGCCTGGACAGGTGTGCAGAACCACAGTGCATGCATGTAACTGTCAGGTAAGTTACCATCGCAGTGCTCACATATGTCTGAGCTTCTGAGACCCATCTTGAACATCCTCTGACCAGTATAATAAATTCTATGGAGAGTTTTGAATTGGATTAGTTGTAAGTTTGGGCTTTTAGTCAGTTTAAAGGTGTTCAGACACATTTCTGTCCAGAAGCTTTGGTCTGTGCTGCTACTCAGGTCTGCATCCCATTTGGTTGTTGGAATTGAAATATTATTATCTAGGTTGCATAAGAGTTTGTATATTTTGGAGAAAATCTTATTCATTGAAAGTTTAAAGAAAGAGATAACTAGTTCTGGTAATTTTAAGTCATTATCATTGTATTTAACTTTTTTAGTAATTATAGATTTCAGTTGCTGGTATTCCAAGAAGTCTTTAATGCTGTTTTTATTAGTTTTTTTCTATTTGTATTACGTTTGGCTTGTTAAAGCGTCATTACAGCATCTTTTTATTACATTAAGACAGGAGTTGTTATTTTTTGTCCTTTGTGTGATGGTGGACGTTAAATGCATTGTGTCACAAGTTCAATCCAGTTGACAAAAAACTTTATCTGAAAATTGAAACCAAAACTTTGAGGGCCAAGAGTACTGTAGGGCTGTAACAGTACCAAACACACAGTACCCAGAATCCTCTGCAGTTGTACATAAAGGTTAATGTGGTTAAAGATTCTCTCCAATGAGGATGATTTGAACATGATGAAGAACATCTATATAGAGAATCAGGGAAAAATTTCTCTTTGGAGGAATTATTTATTCAAATTATTGTGAATCAGGAAAATATGAAAAAATACAGTTAGAACAGAAAAAAGCTCCTTGCTCTGCTCCATTCTGATCATCCACTGTGACAGTAGATCCATGAACGTCTACGTTTTCCTCGTCTGAGGTGGAATCTGGATCTAAACTGTACGGATGAATATCTCTGATACTGATCACCAGTTTTGTTTGATGCTAGGTTGGGGCTGTGAGAAGCTGTAAGCTGGTAGTAGAGTAGAGAGAAAGGGGGCGGGGTTGCTCCGCACCAACAGTCCCGCCAATAACTCAGAGGCAGATTTCAAATAAACTAATGAAAATAACACAGTTTTTTTTTTATTTTGACTAAAAAAAACAACACAGTCATAATTCAAATTTTACAGGGAAATTAGGGATATAAGAATTCAATCAAACCAATATTCAATTCGATTCACAGTTTTAAAGTCATGGTTACGATTTTTCTGTTTTTTTCTGAACACAAAGAATTTAAATGCATTTTAAGACCAAATATGTTTTCTTTTTGCTATCATGATAAATTCATAATCAACCAGACATCAACACATAAATGCTGCGTGATGGGTTATAAACACTTTAATGAAGTTCTAATGGAATATTTCACTTACAAATACTTAAGACAAATTGCTCATTTGTGTGGTTGCTCCTGTCAGCTTTAAATGAGCTGAACTCACATGTGCTGCTGTAGTTCTGGGTCTTTGTCTGTGACTCACACCCAGCAACGCTCAGACTCTTCAAAAAGGAAAACAACAGGATCTACTCTGTGTGTTTAAGAGAAGAAGACAGGACACGGGATGAAAGAGTAAAGCCACGACTAGCTCCCGGGAAACCATGTTAACAGTTCTGCTGGTTTCTTCTGTCTCTTGCAGCAGCTGTATGCCGCACAACTGGCAAGCATGCAGATCTCACCAGGGGCCAAAATGGCCCCCCTCCCTCAGGCTCCCAACTCCTCCAGTCCTCTTTCCCCGTCCGCCCTGAAGAGTGAGAAACAAGCAACCAGTCCAGTTGCTCAGATAAAGGTAAGTTCCTGTCTGAACTCATCTGTGAAGCTTTGAAAAGGGCTGGAAATGGTCTAAAGGCTTCCAGAGTTGTTGTTGTTCATCTTTCGGCATTGATCGGGGAGATGAATTCTTGTAAAAACAAGCAGTAGCCTGAAGGGGAAAACGGTGTGAGGTAACAAACAGTGCAATAAAACAAAAGACAGAGCGGTTTCAGAGTCTGTGTGGTGGGAAAACACTGGTGAATGATGGTCTGTGAGACTCAAAGAGAAAATCTGGAATGCTGGAAATTGCTGATCTGTGCGCGGCCTTCTCCCGCTCACTGTTAATTAGGAAAAGCTTGTTTAATAGACACACACTGATGCGCACACGCACTGGCACTGGCACTTGCTGCTGTTTGGCAGCAGCCCAGACCCGTTGACTGAAAAGAGCGCACGCCCCGTCTTTACTCCACAATCAGGCAGTAATGGAAACCTCGTGTGTGCGTGGGGCGCAGCTGCAGCCAGCGCAACAATAGAGCGCCGTCAGAGCTCACACACAAGCGAAACCCCGCCTCCACACGCACTAGCCGCCCTCACAGGGCCACGCCCCCCCTCCTTGTGAGGTTCTGATCTGAATTAGACCCATGTTCAGAATGTGTTTTGTCATTACTTTTGCAAAGAATTCTCCTGTGAGCTGCAGTTTCATCAGCATTTGCTTTGAGACCAAGCAGACATGCAGATAGATGCGCCGCTCTCTGGATGATGACAAACGCCGGTGCTTTTCTGCAAAATCATCACTTGGTTTGTTTGTTCTCTGCCCTGAATGTACCTAAAGTGAACTTAACTGGATATGATGTCACAGCTCGCCCACCTTGTTCTGAAATGGGCAGAATAAGCCCACCTGCCAGAAAGAACCATTGACTGGATATGAGAACTGGACCCAGTGAGTGTGACATCATCACCTCTGCCTCCAACCAAATCAGTCAATTGCATTGCCATTTTATTGTCACACGCATGACGCCATGTTGGAGCCAGATGAAGTCAGTAAGAAGTGATTGGTCTGAATCGTTGTTTTTATGGCAACCACTCTCTCCAAACAGCTTGTTGGAAGGCCACGCCCCTAACCACTTAAAAGTACTGCTAGACGATATGAATTATACATTATAATATCAATTATTTTCTATTACAATAACAATATAAATCACGATGTCCAACAATAAAATTTATTCTCAATTATTTTCTGAAAAAATATAACTTTTATTTAGCTTTTATCGTGTAAACAGTTGAAAATGAGTTGATAATGAGTGTGTGGGAACCCTTTGATGTAAAAGAGAAGCAAACAGAGCAGGAGTTTCAGGACAGGTTTGGTTGTAACATCGATGTGTCTTTTTCCCACTGAGATGTCCATGATCTTGTTTGTTGTGGACAGGAGGAAGGATCCACGCAGCCCCTGAACCTCTCAGCCAGACCGAAAACAGCCGAGCCCCTCCGCCCCCCCACGTCCCCCACACACAGTCTGCTGTCCGGAAGCAAGACCAGCCCCACCGCCGTCGGCAAAGGTCGCATCCCGAGCCCAATCCCCAACATGGGCAGGAACAGCTCGCTGGGTAATTACAAACGCAAACCAGAGCCGGAGGTGTGCATGAAAACAAGGACTCCAGGATTTCTGAGGTTCTCCTTGACTATGTAGAGATTTGGTAGCGATGTATGGATGTCGTCCCTTTTAATTCACACAAAGGCCAACTGTTTGAAAAGTGATCAACAGTGGAGGAGAAATGAATGATTGTGGTTTGTGTCCAGCTGGAATTCTATGTCTTTCATATATCGGAATAGAGCTGTGAAAGGAAAGACCTGGAGCGAGGTTTTATCTATTTGCACCACTTGGACATTTCACACCAAGGCCCAATCTGAATTCTTCCTTTCTCTGTTCCCCTTCATTTCCAAACGGAGAGTTATGAAAAATTAGCGTCTCATATTTCAGACATCACTTTCATTCGATGACATCACCAATAATTGCCAGTCTGCTAGCATTAGCATGGAGCTTCCAGCGCTCAAATGTACATAACAACAGCAGTTTTATCTCTTTGATAGGTCATGGTAGAACAACAGGTCATAACTTACATTTAAATGTACACGTCTGTGCTTGAAGAAAAGCACTTCTCAATGCAACGTGGTTTAGCCTCGCAGTGGAAGACTTTGGATCTCCCCGCTTGGAGGGTCGGATTTTAAAAAACTATTCTGGACACACTTACACTGAAAAGCCTCTTCAAATGGAGGAGAATGTAGAAGGGAAGAATTCAGACTGGACTCAAGACTTTTCCAGCTGTAGGAGGTGGACATGGGCTAGTAAACAATAGAAGAAGAAGCCCCTCCCTGCTTGTGCAGTGTGAACCCCAATGGCTAAAGGGGAACTAAACACACATTCTTGAACGTGCGTCACATGCTCGGTGTGAACGTAGCTTTAAACATTTGTTATCCTCAAACAGCAAAACAAAAACACCCCCACCCCCCCCCCGCCACCCACAGACAAACAGCAGAGTGGCATGTGTCTGATCGACTGCAGACACCTCAACCATGTGACCAGACCTGTGCGAGTGTGTGTGTGCGTGTGTTTGTGTGTGTGGGGATCCTGAGTGAGTGGTTGTGTTTTACAGGAGTCCAAAGCCCTGTATTTATCCCCAATGAAAACCCCAGCAGCGGAAGCAGTGAAACCCAGCACACGTTATTTGGTTTTTAAGAGCCTCCTCACATTATTGTCTGCCCGCGATAAAACCTTTTATGCTCCTACCTCTGCTATCTGTTATTAAGGCCAATCTGAAGCCTCTCATTATGTCCCCCCCAGAAAACAATTTCAGCAGCTCATCTGCAGTGGCTTTGAGGACCCAACACTTGTGTTTCCTGCAAAGTTATTTTTTGCCCGTTTTAACAACCACCCAGGCATCCAGAGCTTCCTACTTCTCCGCTAATTAAACAAGGAGGCAACGGAAACTTTGCATCCTTTTATTTCCTTTTTTATTCCTCAAATGTGCATCGGCAATAAAGTGTGAAGCATGTAAACAAGGAGAAGGAGGCTTTGTCAAATTAAGACACACGTGCACACGTGGCGCCCCAGAACATTTTCTGTGTTGCCAGATGTTTTTCCTTTTTTTATTGTCCACCTTGGTGGTGTAAGAGTAAAGTTAGAACCCTGTTACGATTAAAAACTTAAAAAAGCAAATGTTTAAATCAAATGACATTAATAATTGTATTCTGATCTTTTACTGTGACACAATGTCACAAATTTAAAGGAAAATGTCACAAAATGAATGGTTCCAAATGTTTGCAATTAAAAGGGATTTTTTCAGATTAATTAATTACAGGTCAAAATTAAATAACCACATCAAGATGAATTGCATGACAGCACATTTTTAAAAATGGATTTTTCTGTATAAATGCATAAAGGAAATTAAGATGACATTTTTTTCTGAATATTTCTGAATTGAAATGGTTGTGAATCAGAAACAGATGAAAAATGCTGTTTGAAAAAGATTGTAGTTGTTATGTAAAGTCTACAATTGTCTGGTCAGAGTCTTCCTGCTCTGCTCCATTCTGATTCATCTGTCAGGCGAATCGATCCATGAACGTCTTTGTTGTCTCGTCTGAGCTGGAATCTGGATCAGAACTGTACGGCTGGATTTCTCCCATATTGGTGCATCAATAATATTAGGTCGTGAGTGTGAGGGGCTGTAAGCCAGAGGAATGAAGCTAACTCCACACAGCCCTGCCTGCATCTCAGAGCTGAATTTATGAAGAATTTATGTCCTAGAAAACAACAGTTTTCTTTAATTTGGGATAAATAATCATAATTAAAAGAGCAAAAGATGATCGTCGTGGAGCTTTGACCGACTTTTTTGTCCTTTCCAGACATCTTGTCCAGCCTGAACTCTACGGCACTGTTTGGGGACCAGGATGCGGTGCTGAAGGCCATTCAGGAGGCCAGGAGCATGAGGGAGCAGATCCAGAGAGAGCAGCTCCACCATCAGCAGCACCCGCAGCAGCCGGGGCCCCAGAGCCTTGATGCCAAGCTGGCGGCACTCAGCGGCATGAGCCTCAACAACGGCAACAAGGTGAGAGGGATCACTTCAGCCAAAACTCTCAAAACGGTTCAGCTGAAGGGAAAAAGTCGTTCATGCTAAAGAAGATCAGTAGTGAGTAGAGATGTAACCGTTCTCCGAGAATCTGTAAAACATAGATTCAGAAGAAACAATTATTGAACACTCTGAAACTACATTTTAAAAGTTTAAAAGTGTGACTTTTTAACATAACTATGAACAAAAACAGCCAGAAATGGTATTTCAAAACAAATCAACTTAAACCTTAAATAACTTTTCCTTTTTATCCACAGCAACCAGCGTTTATTTCAAATTTCACATTTCAAAATGAAGAATCCGTCTCTAAATGAGCCGATCCGCCCACGTAAACAGAGATTTTCTGATACATAAAAACACAAAGTGTAAAATGTAAAGGGAGCGTATATCTCCCGCATGGGAACATTCTATATTTTCTTTATAACAAAATAAATCTATACTGCTGTTTTGGTGGTGATATGGGTCGTACAATCTGAGCGCCTCAACTCACAGTCACATGTTCAGAAAAATAAAAACAACAAAACTTGTAACAAAGCAGCTGAAACGCTTGAGGGGGAAAAAAAACGAATAAAGCACTCAAAGGAGGGTTAAAGTAATTCATAATAATGTTTATGCTCTCTTTCTAAAAATGACACCCACTTTTTTAACTGTGTCTTGGCATTTTCAGCAAAATATCCTCCTGGAACAGAAACAAAAATTTAAGTTTTATTGTGTTGCAACAGTAAACATGGAGAAAGACTTGCATAGCAGATCAGAATAAACCTTAAATAACTTTCAGTATTTTACTCTCCATAAAAATAGATTAGATTTTCAAAGTTTTACAAGTTAGAAGCACAAGATAAAGTCGGTGACAATAAAATAAAATGTTCTGGAGGGCCGAATAGAATTACCCGGAGGGCCGGATCTGGCCCCCGGGCCTCGACTTTGACACGTGTGTGCGAAGATACGACAGAAATTTGTGTAACTTACATCATCTTCAGAAAAAAGTCAATCAAATTGACCTGAAATGTTATAAAATCTTTTTTAATCGATATTGAAAAATACTTTTTGGATTTAGATATGTGGAGTTTGTTTTAGTCTAAGATAACAACAACAATCACAGTAAACAACACACATCAGAAACTGATCAACCATCATCCAGTCTTTGAATTGATCAAAGTCATGTGATCAAACAGTGTGCTAGAATGTTCTAATCATGATTATAGTGATGTGGAGAAACAACAACTTTATCAAATGAAGATGTGAATGGATTTGACCTTCATTCTTGTTTACTTGTTTGTTTGTACACAGATTTAATTGGTTCTCTTGAAGAAATGAAATAAAACTTCCCCTGAACTGTTCAGTAGCAGGTATTGATCTCAACGGTGGAAGTTTAGGATCAAGATCAGTTTTGGGTCAGTGAACTGGATGGTTCAAAATGAACCTAATCAACTGTGGAAAGTATCACCAATCACAATTAGGGCACTCCACTAGAAGTCGTATTTTCCACTCTACAGATGAAGTGAAACAACTTTTTTAGTGTTGTGTGTGTTTGTCGTTGCTGCATTTGACAGACAGAGGGTTAAGGACTTAAGGAGTTGGGGAAGAATGTAGAATTCGGTGAGACGCTCAGTAGTAGAGAACGGCTGCAGGATGGATTTGAAACTCAAAGTTTGTTTTCTTCAGCAGCAACTTTTGAACAATTACAAGCATATATTCAGTGATAAAAGATTTGAAGGATCCTCGGTTGGTTTTAAAAGAGGAAAGAAACATTGTTGAGGAAAGACTTTACATTTTTCTGGATTAGCTTGAAGACGTTTGGGGGCGGGGCACACGCCTGCGGTTCTGCTTCCCCCTCTGCTCTGTCACTTATTTCCCTCCAGGATGGATGTTGATGGTTTCTCCTTAGCGAGAGGAATATTCATGAATGATATTTACTGTCTTTTGGCTCTTGAAGACTCCGTACTTCTCGTCTCCTCTCCATGGCCACCCAGAAGCGAACAGCTTTGAAGAGGGAGCAGCTGGGCCAATGACAAGTGATGATTTTGGCGTGTTTCTCTGAGTGTGCGTCCTTTTGTGCCTGTCTGAGAGAGGGAGTGTTTTTTGGAGAGGATTGGATGTTAATATTAGTGTGTCCGTGTGTGTTTAACCCTTTAACATCGGAGCTCCAGTGTTTATGTCCTTTGATCCTGGAACTTTCTACTGTTAACACAATAACTCCAGTAGATTGTGAAGGAGAGAAGCGGCTCATCGAGCAACTTTACAATTGTGTTAATGGTGTGTGTTAACACATAATTGTGTTAACGGTTGAAAAATTACAGTACGTTAAAGATTTTGTGTGTAAGCGTCAGTGACGCCTCACCCCTGGTTCACACTGGCCGCGGAGACCGCTGGTAATTTACCTATGATGGCAAAAGCAAACAAAAGTGCAGGTAGAAGCGCCTGTAGACCGTCAGGTGAGAGCGGATGCCACGCGCTCTGCTCGGCATCCAGTGTGAACCGAGCTTTAGGTGTTGAGGTGCATTCACATCGGACGCGGTTCCCGTGGCGGAGGCGGCCAGCTTCGATGTTAAGTCGATGGAACAGGCGTGACTTGAAGCCATCTGAAGTCCTGCGGAGCGATGTGAGCGACGGGCGCGGCGTGAAAGTCTGGCAGCAGCTAAATTTGAGTCACGCAGTGTGAATCTGGCGGCGCAGCCAACATATAAATATCTCAACTGTGACAGGTCACTGAGTCGCATCAGCCAATCAGGAACTCAGCTTTGGACACGTGACGTTTTCAGTGACTCGATCAGCGGGTAGAATTTTAATCCAAAGCGAGCATTTTTGTCCAGAACTTTCATCTTTCTCCTTAACCCTCTGGAGCTGCGGGGTTGCAGATCTCATCCGGCTGCTTTGGGTGAAGGCGAGATACACTCTGGACAGATGGACGGCTTTTGCTCCCGCGGTGGCGCTCACTCGTTATGCCAGCAGACAGGGGGTGCGGAGGTTGCCTCTCACCCGGACATTAAAGAAAAAAGGTCTCCTAATTTTATTTTCCTCCTCGGGACAGTCAGCCTTCAAGCTCAACCACAGAGACATAGAAACACAGTGGAAGTGGCTGTCATACAGACACAGCCCCCTGTACCGGGAAAATCTTTAAGAATAACAATTTAACCTAAACATGGAGGCATGATTACTGATGTTTTAGTAGAACTCTTCACAGTAAATGAACCGGATTCCTCAACATCATCTGTGTCTTCATACATTCTAAGTGAGACATGCACAGACACCGGTCCTTATAGTGATCATCCTAAAACATTACCAGGAACACATTTTTTGACATTTGACGAGCAGCGAGTTTGTCACGTGAATCGTGTTCGGTGTTAATGGAGTCCAGTGGAAGGAGGAGGATGATCCCAGCCCTGAGGCTTTGCTCTCTCAGGAGGCGTGTCCTCCCCTCACGCCTCCACCGTGGCTGTGGTTCAATCCTTTGTACCCAGATTTCACATCCACAGGGAAATCCAGATTCCAAAACATCTCCAATCAGGCATCAGAGGTTTGGTTAGAGAGTCGGAAGCGTCATTAGAGTGGCTCTCCTGCGCCTGTTGCTTGCGAGGATGAGTAGCACAGAGAGGAGATGAACGCATGAATATTTTAGGAGTGGAGACTTTGAACCCACCAAGCCCAAGTAGGTCAGGACTGGTGCACTCCAAGGATAGGCTGTTTTGACATTTTTTTGGACTTGTTTGCCTCACCATTTTAGGAGGAAAACATCCACAATCTGGCAAAATAAATCACTGCTGTAGTCACTCAGAATCCCAAGCTGACTGTTTCTAATAAGCCGTTATCCTGGTGAATGCTGAAAAACTCATAAATATGAATCCCAGAGCAACTTATGTTGATAAGCTTCTTTATTTATGTAAGCTGAGAAGTAAGTCACTTTTTTAACGTTTTTCATGCTTTTTATTTCTCTAATTTTATAAGAACATAACCAGAAAAATGCAGTAAGTTTGTTTATTGCTGCACGCCTGGCAGTAAAAAGCTCATTTGGAGAATCAAACTATTTGTTTCTGGTTGAAAGACGAGAGCCAGCTTTGGTGTTTTGTTGTCAGTCTATTGTTACCTAACAACGGCCCTTCAAAGCCTCTTCCCCTCAGCTGCTAATGCATCACTTCTTTGAAAAAAACTTTTTGGATTTTTCCTTTGGCTTTGCTTGACCCTTTAACACCTGAGGAATCACCGGTCACCATTAAACTCAAATAAACATTAATATGATCAACCCCAGCCAGCAAAGCCAAGTAGGGTCCTTTTGGTTTAAAGCGGGCTAAAAATGAAGACCCCAAAGGGGTTTGTCCGCAGTTTCCGTGGTTGCCCCACTTCTGTTTGCCCACATTGGCTTAAGTGGGCACTCAGTGGGTAGATTCGCCATGGTATTCAGCGGCCCGGTGGCGCTAACTTGCTACAGCAGAGCTCGATAGCATGCTCCATTGGAGCTTGGTAGCTTGATAGTGACGCTATCCAGCACGGGGCTTCTGAATAGCGTAGCAAGCTAACCCACTGAGTTCCCCACTTAAGTCAATGTGGGCAAACACAGCTGGGGCCACCACAGAAACTGTGGACAAACCCAATCGGGGTCCACATTTTCTCCCCACTTTAAATCATATGGGGCCCACTTGGCCTTGCTGGCTGGGATGTAATTCCAGTAGATTTTCCAAAAGAGAATTGAGAGGAATTCCGTTGATCCTGTTAACGGTTGAAAAGTTACAGTAAATCAGAGAGCGTAAACACTGGAGCTCCGGTGTTTAAAGGGTTAAAGAACTCATGGATAGAGGTTCTGGAGACGGGGAGTGATTCATCCGTTCCACCTCCAGAGCCCTCTTTCTTTACCTTGGGTTTGTTTTTTGGGTGTTGAAGGCATTCCTCTGCGGAACGCCTTTTTGTTTTATGACATTGTATGAACACAGCACATTCGCCGTCTTTTAAGGCAATGAGGCAAGTGCTGTAAATAATATCTGAGTGTAACGCTTAATGCTGAGCTGTTTACTGCTCCTGCTGATTCGACTTGCTGTGACGTCTGAATGTGTTTGTCTTTATTTCGCTGTCTGTGTATTTTTGGCCTTGCAGCATTCATTTCTAGCATCGACAACACATTTCCCTCAGAGCTGAAAGTGATCCTGTGCTCCTTTGTGTGTGTGTGTTGTGTGTGTGAGCGTGCGCCCTGACTCTGCATTGGCCTTGGCCATGTTAATGTCATTATAGCGGGTGTACAGAGCAGCGGCCTGGCCAGTCAGTGGCATTGTTGAGTATCGCCTTACGCTTACGCTGCCTCCAGCTGGCCCGCGGCTGCCAAAGCTCACCGAAATAGCCCTGTGTGCGACTGTGGGTGTGTTTGTGTGCAAACCGGACTGTGTGTGGAGTTTTTAGCTCAACAGTCAGAAAAAAAATACTACACGAGCCCACTTTAAAGAAAACTGCTGGTTTTCTGAAAGATTGACACATTATTACCCGCTTCCATCTGCTGTGATGACAGACTCCAGTCATTCATGTCACGTGTTATTATAACACAACTATAAATGTATTTATTTGAACAGGGTTACCTGTAGGGATTGCAATTCCAACACTATGTTAGAACAAAGAGCTTTAACCAACAGAATGTTCTCAGGGAGGAATTGCAGATTTGTTTTGCAAATAGACTACAAAGTTTTGTGATATATATTTAAACTAATAGCAAATCTAAAGTTAATAAAGTTATAAACACTAAAAACATAAAATTTGATTTGAAAGAAATTAGAAGCTTAATATTTAACATGTCTATTTGTAACCCCTTCTCCCTGTATATTGCTAATTTGGATCATACCATTTAATCCAGAACCCTCTTCATTTGGCATCACATTCAAAAGAAAACCCCCAAAATAACACTTTTAAGACAATTGGAACTAAATTCAGGGACAAAGAGATTTGATTTTAATGAATGATTTGGCTTTTATTTTTTTAAAAAGCACTTTTCATATAAAAACAAATCTCAAAGTGCCATAAATATAGAAACAAACAAAAGGAAAAAATAATCTCTAATAATAAAACAGTAAGATCAAAACCTCTTACTGAAAATCATATATATATAGCTAGCTGTGAGCATAATGACAAAAATACCCGACTGTGTTTGCAACACATAAAAAAATGATAGTCCGACACAGTTAAACACTAGCTATGTAGTAAGCGTTAGCTGTGTTAGCACATTATCCCGACCACTGCGCCGCGGACAAAAAGAAACTTTCAGGAAAGAATCTCACCATCCAGACGAACATTTCAGAGAAGTTATTGACACGATTCATGTAAGTACTTCCATGAAAAAAGGAGGAGCAGAGAGTGGGGTGGGGGTGGGGGTAAAGGGAAGAAAAGGAGAGCTGCGCGGCGCGCGTAAGTTAGCGCGCATAGGGGGAGGGGCAAACAGTCAAAGTCATGAGTTTGAGCTCCTCTCTTTTGTAAAGAAAAATCTTTTTGTGTTAAAATACTTCATGTGAAGCTTCACAGTAATCTGATTTGTTCCCTATTGAGCACCAATAATTGATTTGTTGCTTATATTTTATTCATTTTTTTTATTTTTTTCTTATAAGATGATCTTATGATAATAAACTTGTTATTAACCACTTCTGACACGACACTTAGAGACTTTTCATCATTCCTCCATAATGCAGATAACTGAATGAAATGATGATCTAATCTATTCTCTGAACTGTTTATTATTATGTTTACACCCCACCCACATGGGTTGACCAGTCCAAAACTACAAAAAGGTTGGGGAGCACTGGTGTACAACACCTCAAAAAACACAGTCCAACATGTTAGCTGCATACACTATAACACTCAGACTGCTGCGGTGTGTACTTCTGGAAATTGTTTGGACAGAAAGAACGAGCAGAATGAATTCCAGGCACTTTTAAAACCACTGTAGTTTTTTGGGGGTAAAAATGAAGGCTTGTAAGGGCTGCGGATAGTGTTGAAAATATGGTACTTTTAGTAAATAAAAGTATCCTTTATTTTTTCTTTCATCTGCAGTCTGAACGCGGCGTGTTAACGTCCTGGTTCTGAAGCACAATTTATAAAGAAAGAAAGACTGTCAAATTTGTCCTTTGATGAAAGAAAGCAACACCTCTGACAGTTTCAAGTGTTGATTAAAGCTTACCATTATGTTTGAAGCCTAAACGTCTACGTTTTAATAATGCGTCTTACAAAAGTGAGTCTGGCACCTGCAAATAGACTGTTGAATGTCTCCTTCTGAGAGGGACGCAGCCTTGAGTGCTGGAGGACTGCTGGCTGCTAATAAAGGCCCTGAATAGGAGGAGTGGTAATAAGAAAGAGAAGGGGAGGAGGAAAAAAAATAGAACAGCGCTGACTGACAGCTCCATCACACATTGTAAAGGCTGGAGAAGGAGAGACGGATGAAAAGTAGGAGGAGCGATCACGGCAGGAGGGGGACAGAGGAGCCTGCCAAATGTGATCGGTCCGGGAGGAGACAGTAAACGGTTGCGGGTCAGCTGAAAGCAGACCGTGCTGGCAGAGGGCGAGTTGTAACTGCGGTAATGAGCTCAATACGGTATGGATTAAAAGAGGAGGGAAAAAAAGAAGTGCACCCACATGCAAGCCAAAGTTTGGAGCGTTGCCGTGGCAACAGCTGAGAGACAGACACCAGAAGGAGAAGAGACCGAGCAGAACAAAAGGAATTGAGTGACTCTTACATTAAAAATTGCATCTTCAGCCGCGATGAACAAAAATAAAAATGACTGCAGCAGACCCGTGTGACGCTTTCCACACTTTTAGGCCGAACAGGATAAACATTTATTAAACACTCTAAAACTACATTTTTAAAACTGTAACTTTTTGACATAATTATGAAGTAAATATATAGCTTTATCTGAGATAATGCTAGTGTGAATGCTGTAAGCTCAATTTGACCACTGAAGATACTGAAGCTGATAGCTGAAAACCCTGAAGCTGAAAGCTACAGCTAAAATATTAGCTCAATGCCAAATTAGCCTAAATTGCAAACAAACAAAAACTTAGGTTCGCCAAAACAGCTAGCATGTAGCTGAAAAAAAGGCTAAACTTCAAAATATCCCAAAAGAATTTTAGTGAATGCAAAAACAGTCCAAAAAGCTAGTATGATTTCAATTTTTTAAATTTTAAAACCATATTTTTTAACATGAATAATAAAAAGGCAGAAATATTAATCCAGAATAAATCAATTTAAATCTTAAATACCTCTCAATATTTTACTCTCCATAAAAATATTTTTGTCAAAATTATACAAGTTAGAAAGAGCTCAAGAAAAATTCAACCTTAATAACAATAAAATAAAATGATGTGGAGAGCCGGATCCTCATCCTGGACTTTACACATGTGGCCTAGATGATGATATGTTTTCATCAAGACAGATTTTTTCTTTATTTAATTTATTTTATCCGAAATTCACAATAATTTTGGTTAATTTTTTTTAAAATTTATTTTGACTGTATGTGAAGAAATATAAAGTACACAATTTCTTATATATATATAAACTTCAGTAAATAGTTCATTTGCATTTTTTAAGAGTCTAAAGAGCGCAGGCTGATTGGTTGGCCTTCACATATTTCCTTGCATCATATATGTACCTCTTTGCAAAGACACTCCTGTCGTAAATGCTGCAGCCACACAAACATTCACATCCCAAACTGAGAGGAATTATTAGCATAAATGCGACCGACGCTCTGGTCTGCTCTGGATTGTTTTGGTCCATTTCTGAACTTCTTTCTGTCTTTTTCTCGCTACTTTCACCAGGAGCTTTCATGTCTTTCTGACGTAGATTTGCCACAAATCTTCTGAAATCTGCCTTTTTTATTAGCATTCTATGACGCTCTTCTTACCTTCAAGAGAACCGTAACCTGCTTCAGCTTTTCACTGCCGTTTTGAACCCAACACGGGTCTAAATACCATTTTTCTGTGGTTGAGGACTCCTTCTTCTCCTGACAGTTTTTCCATCCTCCACCTCCTCTTTCTTTTGTTCCATCTTTCTTTTTTTTTGGTCCTTTGTTAGACGGTTGCTTCCTGTGGTGAGCATGGCACTGCCCAGGCACATGTTCTGCGGTGGGCCTGATTACAGCCCTGCCGTAGTGCTGACATTGGCCTGCACCGACTCCTCATCTATAAACACACACAAATAGGAACACATACACTCCGGCCACTAAGTTCCACCAGCTTTGCCAGCGGCTACAGCGGCATGACTTCACCCAGCAACCATTCTTTGCGTCAAACAAAATGCCTCCGTCACCAGAAAAATAAGACTGAGAGCTTAGAGGGAGGAGGCAGAAAAGAAGGGAACAAAGAGGGAGAAGAGCAGCAGCAGAGTGTGGAGGTGCGGTTCCTCGGAGAAGGCCTTTATGTTTTCAGCTGCTGCTCTGGAGCGTGGTGGGGTAATTTTAGCTGGAAGGCCGAAGGCAAGCTACTTCTAGAAGTTATTTGTCTAAGAAAAAAGATTACACAAAAAACCTGAAGACCAGAATTGGAGGAAGACCAAAGTGACTGCAGCAGTTCAGTTTAAAGAAGCTCACAATGGGTGTAAATGTGAACAAAAAAACACAGTTTTCTACATTTAGATCATAAAAAGATTAAAAAAGTAGAAAATGTCGATTCTCCAAAGAAAGACATACAAGTTTCACAAATATAGAAGAATATATGAAGTCAGAAAATTCAACAACAGGCAAATAAATTATGAAGACTTAAAGGCCTTTAGAAATCAAATACCAGATATTTTAGAAAACTCATCATGTAATTATTTGGATGTGATTATGAATCATTTCATCTCATCAACATCTGTTGTTTTTTACTGGAAAACCTCCAGAATTGAGCGAGACCCTGGCGTGTAAAGACAAAACTTGAAACTGTCGGTCAGTATTCACATTGAGCCCTCAGGTGCACGGTGAGATCTCTGCTGTAGATTTTACTGTAACAGCTGGAGGACAGTAATTATTGTAAAGCATTTTACTACCGTAAAATGAAACACAGTAGAATTTCTGTGTCCTGTGTTTCAATTTACAGCAGTAAAGTAAAAAAATGAATCGCAGTACACTGAAACTCTAAAATGTAATACTGTAAAATCATATACATGTATTTACTGGTATACAGCTTATAGTAGTTACTGTAAATGTTCCTCCTTTACGATGATATTTCTATATTTTCATTTTCAGTTTATTTACTGGAAAAAAGGTAAATAAAAATATATTTGGGCTAAATTATGACAACTTCCCCAGCTGTTCTGAGTGAAGGTCGTTGTCATCATGTTCTCCAGATCTCCAGCTGCTTTTAGTAAAGCCAGGCTCACCCTGGTTGAGATCTTACATCAATGCAACACCAGACTGCTGAGATTGCAGTAAAGTATTGTCCAGTTTACAGAAATCTGTCACAGTGTGGTCATTGTCGTTTTATACATGGATGGAAATAGACATTTCCATGTCTCCATATATTAATGCAGCATCACAATTCCCCAGCAAAGACACACGAGGAGGATCAAGGAAAGATAAAAAATCAAGCATCTTTGATTAGTGTTGCAGTAGAAGTTCATAGATTTAAGTTCAAGCAAAAACACATCAACATAGAAGCACACTGATTTAATCCCCAAACACGTCCAGCCTGTCGTCATCGCACAGCGCTCTAGGGCAGCGGTCCCCAACCACCGGGCTGTGGACCATGAATCAATTACCACTGAGTGGAAGAACTAATAAATTGCTGAACTTTGTTTTTTTTTTTTTGAGTCGGAAATCTTTTATTTTGAAAAACAACTGGATTCTCTCGATTAGATTGAGAGCTTAAAGCAGTCCAGCATCGTGTTTATGGAGCTTTCTTTGCAAATGGATGAGATGAGTGAAGCAGCAGAAGATTCCCGGGCCTGACACCGGGCCTGTTTATGTCTTCAAAAGTTTCTCTTGAAGCTTTTGGGTGGAGCTTCAACAGAGTCTGATTTGTTTCCTTTTGAGCATCAATATTTTTTTTCTTTTTAATCTCTTCTGACATGAAGATGACTGTGTTTTATCAATCCTCCAGGACTGACTGAAATGATGATCATTATTGCGCTGCTCTAGGGCAGCGTTGGGGGGACGCAAGAAAGAGACATTCAATCTAGAAGGAAGGTTCATGGAGGGGGGAGGAATGCAGGTTTCCATGACAACGGGCTCTGCTTATCGCACCTTCAGCGGGTTATTTAGGTTTGGTCGTGGGAGAGTGCCCGAGAGTCCTGATTAGAGACCAATGTTTGAGTTTTGAAAAAATGAAAAACTCAAAAGACAATCCTGTGAGCCTCCTACCTGACCCTCACCTAAGTGTTCACCATGACCTGTCACCCGCAGCACGCCCATAGAAACAATCTGGTTGAGTGGTCAACAACCTTAAAATTCCACGTGTTCACCGACAGATTTGCCCACTGTTGCCCTGCTGACAGCCCGAGTCCCCCCAGAAGGACAGTTGTGTCTAAAGTGAATGAAGGATGTGAAGCTCAAAACTGAAACCAGCCGCAGCTGACGTAAGGTGTCAAAACCACGCCTCTTTTTAACTGGTATTCAGTGACATCAGCAACAAATGAGCAAAGAGTTGGTCAGTGAGGACTCTAACATTTCCTTTCTAATTTCTCTCATATTTAAACCACGTGTGTTTACTAGATCTCAACCCAAACATCATTTTCTACAGTGAAATGTGTTTGTAACAGATGTTATTTTGACTCAGGAAGGACGGACTGGAAATGCTTTCGTCCCTAGAATCTTATGTGCCCTTTTTGACATTTTCTTTTTATGACTTTTAAGGAGCGACTACACTACGAGACACTGAGCCAACACCTAGGGAAGCTGGGGGAGGATGCTGGGAAGATGGTCCATCGAGTCATCGACCTGACAAGACCAGAAGATTTGGACGGTACACAGCTGAGTTTGCCTTCTTTTGCTGGCTTTCTTTTCTATGAATAAAATATTGACTTAGGGGAACAAAGAAGACAGTCTAGATACATGACGTACATTAAGCTGAATATTCCTGTCTGTTCTTTAGCAGGAAGTGCTGTCAATTTCTTTTAGTTTCTGAGATATTTTAAGGATTTTAACAGAGCGTCTTTGCAGTAAGTAGCACAAAGCAGAGTGACAGAATGAAGTTGAGGCAAGTCCTGCCCAAACCCACCTGTTTCTCATAAAGCACCACTGTTTACAGGCCGGGAGAAGCTAAGAAGTACTCATCATGGTTTAGTTTAGATTCAGGGGAGTAAACACAGGAGCCAAGGTAGTGAGGAAGTCTCAGATGCAAGAAAATGAACTCTACTAAACTTTTGTTTTACTTTTAGTACACATCTTGATTCAAGAATGCTAAACCAAAGCCTCACGGAGAGATCTATCATCCTTTTCTGTGTTTCTCAGGGAGCAGCATCACTGAAGCGCGTGTCTTCCGGGAGGCGCGGGGCAGGAACAGCAGTGAGCCCCACATCAAGAGGCCAATGAACGCCTTCATGGTTTGGGCCAAAGATGAGAGGAGGAAGATCCTGCAGACCTTCCCCGACATGCACAACTCCAACATCAGCAAGATCCTCGGTTAGAGCTTTCTCTTCCTGTGTTTCTCTTGTGTGTGATAATGTTTAAACAAAAATGAGATTTTACTCTAAATATGACATGGACCCTTTTTCTAGCATCAACTGAGGTCAAACAAATCCTTTCAGGAATGCTGCGGTCTTTTCAAAAGAAATAAACTTTAACCCTGTAACCTGTGTAAAAACTGGGCGAGCGAGTGTGACGTCGAGAACGTCTTACGTACGACTCCAAGCAAATTATCTTAATTCATCCGCCTTTTTTTTTCTTCTTTTTTTCGATATGACATGTTGGAGTCATGCAGTGATTGGTCTGAGTCAGCATTTCTCTCACCAATCAGGAGTGAGCTTGTTGGAAGTCTACACCCCCACCATGTGTAATCTATAAATCAAACTTCTCAAACCTTCACAGTGACTTCCTCCTTGGCATCTGATTGGTCAGTTTATAGCTTGAATAACTCGACTTACAGGAACCATAACATGAAAAGAAATGAGGATCATCAAGAAGATTTAGTTAATGAAAGGAATCAGATCTAGAAGAGGAACAGAGGAACAGAT
This sequence comes from Oryzias javanicus, assembly GCA_003999625.1. Lineage (NCBI taxonomy): Eukaryota > Metazoa > Chordata > Actinopteri > Beloniformes > Adrianichthyidae > Oryzias > Oryzias javanicus. The sequence goes on along the minus strand of CM012442.1, from coordinate 1,917,604 downwards.
GTTCATTTCTCTAAAGAAGTCAATGGGATTTTGCTGTCTTGGAACCAGCGGGTACTTCCTGTTTGGAATGTCAAGGGGGAGGGGCCAGTCTGTCCAGTTCTTACATACAGTCAATAGATATTTCATCAACAATGTTAACAGTTTATTCCATTGAGCTCTGAACATTGGAACATACCACTTTTTCTCAGCTGGGGAATTGGTTTGCCTTTTTTTATTGGAACCCACATTCAAACACTTTGCATCATACAAAACGCTACCTGTACGTCTAAGATTCTTACTTTTGTTTCAAACGTTGCATTATTGTTGCATTATTATTATATCATACAGTACATGTTTTAATAAGAAGCTTATGGTTTAATTTCGAACAGAGTGATGATAAAAACTGAGATGCTATTAGCAGGAAGCTGTACAGATCCGTTTCTTGATCTTTGTTCAGTTTGTGTGAGGAGTTCAGAACAAAAACTGAAGTTGTGTATGTGTGTACAACTGCGTGTATACAAAGCACGTCCAGCGTAATAACACAGCTGGACTTTAGGGAGTCGGTGGGTGGCAAGCAGAAAAACTCCTCTGTGTTTCCTGTGTCAAAAATACAAGAAGAGTTTGTGATAAACCTGGATAAACAGGGCAGTGAGGCGAGTGTATACATCAGTTGTCTAAGAGCTCCACAGATGTGCAGCATTTTCCTGTCCACCTTCTCACTGGAGAGCAAAGGAGTACACAATGTATCACAATGCAGAGACATCCACTCCCAAGTTTTAAACAACCTCTTAGGCTCAATGGTTTCTGGTCACATTAAAATGTCAAAGCTTACAGCAATCCTCATTAATACAACTTATGTGCCTCGGCATAAAAAACACATGAAAAACGTTCATATTAAAACTCTGAAGTGATTACATATTTGGAAGAAGGACAGTTTGGGTTGATGTGGGGTTTTTAGAGGTGGCGTTTCAATGAGGCGCCAACTCTTACGCAAGGTTCACACTGGACGCTGAAGCGGCGTGGAGCGGCCTCCTGCAATTCAGACCTGCAGTGAAGTGTGTGTGTGTGTTTTTCTTCTGTGTGTGTGTTGTGTGTTTATTTTCATCTCTCTGTCTGTTTAGATACAAAAACATGATCGCGTTTGTGTTTTATTGTGAAAAACTGATTATATTTTGAAAATAAAGCAGATTTTCTCATGTATCGTGATGTAACATCCTACCCGAGTTGGTGCGGATCACTTGTAGCTCGCGCACAAAATAGTCCAGAAATGATCCGCTGAACAGCACAAGCCTTCTGCAAAAGACCGCGGAGGACCGGGGAGGACTAAGGAGGACTAGAGAGGACTAGGGGAGGACTAGGGAGGACTGCGGAGGACTAGGGAGGACTGCGGAGGACTAGGGAGGACTGCGGAGGGCCGCGGCGCTCTGCTTCTGATGTGAACCTCACCTTAGGTTAACACGGCCCCAAATGGAAGTGGCCTTCGTTCCGCAGCGCTCCTGCGTCCAGTGTGAACCAGGTTTTAGCCCCTCTTGATTCCACTTAATGCATCAGAAGAGAGCTAAGACTGATTAAAAACCGTAGGTAACCGCGGTCTTACACAATATTAGTGTTCAAAACAAGTGAAAGACGGCCGCTTTACCAGATGAGCTGTTCCCCCGTCCCAAACCCAAAGTGATCCTGAAGGGTTGATCTCAAGCTTATGTCAAGCTGACTGAATGCAACGGTGAAAAAGTACTGAAGCTACATCCACACCTCACTCCCCCGGCAGCGTGTGTTCATGCTGCCGCTTCCGATGACGATGATAATGTGTCGCTACGCAAGTTTCTTCCGTTTCTGGACTCTACCTCCATTGAAAGTTCAGCCAGGTTGAACTTTTCCCAATCAGACCCCTTTTTAATTCATAGAGGTGCCATCTGTTTGATGCGTCACCGGAGACGCTTAAACACAAAATCTTAATGTTATGTTGTGACAACAATGAAACAATGACAGTAAATTAAAGAACATAAACAGTGGAGCTCCAGAGATAAAGGGTTTGAGCACAGACAGAACCTTATGATCCAGAGTCTCTCCTACACTAGAATAGAGAATAAGATTCACCAGATTTGCACCACCAGGACATTGTATCACCAAGCCTGTTCCAGCTGTGGGTGGTGGACAAGCGTCAGTATTGGGTATCAATACTGGACAGTCCAGTGTGAACCTCATGGACAATTGCACATTCATGAATGCAGATTTAGTGAGTTCTCAGTAGATTCTAGCTGCCCTCCTGCGATTTTTAGTATTTAAGTTCTGCCTTTTACAATTTGGAAGAAATGTTTTGTAAAGATTTGATTTACCTGCTCATTAGAACTCTCCTGTAATCTTAAACACATGTCATTCATGCGATCCAGGTTCTCGCTGGAAAGCCATGTCCAATCAGGAGAAGCAGCCTTACTACGAGGAGCAAGCCCGCCTAAGCAAGATCCACTTGGAAAAGTATCCCAACTACAAGTACAAGCCCCGGCCGAAGAGGACCTGCATCATCGACGGCAAAAAGCTGCGCATCGGGGAGTACAAGCAGATGATGCGGTCCCGGCGTCAGGAGATGAGGCAGTTCTTTGTTGGGTGAGTCAGGCTAGTGTCACCGTTGAAGGGTCATCTTGACAGTTTGAGCAACATTACCAACACGAAGGAGACTTTTGGAGGATTTATTCCAATGCTGCTCAGGTGTTTTAAAAGTGTTCCTTAAAGACGATGAAAATAGAGTTTTTAGTCTTTTCAAGTCATTTCTCTAATGATGGAACGTATTTAAAAAAAAATCTTAATATAAGATTTCTGAACATGTTGTATTGCTGTTATTTTAAGGAGATTTTATGATTATTTACATGTGTAGTTTTTTATATAAAATCATGTAAAAGTAAAGAAATGTGTGTTTTTTCCGTGAAGTATTTAGTTTATTTCTAACTTGGATAATTTTGATCAAATGTATTTTTAAGGAGAGTAAAATATTGAAAGTTATTTTAAGGTTTAAGTTGATTTATTCTGGAATAATATTCCTGTCTGTTTTAATCGTGGTTATGTTAAAAAGTTGCAGTTTTAAAGTTTCAAAAAAATGTAGAGTAAATGTTTATCCTGTTCGGCTCGAGATCTAAAGTGTGTTTTGGATTCTGGTGAGTTTAACCCCTCTGCATTAAAGTCCCGCTACAACACTTTTAAAATTTTACTTTAAATGTTCCCAGTGGGGTTTTTTATTTATACTCTAACGTTTTTAACAAAAATTCCACATCCTAAATGTCTTAAAAGCCAATTTTCCTGTTGATCTGAAGCCTTTGTTTCCAAAAATGTCTCTGTGTGGGCGTGGCTTATGGTGTTGAGCTACGTAACTCCGCCCTTATCCCCCAGACATGCCGTTATATGCAGACAGGACATTATATTATCTTCTCTGGCTCCTACAGCTGCATCCGGGTTAGCTAGCTTCTGTGACATAAGCAAAGCTCAGGAATTCAAACAGAGTTTTTCTGGGACAGTTTGATTGACAGCAACTTAAAAGGAGAAATACTCGGAAATGCAAAAATGAAAGGATTTCTTATGATATGTTTTTCTCTTTCTGAAGAAGAATTCCACACATACATGTTAAACTTAAGAAACAGGATTTTCATTGGAGGGAGAGTTTAACGGACGCAGTAACAAGTCAAGATTTGCATATTTTATACAACTATAACAAAGTTATATTAGAGAAGTTAAATTTCATTCATGACATCATTTATTATAGGACAATCAGTCAAACACTTGAATTGCACTTATATCTTTGAGAAACTCTCAAGGTTTTCCTCATTTTCAAAGAATTGAAAGAATTGAGTCAGATTGTGGCCGTGCAGTAAAGCTGCCGTCTACGACTGTTTGAACAATACAGGACTGAGTGGTTCTTTGCTTTGATCTAAATGGATTTTATGGTTCTTTGAAGGAAACTTCCATCATTTCTTGAAGAAGCCGTGCTCTCGTTGTGAGGTCTCTCTGCTTTGAGCGCCAGCGGCTTGTGGAGTGACCATCGGGGTTTATAGAGCCTTTGTGAACAGTCTGGAACCTCCTGTGGTTTTATCTGTTAAATCTTTTAAACAGTTGCTGAAGGACAATATATTTCCTGGAGTGTGCTGCGCAGGGAAAACAGTGGCACTGTCCTAATAGAAACCAGTCCGGGAAGTGTTTAAAGCCATGACAGCGGCTTGTGTTCGAGATGGCTTTAACAGAGGCCCCGGCTGCAATAGGAGACATTTTTAATAGCTTGTCATTTATTAAATTAGGACAATGCCGGCTGCTTGCGGCCAGTGAAATTGGACACAGACAAACGGAGTGGAATATCGTCAGTAAGCAGATGTTGGAGTGGGAACGGGGAGCGGGGAGCGGGGCAGACATCCCAGGCTGAACGCCACATTTACGCGTGTGGTCAAAGAAATGTTAAAAAAGCTCCGACTCTCCCGGCCTGGACTTTGGGTTTGAGCTGCACAGCCGTCTCTGGCACAATCGACGTGATTAAAGCTGAGGGGCTCTAAAGCATTTATTATGTATATGAGTCTGTATGGCGGGAAGAACATCTAGAGGCGGAGCGGGGAGAAGTCTAGAGCGAGCGAGGCGACAGGCCAGAGGGCCTGTTTTAAAGATGAGCTTTTAGCTTCATACCATCGACATCCCAACAAGCTACTTACCATATGCAGCTGGGAGCTGGCAGGTACCACTCTGTGCTGCACGCTCAAACTAATCTTGGGTCTGAGTTAAGAAGCAGCTTCTTCAAAGACAAGTTCCTGTTTTGGGTGCATTGCTTAAATTCCCCCTCCAATGTTTTTGAGTTTTTAGTATGTCTGTGTGGCAGTTTTCTTCTGAAGGAGAACAAGGGTAAAAAGACATGATTTCGTTTTTGCATTTCAGAGGATTCCTCGTCCAGCCGACATCCGGATCAGAACCGTACGGCTGGACTTTACCCAGATTGATGGATGTTTTTATGTAGCAGCGGGGAAGATTTATGCTAGAGATCTATCAGAATCAGATCGGGGGGATCAGAGGCGGAGCTGCTCTGCTCAGCTCCAAAAGCCACGCCCCCTCAGAGGAGTCTTTGGAAACAGAGGCAACATGAAAAATGGCTTTTAAGGCATTTAGGTTGATGGATTTTGGTTAAAAACTCCATAATCATAATTGAAACACTACTGGGAAGTTTTTTTTTTAATAAAATAAACTTTGAATAGACTTTAAAGTCCCGCTTCAATCGCATCTATCTTCTAAGTGTTCTGAATGGTCTGTTAGCGCTGATGATGAGGACATTTTCTAGGACAAAGTTTCTGCAGAGCAGCAAGAGTTCATTAAAAATTCATCTCTGAGTTCTGGGTGGTACCGAGCCACCACGCCCCTCTTCCCCTCCCCGTTTCAGCACAAGGTTCTGACCGGCCCGGTGGATCTTCTACATCATAAATGAACTCTTTTTCAAACAGGATTTGTTTTTTAAGCTCGTAATTCACATGAATTTGAATAATGAAATTCTCAGAAAGGCAGTTTTAAATGTATTTATATTTATACATATAGAAAAATGACAGAAGAATTTGTTAAAAAAACATCATTTTCATTGGAGTGGGTCTTTAGGAAAACTGCAGGAGTTTCAGGGCTCGATTTCTGGAAGTATTTCACTGCTAAAAACGACACGAAAATGCACAATTTATAATTCTGTTAAAATAAACAATTTTGTATTTTAATTTATACCAGATCTATAATAATATCAGCTCCTGAACACAAGAAAAAATAAAAAAGATTAAAAAAAAACAAGCAAACTGTTTTTGAATTTTTTTTTAGTATCAAATTTCAACTGTTCTTTTTAAAACAAATTTTTAATTTAGATCCAAGCTTGAAAAAAAAGGAACATATTTTACTGTATTTATTTTGATTTATAACAAGCACTAAAATTTAAATGAAGTTGGTATTGTAGGTTTTTTTCTTGAAGGTAACACATTTTTCATGAATTTGTGTTCAAGTAAAATGAATGTTTTTTATTACTTTAGTCAGAAATGACCAATACAGCTCTTGTCCTTCTTTCTCTTTGTCCTAAAACACGGATCCGGATCATTCTTGCGCTTATTTCTAACTTATAGAGTTTTGAAAAAATATATTTTTATGGAGAGTAAAATATTGAAAGTTATTTAAGGTTTAGGTTGATTTATTCTGGAATAATATTCCTGCCTTTTGATTATTCATAATTATGTTAAAAAGTTACAGTTTTCAAGGGTTGAATAAACGTTTATCCTGTTCGTCCCGCGACCTGAGGTGTGTTTTGGATTTTGGCTCCTTGTGTGACTGAGTTCGACGCCCCTGATCTAATCAGTTTACTGTCTGTAACTTTTCTTCTCAGTTCTCATTTGAACATTCATTGTTTTCTTTTCTTTTCTCTTTTCGTGCTCAGGCCTCAGCCACCTATCTCTCTGGGCAACAGCACGGGAGGTGTAGGAGTCTACCCGGGCGCCATAACCATGGCAACAGCCGCCACGCGGTCCCCACACTTGACCTCAGACTGCTCAAGCAACTCGGTGAGCCCGGAGCCGACCGTCCCCGTCATTCAGAGCACGTTCAAGGTGAAGTCTGAGCCCGGCGGGGGCGGGGGCAGCAACGGCGGTGGGGTCGGCTCCTTGGATCTGCCCGGTGACCCCGCCAACGGAGACGAGGACATGGACATGTACGAGGACTTCGAGGACGACCCCAAGTCAGACTATAGCAGCGAGCACGAGACGCCGGAGGCCGTCGGTGCCAACTGAGCATGCTCAGGGTTTAAGGTGTTAAAGAAACATAATCCAACAAGTCCTATTCTACCCAAACAAGTCTTTTAAGGACAGATCCTTCAAGCGGCGTGCTTCCAGGACTCCACGCACGGGGAACGAAAGCCCAGAAGGAACAGAAACTCTGCAGACGTGCTCATGAAACGGACCCAGAGTGGAAGAACGGCGCCCAGCAAGTGTCCAATGAACCATCCTCTGATCAAGCTGACATGAGCTTCAGGTTCCGACGACAATCTGAAACTTTAGAAAAGGATTGTGGGAAACCGGGACAGAGAACAAACGAGCGGCAGACACATGGCTGTGTGGTTCAACAGAGCATGCGGGTCAGGAACTGTTCTGTGACAGCTATTTGGTCTTAAATGTTTAAGGAGTGCTTTAGTTTGATTATTTAGAGTTCACCCCCCACCCCCACCCCCCCTGTTTTCTGCTCTCTGACAGGTCACTGCCTGTTAAATCTCTGGACTGTCGAACTTGAAATCTGAAAAGTTTTTAATCTAAATCCTAGGTCTTGTAATCTTATAGTCTTACTTTTTCATAGAAATTGAAATCTCCATCCTTTTTTCTTTTCCTCGCAGACTGCTCGCTTCTCATTACACTTCTCTTTTTTATATCCCAGCTCAGGTATCAATTGCAAAGTAAAGGGAGGACGACCCCCTATGATGATTATTATTATTATTATTATTATTGATAGGTCAGGAATTACCCAGACTCTGTACAGATTTTCTTCAAATGTGCCAAACATTCACATCTACTTGGGATGTCGTAGTCTTAATTTCTATTGCTGCAAAAAGTCTTATACCTTTTTCTATCTGACAGAACGGGCTCTGTCTTTAGTAAACGCCGGCTCCCCTTCCCATCGATCCAGGCAGAGCTCAGAGAAAACACGTCTTCATTACACTCAGTCACACATGCAGCCCTTTAACACTGACAGGTATGAAGCGCGGCGGCGGGGAAAGCTCCGGCTTTTCTCCTCGCCACCGCGTCGGTGCTGTGGTAACCACGCTGCCCTTCGGTCCTCGGAGCTTAAGCAGCGGCTCAGAACCAGCGTCTGTCTGTTAAAACCATCTCTTTTGTAATTCTTACATGATATAATATACTCAATGAAAAGTGTTTGTCATGAAAAATACTTTAAAATATGATAAATGAGAGTAGCTTTCATTTTATTTTTGTGGTTTATGTGGGAAAATGGAAAATAGAAGCACAGGAAGATCCTAAAAACATGACAGAAAAAATAAGAATTTGAGAACAAAAAGTTCCTAAAAAAACAAATAATGATGCAGAAGACTTGGTCTTTGGTCCCTCTATTCCTGGAACATGTATGACTTTACCCAGAGACTCGTGACGTTCAGGAAAAGCAGTTTTTTGCTCGGGTGAGAATCATCCAGTGATAATGTTTTAGGGTTAAATCAGACTAAAGTTATTTATCTCTTTTCTCTCTTGGTGTCAAAAACTGTTGCGATCCGTCCCTCGTTCTGTGCTCGAGTTGTTACAAAATCATTTTACCTTGTTTACTTTAAAACTGGTGTTTTGCAAAATCAGTAAAACAGATCCAGACAAATTGGGCAGCAGCTCTACAAAGTAAGAGAGGAGCAAAGTCCCGAGCAGCCGCCGCCGCCGCCGCCGCCGCACGCTTTTTCCACCGTCGACATGTTTTTCTTTCCTCCACTCAGCGTTGCTCTGCTTTTTTATTGCTTTCATCAAATGTCACGTTCTTCTCTGTAAACCCGTTTTTGCTGTGTCATTTTTCCACACTTTTCTACAATTCCTGACATGTTTCGACTTTTCTGGGAGCCTGTTCAGTTGCTTCACGTCCTCCAAACATCCTCCAGCTGGGACTGAACGATGAGTTCTGATCACGTTACAGGAAACTGTAATCCTCACTCATTTCTTTTTTGTTACACATCCTAAGCACTTGATACAAATTCAATGTTTTTTTTTTTTTTTTAGTATTGACTAATGTGAAGTTGTTGTTTGATTTGAGACCCAATAGTCAGTGAGAGGTCATCCGTTTGAGTGCCGGGCTCCAGTAAACACGGCCATTTCTTTAGAAGTATTTCTTTTATTTAAGCAGGTTTGTGTCCGCAGCTCTGACAGGGTCACATGACCTCTGACCTCTATGATAACCTTGTGGGTTGTGGCCTGCAGAGGCAGAACGTATTTCATGGTCACACACATTTTGGTGATGAATATTGTATTTGAAATTCAATTGTGCATTTTAACATTTCATTGTATTTATTAGCCAGTTTTGGCTCTAAAAAGTGTCAGTACATCTTGGTGAGAATGACAATCCAGAAATATATATAATAAAAAAGTAAAGCCTTGAGCTGGGAGTCTGGCCGTTGTGTGGTTGCTCTGCAGGAACGTCACGGTTTGGTGTGGCTGCAGGTGGAGCTGCATGAACTTTTCTTTCCATCCTCCAAAGAGAGCGGCTCTTTTTCCACCAAACTAATCGTTTACAACACAAGGCTTTCCTCTATATTTCGGTGGCCCATTACAGTAAATGTGGCCTATTGTTTCATTGTGTGTGAGGTAATGCTACACATTCTGACTGCGCTGTGGTGTGCACGCCACGGCGCCGCTCCTCACTGCACGCAGAGAAACAGAGAGCTCAGCCATATGCAGCCACATCATAAATCTAATTGTAATTCCCAAATCAACTGTAGCGTCACCCTTCCAGGGGCGCCGGCGAGTTTGTCACTCTCCTTTGTGAGCGCCTGTGTGTGTGTGTGTGTGTGTGTGTTGGGGCTTTTAGTTGGGAGGGCTGTTTGAAATCATACTTGTCCGTCTGCCACGCTAATCTCGTTAAATAAGTCGTCATAATTTACATTTCCCTTTTCCTTTCTGCAGGACGAGCGCTCGGCTGCTCTGCACATTGACAGATAGTTTGTGTTAGTGTTAGTGTATGTAAAGCTTTCAGCACCTAAAAAAACCAAAAAAAACTTCATGGCAGTTTCATGAATACCTACTTTCCCTCATACAGACACATTTTATTCATCCCAGAGGAAACTGGTGCAATATTCCGCTTTTACCAACTTCTCCCAGATGTTGAAACTGGTGAATTCAGAAAATGAAAGGAAGAAAAATGTCATCAGAATTTGTAAACAACCTCTCACAGTTTTTACATGACAATTGCAAAATGCATCTTTTATTGCGTTAAATGAAGACAGCTTTTCTGTCTGCACATTCACTGCATCATGATGTAACAACAGAGGATTAAAGCCACTTTATACACAAACTTAAATCTCATTAATTTATGAAAAAGGTCGAAACTGCTAAATTACAAGAAGAAAGTCGTTAAACGTTGTAAGCTAAATTGATGACTTTTTACTCCTAAATTTATAAGAGTTAAAATCATAAATTAGCAATAAAAAACTTGTAAATTTACAAGATTAAAATGAGTAAATTGATGAGAAAAAAGTTTGAATGTTTATGACTTAAAAATTGTAGGATATATTTATGACTTTTTTTAATCTAAATTTACAAGATTAAAAGTAATAAATTGATGAGATTTAAAGTCATAAATTAATGAGATTTAAAGTCATAAATTTACAAGAAAAAACTTCTAAATTTATAAGATCAAACGTTGTATATTTATTACTTTAAAATTCATAGGATAAATTTATTACTTTTTTCTCCTAAATTTATGAAATGAAAAGTAATAAATTAATGAGATTTAAAGTCATAAATTTGTGAGGAAAAAAACTTGCAAATGTACTATATTTAAAGTCGTAAATAACCGAGATTGAAAGGAGTTTATTTACAAGATTAAAAGTTGTAAAATTCCTAGATTTAAAATCATAAATATATAAAATAATATGTATATTTATCACTTTAAAATTCGTAGGAGAAATGTTTTACTTTTTTTTCTCCAAAATTCACGAGAATCAAAATTTGTAAATTTATTAGATTAAAACTCGTAAATTTACTAGATTTAAAGTAGTAAATTTTTTAAAGAAACTTGTAAATTTACTATTTTAAAAGTCGTAAATAACTGCAATTGAAAGACATACATTTAAGAGATTTAAAGTCGTAAATTACAAAATTAAAATATGTAAATTTATGAGAAAAAAGTTGTAAATTTACAAGATTAAAAATTGTAAATTTTCAAGATTGAAAGTCAAATATTTATGAGATTTATAGTCTTTAATAAGAAAAGCAGCAAAGTCTAACTCTGTTTATCAGAGAGGATGAAAGTCGCGGAGCATCTCGTGAAGATTTATTTCCATTTGGTGTTTAAAACAAAGAAATTCTGAACCTTTTGGCGACACAAACTCAAAGTGTTAGTGAAGCTGACGCTCCAGTTGAGAGTCGGTAATGCGGATTCTCACATGTAAAACAAAGAGATCAGAGACACGTTCACAGGACCGCCACGGTATGTTGCCTTTAATTCTCATACCCAGAAGCCCTTTCTCCACCTTATGTCATGTCTCTGACATGAGCAGAAACCAAAGGAGAAACATTTCTCCAAATGAAACGTCCCGTTTCAACACAGAACAGTGACGAGGGATGACCTCGTCTGTTAGAACAGGATGAACTCTGAAAACTCCAAACACTCTTCAGACGGAAGCATCACAGAGTTGGAGGAGATCTTGTGCTTCATGGAGGAAGATGATTGGACGTGGACCTCTGCGAGGATCTGGACGGCTTCATCAACGAGATCTGCAGAGATCCTGCGAGCCGCCATCAACGACTAAAACATGAATAAACTGTAAATCAAACAAAGACACTTCTAAACATCTGGAACGTTTCAAACATGCAGTTTACCTGTTGAAATCCAGACGGTTTTCACAAGTTCCACTTTAATCTCATACATTTATGAGTTTTATTTCTCATAAATTTATGAGAAAAAGAATCGTAAATATCAATCGATTAACAAGATCAAAAGTCGTGATATGCCTTTGTTTTTGGTGGTCCTAATTCTCCATTATGAGACTCACCTCAAGGAAAAGTAAAATATTTTTCTTTTTTATTTCTCAATCCTCTCCCAGGAAACAATGAGTCTTTCTACTGTAGAAAACAAGACTCAAACTCTGCTTCAAACTCAGCTGATCCCATTAATTCACAAATCAAGATCAGGATTCCCAAACCAATCCACAATCCTTACTTTTCAATCTATATTTTTATAAATGGCTGCTATATCTGGACTATTTCTTGTATTTTATGAATTTTAAACTAATATGTATTCAACCAACTGATATTTGTATTTGGAAGTTGAGTTCCAAATAAACACAATTTAACAGATAAACACACAAAAATCTAGAAATAATTATTTTAAACATCCATTTTTTTGTTTTTGGGAACATTTTGCAAATGCTCAAGTATTTACACATTACTGAACTGTATATATCAGTACTTTGGATATCTGGCTACTACGGTGGCCCTGAAGTCACACCAACATATTTTAACAAATATTAAAGATCACAAGGACGATTTAAATATCTAAACAAACAATAAAAAACAACATGTGAGTTGGGAATCAGAACAAAATTCCAGAAACCAAAACAAAATTTATAAAAATGGAACGAAATAAAAAGGAAAAACTTCAGAAAACAAAAGGAAAAAGCCAGATGGGTACAGCAGGTACCATCGCTGATGGGATGAGGATGTTTTGTCACCATCTTTATGAAGCAGAATCACTTCAGCAAGTTTCATTCTGTCTGGAAATATTCCTGTTGCAGAGACAAGTTCCAGATGCATGTGAGGGGCTTGAGCGATGTGGTTACACCAGGCCGTAAATGACTTTATCAGTATTATCTGAGAGGAGAACCTTCTGAAGCAGCACCGTCCTCCACGAATTGATCACTGGTGTCTTCTGAAAAGCACAAAAGTCACTTATTGGAGCCAAGCTCAGGTAGTAACCATGGTGATTGTTTCCTTTGGCTGAAAAAGAAAATCACAAAGTGAAGAAGCGGCAAGTAATTAGACAGACTTAAATAGCACCTTTTACCTTTCAGTTTTTGGTGTGTGTGAGGATGATTAGGTATAATCACATGCTTTTTTGATAAAACCTCAGCCCAGGCGTGGCTGCAGCCTGAAGGCAGAGAGATCCTCTTTTAATCTAAAAAGAACGACACTGAAGGGTAGAAGGAACCACATCCTTCCTTTTATTTCTCTCCCACCAATCGTGCATTTAAACTAAGAGAATTATAAATTGTTAACACAAAGGAGGAAGCCCCTTCAGATGTGTTGGAGAGGCTCTTTCAGGAAGACATCAAAGCCACCCACAGAATGGTCATGATCCTGCAGCCCCCTGCTGCACTCTTTGAGGCCAGGATGCTTCATCATTCCAGCTCTCTTCATTCAAATGGGGTTAATTGAAACTCACACTTGTGTTTAGCTCATTGTGTTCATGTTGTGATGTCGGAAGAAAGTTCCCTGAATTCTGGAATGATCTTTAGATCTCCAGAACATTGTATTTGTTTATATTTGCATTTATTCTGCACTTCATGCAATATTTTTATCCTATATTTTAGCATTGATTTGTCCTTTATGGTCAGTTATGCCATAAATCTGGAGTGTCAAACTCAAACGCACAAAAACGGAAACAACACACCTTAGGTCGCAGGTCAAACAAGACAAACATTTATTAAACACTCTAAACGACATTTTTAAAACTTTAAAACCCTAACTTTTCCGACTTCCGTTCAACCAAGAAGAATTTCAACACTAGCAGGATGTGTTTTTTGAAAATTTCTTGTGAATAACCACTTTATTTATTTTTTATGTGCGACCAAAACAAACTAGCATGCTACTCGCTAGCATCCACTTTAGCACAAACCTCACGTTTCCCAGCTGGATTTCTCTCTTTTAAAATATGATCACTATCTTGTGGTGATTCCACTCCATCGGATTATTTTGTTCTCTAGGTTTTTGCGGTCGACTGCAACTATTGTTTCCCTTTTGTGATTCTTTGCGTACGTGTTCAGACCTCCTCGGTTCTTTACTCTGTGCATTGTTGTGGTGCATGTGTGTCATATCCTATGTCACGTGGTGGTGGTCAAGCGGTCCGGACCAATCGCAATCCTACACGTCATCAAGTCACAAGCCCCCGAGCCGACCTTGCAGGCCGAGCACTCGTGGTACCTGCACCGGCCCCCGGGCCTTAAATGCTGTCGGGACTCTTCAAAAAATACAAATAAAAACATGCCCTTATGGACACAGTTGTACCATTCTTCTGTAATTTTAGAGAAAAACCACAATTGTCACAAAAAAAAAGAAAACTGAAATAATGATCTTGACAGGTGTCTTATTGAGTCAGTCAATCAAATTATAGACCATCTAAAACGAACTTTTGAGGTGTTTTATCCTGTTCATTCCTCACTATCAACAACCTCAAAGTGGTATTTTAATCCGTTCACACACCTCTGAGTGATCCTCTAAAAACAGCAGCCCCTCTCAACCCACAAAAACGAGCGGGTTCTCACATTGTGATGTCACAAAGAGAGGAACAGAGTCTGTGCTGCCAGCTCCGTCGTGTCGGGACGGTAAAATCAATCTAACCAGAGAGACCTTCTGTTTGCTCAGCGGTTGAACAGAACAAGTTAAAAAGAAAAACACTGACACCATGTCCGAGCTCTCCCTAATTGAAGTTTTGTAAGTATTTTTATTTGTTATTCTTTTCTTTTATCAAAGTCACAATTTATAAGGAAATGATTGAGATCTGCTACAGTAACACCAGAATCTCTTCATGTAAAGTGAATGACATCACACAGGTGGTTCAGATTTTTAAAGTTAAACTTTGGACATACAGAAAAACTTTCAGTCAATAGTGAGATACAATAATCTACATATTTAATTTTTAACACAATTTCTACACGTTTTATCTTTAGCTTTGTCTTGTAATTTTTATTTTAATTTCATTTCATTATTTTTCTTATTTTATCTCATGTTTCTCTTGTATGTTCGTCTCCAGGTCTGCTTCTATTGGTGGTGAGTGGGTTTATAATCCAAAACAATCCAGCATTTAGATTTTAAGGCAATAAAATTCTAATTCTAACATGTGAAGATGACTTCTGCTGATGTGTGATTCAATAAAATCATGTTTGAGTGACCAGTCTCTTCTGTTTATTCACTGTTTTAACGTAAAAGTTAGACAAAAGGAAATGTGGGTCAAAGTCAGATCTGAACAAAATAGATGAAATTGTTCAGAACATCGCAAGCATTAATCATTGACAATTCAGAATTGGTTTACCTTTATTTAAAGTAAGGACCTCTTTAATTGTGTTATAGTTAGAAAGCATTATCTATGATAATACTGTCTGTTTTATCATCCACATTGAGCTCACGTCGATGTGGATGTTTTGTTGAAATGTCCTTTCTGGAAATGATGTCACCATTAATCCAAACTGTAATTCAAAGGAGAAGAAAATAGATTCACTCAAAAAATATCTGTACATGTGCTGTTTTGCAAAGATGTGTTAAATACACAATATGAAATACTTCCTCTAGTTTATGCTCAAAATACACGTGAATATCTTTAAACTAAATCTTTTAAGAAAATGAGTTTATCTTTGAAAGAACATCACAGTATTTAGTTTGGATTGTCAGTAGGAGAAGAGGAACCATCAGTCATGTTTAACCTCTTCACTCCTGACGTCCATCACATTCTGACTAATATTACCACAGTAGTTCATTCTGCTTCTCTGGACTCTGTGACTCGAGTTGTTGAAAGGCCACACCCCTCCCACTGAAAGTGTCAATCAAACGTTATGAACAATCAACGTGCAGAAAAAAATATTTGTAAAAATTAGGATCAGCAGGTACTTCCTGTTTGGAACACAAAGGGGGAGGGGTCACTCAGTCCTGTTCTTATACAGTCAATGGAGGGACTCTTTGGCCTTCTAATCTTCTGTTCCTGCAGTTTCTTCCACATAGTTTACATCTAATTATTTAATAAGACATGAAATCTTCCAGCTGAGATTTTGCTTGAACAAAATCATTATTTCAATTAAAAGAAATCAACAATAAACCTCTAGACCTCCTTAAGAGAGCTACGATAACGTCTAAAGATCATTTGGACTAATCACATCTAAGCTTATGAAGATGTTGATGAAAAGCTTCAAATTTAACTTTGACTTTTGTCCCATTATCTTTGACATAGTTTTACCTTTAGCATTATCTTTCTTATGTAGATAAATGTGTATGTACACACAATGACAAAGAAATGGATCTTGAAATATTCTATTGATTATAATTCTGGACAATTTTAACAAGTTCATGACAATTGCAGAAGGAGGATTCATTTGAGTTTCCACGGACAGCAGCCTTGGAAAGCCTTCAACAATAACTGAAAAATGTTAAATGCAATACCTGGATAAAAGGAAAAATTATACAAAAATCCTTTGAAGGAAATTGCTTTAGAAGTTTCTGTTTTTCGTGTCTTTGAAACATTGCATAAAGGCATATACTTCTTTTTAGCACAATTGATGTGAAAGGAAAAACATCTACAGTACCTTTTCAGAAAAACAGGCAATAGACAAAAGGCCAGTTTTTCCTTTTTTGTAGAAAAATCCTTGGGTCTTTATAAGTGCATTAGTCCTGCTAATTAAATATTATATGTTTAACGAAAAAATTCTCCCATGAAAGCGGTTGAATTGTTTGGCTGAAAGACAGGCGGCTGCAGCCTTGATGAGTGGAACTGTGTGCGACCATGAGGTAAAGAGCCCCATTGTTACAAGTCTTCTCCTCATTTGACCCATCATAATCGCTTAAATGATTGCACACTCATATTCACCTTTGTACCTCACACACATAAAGACAGTTGACAGAGTTATGTGTTGAATAGGCCTTGTTTAATTTCTTAGCATTCAAAGTGAAACATTACTTCGTTATTGGTCCAGACACAAACCTATGGCTCTTCAATGAAGATGGAAAACCAATGTTTCCCTAGGAGACGATGGGTTCATCAGGAAGGTGGGGACTTGTTGCATGGTGGGGACCTGAGGTGAGGTCCCATTGGGCAAACCCTTCTGATAGGTCCAGAACAGTGTGTGTGTGTTGTGATTATTTTCATTTCTACAGTCTGTTTAGATGCAAAAACATGATCAGATTTTATCAATCGTGGTGTTTTATTGTGAAAAATTGGTTACATTAAAAAAAAAACTGGATTTTTTTCATGTATCTTAATGTAACTTCCTTGATTGATGTAGACTGCTCGCGGCTCACTCACAGAAAAGACCAGAAGCTGAAACGATCCGCTGCACGGCGCTGAACCTTCAGGTGTGAACCACATTAGAGATTAACAATGGAAGCGGCCTTTATCTCTCTTTACTGTAAACATCTTTGTGTGGATTTGTCTATTTTATGCTAATGTATATTGAATGTTAGTAATGTCTTCTCCTCTGTAGGTTTAAGGTTTGTATTTCTTTTACCTGCCTCAGGTAACTACAGATGTACATTAGCTCCTGTGCTAATTCTAGCATACATATATTGTAGCCTTGCTAAAACATTGAGGAATATGTATCGTCCTAACTTAAATAAATAGATAAAATAAAGAAAAATACATTTTCTTCCACTCTTGTAGATAGTCTTTTCTCACTCATCATACAACTTCCACCCGTTCCAACCCACCTGGACACACCTCTTATCTCTCTAATACTCTTTAATTAACTGTCACTTTTTAACACAGTTAGATTCTGAAGGAGAAAAGCATCTCAACCAGCTTTTCTCCTTCAGAATCTACAGGAATTAGGTTGATCGTGTCAATGGTTGAAAGGTTAGAGTTTGTTAAAGGTTTTGTGTTCAGGCGTTATCGGTGACGCCTCAGGTGTGAAAGGGTTAACCTTATCCACATACTCTGTTGTCAGGAGGCAGCTGGAAGCTTGTGCTGGTTGTGTTCTGTTCTTTTTCTCCTCTTTGTCCTCAATAGTCTTACACTGCTGGGTTTTGTTATTTTAGTTTGGAGTTGGACCTTGGTAATCTTGATTTGCGGGCTTTGTTGTTTGCTTTCTTTAGGTAGTTTTGGTTATGCAGCCCTTAATCTTTAGCTAGCTATCAACTTCATTGACAGCACTAGCATCTTCAGCGGTCAAACTCACCTTACAGCATTCACACTGGCATTATCACAGGTAATGCTGTATGTCTAGTTCATAATTCTGTTAAAAAAATATGGTTTTAAAGTTTTAAAAGCATAGTTTTAGAGTGTTCTATAAATGTTCATCCTGTTCGACCCGCGACCTCAGGTGTGTTTGGGATTTTGGCGATTCAGTTTGACACTCCTGCTCTAGAAAGACAAATGCTGCTTCTTCTGACCTCTGAACTTCTAAAACAAAATTACAATAACAATAAAACATAATGGAAGCAAACATTGCCTCCTTGGTACTCTTCCTTGGCATGAAACCATGCTATTGCTGTCACATGTTCACTTCTGACCTCAGTCCAGCTTCCACTACTCTTTCCCATAACTTCATCTGTGACTCATCAGCTTTATTCCTCTGTATTTTCCATAACTCTGCACGTCTCCCTTCTTTTTAGAAATGGGCACCAGAACACTTCTCCTACTTTCTTCAGGCATCCTCTCACTCTCCAAACTCTACTGCCTCCTAAGCCTCTTCATTCCACCACCAGGTCTTCTTACCTGCTTTCTAGATTTCTGAAGACACACCTCCCTCTCAGTCTCCCTGATCACCTGCTGTCAGAAGAACCTCCTGATCTCCAGTTCCTGTTTCAACTCCTCCCTAAACCCAGAAAGCTTTCTTCCTTTTTCAACTTCCACCAGCTCTGCCTGAACAGTCAACCTACACACCACCATCCCCTGCAGTCTGACTGTCCTCTTCCCTGGTACAGATCTATAGCTGATGATCTCCATCAGATTACATTATGTGATCAACGTGTGTGCTCCTCACTCTCCTCATACTGTATGTCACCCCATGCATTACTGTTTTCTGGAAAAATGTCTTCACCACTGACATTTCTATTGCATTAGTGAAGACCACCAGTGTCTGTTATTTCTCTTGAACTCCAAAGTTTCCCATCACTTCTCCGTCTCCTGTTTCTCTCTAAATCTCATCTCCTCCATAACCAGTGACACTTCTCAACATCACACCTTCATCTACCAGCTTCAGACTCATCACTGAAACTCTCATGACTCATCTGTAAACCTTGATCCTTTTCCATCTGCTCTCTCGAGCCCAGAATAAGACCCTTTCTTCTGTCCATCCTGTCTGTCAGTTCCAGTTTTTCTCGTCAAAGTCAAAGTTTATAATCCAACTCCTTCACTTCTGCCTTTAATTTTCATCTTCTGCCTATAAACACTCCTTCATCCTCTGTGTCTTCCATCAAACATGATCCAGTCTTCTGGTGGTTCTTTTTAAAACGGGCCTCAAGCATTCAGGTCTGAAAGCTCTGATTGATTTGGCTTTGGTTTTGCATTGGATGGCCTTCCTTACATCTGTCATGACCTGGACTTTAGGCAAGCATACAGATTGACTGGATTGTGAATTTAAACATTCATTTTGCTGACAGGTAACTCAGAAGCCTGACCAGGTACTTCTTCTGGACTGGACTCATTTTGGTGGCTCCATATCTGGTCCACCAGTTTGGGTAAAGTGGATTTCTACAGCCTGGATGGAGTTTGTATGAGCCTCCACTTCCTGAAAAACTCAGTGAATTATAGCAGTTCTAATAGGCAGTATTTCACTAAACACAAGTAGAAGTCTGCATTTTCTGAAAGACTTTCTGTTGACCCTACAGTGATACTTGTATGTAGAGCAGTTACAGAGTTATCACTAAAACAAGCAACTGTAAATACCTCCATTACTCTAGCACTTTCTTGGAATGCTGTTATGCAACCACTGTACCTATTTAGAGACTGATCACATTAAGAAATATATATATCTTTATTTAGATCTTCATCTTTTGTCTTTTGTCACTCTGGCCTAACTACACATTACTGGTGTAACTCATTTGCAAATGTTTAACATTCAATACGTTCAATCCCAATGCTGTACACATTGAATATTCAAAACACATTGTTAGTAAATTTCTTCTTTCTTGTAAAGGATACATAATGGTGTTTATGAAAAATAAACAAAAAAAAAAGTAAATATGATAGCAAACACTCTGTCTTTTTTTTTTTTTAGAAAAATTCTCCAACAGGTCTTCAGATCCATTTTTTTGCATTTGGAGCTTCACAAGTTCTCTTTTAATGGCAACAATAAAACACATAACCACAGAGGATTTGTGCTGCCGGCACTTATGAGCTCCTTTTGTTGCATTGATTCAAATGTCTAACTTATGTTAAGTGTTAAAACCTAAAGGGTTATCAAGGAAAAACAATCTAATAAATAAAATAATCTCAAATGATTAATACATCTGAGGGATGTTGATTTGATTTAAAACAACAATTTGTCTAAATAGAAATCTTGTTTATTAGAGATTCACTTTTTACAGAAAGATGTAAAATATACCAGCAGGTATATAGGCCAAAATCCAAAACACACCAAAAGAAACATTTATTGAACACTCTAAAAGAACATTTTTAAAACTTAAAAAAGATTACTTCTTAACATTATTATGAATAATAAAAAGACAGGATTATTATTCCAGAATAAATCAACTTAAATCTTAAATAACTTTCAATATTTTACTTTCCATAAAATATATTTTGTCAAAACTATCCAAGTTGGAAATTAGCAGAAGATAACATCAGGTCATAAATAACAGTAACATAAAATGATCTGGAGGGCCGGATAGATTACCTGGAGGGCCGGATAGATTACCTGGAGGGCCGGATAGATTACCTGGAGGGCCGGATCCGGCCCCCGGGCCTTGACTTTAACACGTATACCATAAGGTGGAAGTTTTTCTACGGGCATGCTGCAGGTGTCAGGTTCTGTTGAAAACTAAAACAACACGTAAAGGTACGTAAGGGTCAAGTGTGAGACACAGGCAGGCCAAGCAGATTTTTTCACTCCTCCATGGATGTATTTACATATCATGTGTCCACCACACGTATGTGGTCAGTTGGTGCACCCACTTTACCAACAAATACTATTGTGTCAAGAATATTCTTAGAATACTTCACAACACACGTACTACCCGTCCTGCGATAGTATGTTCCATTTTCATGAAGCCCCCTCAGCCCCTGTGCGCTCCAAGGCATGGTAACGTTGGGGGCGGGGTCATCTGGAAACCACAGGACTGCAAACTGAACTGTTTGATTTTCACGGGTGTCCTTGGCAGACAACAAGAATCTTTTTTTTTTGTCTGCATTTCCAAAGTTTATGAACACCATGTGCTTAAGAACGGGTCTAACATGGTTCTGTATTATGTATTAACAGGTGAGTTTGACTGAGACTCAGCTACAAAGCTCATAAAAACTAAAGGTCACATCCCCTCGTTTGGAATCCATCATCCTTTTCCAGATCCTCCTTGTTTCTCACATTCTGGCAGCACAAACGAGTTCAAGTTCCTCTTATCAAAAACAGGAGATCTGAAAAGGGAGCGCTGATAACCACGAGGTGATTTACAGCTTTAAAATCTTGACACTTTCACATTAATGCAACTTGTGGTGAAATAATTTACAAGGTTTATGTTTCAAGTTCAAGAATGAACTTTAGTGAAGGAACTTCACTCAGAGTTTTTCCTTTACTGTATCCACCCTTGGCAACCAACACTTGATTAAGGCCTGTGTGATGATGTTAAGCAACCCAGAGGACTTTGTTAAATTTCTGGCAAAGCCATGGTTGCAAATACATCATGGGGTATGCGCCTCCCTCACAACTATTGTGTTTTTTAAAATCCTGACACTGATTTGAATGATTAGACAAGATTATGAGCCGCAAACCCTCCAAAACTCAACCCTCCTGCTCCTAACAGCTCCTGCATCCAACTAAGAACTGCATCCGGCACTGGAACAAAACCATCACATCCATTTTTATTCTTCTAAAACTTAAAACAAATAGTTTAACTTTAAGAGAAATAAGAATGTTTACATTTTTCTGTGAATCTAGTTAATTTCTGTCTCATCTGATAGAGTAGATTTGTTGATTCAAGGCCCCATTAGGCTTAGAATCCACATGAGATTTGTCTGAAACACCTTTGATCAGCGTGAGCCACTTTTAAACACACATTTGATAAGGAGGTTTGCATTTCAAAAGCTTTTTCTGCAACAAATCACAGAGTCAAAGCTGACTTGTGTTTAAATGTGGTGTTATTTGTTGAGCTCAACTCAGATTACTGTCATTTCTGTACTATAGGATGAAGGGTCTATTTTTAAACCTATGTCATATATGAGGCACACACAAGTATGAAAAAAATCTGAAATAAATCCATCGATAGGTCAGATTTTATTAACAGTTCACAGTAACTCTAGAACTTGTTTGTAACATGCTACATGTTAGTCATGTTAGAAGCATTAGCATAACTCCAACCTTGTTTTCAACATGAAAAAAACAGACTAATTAAGCTAAAACTCAGACAACATTCAGTTTGACCACTAGGTGGCGATCGTGCTATAGCATCACACCTTATACCAGAAAGAGAAGACAGTATGAGCAAAAACTGTTTTAGACCACAAATAGTTACTTTAAAAATATTTCCTTAAAAGAGTTCCTGTCTGTGAGTTTATAAAGACGTTAGTTTAGTCAGTAATGTATGTTTAGGTTGACTGAGCGTTAGCATTAGCCGTCCTGTGGGAAGTTCCATTAAACATTATCATCAAGGTAGCAGACTTTAGCTTTAGGTGCTACATTGATCTATATTTTTATGAATTGATTATTGATCTTTTAAGCTTAAATAGTTTAAAATCCATTAAATGATTTTATCACCCCACCCCTATTAGCTAATTAAAAACAAACACATGCCAACACTTTGACGAGTGCCATGCACATCACAAA
The DNA here is from genome assembly GCA_003999625.1 of Oryzias javanicus. Classification (NCBI taxonomy): domain Eukaryota; kingdom Metazoa; phylum Chordata; class Actinopteri; order Beloniformes; family Adrianichthyidae; genus Oryzias; species Oryzias javanicus. The sequence goes on along the minus strand of CM012442.1, from coordinate 1,895,001 downwards.
ATGACTGATGTCAGAAAACACAACCAGAAAAATCCTTATATAAAGCACTCTGCAGTTGAAGGTACACTGCTGATTTTTAAAGGGCCAATATCATCCAAAATGATGTCTTCTGAGCTTTTAAATTCATCATGATGTTAATTCCCCACAAAAAACAACATTTTGATCTGTTCCCACATCTCCAGAGTATTCCTCTCAAAACCTGCTCTCTTAGCACCAGCCTCTCTTCATCCATGAAACTAGTGGGTTCTCACATTGTGATGTCACAGAGTGAGAACAGCCCCTTCCAGGAAGAGTCTGTGCTGACAGCACGTCCTCCAGGCTAACACAAACACTTCCTACGCAGGACTAGCGGTGATTTTATCTCTGAATTTTTATCTGACTTTTAGCTGTTTTTATGGTATGTAACTTATTAGTTTTTACTTTGTGTCTGTCACTGTTTGAACTGTGTTGTGTGTATGGAGCAAGGACAGCCACTTAATTTCCAGAAGGATTAATAAAGTATATCTGTCTGTCTGTCTGATCAGCACAGCGCTCTCATTTCATATGCACATCCATCTTTGCAAAAGTTCAGATGTTGTTTTTTTTGGATGTGGTTGGTGAGAAGCAGCTGAGATCGGCTCTAGGATGACGTCATGAAATGGGAGGAGCAAAAGGAGGAGCCTCAGAGATCGAGGCATCTTACTTTCACATCCACAGAAATAACTCATATTTTATTTTTTTATAGTGTGCCAAAGGTAATATATGATCGTAAAGAGTGCATGGCCATAGTTTACTCTGAAAGACAGAACAGAATGATAAAGGCTCGTTCAAAAAGAAAGTGTTTTAGTGCGTCCTAAAGTGTAAAACATACAGGATGCTATTGTATGCTTGAGTTGAAGTCAGCTGTCTGTTTATTTACCAAATAGTTTCCAATTTGAGGAACAAATATGTTTAGTATAAAAAAAGAAAATACAAATAATCAATAATGTAAAATGGAAGAAAGTACAGATGTTGTTTTCAATGCAGCTTTTTCTGGAAAATGCCGGTACCTGATGACAAACAGTTAATAATAAAAAAAAAACCACACAAATGATAAAACAATCTGAAGAGATTTGCATTTATTCACTTCATGTTAGAGACACTGATTACAGAAAGCATGCATATAAACAGAAAACAGTTATTTCAAACACTGACAGCTTTAAAGTGAGGAAGAAAGTTGTGGAAAATACAGATTTCTGTTTGGAGACTCCAGCTCTTTAAATGTAATAATGATGAATGATTTCTAGTTCCTACATAAAAATTACAGAGGAACTCATGAAAGACATTCACAAAATTAGAACAACATTTCTTGAGAGAAAGAAAAGGTGATACAGGAGCTCTTGTGTTAACATTCATACGATAATAATCCTGTTTCTCTTTATTATTATTCCTTATTTATTCTTCCGCATGTTTTTTAATCCTAAAAATTAAGTTACACTTTCAGCAATATCTGCAATCTTGATATCAAAACGTTCAGCTTGTTAAGGAAATTCCTGCTCGTACTTTTGGTATTAGTACGTTTTACGTTTTTTAACAAATTTACAAAATGTGTGTGATTTTTCAGCCCCATTGAAATGAATGGGACAACTTTTAAATTAATGCAAATAATATTCAGCATGTTCAGGACATTCATGCTTATACTCTTATTTATGCAATATTTTTACATTTTACGCAATTGTGGAAACTGTGTGCAAATTTTGGGATTTTTTTCAATTCATTCTTCAAATATTTGTTCACTGTCTGAAAATTATGCAAGTTTAGTATTAAATGTTCAGCTAGTTGAGAACATTGTTGCTACTGAAGTTTTTAAGGCTAATTTTGAGTTTCACTAATAATTTAGCAACATGCTAACATTTTGGGCTAATTTGGCGTCTACTGGGGATTTTTTTTAAGCTCTTTTTTAGTTAATTTAGGCTAATATTTTAGCAATGTGCTAACTTTTTTGAATAATTTGGCATCTACTGAGACCTTTAGGGCTGATTCTGAGTCCGGCTAATATTTTAGCATCATGTTAGCTTTTTTTGGCTAGTTTGGCATCCACTAAGATTTTTTTGAACGAATTTGGAGTTAAGCTGATATTTTAGCAACATTCTCACTTTTTTTGGCATTACTGAAGTTTTTTGGGCTAATTCTGAGTCCAGCTAGTATTTTCATGACATTGTTCAGCAGTTAGAATGAATTAATTCAGCATTGTCAGTAACTTCAGAGACCACATTAAGCATCAAGCATTCTCACTAGCATTATCGCAACTTTTCTAGTTAGCAACTGCCTTAAAAATATTTCTATATAGAAATTTGGATCTGTGATTTACATTTTTGCACATTGTAACCTAAAAAAGGTTATTTATGCTTTTACAATTTGACCACCTACAATAGAATTTCTAAAAAAATGATTAATATTAATGCTGTGAAAGCTTTTAAAAAACCACACCCTTATACCTGCAAAACAGCTTTAAAGCTCTGTGTTTTTCAAGAAGAAAAATAGTTAAAATAATATCCTGATTTTTTACAATAACTATGTTGTATTGAAAAACTTGTTTTCAATCAAACCTGCGGTGCATATTCAAAAAGGCCGCAAATAACCCTCTTCTGGGTTTTATGATCACGCTCTGCGTTTGTGGCTTCATGCAGCTTGGCTGAATATGGGAACAATTAATGCTTTCCTGGCAGGAGAGCCGTCTCAATTTGCCAAACAGGCTTATCAGCACACTGACTGTGGTTGAAACAAAAATTCTAAAAATCACAATGACAGCAAAACATATTAACTCTGCCTATATAATGAAATAACAAACAATAAGGGACACTTTTATAGACTTGCTCCGTGCATGCACTTTGAATTATCCTTCAGCTCGCATTACAAAATAAGGAAAAGTCGGTCAGAATCCAGCCTGAATTCAGCCTCTTTCATCTTGAGAAGGTTAGCTTGCTCATTGTTAGTCCAAGATATTCCTCTTTCTTCTCAAAATAGTAGTTTAGTCGCATCAGGGCATATCTGAAAAGAAAAATACAACCAAAACAGAATGAGCAGTTGCACCAAAACAACAGGAACATAAACATATATATAAGATGTGTGTGTATGAAACAAAATTAAAGTACTATAATAAACACAAAACTGTATCTTATTATGAATAAAGGATTGCTCCCATCTTATTTTGTATTTAACCACTTGTGGCCTGTTTGCATTTGGTTCTACAAAACGTTTAGTTTTTGTATTTTGTTACATGTCCAGCTGCCATTATTTTCACATTTCAACTAAACCAGGAGTCTGCAACCTGCAGCTCCAGATCCACATGAGTCTCTTTCATCTCTCCATGGTGGCTCTTTGGCCAAACATAAAATAGTTCATGGAGACTGTTGACTCTGCCATGTCGACCGTCTGAGTCAGCAGCTCCTGATAATGGCTGTCTAACCAAAACTACCTAAAGAAAACAAATAAACAAAGCCAGAAAACTAAGACTACCGACTTTTGGTGGTCTGGTCTACCTCTCAGATGTAAATAACTGAATTTAGAATTTCTCATGGCATAGAGGAAGCCAGAGGGATGGGCCGGTTGGCAGGAGTTTGCTTCTCCCATCTACACAAGATGACAGATGACAGCCGCTTCCACTGTGTCTCTGTGTCTCTGTGACTGAGTTTGAAGGCTGTTGGACATTAACCTTAGTGGGAGGAAATATTTTTTTTATGATTGTCTCGAATATGAAAAATATCCCAGTTCAGGGAACCAGAGCAGGCTGCTCCCGCTCAACACAGCGGCTGTCTGTCTGCCGGCGTTTTTCAGCGAGCTAAAGTCAAGGAGGCTGCTACCAGAGAACCACCGCCAGCATCTCACCTGCTGATCTGGTCACTAAAAATGTCACATGCCCAAAGCTGAGTTCCTGATTGGCTGATGCGACGCAGAGACCTGTCAAACTTCTGTGATCTACTGTGAAATGCAGCCAGACATTTGAGCGCTGCTCGCTCTTGTGTTAGCCTCGTCAGCGGTTTTATAAGAATGAACCCGCCCACCATTGGGTCAGTTTGAACTCTTAATGCTCTTTTTGCAAATGGTCTAAATAGCCAAGAGAAGAAGTGTGTAACCATCGCGGCCACATTGACCAGAAGTCACTAGGGTGGAGCGATACACCTATGGTTACATTCTACATCTGTTTATTGCTTGTTATTATTGCCTGTCTACAGAAGCTTGGTGAGGATTGTTGGATTTGGATCAAATGAACAATTGTACCAAGCCCAGTTGGAAGCAAACCACAATCAGCTGCTCAAACGGTTCTTGATCTGCTGATTTTATCAGAACCAGAGCTTGTAGACTTAGACCCACACTGGAAATGGACTGAATGGAGAATGGGTTTATTTTCATGTTGGTGTCAAAATGGGCACGGTCCAAAAGACAGAACCTTTCCAAAGCAAACAGATTTCTGTGCGTTTTGTTTTCATCTCAAATCATAATTCAGTAATTTGCTTATTTGCAGTCATTTGCTCCCACCAATATTTATTGTTTAAGCTCTTAAATTTACTATAATTTTTTTTATTGTTGTTCTAAATGAGAAAAGCGACTCAGTGAGCTGCTTTTAACATGTTAACGGTTGAAAAGTTAAAGATTTTGTCCTTAAGGGTCACCAGCAACACCTCAGGTGTTAAAGGTTAATCACGATAATGCCTTTTTTAGACAAAATCTAAAAATTTGTGTCGTTTTCTACAACATAGTTTCCTCAGAGCGGCAGGAATTCATCAGAAATTCATCTCGGAGTTGTGGGCGGGACCGTTGGTCCATAGCAGGTCCGCCCCCTTTCCCCTCACCATTCCTCAGGGCTTGCTCAGCATTTTTTCTGTTTTTAATGTTTCCAAACATATTTTTTAAAATCTACTCCTGATTCTTAACAATCTGAATAAAGAAATACTCAAAAATGCAGTTTTTAAGCTTGATTGGGTGCAAATGTCATCAGAAAAATGTCAAAAAACGGTGTGAAAAGAACATTTTCATTGGATCTTTAAATTGGATCTTTAAAAACTTTAAAATTTTTGTGTCCTAATGACACGGCAGTAGAATTACAAATGAGTTTAATGAAATAAATGTGGCCCAATCAAAACAAGCGTTTGAGTGAATGACAGTTTAAGTGAAACTTTTACCCAGTTATGTTGAGCTTTCATTCATATTTTGTTTTATCTGACCTTTAAAACATAATTTGCTTTCAGAATTCTTATAAAGCCAAGAAATACTTCTTTCACCCTTCATAAAAAAACCTCAGGAGGATGTATGCAAACAATGGAGAAAACACAAAGTGACATGAAGTCATTTTGTAGTAAGTGTTTTGCAGACGTTCAAAGAAAACATGCTGCTAATAGCTGAAGGTGGGCCGGGCGCGTGTCATGCAAAGCAAACGTGACAATAACACATTGAGTCTATTCAATGGAAGCATGGAAGCATCAGCACTTTTCACAACTCGACTGAGAGAGAAGTGTTTCTGTGTTTCTTCAGACCACATTATGGAAGATCTGAATAAATCTGATTTCTGACGACGCCGTTGTCCTTGACTATTATACTATACCCTTTAAAATTAAGCAAACTTTCAAAAGTGAAGAGAATAAATGCAAGGAGAGGACTTCAATTAGTGCTTTCACACGCGCTCAATGCCAAATCAATTTTGTCACTCTCAATGCTCAGAGAGACAGAAGAATTCAAACACAAGCCTATTAGTTACTGTTTTCCTCATTATGTTCTCCACCTGCCTCAGTGGAACGCAGCTCTGGTTATTGTATCAGAGTCTGCCCTTTGTTTCTGCTTTCCCTGAAGTTGTTTCCTTCTTGCTTCACTGAAAGTATAACGGCAGGTTCACACTGGACAGAGCGTGCTGCATCCGCTCTCTCCTTCAGTTCACACCAGATGCACCAGTTTCCACGACGGTCGACAGACGCTTCTGCTAGAGCTTTTTTGGTTTTTGCCTTCAGGGGAAAAATAATAACCTAAACATATGACCCCATGTTTCTGCTAAGAAGAAGTAAGTAGTGAGTAGACCTACACTTCTTTAATGGATCTGTTGTTAAGACACACAGAGAGAAGTGTGTGATTGTGTGTTTATTTTCATCTCTTCAGTCTGTTTAGATACAAAAACATGATCACATTAGTCAATTGCTGTGTTTTATAGTGACAAGTTGGTTATATTTTAAAATAAACTAGATTTTTTCCTGTATCTTGATGTAACTTCCTGCCAGAATTGACGAGGATCCCTAAATAGACCAGACACTGAAATGATCGCTGGACGGGCGGAAGGCTCCCATTTGCTCCAATTTGCTCCCATTTTTCATGAGATGGACTTAAAGATCTAAAATTCATTCCAGATCCACAATATTACCATTTCTCTCAAACATTGTTCACAAATCTGTCTAAATGTGTGACAGTGAGAACTTCTGCTTTGCTGAGATCATCCATCCCACCTCACAGGTGTGCCACATCAAGATGCTGATCTGACATCAGGATTAGTGCACAGGTGTGCCTCAGACCGCCCACAATGAAAGACCACCCTGAAATGTGCAGTTTTTCTGTTTTATTTGGGGTCTGGGGACCCAGAACCAGTCAGTATCTGGTGTGACCACCATCTGCCTCATGCAGTGGACCACATCTTCTTCTCAGAGTTTATCAAATTGTCAGTTGTGGCCTGTGGAATGTTGGTCCACTCTTCTTCAATGGCTGTGTGAAGCTGCTGGCCATCAGTGGGAACTGGTCCACGCTGTCGTACACGCCGGTCAAGCACATCCAAACATGCTCAACGGGTGACATGTCCGGTGAGCATGCTGGGACATTTTCAGCTTCCAAGAATCGTGTCCAGATCCTTGAAACATGGAGCCGTGCATTATCATGAGGTGATGTTCATGGAGGGATGGCACAACAATGGACCTCAGGATCTCATCACCGTTTCTCTGTGCATTCAGAATCCATCAATCAAATGCAGCTGTGTTCATCGTCCATGACAGATGCCTGCCCATACCATAACCCCACCACCACCACACACGCTGTCTGCCATCTGCCATGAACAACGTAAACCCAGATTCATCCGTGAAGAGAACACCTCTCCATCCAATGTGAGCATTTACCCACTCAAGTCTGTTACCATGACGATCTGGAGTCAGGTTAAGACCCGAATGCAGTTGAGCTTCCCTGAGATGTTTCTGACAGTTTCTGCAGAAACTGTTTGGTTCTGCAAACCAATAGTTTCAGCAGCCGTCTGAGTGTCTGGTCTCAGAGGATCTAGGAGGTGAACCTGCTGGATGTGGAGGTCCTGGGCTGGTGTGGTTACACGTGCTTTGCTGTTGTGAACTGATTTCTTATTCTTATTACATTTGTTCTTTTTCAGAAGAAAAATGACACACAGACATGATAAAGACTCTAGAAACAGGATTTTCCTCAGAGGGGGAGTGTAAGCACTACTCAGAGCCTCACTCAGTGTCGAGTATTGTTTGTGCCACTCAGCCTGCATACCCAGCATTTCATCCTGACCTGATCTTCTGTTTCCCTGATCCCGGTTTGTCTTTGATTCCGCCTGTTTGCTGCCTGCCCCGACCCTTGCCTGGACCCTGACCACTCTGGTTGCTCTCTGATGCTCCCATGCTCGTTGCTGACTTCTGCCCATCTGACCCGGATTTCAATTTGTGGACATTTAGCTGACCCTGCTGCAGTTGGAACCAGCCGTCTGCCTGTTCTGCGACACTCTGATTGGTTTAACTTTCAACGCCGTTTTGCATGCAGAGTCTGAAACCTGTTACAGTCAGCCGACACTTTTCGCTTCTCTGGCTGTGGTTTGGCGATGCCCGATGGACATTTTTTCTGGACGGACTTCATTAGTGCGAGCTGCACACCCCTGCAGATGACTGACAGCTCTCTCATTCAGCCTGACAGCAGAGTGAAGCCTCACTAATCTACAGCTGAACAAAAAACAAACTGAGTAAAGTGAGTGCGGCTCATTTAACCATAACCAGATCAGGGTGAGAAGCAGCCCAGGATTAACAGATACTAGTAAAGTTTTGTGATTATGAGAAACATTATTGTTGATATCGTCACACAGAGACGCTGGCTTTGGAGGATTCGTTCTACCACCTTAAAGCAGTGCGCTTTATGTTTATCATCATCAGAGATGAAACTGAGCCCTTCCTTTCAGTCCAGCAGAGGCAGGGGGAAACCACGTCCTGCCAAAGCAGGTATTTTGTTTCACAATGTGCCTTTGTGCACAATTCCCTCATTTTTGCAGTCAGGCTTTTCCAAACGTTGGGCCTCCTTCATGTTCGTTTCTCCATAATCACTTCTTTGTCTGCCACAAACTGAAGCTGCTGACTTTTAGACACTTTCAGAACATGAATAACAAATATGCAAAGTAAATGTGGCTGATAGAATGGGGAGGGGGAGGGGGGGCGTGCAGGCTCCTTGTGGCTTCCTATTGTCACATCCACATCTGGTTCTGGTTAAAGCAGAAGGTCCAGGAACGCCTGTCACCCGTCGGGAAGTCGGCAGAGATTTGGCTCTGTGGAATAGGAGTGGGGTTTTCTTGTTCACACACACACACACACACACACCGTTCTCTCAGAAATATGTTCATCACAAGGAGCACATTGTTTTTTGCTTGAGTTTGGGTCAATTCTGGTTGTTTATTCTTTAGTTATTCCACATTTGTTTGCTCTGTAAGGTTCACTTAAAAGCCTTCATTATTCCACAAAAACAACAGTGAGCCTTACATTTGGATTATTATGGTTATGTTTACTGATGTTGGAGCAGTTTTGAGAGGAACAATATGTTCATTTTTAATGTTGCAAACATAGTCGGCTGTTATGTTGTGAATACACAAACACGGCTGATGTGTGATCTTTAAAAAATGGGAAAATCAAACTGATTTGTTTTACTACAGTAGTTTAGAAATTAATAAATAAATAAAGCAGTCTTTCTTTCCTCTTGTGTGTATTTCCATTGTTTTTCTTTCAATGTTAAGTTTCACATGAGCGCAGGAGAAGCTGTATGAGCGCACAGACCGCCACCAGGGTCACACTGGACGCGGGAGCGCCGCAAAGCGGAGCGGAGTCCGCGCCGCTTCCGCTCCGCTCTTTAGTTCACACCAGACGCCCATTTTTCCGCGGCGGTCCATAGGCGCTTTTACTAGAGCTTCTTTTGTTTTTGCCATCATGGGTGATAATTTCATAACCTAAAGACATTAACCCATGTTTCTGCTAAGAGCAGCTGCTCTCTGCCTCTCTTTTTCTGTCCCAAAAACCAGCAGCCTCGCTCTGGAGTCTGCTCACTACGTTGATCTGTGTGCGCTCGTGTCTGTCTGAATTGTGTGTATTTTATAAATATTACCCCCTGTTTCTGCTGAGATGAGCTGCTCTCTGCCTCTGTTGTAGTTTTTTTTAACTCCCGAAACTCTTCACCCCGCACAGGTGTCTGCCCCGTTGATCTGTGTGTGCATGTCTGTCCAAAAAAAAAAAAAAAAAGTGTGCGTGTCTGTCGTGTGTTTTGTGTGTCTCTGTGCTCGCGCTTTCACGTGCTTGCGTGCTTGTTGTGATTGTATGTTTAAATCCATGTCTACCGTCTGTTTAGACACAAAACATGATTACATTTGTCAATCGCGCCGTTTTATTGTGAAAAACTGGTTATATTTTGAAAAGAAACTGGATTTTCTCATGTATCTTGATGCAACTTCCTGCCAGAATTGACGCGGAACGCTCGCGGCTCGCACACAAAATAGGTCAGACGCGGAAACGATCCGCTGCACCGCGCGGGCCCTCCGCGCCGCTCCACTCCGCGCCTTGTGTGAACGACGCCATAGGAAAACAAGGGCGCCGAATGACAGCAGACTCCGTTCCGCGCCGCTTCCGCGTCCTGTGTAAAGTGTAAATGGGGCGTTAGAATACTTTCACATGTGACCGGGAGAGGTAACAGGAGCGTAAGAATACTCCCACAAATACGGGTGTAGGAAAATATTGATTCGGCAACATATCGCGATATTTTGTTTGCCTATACTTGCATTGATTTAAATTGTTTCCATGACGATAGTTATTTAATTATTTATGAGTGTCCTTCGCAGTCTTGCTTTTGTTTTCCACCTCCAACCACAAGTTGGCACCAGAGAGCACTGAGCCTCTTTGAGCTGTTGTCCAGAACAACAACAACATCTGACAACGCTACGCTGATAAATGTTTATGACGTAAAGATTGTTGAGAAAACAGTGTTAGGTGTCACATTAAAGATGTTGTCATGAGCCTCCATTCATCCCACCACATTTCAATGAGCTGCTGTGTCTCATCTTTACTTGATGTTTCACGGCAGCTCAATGGTTCCTCCCTTCTCCTGTGCTTACATGACCGGCTTTTGTGGCTGTTTGAGTCCAATTGTTCTATTTCGAGCAAGGAGTCTGTTCAGACAGAGAACACTCAGAGCAAATCAGAGCTCAGTCCAAGAGCGGTTCCTGGTCCTGGATCAGGGTCCGCTTGGAAGCATTAAGTGTGTTCCGGCTTGTCTGGTTCACTTTAAGTGAACTAAGTGTGTCCAGTCTGAACAGACCCTAAAACAAGTGACAGAAACAGCACTGGAGACAAAACAAACTTGATCTTTGCACCAACAACTCCAAAGACCCAAAATGTGGTGAAGCAAAGGCGCTGGGATCCGTGTGTGTGACTGTAGGGGAGGATGAAGCTCCTCACGGTGGCTCATTTCCAGTTTAACCCTCCAGTTAAAGAGAAGTAACTCAACCCTCTCGCTGCACTTAAAGACAACCTTAGCCGCTGGCTTAAAGGAGAAGACGTCGAAGCAAGTCCAGCGTGGAAGGCAGGGCCCACGGCAGAGAAACAATAGTGCCTCTGTGCCTCGGCACCCCTCTGGATCACATTTCCTCTGAGGTCCAGATCGAAATGTGGTGGGGGCCCTGTTGCTGATCTAGCAAGCCAGTAGAGAAAGCCACACTGGAGGGAGGGTGCCGTATGTCAATAGTGATTAGGATCATGGTCACAACTGTTGCTGGTGCGGGGCACAAAGAAAAGAAAGACAGGAGGAAATTCTGGGGGGAAAAGGGAAAAATGTTGCCCCCCCTGAGTGCTACTGACTGGTAGCAGCTTGAGGGGAATGTCTCACATGCAGACTTAGAAATGAATCAATAAAACTTCATTTTCTGGTTCATCTGAACGTTCAGATGGAAGTCGAGGCTTTTCTATCGTCTCGGTCAGAGCCTGGTGTTAAAATGTGTAGTGAACACGTACTCGTGTCACATCGGAATAAAAATCAAATATTCCTTCCTCCATACAATCTTTCAAAAATCCATCCGGCTCACTTACAAATCTAAACATTTCTAAATTCATCATTGAGTCATGACGATGAGAGTGAGGCGCGTTCCTATGGCTTTAATGTTCCGATTGTGTTACTGTGCAGGCAGCACTTTAACATGTGGAGGACATGGATTTGAAAAAACATTCAGACAGTAAGAAAAAAAAAAAAAAAAGAGTTTTCAAATGAGAGACTTTGCTGAAGCCGTCGGCAGCCACACAAACCTTTGGAAGTCGAAGTCTATGGAGGAAAAGCGTGATTGCAGGATGGCCCAGAGACCCCAGAAGAAGTTGGATGCCTTGGAAGGAAAAAGAGAAATAAGTACCTTTGGTGGAGCTTATTAGTTTCCAAAGTGTGCTAAAGCGTGTCTGAGTTTTCTTTAGAGAGTTTTGAGGCAGGCGATATGGCCAAATGAAAACATTTGAAATAAAAATTGAAGTGAAAAGAAAAAACTGTTCTGACTGACTTGTTATTATGGACGTTTTATGATGGTATGTTTTGGATTGAAAACAACAAAAGGTGAATTGAAAAGAAAACTTTTTTCCACACAATAGGGTGTAACCAACAATAATAATCTGGATTAATTCTGGTTGAGTTTACTGATGTTCCTTCAGTTTTGAGAGGTACGTACGCGGTACTTTGTCAACATGTCTGTTCGTTATTTTAGTTGTTACCAACAAAGTTGGATGTTACTGTCAATATGGTAACGTTGCTAACGGGTTAGCGGTGTTGGTTTACATTAACAAGGCTTGAAGTTTCTATAGTCACAGTAGCATTTGTTTTAACAATATCTGTTTTTTTTCTGTGTTGGAATCAAGTTTGGAGTTACAGGTATCGTGATCATGCTAACGTGGCTAACGTGTAGCGTGTCTGCCTAATGTTTTTTTTTTAAATAAGTGTTCCTAACAATGTTGGGAGTTGGTGTAGTCACACTAACATTTGTTTCAGTGAATCGGTCTGATTTTAACATGTTGTAAATAAGATTGGGGCTTCCAGGTGTTGTGAACATGCTAAAGCGGCTAATGCTTCTGATCAGGCTAACACGTAGCGTGTCTCACAGACTTTTGATCGGACTCTTTTGTCTTGCTCAATATACAATATTTTATTGTGCTTTATTTCATTTTAAAACTAGAGCATTAATTGACGTATCATAATCCAGTGTGGAAAATATGGCATCTGTTTGTAAATGGTGATTTATTTACATGAGGTGTGCAGTACTTTACTCCGTCTTGACGGACTAAAGACTAATTTTTTCAAAAGACTAATTTTAATCTATTAGTACTTTTAAAAGCCCCCCCCCCTTCATCAGGGAGGGTAAATGCTGAGGAACACTTCATAATGTAACAGAGGGACCGAGCACGTGCGGTCAGACGGAGAATGATTATTCTAGGTGTAAAAATGTGGACTGTGCTCGTGGTGACGGGATCAAGAGCTGTTTTTCCGTTTGCTTCCATTTCTCTGTGCCGCGGGACAAACGGGCTTGTGCTGCGGGCTCCAGTTGTTTCGGTTTCTACACTGCGTGCCAGCTGCACGCCGCTCAGTCAGAATGACAAACTTCTGAATTGAATGGTTCCCTCCTTAATGGCTTTGCTCACTTAGGCTTGTGGACTTCGATGCCTCCATAAATTTCTGTTGTTCCCCACCCTTATTGTAAATCTTCATGGTAAGGCCACTAATAGCGAGTCCTAATAAGATCCAGACGGGCCTCTGTTCTGCGGCCCAATGATATAATCACATTTTTATTTGATAATCAAATAAAGGGTGGAATAAAATACTTGAAGAGCAATGTGCGGTTTTCCCTCGGCTTTTTTTCCCTCCCTGGCGGATTTTCATCTCTAATCTTGGTCCTTACTTGGAGGGGGGGGATTGATGCCTTCTATCTCCCTCCTCCCATGCGGGACTGGCAAGCACGTCATGAGACATTGAGGGAGGGAAAAAAAAGACGAGGGGGGACCGAGGATCCCGCACAGAGGCTCATTCAAGTATTTTTATTCCACCCTTTATTTGATTATCAAATAAAAATGCCAGCAGCACCGTGTTCGGCGCCGTTCGCCAACCGGGAACGGAGAAATCCTGCTGAAGGTTGGCGAAGGGTCACATTTTATAAAGCCACAAGGCTCCCTTTGATTGAGAATGTTTTTTAGGTTGTTTAAATAAAAGCAATTCAAGCCTAACAATTCAATGATTTATCCTAATGTCATTGTTACAAAGAATTAGCGAGGACTGACGAGAGTAAGGAGAGAAGAAACTCAACTAACAAGCAAGAGAAATGGAGCGTGTTACAGATAATCAGCTATAAAATCAGGTTTGATCCGAAGTGATGGCAATCATTTTATATTTATATAAACACAACCACTGTTAGCTTCAGACTGAACTAAGATCAAGGCCACACACTGTGAAAACGGAAGCTTAGGGAAGTAAAAAGTAAAAGATCCGTGTTTCAAGAAAAATATTCTCATCCAGAACGTCTTCCAACAGTTTAATCATTTCAGTTTGAATAAACATGTTTTAGTGACTGTTTCTTTTCTTAAAATACAAATGAATTCTTCTTATCCTATTGGCAAAATTATTTTTATTTAGCTGATTTCAAGAAAATCTGCCAATGAGGTAAAAATGAATGATTTATTTCATGTTTTTGATGAGTAGATGAAAAAAAACATGAAATCTGAAATGTAAACTATAGAAAATGAAAAATGTATAAAAGAATAAAAGTTTTTTAAAAAAGTAAACCTTTTTGTAAGTTTTGCCTGGTTCATTCTGGACGTGGAAGCGCCGCGAGGTGGCGTGGAGCAGAGGACGCTTTCATTCGGCGCTCTTGTTAACCTTTCAATAATTTTAACTTAAATGTTGAGTAAAATGACTTGGTACGCCCCTGGTATTGTTTTGGCCCAAATCCACGTTTCCATGCACATTCAAGAGGAAATTCTTATTTTCTGAAAACTCATAAGAATTAATCAACAATAAACAAAAATAATAAATATAATAATGATCACTTATATATATATATATATATATATATATATATATATATGAAAATAGGTCTTTTGCCCCCCCAAATAAATAAATAAATTACATTTAAAAATGTTCTAGTTTCACCACTTGAATGAGACATAACCAGCATTTAGTTTTTGAGGAAAATAATCAAAAATAATGAATCCACTAAGACTTTAAAATGAAAGAGTGTATGTGGAGTTTTGCGTTTTTCCTCCTGGAAGATCAGTTTCCTTCTCTCTGACACACGATTTGTCAAAATAAGTTGAGCTGGAAACTTGGCTTGTTATGTGTCAGCGAACAATTTCTCTCACATCCCCGGAGTGAGGAGCCCCCCCATGTTTGTCACAGAAAAATCTGAATTCAATCAGCGGCATGTTATCGCCTTTCCCCCTCTCTTTTAAGTTACGTTCCCCCCTCCTCCTTCTAATTTCCCGGCCTCTGTTTTTTACGCCAGAGCACCGGTTATTTTAAAAAGTAATATGCTTTCTCATCACTTCTGGGCTATTTCGAGAGACGTTCACACCGCACAGAAATTGGCTGGACAATTCTGCATATTGTGTTGAGCTGGGAAAGCACTTTTAGACAGATAGCCCAGCACCACTTGAGCCACCAAAGAATGAAAATTGTGGCCATAAGAAAAATAATTTTGGCCGCCGTCTTTCATTTTTCCCTGCGCTAGCTTCTAATCAACTCAAATGGAGTCCATCAAACTTTGAGCAGTGGTGGGTCGGCATAGATGCGGGGGTTTTTTGGAGGGAAGGTGCTGGAAAAGTGAAAGGCTGTGACGGCGAGACGCTTCTACCGTGGCGTTCCTGAGGTCGACGCACACATAGATGTTGTGGAAATGAACTAATCTGATAAAACGGAATTCTTTCAACAAAAAAGAAAGAGCGCTGAAGACATTTGTCATGTTCAAAAGTCTGGTTGAAGACAAACACAACACTCACTAATGAGAATTTGCAGACTTGGATGTAGAGCTGCGTGACGTCTGCCTCTGTGACGGCGACCTCCCGCCCCGTGTTGTGCTTGTAGCTCTCCAGATATGCTGTAAGCCAGTCTCTCTGCAGCGCCACACTGGGATACCGGCTGTAGTCAACGTCTGTCACACCTGGAGCACATCACAAAGATCATTCCATGCATGTAAGAGTAATTTAACAAACTTCTAAAAGTTCCTTACCCTGAACAAATGTAGCTCCACGCATGTTCTCATGACGAAAAGGTTTTTTTTTCTTTTTTTGTGAATTATTAAATTACATTGACTCATTTCATATATAACATTCACTTTCCCATTGATATAGAAGATCCACTCCATTCTTGTAGCATTTTCTGATGATAGAGGAGATCTTACATCTCTGATTATTTATCGATCTATATCGTTGTGAATGAGGCGTTGCCTGTGGCTCCTACACACAAACTATTTAATAGATGTGGTGTGAGCTGCTTTGCTCCTCCTGAATCTACTGGGATTACATTGATCATGTCAACAATTAATAAAATGACAGTAAATGCTGACGGGTTAAGAAAATGACAGATTTTAGATTTTGGCTAAAAGTATCATAATCATAATAAAAAGAATAGATCTAAAGATGATCAGAGCGAGACTTTAAACAACACCAGCTGAGTTTGTATTAGTGA
Organism: Oryzias javanicus; assembly: GCA_003999625.1. Classification (NCBI taxonomy): domain Eukaryota; kingdom Metazoa; phylum Chordata; class Actinopteri; order Beloniformes; family Adrianichthyidae; genus Oryzias; species Oryzias javanicus. Next base: position 1,879,062 of record CM012442.1, on the reverse strand, counting down.
TGACAATATTAAACTTTTAAGATATGATACAATTGCTTTTTGCATCAAATATTTAATACCAATTCATGATAACAATTACAGGTTGATTTTTTTTTTTATAATATTTTTTAATAAATACAACCAAAAAGTGGCTGGTTAAGAACTTTATTGTATACAGTTAAGAATGTAGGAAATGATTTCTAAAATCCCATTCTCACGTTTGTTGTGTTTCTGCCAAAAGTTACACACAAAACTTGCAGCTCCTCTGACTGATGGAGAAGTTCAATACCGTGTAGTAACTAGAAATATCTAAAAATGACTGATTTTCTCATGTATTCATTAGTAAAGGAAGAATTGATGATGTACCAGCATCTCCATCACGTTTATTATATTTAAATTATGTAATAATAACTATTAATAAATATTTAATAATAATAAATAAATCCCACAGTCTATTTTTGATTAATCAAAGTGACTTTTGGCGTGTTACTGATACTGATACTGACTTCACTACATGAGCAGAAGTCTTGTTTTTCATTTAAAGGACTTTGACAATGGAACAAAATGAAACTAAATTCTCCTGTTTCATTTTCTACATAATCCAGTGGGAGTTCTCAGGATTTACATTTAGACTACATCCATCCATCCATCCATCCATCCATCCATCCGTCTGTCCGTCCCTCCCTGTGTCCTCTTAACTCTTTTGGGGTCACAGGGTGAAGGTGGGGTACATTCAGGTCACTCATTCTGGTCTGTTGCAGGCCAAATCTATTGGAAAATATACACTTTTTTTTCACAATCAAGAAAATGTAGACCAACTTTTCATCTAAGTTTGAAGTATTTAGTCGTGGACTTCAACATTGTGGTAAAGTTCTGAGGGGTATCTCTATTCCACAGAACCCTCTTTGGTAGAATGAATGAACCCTCTGAGACTGCTGCAGGGATCTGGAAGCAGAGGCCTCTCCCGTTAAGGTGGATAGAGAAGGATGCTCTAGAAATGAGCTCCAGTCAGGCTCCGGCGTGACACAGCTGCTCCATGAAAGCCGCTTTAATCACCTCCCAGAGCGGCAGCTGAATGCAGCAATTAACTGCATGGAGGCAGGACACGGGGTCAGAGTAAATACAGACAGAAGGGAGTCAGAGGCCGGGACAGTCGCTGCAGAGCACGCCACTCACTTCCATGTCAGAAACACAGTCGAGAACAAAGAAGTCAGACCTACCGGCAAATTCATTGAAGTGATTACCGATATCGAAGGCCTGGTAGTTGTAGTCTGCATACTCGTAGTCAATGAATCTCACCATGTCTGATGGAGGAGTCCAGAGTTAGAGAGAGCAGGACAAAAACTGTCGTCTGCAATCACTGCACAAACTGTCATGAACAGATTTTTTCTCTGTTTTCTTCAAACTTCTGTGATTCATGATTGAGCAGGGTACAAATGTACATGAACATGAAGGTATCCTCACTCTCTGTGGAGTTGTAGATGATGTTCTTGGTGAGCAGATCGTTGTGGCAGAGGACAATCGGTGAGTCCGTCTGGGAGAGGCGCCTCTTCAGGGACTGCATCTCTGCAGACAAGACCTCATGGTCGGGCATGTCCTGCACGGCTGCTCGACTGCAGGGAAAAAACAACCCAACATTTGCTTTTGAATGATCCATGACAGGAATTTTCAGAAAAAGAGGATCTGAAGACATGAAATGTTTCGACTTTTTGGTGTTTATTAGCAGGTAAGTTCCAACTAGAAGTCTCTTTGTTCATAATATCTCTACTATAATACGTACAGTTTTACAAAATAATCTCCTTTTGTCAGAAATGAAATTGTTTCATGAGCTTCCTGAACATTAAGAATCTCCAAAGGTTGAAGCTTTTTTTCTGATCTTGACAACAAATTTTTCTGTCGAAGAAATTGTTTTAAAGGTGCAGAAATAGAACATTATTGACCGTATTTGCCCAAGAAGATGCTGGATTTTCCCTCTGTTTAAAACTATCGGGGCAGAAACGGATAGAAGAATCAGAGCTCAGAAGAAAAAAAAAAAGCTGTCTGCTAATTAATTTTAGCGTTTCCTTTTGAGCCTCGGAGCCTGCTCTGACAAGAGGTTTCTTTACACAGCGTCACTGAAACACTACCTATTTACCAGAAAAGGAACAAACACAGGCTCTGGTATTATACACACTTGCAGAAATAACTTAGTGAAGCCTGTGAAGAAACCAGGAGAAGGAGAGGAGCTGTTTATGGTTTCTGCAGACACGCTGCAAAAATACAATCCTGACCCGGTTGGTCGGGAAAACATTTGATTTCCAGTCCAGCCAGAACCGAATTCACCTGCAGGAGAAATATGTTTACATTCCCTGTGTTCTTAGTGGGTTTTTAGAATTAACATCACAGTAACAAGATAAACATGTACAGACTCAGACTCGAAACAAGTTGAACAAATACTTTGAAAAAAAAACAAATGATATGAATAAATCAAATAAACGACACGGCAGCCCGGATCAGAAATGTCTCCTAACAGAATGATTTCAGGTTCTGCATATCTAAAAGAAGAAGAGTCTCTATGTCTGATATGTCAAATATGTAATTAAAGGTTTTACAGAATTCATCCCTGCGGGGATAAATAAAGTTGATCTTTAATCTTGACTGTCTGCAATATTTTTTTCTAACAATAAATAGAATTGAAGCTTTGGTTTAGAGGTCATCTCCATCACAAAGATGATCATCTCTGTAAGCCCTTGGAACCTGTACTGTTACACAGACATCAGGACGATCATTAACAGAACACTAAACCAATATTTACTGCTAAATCTCTGTATTCAGTTGGTAAAGGGATTTATTTCAAACATATGAAAACCATGTAAAGAAACAAACAGCATCACTGTCTTACTCAAGACTTAAGGATAAGAAAAAAGTTTTAGTTAGCTTTTTTTAAAAGTCTCGTTGCTTATTTAAATTTGTATTTTATTCATTTTTTCACATATAAATCAATAAAATTCTACACAATTGAATTATTTCAATATTTCATCTTTTTTATTCATCAATCTTGTATTTTAGGAGCAGCTTCTCTTTAGGTTTGATAGTAAATTGTTTGTGTTCATGTTGGTTTTAAGGCGGTTTAATTCTACTCATTGACACACAAACACTTTTTCTAATTGTTCTCTAAAACCTCGTTTCCATCCCTTTGTGTAAATAGTTTCTGATGGTTATTCCTTAATAAGGTTATTCCTTATTTCCAGCCTTTTAGAGGAATTTGACTGTATTTACTTAAATCCAAAAATGTTAATAATTTATATAATGAGAAATCTCATGTCAGGATGGTATCCAGGATTATGAACAGCTTTAACTGGAGGTTTTAAAGTTTGAAATGAGGATGTATTGTGGTTTTGTAGTTGTTACTCCACACTTCTGTACATTAAACTGCTTTATAGGGAGCAGTTCGAAGGATTGTTGTAAATAATAATAAATGACAAAATTAAAAAATGATTAAATTATTATTAAAGAAGGATTTGTTATCAAAAAAATATTTGGAGAAAAGAATGGTTCTTTTCCTCATAAAGAATAGAATAGAATCATTTATTATGACAGACTATAAAAAAAACCCAGAATTTCATAAATTAAAGGGACAGTTATTATACATACAAAAATAGAAAGAACAATGGACAGAAGAATCAAAGTAAAAACATATTTTACAAACTTTAAAACTTAAGAGTTTTAAAAAAGAGAACAGCCTGTTGAACAAATAACAAAGCTAAAAAAAAACCTCAGGTTTTTGATTTCTATGGCTAAAAATGACATATTCATAATTAAAGACCAGTGAGAAAAATGTATAAAAAAATAGATCAAAAGAGGATCGGATTAGGACTTTAAATGTCTAAAATCTTTAAATTTGTTTTTTTTAATTTGATTTTTTCTATTTAAAAAAATACTTTTTGATTTCTATTTTCTGATCTGATGTTTTGTTAAGAATGTAAATTCTTAACTAAAAAAGTCACCCCCCACAATGTTTGGAGGAATATTTTGATATGTTTCTATGAAATAAACCGGTTGATAATTTATAAAAACTCTGTTAATCTATTCCCACCTGCGCTCCGGTGTTTCTGCTCTTTTTAACTTTTCGCTGTGAACATGATCGACGAGCCGCTTTTCTCCTTCACAATCTGCTGGAATGATCATGTTCATGGTTGAAACGTTACAGATTTTGTGTTTAAGTGTCACCAGCGATGCCGATGGTGTTAAGGGGTTAAATGTTGCTTGCAGCTTTTGTCAGTGATGATCAGCCCCTCTGGCACACGCGGTTCCTGTGTATACTTCCTCGTATGAGCTAGAAAATGCAGCTGAATGGTGAATCACCCTGATTCCTCTTCAACTCCTCCATCAATTTAAGCTAACAAACCACTTTTGTTCTAAAAATCTGTGAAAACTCCGAGTGAAAAAGTGAAATCAAAGACTTCAATGGGAACCTGTCGTCTTGCCATCAGATCTTTTCCTCTCTTTTCTGTGAAAAAGAGCGCGTCGAGTGCGCTCGCCTCCTGCTCTCTGTCGAATCTCTGGAAGGTAATTAGTGGAGTTTCCTCCTCTGGCGCTTCATTATCAATGTGCCTTATTTACATATGATTTCAAACACAAGCTAAGCACTTAGATTTTTTTTCTACGTTTTGCAATTTTCTGTGACGTGTTGGAGTGCAAGCGGGAGGCCTAGCAGGGGGCCTTTGACAGAGAAAGAGGTTGCACTTATGCTTTCCACGGCCTTTCTTTCTTTCTTTCTTTCTTTCCCGTCTCTGACTGGTGCATTGCTTTTCCTTCTGTGTGAGTCTTGCAGCAGCAGCTGCAGGCTGTGCTGCTCTCCGTCTGTCTGTGCACACAGCGGGTGGCATGGGAGCTGAAGACCTCCTCTGCAGGTGCAGCCTCTTCCTGCTCTCTCTGCCTTTCTTTAAGCATTTCCTCTGAAGATGTCGCCACTCACATACAGTCTCAAGTACAAAAGTTTCTCAGATGCTTATTTAAAATCCTTTCTGCCTTTTTGAATTCATTTTGTGGGGTGGATTTTTCCACCTCTGCAGACGAGTAAAAGCACGCAGCTTCAAGCTGGAGGTCTACCTTAAATAAAAAGCCAAACATCTAAAACCTCATTGGTGCAGTCAGTTCTAACTTTTCCTCCTGTGTTGTGATTGTTTAAATCCTGACTCGGGGTTTGCAGTGGATGACTTGAACCGGACTGTGTGGAGTCACACAATGCCTCACAATATAGCTCCATCTATTGGGGCTCTGACTGTGGTGCACATTACTCTGGTGTTTGAGCATTCTCTCTTTTTTTTTTGTCTTTTCAAACATAAATCCATTTAGAGTTTCATATCACGCTTTGAGCAAAAACGAATTAAAAATAGTAGCGTGCCAAAACATTCTCTCTTTTCAAGATATATATATTTTTCCTAAATTAATGTGGTTAAAAGCTCAAAATACATACATAGATTTAATGAGTTACAATGAAACATTTATTATTTATGGTTGTCTTAATTCATCATACACTAAGGAGCACCATCATACAGTGCTCTATTTTCAAACTCATAAAAAGGCGACATGAACTCTGAGGCGCATTGAGTAAAGAGTCAGTGATCGGTCCATCAGTCAGACTTCATTAACTTCATTCAGAGTAGACTAACTCTAGTACTTGTTTATGACATACTACACATTAGCATCCGCTTTAGCATATTCACAACACCTGTAATGTCCAACCTTGTTTGCAGAACACAGATCAATACTGTACCAATAAAACAAACGTTACCATGACGACGTTAACTCACACTCTTTTTCTTTAACCAGACAAGAGTCCAAGACGAATTTAGGAGATTTTATTCTGCAATGCCAGAAATAAACACAAGAACATTAGCTGATCCGTCACGAGCGCAGCAGCTTTTACTGGAGAAAGAAGTTAATGGTTAAACCGCTGCAACGGCCAATCTAAAGATCAGCAAGTAGCGATTAAATGCCACTAAAATGGCCAAAATATTTAAGATTAAACATGATTCCCGTTTCTCCAGCAGCCAAACCAACATTACAATTAGTAATAATATTTTAATAAATCATGCTCATTTCTGCTCATGACGTAGAATTTATGCTGACGTTACCTCCGCCGCTTTCATCTGAAGATTTCCCACAATCCTTTGTTGTTATACTGCAGTGCAGGTACATTGTCCCACCACAAGGTGGTGCCAAATACACATTTCACAGAATTTAAAAATATTATTTACACGTTACATTAGCATGCTTACAATAGCTGCAACACTCACTAAAACAAATGTTACCGTGACGACGCTAACTCACTATATTGTTTGTAACATGTATAAAAACGCATAATCCGACGCTGCTTCCTGTTAGCAGTGTTAGCATATTCACAAATGCATTTGCAACACATAAGAAACCACAAATGTTTCTGTGACCATTTTATCTCCAAATCCTGTTAGTAACATATTTAAAAAACAGTTTGACTCACTTCAGGTTAGCTGTGTTTGCATATTTAATAATAACTGTAACATCACCTGTTTTAAACACATTAAAAAAAACAGACTGATACCACTAAAACAGACGTTACCGTGACAACGCTAACTCAAACGGGTTAATAATACCACATAAAAAACAGTTTGAGACCACTAACCATTAACGGTGTTGGTACATTCATAATAACACCTAACATTTACTCTTTGTACCTCTAAAATCACTTTGACATGAATAAGCACCACCAGAATTTCAGCTGCTACAAGGCGCTCTGCAATGAGAGCAAGGTCGCTCTCTGAAAACAATTGAGGCTTTTAGTGCAGAAAATACGGTTTATTCTTTGGCCATTGTCTGGAATCATTTGGACCAGATTCTGCAGGTCCTCATGTTTCTGCTCCTGACAGCTCGTGAGCTGCTCAGTGAGGCTCCAGCCCCCCTGGACTCCTGACCCTCCAGAGCAAACACAAACAGGGCTGAACGTTTGACTGATAAGGCAGACACGCTTGCATGTCTTTGTAGTATCAGGACGACCGTTCTCACCTCTCACCCCCTGTCAGAGATAATGCAATGTCAATGCCACGAGGGCCACGAGGGCCAGGAGGGCCACTCCTCCGTCTTTCCCCATCATCAACCAGTGTTAGCTCATAAGTGAAGATATAACTGGGAGGAGGTTTCTTGACAGACAGTGAGTGGGCGGATGGGAGAGCCTTTAGCAGGAATGAAATGTGTGGGAAAAGCATCTGTGAAAGAGCTGCTGCCTGAAAGAAAACGTCTGCCTTTACTCAGAGAGCCGACAGCAGAGATCTTCCACTGAGGAAGTCTTCCATCTCCACCTCCGATCGACTGTTTTACCAACTCACTCGTTCATTTGTTCAAACTGCTGGTGAACTTTTCACAAAGACCTTCTGCCAGCAGTTATTAGTGCTACTCTTGTTCTTGCCAGAGCAGGAGGATTTATATCTGCAAGCTACAATATAAATGTAGATGTTTGGCTAAAAAAAAAAATGAAAGGAAATATTTGGTCAGCATTGAAGTGTTGGGGACTGAGTGTCAGCGTGTAGACCAGGGCTGCTTATTCTTGATCCTCCAGATCCACCATCCTGACTATTTTCCAGATCTCCAAGCCCTGCCAGCTGCTGATTGGCTCAGTCAGATGTCTCCACAATCTGATTGAAAGAACAGACCTGCTGCTGATCACCTGGACCAGGTGATCAGCAGCAAGCAGTACATGATGAGCTGGACAAGAGGCAGGGAGGTAGATCTGGAGGAGCAGGAATGAGCAGCCCTGATGTAGAACATTTGAACTGAACGTCTGAAGTTGTCCACCATCCTGTTAATACGGAAGTCATTTAGGTGAAAGGGGAAATTCCTTTCAAAAATATTTAGAAAGTATTGATGACTGAGCTGTCACGCATGTACTCACTGGGCACGGACACTCCTACTAGATATCTAAAGGGCATGTCAGAGCTCACAGCTGTAGATGTGCATTATGCATCTGATCATTGATAGACATCAATTCATACAGAACTTTGATGCATCGCGGTTTAGATCTCTAGCAGACAACTTTCCCACAACAAACTGCGTCCTGGTCCCATCATGCCTTGCCTCTTATAACCAAAGCATTTGGGTAGTTTCCTCCCCAGACATAATGTCTATTAGTTATCTAATAGACATCTACAATAGATGTCTATGAGATAACCAATATGTATTTTCAGTAAATTTCTATTACATAACTAATGGTGGAAATATCAATTTTTAGATGGATCAATTGTGGTCCATAAAATTCTGAATCCTTTTATGAATTTTAAATAACCACTATTGGAAAAATGTAAAAGAAACAAGAGGAACTAAACGTGAAGCGTTTTTTACTCTGACATTTTGAAGAGCACACAAACATGGCTGACCTTCCAGATCTGGTCATCCGGCCGACACCGACTTTACTTGAAGCCACTATTTGGAAGCATTCTGGCTTTCATAGTGTCGACGGTCGGTTGGATAAAAGTCACCGGTGTGTAAGTTATGTCACCGCAGAATTGGACATGTCGGGAACACAAATGTGCGGCGAGCCCAGAAGTCTGCAACCTCTAGCGCTAAAAGAGCCATTTGGAAAACCCAAAGTCCCACTTTACTGTTAAAAAAATAAACTTTCTGTAGTTTTGTGACCAATTAAACATTTATTTATATCATGTAGCTTTTTCAATTATTTTTCAATCATTGAATTATAACCATTTATCATTTTCGTTTTAATTTGTGAGCAAACCTACAAGTTTCTTTCAAAATCAAATACACCCGAGTTAAATAGAATCCTCCTGCTGCAGCACATGTGTTAGAAATGTTAAGAACAAAAATCAAACATGGACTTTAAATGTATGTGCTTTAAGCTTATTCTATTAACAATTAGATCATGGGTCGAACAAGATAAACACTCTGAATCTACTATTTCAAAACTTTAAAACTAACTTTTGAACATAATTATGAACTAGCTAGATAGCATTACCTGCAATAATGCAAGTGTGAATGCTCCAAGCTGAATTTGGTCGCTGAAGATGCTGAAATTGATAATTAAAAATGCTGAAGTTGATGCCTAAAATCACTGAAGCTAATAACTGAAAACGCTGAGGCTGATAGGCAGCTAAAATATTAGCTAGTTGCCAAATTAGCCTGAAGGACAAAATAAAATAAATAACTAACGTTAGCCAAACCAGCTAACTGAAAGCTGCTGAAAAATAGCTAAACTTCAAATCAGCCTAAACAGCTTGCATGAAGCTGAAATATGGGCAAAACTTCATAAAAGTGTGACCAACATTAAATTGTTTTTTTTTTTTATTTAGTTAAAGTTTCAGTTCAGTGAAGCATTTTAAAGTCCTACTCCAACTATATTTGATCTGTATTCAAAACTCATTTGAGTGGTTTTTCTTTATGATTCTGCTGTTTTACCCAAAATCTAAGTTTTCTAGGACATAGTTTCTGCAGAGCAACAGGAGATCATCAGAAATCTACCTCTGAGTTGTGGGCAGGACTGTAACCTCACTCTGATACCTAATGAAATCTTTGTCTACTAATTGGAGTTAAGCTAATATTTTAGCAACAGGCTAATGTTTCTGGCTAATTTAGTTTACTGAAGAATTTCAGGCTATTTTGCAGTTTAGATATTTAACCGACAAGCTAGATTTTTTTGGCTAATTTGGAGTTTAGCTCACATAAAAAAAAACACATTTTCTTTTGCCAAATTGGCATTTATTAGGGATTTTTAAGCAATATTACTACTTTTTTTTCAGAAATATAGGTAAACTTCAGCGCTCTTTCATACTTATCATTTTGCTAATAGCTTTTGCATTTTCAGCAAATCCCTTTAGCAATTAAAGTCAATTGCATCAGCATTTTCAGCGAAGAGCTTCAGCATGTTCAGCCACTTCTTTCACATTAGCATTATCGCAGGTAATGTAACTTTTCTAGCTCTCATAAGTCTGAAATGTGTTGTCACACCATACCTTCTTGTCTGCTGGCTTGGACTTGGAGCGCCGTTGGCGTTGCTCTGCATCAGAGTTAGAAAGTGGGTCATTTTGGTCCAGATTAGAGGTTCAGCAGGCAAGTTTTGTTTTGGCTGAATGGAGTGGATTCTCCCCATCTCTGCTGCAATCAATCTGTGGAGAGAATTTATTTCCTCAGATAAGCTTGGCTGGACCTGCTATTGCACAAACAAACCATGATTATTGCAGAAAGACAGACTCCTTTCCATTTAGTGTTCTTATCTTCACAAAAAAATGGGCGCTGTCGCACATTTGACCTTTTGAAGAACATTTGAGGCATCCGAGGCATGACACGGAGGTTTTGGGTTTCCCTGCAGCAGCAGAGAGGCTGACTGATGAGGCCGCAGCCCCGGCTGGTCAGCCTCGGCTGAAAGTGTCGTGTCCTACTGTCCAGTGGAGTGAAACACGATGTTAACCTGTTATTATGAGAGCAAGCGGTCACATGGGCCGTGAATAAACAGCATTGCTCACTATGCTGAAATAATAAGAGAGCGTCAGCATAAATGAGGAGTTCATGTCACTCACGGCCTCTAGGAAATGAAAGAACAAATCTTCTTCAAGGCTCAAGCTCACTTTAGCTGCTGACACTCGGAAACAACTACACGATTGTTCAGATATAATGTGGCTATTTTTTCTATTTACTTTTATAAATAGAACCTTTCAAAAATGTAAAGTGTAAATATATAAAATTGAAAAAGCAAAAATTGTAATAATTTTTTTATGTTATTATCCTTTGACACTTGAACAGAATAGTTCTGCGAAGGAGCTTGAACAATGGATTAAAGATAGTCAACAATTAACCTAATTTTACTTTGAACTGTTATAAGTAGGTAATAATTAGTTGTGTGATAAAGTTTTCCGAACTATTGAACATTTTTGATCAGATTCATATCTCCACTAAAACATTAAACCTCTGTGACGACTTTCTTTAAAATCATTGTTGTATAATGACGGGTATTCAAGCTCATGTCAATGGAACCATGTATTCATTTTGGTAGTTTTGATCAATTTTGGATTTTGTTTTCTATCTCTTTTTCCTGTGGGTTGCATTTTGTCGACGGTCTCATCACGGAGCACAGAGAGAGTCATTCTCATTAAAAAGAAACAAAACCTGATTATTTTTCTTTCAAAAATAACTTTGCAGATTGTTTGTTTGTTTCAAAGAAACCAACGCAGACTCCTGCTGTTAGTTTAAAGTGTTTAGTTAAACTCGGGATGTCCCGATCAGGTTTTTTAGGGCCCGATCCGATTCCGAGTCATTGGATTCTGTTGATTTGCCGATACCGAGTCCCGATCTGATACTTTTGTAACATATTTAAAACATGGAGAAATTGAATAAACAGATTTGTGTTGTGCCTTATTTATATTTCATTAGCCTTCTTTTATCATTAAAACTTAAATAAAACACTTCTGTGAAGTAACTTTAATAAACAAGTAAAGATAGAGAAAATATAAACTAGGAAAAAAAACAACTATTTTCCTGTTCTATAAGTGATAGTCATGTGAGAAAGTTTAGTGACTTTAGATTTAATATCTTAAGAGCTACTGAACATTTTTGACCAAATGTGATTCCTGTCCTCATTTAGAATTATTAAAAAATGAACAATAACTTTGTTTTAGCATGAATTTGATGAGTGTTGATATTTTTTTTTTATTTGTTTACTTTTTTTAAATTTGTTTACTTTTTTTTAAGATTAAGTGATTCTTTTTTAAGTTCTTAAGACCTGACATCTTTGGTTTTATTACCAAAGTAGTAAATCTTAACTTTTGTTTCTCTGTCAGAAGAATTAATCAGGCATATCAAAGGACAGATCGGGTCTTAAGAGTTAAATCACAGAGCTAGCACTTAGCTTAGCACAGTTAGCAGCTGCTGTTTAGCATCTGTCTGCAGCATGAAGAGCTTCACATTCAAAAGAAACAAAACTGTCTTTTTCTGTTGAAATGTCTTTAGAGGTTGTTGTTTAGAGACACTAGCTGTCAGTTTAAAGAGTTTTCAAAAGAGTTATTGATCCCGGAAGTCTGAATCTGTGATTAACTCACAAGCTGTACTAAACTGTTGTTAGCCTCCTGCTTGAACTCCAACATTTTGTGATCTGTTCATGACATGCAGACTTCTACTCGAGAATGTATCCAGAATAATAAGCTTAAAATATAAAGCGCCAATCATAATAAGAATAAATGAAATATCCAATCCTGATCGGGGACAACATCTGATGTCAATCGAGTCATCAGCCGCGGGATCGGGCCCGATTTTGGATCACATGATCGGATTGGGATATACCTAGTTTATATTTATAGTGCGGTCCAGTGAATATCTTGTAAACTTTATTAACCTGGTTTTTGTGCGTCTGCTGCTCAAACTCATACCGTATTCTGCAGCACTTTGCAGCAATAAAATGTTGTGATCCGTTCATGATACAGACTTCTAGTATGGTCTTTATCTGTAATAATAAGCTTGAAATATAGATCAATGGTCATTAAAACAAATGTCCAATCTCTAGGGATGTAATGATTCAGTCAGTTTTACAGTTTTAAAGTCACAATTTTGATTTTCTTTGATTTAAAAAAAAATCCACAAAATGAATTAAAGGATATTTTGTAAGTTTGTTTTCTTTTTTCCCCTTACATCAAACTGTCTGTTTTCCTACTAACAGAAAGGATTCAATACAAACAAACAATCATACATGATACTGAAATGATCACAAATCCTTTGATACTCTGTTCACGATGTACTCGACGTGTGAACGAACGCTCCACACCCGCGCCAGCTGCTGAGCGCGCACTGAACCCGGTTTAACATTTACACACAGTCACAGCAGCGCCGCACAATGACCAATCAGAGATTCAGATTCAGGAGAGGTGCGTGGGTAGCGTCCGCTTGCAGAAGTACCAAACATGATCATGAAGAGAAATGAATCATTGTGGTTTGAGTCCGGTTGGACTCTTGTAGACAAAGATGCCTGGAGCAAGATTTGGGGGATTGGACCAGCTTTGACTTTTTGCTCCGATGTTCTCTCTATTGTAGGAGCTCTAATGAACAGTAAAAATACAACAGAAGAAGAACCTCCTCCTGCTGATACCTGTGTGAGCGCTGCTCCGGTGTGGATACACCTGCTGAGCTCACCTTCATAAGAGAGACTGGTGTGTAAAGCACCTTTAAGCGGGTTGAACATTCAGCACACCATTGTGTCCGATTTGTGCGTAGCTCTTGACCCGACCTCATAACTTGCGTACAACGTGTGCTCCGTGTGTGAAGGCCGGGGATTCTGGTGTGCGCACGTTTGCATTGAATTTTCAATGAAAGCGTGTGCTTGAGTTTGCGGCCGGTGTGTAAGCACACACACACACACACCTGCATCGATGAACCTGTTGACGAGTATGAATCACTTTTTTACCGATCCTTGAACCGTTACATCCTTACGTCCTCGTGCAACCCACCTATCTCAATCGGAAGAACATTTGGATCCTAATGAATCCGGTCGGGCCAGAGTATTCTGAATGGCGTGTTTACATGACACTTTTCTGATCTGATCAGCCGTTTCTTCCGATTACTTGTGGCCATGTAAACGTAGCTGCTGTTATGCAGCTCTGGTTGGTGTCAACATTACTGCAGTGACCACGGCATGTGTTCAAACTCACCCAACACACAGAGAAACACCTGGTCATACAACTGGTCACATGACCTCCCCAGTCCCCAGATAACACAAAGTGGTTATGTGCTCATGCTTAAACTTCCTCCTGTCTGACTGGTCTGTTTATCTATTTCTCCTTTAGGTCTATCCGGTATAATCTCCAGTAGAACTCCTAGAGCTCTAAACCTCTCTGTCTCTGCCACAAGCCTTGGTCACATCCAGTTTTTCCTGGTGCAAGATTATGCAACAAACTAACAAATGAGTAAATATTTTACACTTTTCTACTGTTAAAATCAGATTGTATTCCTTCACTAGCTACTAATCTCATCGACAGACCAACCTGTAAATGGAAGGCTGCTGGAGCAGGTGATCTTCCAGCACTGATCCTCGGATGAACTCGTAGCAGATGCCATTCTGGAAGCTGCAGTAGATCTCCGGACCACAACCGTGTGCGTGGAAGACCTGGAACATCTTCACCTCCCTGTCCCGGCTGATGTAAAGTTCTGTCATTCTGCCGTTGATCCTCACCAGGACACAGCCAGGCTCCTGGAGAGAGCCCACGAAGCAGCCGATCAGCTGGTTGGTGATGCCTTCAGTAAATGCCTGAAATGAGACAAAAAGCCATGTAAGTATATGAAGTGCAGTCCTTCATCAGAGGGTTGGGCTCACAGGTTTACTTATGATTAGAAGAGCATAGAGTCTGGAATCTGCCGGTACTCTGTCTGTTTTCTTTCATCAGTTTGTTGATAAGACTGTTCTTCCAGAGGAGACACGTTTTCCAGAAAGACCCTCAAATTTCCAGAACAGTCTTCTCTCATGTATCGCTGAGGATCTGTTCCAAAGATAACCCACGATTAAAGAGGGATACCAGATATTTTAACCATATAACACCGGAGCTCCAGTGTTTATGTTTGATTTACTGCACATGTCAAGGTCAAGGCCCGGGGGCCGGATCCGGCCCTCCACATAATTTTATTTTATTTTATCATTTTATCTTATGCTTATTTCTAACTTGTATAATTTTGACAACATATATTTTTATGGAGAGTAAAATATTGAAAGTTATTTAAGGTTTAAGTTGATCCATTCTGGAATAATATTCCTGCCTTTTTATTATTCATAATTATGTTAAAAAGTTATAGTTTTAAAGTTTTTAAAATTGTTATTTTTTTTTTCTTTTTTTAACTTGTTCTTCCGACAGCTGAGCAAACAGAAAACAGCTGAGAGAACTTTCTGCGCTAGACAGATTTTACCGTCACAACAGGGTCATGATCTTCTGACACGCAAAGTGTATATTTGTACAAACCCCTTTGGTATTTTATGCTAAACTTTATTTATATGTTTGTATCTCCTGTTTTTGTTGGACCTGATGGAAGGGGGGGGGGGGTTAAGGGTAAAAAAAAAAAGGTAAAAGAGGAGAGTTTAGAGAACAAAGAAGATGGTAACGAAGGGAAGTCACATCAAACAACCAGGTCTTAATAGCACAGCACTGGAATGGGCGGGGCCTACACACACTCAGTAGTTACACACATGCCTGTTGGATAAAATAATCTCCACATTTAAACTAGTCCAAATGAACACAATACAACTGCAGTTCACACACTTATCATACAAACAGACACATAAAGTCTTTCATTCTGTCCTGCATACAATTAGTGCTCAGGTGAGCTGACACCTGTGCTCAGGTGAGTGTTTATGTTTTGCTGAGGTGGATGTTGATGGAATGTACAAAGGAGGAGAGCGCCCGACCATCACCGCGCCAAGACCCCCACCGGGGCAGCAGCAGCCCAAACCCCCCAACACCCACCACTGAGCCTCGGAGAGAATCCCCCCACCGGGCAATTCCACCAAACGCCCAGACCAGGGCAGCAGAGGCCCCCCACACCCAAGAGCAAGAAGGCACAGAAGCACAGGTAGTGGAGGCCCCAGCCCAGCCAGAAGAGCAGCCCCCCCCCAACCGCGACAGGAGGGCCAGCGCAAAGCCCCACCCCCGGAGAGCCCCCCAACCCCAGAAGAGCAACCCACCACCACCCAGCAGCTCCGAGCACCCCCCCTACCCCAGGTACAAGCCAGGGCCTCCCAAAAGGAAACCCGCCCTCACTCTCCAGACAACCTCCCACCCCCGCCCAGGAGAGGGACATCTAAGAGAAGGGGGGCCCCGGAGGAGTGATGTAAACGAGGCCCAACCAGGCTCACCACTGATGGAGTTTTTGGAGGGGCCCAGTTCTCGAGAGCAAGGACCAGAACCTGCACCACCGAGACCTGGACACCCCCAGGCTCTGAAGTACTTTAATCCCCTCCTCTAGAAAAACCAATACAACCAGGTAGCAGTGTTCATTTCTTTTTTTGTCATCGTCTTCATCAACAACATTTGTCACACAATGAAAACATTAAAAACTAAACAAAAAGTCCCTTCATGACATGAAACATGAAAACTTTAACTAAATTGTTTGACATTTTCATCAGTGAATTTAAATTAAACGAAAATGCTGTTTGAAGACGACATCCAATCGTAACGACCGCTGGTGGAGAAGGGCAGGAGCAAAGTGATCCAATCAGAACACAGAGTCCTGCAGCCCGCCAGGAAGTCACTATTTCAATGAAATGTGTCTGTGATTTAGGTGAAAAATTTCTACTCCAGGTAGAAAAAGAAGAGTACATAAAAAGACACATTTTACTTTTAACGTGACCCTCAACCAGACGTTGTGTGAAGTGAAAAAAACACCTGAAGGGACAATTCACCCGGAAATCCACGCAAAGGTAAACATAAAAACACTATTATTGGACTGAATCCGAATTCTCCCTCTACCCTTCCAACTATTGTGACATGTTAAAGGGTAGGATTGTCTGAAATAGTTTTTTTTTCTTCTATCAAACATTTTAACACTTTCCTCAAGTCTGATTGACAAGGTCAACAGCCAATCAGGACACAGAACACAGCGTGCTGTTAAAAAAGAAGTAAAGAATAAAAACTGTAAAACAGTGAGACCAGGAAAGGTGACCAGTGATGAAGTGAGGGAACATTACATTCAGTCATTGCCTAAGAAATATAAGAGGTCAATGTGTCTTGACATTGTCAACTTATGGACCCAGAATCCTTCTTGCAGTAGCCCCTCCTCCAGTTTGGAGGTTCCAGCCCCGAGTGGGGCACCACTGTCACTTTCACCTTCCAATCTTTCTCCAGTTCCTCTCTGAGTTCTGGTATTTCTCCAGTTTCTCATGTTCCTTCTTCTTGATGTTACCATCTCTTGGTTCTGCCACATCCACCACAACAGCTTTCCTCTCTTCTTTATCCACCACTACAATGTCTGGTTGGTTCTCCATCACCATCCTGTCTGTCTGGATCTGGAAGTCCCACAGGATCTTTGTTCTCTCATTCTCTACCACTTTCTGAGGTGTTTCCCATGTTGATTTTGGGGTTTCCAGTCCATATTCTGTACACACGTTTCTGTATATTATTCCAGACACTTGGTTGTGGCGTTCTATATATGCTTTTCCAGCCAGCATCTTCCACCTGCAGTTATGTTCTGGATTGTTTCCTACACCTTGGGTCTTGTCTGGTGTAGATCTGATCCTCTGTTGCTCTGGTGTTCAGGGATTGTTCCTGTGCTGCAGGATCAGAGCTTCTGTGCTGTCCTGCAGACCAGCCCTCTCTACCATTGGTAGGACTTCTTGATTTCAGCTACTTGTTATTGTCTGGTGGTACATCCCATGTAGGGGCTTGTCCTCCAGCATTGCATCCACTGTTTTCTTATACATACATATATACATACATAGAAATATATATATATATATATATGCATGTATATTTCTTTTGTAACTGATGAACAGAGGACCTTCAGGCGTTTTTTAAACGACCATGTTTATGAAGGTACACGGTTCTTTCTCCTCTGTCTCCATCAGTTTATTTAATTTTTCTGTTATTCAGAAAGGCCTTTTTATTGTTGAAGGTTAAATTAAAAACAAATGCTTTCATCATGGCTGTATAAAAATCTAAATTGAATATTTTTTTTTTATCAAACTCTGTAAATGAAAAAGGGAAAACTTTGAGTTTTCCCTTTTTCATTTCAAAAATGTTTGAACAAAAAGAAATGTTATCTTTATTGTTGGAATTTAAGAGAGTTCTTATTTTTTACATTTATTTCTGAACTATAGATTTCTGATGGCGGCTGTGTGGATAAAGAATAAATTGAGTGGTTGCAGGAGTGCATATAGAAACACATTTTGTTGCTCTGAAAGGGGCCAAATCAAAACTATATATATATATGTGATCATATATTATCTTTGGAACACTAAAAAACTAATTATTTATTAAATATGAGTTGTTTTTGTGAACTCCTTTCATACCTGGAATTAAAATGACTCAATTTACGAGGCTCCGCCTTTCACTCCTTGAGGGTGCCACCCATTTCATGACTTAGAGCTGTCCTTTCCACAAAAAAAGAAAAAAACATCCACTTTTTTGTTGGTGTACGGTGCAGCCTGGGCATTTATCCCCAAAATTTGGAACAAACAGAATGGTGATGGCTAATGAGTTAATTTTGAGGTGAAATTCGGTCCAGAAGTGCAGACAACACCAGATGAACATTTCAGGATTTCTTCAAATGATGAAAACATTGTTCTGATTAGCACTTTCTGTGAATGTTTCCGTTTTCTTTGAGGTATCATTAATCTCCCTTTCAAAAATCCTCTTCACACGTACCTTTCTACCTTTGGTCAATAATTTATTATCACACCAGTTCTCCCATTCACCACCAGGAAATAGTCTGTTCTCGTTCTTGCGCCATTCTCTGATACATTCAGGATTCATCCCAACATGTCGAGCAGATTCCTCATCAGAAGTGTTTTCACAAAGTTTGATCGGGAAATCGAATGACTGAATGTTTCTTGAGCATCGCTACTGTGACGAAGACGCGGAGGCGTGTTGATCCATGTGCAAGCAGGTATTTAATAAGCATCCAAAAAACAGACAGGGCAAAACACAGAGACGAGGTCAAGGACGAGGAGCTCGGCAGGAAAACGAGTGGGTCAGGCAAGGGTCAAAAAACGAGTAGGCAATCAAGGCTTTAGAAACGCTCAGAAATTGCTATGTGACAACAATGCAATACTTCGCAAAGATGAGGTGACAAGTGAACCTATAAATATGGTCAGCCTAATGAGGAACATTAGGTACAGCTGGTGAAGTTCAATATTCAGGAGAGTGCTCCCTCTGATGGTCAGGAGGGGAACTGGAAGCTTGAGTCCTGACAGCTACACAGGATCACAACACAGACAGCGTCTGCACGACGACAAAGCTAGCTGATCACTGCTAACCTTGCGGAGAAAGAGTTTGAGTTATCCTGGGGGCGGAGCAGACTCTTCCTGGAGGGGCGGTTCTCAACTAGTGACATCAGCACATGAGGACCTGCTGGTTTTTGTGGGTATGGGAGGGGCTTCTGTTCATTTTTTTTTTGTGAGGATTTCTCAGAAATGTGTGAACAGATTAAAATTCCACTTTGCACTGAAAAAGTGAATCACTGGATCAATTAAAAAAAACTCGGTCATTTGTTACATTTACAAACAGTTTTTAACAAATAAAAATTTAAACCACAAACACAAATTTTTGATTTAGTGCAAACTTATCATTTTAAATGTAACAAATTATAGCGCTTTTGTTAATTGATCCTATGTTTCACTTTTTACAGTGTGGGGTTTTTTATAGTGAGGAACGAACTCTGTAATACACTTAAAAGCTTAAAAAGCTGATTTTCATGATCATGAACACTGCATTCTGTCAGGTTGATATTCTGTTTTTGGTTTTTAGTTTTCAAACCAACATAAATGCTAAAGGTAAAATGAAAGCTCTGATCAAAGAATGACTATTTGGAAAAAAGAGTATTCTTTGCCATGAATGGAAAGCACAGGTGTAACAACAGAGAGTGACCTTCTGCTGTCAAACACAATCATCATGACAGGGACTTCAGGGACTGAGCGCTGAAGGAGAACTCCACATCCTTTGTTACGTTACTGGACCCAGTCGGGACAGAAAGGTCACTCTGGCAATGAATCGTCACCCAACAAATCTAAGCCCTTCTCCTCAGAAAACCTGGACCTTGTGTTTGCACATGGGACCAGGGTAGAATCAGCATTCTCAGACTAATAAATACAAAAGAACATGTTTCTTTTGTTGTACAGCTGCCTTTGCTCCTATATGCTTTTATAAGTGAAGTGAGGCTAAAGTATGGAACAATTTATGACAAAGACATTCAGTTTCAGGTCAGTTTAGTGCTGGAATACGATCCCCGTCTGTCCAGTGTAAAACTTTGGACTTAAGGACATTTGTGATATATTTATGTGTACATCAACAACAAAAAAGTTTAGATGAAAATAATTTTTTTTTTTCCAAGAGTTGGAAAACTTCTTTTACCAATAAAAATAAATGTATATACAAGTTGCATGTCATATACTTTTAAAAATATATATATTTTTGACTTTATCAACTATTAAATATTCAACTCCATTAAATTTTATCTAGTTTGATGTCAGCATCTTATTAATTTCTTTTTAATAATCATGACTTTGTTGTAGTTCTTTATTTGTATCGGTTTTTTGAGTTTGGATATTTCTCCCTGTGATATTTGTTCCCTAAAAAAACAAGCAGAATAACTTCATAAAGGATGCAGGACGAAATGATCCTGAAATGATTTTTAAAATTCAATTCCAGTTTCTTTACTCTCTGTAGGAACATTGAAGTGTTTTGTATATCAACTTTAGTGGGAATGTTCATGCAGTTAAAATCTGTTTTTAGAGTTAGCGTTCACATTGATATTTTTATATTTATATTATCAAACCATCAGTTTAAAGCCCCACCGCAACTATAGTTTTCTGTTGTAAAACCATTCTCAGTGCTCTTATAATTATGATTTTGCAGTTTTTAGCTGAAATCTTAAAACCTGTGTCGTTTTTAGAGACATAGTTTCTGCAGAGCAGCAGGAGGGTTGTGGGTGGGGCTGTTGGCACGGAAGTTAGCCTCAATCGTTTCCCAGCATTCCTTTGTGATTGTCCAGCTGGTGTAAGTTTCATGTCATCATGCTCTGAACTCCAGTATAAAAGCCCCGCCCATTTTCCAACGCTTGTAAGATGAAGCTCACCACGCAACCATTTGAGCTCTCCCCGCGACGCCAAGAGTGGCGGAGCTAATGCCAGGAGCCTTGGAGCTCGCCCCGTGACGCAGAGCGCGGCAGAGCTAGCTTACTTGCTAAACTGTCCCGTGGAACCCTGGCTAACCCATCAGAAAAATAAGTTAACGTGTAGCTAAAACATTAGCTACACTCTGAATTAGCCTATAAAAGCTTCAGTAGATAACAAGTTAACCATAAACGTTAGCATGTTAGCTAAACTTAAATGACTCTAAAAGATGAAAACATATCCATGAATATATTTAAATGTTGTTGATAATCTACTTAAAATGTTGAAATGTGAAGACTTTCTCATTTATTTCCTGTAGGGCATATTTTTGCTCAATATTTCAGAAACTATAAAGTTCATGAACATCAAAAATACCAGCAGTGATGTCTGGAAAAAGCTGAACGTTTTGATACCTAAAGGTTGCTGAAATCTCTGAAAGTGTGATGGATTTTTTACATGATGGAAAACATCTGTGAAAGAGCAGAAGATTCTTTATGGTGTGAACTGAGCATTCACACAATTAAGGAGGTTGAACTTTATAAAATAATATTATTTCATTTATTATGACACAGATGAATGCTTCATCATATCGAGACCATTTCTCTGAATGTCACATTATTGCTCTGTAGTGTAACTGATGAACACTGATGGACTCAAGTGTGTGAGAGGAGAACAGAAAGGGTTAGGGTTTCAGAAATCCTCTGGGTCCAAAGCAAGTTTGAAACATTTTAGCTTCAGTGTCCCGCTTCACAATGAAAATCAGAACAATGGTGTTTAACTTAGAAAATCACGTTCTCTTAAGAATGGTAAAAGTGCATTTTTGGTCTATAAATGATTTGACATGAAATGATCTGACCACATGCAGCTTTGAGCTTTTCCATTCACAGCTGCAGCCTCCATAATAAATCCATTTGAACAGTTAATATGATCTATAATGTTGAAATACCTTCATCTGAATGTCTTCTGCCTTCCAGTGAGGACGGAGTTTACTCAGAAGTTCCAAAATGCCCCGGCGTGGTTCATGTTCGTCAACATGGATGTCCACATGGAGAAGCTGCTTTCCAGCCTCAGAAACCTCACCGTCCATTTCAGAAAATCTTTCCATTAATTTCTCTATTAGGAGCTTTTAGTCTGGATTCCACTTCCACTACAAAGTCATTTGAAAACTTTCACAAAGTTTGTTTCATTCAGAGCAACGTTGGGTCAAACCAGCACCCAGAGTTACAGACCAGTTAGACAAAAAGTAAATTCACTGTTTGAAAACCACTGATCTGAGTTCTAACTCATCCCAAATAAACGTATAAGTATGTTTTGATCATTTAAAGAAGGTTGCCGGTCAGATTCCCCACGTGTTTCAGAGTGAGCAGCTGGTCTGCTTATCAAGGTCCGATGTTCTGTTGGAACTCTTCATCCTCTCAGTTTACATATTAACTCATGCTGGACTAAATTTACCGTTTCAATGCTGAGCTGGAGGTTTCGGAATTGTTGGCGTGATCGACTGCGAGTATGTAAAATACACTAATATGACCATTTAAAAAGGTTTTTCTAACAAGTGGACTCCAGCAAACACCCTCTGATTCAGGCACATTTTTGGTGCAGAAACTTGAACCTATTGTGATTATTTCCTCACCTGAACAACCACATGACTTTTAATGTGGGACAAACAAACATCCCAGCTCTGTGAAAAGAGAAAAGTAATACATGTTGTGTATTTGAAGGGGTCACACCAATGCCCAAAGTTGAGCAGGGGTTAATAAGGTCAGTGATTTTTATGTACTTCTTCCATTTTTCTCAAATGTTGCAGAAGTAAAACATTCAGATGATTAAAATAGCTTATTATTAGTTAAACTGGAGACATCCTCATCACAAACACTTCAGAGCTCCATTAGTTTATGAAAAACATTTGATGGGATTCTCAGAAAAGCACTCATGGGTTTTATCTAATGATTATGTTTACATAATTATTTACATTTGTTCTTGAGGAGAGGAAAAAAATACTCACAGTAATGTACAACACGTTCTGCTTAACCCCTCGATGCCAGAATTTATTTACAGCCATGAAAAAGTACGGCTATGATTTTGCTTTCAGTTGGATGCTAAATCCGATCATTTCTGAGCTGAAGTGTTGAATTCCTGACAGCAGTCAAATCCTCAGAGTTAAAATTATCATCCACAGAAGTCTCTTCATCTTCACTGAAGTTCATTTTCATTAGGGCTCATGACCTGTTATTAATTAATCTCGGCTGATTAATGTATTTTTAATCTAACCTAATAGATGTTGTGAGAAGACCACACAACTCTGATTCATACTATAGTACATGTGTTGGTTTACGTTAGTAGAAGAGACATGAGAGGCTTCATAGCTTCCTTGAACCTGTTTAGTGAATTTGATCATTTTGAAGAGTGGAATGCTGCACAAGAGAAAGAAGAGACTCTAAAGATGCATTCAAAGTGATGTGTGCGACAAATTCACATGCCCCGCCCCTTTTTCAGCAAATTCACTGCTCGTCACCTGTCAAAAAATGCGTTCTTTAACTTGATGCTGCGACCGCATGTGGGAGGAGCTACCAGCTGATGCATTTAGGATGATCGCGATAAGGAACGGTGTCTGCAGATGTCTCATTCAGATCTGTCCAGAGGGAATCCCGTCTTCACCCCAAAGTAGATTGATGAGCTCTGCAATCCCGCGGCTCCAATGGGTTAAAGAGAAAGATAAAAGTTCAGGGCAAAAATTAATACTAATTCATATTATATGGATTAATATTCTACCACTGATCGACCAACTGATGATAGTTGCGATGTAGCGACCTGTTAAACTTCAGATATTTAAATTTTGGCTTCTCCACCCAGTTCGCGCTCGTCACTCAAACCGCGCCGCAGAACTTCAGATCTGTCGAATTAACTGGCCACCTTCGCCGCGCGGATTGTGTTTGGTATGAATGCATCTTAAGAAGGACGAGATGAGACACGACAAAAACAAGCAGGAAGAGGTGCACTTTCCCTCTGAAATGAAATGCTTTCCTCTGCGGCAGCAGAGCGAGGTCGCTGCAGGCTCAGCTGCCGTTACCCTTGTCTCGATCAGCCAGACTGAGAAAAAATAAAATATATATGCATCTCTGATAGTGTTTGTGGAGGCGGGCCGGATCAGGCATAAAGTAACCAAAAGAGCTAGCATGCAGCTAGAATATTAGCTAAACTCAAAATTTGCCAAAAGAACTGAAAAAAGCCTAAAGTAGCTAAAATAGATAGCATGTAGCTGACAGTAAATGCCAAAATAATCCAAAAGGCTAGCATTATGGTGATATGACAGCTGAAACTCAGAGGAAGCTCATATATTTATATATATATATATATATATATATATATATATATATATATATATATATATATATATATATTTTTTTTTTTTTTTTTTCATTTGAAGAGTCACAATAACACTAACATATTCTAGTAGCTGTTTCATGTGTTGATGACGTTTGATTACTCCAAAATGTGATGGCTTTAACCCTTTAACACCAGAGCTCCAGTGTTTATGTTCTTTGATTTACTGTAACTTTTCAACCGTTAATTTTGTGTTTTAGCCTCACCGACGAATCCTCAAGTGTTGAAGAGTTAACTCTTAACATTAAAAAATTAACTCTAATAAGTCTCAATGAGCCCTGATGCTACAATGAAAGCTGGATATGATGACTGATAATGACTGAATTAAACTATGCTGCTATATGCTAATGTTAGCATACTTGATGGAAGTCATAAATTATTCAGATTTTTTCATATTCACTTCACAAAGTAACAATTTTATGAGGGAATTCTCAGATTTTCTTTACTAAGACCAGCTGCTAATAAAGCTAAACTACAGAGACAAAGCGTTTTGTAATCCGCTTACACAAGTGACCTGGCTGTTGAGAGGCCTCCCTGAAACGGCACAATATGCTTATGCAAACATGACCTCCTCTGCTTACACAGCGCAGAGGAACATTTGAACACTCTCTGAACACAAAATCAACTCTGTTGAATTATTTAGAGGCAGCAGCAGTGTTTACTGTTTTGCATCATTACAGTAATTGCCTGGAAGTCATGAGTGTGGTGCTCATCTTGAACCGAATACTTTTTTGCAAGCTTTTAGACGCAAATGAAATTCACCATTGCCATCAAAGAGCGTCTCATCATCAAAGATGTTGTGCATTGAAAGAGAGATGAGTGTCTTGATTAAAAATGTAAGGGTCAGGCAGCAGAATGGAGGAGACGAGTCGGTCGGTGTTTGCATTACTGCTTTGCACGTCTTACATTCAGCTGAACAAGAGTCTCACCTGAATAAAAAATGATGACACATACAATATAGTCCACTTACAGGCCAGGATTCTAGCTCTTGACAAAATGTTTAATGTACTTGAGGCTTTACTTCAGTCTGGGTTCTTGTCTTTATGATGACTAAAGTTGAAGGAGCTGAAATCAACACTTGGGCCTCTGAGCCTTGAAATTTAATAATTTACAAAATGATCAACAAAGTACCCGTTTTATTCAGGACTGTGTAACAAAAATGAGATCATGTTTTACAAGTTCCTATTTTATATCCTGTTATTTTTCCGTTATCTCTGTACAGTAAAATATGTACTCAGTAAAATGGGAATAAAACAAAGCAACCACAAATGAAGTGTATGAGTTCATTTATGATTTCTACATTTAAAGATTCCTTTTTGTTTTTTATTCCAGAGAAAACATCTCCTAAAACAGAATTATTAGAACAACAATGACTTCTTCTTTGATTTCTCTGCTCTTTTCTTGGCTCTTGTCATGTTTTCTGGTTTTTCCTGTCAATCACATCAGAATGATGAACATCCAGTGTTTTCATTCCAGATCACATATGTTAAAGTCAAAGCCCGGGGGCCGGATCCGGCCCTCTGGGTAATTCTTTTTATTTTATTGTTATTAATGGCCCCATGTTTTCTTGCATTCATTTCTAACTTGTATAATTATGACAGAATATACTGCTCACGAAAATGAAAGGAACACTTTTTTATTGGTCCTGGCATGAATTGACTTAAACCTGTCTGATGATGTTCTTGTTGGTTCAGCAGCTGAGGGCCTCGTTCATCAGTTTCATCTGTATTGGTGTTCATGAATTAACAACAGGTGCACTTCAGTGGCAACAATTAGCAGGACCCATACCTGCTCCTTTGTGCAAGGAGGAATAGTAGGCTGAAAACTTTTATTTCATTAAAAGACTTGGCATCCTTTTGTTCCTAAGACACTGACCTGTTGTTATTTGTAGAGATACCCAACTTCATATTGAGATCTGATGGATCCAGTGTGTTTCTTTAAAGTGATCCTTTCATTTTTGTGAGTAGTGTATATTTTTATGGAGGATTAAATATTGAGTTACTTAAGGTTTAAATTGATTTATTCTGGAATAATATTCCCGCCTTTTTATTGTTCATAATTATGTTAGAAAGTTATGGTTTTGAAAATTTAAAATAAGCATTCTGCTAGCTTTTTGGACTATTTGGCATTTACAAGGATTTTTTTGGCGGTTCTGGAGTTTAGCTAATATTTCAGCTACATGCTAGCTGTTTTGGCTAAATTGGGCTTGTGTTTTTAAGTTTTTTTTAGGCTGTTTTGGAGTTTAGCTAATATTTACAAGCTAACTGTTTAGGCTAATTTCGGCTTTTTTCAGTTTTTTAGGCTTTTTAAAAGCTCTACTCTACCAATCTAGCGAGCTCTGCTGTATTAAGCTAGCAAGCTCCATTGCCCACTGGGAGACGGGCTAGCATAGCGAGCTAACCCACTGCGTTCCCCCCTTAAGTCAATGTGGGTGAACACAGGTGGGGCCACCACAGGAACTGTGGACCAACCCATTTGAGGCCCACGTTTTCTGCCCACTTTAAACCACATGGGGCCCACTTGGCTCCGCTGGCTGGCTGATAGGTAACCACGTCTTTTACTAGACTTAACAAAAACCAGACAAAGTGGGAGCCGCATTAAAAAAAACCTCCTTTTTTTCTTGCTATAGAAAATTGAAGAAAAAAATTAAAATCTGTAATGCTGCCTCTTTTATTCGGCTGCTTGTCTGATGTCTGCAAAGTGGCACAAAAAAGGAAGTGTTTGTTACCGTCACCAAGAGAACAAACTTGTACCTGTGTATGTCAGATCACTTATGCACTCAACAATTTCAAATGAATTCGTCCTTCACGGTGCAACACTTCTCACAACACAAAACACAGCCGCTCTTCTATCCCCCAGACCTCTCTGTGTCTTTCACAAGTTTTTGAAAGAAGAAAATTCTCTTTCATTACAAGGCAAACAGTTGTTGGTGTCCTTTATTAAACTACTCTTTGTAGAGGAGAGGAGAGACAGAGCTATGCAGACATTTAACCTTTTTATATAGTCTTACAATTGGGGCTCTCAAGGCCTTTCATTTGTGAAGTTCCTGTGGAAAAATCAGGGAGCTTGGACTCATTTCCCTACCGTTACAGTATATTTATATTTCAGCTCCAATCAAAGCGAGCCAATATGCCATCCCTAGGTATTTTTCCTTCTGAGCCCTGCCTCCCCACTATAATTTCCACTGACATTTTGTGTGCAAATGCAGTAATAGACACATTTATCACATCAAAAGAGATTCAATTTTCTTTTCAATCATCCAGCGGTATGAATAGCAGCACATCCTCTGCGGCCAACAATGAGGGGCCATTACCACGAGCCAAAGGATGTCTTCGCCTTCTCTCTGCATTCAAGGGGGAAAGTGTGTCAAACTGTTTTCTGACGCCAGCATTTGTTCTAGGCAAAAGCAGACAGCTTTCAGACAGGTTAGTATCCAATTTTATTGTCAGACAAATGTCATTTTTGTTTGGGGCTGCAGTAATCATTGGGCTCAGACATCGGTGCTCCTCAGCCGGCAGTTAGTCCATTTAATACTCTAACTCTTATGTTTGCGGTTAGATTGCCACGTCCAGACATGACACCGCCTTTCTCTTTATTATGTGAAGTGGGAGGCATTTGGGACGGGGGCCTAGACCTGTGTGGAGAGGGGAAAGAAAAACTGCCAGCGGCTGCAATGTATAGCGGCTGCAATGTAAAGCATGTAAAAGGAGGAACCATCTGTTGGATTGCTATCGCAGTGACACACAGGTACGCTTTCAATCCCCCTCAAGGTTTCTGTTCTAGACTTTTTATTTCTGTACACTACAAAAACAAAGGAAAACATTTTTACAATTATTTTACCAATAATTCTTTCTTTAAAGAGGCCCTACCATGGTTTTCTTAAGCCTTTCTGAGTGAACTATATCTATATTATCTATATATCTGCTCATATATTAACTTTGGAACACTAAAAACAAATCATTCATGAAATATTAGTTACGTTTCATGAGTGTTTTCATACCCGGAAGTAAAACAGTTCGATTCCTGAAGCTCCGCCTGCCAAACTCCGCTTCATGACGTCATCTCAGAGTTTGTGGCAGTATCTCTGTATTTCTCCCCTGAAAATAATCCAAATTTCTGTAAAGATGGATGCACCACGATATATCTGCCTTTAGCTGACCTGGCCCTCGCTATACTGTTTTACATCACAAACACTTCTTCTGCACAGCTGTGCTGGTCCGGGATCAGGTCAAACACCTATTTGACCTGGAATTTATTAAAGACACGACACAGTTAGAAGATATACGGTATTCTGCATCTAAAATGAAAAGTTTTTCTGCTGATCATCAGTGGATAAGAGGATAAATAGAGGGTTCTGTTAGTCTGGGGGTGGAGCTGTCAGAGCAGACTCTTCCTGGAGGGAGCTAGTGGCATACCTCTTACATCAGCACGTTTCCAACCGCTCGTGGGTATAGGAGGGGCTGCTGTAGACTGTGCAGGTTTTTAACGGATTACTCTTAAATCCATCTTTGGGGTAAAATGCATTTAAATCCTCAAAAAGTAGAATTTTCATGGTGGGACCCCCACTTCAGACTATTCAGACTATCGGGCATCAGCGCCGATCCTTTACTTTAAATGTGTGGTGGAGCCTAAATTATGCTGGAAGCTGCACTTTTTTTTTTTTTGTTTTTAAGGGTGATGGTATAACATAAAACGAGTGAACTTTTTCCAAAACATGCAAATGTCAGGAAGCAGCGTCTCACTGCAGCTGCGTACAAAACACAGATACTGTAACTGATCAAAGGCAGACACACACACAACAATAGATCGACACCTTTGACTCCCAAAATGGCGGAGAGGTCTCTGAGGTGAGATTTGGTGCTAAAGTATTGTTCGTTTTGTACTTGGAGAAATAAAAGTGTCTGTAAATAACATTTGTGACTGTAAAAAGAAATGTGTCCATCTGAAAACTGTTTAGAAAAAAAGAATAAGAAGGAAAAAGATGTTCAACTGTATAAATGCTATATTTACAGTATGTGAGGAATGTGACATTGATCTGCAGTGACAAAGCTCAAGTTACAATTCTTTTGGTTCTAGCAAATCAGCCAATCAGCAGTCTTTCACTGTCACCCAACTGGAGGAAAAAAACACATTTGATAATTGTTAGTTTCAGCAAATTCTCATGGTATCTTCTGCCATGTCGTCTCATCTCCTTCATGTAGAGCAGTGGTCCTCTTCTCCAGAAAATCTGGGGCAAAATCTGTTCATTCTGGGGGTAGAGTTGAGCAAACAAAACGTCTTCTGATCAACAGGGATGTAAAAATCTACATAGTTTATCATCTATGTGCACCTCAGACATTTATTTATACATGGAACTAATCTAAATTCAAGAAATGCTAATAAAGTAATCCTCACTTTAAAAATTAGCTATTTTCATTTTCTTTTATTTCTTTATTTTTGTTCTTTTTCCCCTCTTTGTCCTCAGCAGTCTTCCACTGCTGGGTTTTGTTATTTTAGTTTAGGGTTGGATCTTGGTAGTCTTAGTTTTCAGGCTTTGTTTATTTGTTTTCTTTAGGTAGTTTTGGTTAAGCAGACATCATCAGAGATCTGCTGACTCAGACGGTCGACATGTCTGGATCAGCAGTCTCCGTGAATTATTTTATGTTTGGTTGAGGAGAGATGAAAGAACCGCATGTGGATCAGGTTGCAGAGCCCCGATCTAAACGAATCCATTATAGCCTGTTTTTGAGGGGATTGAACAAACCTGTTTGAAGTCCACATTGATGACCAAGATGTGTTTTTCAATGAATGACATTCATTTTCCTTAACCGCTTGGTCCCTTTTGGGAGCGCGGGGGTGCTGATGGGCGAAGTCAGGGTTCACCCTGGACAGGCCGCCAATCTGTCGCAGGGTCACATTCGCGCACACAGTCACTCTCACATTCATACCTAGGGGCAATTTAGAGTAACCAATTAACCTATGAAGCATGTTTTTGGACGATGGGAGGAAGTTGGAATCCCCGGTGAGAACCCACACATGCACGGGGAGAACATACAAACTCCGCTTTAAAGTCTGTCTTCTACCAGTGGTCAGGCTATGAAAGCTCACTAAAGTAAAGTGCAATTCTATGGATTCAGAGACCCCCCCCCCCCCACCCACACACACACACACACACACACACACACACACACACACACACACACACACACACACACACACACACACACACACACACCCCCACACACCCCCACACACCCACACACACACACAGAAGACAGATGTATGTTAATGACACTGAATGATGAATAATGCAGTGTATGAGCGCCTAGCAATGATTCAAAACACATAATTTGTTCCACAATCCAAAAAAGAGCAGCAGCAGCTGTGAATTATGATAAAGATACGGCCTTACATGATCACGTCCTGCCTTGTCCCATTAAATATTTACTACACAGAGCCGGGCCTCTGACCTTGGCTTTGGAGGGTTCGCATAATTTTTTTCTTAAAATAAAAAGAGACTGCCAGCAATTATAGCATGTTAATTACTAATTCACTTTCATCTAAAAATCATAAAATTACATAGATGTGCCCCCCTTTCCAAATGCCTTATGACGGGGAGGGGGGTCCTGTGTTTGAAATATATCAGCCAACTGTCCTGTCCAGTTGATATCTGCTTGTTCTTGGGTTGAGTTCTATTGTGCAGCTCACGTTTAACTTACAGAAAAACTGCTTATGCAGTCAGGATCTTTACCAAAGGACCACCACACTGAACTTGTTATTCCTCAAGTTCTTGATAATTGGTGGAGAGTTGTGATTTGACAAACACTTTGCACCCTGGTACGCACCGTGTCGTGTCAGAGAGCAATTTGTGCAGAAATGACAGCATGGATGGAGAACGGGGGGGGCAGCAGAGGAGCCTCTCTGTCTTGTAGATAGAAAGTACTGCAATAGATTAAATCAAATTGAAGGAAGCCATTTTACAGAGCAGGAGAAAAAATAGGGAACAAAATATGTATAATGATATCAGGATTTGAAGTGAAATTGTCCAAATGACAAATGTATATCTGTCAGAGAGGGTCTTTGGTTTGGGACAGGATGGGACATGGAGATCTAATGAAATGCCAAAGTCACCTACATCTCAAAACTGGTCTAAACAGAAAGCAATTTCACTTTTATGTGATTTCAAGACTGAAATTCATCAGAGATTGAGAGCCGAAAGAGAGCCATATTAAAGTGTTGGATCACTAAATATTTGGGAGCAAAAAACATTCCTGCTGACTTGGTTTGGATGCTGAATATGAGCGGGTCATCCACCACTCATTGTGTCGCAGCAGCTGTTTATTGTAACCCTTCTGTTCTACTTGGCTTGTTTACATTAAAAGTGGGGTCATCTAGACCCCTCAAGACAGTGCACTTAACTTTTTTTTTTTCACTGATTTAGGAGTTTCACTAATGTCCATGGCAGACATTAAATCCTGTCCACCTTTGTCCACGTTTGTCATGGAAGGAATCGCATAACAATATGTGGTTGATCGATGATCGACTTTGTAGTCGTTTCAGGCCGTGTGTTTCTGGTTGGCTTGTGGGACCCCAGAGGCAGCTGACGGGTACTGGCAGTCCAAGCGAGCTGCGGCCCGGGTTGTTTTGGAGGCAAAAACTCGGTCCTGGGAGGAGTTTGGTGAGGCCATGGAGAAGGACTATCGGTTGGCCTCAAAGAGATTCTGGCAAACCGTCCGGCGCCTCAGGAGGGGAAAGCAGTTTTCTGCAGGCACCGTTCTCAGTGCAGGTGGGGATCTGCTGACCTCAACTGGGGACATTGTCGGGCGGTGGAAGGAATACTTTGAGGATCTCCTCAACCCTGCTGACACGCCTTCCGTTGAGGAAGCAGAGGCCGAGGAAACTGGGGTGGAACTGTCCATCACCCAGGCTGAGGTCACTGAGGTAGTCAAAGAGCTCCTCGGTGGCAAGGCTCCGGGGGTGGATGAGGTTCGCCCTGAGTACCTCAAGTCTCTGGATGCTGTGGGAGTGTCTTCTGCAGCCTCTGCAGCATTGCGTGGCAGACAGGAACCGTACCACTGGACTGGCAGACTGGGGTGGTGGTTCCTCTTTTCAACAAGGGGGACCGGAGGGTGTGTTCCAACTACCGGGGAATCACACTCCTCAGCCTTCCTGGGAAAGTCTATGCCAGGGTACTGGAGAGGAGAGTCCGTCCGATAGTCGTACCTCAGATTCAAGAACAACAGTGTGGTTTCCGTCCTGGTCATGGAACAGTGGACCAGCTCTATACCCTCTTCAGGGTGCTGGAGGGTTCGTGGGAGTTCGCTCATCCAGTCCATATGTGCTTTGTGGATTTGGAGAAGGCGTTCGACCGCGTTCCCCGAGGTGTCCTGTGGAGGGTGCTCTGGGAGTATGGGGTCCGGGGAGCCTTACTGAGGGCTGTCCGGTCTCTGTACGACCGGAGCAGGAGCTTGGTCCGCATGGCCGGCAGTAAGTCAGACCTGTTCCCGGTGCATGTTGGACTCCGGCAGGGCTGCCCTTTATCACCGGTTCTGTTCATCGTCTTTATGGACAGAATTTCTAGGCGCAGCCAGGGGCCGGAGGGGATCTGGTTTGGGGACCACAGGATTTCCTCTCTGCTCTTTGCAGATGATGTTGTTCTGTTGGCTCCATCGGGCCAGGACCTCCAGCATGCATTGGAGCGGTTTGCAGCCGAGTGTGAAGCGGCTGGGATGAGGGTCAGCACCGCTAAATCTGAGGCCATGGTTCTGGACCGGAGAAAGGTAGTTTGTCCTCTCTCGGTGGGTGGAGTGCTCCTGCCTCAGGTGGAGGAGTTTAAATATCTTGGGGTCTTGTTCACGAGTGAGGGAAGATCGGAGCGTGAGATTGACAGGCGGATCGGAGCGGCGTCCGCCATTTTGCCGCCGCTGTACCGGTCCGTTGTGGTGAAAAAAGAGCTGAGCCAGAAAGCAAAGCTCTCGATTTACCGGTCGATCTTCGTTCCAGTACTCACCTATGGTCATGAGCTCTGGGTCGTGACCGAAAGAACGAGATCCCGACTACAAGCGGCTGAAATGAGTTTCCTCTTGAGGGTGGCTGGGCGCTCCCTTAGAGATAGGGTGAGGAGTTCAGTCACTCGGAGGGAGCTTGGAGTAGAGCCGCTTCTCCTCCGCATCGAGAGGAGCCAGTTGAGGTGGCTTGGGCATCTGGTCCAGATGTCTCCTGGACGCCTCCCTGGAGAGGTGTTCTGGGCATGTCCCACTGGGCGGAGGCCCCGGGGAAGACCCAGGACACGCTGGAGAGACTATGTTTCTCGGCTGGCCTGGGAACGCCTCGGGGTCCCCCCAGAGGAACTGGAGGAAGTGGCCGGGGAGAGGGAAGTCTGGGCATCTTTGCTTAGACTGCTGCCCCCGCGACCCGGTCCCGGATGAACGGAAGAAGATGGATGGATGGATGAGCTTAAATCGATTTCATCAACCGGGCCCTACAGAAAACCAGGCTTCACTTTTTCCAGTGTGACTATTTGAAAAAGACCCTTCATGCTGCTGTCTCACTGTGTAATCACCGGGGGACCCAGGTCTGGATCTCCCTGTGCCGGTCCCCAGCCCGGGTAAACGACAGGGTTCCAGGAAGGCATCCTGGGTAAAACTCTGCCAAACCACCTGTGAAAGCTGGTTGACTGTGGCGACCTCTGACTGATGTGTTGAACGATGAACATCTTTGTGGTAATCAATCAATCAGTTTCTTCCAGTGATGGAAGAGGGACGATCCTGTCTTTGGGGCTGTTGCACATCATCTTTAGAAAGAAATCAGAGTGAATTCTCTTATTGATACAAACACATTTATGAGCTACAGATTGAAGAGTTAGAATGACCTCATCTTTTCTAGAAGAAACACACTCTCAAGCAAACATATATATTCATTTGAAACTAGCAGGATGGTGGCCAATCATCTTTCAATCAGTGTATTTCATTAAGATATTTCCTTTCAAACAGAGTTGTCCCTTTGTATTGAGCCGCTGCATGCCCCCTTTATATAGTTATTCTCCTCAAAAACCAAAATGAAAACATGTTCATTTTCTTAATTTTGTTTAGCTTTTACTTTATGAAAAATTAATTACACCTTTTGCCAAGGCTACTGGTTGGGAGGGAAAAAAAGAGCTTTTTCAGCCTTGGCATCCCACAGCTATTTGAGAGTCAATTGTGAAGCTCACAGAGCGACCTCCCAGCATCCAGCACGGTGGGACTAAATTGAAATGCATTCAACCTCAATTGAACACATTTATGGAGATCCACCAGGAATTCTGGAGCAGAAAAAGGTTGTTTTACCTCTGAGGTGAGTGTACCAGACACACCGACACACTCTAACGCTGTTTTCATCAATACACACGTCCTTCATTACATTCTTTAGGAATTTAAATATTTGTAAGCTTTTTTTTTCTTTTTTGCCAATATGAACTTAATGAAAACACAATAACCGGACCTGTTGTGTAGTTTTTTATACAGTTACAACAACTCAGACCTGTAAAACTGTGTTGTTACTTTTAATGTTTGAAACTGTCAAAAGACATTCAGAAATCACAAAGACATGGATACAAATTAAATAGATTTTGTCTCAAAGGGACAAAGTATCTAAAAAAACACACTGCCTACAAAAAACTGTGGATGGAAATGAAAAAAACGTTTTTTTTCTAGACATAAACTTAAAGTTTCAGTTCTTTTAAATACTGTAATTGTTCAAACATTTCTGTTATTAACACGGCTCCAGCAGATTCTGAAACAGGAAAACAGCTTCATGTTGATAAGCAACTCTACAGTAAAGAAGTCTTTACATAATCAGCGTAACTCAACTGATTCCCTCGTATTTGTTTTCCTCCATTTGTGCCAAAAATATGTTTTTGTACTGACTTTCGATTGGTCGATTGTCTACTGATCAAGTTTATTACACATTTGTTCATGTCTATGTATTATTAAGCAATATCTTCTGCATATCCATGATTCTAGCTTTGTATTTAGCAATCTTGCTTTACGCTTATAACTTTGTGTTTGATATTACTGATGGATCTGGTCGTCAGAAAAGTCCCTAGCAACCGTTGCTAACATCGTTAGCTCCTGCATCAGAAAAGTCTTCAGCAAACGGTACTTAAACATTTGATGAATAAATGTTTAACCTTTAATAAATAAGCTATTTTGTTTTCCTTTTAAGTATTTATTTGACATGAGATGGGGGCCAATGCTCTTTCTGGACCGTCTGCTCCTCCTTTACCCATTAAATGTCAATTATGTGGCAAATTATTAAGAAATCACAACTCTTAAAAAAACAGACACTTATAAATAATAATGTCATCAGCAGATTTAGTAAGACAAATCCAAAATTTTATTAATAAAGCACGCTAAAACATCAGAGCTAATACGAAGTAATCTAAAAAACACGGACGGACATTCAGTTGTTTGATTCAACAGACATAATTAAGTTCATAAACGGAAAAAATTAAGATAATTTTTTTTTTGTAAAAGTGAAGCAAAAAATGAGCTTAAGTATAACAATCTTCGAGCTTAAATTTAACAAAAAGCTTTAACTTAAAAATTCAAAAGAATTTGTGTTTGCAGGACAAAGAAAATGTAGTCGATCATCTCAAAAAGTGTGAAAAATGACTTAATACTGACCAGAGTTTAAAAGGATTCATGTAAATTGTTACCTCTGTGTTGTTAAGCTGTCCCAGTGCATTTTCCTCCAGTGTGCATTCACTGTCTGTGCATTTGGTTTGTAAAGCCAGAAAACGGTCCTGTGGCGACACGGGAGCACAAGAGCTCGAAAGGCATATTTCAGATAGACTTCTTACGTGGTCGCTTGAACATCCTGAAGGTGGCGTGAACATAAAAGGGTTAAATCAATGATTTTACTGGCCCAAATACATCAGAGTATTGGACAAGACAAACATCGCTACAGGCCAAACAGATCCAAATAAGGCTGCTGCTTCAAATCTTTAAATTTGATATATGAATAAAAAGGAAGTGCACTATGGGTTTCCAAAATCCATTTGATAAACTGTAATGGGCGTCCGGCGAGTCGGATCTGCGGCACAAGAAGAATCAAATCCCGCATGTCAAACGTTTGCTCAGAAATAATTACTGTCTGAATTAGCCTGACTTGATCTATGTGGTTAGGAGAGGGTGGAGGTGGATTTAAGTGACATCTTAATTGATGAGGCCAACAAATGAACTCATTCATCACTACATCAGTAATTAGAAATACATTGAGTCTAGGGAAGAAAGACAGATCTGCTGGTGGGAGTGGGGCAGTCACTTACAGAACAGATTTATGGGTAGAGATGGGATCTGCTGTGAAGTCCATCGGATTCTGTAAAGATCAAACTGAAATAGAGTTTTTGGAGTAAACTCAAGACTGTTTGTCTGAATTAAATCATTCTAATTATATTAATGAAAAATGTTTTACTGAACAGGATGATCAGAATTAATTCAGATGTTCTTTGAAAAATCCATCCATTACCTAGCAATAGCATTAGCCATGTTGGCATATTCAAGATACCTGTACGCTAACTCCTGTAGGGTAACTATAAAAACAACCTTGTTTGCTGTCCGGTTTCTCCCTTCAGAGGTCACCACAGTGAAGCTACTTCCACTGTTTCACACAGAAGGTTTTCAGATATTGTGTAATCTGGAATCTTCCAGAATCAACCTTTTGTTTTAGTGTTTCTCTCTGTGACTTTGGTCTATTTCTCACAACAGTAATAAAGTCCCGAAATCATTCCAGTATTGTTTCATTTAGGATTATGAAGTTTTAAACCAAATTTATCAACCTATATGTCATGAGCCACTGTTCATGTTGTTCTGAAGTTTCTGAGGAGGCGTGGCTTTTGGAGCTCCGCCCCTGATCCCCCCTGTCTGACTATGATATCTTTGTGTCTTTCTAGCGTAAATCCTCATAAAAACCTCCATCAATCTGGGTAATGTCCAGCCGTCTGGTTCTGATCCGGATGTCAGCTCAGATCTTCATGGACAGAACTTCCTCCAAAATCCAGATTCTTTCTCCTTCCAGTTCACCAAAGACTCTTTGATGTTTCTTGACGTTGCTGTGATCAATCCATTCAATCCATTGGTTTCTCAGAGCAGAAAATAATGAAAGCTAACATCCAAATGCTCTTTCATTCATTTACAATCCTTTCCAACTGCGGTCAAATGAGCCGCCGTTCACATTTCTGTGGTCACATCAAGAAGCTCCGTGGAGTCTGGTGGAGATTTTCCAGAGTTCTCAGCCCTGCTACCGTAAGTATTGGATGAAGCTCACACCAAAAATCCAGTGACGGCTGATTGGAGCACAGAAATGTGAACGGCGGCTCATTTGACTGCAGTCAATGTGAAGATAGCATCTTCTCTTCTCCAGAAACTGAACTAGACACGCTAGCCGGACCAGATGAGGGTTTAGTGCATGTGCAGCAGAAAGAAGATCATTCATGAAAAACAGAGTCTGTCCAAGACCGTTGGATTGATTTAAGAGGAGGAATACTCAGAAATGTAGAAACTAAATTATTTCGTATAACATTTGTTCTCTTTCATAAGAAAAATGACACACAGACACGATAAAAACTCTAAAAACAGGATTTTCATCAAAGGGAGACTCTAAAGTTTGCTAAGGCCAATTAGTGCAAACTGCTAAACATAGATAACCTGCAAAAGTGAGACACTTGCTCAAAATGGAAAGTCAGCAGCTGAAAATGCATCGTTCATGCTACAAAAACAAGTCCCTTTATCAAAATGACTCGTTCTTCCAAAGAAGGTTTTTGTCAAGTGTCGATGTCGTTAAATGACAAGTTATGACTCCTTATCCTGCAGAACATGTCCTCATTGGTAAAGTCTTGATCCTATGCTCCAGACTTGCAGATAAATCCCTCTGAACTTTTATACATGTGAGAAATGATGCAGCCTCTCCTGAACAAAGTTTCAAAGATGAAGAAAATCTCTCAAAATTAAAAGGAAAAGACATGACACAAAATAATCAAAGCTCAAGAGAGGAAAGGGCTGTAGATATCTTCTGATTCTGTTCCGGTTTTCTTTGAAAGACAAATCTCACAAAAGGAACAGAAAAAAGGCTTTCTTTCACTCCTAGTTTACATTCAAAAGAAGTGCACTGCACATAACTCAAAGTTCTGGACAGTCATTATGAATAAAGTAACTCTGCATTGAAAGTATTTATTTGCTCTTGACTGAAGGTGATGAAATAGAAGTAGCAGTCGCTTTCAACAAAAGGTGATGGTAACAGAGCAATATGGAAGTTCAGAAACTGAAAAAGATTCTGAGCAGAGTCAAAAACAGTATCAAAGAGAACCTGAGCTCTTAGGCTTTCTGTTTAGTCCTCCTCTGCTTCAATACATATTTCATTGGTTCCCAACAAAGCGAGGCAGGAGCATATTCTATCACAAAACCCTCTGAACAGGGTCCCACATGGACGCTGGACAACACACTCGCACACTCACAAAGCAGCTCAATTGTCTTGATACTTGGCTGCAGTGTTACAAGTCCAGACTCAACACTGGTGCCCTTAGGTGAAAAAGACAGAGCCAGACCGTCTCAATTGTCTCTCTGAGGAGAAGAGGGCCTATGAAATAAAGAAAGGAAAAAAAGACTGGCCCGCATATCAAAGGGACAACAACAAAAAGGACAAAGTTTTGAAGACAGACTGATGCTCGGGTCTTTCCTTTACTCTCTGAATCTTTTTTAAAATAGAATATGACCTTGTTTTCTAAACTAAATACTGGCTCTGTCGAGTGTAGTTTGACTAGTCAAAACCTGAAACCGTCAGTCATTTCAGTTCTCTGAGATGTGTGACGTGGTTAAAGCATGTTTCAGGATGGAGAAAATACTCTTTAATGATACAAAAATGTTTGCAGGATCTATATGTTAGAACTGTTTTCAAATATGATAGTTATACAGTCCAACACACTGCAGGAGGAGACCACCTGGACATGACATCACCCTCAGACCCCACCAAGACAGAAACAGAATAGAAATGTAATAAATGAGGCTTCGATTTATCCTTTCAGACACACTCCAATCATCCTTTGATCTATGTTCATCTTTAACAGTAATAATGATCATGCCGTTTAGCCAACATGTTAAAGAGAGCAAGTATTTCTTTAAGGACATAGTTTCTGCAGAGCAGCAGGAGGTCTGAGAAATTCATCTCTGGGTTGTGGGTGGGACTGCTCATGAGGAGCAATCCCACCCCCCGTACCGTCACCCATAACTGAGAGCTCTCTGTTTATATTATCTCCCATCACCCTATCATCCCCTCACACCCCCAAACTAGCATAACGCAACTTTTTCTCTATGGAAGCGGCGAGGAGCGGCATGTGCGCAGCGTCCGCTCTCTCGTGCAGTTCACACCAGACGAACGTTTTTCCACGACAGTCGACAGACGCTTCTGCTAGAACTTTCTA
The DNA here is from genome assembly GCA_003999625.1 of Oryzias javanicus. NCBI lineage: Eukaryota > Metazoa > Chordata > Actinopteri > Beloniformes > Adrianichthyidae > Oryzias > Oryzias javanicus. Next base: position 1,839,454 of record CM012442.1, on the reverse strand, counting down.
TTGTTTTTACATTAGATAAATAATAACCTAAAATGATGACCCCATGTTTCTGCTAAGACGCAGTAAGTAGTGAGTAGACCTACACTTCTGTAATGGATCTGTTGTTGAGACACACAGAGGGAAGTGTGTGTTGTGATTGAGTGTTTATTTTCATCTCTACAGTCTGTTTGATCACATTTGTTAATCGGGGTGCTTTATTGCGAAAAATTAGTGATATTTTGAAAATAAACTGGTTTTCTCATGTATCTTGATGTAACTTCCTGCCAGGATTGACACGGATCACTCGCGACTCGCATTCAAAATAGACCAGATGCTGAAACGATCCACTGAACACCGCGATCTTTCCGTGGAGAAGCGCGGCGCCCCACGGGTGGTGTGAACCATGCCAGAGGTTAACAAGGGCGCCAAATGGAAGCAGCCTCCATTCCACGCCACCTTGTAACAATTCACCAGGATGGAATCACTACTAGTTACTAAATGTAAAACACAGAGGTTAAGCAACAAAATAGTTTCTTAATGTGGTCAAAAAGGTGAAATCAGGTGAAAACTTCAACTCAAAATCTCAGGCATTATCTTTAACAATCCATATGTTCATCAAATAGTCCACACAAAATCAAACATTTCAGTCCTGCATCCCTCAGTTCAGTCCACAATAAGTTGAAATCCACTCCGGATCTTCCAAAAAAAAAAAAAAAATATCCCCCAAAAACCCAAAATGATTCAAAAATTTAAATGTCCCTAAAGCGATCGCTGAGTTTCTGGTATACCAGTAAAATAAAAAAAAGGTTTGATCTCACCCGCTACTCCGGGGACTTGACGCGGCCTCTCGCAGCAAATCCTCTTACGTGGCAATCACAACGCCCGTTGAGTGCTGCGGGTGTCGGTCTCCCGGTGTCGCTTCCGTTGCTTTCATCCGTTTTCAGTGCTGGCACGGTGGATTCTTTCTTTTGGCGATTCCAAGCGCTCCGCTTGCTCCGATGCTCCCTCCAAAGACATCACCTGTGGAGCTGTCAGCCGGGCTGAAGGTGTGGAGAGCAGATCCGTGCCCACGCCCCTCTACTGGGATTTCAGAGGAAGTCAGCTGGGCTCCAGCTGTGCCGACTTCCCCTCCTTATATAGTCTTTTGCCGAAAGTTTTTTCAATTATTTGGTTTCATTTTCTTTTGTTATGAATAATAATTTACAATAAACATAAAACAGGCAACCACAATCTTTTACAGCAGGAATAAAAGGTGTTAAACAAAACATAAATTCATCACTTCACTTCAGATTTTTTTCTATGCGTTTTGTTACACCTCAGTGTAATGTGACACCGTCACAACCTCCCAGTGCTTCCGTGCCCAGTGTGAACCAGGCGTTAGCGGTGCAACAGAAATGTTGATCAATATCAGAGTTATTAGATCCAGATTCCAGCTCAGACAAAGAAAACAAAGACGTTCATGGATCTATTAGTCTGTAAATAGATGCATCAGAATGGAGAGAGACAGGCGACCTGCTCAGCATATTTTCTACATCACAAATATTAACTTTTTCAAACAGTATTTTTGGTCTTCTCCTTATTAGCCACATTTTGAATAAATACATACTCAAAAATGTAATTTTATGTTTAATTTTTCTTGTTCATATAGCCGTGTCCTTTCATTGTTTTTAAAAATGAAACACATTTTATTTCTCTTTAACAGAGTCACAATGGAAGGTTAAAGAGCCATGTGGCTCTGCAGTTGCACATTAAATCCTGTTCATGCAAGCTTGTTATCTAGATTGATTAATTCGTGTTGTATGTCGCACTTTTATTTTTTTGATAAGACAGTGAAAGTGAGTTTGCACATAACTTTCTAAATTTGTGCCGCCAGTGTTCAGCTTTTTTCTTGGTCATACGGAGAAAACCCAGCTAGAAAATGCAGTGCTAACGCTAACTTTCTGCTCAGTGACATAAACACAGCAGAGAGCAGTTGTTATGAAAGGAGCTGTGGCCTAAAACTTTAACCTGCCACCATTTACAGCTATTATCTCTGTTTGTTTCCAGGTGTATTTGATGTTATGATCTGTTCTTAAGTTTAAAAATGTTTCTTGTATCTAAAGATGCTAGCTGCAGCCTCACTCTCAAAGTACTATAAAAGATACTATTGAAAGATCTATTTGAAGATACATTTTAAATGCAATTAAGATGTATTTGTCATGTATGTATTCAATAAATAAATAATAAAAATTGTAGTTTCATTTGAAAATGTGGAAAGGATGTTTTTTTCTTTTCCCTTTTTGCACTTTGAGGTGTTTCTAAAAGAGAAAGGACTTTATCAGTCATTTATGCCTTTAAGTATCAATCTTCCTCCTTTCTGGGCTTGGGAGACAATGGTAAATGGTAAATGGCGTATACTTGTATAGTGCTTTCTACCCTCCTTCGAGGGCTCAAAGCGCTTCACAGTCACAGACCCATTCACCCATTCACACACTCGTGGTGGCTCCGCTGCCGAACACTTGCGCCAACCTCCCACCAGAGGCAATTTAGGGTTCAATGTCTTACCCAAGGACACTTCGACACATGGGCGGGCAGGGAATCGAACCCACTATCCTCCGATCATGAGACGACTGCCCTACCACTGCACCACGGCCGCCCTAACTAAACTATAATCATTGATATTTAGAAGCTGTTAATTTGACAGAAATACCTTATCTGTTACATATTCATCTTTATAGATAATACATGTTTAAATATTCCACAAGATCAGTCATTCTCTAAGCTTTAATTCAAGCCATATTTTATAAAAATCGGTTGAGAAATGATGGAGCTGGTCTGATTTTAGTGGTTGATGTCTGCATTGAAACAATGGCGCCTGCACGCACACGTCTCTGTCTATAGCAGCAAATAGACAAGGGCCAATCCAGTAATGCATGTCAATGGTCACAAGCTTTCACCTCTGATGCATCATTTTGACATCTGGACTTGGACTGCCGTGCCTCAGTTCTGCTCTATTCAAAGCATTCTGGTTCTGCTAAGTTGGATTTCAGTTTTCTGACAGCAGTTAAGAAGGCTTTGATAAGCAGAGAGTTCAGAGTTGAAGTCACTGCGATCAATGCTCTGATTCTGTATCCACAAGAAAAGCCCCGACCATCATTCTCCCACCACTGAGGTGGTTTTCTGCGTTTCATCTTTTGTTAAACGAGTTTCTTTTGGTTTTTGTGATTACTATTCACAAACCTCTCATTGTTTACCTTCTTTCTAAGGAGAAGGTCTAGAAGAGATTGTACAGCCTGACCTCTGGATGAATGTGCTGGGGCTCTCAACCTTGTGAGTTGTTGCTAAAAGCCTTGTGTTTCTGCTTTGTGTGTGTATGAATGGATGTTCTGCCATTCCAGAACAACAGGCTCTATTAACCCTTCATGTGTGCAGGTCACTACAGCGTACAGCAAATGTGTGATAAATACCATCAGATATTAAGTGTTGCTCCTCTAAGTCTCAGAGGGAAATCAGAAGGTGTTTGTTCTGTGGTTTGGATTAGAAAGACAGCACAAGTGTGGAGCTTCCTGTAGTATTTCACAGAGAGGATTTATTCTTCAAAGGTCACAATATTCACATCTTCCAATATCCATAAAATCATAACATGACCTCAAATAAACAAATTACCCATTATCTTTCTAAATAATAATCGGTCCTTTCAGAAGTCTTTCTCTCCTTCTGTCAACAACATGCTGTCTTATTTATTACATTTAAATACGTTCTCAATGCACACGAAACTTAACACAATGTTATAAAAAAAATATTTGAACTCTGTATTTTAACCAACATATTCGGCCCAATCCAAATTCTTCCCTTCTCCCTTTCCCTTCATTTGAAGGGGCAGTTTAAGTGCAAGTTGGGTCCGGAAAATGTATTGTTTATAACTCCAACCCTCCAATTGGAGGCACGCAGAGTCGAAGCTCGCTACAGCAGACCTCGCCACAGTGGGCCTCGCCACGGCGGGCCTCGCCACGGCGGGCCTCGCCACGGCGGGCCTCGCCACGGCGGGCCTCGCCACGGCGGGCCTCGCCAGCTTAAAACAGTGGAGCTCACTTTGGTGGAGCTTACTAGCATGTTACACCGTCCACCAGGAGGCTAGCTAGCATAACCACTGAGTGTCCAGCTAAGCTAATGTGGGCACACAGGGGGGTCCACAACGGAAACTGCAGACAAACCAAATCCGGACCCACATTTCCTCCCAACTTTTAAAACATGTTGGCCCCACTTGGCCTTGCTGGCCGGGACATAAGCCCAGCTAATGTTACTGTGGATGAATAATGCTTCATCAAGAATATAACATCAACATATAAAAGTTACTTGCACCAATGTCCAGTTTAAACTGGCATCTTCTATTCCCAATAAACTTGACCACTAGTGTAACTACTGTTCCGGTTACATCCAGATAACTTTTGTAACAGGACCTTTCTTGACGCGTGCTTCAGAAAAAAGAATTGCTGTTCCTTCTTTTCATGCAATTTATTTTCTTGCACTCTTAAAGAATTACAAAGCACAAAAACAAAACTATAAAAATATATTTTAAAGGGGCCATAACATGAGTTTCTTAAACCTTTCAGAGAGAACTACATCTATATATAAGATCACATATTAACTTTGGAACAATAACAAACAAATTATTTATGAAATATTATATTTTGTGAGATTTTTCCTACCCGGAAGTAAAACGGTTTGATTCCTGAAGCTCCGCCTACAGCTGCGTGTTGGTGCTCTCCACTTCATGACGTCATCCTAGAGTTTGTGGCAGTATCTCTGTATTTCTCCCACGAAAATAATCCAAACTTCTTCAAAGACGGATGTACATATGATAATTCTGCCTTTAGTAGCACCGGCCATCTTTACACTGCTTCACAACACACACACACAGCTTCTGAACCGCTCTGGACCATGTGTGGGGGTCGGGAGTCTTAAAGCCACGCCGCGCCCAAAGAAACACAAACAACTATTTGAGCTGGAATTGATTGAAGACCGGACACAACTGGAAGATATACAGATTCTGCATCTAAAATGAGAGTGTCACCACCTCAGTGAAGAAATTGAGTGCTGCTGCTAGTCTGGGGGCGGAGCTATCAGAGCAGACTCTTCCTGGAGGGAGTTGCTGGCATCGATCTTACGTCAGCACGTTTCCAACCGCTCGTTTTCGTGGGTATGGGAGGGGCTTCTGCAGACAGTGCAGGTTTATAGAGGATTTATAGAGGATTACTCTTATTACTCTCAAAATACCGTTTTGGGGTTCTTTATAGAGGAATGGACAGTAAAATGTATTTAAAACCTCAAAAAGGAGAGTTTTCATGGTAGGGCCCCTTTAAAGCAAAAAAAAAAAAAAGATGTACTAAACATGATAATAATATTATAACAGGGTCTAAGATTAATTTGCTGCTGTGCTCCCCAAGATCTAAAATCCAACTAAAGTCCCATAAAGACACGGCAGTTCCCAAAAAACATCTTAACCAATAAGAGGCCAGACCGGCCTAAGTATGACAGGCGCATGCATGCATGAAATATAATGAGCAATCTAATTCAGGCTCCAAATGGCTGCAACATAAATGCATAGTACTTTAACTATCAATTACCAAATGAAAGTCATTTACACATGATAAAAAGAACAAAACAAACTTATTAACCAATATGATGTTCAAATTACTCAGTCATTATTCAAACAGTCACGGTTGTTTTCTTTTTTTTTATGATGTCTCTTTCAAGATAAATCTTGATTACTGGTCGCTCCAGTTTACTGGTTTTTGTCTTCACACAAACACTTTGGACTTCTCCTTTCAGATCCGGCATAACTTTAATCGCGTTGGCGTGTAAGATGCTCGGTGTTTGAATGAGCATTCATTACATTGCATCCAGTTGTGACAGTTTTTACTCAGATGACCTGTGCTGAGGCAACCAAAGCAGAGTCCTTTTGTGATCAAGACTTTAATTCTTTCTTTAGGGTTCTGAACTTTGATTTCTCTGTAAACTTCCAATGCATGGTTATTTCTGCAATACATGCATGGGCTGTGAAAGCATCAGAGCAGACTGGATCATTGTTCTTTTCTCTTTCCTGTTGACTTTCATTTTGTTCTTTAGTCAAAGACGTTCTTGTAACGAATGTGCAGGTTTTTGAATTGTTTTTCTTGAAGTTTTGGTTTTCCTTTTGCTTCGGAGAGACTGTCCAAAACATCTCCAAACGATGGATCATTACAGATCTGTGCTTGCCCATTAATGAACTCCACCAGATCAGAAAGTCTGGCTCTCATTCCTCTTCTCCACTTTTCCTTTAGCTTGAAGGGAAGTTTAGAGAGCTCAGTCTTCATGTCACTCGATTGATCATTTCATTCATGAAGTCAATGTCATTCATGGTGTTTCGACATCCGACCAGGACCAGAACATAAGCTTGCAGAGTTTTCCTGTCCTGTTTTATTAGTGGCCAGTCCAGAGCTTTCTTGTTTCTTTACCACCGTTCTCTGGTTCCATGTGTTCACCAATGAGAACGAGGTTCCAAGGTTCTCCGACTGTGAACTGCTGTAATCTGTCTTGATGACTGTTAGTCTTGCTTTCAATAACTTGTTCAAATGATCTAATGAAAGAACGATAGTTCAACGGATCTCCTGAGAATACTGGAACATCCCTGTGAGGAAGCTGTGACATCATCTGCTGTTTAGCAAGCATTTCTGTTATGTCATTATTTTGTGAATGTCTTCAGATGCAACAACAGGGGCTGGTGGTGCAGGGCTTGAACTGGCTGCTCTATGCAAGGAATTTCTATGCTCAAAGTAGGAAATCTGTGGAACTTGATACTGGCTGATGGAGGGAGAAATGGTTTCAAACGGTCTCTTATCTTGTTAACTGCTTCTATGAGTATCTGCTATGTCATTTGTGACACTGTCTCACGTTGCTCACTTGTGCCATCTTGAGCCTCTTCATAATCTGCATAGACCTTTATTTGAGCTTCTGATGCAGATATTTTGTCATCCAATTCTAACTGCTCTGCATGTTTTCAAGCGACTTCTTCCATTTCAATCTCTTGTTTTTTCTTAAGAAACACAGCCTGAGCTTGCAGTTCTTCACGTTTAGCTTCCAGCTTTAATCGAGCAGAGCTTGTACTAGACACTTGTGTAGATTCACTACAGACTGAACTTGTCTTTTTGGATCTGGTAGTGCAAGAATGCACCGCAGAAACACTATAACTGGGCTGCACATCGTCATCATAGGCGGCAACATCATCAAACTATCAACTCATCAAACTATCTTCAAGCCAATCTTCTGTTTCTCAAAGGAACTCTTTCAAGTCTTCACCATTGGGCAAAAAGCGATTTTTTTCTGATCTTCTTCTGCTTCTTCCTCATGGAGAAGAGGCACAATTTCCACTAGCACAATAAACAAATGATGTCTCCTCTTTTATAAGCTAAATCTTTCTTCAGTTATTCTATGTATAAGCTGAGCCAGCTTTCTCTTTCTTCTTCAGTCTTTCAAGTTTTTCTTCCGCTGCTTTTGGAGTGAGCTTTGGCGCCCTCTTGAGGCCATAGCGCACATCGTCTTGCATCATTGCAGTGACTCTAAATAATGGCATTTATGGCGCAAACCGTCATTTCTTTTTCTTGATGCAAGTTACTCTTCTCACAAATATTAGCTTCAACTTCAACCGTGAGAGTTTTAGCAAGAGTTCTCCTCCAAAATAGAAAAATCTTTGCTTTGCGGCTTCAGGTTTAAGAGCTTTAACTACTCACGTAAGTCCTTCCTGTGCGGTTTCAGCGGTGTGAGGAAGCTCTTTCCATAGTCCTCTTCTTATTATTGTCCAGCTTAATCTCAGACTTTTTTATGAAACTGCCGTTCCATACTTTGGCCGGACGACCAAAGTATGACAGGCGTCGCATCCATGAAATATAATAAACAATCTAATTTTAGCCAAACGGCTCCGTCAGCTAGCATTAGCCAGTTAGCTTTCAAACACATTTCCTCACAACACGTGTTTGAACTACAATAACCCCTGTTGTGTGCGAGTCCTTCAGGTCTGCACGCTACATTTCACATTCAGTGTTTACTGATCTGTGATTTGGAATAGAAAGACAGCACACGTGGTGAGTTAGTAGCATTTCACCGAGCGCGCTGCGCTGCCACCTAGCAGACAGTTTGTGAATTGCAACAACTCAAAGAGTTGGAAACAAACCTTTTAAATAACAATAAAAGTAAGTAAATTAAAACACAAAAGTCTAAGGGGTGTTTGAGATAGAGGAGGAAACACCATTTTAACTTGAAATATTTCAAATTATTTACAGTTAAGCCGACACATTACATTGATGTTTGGTGGATCGATGAATTCATCTTTATGGAATTTAAATTACTTTATTCTGTATCCTCAAAGATGGATAAAAACATTTAGTAAAAAAAAAAATCCTAACTAATTCTGACAGATTAACGCATGAGAGGGCTAAACGGGAAATTAAACATTTTAAAAATGATGAAAAACACTTAAGTTAAGTCTCCATTCTGGTGAAGAAAAAAATAAATCAAAGAAAAATAGTCCAAACATTGTCGGGACAACGACATATCTGACTTTAAAGAGCAGCCAGATTCTAGTGTTTTCAAGTTTAACAGAACAAACTTAAGATGTTTGTTATCATGAATGAGCTGGACAGTGAAGGAGGAGATGAATAAAGATTCACCAGAAGAAGAGCTCATAAACAGAACTGTTTAGATGTAAGCCTTTACTCACCGTGTGGTGACTAACACTTTTAATCGCTAAAGAGGAGAAGACGCTAGCAACAGGCAAGTGTTTTTAGACCTTTCAAAATAAAAGTCTGACATCATAGACTTATTTCCTATAGAGAAAAAGTTCCATTGTGATAAATATCAGTATATCGCCCAAATTTAAACAGAGTCCAACTTTAGACACATCTCCTGCATTTTAAATAACACAGACTGTCATTTCTCAAAAACATTTTCTGTCAGGATCTGAAGAAAAACCTGGTAAGGTGGCAGAAAACAGAAGGATTTCTTAATGAAATAAATCATGACAAACACCTCATGGAGAACCAAACAGGTGACTGGACAGAACTGAAACGTATGAACTGAAGACCAAAAACTGAAAGAGTCTGAAGGCAACAGCTGTGAATCCGGATGGATCTGGTGTGACTGACGGGGAAACTCCAAACACGACCAAAAACAAACCAAACAAAACTCTTTTCTAAAAGAGAAACTTGCATATTTTTCTGCCATTTGTGATGTTTTTTATTTCTATTTTGGAAAATCTGATCCCAATGTGTGTTCTTCTTTCAGTCCAAAGTTATGAACCGAATAGCGGACTTTCTAATTGTTTGTAGAAAACATACATATATTTTGTCTTTATATACCACTCTAACACTTTTAATTCAATCTTGGATTTCCAAAATCCCTCCCAGCAGAAGACATGTTAAACGTGTTGCAATGACATTTAAATATAAACTAAACAAACGTCCCATAAAGCACTTGGAATTAAAGCACAATTTCAGCCTTAGATCATTTCCTTTATTCAATAAAATGATGATACAAAAAGCCTTTTTTTTTCAAAAGTTACATGTGTTTTTATGCAAAAATGAAGAATCATGGCAATAATGTTCCTATAAAACACCCAGTAGAGAATGTAAAACTCAGCTGATCTTCAAACCCAAAGAAGATGGAAATAGTGTCTTAAAGCTTAATAAATTAAAGTAAGATACATTTAAGTCGGTTTTAGATTTCTCGAAGTCTTTACTTAAAAAGGTCCAGACAAAAACAATAATGGAGAAAGAAAAAGTACAAAGTGAATTTGGGTTCTTTTAAGTAATTTATGCTTTTAATTTGAAAGACCAGCAAAACCTTTAGAAAACATATTTTGAGAAAAAGAATTCATGCTGTGAGTTTCAACCATTAACAAGATAATTCCAGTAGATTGAGAAGGAGAAAAGCTGCTCGACCAGTCGCTTTTCTGCCTCACAACAAAGAACAATAAAGAAATTCTGAGGATAAATCATTTGATCCCACACTGATGTTCTCAGGTGTTTAGTGGTAAAGAAGCTTGATTAGAAAAGGTTTGATGCTGTCAGGAGTTTCACACGAAGCTCTCCTCCATGTTGGAGCAGAGAAGGAAAGAGTCGACCAGACGGGGTTTGATCAGCTGCTGGTGGTCGGCCGCACTGATGCTGCCGGGACAGCCCGCCGCCAGCCTCCTCAGAGCGGCCTGCAGACACACATACGCATCAGGCGTGCGCAGCAGGCACCAACAAAAGCCCCCACGCCCCATGCTGGGACATCCAGAACACACTGGGAGGGGTGGAACGTGCGGAGGCTGGAAAAGTCACGAGTTCAAACACGTCCACAACCTGTCCACTCACTCTTGACCCGAGTTTAAGAAGGAAAGTGTTTTTTGAAGCAGATACGACTAACACACTCTAATAATTGTGTGAATGTTTAGTGATCCTTCACACTATAGCGGTCCTCCTGCTCCTGTTTCAATCCCACTTTCAGGGATTTCAGAAATCTTAGTATCAAAACGTTCAGGACATTACTGGTTGTTTAACAATACAAGTTTAACTTTATCGTTTCTGAAATATTGAACAAAATTTGCCACATAAGAAATGAATGAGAAATTATTCTCAATTTTAAATTTCAAGTAGATTAGCAACAAGTCTTTAAATATATTCATGAGCTATGTATTCGTCTTTAATGGTCATTTTTAAAAATTATTACGTTTTTAGCTACTATTTTAGCAAGAAACCGTCCCGAGTGGCTGGTTCAGACAGACGGTGAACGTTGGTGATAGACACCGGTGTGGACGCAGCTTTACAGTCAAATCTGCATTCATGTGTTTCTTCACGTCTGCTGGAGAAAGTTGTTTTAATGAAAAGTGTCTAAAGGCATGTCCCTATAGCTCAACTCTATGATGTTCTGTTTTCATGTGCTGCCATATAGAGGTAATTAAACTGCACCGCGGTTTGGTGCACCAGCTGTTTCACACATTATAGGACGGACTATATGATGACGACGGATGAAAATGAATAGGACGCCAAAAACACAGAAGTGAAATAAGCAATTTGAATGTTTGAATGACATATTTTCATGCAGGACACAGAATCATTAGGTCCTGCTGCAGGCCTCCCTGCATGCGTGCACACACGGGAGCATCGTGCGCTCTTACCAGGCAAGCGACCAGGACGGAGTCGCTGTTATTTCTCTCAGTGGGGGAGCGACACAATTGAATGAGACGAGGGACGGCTGAAGACAACAGAGGAAACAATCCGTTAATGTTTAGGCGACTTAAAAAAATACACACCAAGGACGAAAAGGAGACTTTAATTTGAATAGTTTACTGGAGAATTCACAGTTTGGTAAAAATGGAAAAAAGAAAGTGTGAATAATGATGGTTTCTCTTTTCCTTTGACACGTTTTATGTGGCTGAGGGTGAGTCTCATGTTTTTAGAATGATTTTTAATAAAGGGATATCTTAATTCTTTTTTTTTTTTTTAAATAATTCTCATTGTAATTATCGGTCTGCAAAACACTGAGCAGTACAGAACCGGCTCCTATCATGTCACCTTACTCTTTAATTTCCTAAATTGGGATACACCTTAGTGACCTTCCTAAATATTATATATACAGATATATATAATATTTATATCAAGTAAATAATAATAATTCCAATCATAATAATTTCCACAATAATTCCAGTAGATTCTGAAGGAGAAAAGTGTCTCATTTCTAAATTACACTAAATCATAGATCATAAACACTAGAGCTGCGGTGTTAAAGGTTTAATAAAGTCTGACTGACGTATCTCTGGCTTGTTGTTTGGCTGAATCTGTTTTACAGTTTGGTTCTCCTTGTATTTATGGTCGTCTACCTGAATGTTCTTGTCTTTTCTTTTGCCTCTCTGGTGCACACACAGGATTACGATTGGTGTTTAGTGTTGAGGTTCTGTGCAGATGTTCTTAAATGAAGTGAATGTGGACCAGTGCGTTCAGTCAAGAACCTTTCAGCTGGATGGCTGTTAGAGCAACATCAGGGTCTCTGCTCAGACGCGCCAGGGTGACCGCTGCTTTCTGCTGGACGCGCTCGCAGGCGGCGCCCTCTGATGGGCTGGGCGAGGACGGCTTTTCTCCCAGCAGCAGGAGCAGCCGCTCAACTCCTGAGGAGGATTCAGCAGCAGAGCACAGGGCAGACCAGGAACATGAGAAACACACAAACAAACAACAACTTCTATTTGCTTTTTCAGACTAAAAGTATAAATTGAACTGTGGGTAAAATATGCAAAAAAAACCTGCAGCATATATTCTAAAAATGCAGATCTTCCCATCTTCAGCAAAGAGCATTCACACTATTGCAGGCAGTGCAACTTATCTAGATGTTTATCGAAGTGACGCCACTACTTGAGTATGATCGCCTTACAATGGCTTTTAACCCTCCATGCCATTTTATTTGTTTTGTTTTGTTGTATTTTAATTTATTTTTGTTTGTATTTTATTGCAGACTGCTTTTGTAATTTTATGCTGTTTCTTAATTTTGCTCCTATTTTGTCTATTCTTACAACTTTCTTTCTTTCTTTTTTACTTTGCTGAAAGAAGTTGTAAAGCGCTTGTGAATGAAGTTCATTCATGTCTCCTGGCAACATCGCAGACATTGTTCAGAAGGAAGATTACAAGGATTTGGCAAAAATGATCTTAGCTGCAACAGAAAAAGCAATGACTAAGCGTTGGCTGCAACCAGAACCTCCCCGGCAACAAGACCTAAACGTGTGGAGGATGTATCATTCATGGAAAAATAGAATCTAATCTTTAACATAGAGTGATCTAAATATGACGATGAGTGGAGTAAATGGAAGCAGGAACTCCTAAAATCTGGTGAAATATCATATGAAATAACATCTGTAATAGTATATAAGACCATGTATTGAACTCCAGACTAACCATTGATTAGATGATTTTTTTCTTCATATTTTTTTTCATCTGTCGATTTGATATTGTTTCTGTAATTTAAAAACAGATAAAAATGAGTAAAAAAGAAAAGAGAAACAGAATATTTCATGACTTTAGTTTATATTTCTACTATCAAACTTTAAAAAGAAGAGCAAAGAAAACTGTCCATACTGACTTTATTTTGGGTTCATACAAAAATCATGAAGCACATGCTTAACCACACGTGCATGTTTGAGTCCAATCTAAACATGAAGAAACACTTTGATGATAAAATGCTTTGCAGATGTTTATCTCTTTAACACCTGATGCAAAATCTGTAAACATACTGTAACATTAACAAGATAATTCCAGAAGAATCTGCTAGAATTATTCTGGTATCAATTAAAAAATGCATGAAATCAAAAGACATAAACACTGAAGTTCCAGTGTTATTGGATTAAACATGTTTGTTAAATATAATAGATAAAATCATAAAACCCACATTTTTGTTTAAAAGAAATGAAACTTAAAACACTGAATGTTCTGGTTTTGCACAGTAACTTTGGACTTTATGAAATAGCTGCAAGTAAAATTACATTTTCTGATTAATCAAGTGAATGAAACACATTCCTATCCGACTTTTCCTCCAGCTGTGATTCTGCAGACGACTCGATTATTGAAAAACATGTTCAGCATCTTTCAGATTCCATGAAGAACAGGTTGGGATTGAATCTTTGTGTGTTTTGTTTCTTTTATTTCACTTTCTCCTCTTAAACCAAATGCATTTTTCACCTGGAAATGTTTCCCATGAGCAGTTTTCCACTGAAGGGATCATTTAGCGTTGTCTCCTTGCACTCTGTTGGCATTCAGAAGTCACAGCGCTGCCGCCTGTGGGAGCTTTGTCATTCTTTTCTAGTCTCTGTGTTGATTGGACCTGCTCCAAACCAGAGTTCCTTCATCATCTCTTTGCTCAGGAGTCAGCACTGAAAATTCCCACTTTTCCAATCCTCTAACTGGTCGATTCTCCTCTTCTCTTCTATTCTTATAGTAAGAATTCACACTAAAGTGATTCTCCTGCTCTTTCCCGACTATATTCAATCTTTTATAGTTTTTTTTTTTGTGCAGTTTACCTGATATTTTAACAACATGCTAATGGTTTTGACTAATTTTGCTACCAGAGTATTTAGGGTAATTTAGAGTTTAGCTTCTATTTTAGCAACAGGCTACACTTTTTGGCTAATTTAGTTTACTGAGGAATTTTAAGCTATTTTGGAGTTTAGGTAGTATTTAAGTGATGAGCTAGCTTTTTGGCTAATTTGGCATCTATTGAGGATTTTTGTGGTCTGGAGTTTAGCTCATATTTAAGCAACACACTAAATATTTTTGCAAAATTGGCATGTATTAGGGATTTTTGAGCAGTTTTACTTCTAATTTTTCAGAAGTTTAGGTCATCTTCAGCGCTCTTTCATAACTCTTTCACAAAATTTCTAGTCTTTTATCAAATGTAATGTTTTGCAAATAGCGTTTGTTAATTGTCTTCAGCAATTAAAGCAAATTGCATCTCCATTTTCAGCAAAAGACTTCAGCATCTTCAGCGACTACTGTCAACAAACAACATAAACACTAGTATCATTGCAGGTAATGAGACTTTTTCTAATTGTTTCCGTTTTGAATGAAGAGAGTAGACGTAAAGATTATTTGGGAATATTTCTTTTTAAATTAGTTGTATTGATTAGTTTTGTGTGTCTTTTTAATCCGACTAATTTCACAATAAAACACCAGAACTTTGCATGTTCTCTAAAAAACTGGACAAACATTTTTGGAGCTTGTTTTATTTCTGCTTCATTTTTTAACAGGATGTTTCAAAATAAGATGTGACATTTTCATTTGTCACATTTAATGGAAACTAGTTTCCTGTTTACTTTAACATTCAAACATTTAAAACTGGTTTTAAAATTTATATTAAAAATACTTAACAATTCTGAGAAAAATAAGAAATATTTTGTATTAAAATTCCAAAAACTAAACATAAAAACCTTGAAATTATAACTGCAAAATAAAGATAACTTGTGCAACTTTTAAATTACCCTGTGCTGCCCTCTAGAGGCAGGATGAAGATTTTTTTTCACTTTAGTTGATGGACGACAAAGGACAAAACCATTTATTTGACACACAAATACTGTATTTTTTATGTACTACATTTGAAAGAATTACCTTGTTCTTGCAGAACCTCTGACGCACAAGGCTCCAGGACAGAAAGATTGGCCAAAATTGTCACCACCTGTAGTTTAAAGAGAAAAACAGAGTTTTTGTTTCAGTTTTGATGAAGCCTTTTGTTAGTTTTTCCCCTTCTGTCACAGCCATTCCACAGGTTGTACCTGGTCTTTGGAGTAGGGAGTGTCCACCCTCTGCTGGTCTTTGCAGGCCTGCAGCAGGATGTGGACTGCGTTCAGCTGCAGCAGAATCTCACACGCCATGCTGTCGAAGAAGGTGATGTTGGCCAAGGCTGCAGACGCCAGGAGGAACACCTCCCCACAGGAGGCGCTCTCACACAGCTCTAAGAGGAAGGAGCAGAAAAAAGGTTCAACAGTTTAGCAGACTGCAATAAACGCAGTTTCACTTTGAGACAATTATCAATGGAAACTAAAGGATAAAAGCTCCTCCCACTCACTGATGAGAGCTGTGACGATGTCATGCATGCTTTCCAGGAAGCTGGCGAGATGTTGGGTGGATGTGTGGTGAGGAGATGTGATCTGAGCGACCACCGCCGCCGCCTCGGCCCTGGCTGCTTCCACGCTGCTCTCATCCGTCAAGATGTCTGCCAGGCACAGAATTCCATCCACCTGAAGGTCGGACGAGAAACCACACCCCGCTTACTGCAGAAGACGTTTTGTGTTCATTTGAAGACGTTTTATTTATTGTGTTGCAAGGGAGTCAACAACCGAGGCCTGGTCCTTACGTTCAAGAGCTCGCTAGCTTGATACATGGGAGGTCGCTAGCATGTTACAGCGTTCACAGAAATGTGAACGGCGGCTCATTTGACTGCAGTCAATGTGAAGGTAGCATCTTCTCTTCTCCAGAACCTGAACTAGACACGCTAGCCGGACCAGATGAGGATTTAGTGACGTATTAACTTCTCATGAATTCAGAGATTTTCTGCAACAGTTTGACTGACAGAGATTTAAAAGGAAAAATACTCAGAAATGCAAAAACAAAATGATTTATTATCATATTTGTTCTCTTTAATAAGAAAAATGCCACATGCACAAGTTAAAAACTCAAAAAACCTGATTTTCATTGGAGGGGGACTACAAAGCCCCATGATAGAGGTCAACAGACAAATAAGGTGGATTTAGGGTTTGGTTACGCCAGGGGCCCCAACTGGCCTTGAACCCCCAAGCTTGGAGTGCTTGGACCCCCAAATATTTTTAATGAAAAGTATGATTTTACATTCATTTTTACCCAAAGTGATTTTTGAACAGGCGTGTGTGAGGACAGCTACGTCTGGACCGGGGTCCTTCAACCGGCAAAGAACAGCACGCTGACATTTACACGTTGGGATGTAAAGTTATCAAGTGACTGAGTGAACACTGGCTCTGTCTAACATGAGAAAACTGGACTCTGAAAATCGTGTCTTTGGAGATGAGGACCAAAGCTTTCACTTTCATTTTACCAGCAGTGAGTTCTACAAGATTAAAATCATGTGGAGGTTGTTGCTTTTATCCAAAACACTGAAATCAAGCGGCGCTACGAGACAAAACCCAAAACTTTTTAAATGAATTATCAGTCAGGATCAGTGAGGTGGATAAATACATGAACTGAAAGAAGAACACGAGTGGACAACACAGACAGTAACAGCACAACAACGAGCTCATGAGTGTTCACTACGATGGAATGGATTTAGGGTGAGCACAAATAGTGACTGAAATGATTCAAAGAGTTTATGGAGGAGATGGTAGAAACTTTAATGGAGGGAAAAGAGAGACAGCAGCTTCTAGAAAAGGCCCGACAGGTACGTTCATCCTCCAGGAATGACTATCTCTATGCTCTCATGTATCGCTGATCTGTTTTTAACACTCATATTTTTATTCATCCCAAACATCATAAAAAGAAGATGGATGACAGAAGGAAAAGAACTCTGCGTGTGACTTGGTGACTGCTGTTCAGTCTTTTCTGAAGAAACTGGACATTCTGAAGATGGATCTGTGCAGACTGATGAAGTGTTAATAGAACAATGTGAATCCTCTGATCCTCACAGGTTTTGGGCTAAAATAGAAGTTTTCTTCTTTGTACACAAAAACAATCTTTGGTTCTACCTCCAGTTGTACATCAGCCTTCTCGTGCACATGCTCATCAGTGAACGTGCACGTACACCTCAGAATGAGTTTGACTCCTTTCCTTCCCAGATTTAACATAAAGTTTTTTGAAATATCAAAGTTATTACTTGACTGATCAATATGTAGTGTTATTTGTAACCGACTGTTAAGAGTTGTAAAACAGAAAGTTAACATTTGCAGAATTAAGAATCATGATTTTGATGCTTTTTGAGCTGCATTCATGTTAGCTGTTGCACTTTAAGTAAAATAGAATAGAGTTTGTGAAAGAACACATATTCCAATGCAAGGAATCAAGTTTATGTGCAATATTTTTTAATGTAGTTATGTACATGTAAGTATTTTTGTACAAAAATGAATTACAGAAACACTTTTTGAGACAATAAGGTAAAAACTCTTTGCCAATTTAATTACAAATCGCAATTGACATTTAAAAAATGTCTTATTTTCTGTCTTGCACAAAAAATAATCTCATTAAAAAGTTTTTTTGTCAAGTTTGATCCTGTAAACCCACCGCAAGAACTTGAATGTTCAAATTTGTTGAAATTAAGATGTTTTATAATCTCTTTGATGAAATCCACAAAAGATTGCAAAATTTTTAATGAGCTCTTGATAATATCAATTATGAAGTTTTTGTTCACAACAATGTGAAGAAATATTGATCACCTCATTTAATCAATGTCTCACGTTTGATCCACATGTTTAACATGTTGTAACTGTAATGTAAAAGAACTCATTATCATGACGTTTTACGTTTTTATTCATTTAAAAATAAATAACATTAGAGGAGTTATTATTATCATCAAGTTTTTAAAATTAGCCAAACATTGGATTTTTAGAGTTCATGGAAGCAGCCATTCTGAAATGTACAGAAAAAGCCCTTCTACTGCCCCTAGTGGGAGGATGATGAACTGCATGGACCCAACAGGGTTTTCAGGAATTTATCGATTATGCTGAGATAGCATAAGAAAGTCTCAGGTATATCTCTGTCACTAGGGTCGTTTTTATTCTTGTTATGACTGTTTTTTTTATTAGTATATTTTTACTTTTGTTATACTTTGGGTTTACTTTGGTGAGCCGTCTTCATTTTTCCTACTTACTACTGGAGCATAAACATGAAACACGGACACGATTGGTTAATGATCCAATGTCAGCCACTGCCCTCTGAATAGCTACTAACTACAGTTATGCAGTGTAAGATAAAAATAAACTTTAAAGTCATAAAATAGACTCAGTAATCACAAAAGATCTGACTTTTTACCAAAGTTTTGTCTAGTATTTGTAATCTGAGTATTCTGGAGGACGTGAGGCCTGATGATGTCAGCATGCAGAGATAGAAAAAACATTAACGTTTATCATCTTATACTTTCACTTCAGCCATAAACTTCACCAAAATACATTAAATCCATGCTAAGTTAGCAACCCTTATTTTTAAAAATGATTGTTTTTGTATTTTTCTTTAGGCAGAGACCCACTGTGGAGAGGTAGAAGAGCTGCATGTGGTTGCACACCTCTCCTGTTCAGTATAAAGAGTGATCCAATGGACTTGGACTTTATTTTACCACTGGGGGGCAGTGTTGCTCAACAAAGCAAACCAGCTGGACTCCGACATCCATCTCCACATTCGTTTGAGAAACTTATTTCCAGACTACGGTTGTGTACATTCAAAGAGTGAGAATCGTGCATGAAACATCTGAATCCTCAAAAGGTTTCTTCTTGTTCAGAGAAGAATCAACCACATTAGACAGAAAAATGAATTCTGGACCTGTGCGAGCCACAGATTTATCTTTGGAGAAAAGCAGTGAGTGCTGCTTCAGAAGCAGAGGCACAGCCCGCGATCAGCCCTGAAACCAGGAGTTTACCCACAAACATCTCAAGAGGAGCAAACTGTCATCTCAGCTACAGCTGTCAGTCTCCTCGCTGACGAGCATCAGCCTGCAGCTTCACAGGCCCTTCCCTATTTCTGTCTCTGTGGACGTCAGCAGCTCCGAGCGGCCCACTGACGTGGAACCATCCACTCTCTACACCCCCGTTCATCCACCCCACCCTCCCCTTCCACAACTTTTTAAAAAAATGTCAGCTGGACCTTTTCTCGCCACTTCTCACTTAAAGATCGGATTCTGACCTCTGGAATTCTGAAATCAGCGTTTATCAGAACAAAACTAACCTTTGCAAACACAAGAAGCTGACAGAACTTCAGTAAGTTCTAACAATGATGTTAAACTTTGAGACACAGCATTTATTTTAAAATGTTTACATTTTATTAATTCAGGTTTTGAATTATTCATGATTCGTATGGTTCAATCAACAGTACAAGTAAACACCTTCAGAGAAATTGACTCAATATCATAAAATAAATAACTCTCCAGCTGAATTTTTATTTTAATTTATCCATTAATTGACCATAAAACGTAGCTAAGCCTTCGTACAACAAATTTTTAATTTTTAAGACGAATACATTACATGTGTACGCCCCACCTTGTAACACCCCCCCCCCATGCCTGAATTTAATAAAAATCAAAGGAATCAAAATAACTCTTTTTTTTTTTTGTTTCCATGTTGACGCCTTAAAAATACGAATGGAATACTGACAAGTTTCAATAGATAGATAGTATAGAAAACGTGAACTTCAAGTATACTGCCTCACTTTTAGTATAGAATAAACCAGGAGTGTCAAACTCAATCACACAGCGGGACAAAATCTGAAACAAAGCTGAGGTCACGGGCCGAACAGGATAAACATCTACTGAACACCCTAAAACTACATTTTTAAAACTTTAAACTGTAACTTTTTAACATTACTATGAACAAAAACAGGGAGGAATATTATTCCAGAATAAATCCACTTAAACCTTATATTACTTTTAATATTTTATTCTCCATAAAAATATATATATTTTAAATTATATAAGTTAAAAATGAGCGCAAGATAACATTGGGTCACTAATAACAATGAAATAAAAGGATTTGGAGGACCATAAAAGAATTAATAGTAATTACATCCGGCCCTCGGGTCTGGACATAAAGATAACTGTAGTACATTTAAATAGATGAGGTTTTGTTAAGGTTTAAGCAAAGGCAAAAAAAAAAAAAAAACCTGAAGTTTGGTTCCAAGTAGGACTTGAAAAAATTTGGTGCTTAATTTAATTTAAAGTCTATTTCTCTTATAACACGTCAATTTCTTCCACTCTGTTCACTATGTGGAAGTTCCAGTCCTTTTGGTTTTCCTGTGTGTTTTGTCTTTTTAATAGACCAATCAGAAGAAAGCCAGTGCTGCCTTTTGTCTCCGCCCCCAATTGTCAAAACTTATTTTTAACGTGCGCCCAGAAAGTTTCTCTGCGAGCAGAGTCCTGAAACGTCATGCATGCAATCACTGAGATTCTGCTAGCGTGCACGCATCACTCGTACTCGAGGGACCAGCTCACGCATGGAAGTAGACGGTCTCTCTTTTTCTGAGGTTTAAACACGTGCGCGCAGGTGCAGAAAGCGCCTGCGGTAGGCTGAATCGTGCACTAGACTCCCAGACTTCAGCGAAGCTCTCTGCACACGCCGGCAGACAGACAGCGGCTGCAGGGAGCGGGAGCAGCCTGCTCGGGTCTCCTGAACTGGGATGTTTTACGTCGTCGAGACAATAATAAAAAAAAGGTATCATGTTTCCCCGCTCAGGTTAATGCGGAACAGCCTTCAAACTCAGTCACAGGAACACAGTGGAAGCGGCTGTCATCCAGTTTAAACCTCCCAGTAAAAGTCTTTTCATTACAATGTTTTTATTTTAGATTAAATCTAAAAACCTGTGTTGTACTCCAGGACATAGCTTCAGCAGAGCAGTTGGTGAAGACACACATGCATTTAGTCATCTGTGAGTGCATCAGAATGGAGCAGAACAGGCCTGTGCCTAGGTACGTTCCCCCTGCCAGAGTTTGTTTCCCCGCTCTCTGGCATCATTGATTTGTTTCATAACACTCAGATTTTGTATCAAAAAGTGTTAAAAAAAAGGGTATATGATTACAATAGACTCTATTCTGGAGCTTTGGGGAGTTTATTGTCATATTTACACATTTTCCCACATATTCTACATAAAACAACAACAGCAGCTTTTTGTGTTCAAAAATTTGTTTGGCTAACTTAGATTAAAAAACTGAATTTGTGAAAGTGACTTTATTATGGAAGCATCTAACAATGAACTATGAATAAATAGTTGTTTATTTTCTGGGGGCACAGATTCTGGCGGGCTGGATCAGATACGACCCGACAGAATCTGTGCTCCTCGTTGTTTTATGTAGAATATGTGGGGGAAAAATGTCAAATATGACAGTTAACTCCCTAAAAACCAATCAAAAAATTTGTTCACCTTCTTTTAACGCCGTTTGGGATAAAATATGAGCATTATGAAACAAATCCTAAACATCTGAGGGCAGGGAAACGCATTCTGGCCGGGGGAACGTACCCTGACACAACACCGGGAGAACGATTGTAGCACATCCGTCACAGCTGCAGGCTTTTTCCAAAGACATGTTTTTGTCTTCTTGAGTAAAAAATACTCTAAAATATCCTAACGTTTTATATGAATGTCTTCCATCATCTAAAAACTACCACGAGAACGTGTAACACCATTTTCACTGGTCTGTAAAGAAACTTTCATCTTCTGCGTTCATCAACTTTGATTTTCCATGATGAATCACTCCTGTAATTGTGTAACATTACAGCTGGGGATACAACTCAAAAGTTTGTCACCAGCGCCGAGCCTTCCAGGTGCTTCTGGGCTCTTTTTCCGGATCATTCTTTCAGCAGAGACAGTTGTGTTTCTTAAGCCTGAGCAGTCGCCGCCGAGCGCTGGGGAGCGTGGACGCGCCTCGCTGCCTCTCCTCCTGAGGCGGACAGCGGTTGCTGTTGAAGAGCGTTCACACTCGGAGGATTCCAGCTGCTGTTCGTGTGAACAGACACATTCACTGGAATGGTGTTTTCTGCCTCCACGCAGGTGCCACACTTGTTTATTTTGGCTGAACCCCCCATAGAGAATGAAGCAGGACCGACAATGACGGGAGTCTCATTCTCACACGCACTCAAAGACATTGTTCTGCCCCTCACACCTGGCAAACCTTCCATGTCAGAATAAGAGCCTCAGCAGCGCTAAACCAAGATCTTCATATTTGATTGGGAAATTGCTCCAGGAGATGCTGCACACGTTACAGATATTTCTTCAAAATGCAGCAGCTGATGTTACTGTAACTGATATTAACCCTGTTATACCCTGTATCATGTTTAAAACATGCATTTCTGAGACCACTGTTGCATTATAATGATCCAAACTTTCCTTAAAAACATTGTACATGTTTTCTGCCCTGTAGTTCATCATCATTCCACTAGGGGCAGTAGAAGGACTTGTTCTGCTCATTTCAAAGTAGCTACTTCCATAAAATCTCAAAAACACTTTTGGTAGGAAAAGTTGAGCTATCCAAAGATTTATTGATAAAACAATTCAAAATTGAGAACGACTTATTGTCCTTCTGTGAAAACTCTGTTCAGACAATCGACCAGGGGTCGGCAGTCTCGGGACGCGTGGGACACGTACGGAAAGACAGTGACAACAAGAAACACTTGATCTGTCGTCAGTTTTTCTTTTTCTAATTTGAAAAGAGTGAGGATCTCTTCTCACAAGGATCTTTGTTATGGCGCTACAAGAAAAGGGTCCATTCATGAAGTAACTTCACTGAGACCCCGCCCACCCATATGAAATGTGTGGCTTATTTTGTTCCTATTTTATATTTGTTCTATTTTTACTTGTTTATTAAAGCTACTTCACAGAAGTGTTTTATTTACGTTTTTAATGATAAAAGACGGTTAATGAAATATACATAAGTGACAACACTAATCTGTTTTTTTAATCTGTTTTAAATGTGTTACAAAAGTATCGGATCTGGACTCGGTATCAATGACTCGGAGTTGGATCGGGCCCAAAAAATTCTGATCGGGACATCCCAGGGCAATGAGCTAAAATCCAACGAGGGTCCTTCAACAAGACCTTCATTCTACTGCTCAACTTGATCTCCCTCTGCCTTAAATATACTGGATTGTGTCAGGAAGAGCATCCAGCATAAAACTCTGCATAACCACCTGTGTGAACCAGTGAAAGCTGGTTTTTCCAGTGACCAACATGAATTTCCATCAGTTTTTAGAATTCAAACAACTTCAGCCAAAATACTGTTAGAATAATATCTGCTGAAATTAAAGGTCCATATTTTCAATAGAACCTCCAATATTGGAGGAAATTATAAATTTTATTATTTGTTATCAATCTAAGAGAGGAAAACGAAGGTAGGACATTTGTAACATAAATATTGCACATATTGCGAGTGGTAAGGTTACCTTTTCTTATTTTTGTAAAATTCTGCTGTCAGCTTTGCCTGTCCAGACCCGTAAACAGGAAGTCACTCCGCCATTTTGTCTAACATGACAGTGAAAAGGTTCTCTTGGAGCAGGTGAGGCATGGTGCCAGAGTCAGACTGACCTGGTCCAGCTGGTTGATGCCTTCCTCCACAGAGCAGATGGAGGCCACCGTCCTCAGAGCGTGAGCGTACAGCTCCCTGAAGCGGTCCTGCCTGCAGATCTTGAACAGAGCCACCACCGCTCCCTCCTGAGACGTCAGAACAAACACACAAATGAAAGCTTCTGAGCTTGGATACTCAAGTCTTTCCTTTAATTAAAAAATAACAAACATAAGTACAACAATGAATGAAACATGCAAAATACAAAACGGGCTTTAGAGCAGGGGGCCCCAAACTTGTTCTTGTAAGGGCCACATAACTGTTTTTTTCACCAATGGGGGGTCAGTTTGGAGACTAACAGAGAGAGTATAATAATCACTGTGTGTCTAAACGTAAACATTGATGTTTTTCCAGAGAGCTGCACAAAGCCAAATTTTAACAATCCCTTTTTGTAATCTTCACAGAGAAAATGAATCTGGAGAACTGTGAAAAGAGAACTCTGTATTCTGATCTTTTGACGGGGATCTGGGGGGTTCAGATAGATAGGATGGAACTAAGTCATGCTATGAGGGTCTCCATCATGGAGCCAAATTAAAAACAAAATCTTGGGTCTCTGATAGTGTTTGGGGGCCGGGTCAAATGTGGAGGCGGGCAGTATCCGGCCCGTGGGCCATAGATTGAGGACCCCTGCTTTAGATGAAGTTTAATAACGTATTGATTAAAAGCTAGTGCTGGGTATCGATTTTAATTTTCAGAAAAGACTCATTTCCATTCACCAGAGCCTGAATCCATTTGATTCTTTTCAATTCTTCAGTTCATTTACATTTTAAGTTTACAGATTTAGACACATTTGTTTAGAAAAACATTATTAATCTGCTATACTTTTGAATATATTTATATGAATCTGATACAGTTCACATACTGAAAAAAAAAGGCAACATCACAAATCTTTAGCTCCGCCCACGTCACAAATCTTTAGCTCCGCCTGGCACAACTCTTTAGCTCCACCCACGTCACAAATCATTAGCTCCACCCCACCACAAATCTTTGGCTCCGCCCCATCACAATATTAAAGGTCTAATATCGAAGGACTTTTTTTTTGAGTGGAGTAATTAATTTGCTTTAATAAATATGAGAGCATGAACTCTTTTTGATCATGTTAACACGTTAACATTCACAGCTCTATTGGTTTCATATGTCAAATGGATCATAAATATTTACATTCAGGTGAAAGAACTGGTCTGCATCGTATCACCACAGAGCTACTAGATTCTTTAATGGATGAGTCAGGTCATCATTGTAAATGAAAAAATCAATGTGTGGACCACATATTGAAACGTGTTTTGAAGGAAAGGTAAAGATACACACCCTGAGTAAGTATGGAGTTCATATACTCTGACAAAGACTACTGATTTACTTCTTTACACAGACACACTGCATGTGAAGGTTTGTGCAGAAACTGTTTTCCTTCCATACAGTGAATCTCCTCCATAAGCTTCCAGCTGAACTCGGTCCCTCTCTCACACTTTCTTGCTCTACTTTTCAGCAGGTGTGTGCAGAGCTCCCAGAAAACCCACCTGTATTTTAAGAGGCTGCTGTGAGAGAGTGCTAATCTCTTCCTGCTGTTTAACAGTTACACTCTGACCATTAAAAAGGCGGTTTGCTGCACGGCTGTGTGTTTTCAGCTGCTTCTTTTAGGCAGTAATCTGGTGTTTTCTTTTCATTTTCAGTAGGCTGATGGCTCTCCAGTGAAAAAATGTGAAAAAGCTCTTTATTCCCCCACAAGCAGACTCAGACTATTCTGTTATTGCAGTTTAAAAAGGACATTCATCAGGCTCAAAGAACTTTCCTGCAGAATAAAACACAAAACGTTGTGTTGATGTCTCATTAATGTTCATGGTTTTAAGCTTTTGTAGTTTGATAGCTGAATCATTTGCCATATTTGGGGGAGTTTTTTTGTAAAAAGGCCTGTCTTTGTTTGGAAAAATAGATGTTCAGGATGACTGGGTTGAAGAGAGGGGCGGAGCTACAGGGGTGCAGCTGGGTCATGATCCGGACCCACATGTTGGGTCATGATCCGGACCCACATGTTAGGTAGTGATCCAGACCCACGTGCTGGGTCCGGATCACTCCTCCACAGCCTTGGGGAATGCGGACATCAAGCTCCACATTTCCTGATATCTGGGTCCATATCCAGACTGTGGTCCACCAGTCAGTGACCTCTATTCTACATCATTTAAGATGTGTGGCTCTCTTGAAGCTCACATTTTCACCCAAAATAACAAAACTTCTTTTTTTATATGTATGGATATGTGACAGCCAAAAACCTCACAGACCTGGACCAGGATCTGGATCAGGATCTGGACTGGTATCTGGACCAGTATCTGGACCAGCACCTGGACCAGCACTTGGACCAGCATCTGGACCGGTATCTGGACCAGTATCTGGACCAGCACCTGGACCAGCACTTTGACCAGCATCTGGACCGGTATCTGGACCAGTATCTGGACCAGCACCTGGACCAGTATACGGACCAGCACCTGGACCGGTATCTGGACCAGTATCTGGACCAGCACCTGGACCAGTATACGGACCAGCACCTGGACCAGTATCTGGACCAGTATTTGGACCAGTATTTGGACCAGCACCTGGACCATTATCTGGACCAGTATACGGACCAGAACCTGGACCAGTATACGGACCAGCACCTGGACCAGTATTTGGACCAGCACCTGGACCATTATCTGGACCAGCACCTGGACCAGTATACGGACCAGAACCTGGACCAGCATTTGGACCAGCACCAGGACCAGTATCTGGAAGCACCTGCCTACCTTCCGAACAGTAGATGGATTTAACCAACTTTTCTCAGCGAGCCTGACAACCATAGAAACGGTTCCTAATGTTGGGTCAGACCTGCCAAAATATACATATTTCCTGAATGAAATCACTGTGCAGCGAAAACAGAAGCGCTTCATAATAGCTGAACATTTTCTGTTGGATAATGCTCAGAGTAAACAAACAAAAATAGCTCCTGCATTGGGTCTGTGCCCACACTAAAGCCAGAAAAAAACAAACAAACCCAAAAACAAAAACACGGATCAACTGAATCGTATTGAGTGTGCAGATAGCCAGAATTACCTGGAGGAAGACGGAGCCTGTAACTACAGCCATTATCCTAATAAGGCCATTATACTGGGCAGGCATGGATCATATTCTGCTAAGGCCATGCTGCCAAGGCCTGAAGTGGTTAATCATTCTGCCCTCCAGCCTGACTGCTCCTCCTGTTCTCTGCCTACGCAGTGTTGCTCCAGCGTTCCTATAGGAACTGCCAACACTGTCAGACCGGATTCAGTCAACCCTCTGAGCCGGGAAAACGTCTCACCCTCACTTTAAAACAAATGGGAGATTTTACACATAAATTAAAGCAAGATTTCCATCAAATAACCCGGTTTCAAATCCCTTTCTTCATGTTTTGTGTAGAAACCAAAACACATTTAAATGACAGTTTCCATCCCTGCAAGAAACAGACAACTTCAAACCAAAGTCACGCTTTAGTTCTCTTTCATTCTGACAAACATTTGATTTTAATCATCCAAACTCTATTTGTGTCACAGGTGTGAGGAAAGGTCGGACCAACGTACGGTGGCCCTGAAGTCCAAATCACATCAGCAAATCTCTCAACGCAAAAACATTAAAGATCATAACGGCATTTAAAAAAGCAAAACAATTTACAAAGAAGAAACAACACATTAGAAATCAAACTAAATTCCAGAAACAAAACACAATTCTAAAAACTAAACAAAATAAAAATGAAATTTTACAGAAAACAAAACTAATTGTTAAACAACGAAATAAAATGAGAAGCAGAGAAAAGTAGATCTACATCCCTGATTGGTTAGTGATGTTTCCTTTTTTGTCTTGCTGATATCTTCCAACAGACAAGATTTTTTTGATGCTTCTGGCTGAGATCAATATTATTGATATTTTGGATCCGCCCAGCACTACCGTCTTCTTTCCTCTTCATCAAAGCTCAAACATCATCATCCAATCAGCGACGCCCCACAGCGTCTACTGTACATTTGACCTTTTCTTATCTGGTGTCATTGTGCAACATTTCACTTTGATCTCTGGGAATTATTATTGTTTCCAAAAATATTTGTTTTTACATTTTGGTTTAAAAAGTGTTGCTTTTATTCCAAATTTTTTTTTTTGTTTGTTTTGTTATTTTAGTTGTTGCTGTGATCTGTAATGTGTTTTTGCATTGAGTGATTCGTTGATGTGACTTACACTTTGAGGCCAGCGTACCAAAGAACAGAATCTAACAATAGAAGAATCTAATAAGATGGACAAACATGAACTAAGATTATCATTTTGTTCACATTTTGTTCTAAAATGGGTCATTTTCACACATAATACTTCTCTATTGTCACTGCAATCAAAATGAACAACCATTTGTTACATGATAACTTAAAAAATACAAACTATTTGCTTAAAACAAGCAAAGAAAAAAAAACTCTAATTGAGCTTTATGATGTTCAATTTGATGTCATGCTTGTGTGGAACTTCTTGTTTCTTGATTTTGATATGTTCCAACGTTTCCTGTGAAATAAAAATGAATGAATGAATGAATGAATGAGATAATGGTAATGGCAGCTTCAATAATCTTTTTTTATCTAAAGGTTCCATGAAATTCTTTATGAGAAGCTAAAACTGTTTCTGTTTGCTACATTCAACCATTAAACCATGAGATAAATGCAGAGCGGTGTATGATAGCACATGTGAGTCTTATAACTAACTAGATAACCAATCGGATAATGCTAGTGTGAATGCTGAAAGTCGAATGTGCTAAAGCTTGCTAGAATACTAGCTAAATGCCAGATTAGCCAAAAACAGGAAAAATGTCTAATTTTGCCTAAAAAGCTAGCATATTGTTACAATATTAACTATTCAAAATTAGCCTAAAACACTGGAAACATGTCTTAGCTAGTCATAAGAGCTAACATAAGGCAAAAATATTAACTAAACTGATAATTATCCTAATAAACTGGAAACATATTGACAATATTAAAGAATATTGTTAACATTTTAGCTTAATTCTAAAGTAGCCTGAAAACTGGAATAAAGTATAAGTTCATCAAAAACAGCTAGCTTAATGGTAAATTAAAAGCTGCACTCCAGCTTACCCTAAAACCCACTAGTTACTGAACACTTTAAGGTTTCTATGGAGTCTTTAGCTGAAAGTTCACAAGTTTCAAAATGCACAAAGTTTTTGAAAGATTTTATAAGTTTCTCATTCATTTCCTGTGGAGCGTCTTTAGCTCAATATTTCAAAAATGATAAAGTTAATGAATACCTAAAGTACAAACAGTAATATCCTGATCTAGCTGATTATTTCAATACCAAAATTATTCTTAGATTGAAAGTGTGATTTAGTTTTTAGAATGTACCAGGAGAATCGCTATGGTGTGAATGTTGTAAAGGATTCACTCTATTATGTAACAAATAATGGCGTGCACTTCCCAAACGGTTCTAAAGTCATTGTTAAAGCCCATCGGTGACTCCATCAGCCTGCTTGTCTTTGTTTAATCCTGCAGACATTTCCATCACTTTTTCTTTGTTTGTTGTTTGTTTTGATTCCAGGTAAACAATCCTTCCATGGATTTGATCCCTTAAACGGAGCTCGTGGAGGGAGCACACTTCCTTGCACATTTCTGCTTCTCTAACCTTGTGTTAGCGTGCAGCCGCGGGCTCAGACACTGTGTAATTTCCTTCCATCAAATGTGTTTTTCTGCTCTGTTGTGCCGCATGACGCTCAGCCTGTGACTGCAGTCAACACACTGGTTGTAATATTTATATAAATTTATCAGCAATGTGTTTTAGAAAACAGCTTCAAACTAACGATTCATTTGAACCCTAATAAGAGGATGTGCTCTTCTCTGACAGAGATCCATTATTTGACTGGATTTGACCATTTATCTATTCCACGTGTGAATGCAGTCTTCAGTGGTTAAAGCCTCCACAGCTTGTTTTCCATGAATTATTTAGTAAAGTCTGAACACCAAGCCTGTTTCCATGAGTTTCCAATCATCTCCAGAGCACTGTCAATGCCTCACACTTTTGATGTCCATGACAATTGTAACATAATTAAACTCCACCCATGTGGAGAGGCTCCATAAGCACATTACTCACTTAACGTCGTCTGTCAGCAGTAACACTGGTAGGGACATGGACGAGCCGGATGAGGTCTCCACCCGAGCAGCTAATTGCATTTATTTAAATAAAGTGGATAAGTCACAACAGCGTGCATGCAGAGGGATACTGCTCAGATGAGTGGTGCACGCTCTGCTTTCTGTGCTTTTCAGCTGTAAGTGGCAGGAAATCATGCAAATGATCAGGCCACCATCCACAAATTCAAACATTCCTTAAATGTGGCTTTAGGTCTAAAACATGTCAGGAACTCCTGACATGCTCTTCCAACAACATGAAGGAACTGAACTACATACAGAAGAAAGGGCTTTCTTATTAAACCTACTGTTAGCTTAAGCTACGTTCACGCAGCCCTCACTGGTGATCAAGAGACCACTCCCAATGGAAGGTCCATGAAAACCTGTATATGTGAGTTTCAGGCGTCCGTGCTCTAAACTCTTGTGTTCACGTGTTGCTATGTAAGTTATTGAGACCGTTTTCAGGCTCTGTGTAAAAACACGTGAGGATTGAACATCAATACGAGTTGAACATGTTGAACTTTGACCATTCAAAGACTTGGATTTGGTTGTGACATTTGGGTGGCATTCTTTTAATTCATGGCAGTCCACACTGAAACTTGATTATGAAGGAGAAATGAATAACTGTGCTGTCTCTGACCAGAATTCTGAAACCAAGTCTTTCAAACATCAGAACAGAGCTGTGAAAGACAAACACCTGGAGCAAAGATTCACCAGATCTTTGACATTTCGCTTCAAGACTCGTCCAACTGTTGGTCCATGCGCAGGAGTCGGTTAGTGGCGTTCACGTGTGGACCACAAATGCTAAAGGGTGTTCCCACATGTTTACATTAAAAAACATGTTTCCTTTAACTCACGTGTGTCAAAGTCAAGGCCCGGGGGCCGGTTCCGGGTAGAGAAGCAAAGGACCAGGGCCTCCTGTATTTTTTATGCAGGCCCAATGTGAGAGGACAGTATTGATCTGACAACAAATGAGGGGTGTGTGGTGTGTGTGTGTGTGTGTGTTTAGCATCAGGAAGAGCCTTATCAAGACAATTCCAGGAGTGGTCAGACAACTAATGGCTGCTTTAGACATGTCGTCTGGTCCTTCTTATCTTTAAATGAAACAGCCTTCCAGCTGGCTCTGACGATGAAGTCTTGCTTGATGCTGTCCTAACAGGATGGAGTCTACATGTTTTTACATAGAATCAGACTCTATTCTAAAGTAGACGTCCATTCAAACAAATGTCAGCAATGGCCTGAACAGACAGACACGTCCACAGTACCTTTGCAATGATGCTGCAGAGCTGAGGGCCATCCTGGGTTAGAGACAGGAGGTTGTTTATGGAAGTACCAATGGTAGAAGTGTTATCTGAAGACTCGATCTGTTTGATCAGGACCTGAAAAAAGTTGTGCATTCTGGTTAAAGACACATAAACTGATCTCAGAAGGAAAATTGTTGACAATACCCCGGTGTTTTCAACTCTTGAACTTTAGAGATGTTGCCATGCAGCAACAACCAAATTACACACCTGAATCTTTGACTGTTTACATGACGGATCACCTGGGGTCCGTTTCAAGAAGCAGGTTCAACAAATTTAGAGTTGAAACCTGAACTTAGAGTCACTGGACTCAAAATTTGCGAACTTAGAGTTTTCGGTTTCAGAACAGCTGAAAATGTTTGATTCAATCAACTTGAAGTTGTTGGAACCAGAATCAGGTGCGAGCGTCGCGAGCATTAAAAGCCCTGATCAATGGAGCAAAGACAGCAGGATTCACCATGGCAACGGGAACAAGCATCCGAGTTACTTCCAGCGACGGAAATTGATAAGTTCCTCCAAGCATATGAGACTACAAGAACATTTTCCACAAGAAAAAAAACCCAGCTGCAGCGTTAAAACAGAGAGAAAACATCTGCAGCATTAATACATACGTCTACATTTGAATCATTTCAAATAAAGAATAAATAATAATATCAGGAAGGTTATTTTGTCACTTGTAAAGTAAGGAATGGTTCTTGATCTGTTAATAATTTAACCAGTCATCTCTGTAATCACATGAATGACCGTTTTCCTTAACCCCACCATCACCACCACATACACACACGGATATCACTGCACACTAAAAAGAAACACTGTAGCTGGCTGAGATATGTTAAAAATAAGCATTTATTTAAAGTCAATTCTCAAGACTTAAAAAATATGCGCTGAAAAGCTTTTTTTGTTATTACAAAAACGTAACTTGTTGGGGCTGGGATTTGAACTTGGGATGTTGGAAGCGAAGGCAGTGACGCTGCCAACCGATCTAATACTTGTCATTGGAGATGGGTTGTATACGAGTTCAAACCCCCTACCGGTTTTTGAGATTTAATGATTTTGATTTTTAAGGGTTTCAAATGATGAAAATAAAACTCCTTCTTTTTAATAGCAAATCCCTGGAATAACTCACTATTTATAATGTCGCTCAAATAAAAATGAATGGTAGAAACTGCATCAATCGACTCGTGTCCTCAAATCCTCTCCCGACATAAATAACATTTCCTCTGGATTAATCCCGCCTCCTCTCTACATGATCCTCTATGAATGGACATGTCATTTTGGTTTCTGCTGGTGGAAACGTGACGTCTCTAATGTGAATGTTCTCTAAATGTTAATGAAGAACTCACATTTGAACATCTTTCACTTTAAAAAGGGGCGGAGACTGCAGAGAACTCTAAGTTTCCTGAAGAAAACCTGCTCCAGACCAGGTTATGTTCACAGACTCAGTGATTGATTCTGAGTTCAGCCTAACCCGCTTCTTGAAACGGGCTTGGTTTAACCCACTTTCAGGGGTTTGAGTTATCTCTCTTTCTGAAACAGAAAACTCAGAGTTTTACTGAATTTGGAGTTCAGGAACTCAGAGTTCCAACAAAACCTGCTTCTTGAAACGGGCCCCTGATGCAGACGTCAAAATAAGCAGCTTTTCAAAGTGACTTTGCACCAATATACACATGACTAATGTTAAATGTTGCATAATGGCACCGAGTCCCTTTTCTCCACACAGAACCATCATTACCTTAGTGGTTGCAGTAGTCAAAAACATGTTGGAGTAGATTATAGATTAACTTTTACTGAACACACTCAAACTACTGTAGGTAATCAAGAGCAATTCTGCTGAAACTTCATTTAATCATCAAGTTAACTGAATGGTAATGTTGTGGCCTGGCCGGTCTGTGGACTTCTATATGAAATATGTGGAAGGAGTTGAAATGTTGTGTTGCCCAGCAACCCTCCACAAACATCACAGCTCTTGAGGAGATCCGCATGGAAGAATGGACCAAAACAGCTACAGTGGATGTAACCCTGGGGAAGGCACATTTGACCTTTGACCTCAGTCTTTGTTAACTAGAGTTACGTTATAAAGGGTTTTGTTGTTGTTAGTATTAACCAGAAACTTCTCTTCTTTTATTGATCTTTTTTGTTCAAAATACATTTCTCCAGATTCTGTCTGACAGTTGAAGAGTATCCAGGATGGAGATGACACTCCTCTCACCTTTTTAGGTTGACTCGCTTGCAGAAATACTTTTCGCCCCAGTGTAAATATGCAAGTACAGGGAATTTAATATCATTGGGTGACATGAAATAGATACAGTCGAGTCTTCATGCTGCTGAGGGATACACTGGAACACGTTGAACAAGTCTTAAAACAAAACTCCAACACTTCTGTTATTAGTTTGAGATTCAAGCTCAAAAATCGAATGCTAACAGCAGAGATGAAAACTAGGGGCAAATATTCCTTTTTAGATGTCTTATTAATGATATCATTTTGCTTTCATCATCAATAAATCTACATGTTATTTTTCAGAACATATATGAAATAAAACAGCTAAGGTTGATGTGGGGGGTGTTTACCTGTATTTCATTGGCTAAAGCCATGTCGATCATGTTGCTGAATGAATCACTGACATCTGTCAGGATGTCATGGATGGCTTCTCTCATTGATTTTAGGAAGAACTCATCATCTGAGTGAAGGCACCTGCAGGTGACACAACAGTCAGCTGTTCTGCAGAAACATACTCACATTTAACTTGACAAAGGTTCAGTGTTACCTCTCTGTGATGTTGGTAAGCTCCATGCACTTCTCCAGCAAGGATTTCTCATACTGCAGCAGAAAAGACAAACAGAAACATCACTAATAACTGATTCATGTTGAGAATGGTAAATGACATATACTTATACAGTGCTTTTCTACCTTCCTTTAAGGCCAAAAGGGCTTTCACTCCCTCACACACACTCACACACATTCACTCAGCTGCTGAACACTGCCGCCAACCTCCAGCCCAAGACACTTCCACACATGGGACGGTGGTAAGAGGACCTGTGATCCTCCAATCACAGGTTGACCGCTCTCCCACTGAGACATTTTTATGTTACTAACGTAACTCCAGACCATTAAAATCCTTGTGTATCAGTAAATCTTGTGACTATGTAAGTAGACACAACACTGTCTCAAACTTTATCACAGCATATGGAGCAGATCCTGGAAAGACCTCAGACATCTCAGTCCAGAAAAGAACAGGAACGGCTAAGATACTCCAGGATCCTCAAGCTCCCAGGACTCTGGTAGAGGACCCGAGTTAAGAGGAGAAAAACCACCTGCGGAGGGAGAGAGGGGCTTTTTTTTATTATTTTTTTATTTTATCTTAATGATTTAATTAATTATTTGTCTGATAAAATAACAAAATAGTGATAATTATAATAATAATCTGCATCCATGTTCTATTTTTAACACATTCAATACTTTATATTAATATTTGCATATGAAAAAATATCTATATATAAATATATATTTATATATAGAAGGGAAAGTTCTGAAATGGTTGAAGCTAACTCGTTTAGTTCAAAACATTGCAGGAGAGAAAGAAATTATATATATTATATATATATATATATATATATATATATATATATATTTAATAAGTAAAATCATTAATAGAAGTGCCAAAAATTGAAAACTTGTGCTGCTTTTTGTCATCAAAAAGGTCATTAACATGAAGCCCACTTTAAGGATTTGGGTGAGGGTCCGTGTGGTCCACGGTCTGTGATCCATCTTCTGCTCCCTGATCAGCAGCAATCCTTGTAGTTTGAACAGAGTTTATAAATTCTCCTTGTTGTTCAGATCTGCAGACTTTGTTCATCAGGTCAACAAGGATTTTATTTCCTAAATAATTTATTTAATGGTATAGGTTGGTTCAATTTGAGTGATAACTTGCCTTGAAAGGTTAAGTGGTGACTCTAAATTGTCCCTAGGGGTGTGTGATTGAGGTCCAGGGGGAACCCTGTCTTCACCCATCAGTCACCAGGTTAGGCTCCAGCACCCCCGCCACCCCAAAAGGGACAAATATGAGATGCAGATGAAAAACTGGCCTGAGATCACATGTGTCCAACTCAAGGCCCAGGGGCCGGATCCGGCCCTCCAGGTAATTCTATCCGGCTCTCAAAATAATTTTATTTTATTGTTATAATGGTCCGATGTTATCTTGTGCTTTTTTCAGACTTATATAATTTTGACAAAATATGTTTTTATGGAGACTAAAATATTGAAATTTATTTAAGGTTTAAGTTGAATTATGTGATATTTATATTCCTGCATTTTTATTATTCATAATTATGTTATAAAGTTTTTTTTTTTTTAATGCAGTTTAATGTGTTTGATAAATGTTGATGGTGTTCAGCCGTGACCTAAGGTGTGTTTTGGATTTTGGCTCCTTGTGTGATTGAGTTTACTCTCCTGCTTTAGACAGATCGATCCGTCTGGATTGTAGGAAGAGATTTCATTGATCAATTGAATAATCGTTACACCCCTAATCAATAACTGTCTGTTCTCCAATATTGGTCAGTAAATAGGACTTACCTTTTGCATGTCAGGCGGGATGCTCCGAGCAGCACTGTACTCATGCACCAGAGAGCGCACGTGGCAGTTTGCGCGCACGGCAGTACTGTGGACCCTCTGCCAGCGGCCCTTCTCCAGCCTCTGGAACATCTTCCCCAGCTCCGTGCTCACCACGAGCGCTCGACGGAGAAGCGTCTGCAGGTTGTTCCTCGCCACGTGGTCCCCTGCACCGACCCCGGCGGTCACAACCAGCTCTCCATGTTGGGAGTCCTCCTCCACCCCGATGGGTTTGGCCTGGAGAACGCACATGCACTCCACCTCTGTCATGTGGCGGAGGTCATCCATCCAGCGCTGGACCGAATCCACCTGCAGAGACTGCATGCGAGTGCTGGGGAAGAGATGATCAGAGAGAATGTGTTCAGAGGAGACGTCCTCGTCACGCGTGTGAAGCACCTGGATTTATTTCCATCTATGGTTTCATTTTAAGCTTTAAGTCAAAAAGGTGACGATTCTAAAGGAGAAATGGCTCCAGAATGGATGTAGTGAGTCTCAGACCCAATAACCCCCAAAAACGGAATTACTGAAAGTCATGCAACTGTTGAGATCACATAATGTATTCAGTGGTCTCATGTTAACAGGTAAGTATTCAACTTTTTGTCATAAAGAACTTTTTTTCTCACAAATATTACAGATGTTTAAACACTTTCTACACTTTTCCCAGACAGACAGGAACCTTCTCACACTTTTCTCTCTTGTTTAAACTCTCAAAGTTCAAACCTTCACAGAAAATAAGACCAAGATTATAAAATGAAAACAAAGATCTACATATGATAGAAGATTTATGTAACATAAACTGAAAATATTCTGCACACGGAGAAACAGCATGAAGGAGAATGATTGACATGTTTCTAAAGTCAATCAGGACACAATGCACTGTAAAATAAAAAAGTTTGCAAATTTTACCTGAAAAAACAATCAGTAAAATAGCAAGGTCATTAAAGGTGAGCCACTCTATAGAGAGAGAACGCTGCATTTATAAAAATGAAGTTCTTTAGATTCCATATTATTTTATGCAGCAAAATTAACTTTTAACCTCAAAATGTATTTTTTGTTTTTTTTCTAGATGGTCTTCTTTCATTGTTAGGTTTACAATTTCAGCCAGATCATGTCTGGGGAGGAGATCTGTTCTGGGATTGAGGGCCCAGTGCTCGGTTTAAATGGCTTCTCCTGCATGCATTGATGGTTTGATTGAGTGTCGTTGGTGTTCAGATGAATGTCTGCACAGTCTGAGGTTTCTGTCCAGCCACAAAATCTAGCATGGAGACGCAGCCAACGGATAACTATAGGTTTGGATTAATAGCATCACATTTTAAATGTCCGTATTTTCCAGTTTTCACGTGTTCTGCTTTCAAACTTTGTCATTTTCAAGGCGCACCAAACTAGAAGATACATTAATTGAGACAAAAGAGGCAGAGAAAAGTCTGACAGACTTTATTAACTGTGTTCACTAGAACTTGTTTGTAGCATGCTACACGTTAGCTATGTTAGCCATGTTAGCTGCATTAGCATACAGTGGTGGGAATCTTACTTTTAAAAAGTAATGTTTTATAGTTACATTGCCCTAAAAGTAATTTAGTCAAAAGGAAATATTACTTAAAAGTAATTAGTTACTCAACTACTCCAGTTATTTTGTCAATTGAATTGAAAAAAATCAAGGAAAATAGAACTTCTCGTGTGCTGGTTTAGTTTAGCACTTCAAGTACTAAAACCACATTCATCTCCCCGTTTATTTGTTCTGATCTAGATCCGGTCGTAACAAATTGGGGGCTCATCCAGGATTTGAACCCGGGACCTCTTGCATGGTAACAGAGGGGAAAATATATATGCTAAAAAGAATAATTAACAATAATGAGGTGACAATATCTCTCCTGCACTATTTTTTTTATGATATTACATCTTAACCTGAACTTTAATATTGTCATTCAGAATGATCAAACTACAAAATGGCAACAAGAAAAATATAATTAATGTCAACTTTACATGAAGAGAAACAAAATTAGCAGTGAACAACAGAAGATTTCCACAACATTCTCTGCAGCACATGTGTCAAAGTCAAGGCCCGGGGGCCGGTACCGCCGCTCCGGGTAATTCTATCCGGCCTCCAGATCATTTTATGTCATTGTTATTAATGACCCGATGTTATCTTTCACTGATTTTGATCAAATAGATTTTGTGGAGAGTAAAATATTGAGAGTTATTTTAGGTTTAAATTGATTTACTCTGGAATAATATTCCTGCCTTTTTATTATTCATAATTATGTTTTAAAAGTTTAGTTTAAAATTGGCATGCATTCTGATAGCTTTTTGGATTATTATTATTGGAATTTACCAAGATTTTTTTTGGCTATTTTGGACTTAAGCTAATATTTTTAGCTACATGCTAGCTGTTTTGGCTCATTTAGGATTTTTCTTAGTTTTTTGGTTTTTTGTGGTCCAGTTTGGAGTTTAGCTAACATTTTAGGTAAATGCTGGCTGTTTTGTCAAATTTAGACTTTTTTGTTTGTTTTTTACTGTGTTTTAGAGTTTTACTCGTATTTCAGCTGCATTTTTGGCTAATTTAGGCTATTTTAGTTTTTCTGGAAATCTTGAAGTCTAACTAATATTTCAGGTACATGCTAGTTGTTTTGACTAACCTGCATTTTGTTTTTTAGTTTTAGGCTAATTTGGCATTTAGCTAATATTTTAGGTGGTTATCAGCTTCATCTTTTTTACTACTATCAATTTCAGCAACTTCAGGCCAAATTCAGCTTACAACATTCACACTAGCATTATCACTGGTAATGCTATATATTTATTTCAGAATTATGTTAAAAAATTACAGTTTTTTAAATGTAGTTATAGAGTGTTGAATAAATGTTTCTCCTCCTCAGGTGTGTTTTGGATTTTGGCCTCTTGTGCGATTGAGTTCGACACTCCTGCTGTACAGTATTTGTGTTCAGTTCTGTGTGAGTTAATGGACCATAAAGTCCAGTTTGTCTCATTTTAATGGAGCTGTTTATCACCAGATCACACACACACGGGCTCAGAGGCTTGTGAGAAAAAAAATTAAATAACAAAATAACCGTCTTACTACTGGGACAAACATTTGTCCATTTAGGTTCAAACAAGCTCAAATTCTGTTGATATTTTCATCTTGAAAATGGTCCCTCTTAGCCGGCTTAATCTTGGCAGTGCCATGCACATGCCCAGATCTTGGGGCATGCCCCACCCACTTGACTCCTCAGCCAATCATGATCTGGAATGGGAATCCTGCCCACACACACACACAGAAGGCAGTCTTGCTGTGAAGCGCTCAGGGGGATAAAAGCGAGCAGTCCCGGCTTTTTAAACTAAAACCAATCAACTGAAGTAATGCCTCAGAATCTGTACTTAGTAACTTAGTAACTAGTTCGATTACTCTGTTACTAAACTTCTAACGATAAGCATAATAGCAAAACTGTTTACTCACAACCTTGTTTTTAGTGCATTTAAGGACAGACTGATGACTTTAAACCTCATTTTCTTCTGCCTGCACTAACTCCTAACCTGTTTGTAAAAAACACAGCTGCATGTTAGCCATGTTAGCATATTCACAATAAGCCAACAGTTTGAGAGAGTGCTGTGTCCCTGTCAAAACCACTTCAACGTTAGAAAACAAACATCATCCACATATAAACACTCCAGATCATAAGGTGCTCTGTTGTTTTTGAAAACATTAGAATCTCTTAAGAGAACCTTAAGTTGCAGAGAAAAGGGTTAGTTAAAAAAAAAAACTAGTGTGATCCATGCAGGATCTGTGAACAGAATAATGGGAACTCATTGGTGCTGACCACCTCCTGATTACGCTCAAGCTGGTCTACACGAGGAAGCTTCATCCTCTTTGCCTCCTCCACATAGAATGACATGCTTCATCAGTTCAAATGAAGGAGGCCGAAGTGGGAGTTGGGTCAGTGGCGGGTCATGAAACATGGACACTGTCATTTTACTTTTACTCCCACTGTTTGAGCCTATTATCCAGCATTCTGTGTTTTGATCACATTATGAAAGTGCTGCTCTCTCTTGCCAGCTAAATGTTGACTGATCGGCACACAACACTGTATGTGTAAGAAGTGCATCATTTAAAGACCTGCTCTGATGAAAACTGCTTGTTTGGGCTGTTTTAACATGTTCTTGTGGCATTTACAGATATTATATATGAAGAAATAAAATATTGGGTATTTCTTTATTCAAGTCATTGTGAACCAGGAGCAAAACAAAAAAAATGGAATTGAAAATATGGTATTTTGGACCTGGAATATACACTTTTTTATACAGTCAACTTACTCTGCACCAACAGTCCTGCTGCTCTGCAGAAACTATGTCCAAGAAAACGACATTTTTCATTTTGTCTAAAAGGGCATGATCATAATTAAAAATAAAATGGACCACCAACAATTTAACCCTTTAACACCGGAGCTCCAGCGTTTCTGTTCTTTCATTTACGTGGGCGGCCGTGGTGCAGTGGTAGGGCAGCCGTCCCAGGATCGGAAGATGCTGGGTTCGACTCCTTGCCCCGCCCATGTGTCGAAGTGTCCTTGGGCAAGACACTGAACCCTAAATTGCCTCTGGTGGGAGGTTGGCGCCAGTGTTCGGCAGCGGAGCCACCACCAGTGTGTGAATGTGTGTGTGAATGGGTGAATGGGTCTGTGACTGTGAAGCGCTTTGGGCCCTCGAAGGAGGGTAGAAAGCGCTATACAAGTATACGCCATTTACCATTTACTGTAACTTTTCAGTCGTTAATACGATCAATCCAGTAGATCGTGGAGGAAGGACGATCTACTGGAATTACTGGATCATGTTAGCGGTGGAAAAGTTACAGTATGCTAAAGATTTTGTGTTTATGCATGACCGGCAGCGCCTCAGGTGTTAGAGGATGAACTGCTGCTGCAGTTACAATAAAGCAATTGAATTGAATTGAAAAAAGATCACTTTGGAAATAGATCAACATATGATTGTCATGGGACTTTTGAACCCCCGTGCTCAGGAAGTCAAAGGAGTTTGATGTCACGTTAATAGGAACATGAATACAAAGAGGCGCAGCTTTGGGGAGAAACGAGTATTCAGATAGGAAGACCAGGAAGTTCAGGGAAAGTTGGACATCAGAAACATTGTTGAAGTCAAGCTCAAACTCTGAAACACAAAGAAAACACAGAAACTTGCAGAAAACCGACTGTTTTCAACTGTTGTTGTTGACTGACTGGAGCTGGAAGAGGAAATGTTAATGTGTGTAGAAGATGAGAAAGGTATCCTGGTAAGTCTGGACTTGAGAAGTCTTCTATAGCCAAAAAGAAAAATAACAGAAAACCTCACAACTTCTAAGTAGCCAATCACAGAGAAGCTTTCCACTGTACATGCAAACAAACTCTTTTCTACCCAGACAGAGCTCGGAATAGCCACAGGAAACACCAGTCTTCAGCTAGATCCTCATGGTATTCCTGAAATCAATCATGTGTGTTTAAGGTCAATGCACTGATGATTGCCAGCGTCTAGCTTTGTTAGTTTAACCCTTCATGTCCCTCCGGATGACGACAGCTCCAGCTACAGACTGCACTGTGCAAACACGTCTCCCAGCTCCAATCCTCCCTGCACTCCCCCTAATGAACGGAGGCTTAAGGGGGCACCTCAGAGTTTAGCAGCAGGAAGACAAAGATCCAGAGAAGATGTTGGTGAAGCTACAGCAGCTGAAATATGAGTCCACACACCTGAAGAAGAAGATTCTCCTCGTTCAACTCATGGGACAGAACAACTACTGCATTCAGGTGAGACCGAAGGCTCTTCAATGAGGACGTCGAATTTAGCATCAGCTGATCTGATGGTTATGGTTTGGTGGGAGGAGTCAACAGACAGCAAACAGTAATCACTGAGGTGTTTGGGGCATGAAGAGACGGGGCAAAGTGGGAGTAATACATCCATACATCCGTCCATCCATCCATCATCCATCATCCATCATCCATCCATTATCCATCCATCCATCCATCCATCATCCATCTATCCATCCATCATCCATCCATCCATTATCCATCCATCCATTATCCATCATCCATCATCCATCCATCCATTATCCATCCATCATCCATCATCCATCCATCCATCCATCATCCATCATCCATCATCCATCCATCCATCCATCCATCCAACCATCCATCCATTCATCCTCCATCCATCCATCCATCCATCCATCCATCCATTCATCATCCATCCATCAATTATCCATCCATCCATCCATCCATCCATCCATCCATCCATCCATCCAACCATCCATCCATTCATCCTCCATCCATCAATCATCCATCTATCCATCCATCCACTCATCCTCCATCCATCCATTCATCCTCCATCCATCCATCATCCATCCATCCATCCACTCATCCTCCATCCATCCATTCATCCTCCATCCATCCATCATCCATCCATCCACTCATCCTCCATCCATCCATCATCCATCCATCTTCCATCCGTCCATCCATCCATCCATCCATACATGCATCCATTCATCCATCCACTCATCCTCCATCCATCCATCCATACATGCATCCATCCATCCATCCATCCATCATCCATCCATCCATTCATCCATCTTCCATCCATCCATTCATCCATCATCCATCCATCCATCCATTCATCCATCCATCCATCCATCCATTCATCATCCATCCATCAATTATCCATCCATCCTCCATCCATCCATCTTCCATCCATCCATCCATCCATCCATCCATCATCCATCCATCCATCCATCCATCCATCCATCCATCCATCCATCCATCATCCATCCATCCATCCATCCACCCATCCATCTTCCATCCATCCATCCATTCATCCGTACATCATCCATCCATCCATCCATCCATCCATCATCCATCCATCCATCCATCCATCCATCCATCATCCATCCATCAATTATCCATCCATCATCCATCCATCCATCCATCCATCCATCCATCATTTATCCATCATCCATCCATCCATCCATCCATCCATCATCCATCCATCCATCCATCTTCCATCCATCCATCCATCCATCTTCCATCCATTCATCCATCCATCTTCCATCCATCATCCATCCATCTATCCATCCATCCATCCATCCATCCATTCATCCATCCATCCATCTTCCATCCATCCATCCATTCATCATCCATCCATCAATTATCCATCCATCCATCCATCCATCATCATCCATCCATCCATCCATCCATTCATCCATCTTCCATCCATCCATCATCCATCCATCCAACCATCCATCCATCCATCCATCCATCCATCTTCCATCCATCCATCCATTAATTATCCATCCATCCATCCTCCATCCATCCATCTTCCATCCATCCATCCATCCATCATTCATCCATCCATCCATCCATCCATCCATCCATCCATCTTCCATCCATCCATCCATCCATCCATCCATCCATCCATCCATCATCCATCCATCCATCTTCCATCCATCCATCCATCCATCCATCCATCCATCCATCCATCCATCCATCCATTCATCCATCTTGCATCCATCCATCATCCATCCTGCTGAGTTTCTTTTTGGTTCTCTGGAGCCTATCCAGGTCCCGTTGGATGTACTCGGGTCACCCTGGACAGGTCTTTCACAGGACCACACACTCACATGCTCACACCTGAACTATTTAGAGACATGGATTTACCTGTAAAAAAGTTTTGGATAGTGGAAGCTGGAGAGGCCAGAGCATCCATGTGCAGAACAACAAACCCACCAACAGTTTCAGACTAAATGATTTACAGAAAGATCTGCTCGAAGTTTCTTCCTCTGCTTCTCCTGTTTATCATTACTTTCTCTGCAGAAAATATCACACAAGTGACTCATGAATCAAAGACCCTGAAGGCTCCTGGTTGTCACTACTAAAGATATCTGGAGGTGGAGGGAGTATTTGACTTCTTGCTGCACATTTGTTAGAAATTATCATACAAACACTGAGGAAAATTAAGAATTTTTTCTTGATAATGACGAGATGTTCATCTATTCCTGATTTCAAGTAGTATTTATCCACTTAAGCTTTCAAATGTTGGTTTACATGACATCCGTATATGTTTATTATTGTGTACAAGAGCGCAGCACCAAAATCTTGAAGTAAATATGAGTATATTTGCTTTTTAAGCAATGTTTCTCCTTTGTGTAAAATAATCCTGTAAAGATAAATCTGTCTGGATTTGCCCTCCAAGCTAGACATCCTTCCCCCGACTGAAGAAATGGAAAGAGGATAATCATAGGTTTGCTTTCCAGCGAAGGAGAAGTGGCGCAGAATTCAGCTCACTGGGAGAAGTTAATAATGTTTTTCCAACACAGACTTAAACCACAACATTATCCCACAAAGAGGCCTTTAGGAATGAAGCGTTGGGCTTCTAACCCTTACTACAGCGAATCACGAATCAGCCAATGAGAACAAAACTGCCAAATAATGAAAAACACGTTAATTGATTGTATTTTTGTCCTGGACTACAGAGTGTTTTCCTTCCTTATACTGCGTCTTTGAGCAAATATTTCTTCCCCGCTGTGTACTCAAAAACTCACCAGAGTCTGCACACACTGACGAGGAATTTTAAACATAGTGAAAATATAATACATAAATTGTTGGCTCCAGCTGAACAAACCAACATGGACACAAACACATCAGGAATGTGGCTGTAATTAGTAAAAAAAATCAGTTTCTAAAGACATCAAAAAGTTCACTTTTGTAGATTATTTAAAAATGTCCCAGATCTGATCAGTATCCCCAGGCAACCAAAACATAAAATGGTTGCTAAGGAGATAAAACCAATGGAAAAGCCGCCATTTTGAATTCTTTTTTTATGAAGTGGCAAGTACAGCTCTGACTGGG
The DNA here is from genome assembly GCA_003999625.1 of Oryzias javanicus. Classification (NCBI taxonomy): domain Eukaryota; kingdom Metazoa; phylum Chordata; class Actinopteri; order Beloniformes; family Adrianichthyidae; genus Oryzias; species Oryzias javanicus. Next base: position 1,794,726 of record CM012442.1, on the reverse strand, counting down.
CTGGTAGAGAGGGAGAGTGAGGGGTCTGAGGGAACCACCCAGACTTTATGTCATGAAATAAAGGAGAAAACAAAGAATATGGTTTATATTTACTTTAAAGGTGTGCATTATCACAATGTATTCATTTTGATTCTGTATTCATTAAGGTAACACACATTAGTGAGAATAAGAAGTAACAAGTATTTGTCTTTGAAAGCTTTAACAGAAAAGCCTCACTGGAAATGTTTAATTGAACAATAAACAAACTTTCTTCCAATAAAAACATCAAACTGGGATCCTAGAGAGACGTGGAGCTGCTCTTTGGACTTCATCCATTTGCTGTTGTCGCTCCACCTTATCTAGTGGGAAAAGCTGTTAAAAACATCAGAAGTGACCGTGAAGGCTTCTGGAAACACCAAATTAAAGCACAGGGCTGACTCACTTGGGGTTTGTTTCACCCATAACTGCAGGCAAAGAAAGTGCTAACAGCGCCACCTGCAGGCTGAGAATATATTACAGCTGTAGAGTTTTGGAAAATCCTAGAAAATCAATAGAAATGGGTAAAAGGTTTCAACCAAAAACTCAGCCACAACTTGGAGGGTCAAATTTGGCCACATGATGGACACCCATGACCTAGAGAGTGAGGGCGAGTAAAAAAAGGGAGTAATGGGGGGAGGCAAGGCGGTATCAATGCAGCTCGTGACTTTAACCTTCAGTATATTGAGAAAAGAGAACGACACTTTTAGAATATATACTTTTTCTAGATCAATATATTTAAGACATTTTTTTGCACAGTTTCACAAAATATTACTGCAAAAACTGAATTGCCTCTAAGTTCTAACTGCTATTGTTTAAAAAAAGAGAATTATTATTTGAGTCCATGTATTTGTGACTGCTTCATGTGACATCATCCAGACCATCAGGCGTCTTTGTAGCAGGACTCTGTGTTCCTTCAGTATAATTTTATCATCAATGCTTTCCCAGTTATAAAAGGAATAATCTAAAAGTACAGGTCTTCATTTGTGAGTATTGTCACATTTTAAACAGCTTTCTGCATCAGGCATCCATTTCAGCGGCTCAGATACTCAGATGTGCTTTTATTTGGCAGATACTTCAAAACATTTCTCTGTGTTTGGCTTTGTCATTGAAATCAAATAAGAAGATTAAACAGATTACATTTGTGTGCTGGACAGACTTTGCTTAGTCCACTCCTAATGATCAAAGAAATGCAGATTTAAACTCTAATACAATCAAAGCAGCTGATTTCAGAACAGAAATACTCATAAATTGGCCATAAATCAATACATGTTAAATACTCTTTACTTAAAGGTTTGAATATGGACTAAATCCATGAACACAATGAAAAAATTGTTATAAATGTGAAGATGTCTGCCTTGACAGTGCATTCTTATAAAATGGATTTATTGTGTGCAGGAAGGATTTTTATTAATACCTGCAAAGACACACAGAAAGTAGAAACGTTCAGCTTAATTTCAGGCAGGCCAGGTTTTCATAGCTGTCTTGTATCATAAAAACATCAACCCAGGGGTCACAGTAAAGCCCAGAAAGTGAATTATTCAGTTCAAATGAGAGTGCTTTTAATTTTGCGGCCCTTCTGAGGGAAAACGATGCGATTCCTACGCCCACCGGGGGTTTGGGATCAATTAAAGCAAACAAAAGCAGTCCACGAAATTTACAATTTCAGCCTGAACCTCCATTTTGACCTGAATAAAAATCTGCTTCTCTATTCCACATGACAGCCGATACGTTTAAGTAAATTGATAATGATCTGGCCGGGGACCAAAAGCTTTCTCTTTCCCCATCAGGACGGAGCAGTTTCAGAACCCCCCCATTCAAGAGGTTAGAGGCGTCTGGGGTAAAACCATCCCTCAAATGATGTCTCCTGGAAAAGCTGGAGTAGTTTTTAACCCTTCTATCTGTCATTTGTCGTTATCAAAGCAGAACCACTCTTGGCTGAGGGAAAGCCCGACTAAACACAGAGGACTAAAACACAAAAGCTTCCCTGACTCCGAGGCTCAGCCCCAAGAATCTTTAATCACAGGCCAAACTTGGAGCTAAAAACAGAAATGCCCACATAAATACACGCTACAGTGTTAATCTCTTAGTGTTTGCTGTTTCTAATGACATCATAAATCCATTTACAGTCAATGACAGCATGTGTGTGTGTGTGTGTGTGTCTGGCCTCGAGTCAACAGTTCTCACGGCAGACAGCTTCAGCACATAAGGCCAACAAACGTGGGTTTCATGATCGGACAACATGGAACTCATTAGTTCTCCAGAACTGCAGAACCCGTTCTCAGTGGTTCAGGTGCTGCACTTCACAGATCATGACCGTATTAATGTCTTCCTTACATCCTGCTGTTACCCTACAGGTTATGAACCGTAGATGACTCTCAGGTTAACCAGTCCCGTACCACTATACCAGTCCTGCCCACAAAAGCCAAACACTTCAGGGGCTGAACAGAGAAAATTGATCCATGAACGTCTCTGTTTTGAGCTACAATCTGGATCTAAATCGTCAAGACTTGTTGGCCACAAAGAGCTCCAAAATTTAACGGAAGGCCAGAAGTAGATGTGTGGAATATTTTTGTAATCCACCTTAATTTGATTGAAAATTACATTAAAACAACATTTTTGAGTTTGGTTTTTCAAATTTTGTGGCATTTGCTCTCATTTTAAAGATAATTGCACTGATGGGTTGATGTCCCCTTGGAGAAAAATGCAAATTTACAGAAATTCCATGTTCCTGTGGTATTGGAATGATTGGAAAATGCCCGTCCGACTCAAAAAAACACACATGAACATTGGAAAAACACCACATGAATGCAGAATAACTTTCTGCACCTAAAGACAAGAGTCAATTTATGTGTTTTGTACTATAGGACACATAAAAAAATACAGTGAAAATAGAACATTATTAAGCACTTCTGTATATATGTAGTTTGTTCCAGTTTGGCGGGCCAGACTAAACAGTTCTATGGGCCATATATGCCCCCTGGCCTGTAGTTTTCCCATCTCTGATCCAAACTGTACAGCTGGATAGTTCTGACATTGTTGCACCAGTTGGAGCTTTGGAAGGCTGTAAGATAGTGGGAAAGACACTCTCTCGCCCTTACTACCCCATCCTACATTACTAAAGCCCAACAGTGGCGAGTAGTTTTCTACAAGTGAATGTATCAGAACGGGGCGGAGCAGGGAGCCTGAGGCCCGCCCACAGAGTTTCCTACGTCACAAATACGATCTTTTTTAAGAAGCATTTTTTTGTCTGTTTTAGCTTCTCAAATAACTGAATTAATGAAAACTAATGAATTCTAATTTCAGCTTAATTTTCTCAAAACTCCATCATCAGACAAACGCTACAAGAACGTAAGTGGTTTTAGAAGAAATATATTCAACAAATATTTCTATTTACGTCTACCAATTGTCCTCTCTTGCATTTGCCAGCATTTGTCAATGAGGAACAAAGGAAACTCTGTCAAAGATCCCAGCAGAACCATGGTCCACTGGTGCAGAGAGAGTGGAAATGGAAAGCAAAGGGAAATGAGATATGTTATGGACCAAACGTTGAGGTTTTGGAAATATAAGCAGGAAAAAGGTTTTTTCCAAAAAGATTTACAGATAATATGTTATGGTTTGCTTTTATATTTGCACATAACACAACATTATGCAGAAGACGGTCCAGCAGAGATCTTGAAGAGGAACTTTAATTGCTCCTAACGTCAGATGAGCTAAAATACCAAAACTGTCAAATCAGTCATCAGAGAGTAGAGTTCGATGTGCATCCCAGATCGGGTCTGTGGTTCAGAGTGGGGCATTCTTTCCTAAGAAACACACGGGTAAACGTGGCTTCTGGCTGGTACAGGAAGGTCCTGGCGGCGCGGCCGACATCTGACTCCCAGATGTTTGAGACAGCTTCTCATCTGCAGCCAAGATTAGCTTCACCTCAGACAAAACAGAGGAATTCTGTCTCCTATTAGGTTTTCTCTTTGACTTTGTCTCCATGACACGCACAGTGAAGTTGGAACAAACAGCCCAGCAGGCATATTTGGAAAATGTCACAATATGGATCCAAACCATCAGCAGCCTTTCCTTTCCAGGTTTTTTCTGACTTCAGCAAACCAGAGCTTATGCAACTTTTCCAATTTTCCACCGTGGGCGATGAGTCAACACCGACAAGGTTACGTAAAAATGCACACATACACAAACAAAAGAAGCAGACACAGGAACTTGGCTAACCTATTTACACCGTAATGACTCACCAAACTCTTCCAGTGTGTAACATGATGCCTATTGATTATAAAGCGCTGCTCTTGTCAGCTGTGTGCTGTAAATGTTGCATCTGTGTTTGCAGTCGGATTGAATGAGAGCAGAACATTTGTCCTCTCTCGTCATTAGAGTTATAGGCTGTTAATGAGCCATGATATGGTTTATGGTTCAGTCTGTGCGTGGTAGAAAGGTGAAGTCACATGACAGACGTCATCCACCTGTGAACGTCTGTTTCACCAAACTGGTCTTAAAAAACATGATCAATACCAGCTCTGTGTTCATCAAAACAGAACCAGGTCTCAGACGGAGTAGGTAGGAATATAAAAGACGATAATATTTTAAATGAGTCAGTTTTTAATGTTAATCAAGACATCTTGATGAAAAGGAGAGTATCCTCCTCACTGGATGGTCTACGATCTTAAAATATTCTGTTCTTTACTACATGAAGGGACCTTGATGTTGCTTCATTGTTTAAAAAAAACTTTTTAGAATTTATAGCACGGTCCGAGCGAATACTCAATTCTGATTGGCTGTTGGGTGTGGATTAAGTAAGAGGTAATGCCAAACGAAGTACGTATTAAATTAATTCACGATGCAGACTCCTGAACCGCTAAAGATTTTAAAGAAGCCGGCGCAGTGATACAGAACACTTGGACTGTGTGACCGGAACTTCTTTTCAGGTGTGCATTATCACCTTGTTTAATCCAAACACAGCAGCCAACAACGCGGAGGACTGAACCGTCCACAACTTCTTTTTAGGTGTGGTATATCCCCGTGGTATATCACTTTATAAACCACTGTAATAATGCACACCTAAAAAACAAGTTCCGGTCACTCAGTCCGAGTGTTCTGTATCACTGCGCCGGCTTCTTTAAAATCTTTGGCAGAAACTTTGCGGAGGACGGTTCAGGCCTCCACATCTTCTGTTGATTTCCTATAATGCACACCCATTATTCCTTGAAAATTTTTAAGGAACTTCATTTTAATTATTAAACCCTTTATACATTGGCGCATCTACACACGAGAAATTGCTTCATGTTGCAGTGACCATAGAGATCCATAAAAACAGCTTATGGTTCTGTGGAGGTGAACTATCTCCCAGAATATGAAGTCCACCTGAAATCCTTCCACAGATCCAATCTCAAAGGCACAGTCATATTGGATTCTAAAACCTAAATCAATAAAGCAAACATCAAGCTTAGTGGAGGTTGTTCTGCTGGTTTTAGATCTATAGATGTCTTCATATTAGGAATGACTATTTTTTGTCTTGTTCCCAAGGCTACAAGAAATTCTTTTGTAGTTTCTTGACAAATATCAACCAAACTTTTATCATGAAAACAGTTGTTAGATTGGTTAGAAATCTGAAGTGGAGTGGACTTACACTAGTTAAAGGTGCTGTTCTGCTGTCATTGGTTTGATGATTACCAGGGAAGTAATTTCAGGTCAAAATAATCAATTTAACCAAAGCCATCCTCATTTTTATGAACTATTTCACGTTTCTAATAGCATCCTGTTATATATGAATATTTCATGGAGCAATTCCATCATAAATTGACAATTTCAATAGACTAAATTCATTATAATTTTACATATTGTGAAAACAAATCCCACATGTCCAACTGAAATAACAACTGCAACAAAAAAATAAGTTTTTAAAGGGGCCCTACCAGGATTTTCTTCAGCCTTTCAGAGTGAACTACATCCATGTATATGATCATATATTACATTTGAACACTAAGAAATAAATTATTTACGAAATATTAGCTATATTTCATGAGTTTTTCCTACCCGGAAGTAAAACGATTAGATTGCTGAAGCTCCGCCTACCGCTGCATGTGGCTGCCGTGTCCACTTCATGACATCATCCCAGTGAAATCCATGTCTCTGTATTTCTCTCATGAAAATAATCCAAACTTCTTGAAAGATGTGTTCACATTCAATGTATCTTCTTTTAGTAGGCCCGGCCAAAGCTTCACTGCTTCACTGCTTCACGAAACACTCCTGCACCGCTGTGCCTGACCGGAGGATGGGGGTGGGGGGTCTTAAAGGAGCGACTTACAAAGTAATGAATGCCTGTTTGAGCTGGAATTCATTAAAGACAGAACATAACTGGAAGATATGTGCTATTCTACTTCTAAAATGAAAGTTTTTCTGCTGATCATCACTGGATAAGGAGATGAATTGAGTGTTGTGTTAGTCTGGGGGCGGAGCTATCAGAGCAGATTCTTCCTGGAGGGATATGTTGGCATCAATCTTACATCAGCACGTTTCCAACCACTCGCTTTAGTGGGTATGGGAGGGGCTGCTGCAGACTGAGCAGGTTTTTAAAGGATTTTTAAATACAGGAACGGATCAAAATACAGTTTTGGGGTTCTTTATAGAGAACAATGAACAGTAAAATGCATTTAAACCCTCAAAAAGGAGAATTTTCATGGTAGGGCCCCTTTAAAGCATTTTTATTTAAAGCAAATCCAAACTATTTAAAGATGAACTCCATGAAGGAAGTCCAGGAGATCAGCGGGAGAAATGCCATCTGAGACGGATCAGAGAGCTCTGTAGTTCTGTGGAGGATTGTGGGAAGTTTTCCTGGTGGGTCGATGAAGGTGATAAACACTAGTTTTTCATGCTCTTAAAACCTGTTTTCTGTCTGGAAAATGATATTCTCTTAAATCCTGCCGTGAAGATGTCGGTAATTTGAGCTTTGACCATCCAATCAGAGGCGATTATGTCATCATCCATTCTCAAGAAAGAACAGAGACTCAAATTCAAATTCTGATTAGTTGAATATTTAATCGATAAATGGCTATGGTTTAATCAGTAGTGTTTTTTTAAAGTCCCCTCCAATGAAAATCATGTTTTTAGAGTTTTTAACATGTATGTGTGGCATTTTTCTTCTGAAAGAGAAAAAATATAATAAGAAATCATTTAGTATTTGCCTTTCTAAGTATTTCTCCTTATAAATCTCTGTCACTCAAACTGTCCAAGAAAAACTCTGTCTGAATTCCTGAAACTTACATCACTTACATCACAGTATCTAGCTAACCCGGATGCAACTGTAGAGGCCGGAGAAGAAAAGATAACGTCCCATTTCTGTTCTGTAAAGGATTATAATTCAGTGAAAGGCTATACTGATGTTAACTTTCATTATTTCACAAGGAATCTGAGGAAAACATGGATTGGATTTATTGGTCACAGCAACCTCAATAATTATTCTATTATTTCCAGAAAAAGAGACATTTTTCAACTGGATGATCACATTGCCCGCTTGTATTTTAATTGAGTCCACGATGGGACCTTTTTTTAAGTCGGCCTCACGCATTTAAAAAGAAACTAAAAGTGAAATTCCATTAGCTGTCACGAATATGCTGTCCGTGTTTGATCCACCTAGGAGCGACGAGCTGTGTTGTTACTGAGTGTCATTACACCATTTGCCCAGCAGGTGGAGTTACTGATCTAACTTGTACTTGAGACTGCAGAAGAAGAATAAACCTGATGGATTCCGTTAGCTGAGCTGTTGTCCGTATTTCTTTCACCACTCTACCGACACAACATATTGGCGACGAGGAATGGCTTTACTGGGAATTTCCCCGCCCCCGGCGTTCCTGCAGAACCCCGGTGTGCCTACAATCCCTCTGGAGTCCTGGATACGTATGTTTGAAAACTACGTGCTGGCGTTAGCCGACGACATGGAGGATAAAAGGAAACGCGCGCTGCTGATTCACACACGGTGGCGCGGAAGCCCAACGGATTTTCTACACTTTACCGGATACTGGTGACTCTTATGCGGCTGCCCTGCAGGCATTGAAGACGTTTTTTATACCCAAGTTAAATACGGTGGCAGAGAGAAACAAATTTCGTCAGCGGGCTCAGCGTGTCGGTGAGTCAACTGCTCAGTACGCTGCTGCTTTACGTGAGCTCGTTACGACGTGCGACTTTGGCGCATTAGCGGAGGACATGATACGTGATCAAATCGTGGAAAAGACAAATAACAGGAGGATCAGAGAACGCCTGCTTATGGAAGATAACCTTACTCTACAGAAAACTCTTACAATGTCTGCTCAGATTGAAAGTGCCCTGGCTGAGGCGAAGGCTATGGTTACACCAGCCGGTGAAGCTGTTGTTGGCATGGTGCAGGGGTCTTCCACCGGCGGTGGGAGATACAGACACGGTCATGGCCGCTCATCAGTTAAAGCACCTTCGGCTTCATCACAGAGAGTCCCGACCAACGGACCTGGGTTTGCCGGTAAGACGTGTTACCGCTGTGGATCTTCAACACACATTGCAAGTTTTCCTAAATGCCCTGCTAAATCAGCCACATGCAGAAAATGCAGTAAACATGGACATTTCGAGAGAGTCTGCAGGAGTGGGACTGTTTTAAATAAAGTGAGGGAAGTGTCGATTGAACAGACGGACACAGTTAAAATCCTACTAGTGGAAGAAGAGGACATGACCAGCCTTAACAGCAGGCTGATGTGCAAAGTCTCAATGTGTGCGCCTGAGGGACCTACAATTACTGTTGACTTGCTGGTGGATACTGGATCTGCAGTTTCCATTCTTCCTATGCACCTGTACCAGAAGCATTATGGACACATTCCACTTTCCACTGCAAAAAGAAGATTAGTTACTTATTCTGGACAACCATTTCCGTATTAGGCTGCTTAGAGCTGACAGTGACATGTGGAACAAGCTGTGCTACCGTAAAGGTATACGTGGTGTCAGCTGGAAACCCGCTTTTGGGATTGGATCTTTTCAATGCTCTGAACCTAGTTATCAAAGATGGACAGGTCAGTGCACCAGTATCTTCTCCTACTGTGCCTCCTACTTTACAACATCCTTCAGCCTTTGTACAGTACACAGCCCTACTACCAACCTCGAGTACTTCAAGAAAACTCTGACCAACTGGGCTGGTGACAGGTTTTGCCCACAAGGTGAAAGTAAGACCTGAAGTTCGCCTGTGCAGCAAAAGTTACGCCGTCTGCCATTTGCTGTGCGTGATGCAGTCTCCCAGGAACTACAGAGATTGGAACAGGAAGGTGTCATTGAACGCATTGACTCATCCCCATGGGTTTCACCTATCGTGGTAGTGAAACGAAAATCCGGCCGCATCCGATTGTGTCCTGACTTGAGGGAGCCAAATAAAGCAGTGGTTATCGACAGCCATCCGCTACCACACATTGAAGAGGTGTTCCATGAGCTACGTGGAGCACGGATGTTCTCCACCATAGACTTGCAGAATGCTTACTACCAAGTACCCCTTCATCCTGACAGCAGGGACCTTACTAGTTTCATAACACACGAGGGACTGTTTCGTTTCACCAGAGTACCTTTTGGGTTAGCTTCAGCACCTAGTGCTTTTCAAAGGATGATGACACAGATTTTGTCAGGTTTGGATGGTTCAATGCTATTTGGACGATGTGATTGTGTTTGCTGACACGCCTGATCTTCATGAGAAGCGTTTAAAAGCTGTGCTGCACCGACTGTGCAGTAGTGGACTGAAACTTAACATGGATAAGTGTCTATTCAGACAGACTGAACTTTCATTTTGGGACATGTTGTCTCTGCTGCAGGTATCAAGCCAAATCCTGACCACATTAGCGCTATCATAGAGGCTGCTCCTCCTTGTGATGCAACAACTCTACACTCTTTCCTGGGCCTGACTGGGTGGTATTCAAAGTTCATTCCCAACTACGCTTGTGTTGTGGAACCACTTCGTGCCATACTGCGTAAAAACGCAAACTTCGAATGGACTGAGGAGGCACAGGTGGCTTTTCAAAACTCAAAAAAGCTGATAGCTACTAGCTCTGCACTCTCGCTGTTTGACCCAGCGCTTCCCACCATAGTCACCACGGATGCATGTGATTATGGTATTGGCGCAGTACTTACTCAGTTACATGGGGACACGGAAAAGACTGTTGCGTTTGCGTCGAGGTCTCTTAGTGAGTGTGAAAGGAAGTACTCTATTATTGAGAAAGAGGCGCTCGCCTGTGTTTGGGCTGCTGAACGTTGGCGCACATACCTGTGGGGTAAACACTTTACTCTGCGCACCGACCATAGCCCACTCACTACACTGCTGTCTACTAAAGGTTTTGGTCGAGCAGGAATGCGGATTGCTAGGTGGTCAGCCCGCCTCATGTGTTTCAACTACACTGTAGAGTACAAACCTGGTCGTGAGAATGTTGTGGCAGACTGTTTGTCTCGTTTGCCTGTCTCTTCTCCTCCATCCCACGAGTTAGAAGAGGACATGGTAGCACTCGTGGCTAGTGTGGACTTTGCTGCTGTCACCAAAGACCAGCTGATTCAGGCATGTCTGGACTGTCCTGTATTGCAACAGGTTCTAGTTTATCTTCATGATGGCTGGCCACGAAATGCCAAAGGGCTTGACCCAGCTCTTTTACCTTTTTACCGCGTCCAAGCAGAGTTAGCTGAAATAGACGGTTACCTGATCCGTGGATCTCACCGTCTTGTCATTCCCACAGCTCTGAGATCTCAGCTCATTCAGCTGGCTCATGATACACACCAGGGCATTGTTAGAACCAAGCAGCGTCTGAGAGAGCTCTATTGGTGGCCTGGTATGGATGTTGACGTGGAAGTTGCAGTTAAGTCATGCACAACCTGCTCCCAGCACGATAAAACCGCTACGGCTAGAGCTGCCCCCTTACAACCGGTTCCCCTTCCCAGTGCGGCGTGGGAAAAGTTGGCTATTGATATAGTGGGACCCTTTCACTCCGCTTCACCCGACTGTCGTTACGCCATCACGCTTATAGACTACTACAGTAAGTGGCCTGAAGTAGCCTTTCTTTCGAATGTGACAACGGCGACTGTCATTTCGTTTTTGACAACTGTGTTCAGCCGTGAGGGTAATCCCCTTGAATTGGTGACTGATAATGGTTCTTGTTTCGTTTCTGCTGAGTTTGAGGACTTCTTAGCTGCACGGGACATTACACACTGCCGCAGCTCCAACTACTACCCTCAGAGTAACGGCGAAATAGAAAGATGGAACAGAGTGTTTGTTAACTGTTTACAAACCGCGGACATTCAAGGTCAGCCGTGGCTGTCCTGCGTTGCGGACTTTCTCCTCGCTTATCGTTCCACCCCTCATGCGATAACTTCAGTCTCTCCAGCCGAACTGCTGCATGGCCGTCCTATTCGCACCAAACTTAACATAAAAAACCTGGCTCCTCCCCGTGCATCTTCTCAGATGAAATGTGGAGACTTGAGCAAAGTGGTTGCGAGACGTCAATCTAAGATTAAACAGTACACAGATAGGCGCCGTGCTGCACAGATTGCTAACTTTCCATGTGGTTCCTATGTGCGGATTAAGAAGCCTGGGTTTGTGAAGAAGGGCTGCTCCAAGTATACTCAGCCGCTTCAAGTTGTAGCACAGAAAGGACCTTCAACCTTCAAACTCTCAGATGGCAAGGTGTGGAACGCCATCCACTTGTCCCCAGTCTCCACTGCTTTCGCTACTGAGACTCATGACAGTTCTGTACAGCCTGAGGAGTTGTACTTGTCATCTTCGGCTCCTTTACCTTCTCAGATGGTCCTGTGGTCGCAGGCAGATTCTGCCTCCAATCTGGCTCAGTGATTACGTGACTTAAGCTTTTCTTTTCAGGGGGATGACAGGTTATGATGAACGGTAACAAGTATTTATGTTTTTCTGACTTTCTGACATTGTTTATTGATTGTTATCATAGATGAAGTTAAACGGTCTAGCCAGAGGTCATCATCAAAAAGTTGAGTTTAATTGAGATTGAATACTATAGAATTATTGTTTAGAAGTCAACAAGGATTGACCATTTTTCATCGCTATTTTATTTTACTATTTTACTATTTTACTTTAAGTTGTGAAGGTAAATGTTTTCTGTTATTGAACATTCTGTCTTTGAGTTAAAAAGTAAAAAAGGGGGATATGTGGTGTTGTTACTGAGTGTCATTACACCATTTGCCCAGCAGGTGGAGTTACTGATCTAACTTGTACTTGAGACTGCAGAAGAAGAATAAACCTGATGGATTCCGTTAGCTGAGCTGTTGTCCGTATTTCTTTCACCACTCTACCGACACAACAAGCAGCAGCAGCAGCAGCAGCGGGGAGGAGCGCCGCTGCTTTGTTCATATCAGCTCCGCTCAGGATCCACCGGGTGGTTTAACCGGACACCGGAACTGTTTGCATTTACAAACTGACACGCGATCAGACCCTCTCTGTATTCTTCATTTCATTTGATGAGATTTCTTGTTGAAGTGAATTCAACAATCATCATGTGCTAGCATTAAATCAGTTCTGAACCCCAGATAGAGCTGCTGCTGCAATGCAGCCTGAATGGAAATGTTTGATTTATTTTTATTTTTTCATGGGGTTTTCAAAGTCTCGCTAGCATGTCTGGAGGGATAAGGGGCGGGGTTAGGCAGCTCAGCACCATAAGCCACGCCCACTCAGAGGGATTTTTGTAAACAAAGGCTTCAGACCAACAGGAAAAGTGGCTTTTTAATGCATTTAAGATGTGGAATATTTGTTAAAAACTTCACAGTCCTAATTAAAACCCCACTGGAAACATTTAAAGAAAATTTTAAGGAAAGCCGCCTCAAACCCAGAAATGAGGACGGAAGCACTGACTGTATGAGTGTAAGGCAGATTTTCATGAACCTGGCAACTGAAATCTGACTAGTAAAAAAACTTTCATTTGAAAAAACACTCTGACAGCAGCACATCTGGGGCGTAGAGCTGTGAGAGAAGCTGACAGAACAGTTAGAATTATCTAACATATCTTTTTGTCAAATATATATTTATATATATAAACATTTCTCTTTAATTTAGATTCTTGTTTCTAGATAGTTTCACTGAAGGCTTTGCAGGCCCTGATGGTATACCACTGGAAATGACATGTTCTGCACTATCAGCAGATCTTTCTTCTCCTCTGCTTTGAACAGTTTCTTTTTCTCCTCTCATCAACTGCATTTTCACTGGATAGTTGACATGAGGAGAACCCGAACAGAACTTTTCAAGAGTTCCAGTCAAACCAAACTTTGTTCTTTTGTCACTTTAACTTTATGAAAATACATTTGTTTTTCTTAAAAGACTGAATGTTGTATGAGCAGATTCATAAGAAAAGAAGGAAACTTTTTAACCCTTTAACACCTAAGGCGTCGTCAGTGATGTTCAAACACTAAACCCTGAGAAAGCCACTTTTCTCCTTCAGAATCTACTGGAATGATGTTCATCGCGTTAATGGTTGAAAAGTCACAGTATATCAAAGAACATAAGCACTGGAGCTCCACTGTTAAAGGGCTAAAACCTCATTAGGAGTTGACTCCCAAACATTTCTTGCACCAAAGGATTTCTGCTCAAAAACTATCGTTTTAAAAGTTTGCATTTCAATTTTTCTAAAAAAAAAAAGGCTATAATGCTGCCATTTGTTTGCTTTAGATGGTTTTCTGAACCCTAATGATGGACATTTTGAAAACAGCTTGATTATGAAATCAATAAAAAGCCTAATAGACGTATTCTGTCAACTTTGAAACACCAGTCTCCTACTCTATCCTTTTAAACGCCTAATATACTCAGAATGGGATAATCTCTTTGTTCAACAGCAAATGATAAAGGCCTAATGTTGAGCTAGGACCTCAAAGATGGCAGCTGGTGGGTTTTAAATGATCTCCTGTAAGAATCTAAATAGTAAAACTCAGTGGAAGCAAAAAATATGGAATCAAACAAAAAATCAAACTGTACTTGACTTTGGTAAATAACCACTATTTATTATTAATCTAATGTGACCTTAGAGTGTCTGTATTTATGAATATGAGTAATCACAGTTAATAGGAAAGCATCTTATTCTGTTTTTGTTCATTTTTGGTTATTCAACATGCAATTTTTTTTTTTATTTCTGAAAGGACTTTGAATTATCTGTGTGATTTCTTGTTGTCAATGAGTAAAGATGCATTCACACCGAGCCAATTCCCGCTGGAGGCGGAACTTCCAGCACGATTTGAGTCACGAGGCGCGAATTGAGCAGCAAAGCCAGAATTTAAATATCTGAAGTCTGACAGGTCGTTGCATCATATCAGCCACTCAGGAACTCAGCTTTGGGCACATGATGTTTTTTCAATAACTCAATCAGCGGAATATCTAAAACAAGTTTTTATTGCCCTAAATTTTTATCTTTTTCTTGCAGAGCTCATCCGGCTACTTTGGGGTGAAGGCGGGATTCACTCTGGACAGATCGACGACTTTCACTCCCGCGGTGGAGCTCACTCGCTGTATATGCCGGTGTAGGTAACATATGTGCTCGGCCTGTCAGAACGGTCTCAACGTCTCAATGTTTGATTGGCTGTAAACCAAATAAATTTGTATTGCTAATACGTTTCCCGTTATCAGTATCTTCTTACTTATTGAATTATATTAAAATTTGGTATAACAAAACACCAGGCATGCCTTTAAATTCAAAATTGAATAATTATGAGGGAAAATAACTTTAGGTTACAAAATAAATAAAACAAATGAATAGAACCCGAGCAGAAAGTGCATGCAAAATGCATGATGCCATCTTTAAAAAGTCCCCACAATGTTTGGTTAGAAACCTTTTGTACAGCGGGTATTGCCATCAATATCAAACTCGACAAGTCAGCTCTGGTGATTTGATTGTTCCTTTTTCAAGGTCCAACATTATGAGAAGAACAGTGTTGTTTAGATCTTTTGCTGCATGGAATCAACTTTCTGGGAAGATGAGGCTTATAAATAACAAATGTCATTTTAAAAAGATTTTAAAGCTAACATACATGGACCACTTAAATTAACTGAAACGATTTATGGTTTGTTTTTATGAAATGTATGTTGTTGGTGTGGAATGTTGCATTATTTAAATGATGGGTACAACAATGAATTTGCTTTGACTTTATTTTGACATGTATTTTTTGAGGGTTTAAAAATATTGTGAAATCTTTTAAAGTTTATGTGTAACGTGTAAAATGTGTTTTTTATGCTTATGGACCCCAGGAAGACTAGCGACCACTTGGTGGAAGCTAATGGGGTTCCAAATAAATAAACAAATAAACAAAGGACTCGTAAAGTGCGAACGTGTAGCAATGTGCATTTTGGCTGCACATATTCTGTGTGTTCGACACCTGTACCACTTTGCAGAATATTTATTTATTTCTTCACTTTTTTAGTTCTTTTCTTTCTCTTATGATTAGAACTGTTTCTTTTCTTGCCACTTAAAGCCATGTTCTGTCAAGTTAAGTTGTTCAATTAAAAATAATATATATATATTTCATGTATTCAACATGAATTCCTATAACTTTTTCATCAGCAACACTGAATACAAATTTGTTGAAGCCGAGCAGAAAGGAAACGTAAAAAAAAAAGAAAGAAAAATACGCAAACCCGAGCATGTTGCGCCCGAGCACAGAACCCGAGCATCTCAACGACTAAGTGGTTTGTCTAAGTGTGGTCTCCGCAGTGTGACGTCATCACTCATCGCAAGCCCTCGAGCCGTTCTGACAGGCTGAGCACATATGTTACCTACACCGGCAGACAGAGAGCCGCTGTGGTGCAGAGGCTCCCGGCTCAGGCTTCATCCAGACATTAAAAGAAGGAAAAAGGTCTCCTAATTTTATTTTTTTTCCTCCTCAGGTTAATACTAGACAGAGAGCCTTCAAGCTCAGCCACAGAGACACAGAAACACTATGGAAGTGGCTGTCATGCAAACACAGCCCCTGGAAATAATAATGATATAAACCCAAACATGGAGAAATGATTACTGATGTTTTTGTAGAACTCTTCACAATAAATGAACCTGATTTCTTAACATCTTCTGTGTCTTCATGCATGCTCGGTTTCACAGATACTGTTCTTTACAGCAATCATCCTAAAACATTAGCTAGTAGCTCCTCCCACATGCATCTGCGGCGTAAAACTCAGTCTTACATTCTTCGACAGGTGTCGAGCAGACGAGCCAAAAAAGGGGCGGGGCAAAAATTTGTCATGTGAATGGCGTTGGGTGTGAAAGCGCCTTAAGTCTTGAAAGATACCTGATTAAATCAAATGAAACCAGGTGGACGCTCAGACTCACCTCATCGGTGATGAAGACAGGGAGCTGCTCTGCCGTGGGCTGCTCTGGGGAGTTGCCATTCTCTCCAAAGCCATCTTTCTTCAGTTCAGCATCTGAAACACATCATGTCCAACACTTTCACATGAATGAAACTTTCCTAACATACATTTTGTCCAAATTGCAGAAGTCTTTATTCTTCTAAAAATAAGTATTACTGTTCTTCATTATTCAGCACATTTTGATACCACACGATGTCACGGACATGATCGCTGCATTTTCGGGGCTGCTCTGCTCGCCACTGCAGTGTTATCCATTATAAGATCTCTTTATTGATCTGCCTCCAAAGCTTTCTATTCTTGTCTTGTATTTTTTCCTCCAAGTAATTCAATTATCAATAAACCTCCCTGTTTTAAATAGCTGCAAGCTGCTGGTGTGCCAGTGGAATAATATTTCTTATCTTTTAATTTATTGGCGTGCTGCCAGGTAGCGGCTCAACTCCCCGCTTTGAGCCCAGGCGAGCGAGCTGACGTTCTTAAGAGCCCGCAACTTTATACCACCGTTTTATTGATGTATCCCTTAAGGTTAGTTCATCTTCAGTGAGGAGATGCCCTCCTATCTTACCTGGATCCAGTCTTTACTGATTATGAGAATCTTCACAGATGGTAAACATCATGTCATTAAACCAGCTTGTCTTAAAAAGAGATTTTTTTACAGCAAGTTTCATCTACAGTACTTGACTGTTTGAAGAGCCTCTCCAATGACTCTAGTTTTTTTGGGCTTTATGTTCTTGTAGCATTGTTCTAATGATGAGGGACATAGATAAAGAAAATTAAGACTAAAGATGCATTTCTGCGTATTTCCTTATTCAAATCATTGTGAATCAGGAGCAGATAAAAATATAGTTTCAGAAGGATCGTATTTGTGATGTAGAAATTAGCTGGGTGTCCTCACAGGCTCCCTGCTCTGCTCCATTCTGATGCATCTATTTAAATAAATCCGCCACTTGACTGTTTCCTGTTCCAGAGGAGGGTCACCAGAACTGTTCCCCTTCATGTTCCCTGTCCCTGGGGAGAATCCCCTTGACCACTCCTCTTTATGCCTGGTTCAGAGGAGGGGGTCTGGTGCCCCTCACATCCATCCCTAAATGTTCCCTGGACTTTTCTTGTTTTATTCTTCAATGCCCCCCTGTCCCAGGTTTTGGGGGATCTGGGATTTGTCCCTTTGGGGAGGGGTACTGTAAGGGTTCTGTGGCTTTGCTTGTTTCGTTTTTTTGAGTCATGTTCTAAGTTTCCCTTGAAGTCAAACCAGTTCAGGTTAATCGTGATTCAACGCTGTTATTTCAGTTAATTGCCCTTAGCCCATTTAAAGTTTCTGGTCAACTTTGTAAACTCTGTCACTCTGTTCTGGTCTGCCATGGGTTTTGACATGTTTCAGTTAATTCAATATTTTACGTTTCTGCCACCAAGGCTGGTCTCCTGTGTGGTCCTCCACCACAACATCCTGACAGACGCAGTCTAGGACTCAAACAAGTACCGGACGCGAGCGGGGCCCAGGTTAGGGCTCCAGTACGATACTGGACCGGCTCCGATTGTGGCCTGGAGGTTGGGGACCAGTTATTTAAACGAAGCAGCCAGTCTGTTAAAAAGATGAGTTGGGGAGACCCAATAGATGACGTGGCTTAAGCATCACTTTTGAGCGATGGCGGCTTTTGTCATGTGTTATGCAGAGAAAACCAGCCGCACAGCTGATCTCTTTGCAACTGAATCGGCGTTCCAATTCTTTTACTGGACCCCTCCGGCTTACTTTCACTGCTGCTCTGCATTTGTTTTTCACCAGTAATATTAGCTTGGGGGTGTGAGGGACTGTAAGCTAGCAAGAGAGTGCATAAACAGATGGATAATGGGAAGTGTGGACAGGCTTGCTCCACACCAACAGTTCCGCCCACAACTGAGAGCTGAATGTCTGCTGAGGTCCTGCTGCTCTGCAGAAACTATGTCCTAGAAAACAACACTTTTTTTTTTTTTAACAGTGGTCAAAAACATCTTAATCATAAATAAAAGACCTCAGAAAATAGATGAGAAGATGATCAGAGTGGCTCTTCAGTGTTTACAGAAGCTTGTGGTAGATGGTGGATCTCAGAGTGATGTAAGAATCACATCAGGCGTCACTCATTCAATCCCACATTTTTCTTCAAGCAGAAACAGAACAAAATGCCTCAATGACTAAACTGTTTATCCTCTATATAAAACACTATACAATTCTAACTTTCTAGCAATTGTGTTTACTCTGGAGGTCTGCAGAAGTGAACGCAAGAGAACACAACCAAGATGGATGGATGGATGGATGGATGGATGGATGGATGGATGGATGGATGGATGGATGGATGGATGGATGGATGGATGGAAGATGGATGGATGATGGATTGATGGATGGATGGATGCTGGATGGATGATGGATGGATGGATGGATGGATGGATGGATGGATGGATGGATGGATGGATGGATGGATGGATGGATGGATGGATGGATGGAAGATGGATGGATGATGGATTGATGGATGGATGGATGCTGGATGGATGATGGATGGATGGATGGATGGATGGATGGATGGATGGATGGATGGATGGATGGAGGATGGATGCATGATGGATGGATGGATGGAGGATGGATGGATGAATGGATGGATGGATGGATGGAGGATGGATGCATGACGGATGGATGCATGATGGATGGATGGATGGATGGATGGATAGATGGATGGATGGATGGATAGATGGATGGAGGGATGGATGATGGATGGATGGATGGATGGATGGATGATGGATGGATGGATGGATGGATGGATGGATGGATGGGTGGATGGATGGATGAGTGGATGGATGGATGAGTGGATGGAGGATGGATGCATGATGGATGGATGCATGATGGATGGATGGATGGATGGATGGATGGAGGATGGATGCATGATGGATGGATGCATGATGGATGGATGGATGGATGGATAGATGGATGGATGGTAGAATGGACTCACAAAAAAGAAGCGACCAGGATACAGGGAGGAGGGGTTCTTTTAGCTGCAGACTTGGCATGGCTCCTGCAGAGCCATTTTCAGCATCACAGTGATTCAGAAATTATACCTGTTCTTTGCCAATGCCGAGGAAGTCTGGTTTACTAACAGAAAAGGGAGAAAACCAACAACTTTTCTGCTTTGTGCAAAGAGAACAGAGCACAAACACAGAGCGAGTGCTGATACCGTTTAATTGCACCGTTACAACCGCGTTGGAGGTGTAGATGAATTACACCGGCCCTGTAATTGAGGAAAAGGTCACGGCCATCAAGTCACAGTTGCAACAAATTCCATTATATGTGGCTCTGGCTCATTACAGGGCTCTTCTGTGGATTACACTATAAATGAAGATGAGTTGTCCAATCAAGCAATTCAGTCCTGAGCACTTAGAGTGTGTCACTAAGTGCTGTGTTAAGGACCATTGGCCTGAAAGTGATCGCTTTCATTCCATCACAGGCTACACTCTGTTTTTACTCTCTTCATTTTTCACATGTTTCTGGCAGAGTTTTGTCATGCCATGCTTCAAATAAGGCCAAACTTTCACATTTACCTTAGTGTCCTTACTTTATTGCACACTGGATTATAAGGCACACTGCCTATGAATAGTCTGTTTTTGAACTTGTGTCATTTACAAGACTCACAGACCTGTTATGATGCATTCACACCAAACACAATTCGCACGGCGGAGGCGCCAGTTTCAATGTTAAGTCAATGGAGCAAACATGAGGCGCCATGAGGCCATGTGAAGGCCTGCAGCGCGGCGGTCTAACAGCAGCGCGGTAAGTGGCAAGGCGTGAATTGGGCGGTGCTACCAGAATTTAAATAAAGCTTGCCAGGTTGCTGTGTCGCTTCTGCCAATCAGGAACTCACGTTTTCAGTGACTAGTAATCCAATTAAATTTTGTTCCGAACTTTCATCTGTCTCCTTAACCCACTGGAGCCGCAGATTTGCAGAGCTCATCCAGTTATTTTGGAGTGAAGGCGGGACAAACTCTGGTCTGATCGACGGTTTCTCTCCCGTGGTGGAGCTCACTCACTCATGAACACAGAAACACAGTGGAAGCGGCTGTCATTTAGACACAGCCCCCTGTACCAGGAAAATATTTGAATAATAATCATATAAACTCAAACATGGAGACGTGATTACTGATGTTTTTGTAGATATTTTAACAATAAATAAACCTGATTTCTCAACATCATCTGTGTCTCCACACATGCTAAGTGAGAAATATTTAGACATCATCCTAAATGCATTAGCTAGTAGCTCCTCCCACATGCAGCCACAACGCCAAGCTCAGACAGGCAGCGAGCAGTGAATTCGCCGCGTGGCGAAAGAGGGGCGGAGCATTAATCCAGACTAGAGTCAGAAATAAATCCATCAGTCAGATTTTAACTGTGTTCTAATGCTTTCAAACTTGTTTCTAACATGTTACATGTTAGCCATGTTAGTCAAAACAGTCTGACACTGCTACACATTAGCCACGTTAGCGTATTTACCCAATCTTGTTTGTAGCACATAAAAAAAATTAAAAACGACTGATACAGCAAAAGCAAACATTACCACAACTACTCAAAACTCTCTACCTTGTTAACTAACGTGTAAAAAAAAAAAAAAGTCTGACACTGCTACATGCTAGTCACATTTGAAGCATTAGCTTGTTGACAATCCCTGAAGCTCCCAACTGTGTTTACGACACGTAAAAATTATACTGATGCCACTACAATAAGCGTCAGTGTGACTATGTGTAACAAAGTTAAAAATGCTCTGGCATCTATTTTATTTCATTTTTATTTATTTTTCTTTATTGTGTGAATTTTATCGTTTTTGTGTGTTTTATTTTGAAAAACCGGAAGTGCGCACGGTCCCTGCTAATGTTGAGCTAGGTGGCTACACCCCCGCCCTCTCAGAACACGGAGAACTGCAGAGGGTAAGCCACGTTTTGCCGAATGTCTGTCAATCTTTCTAAAATTTTATTTCACACGCTGTTTTTGTTATTCAATTAGTTTTTACAAAAATGTATATATTTATATTTTGAGCCTAGTTTTGTATTTATTTATTTTAAGTTTTGTGCATTTTGTAAAAGTAGAGAATATTTATTTTTGGCTAGCGAACAGGTGCACGAGGCACATGAGAGACTGTCGGGGAAACGCAGCCATTTTACGTTTTGATTTTGATTTTGTAGGGAGCCGGATGTGCCACTGCCGGTGGAAATTACTTGAATTTCTTTTGTTTTACACCTTTTTACAGGTATGTGTATTCAATTTTTACATGTGGAGCATTTTACTTTTGCAATTCACCTTTATAGTTTTACATGTTTTATTTATTACTTCTTTTTAGAAGGTTGAATGTATTAGTTATTTGAGTTGATGGAATTTAATTTCTGGAGAAAAAAAAACAATTCAATTTATAACTGTAATGTTATGTTTGGTGGCCCCCGCCCTTTCAGAACACGGAGAACTGCAGAGAGGAGCCGGATGTGCTACTGCCGTGGAAATTAACTTGAATTTCTTTTGTTTACACCTTTTTACAGAATAAACCTGTGAACCTCTACCCCGTGTGTGTGAATTTCTGTTTGAACGGAGGTGAAGGTCCACATCCATTACAAATGCGATCTATCAGCCTTCTTAGCAACAGATAAAAAAGAATAGTCTGACTCCGCTACACGTTAGTGTATTTACAATAACACTCAACTTTATTTTCAACCCATAAATAAACAAACTGACATCGCTAAAACAAATGTTGCAGTGACAGCGTTAACTCCCAACCTTGTTAGGAACACGGAATAAAAAACACTGCTACACGTAAGCCGTGTTAGCATTTTGACATCAACATCCAACCTGGTTTGCAACTTGTGAAAGAAAGACTGAAATTCTGTTGTATAGCTCTCAAAACTGCTTCAACATCAGTAACTAAACTAGAATAAATCTTCCCTCATTAAAAAAAATGAGGCTTTTAAGAGCACTTTAGCGTGTGGAAAATATGCTAGTCTGAATAAAAATGAACAGTATAGTGAAGTATCTGTGAAGCTGCATGTAGAGGACTCAGGTTTTATTTCTTGAAATGTACCAGCACTACTGTCGACCATCTGATTTTAAAGAACAGGTTCGAAAATATTGGACTCTCAAAGCAAGCGGTTGGCTGAAAGAACCCAGTTAGTTAAATGGAAGAACCAGCTTTCTGATGTTCTGTCACTTACTCATGGTGTGCCACAAGCGTCTGTTCTGGGTCCTCTCCTTTTTAAAATATATATTAATAACATAGGACAAAATGTAACTGATGCAAGTTATCGTTTTTATGCCGATGACATGATTTTATATTCCTTCGCAGCTTCAATCACTGAAGCCATAAAGAAATTACAGTTAGCATTTACAGATGTTTGTCATAATTTTTCTGAATGAAGTATTTCTTTAAATACAAATAAAAAAAAAGTAATGTTATTTTTCCAACCAAAAAGACAAACAGACAGACATCTCCACTATATTTGCTCCGGATGGCTCAGTTATGGAAGTTATAAATACTTTTGAATATTTGGGCATTTTAATTGAAGATTTATTGTCTTTTGAGCCGCATCTCGATTCTCTTGTGGAAAAGCTGCACTTAAAACTGAGTTTCTACTTCAGAAACAAGCTCTGTTTTCTTCTTGTTGCTGCAACATTTCTTCATGTCTTAGATTATGGGGATGTTTTATACACACATGCCCAAGTTAAGGCTTTGCGCTCATTGGATTGGGTCTTTCATGCCTCTTTAGGTTTTATAACAAATTGTGGCGCTCGAACTCATCACTGTGAATGGTGTTCTCGAGTTGGTTGGCCTGCTGTAGCTGTTGGTAGGATTACACACTGGCACTAATGTATATACAAGGGACTCCTCGGACTCCTTCCATCATATTTGAGTGTGGCTCTGCAGCGCAGATCAGATGCTCTCCGGTCTCAGGGCGTGTACTTGCTGCCTGTCCCGAGTGTTCGGACAGAAAAAGGAAAGATGGCTTTTCGGTACAGGGCACCCACAGACTGGAACTTTCTCCAAAAAACAATCCAGCTTTCAAAGCTCAAAACTTTGCCTCAGTTTGATGTTATTATGAAGGACCTGGAAACAAAATGACTAATTTGTAACTGTTTTAATTACTTACTGTGTTTTATTATGTTTTATTTCATCATATTTATTTCTTTTTAGCGTATTTTAATTCTATGATCTGTTTTGGGTGTGTGTGTTTTTGCCTCTTGCCCAGGACTCCCTTGAAAAAAAGATCAATGGATCTCAATGGGATTTCTTTCCTGGTTAAATAAACTACAGGTGTGATGTCACTGAAAGTTCTCCAAACATACGGCCAGGGCGGAGCCTACACCGGCTAATTTTCATGCCGATGTTATTGCGGGCTTTCTTTTTTCATGTCTGGGCTGAAACCTGAGCAGTGTGTTTTCCTGCTTGGTTGCTGGGGTGAACATGCTGGTTGTAGGTAAGTCAAACAAAGGACAGCTCTGTCCTGGCCCCGTGTCACATGCTGGGTAAAATAACAACCACTCACTTAGTGCAGAGAATTAGGTATGCTTTAAGATTTACTGCAGGATCAGTTTCTACTCTTTGAATGTGTCAGCACTTACTTATGTGCAGGTTTCTGTCACTCTGGGCTCTAGAAATCCTTCATGAGCTTTCTGGAGGTTAGCTTCTAGGCTAGTGTCTGTCCAGAAAATACAACAGCTAATATACAGTGAAACTTGCTGTCTCTCCAAAAGTGTATAAAAGATTCTAGCGGTTACCCTAGCATTGCTGCTTCACTTCTTTTCTGTTTTAGAAGTACACTTTGGATTCCCCAGGATTGTGGGCTGAAAGGGATTTAATCCCAATCCTGTTCAATGTTTAATCTTTTCATTTTTTTTTTCCTATTCTGGGGTGGAATTAAAAGAGAAAGACAAGTTTTTCTAAGGCAGCTCTTAATTAAAAAAATAAAATATAAAGCTAAAGAGGAGAGCCAACGTTATAAAGAAGCAGAACTGTACAGTTGCTCAAGGAGCCTGTTTACATGTCCAGATAACGGGAATGAATCAGAATCAAAATGGATTGAACAGGTGCTCATCAGATACAGTCTGGTCTATGTCTTCTGCTGTCTGATTTATTTAGATAAATTAAGACAAAACTTTCAGATTTTGGTTACTTCTGGGGAAACACGGCAAAGCAAACAGTTCTAGTGTTAACTCTGCTAATGTGAGAAGTTACACAGATGTGAAACTACAAAATAAAAGCGTTAAATTCACTGGGAACATGATGGGGAAATTCCATCTTTTTGGAGAAAATGCTTTGACTTCTATTTTTTTTTCAGTTTCAAATCTTTTTTTCATTTACGAACCTCCAAGTTTCAGTTTCAAAAGTTTTGGTCCCATTGTGGCACGTTGGGGCGGGGCTAACACGAGGACCAATCAAAATCGATGAGGATGGTATCCTCAGTTCCGATGCCTTCGCTGGCTCTGAGAACTGTAATAATTACGATCAGGAAATGGCTGTTCTGTCTGTATTCTCATAGTCGGAAGTTGTCCCAAGCCGGTGTAAAAATCAGAGTTTTATCGCGTATAAACCGCATAACCATAACACCATTCTGGCCCATTCAAAGCGCCATTTAATTGAGTTAAATACAGGTGAAGAAAACATTCTTTTGCTGGAATCAAATGTCTCCGTGGTGGGTCAAACTTAATAAGCTTAATTAGAACACTATGTTAAAAGTGCGTAGAACCAGTGAACATTTTGCATATGCTGCTTTTCCGGCCGGGTAGCGGGACTCTCTGATCACTCCTGACTGCAGTGTGTGTTTTGGGGGGACTGGGCTGAGGAGGACCTCCACAGAATCTATCAGCCCCGTGCACGTCTCCCTTCTCCTGGATGTGGAGCTTTGCGGGAGCTGTGGCCCGTGGTCCCGCGGGGCTCCGCATCCAGGAGAAGGGAGCCGATGGTTGTTCCCATAAGATCAGAGCTCCCTAATGTCAGAGCCGAACACCGGCGCCTCCCCGCTGACCGGCACTGCCCACCGCTCTCATAGCTCCATAAGAGTGGGGTTGGGGGTTGTGCTTAATTGATTAGAAGTAGGGGTTTGGATTGGGTGGTGTCAATGAGACTCTCTAGCGTGACTTAATTTAACGCCATCATCACTCCTACATTCGCCTGCTCTTCCTGGACTCTCCCGGCCTTTAACACCATCATCCCTCAGACCCTGGAGCAGAAGCTCTCCACCCCTGGCCTGAGCCCCACATGAGGGAACTGGGTGCTGGAATTCATGACTAATAGATGACCGACCGTCAGGACTAGGGATGTGAATCTTACAACAAGTCACGATTCGATTCGATTCCGATTCTTGGGGTGCCGATTCGATTCTAAAACGATTCTCGATTCTCGATTCTCGATTCAGACATTTAAAACACAAAGGAAAAATTTTAATAAAAAAAGGGAATGTATTTATGATACTGTGCAAACTTATATTATTCAGACCCTCAAGGATTTCACAGAAGATTTTTATGATTGTTCTGGCCCGAAATGGCTGATGTTGCAGCAGCTTTTGTAAAAAGTTGCAATGTGTTTGAATATATACATATTTTTAAAAGCGCCTAAAAATTGTAATTATGAAATACAAATCATATTCTCATATTCCAATTCTTTTTATGATGACATATGCACAAAGTAAATACAGCATCATCCCCTTGAGCTGTCATTTATCTTGAATTGAACTGTCAAACATAAAATGAACTTTGGTCTTTCCTGCTAACATAACCCCAATATGTGTTGATTTAAACATATTTTAGAATAAAATATTTCCAGATTTCCAGGGAAAAATCATGAACTTAAAAACATCAACAACAGATGAATCCTCAGATGTTTTCAGAATCTTCCTCTTTATCTATTTCTAAAGCATCACTGCTGAGGTTCTGGTAGAGGAAGACAAAGGCTTTGAGGAGCTGATCTGGTTTTATTGATCTGCTCTGTTTTAAAGAAGCTTCTCTCAGGTGTCTGTAGGTTTGTTGTGGAGAAGGTTCTAGATGGAATTCTTTTCCTGCAGACTCTAAATTCTTCATTTACATTACCAGTTAAAGTGAAATAGTTCCAGATTTCCAGAGTCTCTCTCTGTATTTCTCTTCATACTCTGTACCTGTTGTGCAGCAGCTGTGTCCCGCGCAATATAACAGACTGATCCGTACCTGCGCCCCCCCCCCCCCCCCCCCCCCTGCGCGCCCGGGGACAGCACACCTTCACCCCCGCGTGCACGCAGCGCATGCTCACCTGCGGGGTGACCGTTCACGCGCGTTATGAAGAGGAAAAAGTGTGAGAGGACTATAGAACGATAATGAAAGAGAGCACGGCGGAGTCGGAAGGGAAACGGTCACGTGGTCATCCATGACTGTTGTCACGGTAGATTGATCTCAATAAAGTTGCGGTGAAAATAAAAAGCTGCAAGGTGCGCAACAAATCTCGGGGTTTGACTGGATTTGCATTAAAAGTTGTTATCGAAACATCAGGAAATCCTGGAGGGACGAAAGATTTCAACAGTATGAAGGCAGAGAAAGACTTTTCAAACTTTAAGCTCCGGTGATGGACGAGATATGAGCGCGAGCATTTGAAGTGTTCCCGAAGTGTCTGATTTAGCAGATTTTACACACTGCACGTCATGTCAAGCTCCTTACAGCGGGATTTGTGGAATCCGAAGTGAGCCCATACATTTGCCAATTTATAACGGGACAGGAGGAATCTCTTTTTCTCTCATGCTGCGTAGCGCGCTCAGTAAGCTCCGCTCGCCTCCAGGGAAAACAAACTACCGTAGCCGTTTCGGGACAAACATTACGGCTTGCAAGTAAGCTAGCAGGCTTGAGCCATTAAATAAAACATATAAATGCAGGAATATGGCGGGAGGGGGCGAATCGATTCTTGGATATTTAGAATCGATTCTGAATCGTTAAAAATGAGAATCTAGATTCGAATGTGAATCGATTTTTTCCGACACCCCTAGTCAGGACCCACAACACCATCTGCAGAGAGCGGTCAGAGGACTGTGGGGACAGAACGGCCCTCTACCACAGACCTCTACATTGTAAGATGCAGGAGGAGGGGCCTGAATATTATCAGTGACCCCTCCCACCCAGAACACTGACTGTTCCAGCCATTACCTCAGGCTGGAGGCTGAGGAGCATCAGAACCAGCTGACTCAGAACCAGCTTCTGGCCTGAAGCTGTCAGGCTGTTGAACTCTGGGTGACTGATGTGTCCTGATTCTGCTTTCAGGCTTCTTTGAGTGTGTATAGAATAATTTAATTCAAATTTGAGTATTTGTACATACAGTTATAACATATTTATTTTAACCCTAGAACAGGATTATTGTGATTTATTGTAGAATTGTGAATGTATGTGTGTGTATAGTATGTTCGATGGTCATATTGTCCCTGTTTCTTCTCTCAGATGTACAGGGAACTGAGTTCCAATCTGGAGCCAGCGACATTCATTTGTCTACTGGTTTGATGAGATAAATCCTTGAATTTACCTCATGAAGTCCAAATATATGCTGGATAGCAGCTCTATATCATACTCTCTACTTCTCCTCAGTTCTGATTTACTGGTTTAACTCAGCTCTTCCTTCAACCACCAAACGCAAAAGCAGATCTGCAGGAAAACAAAACGTCCCATTACTGCGGTAAAGCTTCACTGGAGCACCAAAAGTAACACATTTATCACTGAGGAAAACCAATACATCAAACACTGAAGAAACGCACACAAAAAGTGAATCCACGCAGCATTTAGAGAAGCCAACACCAGCTTGAATGAGTTTGACTGAAGTAGTGATGTAATGACTAATGTCTCCTATTCCAAGTTTAATTCCCTAATGTTTCGGGGACTCTCACTCTCTTTCCAGTTCCTCTCAGTTTGGCTTTATTTCAAACTGCCCACAGTTCGAGTCCTTCCCTCTGGACTGAAGAAAACTTACACTCAGGAAGTTCCCCCTGGACTCTAGACGCGCTGGACTCGACTCACGTTGGAAACTCAGATGATCTGCAGACCTGTCACTGAGCTGAGAGATGGTTCCATGGAGGGGGACTCTGCTCATGCTGTCATGGGGGGAGGAAACGGAGCGGGATGGGTTCTGTTTCAGTGGTCGGGTGGAAAGAAACTGTTATGGACCCAACATTCCTGTCCCACACATGGAGGGGGGGCAGCTGAAAGCAGCCCCTTGTGCTTGAAGATCCATTCGCAGCAGCTACTGAATGATGTCTGATTTCAAAGGGAAAATAAATGACTTCAGCCTCCCCACAAAGAGACGGCTGTTATTTATACAAACTGAACCTGAATCTTTGTGTCTGTCTGGTTTTTATCCAAGTTATTTTAAAGTCCCGCTCCAGTCATTTTCTGATCTATTTTCATCTGGTCTGATGATGATGTGAAGGTTTTCTTTAAGGAATTAACCTCAGATTTGTGGGCAGAACTGTTGGCACTGAGTAAACCTGCCAACATTTCCCATCATCCCTTTTGTTTACACTCTCTCCAGCTAGCTTACAGCCCCTCATGATCACAGCCTAATATTAGCGGTGCCACAAATGTTGTGAGCAATAATGAAGCTATTCCAGCTCAGATGAGGGAAACAACCACGTTCATGGATCTATTTGTCTGTAAGTGGATCCATCAGAATGGAGTGGAGCAGGGAGACTGTAACCCACTGACTGTAGCATCAGCATCACTGCTGCAACCTTTTTCAAACCTTTTTCGTGATTCACAACAAGTTGAATTAAGTCATGCTTAGAAATATTTTAATCTTAATTTTTTATGTAAAAGTCTTCCATCATGAGAAAAATACTACAAGAGCAATAAAACACCTTAAACACACCAGAATTTTCTAATCTCTGGACTCCAGAGAAGATTCCAGCTCAAACGAGGTAATCAAAGATGAACAAGCCTTTTTTTTAGACTTTTTAAGTAATTTGGAATTTTGCTAATATTTTAGCTAGCTATCAGCTTCAGCATCTTCAGCCATCAGCACTAGCATCTTCAGCATCCAAATTCAGCTTCCAGCATTCACACTAGCATTACTGCAGGTAATGTTATATATCTAGTTCATAATTATGTTAAAAAGTTACTGTTTTAAACGTGTTAGAGTTCAATAAATGTTTCTCCTGTTCGGCCCGCGACCTCAGGTGTGTTTTGGATTTTGGCCCCGTGTGTGATTGAGCTTTGCGCTCCTACTGTATGATCTTTAAAGATTGTTGATCTGTTTTGGAGTTTCCTCATTGTTGGACTATTTTTGATTTTACATGTTATACTGTTCCACAGACTTGCACCTCAAAATAAAATACAGAGTTGTTTTCTTCTGGTATGAGTTTAATTCTAAATCTGAAATGACCTCTCATGCTGAGAGTACCCTCCATCTCTATAAATAAAATAATAAAATAACATGCAGGCATGGTTTTCTCGTCCAACACGACAACCTTCTTAGCTGTTATCTCGTGAGTGTTAAATGCAGAACATTCCACTGATAACGCTGGCCTGCAGCTGCTGTTTCCAGGCAGAGACACTCGACATGCAACAAATGCAACAAGTTTGTAACATTTGCTAGTTGTGGAAGCAAACAAGTGAATTCTGTATTTTTTTTTAAATCTTTCATTTTCTATAACCCAAACTAAGAATGGTTTTTCCTTTTTGTTGAGTTCAGATACCTGCATTCTTAATTCAGCTTCCTCAGCATTCTTCAGAGGCTCCTCCAACACAAGAGCTGTTCACTGAGAACAACCACTTATTGATAGTACTGCCGGAGTAATTGGGGTCAGAGGTCATGAGAGTATTTCTGAGGATAACGTTTGGCCACCAGCCGAGTCCTGCCTTCCATATCAAAGGATGAAGAGAAATGTATTCAGGCTGCACATCATTCTCTTTCTATTTTAGTCTTTTTTACTAAACTCTATTTTACTGTAACACATTAAATGATGGGTTATATTTTGCCAATACACATAGTAAAATTAAGTAAATAAAAATTTGATTTGCAGGGAGAAATTGTTAAGTCTTTCACTGCAGTGGAAAATCTATCACAAGGTCTTGTTAACATCATCGTGTTATGATGAACTGCTGGAAGATGCAGAAAAAAACCACATGAGATGCAGTCTGAACTACAGCAGCATGCAGAATCACTGAGAGTCTGTTTCTGCACAAAGGAACATTTTCTGTGCTAAAGTTTCTGAACCTAATCCAGCATCGCTGTAGGAACATCCTCAAATATCTTTGACAAGTTTCCACAAATCAGCAAAGATATTTGATTGAATCTTCATCTCAGTAAAATGTGGAAGATCTTCTGTTTAAGGTCAAAGTTGAGGCTAACAACCGGACCCAACTACGTCTGACATTTAAGGTGGTATGAATAAATAAAGCAAAATAAAATTATACGTTCCCTAAAACTGGAATTTTCTAATTATAATATAAACGTGAATCTATTGTGTCTCCAACTTTATCATCTGCGTGTGTGAAACAGTCCAGGCTGTCGCTGCGTATTAGCGGTTTACAGCTTCTGCTACCAGTGGAAAACTGTCTGAATAATTCTGTATGTCGAGTAAATCTCCCACTTTTGTCTGTAAACAGCAGCTTTAAAGTTCTTTTAAAGTCGAAGGCTCTTATTTGTTTTTTTCTGAGTTTTTACTCCCTGAAGAAACTTTTCAAAAAATGTTTTGATTTTTCTTTGTTTTAGCCGTTCGGGTTTAAAAAGATGCAGCATTTTTGCCCAACTCGCCAGTAAGAAAAGCATTATTGGAAATGACTAATAATGCTTTTGCACAATATTTGCAAAATGAGCCTTTTGGAGAAAAAGAAATAAAGTCATGAGAGACAAAAAGATGAGAACAATTATTTGAACTACACAAACCCCACATAGACAGAATCTGTGTGTTCATACCTTTGCTGTCACTCACATTAGCATCTCTGTAGATGTCAAATCTGAAAGCTGTTTATGTTGAACACTTTGATTTAGGTGGAGTTTTCATGCTGAGTTTGGTAAACGGTGTATACCTGTATAGTGCTTTTCTACCTTCCTTGAAGGCCCAAGGCTGAGAAACCTAACCGTCTGCGCCCCCCCCTCACAACGCATGCCACCTCCAGCCTTGTCCACAGTCTCCTCGACTTCTGTAACTCCCTCCTCTTTGGCCTTCCTCAGAAAACCCGACACAAACTTCAACAGGTTTAAAATTCAACTGCTCGGATCATCACTAGAACCCCCGTCTCCAGCCACATCACGCCGATTCTCCAGCAGCTGCACTGGCTTCCAGTCTACTCCAGAATCCACTACCAAATCCTCCTTATAAAGCCATCCACAACCTCGCTCCATCGTATCTGTCCAGTCTGATCCACATCGCCAAACCCTCCTACCTGCCTAAGATCTTCATCTGACTGCCCCCCTCCCTCATCTCAGCACCATGGGGGGCAGAGCTTTCAGCTGTTCTGCCCCCAAACTCTGGAACTCACTACCCCCCAAAATCAGAAACAGACTGTTTTTACATCTTTAAATCAAAACTCAAAACCATCTGTTCAAACTGTCATAGTTCTATACACAACCTCTGCTACTTCATTTTAATTTTACTTCATTTAAATTTATGTTTTACTTGTGCTTTTACCTGTAAAATGTCATTGAGAGCTCTGAAAGGCACTTTAAATAAAATAAAAATAAAATGTATTCTTACTATTATTATTTAAACCCTTTAGGCCAATACTGCCATGATGTCCAAAAGTTGAATCATTCAGGAGTGCCTCTAAGAGTTCATTGTTTGGCTGCATGAAGACACTTATCAGGGTTTCTAAATGTGAGACAAACAAATCACAACAGCACTTTCCAGAATAGACAAAGATCCTATAGATTAAAACACATGAGATCATTTCTCCTGAACCTAAATTTGGCGACAATTCAATGTTGCAACAACTAATTCCAAAACTCGAATGTACTTGATCAGCCTAGAGAGGAAAAAAATGAACACATTTCAGATAAATATGCAAAAAAATAAATGCAAAAAAATGCAGAAATGACTAAAACTAACATCAGTGGAAATAAATTGGTTCCAGAAGCGTTTGGAGGTTTCAGAAGAGAATGCAGACAATGCGCTGTCTTTCTTCTCATCTGTGGAGACAGCTAACTGATCCACCTTAATCACTGAAATGGACTTTCAGTGGGTGCCAGAATTTGCAAAAAGCTTTGTGAAATTGCCAGTGACAAAAAGAACAATTTCATCAATTTTGTAAATTGTAAGATCCATTTAAAGGTGAACAAAAGTGGAGCTACTGTCTTCAGGAAAAAGGCCATTACCCTAAATTGCTCCCTTTATCAATGGAAAATGAAAAAAAAAATCATCAAGGCCCTATTCAGGAATCTAATTTGAGAAGCTTCTCTTCTCGCTGTTAGACAATATTTGGGTAAAACTAATGTATTTTGAGCACAGCCCCTCAGAGGCCCCAAAGAATCCAGGAGATCTTCAACTGGTGATTCTTGACATGAAAATCTACATTTACCCCATTTTTCAGACCAGAAGAGATACTTCAAATTCTGGAATTTTCCCTAATCTTGACATTGCATCTTGTTACATCTTTTGGGTAATTCTGGTTTCACTGTGTTCATGGGGGTACACAAGGATCAGAACTCGTTTAAACTGTTTTAATACGAACAAATTTAAAACTCTAAACCTAGCATACATAATGGTCTATTTAACCTCAATCCCCTTAAGAGAAAGTGCAGTCTAAAATCTGAACCACAGAATTGGAACTCTTAAAATGTTTACAGTTCCACAGTCCCAGTATGTCAAATTTGTAAAAGTACAAAATGCATTAACATCAGATATTGTCCAAATGTTGGTTATTTGTATTTCCATACATGCATGTCAGGAAGACATGCATGTATGAAGAACAATGAAGAACAATCCGGAAAAATGAATTGTATGAAGAACAATCAGGAAAAATAAAAGTTAAAGCCATTCTGGACCAGCTTGAGTCTCAGGCTGAATCTGAATTCTTGCCCTACTCCTCGAGTCGAGATGTCCAAAATAGTATTTTCAAAGGGACGCTGTTGCTGCGGAGGACTCTGTATCCAGTAAGGGTACTAAGATTGTAGTATTTGAAGGGATTAGGGTATCTGAAATTGTGTCTTCCTTGTGCTATCCTGATCATGTTTACATTCAAAGTGGGGTCATCTGGACCCCACAAAACACAAATGAACTTTTTTTCAATTATTTTCTATCCTCACTGAAGTCTTTAGCAGACATGAAATCCCGTCCACGTTTGAATCACACATCATTGGAAGGGTGGGGTCATCTGGACCTCTTAAGATATCACGATGCATTGGGACTTGTGACTGTGTATCTCTTCGCCGCAAGGGTGTCCCACATAGAGTTGGGCCCTGATTGGGTTTCATTCGGTTCTGGTACCAAAGCGGTTCATTTGTTTCGGTTCCTAATCGATGGCAATTTTTGTGCTTCAGTAATAAGAAATAATGTCTACATCTTCTCAAATCAACACAATCTCCCTGTCGTCACATATTGACGCATGGTTAAGACCTCTGCATCAAAAATGTCTAATCAGAGATGTTAAATCAGAGCTTCACAACCTCTGAGCCATAAACCGATGGCCCACCGCTCTTTCAACACGCTGAGAATTCGCTGCCGATTTGCATGTGATCCTGATCTGGACGCCGCAGTGTGAGGGGTTACCCGAACTTCTATCTCACTCGGTCGGGATGACAGCCGCTTCCACTGTGTCTCTGTGTCTGAGTTTGAAGACTGTTCCACATTAACCAGAGAGGGATTATTGTTTATTGTTTCAACGAAAATATGAAAAATATCCCAGTTCAGGGAACCAGAGCAGGCTGCTCCCGCTCAGCACAGCGGCTGTCTGTCTGCCGCCGTTTTGAGGGAGCTCCGCTAAAGTCTGGGAGGCAGAGAACCGCCGCACTGCAGCGAGACAAAAACACTTGGATTGGATTAGTATTTCACCTGCTGATCTGGTCACTAAAAATGTCACATGCCCAAAGCTGAGTTCCTGATTGGCTGATACGATGTAGAGACCTGTCAAACTTCTGTGATCTGCTGTGAAATGCAGCCAGACATTCGAGCGCTGCTCGTGTTCGCCTCATCAGCGGTTTTATATGAATGGACCCGCCCACCATCACAGGAACAGAGTAGAAGTGATTGATAAGTCATAATTCAGAGTGTGTATAATGAGAAATTAACGCTCTTCACAGAATCAGTATCGCCTCTGAATGCATACTACATCAAGCATTATCCCTTAAGTTATGACTTTTTGTTTTAAAACGGCTTTTAAAGATGTAAACCTACAGCTTTGTGCTAACATCTGCGACTATTGATGATGTCATGGAGTGGGAGTGACATCCAAATTAGAAGACACTATTTTCCAGAACTCTCTGTTTGGAGGGCTAAATGTCGGGTATGGAGCAGGGGTAGGTATTCTGTCTTTGTCTGTCATCACTTTCTACATTTAGACTGTTAACTGTTCCTGTCTAATATACACGCATTCTAACAACGCTGTCTCCTTTTTGTCTGGATTCATTTAATTGTTATGTCTTTTGCACGAGAAGACACATCAAATTCCTGGTTTGGGTCTCTGTGCTGCGGTGCACACCAGCTCACCGGGAGGCTAATGATAGAGAAACACTGTCAACATCTCCGCATGTCTCAGGTTGGATGACAGGCCTCGGCAGCGTCACAGGCTTGAATGTGATGTCAGGAATAAATGTGAAGGGGGAAAACGGATGTGTTCTTGCTTTTTCCACATATTTTTAAACAATAAGTGGCTGCTTTTGGAAAGACAAGTGGAAATAGTTGAAAAGGAAGTGGAAACCTGGAGAAGATGACAGCGGAGGCTAGAATGTGGGCGGCACAGGTGATAGAAAAAAGGCTCTGCACAAACAGTCCTGTCACTTATAGTTCTGGATAGAGAGGGCTCTTCTATATAGAAAAACAAAAAACTCGAGGACTACAGGATGTGCATTTATGAGGACTGTTTATGGGTTTAACCATAGTATGGTTATTTTTCACACTATGTGACTGCATGGTTTGATTGTATGACATTTGAAAACATTTGATTAAATCTATCTTTTTCTGAACAAACAAACAGACATGAGACTTTTTCCTAAAGTTGTATTTACAGTAATACTTGAAACAAAGGTCATTATGGTGCATGCTATAAAATATTAAAGGATCTTTCTTTTATTTTCAATGAAATATTTGTTTTATTAATTTAGTACATATAAAAGAGAGTTATATAGGGTGGAGGTGGCAGACACAAAAATAAAACAGTCAACGAGATTACAATAATGTACATATGAAAAAGTATATTCTATTCTTAGCAACATACATGCACCATTTATTTCCCGCCCCGTAGAGTACACCAGACAGTGCATATAAAGCATTCCGTTAACTTCTTTGTTATAAATAAAGCACACCTAATTACATGGTGCAAAAAGCAAGAGTCAGACAAAAGTCCATCATGTATCTGTGTTCACAGAAGCTCTAGAGCAGGGGTCTCAAACTGGCAGCCAGTGGGACATTTGCAGCCCCCACTACGATATTTTGTGGCCCCCGCCTTAATATGAGAGTTTAATGTTGGTGCGGCCCTCGACTTTTGGATGTATGGTACGTTTACAGTGTTGTGTGCGGAGCTGACAAACCAACCAATCACGGTGGGTGCAGTATATGGCTGTTGACCGGTTCTGAAGCAGGGAAACTTTTAGGGCAGCAAACCTGACACCCCTCCCCAGACCACATTAATGAGTTCCATTCTACTTTTTTTTTTTCAAGTTCATTTTAGGCTATTTTGGAACTTAGCTCATATTTCAGCTCTATGCAGTTGTTTTGACTAATTTAGGCTATTTTTATCTTCAGCAGCCAAATTCAGCTTACAGCATTCAGCAGTAGTAGTACACAGACTTGAGCAAATGGTCAATGAACGTGTTCAGTAGATATAGACGGTGAACATGAAAACATATTTTTGTCACAAATAGAACCCCATACAGCCCAGCCCCAGCCAGACTCTGCCGTCTGTGGCCACAAGGTGATTGAGCTTGAGAACCCTGATCTAGAACATCTTTGTAACATACTACATACATGTTATTCATCTTAGCATATTAATATACCTGTTACTCCAAACCTTACTATGTGTTGCAACACATACTGAAACAGTTTGATACCATTAAAACAAACATTTCTGTGAACACGCTAACACCTAGCATTGTTAGCTACACGTAAAACAAAAACAGTTCGACAATGCTACATGTTAGTGTTTCGCTAAAAAACCCAACCTTGTTTGCAACATGTAAAATAACGAACACTGAGAATAAACATTAACTCTGACAATACTAACTACCAACCTTTTTAGCAACACCTAAAAAAAGTAGTACCTAATGTAGAAAAAGCAAAGTTGGGCAAAAAAGTCCTGCTGACAAGTGGAGAGTTTAAAGGTTGAAAAGTCAGTTGCCGTTTTTACAGTAAAGTTTTATAGTTACTATCTTAAAATGAATGTATTGAGGATTTTAAAAACGATTCCGGATTTTTTTTATTTTTTTTTATTTATTTTTATTTTCTTTATTTCATTTTTCTGTATTTATTTGTTATTTTGGCGACTGTTGTCGATTTTTCTTTGTGGAAAAAGTACCATGAATTTTGTGCATGTGTGTACAACTCAAGTCAAGTCTTTGTCCTCTCCACTGCCAACCGACACATCATGACTTTGATATACATTTTGCATCAAATTTGTCTAATTGTCTTGCAGTAAATAAATGTTGCTAACCAACACTTTTCTCAAACTATCTTACATTAACATTTTTTTTCGTTTTGCTTCTTATGGCCCCTTAATCCTTCTCCAAATTCTATTGAGACATTGGTATGAGTCAGTTATTAATTGAAGTTTTGTTTTTGTGGAAGTCAGTGCGGATGGGGGGGTTTAGGGATCATATTTTCTACACTTAAAAGCCTTTTAACTCCTCAATACCAATTATCGCAAATACGCGACAAACCACTTTGGCTGTGAAGTTACCTATAGTGTCTATTTAAATTAAAAACATATTTGATTTTCAAAATCTGGGTCTAACAAATGTTGTGAACTAGAGTAGCGATGGGCGGGGCTACTAAAGGCAGATATATGATATGGGTTTTCATTGGAGAAACACAGACACGCTGCCGAGGTCGGCTCAAGGATAACATCATGAAATGGGTGGCACCCACACAGAGTGAAAGGCGGAGCCTCAGAGATCGAGAGGTTTTTACTTGCTGATATATTGATGTTCCAGCAGAAAAACTGTGAGGTGATAATTGGACATTTTCAATTCTACTGTTATTGATCTTTGAAGTTAGGAGCCCATTTGATATACTCTCCGTTTTGGTTCTTATTTGGAGCTTTGCTTTTTTAAATTTTACCTTAAACTCCCCCTACAACAATTTTTAAAAATTTTTATTAAATATTCCCAGTGGGTTTTTTTTTAGGACTGTGAAGTTTTAACAAAAATTCCACATCCTAAATGTCCTAAAAAGTCATTTTTCCTGTTGATCTGAAGCCTTCAGGGGAACGGTTCCAGTGTCCGGTTAAACCACCAGGTGGATCCTGATTGCAGCTTGGCGCTCCTCCGCGGGTTGGATCAAACACGGACAGCATATTTGCTACAGCTGATAGGATTTCACTTTCAGTTTAATTTTAAATACGTGAAGCCAACTTCAAATAATATTGTCTTGGAGGCATTTAAAACACGAGCGGGTGATGCAATAACGCGCACCTTCATCTGATGTGGAGCCGACATGAATTTCCATCACTTTTTCTGCTCGTCACATATAAATACGTACAAGAAAATCAGCCTAACATAAAACCTACCGGTGAACGTGCAAGCTGTGCATTGTGTAGCACATCCTTCTTCAAAAATAACGTCTTACAAAACTCTGATTCTTTCTCCATCCAGTTGAAAAATGTCTCTTTTGTTGCAAATTATAGAATAATTATTGACGTTGCTGTGAAAAATAAATCCAATCCATGTTTTCCTCAGATTCCTTGTTAAGATAATGAAAGCTAACATCAGTATGGTCTTTCACTGAATTACAATCCTTTACAGCACAGAAGTGGGACGTTAGATTATCTTCTCCAGCCTCTATGTTATATATACATGTTAAAAACTAAAAAAACAGGATTTTCATTGGAGGGGAACTTTAAAGTGTATGTTATTATTCCAGCTGGAAGGAGTCAGAGCTCTCCCTCCCCCACTGATCACCGGCGAGAGCAGTCTCCAGAGTTCTACCTCACCTGACTCCAATCTGTGCGAAGTATTGTTAGTGCTGCCCTGCCTGCATTACTGAGCGTTTCATTCTGGACCTGATCTTCTGTTTCATCTGATTGCTTGCTGCCTGCCCTGACCCTGGCCTGGACTCTGACATCTATACTCTCTTCTTAGATGACTCCATGCTTGTGGTTGACCTCTGCCTGTCTGACTCTGATTTAGCTTTGTGAATTTTTAGCTGTGCTTACCCAGCTAGAGAGGCTAATTGGGCCTGATTTGGTTTAAAAGTGGCAGAAAATGTGGGCCCCAATGGGTTTGTCCACTGTTTCCGTGGAGGCCCCACCTGTGAGTGCCCACATTAGCTTAAGTGGGCATTCAGTGGGTAGGCTAGCTATGCTAGCCACTTGCCCAGTGTACAGCAGAGCTCACTACAGCGGAGCTCGATACAATGGAACTAGATACAACAGAGCTCGCTAGCTCAAAACCACACAGCAGGGTAGCTCAATACAGCAGAACTCGCTAGCTCGCTACAAGGGAGCTTGCTACAGCGTAGCTTGTTAGCCTGCTACAGTGGAGCTTGTTAGCTTGCTACAAGCAAGTTTGCTACTTGGGAGCTTGCTACAGAAGAGCTCACTAGCATACTGTGCTGTCCACTGTGCGACTGGCTAGCATAGTGAGCTAACCCACTGAGTGTTGACTTAGACCACCGTGGAGAGGAATAGTATTGATAAAATATTAACAATAATATCCATATATATTGAGAACATAAAAATGTTTGCTGTGTTCACAAAGCAGGAATAGTTTCACAGTGAAACTGCAAACCAAACTGCATGTTTGTTACCAAATCTGTGTTTCTGCATTTTAATCCAAAGTATTTATCCATAGCGATATTAACACAGTACTCAGTCCAAAAAGAATTTGTATGAGTACCTCAATAAGAAAGCTTGTAAACAAATATAAAATTAATAAATAAGTAATTCAACAAAGTTAAAGAATAAAAAAAATAAGAATAATTTAAAACTTGTCAAATTTTTATACCAATATTGGGAGATAAATAATTTCAAGTTTTCATCTTTTACTCTTATTTGATGGAAATAAAGCATTTCAACAAATGTGAGATTTCAGAAAACTTTCTGTAGAGACGGTGCAAGGTGGAAAACTTTTGCTTTACTGTTTGTGTGAAGACGCTTGGAAAATGTCACAAAAAGAAGTGAGAGCTCATGCCAGCCTCTGTGAACTCTGTGAAGTTTGAGGAATCTCTGCACCTCTGTCACGAAGCTCTGAAGACAAAATATGAAATGTTCCCCCAACAGCAAACCTGACAGAACAGCCGCATTTTGTTCTGTTGTACAGGCGTTCTGTCACACACGTCGCTTTTGAGAGAACCAGTGTTGAACAATTCAACAGAAAAAAACTCTTTTCCATGAATCACAACATGTCAAGAAACCCTCCATCAATGGGGGACTGCACTCTGTGTTTAATCGCTTTAAAGTCTATTTATACCCATCTCCTTTCCATCCCAGCAGTTTTTTTGCATGTCTAAATCACTCGCTGCATGCATGATGACCAGATATGAAAACTTCTTTCACTTAAGAAAAAAACGTCTAGGTGCACTAAATAAAAAAGTTTCCTTTTAAGGACAAAAACAGTGCAGATACTGTTAAGAAGTGTTATAGAAATTATATTTTACGTACAATTTTTAAACATTTAGTTAAGGAAGCCAAAAAATAGTCTCACTCTCACAGAGCAGTAGCACCAACCAGATCAGACAGCCTGTAGATTATCACTGTGATTATAAAGGACAGCAAAGAAGATTTTAAATCTCCCACTAACATCATACATCAAACAAGTCAAAGAGGCCC
The DNA here is from genome assembly GCA_003999625.1 of Oryzias javanicus. Taxonomy (NCBI): domain Eukaryota; kingdom Metazoa; phylum Chordata; class Actinopteri; order Beloniformes; family Adrianichthyidae; genus Oryzias; species Oryzias javanicus. Next base: position 1,754,239 of record CM012442.1, on the reverse strand, counting down.
CCAAACTGACACATAAATAACTCTGCTTCTCCAGAAGGGAAGACATGGTCCTTACATATTTGTCAATGTATAATATGACAACAGATGACAGCACAACAAAGTACCTTCTGAGAAAGCATGTGTCATTCCAAAGATCCCAGCATATTCCAAACTTCCCAGAGTTTTGTGTTTGGAAAGCGAGGAGAAGTTAGCAAACATCCAGAGTAGACGGAGAGGTTTTCAGCAGCTCTGGGAGCCGCTGAAAGAGGCCAGAGAGAGACAGAAGTGTGTTGTGTGCTGACCTCAGCCGCTAGAGTGCACAAAGATCCGCTGGGCACCTGACACCAGAGCAGCAAAACATCAGGAGCTACTAAATAGTGAATGAGCAAAGAAGGAGAGAGGCGGCACACGCAGGAGTCTGAAAGACATCATTACAGGTGAGCTTACTGAGGGCTGAAGCAGAAGATGTACACACCTATAATCAGTTGCTGACTAAACAGTTTGTCATCACTCTCAGGATTTCAAGTGTTTTGTGGCCCAGACTGGATTTCTGAAACTTCTTGTTTTTGCAACCTTTTAGGAATTAGAATTAAAAGTGAAGGCAGATGATGTCATTTGGTTATTTTCACTGTTGTTTCTGCACAGCTTCACTACAGACACATTCATCTTACAGAAGGGTTGATATGCATTTAGAAGTAGAAAGAAAAGCCAAACAAAAATGAGACGCAGTCAATCCAAAAGAATACAAGTATTAGAAAAGTGTTAAAGCATTTCAGAGACAGGAGCCTGAAAACTCACTGAGATATCAGAGTTCTCTCATACTGGGACACTCGGTCTTTGTTGGAGCTGCACCACACTTGGTTTATTTTGACGGTCAGGTTTGTTTGACAGATGTGAAACCTCAAGTTCCCACCTGCTGATACAAATGTGACACTAATTAAAGGACCAAATGTTGCAGTTCCTCACAAAGACAGCTGGTGTCAAATTTGGCACATTCTAATTAACTTGTTCTTAAAGTCTCACAACGACAATTCATTTTATTGAAAAAAAACCAAAGCGTCCCCCGCAGTGTTTTAATTATGATTATGAAGTTTTTAACCAAAATCTCACAGCCTAAATGTCTTAAAAAGACATTTATCAAGTTGATCTGAAGTCTCTATTTCCAAAATCTCTTCTGAGGGGGCGTGGCTTCTGGAGCTGAGCTAAGTCGCTCCACCCCCCCACCTTCTGATTATGAAAGCTCTATGTCTCAGTAACGTAAATCTTCACCTTATGTTGTTTATAAAGCTACTGAATTTTTCTGACACACAAACTAAGCATTGTCTCTTTTGCTGTCCCATAGTTGCTGGAGCCTATCCCAGTTTCTAGTGTGCCATGGGGTCACACACAGTAACATGCAGGGATAATTTTGGGTCATCAATCAACCTACGAAGCATGTTTTTGGACTGAGGGAGGAAACCGGAGAAAACCCACACATGAACAAGGAGAACATGAACGCTACACACTAAAGGTCCCAAACAGGGTTTGAACCCGAGTCTGAGAGTGCCTGTTGAAGCACGAGTGCTAACCACCACACCACCATGCAACCCAGATGTGCAGGTCATTCTGAAGAACACAGACTGCACCACAGAAGTGAGTCATTCCTTCTGTTAGAAATGGTTAAAGAAAAAGAAAAACCCTTTTGGTTTTTTTTGTTGTTGCTGAATCCACTCTGGGGTTTAGGCCTCTGTCACCACAGTAAGCCATGAAGGGTTTCTTGATGGGTGGAGAGGTTTCCACATCAGCATACGGGGAACCATAAAATCCCTTTGAACTTCTAACTGCTTTGGTGGAGCTGCTCAAACAGCACGAAGTCTCAGTAAAACAAAGAGAAAGGAGAGTCAACCCTGTAAAAAGACTCTGTAAAATAATCATTTTGATCAACTTTAAAACACTGTAAAAAGAAAAAGTTCATTCTGTTGAATCAAATCAAACTGTTTCTCCATATTGGTCTCATTTTCTATTTCTTTGGTAGTTGAGCTACAAATGTGTGCGCCTGCAATAAAGCATCTAAGAACATTTCATTGTTTTTCCCGCAGTGTTTTTGTGTGATTGTGTGTGTTGAACGTGTGTGAAGCATATGTGCTTCATCCTGAACAAGCAGAGAGGCGTCTTCTAATTCTCGTGCTACTGTTTTCCAGCGCGTGTCTACCACCCACAGGAGGAAGAACCTTCGTGTGAAATGAAATGTCAAATCTTTCTCCAGGCTTTTTCTTTCACAGCTCTATTCCGATATATGACAGACTGGCTGTCAAAGAATTCCAGCTGGTCTCAAACCACAAATGATCATTTCTCCTTCATGATCAATTTTCAAACATTCAGTATTTCTGTAAATTTAAAGAAAGGCTATCCATACATCACTACCAAATCCAGGTCCCTGATTGGTCAGAGTTCATGTGGTTTAACCTTTAAAGCACGTTCAATGGCCATGTATTTTCTAGGTAGAACGAGAAAACGCTCACAGAAACTTGTATAGAAAACCCTAAACTCAAAAAGTCCAAAACATGCATTTAAACAGGTTAACATAGACACAGAAAGTCTGAAATGTCCAACATAAAATATTATCATATCAACAGTCGTCACTTGAACGTGTGCTGCCCAGGGCAGTGGGAATGTAGCCCAAGTTTCAAGAGAACCAGTCTGCAGACATCAACGTCCAGTGGGAGTGGGTGATCCTGGGACTTTGGGGATCCATCCCATACCAAGTGATTACAGGACTAAGTCACTGATATCGATACCAAAACTTATTTCTTGAAATGCTTGTTTGTAGAATAACTTTGAAAAGACACAACTTTTTCAATAAGTGTGTAATAAAACACAGAACTGAGACTTTCTGCATTTAAACGTTTCTTAACTACAACTAATTACAACCGTCTGACCTGAAAATCCACTAAAATATAGAACATGTATAATAGATATCGCATAATACAATAATAACAAAGAAACGGTCATTTTTAAAAAAGTTTCCACATAAAGACATTTTTTTCTTTATCACAAGATATTCAAGTTATAAACTGACCAATCAGATGCCTCAGTAAAAGCAGGTGGTGCCTGCTGGCCCCGCCTCAAATGTCTGATTGACAGATTCTCCCAAGCTGCTTTCAGTGGGAGGGGTGTGGACTTCCAACAAGCTGGAACAAGCTCACTCGTGATTGGTGACAGTAATTGATCTAAAACCGTGTGGCACTCTTCACACACAGATCGTTAAAATGGGCGAGTGTTTGCTCGAATTGGGAGTTTTTCTGCCCAATCTAACAACACAGCAGACAGACAGACAGACAGACAGACAGACAGACAGACACCTCGCGCACATGAACTCTGTAAGTTAATTCAAGCTCTTTAATGAATGTATTGAAGAGAAATGCATCAAATGTATTAATTTCATCATGCTAGTATCAATACTTCATCGATATGCCCCGCCCCTAACGACCAGAACTGGTCCTCAACTGGAACCAGAATGATGCCCATGTCTATCGAAAAAAAACATTGTAACTGATGACCCACACAGATACAGTTTTTCCCATTTTAAAGTCTCCCTCTGATGAAAATCCTGTTTTAGAGTTTTTATCATGACTGTGTGTCATTTATCTTCTGAAATAGAACAAATGTAATGAGAAATCATTTAGTTTTAGCATTTCTGAGTATTTCTCCCTTTAAATCAACCAAACAGTCTTGGACAGACTCTGTTTTTCATCAATCATCTTCTTTCTGCTGCACATGCACTAAACCCTCATCTGGTCCGGCTAGCGTGTCTAGTTCAGGTTCTGGAGAAGAGAAGATGCTATCTTCACGTTGACTGCAGTCAAATGAGCCGCCGTTCACATTTCTGTGGTCCAATCAGCCGTCACTGGATTTTTGGTGTGAGCTTCATCCAATACTTACGGTAGCAGTCCTGAGAACGCTGGAAAATCTCCACCAGACTCCACGGAGCTTCTTGATGTGACCACAGAAATGTGAACGGCGGCTCATTTGACTGCAGTTGGAAAGGATTATAAATGAATGAAAGAGCATTTGGATGTTAGCTTTCATTATTTTCTGCTCTGAGAAACCAATGGATTGAATGGATTGATCACAGCAACGTCAAGAAACATCAAAGAGTCTTTGGTGAACTGGAAGGAGAAAGAATCAGGATTTTGGAGGAAGTTCTGTCCATGAAGATCTGAGCTGACATCCGGATCAGAACCATACGGCTGGACATTACCCAGATTCATGGAGGTTTTTATGGAGCAGCGGAGAAGATTTATGCTAGTGAGACACAGAGATATCATAATCAGATGGGGGGGCTGGTCACCTCCAAAGGCCACGCCCCCTCAGAGGAGAGTTTGGAAACTTCAAATCAACATGAAAAATGTCTTTTTAAGACGTTTAGGTTGTGAGATTTTGGTTACAAACATCATAATCATAATTACAACACTACTGGGAAAGTTTTTTAAAAATAAAAAAGCATAGTCATAAGGGACTTTAAAGCTTAAATAAAAGTTTTTTCTTCAATACTGAGCATGTTAAGGTTTGGGTAAGTGTTATATTTTGATGTCAGGCAGCTTCTTGTCTGCAGCTGGGTTCCTCTCAAAAGTTTGGAAGTCGGTGACCCATATAGAGATATTAAGGTAATATGCAGATATGTTCTATGAGATCAGTTGGTTTGGACTTGGCATTAAGGCATTATGGTCCATATGTCAGAGAAACAGACAGCAGTAAAGAGAAGCAAGAACTAGATCATTCACAGTGAGCTGTTGGTCCCACCACGCTTATTTTCACCTATGATTTAAACTCATAAACTAATACCTATCAGCTATTAATCATACCTGAATGAATGAGTGCATAGCTACTCTCCAGAGTCGGGCTTTCAGAGAACTGACATCAAGTCCTCAGTGTGAAATGGTTGAGGTAGAGAGAACAGACACGAGGGGAGGAGGATGCAAAGGCAGCAGCTCTTGGCAAGTCAGCAGTCCAGCTGTTTGACATTAGGAGGTGAGGGTAAATTAACTGGGTTGGGTCGTTGTGGAGATTTAAGGAAAGAGTTGTAGTTAAAGAGATGTCCTGCCCAGATCTGAGCCAAGAAACACATGAAGTACTTTACTTCAGAGCAGGATTGTTCAACCCTTTTCTGCTGACAGAAATTCCAACACTAGTTTAAAGGCAAATGGGACATGCATGGAAGCAGTATTATAAGTCAGTATCAGTTACAAAAATCCCAAGGTATTCAAGAAATGTTCCATATGTGAACGTCAAAAAACATGTGGCACTTAAGAGGCCTTTTCTGAGCTATTCTTTTCCACCTCAGGCATGAAAAGTAAACCCTGGGAAAGGTTTATCTGGCTAATCACATCTGGCTGAAGGTCTGGCGTGTCTAATTTGAGATGCAGCATATTCTATCGAAATACTTAGACTGATTAAAAGAGTCTAGCTGATATGTTATTTTGGGCTTCCATGGTTCTTTAAAGACAAAAGGTAAAATAATTCTTTACAACACCTACAGTTTTTCTTGATAGGGCAATAACAACAGTTCAAGCACAGATTTTAGGAATATCTCTTTAATTTGACTATTAATGAGAGGTCTTAAGTTACATTCACACCAGCCAAGGTGACTCACGTTCAGCCACTTTCATTGAAAAGAATGTTTACATTTATCTAAAGCTGTGATCCGGTTTTCCACATCCAGAACTCTCTTTCAGTCCGATCCCATGCAGGCCCTAAATACAGATGTGGCATTCACTGCTGGAAGTTCAACCAGTTGAACTTTTGACTGCTTAATCATGAAACAGCTGAACTGTGATCCGACATGTGTGCAGCTTCCTTTTTAAAATACAGAAGTGCCAAGAGTTGAAAACATGAGGAGAAATTCTTAATTGTGGTTTGTGTCCCGGCTGGAATGACATACTTTCAAGTCTTTTAACGTATCAGAAACGAGCTGTGAAAGAAAAAGCCTGGAGAGAGATTCACCAGATTTGCTCCGCTTTGACATTTCACACCAAACCTCCTCCAACTATGGGTGGTGGACATGTGCCACTGAGCAATAGAAAAAGAAGCCCCTCCCTGTTTGTCCAGTGTGAACACCATAGGCTACATGGGCTAAACACGTTCAAGAACCTGAGTTTAGAACGTTTATTTATTAAACTTTTGGGTTTCTGTCACAAGGGCAAGGCACTACGGGTTCTTGACACACTGCTGAGTTTGGAGTAGTAAAACCCAAACCAATAAAGGACAGCACTCTCCTGACTACATCTGATGGAGTTCAGTTGTACAGTCTGAGAGAGAGCTGCTGCATCAGTCGGGTGTTCAAGTTCTACCTCAGTAAGGAGATCTGACAAAATTCTGTCGACTCTAGAGACCCTGTTTGATATTTAATGATGTTTCTTAGCTTATCGATGATATAAAGTCAAGTTCACGAGAAACATTTGTTTAAATGTGGTCTTAATTCTTTACATTCCCTCATGTGGGTTCAACCTTCATTCATCTCTTATATTACCACAAAATAAATAATGGAATATTTGAGTTTTCCCCGGTCACTGATCCAGGGTCGAGTTAAGTCAAGTTTTGAGAAAACTTGTTCTATTATTTGGCCGTTAAAAAATCTTAAGTATTAAGAACAAAAGCAATGTGGTTTCTCCAAGTTAGATTGTTTAAATCTACGGTTTTTAAAGGGTTTTATCCATTATTTTTGGATTTTTTAAGTTTATTACAATGTTGATTCCTCACATAAACAAACCCCAATATGGAAGAAAAATGGTGCCAGTTAGTCTTAGATGAAAAGATAAACTTTTTGCTTTGAACTTGCTCTTCCTTCCTTTTTTCCATTTCTCTATATAATTTAAAGAGAACGGCATGAACAACACCAGCAACGCCAAGCAAAGCAGAGGAAAGACGAGCGCTGACGTCATCGTGGAACTGCTAACTTCAACTGATTTATGAGACACTTCATGTGCTGTGAGATGTGAGAGCAAAAAAGCAATCTTCATTGGCTTTGTCACTTTAATTATGTCACAGAATGAGCGTGTTGAAGAAGAACATGAAAATGCAGTTTGGAAAATTGCCTTTTCCTTTTATTCAAGAGACACAATTAACGCAGGTACATTGTGAAAATGAAAAAGCATTTCTGTCAATCCATTTTAATTCTTAAATAGGATATTTCTAATTGAATTTTGGTACAAATTTACAAGAGAACTTTTTGAAAATGAAATATGAAATGCCATTTTCTTTATCATTGTAATTAAGTTACAGAATGAGCGGTATTGAAGAAGAAAATGAAAATGTAGTTTGGAGAATTGTTTTTTACTTTCATTTAACAGACAAGCAATGCTGTTACATTATCAAAATGAAAAGCATTTACAGTTTTGACTTTTATTTTGAATTATGAGTCACAGAGGCTTCCATACACCAAGAGATATTTTGCTCCATTCACACAAAAACGACTAAAGAACAGGTGACATCCTGTTGTGCTACCTTGGAGTGGTCTTGCATGGTGTGTTATGTATTTATTTACCTCCTTTAGAAACCTGCTCTCTAAGCCCCACCATGAGAGGGTCCTCACATTGTGATGTCACAAAGTGGGGAACAGCCCCTTCCAGTGCTGCCGGGACCGCCCCCAGGCTTACTCACCTTCTACGTGAAGCTAACAATTATCGGCAAAATGCTTCCATTTTATATGTACTTCCACATTTGCAAATATTTGTCTTTGTTTACGTGGGTTAAACACAGAAACGCAGCCGAGACTGACTCTAGGATGACATCATGATAACCTACAAGGAATGAAAGGCGGAGCCTCAGAGATTGAGTCCTCTTTCTTACAGGGAGGAAAAAAGTTCACCAAAACAACTCATATTTCAATAATAATTTGTGCGTTAGTGCGCTAAATGTAATACATAATCATATTTATGGATATAATTGATTCTGAAAGGCTAAAGCATAGCCCGGTATAGAACCTTTAAATCTTTTTATTTGAATATAGTGCACGTTTAAACATTCAGAAGAAAAAAATCTACAGAGGGATTTTTTATATTTTCCTCTGGATGTGTTCTTGGATGCAGTAACCCTCTCTCAGCTGCTTCATATCATGAGCCAGGACCAGACAATAGAAGAGACTGCAGGGTTATCCAAATGGATAAACATTGAGAGAAACTCTGAGTGGGACCACTCAGGATTCCCTGAGGTGTTCTCAGACGTTCCACAAGATGTGAGGAGTGATGACCTTCCTAACTTCTGTGAATCTCACAGCAAACAGAAGCGCACAGCCTCCGTTTTCTTCCATAATCTCCCCAATGAACGGAAACTTCAGCCACAAAGCGACCACGCTAGATAGCAATCGCAGCAGAGACAGATAAACAGACCAAAGCTCAGCAAGCCGTGTCCTCTGTCCAATTAGCTGATGCCGATGGGAAGGAGAGAAGGAGGAGAAGAAAGCAGGTCAACAGAAGACGAGCTTGAAGCTGGCGCTCTGATTCAACCAGTCGTTTATTGATCGACGCCCCAGCTTTAGGCAGTGGAGTGTCTGCTGTTCTGGGTCCACCTACACTAAAATGTATGCCTGCATTCTCCTAATTGGTTCCCCACGTTGTGGAGTCACAAATGTCGTCACACGTATGGACGTCATCTGTGACTCTCCAACAAACGAGTGTTCTCCACATCAGAGCAGCGTCTGGTGTCCACGTGCTTCACAGCAGCAGCATCCACATTCAGGTTAATAGATGGGCAGTACTACTGTCTGATAGTTTTAATGTGTGGACGGAGCTGTTGGTGCGGGAGGAACCCTCTGCTGATGTTATATTATCCCAACGTTTACATGCTCTCCCGCTAGCTTACAGCCCCTCACAACCCCAAACTAACATTAGCAGTAGGACAAAAACGGTGAGCAGTTTTAGAGCTGTCCACCCTGCAAGTCTGATCCAGACTCCAGCTCAGTTGAGAAAAACAAAGACGTTCATGGATCTGTTTGTCTGACAGTGGATGCATCAGAATGGAGCGGAGCAGGAAGCTCCTGACCTGTCCATAAATGAGAGATTTTTCAAACAGCATATTATATTCTACTCCCAACTCCCATGATGTGCATGAAGAAATACTTCATTGCTTATTGATGGTGATCATGCATTCTTCTCTCCAGGGGTCCGTTTCAAGAAGCAGGTTCAACAAATTTAGAGTTGAAACCTGTGGTGGAAAAATAGTTGGATCCGGTGGAATAAAGAAATGTTGTCACGGTTTTAAGAATGTTTATTAAACAGAGCAGAGAAAAGTACACGTCTTGCAAGCATGGAGGAGAGGTCTGCAGAGCCCTGCCTGTGATGAAGGACATTCGTATTTTATAGACGCCATACAAACAACTTTAATCAGAAATAGAAAAGGAACGAAGCGCCATATCTAATATGGACACAATGTGAAGGTAAAATGTTTATACACTGTGATCACAGGCGTCCTGACGAATAAAAAGCAAAGTCTAGCTCAACGGCTGTGGCACAATAGCAGAACACATTTAATTGTAAATGATGATATGTATGACTAATACGTAAATATTCCAATCAAAAACCTGAACTTAGAGTCACTGGACTCAAAATTCCCGAACTTAGAGTTTTCGGTTTCAGAACAGCTGAAAATGTTTGGTTCAATCAACTTGAAGTTGTTGGAACCAGAATCAGGTGTGAGCGTCACGAGTATTAAAAGCCCTGATCAATGGAGCACAGACAGCAGGATTCACCATAGCAACGGGAACAAGCATCCGAGTTACTTCCGGCGACGGAAATTGATAAGTTCCTCCAAGCATATGCCGACTACAAGAACAAGAAAAGAAACACAGCTGCAGCGGTAAAACAGAGTTAATACATACGTCTACATTTGAATAATTTCAATTCATGAATAAATAATAATATCAGGAAGGTTATTTTGTCAATTGCTAAGTAAGGAATGGTTCTTGATCTGTTAATAATTTAACCAGTCATCTCTGTAATCACATGAATGACCGTTTTCCTCAACCCCCCACCCCCACCACCACATACACACACCGATATCACTGGACGCTAAAAGGAAACACTGTAGCTGCCTGAGATATGTTAAAATAAGCTTTTACTTAAATGTAATTCTCAAGACTTAAAAAATGTTCGCTGAAAAATATTTTTTTATTACATTAACGCGACTTGCTGGGAGCCAGGAATTGAACTTGAGACATCAGAAGCGGAGGCAGCGCCGCTGACAACTGAGCTAATACTTGTGAAGTCAGTATTGTTGTATACGAGTACAAACCCCCTACCGGTTTTTGAGATTTAATGATTTCGATTTTTAAGGGTCTCAAACAATGAAAATAAAATTCATTATTATTAGCAAATCCCTGGAATAACTCACTATTTATAATGTCGCTCAAATAAAAATGAATCGTAGAAACTGCATCAATCGACTCGTATCCTCAAATCCTCTCCAGACATAAATAACATTTCCTCTGGATTAATCCAGCCTCCTCTCTACATGATCCTCTATGAATGGACATGTCATTTTGGTTTCTGCTGGTGGAAACGTGACGTCTCTAATGTGAATGTTCTCTAAATATTAATGAAGAACTCAGATTTGAACATCTTTCACTTTAAAAAGGGGCGGAGACCGCAGAGAACTCTAGGTTTCCTGAAGAAAACCTGCTCCAGACCAGGTTTCGTTCACAGACTCAGACTTGATTCTGAGTTCAGCCTAACCCGCTTCTTGAAACGGGCTTGGTTTCACCCACTTTCACGGGTTTGAGTTATCTCTCTTTCTGAAACTGAAAACTCACAGTTTTGCTGATTTTGGAGTTCAGGAACTCAGAGTTCCAACAAAACCTGCTTCTTGAAACGGGCCCCCGTAGATCTTGGCGATTATCTTGTTGTTCGTTAGGTTCCTTTACTGTCGGAGATCTTCCACGAGTTGTAACAGTGGTGATAGCTTATCTTCAAGCTCCATCAGAGCTGATAGCTTAGCATCCTTGAGTACAGCTGGAGTTAGCTTAGCCTGAATTTCAAAAAGAGTGATTTTGAGCTCTGCCAAATCGCCTTCAAAACTTTTCTTTGGTCCCATGTTCAACTCTCCTTGCTGCAGTAGCTGGTTTGCAGTAACTTGGTGATTAAAGTTGCTTGTGAGCAATGTTAAAAGACTTTAAAAGCCGGAGATTTGAGGAGAGCTGGAGACACACGTCTGCTGCTCGTGACCCGGAACCAGAGGTTTCTCCTCTGTGTGACCAGCTCGTCCAACACTGAACTAAAAGCCTGGAAGTTATCAGATCAAGCAGCTGTTGGACATCTTCATAATCAGATTGTGAAGCTGAGCCATACGTCGGAGGCTGATTCTTGCATAACAAAACATCCAGAGATCCCCTGATGGACTGGCCTGGCTTGAATCATTTCCACCTTAAAGATGTTCTCACTGAAGGAGTTCTAGTTCTGCATCTTTGTCAAAACAACTAGAGCAGTTGTAATCAATTTAAAGGTTCCAGTTACAAAAATGTCATCCATATTAAGATCTATATACGGTATGGGTTTGTTTGAAAAAAAGGGATTTCTATCATGACTTCAAGAACATCATGGACACAAACATCTCAGAGTGGGAGAGATTCCCGGTGGCTCATTGGTGTTCCTGTTGCTGGCAGTGGACCTCACCTCTGGTACGTCTTGGATCCCGGCTGTCCTCCAGCCCATCTGAATGAAGCTGGTCTGCTACACCATTCAGACATGCCGTTGTAGAGTTAGATGAGCTAATTCTTATTTAACAGTCCTGGTAAATTGTCTGTCTGTCCTTGAAGAGGATCCCGCCGTCATGTGGACATCCCTCAAGTTTCTTATTTTTCCCTAAAAATTTGTTTTTTTTGTGAGTTTTCCTCACCGAGAAGTGGGGTCTAAGAGCAGGAATGCCAGGTTAACTTACTTTAGTTTAGCATCCAGCTACTGTTTATATTCTATGACTGACTTTCTGTCTGTACATTACTGATAAGCCCACTGAGACGATTGCATCGTGATATTGGGCTATAGAAATAAAACTGAATTGAACTATTTATGGTTGTTGGAGAACACGTTTTCCTCCTCATAACCTGCTTGCATGCTACTGACTGTAGAGCTAAATTATGGCAACTGTTAGTTGTTACACCATGCTATTAGTTCTGGTTATGCCCACTTCCACCTGATGGACAATTTTTATTTTTTTCCCACAAATCCAGACAGGACTGTTCGTCAGTCTGGTTGTGGACCGCAGTTCACCACTGAGCTTGAACTACTGACATCCAGAGTCTGTGCTCATTTGGTTCTTCATGTAGGTTTACCAGACTTTATGTCATTGGTAACAAACAAAAACAACTTTTAAAGTCCATCTAGAAAGGTCCATCTGTCTCAATGAACTCCACAATCCTCTGTTAGAACCCTTGGTTCTGTAATCTATTTTTTTCATCTTAAATACAGACTGAGGGTTCTGCCAGTCATATGCAATTAGTCTGTCTGGAGAGTCAATAAATCTAATGTGCATAGCCCACTGGCAAAACTCCAGAGACATTTAAAAACGGGTCAGAAAGGTCCAGAAATGTAATTAAGACACAGACAGGCAGAGACTGGAAGTTCTGGACGTGAGGCTCAGCTTTCAACTGCTTGATAAATATCTTTTACTTGAGGTTTGTTTTAATGTAAAGCAGCTCAGTTTCATGATCTATGGTGAGTTTTGCTTGGCATGCTCTCCATTCTCCACCTGGTGCCTAATGCTGTCATTCATCCACCTGTGAGCCACAGTTTTTAGGACTGACAGGTCCTCACTCTTTGCCGGTTCGTTGTGCCTGAACTCTCACGGTTCACGGTGTTCTGACCCTGTTTCTGTCCCTGGTTAAGAGTTAGTCTGTCCCCTCGATGTATCAACCTGCCTTTCCGTCCTCCTTCGGGTCTTCTGATCGTTTCATGACGCCTCCAGAGTGCTCCTTCTCCAGCGGGATCTCCGTCTGTGTTACCCAGAAGCTTAGAGATCCACTGTGCAACTGGTGGTGCTTTTATCTCTAAGAGATCCCGACATGAATGAATACTTTTGTCGTACAAGTGTTATGTGTATTGTGAAGAATTTTGTTGGGATAATATAAATTCATACAGTTATGGCTACATTACATTACGACTTTCATACGAAGCTCTTCCTGAAGAAGTCATTCCTTAATGATTGGGCAAAAAATGCTGCACATAAACTAGCACAATACTAGTAGAATGTCAACACAAACTTTTCTCATTTCTAACTGTCAGACAAAGATCCCGCAGATCTCACTTTAAAGAGGCCGTATAATGAAAATTCAACTTTTTGAGGTTTGAAGTGTATTATTCTGTTCATTCCTCACTATTTAAGACCTCCAAAGTGATATTTTGATCCATTCAAGCATTTATGAGTAACCCTGCGCTCTCTCCAACAGCCCCTCCCATACCCATGAAAACAAGCGGGTCCTCTCATGCTGATGTCACAGAGTGAGACCGCCCCCTCCAGGAAGAGTCTGGTCTGACAGCTCCGCCCCACAACACTCAATTTCTCCACAGAGCTAGTGGTGATCAGCAAAAAAAACTTTAATTGTAGATGCAGAATACCACATATCCTCCAGATGTGTCCTGTCTTGAATAAATTCCAGGTGTTTGTCGGCAGGTGGGGTGCAGTCGTGCAGATGCCGAGTGTGTTCGTGTTGTGAACCAGTGTAGCAATGGCTGGGCTGACTAAGAGCAGATATGTGCATCCGTCTTTGGAGAAAAAATGTGATGGTTTCTTTTGTGGGAGAATTGTGGACATGCTGCCAAAGACTCTAAGATGACGTCATGAAATGGGCGGCATCCACAGGTCGCGAAGGGCGGAGCTTCAGGAAATGAGTCATTTTACTTCTGGGTAGGAAAAAACTCACTAAAATAACTCATATTGCATAAATAGTTTTTACTTTATGTGTTCAATGGTAATATATGATCTTATATATGGACATAGTTTACTCTGAAAGGCTTCATAAAATCATGGTGTGGCCCTTTAACAGCTCCAGCGGTCACCATGTGCAGGATGAGAGGAGTGAAAAATCGGACTCGTGTGTCCAGTCCCCACTTCACCCCCACTTCCGTGTTGAACAACTGTCGGCCATATTATGTCTGTAGGAAAATGTGAATGAACATTTTAGCTCTACAGGCTCACCAAGCAGTCCACAACCTGAATATTTTGTGTGCTGAGCACCGGTTTAGCTGGACGGCATCCGGCCATGAGTCTCTGACCTGATGTTTGGTTTTTACCAGAAAAAAAAAAACAATTAATCCATTAAGTTAAACTCAGATCTAGGATATCCATGTGTAGCATGAACTTTTTTTTTTTTTTTTCTTTTTTAAGGGTCAGCAGCAAGGGTTAGCTAAACGTTTTTGAGATGCAAACAGCAAAACATCACATCAACTGACAAAAGTGGAGATTGAGTGTTTGTCTGAAGGAAACTCACTTGATAGAAACAGTTTTATAGAGAATGTTATGTGTTTCCATAGGCAACTTGCAGCCATATTGCCTTCTTAAGTATGAGTAAGCTAGTTGTCATTTTTCAATTACAAACCTCAGGTTTTTAACTCAGCAAACAGATTTTTTTAACACAAATACTCAGACTATTAGCCATTTCTTAATTTGATGTGAACCTCATCTCTAGAAGTTAATTTAAAATAAAATGCCAACCCCGAAATATAATGAAACCAGGACTGAGAGTAAGTTAGTTCTGAGTTCAATGAACATTATAATACACAAAGACAAAATCAACTGAAAAAGAAAATCCTGTTTTTCCCCACACCAGGGCAAGGACACAAATGAAAGGAACTAACAAAAAAAGTTAACAAAATCAACACAATCATGACTCACAGATGTTAAAGCTTCCAAAGAAAAACAACAACAAACAACATGATCCCATTTTAGCTCTAGCCATAGGAAAGAAAATAAAACTAGAAAAGTTTCATTACCTGCAACAATGGTGAAAGTACTCTCTGCAGATAATGCTAGTGTGCTTTTAGCTAAATCTAGTTGCTGAAAATGGTGACAAAATTTGCTTCAATTGCTAAAGGAATTTGCTGAAAATGCAAAAGTTATGTGCAAAATGTTAAACTAGCTAAAAAACTGTGAGTTTCAGGAAAGAACTATGAAAAACAGCAGAAGTTGACCTAAATTTCTGAAAAAGTGGTTGTGAATTAGAAAATCACTAATCCATGCCAGTTATGCAAAAACATTTAGTGTGAACAGAGAGAGCCTCAGCTCATCCAAGAAAAACCTGCAGAGACTTTACAGAAAGTCTATGAACGGCCTTTGGCTGTTTCTGGTGAATCAAATAGACACGGATCGAATCTGCTCAGACTTCTGTCCTAAGACTCAGTTCCACCTCTTTGACGAACCAAGTTCCTCTTGGCTCCTCCTCTCCTTTTCCCAAGACTATATGGAAAAGATTGCGGAGAGACGAGAGTTTTACTGCGGAAACCTTGATGTTCCCCACCCAAAGGGTAAAAACACAAACAAGCGAGCAGCAGTGAGGACCGCACCTGCATGTGGAGTCCACGCCAGCCATGACACACCCCTCTAAAGCTGTTAACAAGCACTCTGACACAGAACCCTCATTTGATTTATCTGCAGCCACGATGTTTGTCAGACAATAGCGCTAAATATATGTTTATGGTTGGCAGTAACCCTCTTTCATCTGCTAAATGAGCGGATGAAACCAACTTTATCATCTACAACTCTCATGTTGAAGTCATATAAGAAATGTGGAAAATGAAAGGCCCTTGTTACACCTCAGCATCAGAGGAGAGGACTCATTCTAGTCAAGGAAACATAGCGCGGCTTTTCCAAAGGATCCTCGAAGTGACTAGACCAAAAATAGAAGTCTCTCTCTCTGAAGTCAGGATGAAGTAGACTTAAGTCTTCTGGAAGAGGGTGGAAGGAGGCAAAGTTTAACCTGGAGAAAACCATTGATCTCAGACGATAGAAAGCAAATGAAACACCAGAATCTGCTTCAGACAGCAAAAAACAATACAAAACTAGAACAGTTGCATGACCTGTGATAATGCTAGCGTGGATGCTTTTTTGCTAAATCTAGTTGCTGAAAATGCAAAAGAGATTTACAAAACTCTAAATGTGATCAAAGTCTTGAAATGTTGTTAAAGAACAATGAAAAACCGCTGAAGTTGACCTACATTTCAGAAAAATAAATTAATACTTAGTAAGTTTGCTTAAAATCCTCAGTACATGTCAATTTAGCAAAAACATGAATATGAGCTAAACTCCAAATTAGCCTCAAAAACCCCAGTAAATGTCAAATTAGCCTAAAAGGCTAGCACAATCCTAAAATACTATCACAACTCCAAAATAGCCTTAGAGCCATCAGTAAAATGATTCAAAATAATGTCACAATAACCCACAAACAAATACTTTGACTGACAGCCGTAAATCACTTCAACATCAGTAACACGACCAGAATGAATTCATATATAAGGCTTCCAGAATTATAAATATACTGTCCTTTTTTTTAAAAAAAAACAACAGTTTTTAGTGTAACTTAAAGTGTATAAAAGTACAGTAATATCCTGGCAGATCAACTCCTCCCCAAAGGATAAACAGACTTAATAAGCTGCACTAAACCAGAATCAATTATTTAAAATGAAAAAAAACAAAGTTGTATTCTTTTTTTTTTTTAAGCTCTATAGAAAACCTACATGCTCAAATAGGAAACAATAAACCTGAAACTCAGGCCCCAGCAGCAGGATCACCACAAACCTCCACACGGCGAGGCAAAAAGCCAACCGTTACATCACAACGCCACCAACTCTGGTGGTCACTGTAGGACGGCCACCGCAGACGGCAGACCTCTGTCTCCATGTAGAGGAACTCTAACAAACGTTTTGGAACAAAACCAGCCACAGTCTCAACTTCTAAAAGAATATCCTACTTTTCTTTAGCTATTTATTTATTTTCATCATTGTTTTGAAGTTCAGTCATGGCATCTGGGCCAGAAATCGTCTTTCTTGAAGCGTTCTACCTCTCTTCCAAGTAGCTTCATCCGTCAGATGAGTTTCAAGAAGAAAGATTGAAAGTCCAGATGCCATGACTCCACTTCAACACAGCGTCTTGGATACATGGGAGCCTTTTTTCATCCCATGCAAACATTATTCCCTCCATTCTCATTCGACAGCATTACAGCTGTGTTGTCATCACTGCTGCCAGCCTCAAACTCATTTTGGTCATTTTGTATCATCTCAACTAAAATCACTCCCACACATGCAGACTGGCCTCTTCTCCAAACAATTGTAACCTCCACCACCGTGTTTACCTACAGAATGAGTCAGAAAAAAGCCCAGCATGTTTTCTATCGGAGAGAATTATGTTGCATCTTTTTTTACTCTGGTTTTAAAGAATTCCTACCAAAAGGATTGCTGCCATTAGTGACCTGCATTTGCACTTTGAGATGAAGAGTCGCTGTACGTCAGTGTGCGGTATAACACACGTTAAAGTCAAAGCCTGGGGCCGGCCCTATCCGGCCCTCCAGATCATTTTATTCTGTTGTTATTAAAGACCCAATGCTATCTTATGCTTATTTCTAACTTTTATCCTTTTTACAAAATTTTTGGAGGGTAAAATTTTGAAAGTCTTTTTAATTTTAAGTTGATTTATTCTGGAATAATATTCCATCCTTTTTATTATTCATAATTATGTTAAACAGTTACAGTTTTAAAGTTTAGGAAAATTGTCATCCTGCTCAATTTTTTTGACTATTTTAGCATTTATTAAGATTTTTTAGGCTATTTTTGAGTTTAGATAATATTTCAGCTTCATGCTAGCTGTTTTGGCTCATTTAGGCTTTTTCATTTTTTTAAGATATTTTGAAGTTTAGCTATTTTTTCAACTACAGCTAATTGTTTTGGCTAACCAAAATGGTTTTTTTTTGTTTTTTTGTTTTTTTTTAGATTTGTAGGCTAATTTGGCATTTATCTTATATTTGAGCTGGTTATTAATTTCAGAAACTAACTGGGATTGTTAAAGCTTTTTGGACTATTTTGACATTTTTTAGATTATTTTGGTACTGCATGCTACCTTTTGGCTAACTTTGGCTTCTTTTAGTTTTTTTTTAGGCTAATTTGGAATTGATCTAATATTTCAGTTATATGCTAGCTATTTTGGCTAATTTATGCTTCTTTTAGTTTCTTTTAGACTATTTTAAAGTTTAGCTAATATTTCAGCTACATGCTAGCTGTTTTGGCTAACTTAAATTTTTTCCTTTCATTTTTTGAGGCTAATTTGGCATTTAACAAATATTTTAGCTGGCTATCATCCTTATTGATTTCAGCAATCACTTTCAGCATTTTCAGCTATCAGCACTAGCATCTTCAGCGGCCATATTCAGCTTACAGCATTCACACTAGCATCATATATGCATGCTATATATCTATCTATCTATCTGCCTGCCTGCCTGTCTGTCTGCCTGTCTTTCAATATCTATATATCTATATCTATCTATCTAGATAGATAGATATGTAGTCCATAAATAAAGGAGGCTCAAAGAGCCGCTTTTCACCTTCAGGATCTCCTGGAGTTGTCCTGTTAACGTTTATAAAGTTACAGTAAATCAGAGAACAGAAATCCTGCAGCTCTGGTGTTTGAGGGTTAAACTGCAGATGAAACACGAGTGTCTTTTAAACATAGTTTTAGAGTCTTGGCCTTTTTGCTCATTTTTTCCCCTTCAGCTAAAGGAAAGAATTTTAACTTTCATCAGTCGGTCGTCAGTGCTCTGTAGACGGGACGGGGGCCCCTAACCACTGACCCGAGGAGCAGTGCCATGAAGCAGTGGGAAAAAAAACGACATGACATATTTTCTCTAATGGTACGAACATTTCAACATTTCAACGACTAAAATGGGTTGTGAAGCACACTGTTCTTTAGGGATGCTATATGGAAAAAAAAGTTGCTGAAATTTCAGCAGAAACGTTTGTTCTGTTCTTTTCGTGAGCTCCGAATCCCACATCCTGTCTGCCATCGGTCTGGGATAGGCCCGTTTACCTGTGTGAGTTTGTTGTTGTTTACATACATGAGAGGAGCATACATGCTTAAATGAACATTACCTTTTTGTGATGTGGTAATGACAGTTATTTAGCTAAACTAGGAATTTTGAAAAATAATTAGAATAAACCTTTAAAAATGTAGGAAGGATATAGAATACACTATCCTAGAACAGAGAAGAGAAGAGCATGCTACACTAGACTGGAACTGATTTTAATAGAAAAGAGTAGAATAGAGACTAGAACAGAATAGAAAAAACTAGACTAGAACAGAGTAGAGTAGAGTACACTGTAAAAAATGTCAGTAATTTCTACATAGAAAAACAGTAAAATCATGACAGTAATCATAATAGTTCCATAAAAAACATAAATGTTTAAAACTTTTGTTATTACGGTAAAATCCTGGCAACCTAAGATATCAGTTATTTTGCCGTAGAGTAGAGTACAACAGAGTAAAATAAAAGAGAACAGAGTAGAGTAGAGTAGAATAGAGTAAAGTACAGTACAGTACAGTACAGTACAGTACAGTACAGTAGACAAGAATCAACTAGACTACAAAAAATTAAGTATAGAAGACTAAACTAGACTGGAACAGCATATAATTGAATAGAGTAGAATAGACTAGAATATAATAGAATGGAATAGTGTAAATTAAAATAGACTAAACTAAACTAGACTTGAACAGAGTAGAATAGAATAGAATAGAATAGAATAGAATAGAATAGAATAGAATAGAATAGAATAGAATAGAATAGAATAGAATAGAATAGAACCTTATTGATACCACTAAGTAGAAATCCCCCTCTTCTTGTCATTTTTCATTGACTTCTATGACAGTCCATGACAGCCAATGGAATCAGAGAAAGCTTTTCAACTGCACCTTGCAGAAAGCAGCAGCATCACTGATTGAAAAGTGTCTGCTGGACGATCTGTCAGCTTTTGACTCACTTTTGACAAAAATCCTCCATAAACAAAACAGCTTTTGAAAGTATTACTTCAATAGATAAAGAACCCGGAGCAAACCTTCAAAACGTACCTGTTCTTTAGTGTTCACCATCTGAAAAGTCGAGTTCCTGCAATGCGGCTCATGGTTGGAGTTCAGGTCTGTTCCTTAGCTCTGAAAACCTGACGTCTCTTGGTTGTTTTTCCCCACGTCTCCCTCACGCTGCCCCGTGTTTTAGAGAGCAACTGCCTCCGAAGCCTTTCAGAGCAGGACTGCTCCAAACTGACTGTGACCACCCTTAAGAGTTGTTGGGGAGAAGGAAAGTCCTCGTCCCACTGTCAGTCAAAGGCTGGAGCATAGTTGCAGCTGGGCCACCATCCAAACACACTAACTATTCTATTTCGGTCTGCCACATGAGCAGCGGTGCAGCTCAGAGGAGGGAAGTAAGACGCTGTGGTGGAGCGTGTAATTGCAGAGTGACCAGATATGGTGAGGTGTAATTGCAGACCTCATCAGATGGAGCGAAACTGCCAACAAGAGAAGGTAAAGAACTTTGAAATAATGCTTTGGAAAAGAAGAAACAGAACAGACTACATAAATAAAGGAGAAGCTGGCTTCCAGATGTGGCAGAGGAAGGAGGGAGGGAGAAAGGGAGGGACAGAAGCAGATGAAGAAATTGCCATGGCAGCAAAAGAAAAAAACGTTTTCTTTGACATGGTGGAAGTGTGTTTACCTTCCAGACAGAGTCACACGTGAGGGGAAGAGGGATCGGGGAAGGTGAGAGGATGTTGGGCCTGGCCTGGTGTTGTTTCTGGACCTGCACCAAGAGTGCACCTTGGTGTCTGGTTTCACTTCAGCCTTGGAAATGACTACCTCCTGGAAAAGTGCAGGCTTTAAAAATGGAGCAGGAAACTCAGAGTATAGCAGGTCAGCTGGTTGTCGTTATGTGAAGAGCAGCAGCTCTGGGTTCGCTGGAGCAAACGTAATGTTTTATTCTTCAGTGAGTTGTTATTGTGTGATTGTACATAGCTTCACGTGAACTATTGTACGTGAGTGCAAGACCCCACACTCTATAGGCTACAAATATTAGCTTAAGCTCAAATTCAAATGACACATTTCCTGTAGAATTTGAACTCATTTCCTGCTAAAAGCAACAAGAGAAGCAAAAATGATTGAGACTAAACGTTCACTACACGACTTTACCAAGAATAAATCTGGATTAAAAGGGAATTTTGGAGGAAAAACTTTCTTTTAAGACCACATGTTGTAGTTTTCTATTTGACTTCATCCTGAAGGTCGTGTGCTGTAAAGCAGTGAGGAACCAGACTCTGCTTGAAAATAGTTGAATTGAAACAAATGATGAGAAAACATTTGACAGAGATTACAAGGATACATTTAGAAATAAATTAGGGTGAGTCACAAATTTAAGCTTTTTTGGAAATCACAAATTGTGATCTATTCATGGAAAAAGGAACAGGAACCATCTGTTCTGATAATTATTCAGAAGAATTCCACATAACAGTGGAACCAGCATGTCATCAGACTTTCTACAAACATTGTTGATCTGTTGTACAATTGTACACGTTTAGCAAATTATTGTTTTTTTAATTAAACCCAGGTATAATAAATTAGAAATAAATATTGCTGCTGTTTACCAAGTCACAGCAACATGAACCAGAAGTCTGCGGTGAAGTCCTCACGGTCAGCCATGACTGCAGAAAAATGTTGTGGATGTGAAAAAACACAAACCGGAGGGTTTCTTTGTGCTTCAGCAAAACCAATAAAATGCAGAGTTGGAGACGCCGGTGGAACATAAGTAGAGGACAAGCAGAACCCCGACTTCAGCTCTGTAGTTTTCCCATGTCAGACTTCAAAACATTTAGAAGAAGCATCTTATAAAGCCCAGTTTTGACGTTTGTGGTGCTGGTTTCTGAGAACTGGATGAGAGGTTTGACGCTCGCAGCTCAGCTTCCCTTACATGAACTACCGTCGTTTTTCTGACTGTAGGACTCAATGGATTATAAAGAGCAGCACCAATGAATGATCTATTTAGAAACTTATGTCATAAACTGTATGTGTAGGGTAAGGAGGATGGAACTGTGACGCACATGAACCAAGACAGAACAGTCTGAGATAGATCCAACAATCAGACTATTAACTATGTTCTCCATAACTACAGCACACGTTTATAACCCATATATCCATCCATCCATCATCCATCCATCCATCCATCCATCCATCCATCCATCCATCCATCCATCCATCATCCATCTATCCATCCATCCATCCATCCATCCATCATCCATCCATCCATCATCCATCCATCCATCATCCATCCGTCCGTCCGTCCGTCCGTCCCCATCCATCCATCCATCCATCCATCCATCCATCCATCCATCATCCATCCATCCTCCCTCCCTCCCTCCCTCCCTCCATCCATCCATCCTCCATCATTTCATCTAACATCATTTCATCTATCATCCATCCATTCATCATTGGGCGGCTGAGGTGCTGTGGTAGGATAGTCGTCTCACGATCGGAAGATAGTGGGTTCGATTCCTTGCCCCGCCCATGTGTCGAAGTGTCCTTGGGCAAATTGCCTCTTATAGGAGGTTGGTGCCAGTGTTCGGCAGCGGAGCCACCACCAGTGTATGAATGTGTGTATGAATGAGTGAATGTGACTGTGAAGTGCTTTGGGCCTTCGAAGGAAGGTAGAAAGCGCTGTACAAGTATACGCCATTTATCATCCATCCATCATTTTTTGGGCATCTGGGATCTGCACTTTGGGGAGGGGTACTGTGAGGATTGAACTTTGGTTTGGTTTTTGTCAGCTGTCTTGTAGGTTATGGTCATATTCTGTTTTGAATGGTCCCTCAGTCCCGTCAGCTTCAGGTTCGTCATGAGTAACAGCTGTCTTCATGTCAGTTAATTACCCTCAGGGTATTTAAGCGCCTGATTTTCAGTAAATCATGACCAGGTCCTCTGTTCTGTTCTGCCACTGTTTTGGTTCTCCATGTATTTTTTTTTTGTTTATTTTTTAATTAATTCAATATTTTAAGTTTCTGTCACCAAGCCCGGTCTCCTGCGTTTGGGTTTATTTACAAACAACCTTGCTTTTTTTCTTTCTTTATTTAATGACTGTGAAATCAAATTTCTACAGTTCAATACTTATCCATGAATTTCAGAACCAGAATGACTCCACATATAAAAAATGTTTTTTTTAAGTGTTACAGTACAGAAAGTCAAGTATCTAACAGGCCTCATTCTAAGCTGTGTGCCAGTAAGACTTCTTCTCAAAATTGCACAGTGACTGTAACTGCAAAAACGCCCACTCAAAGCCAAGTTACCCCATGAATCAGCCTTCAGTTACCCCGCTCAGTTATCTAGAAGGAACAGAGCAAGCTTTTTATCCATTTTTTAATAAGACGGGAACATTTTCTGTGTTCATTTCTGCCTTCCTCACACTTCTGTGTCAACTTGGCTCAGAATGGCAGATTGTCAGGTAAAACAGTGTGACATAAAAAAGGGCAGAAATGCTCTAAAACCAGGTTCTGCATGAAGGTTTGAAGGAGGAAGAGGAGATGGAACTTAAATCCCCTCACTGCTATCACTCTGACATCTTATTTCTTTTCTCATTGAATCCAGTTGGAGAGATTGGCCTTTTATTTGTGTGTTTTCTTTTACTATTTTATTTAACTACTCACCATAAAAATGTCACTTGTTTTTTTGTGTCAACAGTCTTTATTTTTTCATGCATAAAGCACACAGGGAGAAAAATCCTGTTTTTTCTCCCTGGCATTCATCCGTGCAGTCAAACAGGATCGACTCACACCTCATCTGAACGACTTCATTATCCCTTCAGCTTCACTTCTTGCATGCAATGCTTGTCATCCATCCAAGAGGCCTTGATGAAGCATTTCCTTCTGCTTTTCTCCTTCTCTCTTGTTCTTTATTTATAAAAGTAAACATCTTTACCTGGTAAAACTTCATTTAAATGTGTATCCGTACCACATTTCTGTTTTGAAGTCACTTACGTTTCAAGTATTTGATTGTTTTTTTCTCTGTCAAGTGAGGCTTTTCTGAGCTTCACTGAAACTTTAGTGTGGATTAAAACATTGCCATCTATTGGAGCGCTGATGCAAAAGCAAGTGGAGCCTCAAATGTTCAGCCAGCCCTCATCTACCATTCACTGGTCGCAAATGAAGCCTAAAATTTACGCCTAACGTTTACGCATCAGTACAAATCTCTTCTCTGTGCAACTAAAGAAAAACACGTCTGACTGCAAGTTTGGCTGCGTTTTATTTTGTAATTCCCCATGCACTGCTTTCTTTGCATCGTCCATGTGATGTGTTACATTTGCATAAAAGCATGAGGTATGTACAGCACCGTGTGATTGGGATCTGTTAGTATATCTGCTGTTGTGAGGTCATAACAACCGTGTGTGGTTAATTATTATTATTAGTGAAATAGAACCACATGTTTCCTGCGGTTTTCCTTCCACACCAGTTTAAAAGCCTTTGAAGAACAAAACCCCAAACCCAAGTGTATCTAAAATACATTTTAATCTTGCTGAAATTGTTTTTTCACAATATTGTTTACAATATTAGAGCATCTTCATGTCTTCACCCTCATGGGGGTCGTCATCCTGTACAATCACGTTCATGTAAATTGTTCTACATCAAGGCACAAGACAACAGCCGTTGTGTGGGGGGGGGGGTGGGGGGGGTAGGCTGATCTTTAATGGCGTCCCTCTGGCACACGGGATAGCAGGGAGGAAGACGTTCGATGGACAATGTCAGGGATGCATCGGAGGCAGACGGATGTACACATGAGTGGAGGAAAATAAGGAAGTGATAACCAATGCTGCTTTCACTTTATTTCCCAATAATATTCATGTATAAAAGAGGAGATTTTTTTTTCTTTAAGGAGATCGTTTGTTCATATACACAAAGTAAAGTGCTTTTTTTTTTTTTTTTTCTGTCTTATTTGCCAAAATCAAAACGAGTTACTAACAGGATAAGAATGGAGATGTCCTTTTTGGTTCCCGATGAGTGGATAAAGGGCCAGTTTGGTGTTTATTTTCTGCTTAGTTAAGATTTTCTTTCTTTGTTTTTTGTTCACTCATCTTTTTCTGAAGTTTTGCTCTCAGGTTTTGACCTGGAAAAACAGAAAGAGATCACACTAAATTACTTAAAGATATTCCATGCACTCGTTTATTCATGCATACATTGATAGAAAAAAACAAATCTTCACATCGAAACACAATAAAATGGAACTATTTCTGACATATTTGTAAAAAAAACCTACCATTTTCCTTGAGTGTAACCTCACATCTGGATGCTTCTCCTTCGCCTCCCGAAGGCTTTGGCGCCGACGTTGGTGGGGACGAAGTTGCTGTTGCCCATTCCCCCCGATCGGCTGAGGAAGTCTGCCAGCCGGTGAGTCACGCAGGTGGCTGTGTTGCAGGCTCGCTTCTGTGCTGTAACGCTGCTTCAGGAGAGCAGAGGGGGGGTTAACGCCAGCATCAAATGTCTCTTTATCATGGGATCAACGTTATTTCACTGCACAGAAGTGACACTAAGAGCAGGCATGCACATAATTCTGTCTTACCTTTGGAACTGGAGAGGACTCCTCTTTAACGTTAAAGACTCTTAAATAAGGTTGTGGCTTTTTTAACACGTCTTAGAATGAAAACCGACTAAAAAATCCTGGTATAAAAATACATTTATTGAACAACATTGATGGTGTGGGATGATTGGATCATTTTATTGGTGAATCTCTCTCAACTCTTGACTTTCGTTGGCTTTGGAACGCTATCAGATGAGTCTACATGCTGTACAGAGATGGATTTCAAAAGTGGCACCTGATGAACATTTGTTTGTCATGAAGTCTGATTATCTCAGATGGAAGGAAGAAATTATTCTCTGCCAAATGAAAACGGGAAGAGAAAAAAAAGTCACATTCTTGTCTTGTCAATCAAGCAGGTAAGTCGGCATGCAACTTGCCAATCGTGAAACTGGGATGAGGAAGATGGCAGGAAGGGAGGTAAAGGAGGAGGGAGAAATGAGGACGAGGAGATGCGGTTAGATGCTGTCAAACGTCTCGCCGTAGCTTGCATAGCTGTCACTCTCAGGCGCACTGCGCTTCTTGCCGGGCGTTCCTGCTCCCACGTTTGTGCGCGGGAATGTCTGCAACTTATGCAGCTCCTGAGACAGCTTGCCCAACACGCAAGTGCTGAGGTTGGAGCAGCGCTTGGTTAGAGGCCTGTCCATGCTGCTGGGGAGGGGACACACAGAAGACATGCACAGAACAGGCTCATAGGTCTGGGAAATCATGCAGATGGACATATAGATTTGAAGTTTGTTTCATTAAACCAGAGTTACTCCACATGCACGTCTAACCCATGCTACTGGAGCTCTAAAACAGAACAGTTCCAGACTTTTACAGCACCATGCCACCACTCCTTTCCAAAGATTCAAAGAGCTGCTCATCAATCCCATCATGCGGCAGAACCCCACCCACCATTCTACAGGAGCCTCAAGTTCAAACAGAAACCCGACGCTTCCCACTGTCATGCAGCTTCTCATGCACACTCGTCCATTCTCATACTGTTCACATGCCCGGCAGGCAGTCGCCATCGACCACACAGTCAGGAAGTTCACTCTTCCATGCGGGAGACGGGCCATGACAGAGAATACAGATCTTTTCTTAAAATAAAAACCTGTTTTTATATGTTTTTCTGTCCTCTGGTCGTCTGATCAGTACATACCTCTAGATCTGAGTAGATAATCAGCCACCATGAAACATGGAGGAGCTTAGCCGTCCTTTTATCTCCATGAGTAACCCAAAGATTCAGTTTTTACAGGTACCTGTCTCTCTTTGTATCAGTCAGATTCTGAAAATAAGTACATGAAAAGAACAGATTCACATGTACCTGTTTCCCTCGCTGGCCTGCTGCTCCAACTCCTCCGCCGTCATCTGCACAAATTCCTTGACGATGGCGTTGAGTAACCTTCGTGCCTCGTAGTCCGTGAGCGTGACTCGGTCTGACATGGACTCTAAACCCGGTCTGTTGTGAGGGGGGTTGGGGGAGAAGGTTAGAGGTCAATCTTCCGTGGGAGCTTTGACCTGCCGTCTAAAGGAGGGATGTATGAGCTGTTGCTCTACGTTTCCCAGCAGGCCGGTGGAGAAATGACATTTATGCCGAGAGGGCCGCCGGCCAAAAAACTATCTGAGGAAAGGGAGGCTGGTGTCCACCCGGCTGTAGATGGATGACATAATCGATGGCTTCATGAGGACGGTACGGGGAGTGGCTGGAGGGGGGGGGGGGGTCGCAAACATTCATAAAGCTCATTTATCTTAAGTAAATGGAAGTTTTCTTTCTGTTTTCATGAATCTCAGTTTGATTTTTTTGCTAAACATTCTCTAAAAGAGGAGGAATGACAAAGCCGTGTTAAACCATTTAAGAGCTGCACAAAAAATCATGAATGTTTCTGCTTCAACTGTCATTTTGGACCCAAAGTGGTCCATCAGGGGGTTAAAGGAAAGACCTACTCTCTCTGTAAACTCTACTTTTAATCTTGCATGCTAACAAACGCCTCAAACTCAAACGGCTTTTTGCATTTTTCTCCCCAGAACATTTCTGCTAAGCAGGCTGGAAATGAAGGATGAGACGGAGCCGTTTCTCACCTGGCAGGAGCAGCTTGTGAGCAGTACATCTGGCAAATGACCAGGGCATAGGCAACAAGGAAAGCCGAGATCTTCAACATAACCATGGTCCCCTAAACAGCAGAAAGAGACAACCCCATCAGCTGCTGCGTTCACCAGAGCGTCTGCAGGGCCACTTGTTGGCGTCTGATCCTCTCCTTCTGTGGGGAGGAAAGTTGCAGCGTGAGGACCGCGCCTCTCCGGTGGCGGCGCAGCAGTCGCTTCTACTTTCCTTCATTAAAAAAACACACTTTTTCCCAAATTATCCAGCTGAGAGGACAGGACACGCAGTTCCCCCATCCCGGATGAGGGTTAGGCAGACTCTGCATTGTAGGTAGAAGTTGCAGAGGAGGAGGGGTAAAGAGGGAGGTGTGTGTGTTGGTGGGGGGGCTCCCTGAGGGACCAGTGCATTAGTGTAATAAGCTGCCAGCACTCCCTCTGGCGCACACACTCGTGCACGGTCACGGACACACATCTGCAGCTTTTTCCCGTCTGCTGGAGCTTTCATGCCATTATTTTCAAATACCTCCTTCCTCATTTTCTGCCCCCCCCCTCTCCCTCTCACTATCTGACCGTCCTCAAGTAAGAGACTGGACCCACACAAAGAGAATAGCACGGATTATGGTGACCCTCCAGTCCATTCCCGTCACCGCAGTTCCTGACCATCACTCAAAGTCTGCGCCCAACACCATGCAGGAGCCAACACTTACCTTCAGCCGAAGTCACCCAGCAAAACAAAAAATAAGAATGTCTTGAGGAATCTTTCAGTAAACTTTCTCTCAACTTGTAGGAAAACTCTTGATTCTGTTGCATGCAGCTCCAACGCTCCAGCCTATATATCCCACCACTTGGATTTGTGCATTGACTGTGTAGGTGTTTAATTATGAGCCGGCAGCCAATCGGATGGCTGGGATGCCGCGGCAAACCAATGGGATGGCTCCCCTCTGTCCCGACTCACTAACAAGAGATATGGCTTTGGTGCTGACGTCATTCCTCAGTCACTAAGTGCTCCATTCACAAAATCCTCCAGCCGTTTGGACCGTTTTCCTTTCCTCCGTTTGCATTGATGTCACTAATTAAATAGCGGCCGAAGCAAAGCGGACGAAAATACTTCAGCAGCGATAAATATTTGAAGAAGTTTCCCCAAAAAAGTGTAAGATTTGATGCCAAATCATTGAGGGTACCTGCACCCCAACCCCGCCCCCACCCTCACAGGAAGCATTTGCAGGCGGGGCCATCTACCGGGGAAGGGTGTAAACTACAGTCTGACGCACTTCTCATTCATAACACTGCGTTAAGCCTGAATGTCTTCAAATGAGTCGATGGAATCAGCTTCTTATTGATTTGATTTGAGCTGCTTGTCTAGAAATGATCAACTCCTGGAACTTGACGAGTCGACGTTTTGATTGACTTTTCTTCCAGTGAATATTTAGTCATCCGGGCGAATGAGAGATGATGAGTGTGACATCCTCCCTCTGCTTACAGCATCATAGTTAATAAAGTGATCCCACAGCGGCTTCAGTAATGAGCGCTGCTGCCTCGGCCTCCTCCTCCTACACACTGAGTAAACTGCCAATCGATGACAGCCCGCAACAAGAGTCGTTTCTCAAAAGCAATTACACAACTGTTTGTTGGGCACCATTGTGCGGCCGCCCTGCCTTTTCATTAGCGGGCTGGGTGTGTGTGCGTGTCACATGAGCATGTTTGAAATGAGAGAACATGCTCCGGTGTTTGCTCTGTGCAGAGCGCTAAATGAATGGGCAGCAAGTGAATGCGTGTGTGTGTGTGTGCGTGTGCGAGACAACATGTCGGAGTGAGCCAAAGGGAGGGGTTGCCTCTCCACGTTTGCGTCACAGAGGAACCCCATTAGACTGGATGAGCCTTTTAGTGCTATTGAGCCACATGGCTCAGCCTTGTCAGCCACTAAGTCATTGCTGAATAGACAGCTGCCGGATCTGAAGCCACATTTATGCACTTGAATCTGGATCTGCATATCTGCAGCCGTAGGCAACTTGGAGCCGGCGACATCAACAACCTTTACTTTTCATTCACTTTTTATTTCACTTTCAGCCTCAAGAGCTACAAACTCCTGCAAAGAGAAAGCAGTTATGCAGACAAGATGCCTGGAAAAGTTGGAAAAACATTTTGACTAAAAGGATTTACAATTTAAATAAATACATGACTTTTATTTTCTATTATGTAGAATAATAAAGAAAGATGATCTGTACACATCTTTAAATTTAAGCTGGGGCTTATAGAATAGAATAGAATAGAATAGAATAGAATAGAATAGAATAGAATAGAATAGAATAGAACCTTTATTCATCCCAAAGAAAACTCAATTGGGACAAAGCTGCTTATTCCACAACACTGTAGCACACCCATTAAAATAAAGACATAAAAAACATTTAAAATTTTTATTTCTGGAAAAACAAACAAAAAAATAAAAAGCTAGACGTTCCAAAAGTGAGTTTACTAGATATATTAATTGCAGTGAAACATGTCTGTGTCAAACCTCTAGATGCATTCATAGATTGTTACAACATCTTCAAATGAACATGAACATGTTTCCTAAAAGTCTTAGACTACATTTATGGTAATGGATGCAGGAGAAACGGTTTAATCAATTATTTTAACATAAAGCTGGACAGTTTAGGTGATTGTTCTATCTGCATTACCTGATTATTTCTGTGCTGGGTCATAGGAATGCTGCTGGAGCCTATCCCCACACAGCGAAAATAGCATAAAATAGCATTAAAAAATGCAAAAACAATCAAATAAAAACTGCCAACAGGGAAAGGAAAAAAAAACTGCAATTTTCCTATCAGAGGTCGACTGGTCTGCCTATGCACCATGACTGATCTAAATATATGTAACATTAGGTCAATAATATGTATTTTCATCTGATTAGAATACAACGTTTGCAGCTCAGTAAATTTATTAGATGTGGGTTTATTTATATTGTACAAAAAAAAAGAAGAACCAAAATGAACTGAATAAATCCACAAAAAATAAAACATGTCACTTTGTAACAACCTGCGACTCTCTGTGTCTTTTACATTGTTGTGGTCCAGACAGATCCTAATGCATTTTTAACCTAAATATTATATCCATGTATATATACTAATAAATATTGTAAAACTAAATCCTTAATAGGTAGACTGAGGGACATGTCATTGATTTAAACAGGAAATGTCTTTGGTACCAGCATCACAAAAAACTACCGTCACTCCTGAGTAATGGTAATAACTGTATGTTATGTTTGGAGGAAACCCAGTTGCAGGGAAGAATCACAAACACATGAAGACAGAGTCCAAGGATTTAATTTACATTAGCCATGTAACACAACTCACAGGACCAAGACAACAGGCCTGAAAACAGAATGAGCCGACACTGGGGACTGCGGCAGAGTTCCTTAAATGCACAAAGCCTGATTGCTGAAGTGCAGACAGCTGTGACTGCTTAGCAGAATCCACAGGAGAATGGGCGGAGTCACAGCAGCCTGCACAGAAGCAGAAAAGAAAGCAACTGAACCTGAACATGACACTGGACTTGACTGTAGTTAATAATTACTATATCTACTGAATCAAAGGTGACATGAACATGTCTTTGATTTGGTTTGTTTTTTCTAATCAATACATTTTTCTGCGTGATTTTTGCGTCTTGTATTGTCCACATTATGTCCTTGAAATAAAATAGATCAATCAATCCCAAATAATGTTGCTTAGGGGTGTGAGGGACTGTAAGCTAACGAGAGAGAGTGTAAACAGATGAAGGGAAATGGGGGCGGGCTTGCTCCCCATCAACAGTCCCGTCCACATCTCTGAGGTGAATTTCCTGCTGATCTACAGAAACTATGTCCCAGAAAAGGATCCAGGTTTCTAGATTTTGACTAAAATCAGCATCATAATAATGAGAAGACTTCTGGGAACACTCTGAATGTAGATCAAAAGATGATTGGAGTGAGACTTTAACTAATATACAATTTATTATCTTTGACAGCTTCAGTTTTTGTTTTTCTAATTATCTACATGTAATCATCTTCATGCCATCCAGACTCCATTTTACTGGAACCTTATATTCTCCTGCTGAACACAATAATCACCCCCCAGTGCTTAATGATGTTATTGGATATAAATTGATTTGTTTTTGGTTTTATGTATGTCCTGGTTTGTTATATTTCTTTTTTCATGTTTGTTTGTATCTGCATCAAGTCTCCACTCTTGTTATGACTTGTTACTATTGTAATCTAAGTATTGAATCTCGGTCTGAAGGTGGTTCTGTTTGGTCTTCATCAGAAATAACTGAATGACTGTACTACAGTGCTGGTTGTTTGTTTGTTTGTGAATTGAAACAAACTATTGAGTAATTATTCCTCAGCAGCAGTGATTCATGTAGGCAGAGCATGAATGTTGTGTAGATGTCATTGATCTGATGAGAACAGGACAAAAACACGCATGAATCATACAGCCAT
The DNA here is from genome assembly GCA_003999625.1 of Oryzias javanicus. NCBI lineage: Eukaryota > Metazoa > Chordata > Actinopteri > Beloniformes > Adrianichthyidae > Oryzias > Oryzias javanicus. The sequence continues at coordinate 1,722,105 of CM012442.1, read as the reverse complement.
CACTGTCATCTTCAGCTTTATTGCTAAACAAGCTCGTTTTTATGGATTCATACATCCGTTGTTCCTCTCAAGAAACTTGAACTAACAGGAGGACATTACTACTTTCTTCTCACGTTCAGCTCCTGCATTTGTACTGTGGGCCTGCATGCGTGTCTGCCGTGCACGCTCGTCCCCTGAGCGTGGGCGTTTCATCTGCAGCGCTCTTCACCCAAGGGAGCGGCGAGCTCGAGGCACGCCGACTCCTGCAAAGTTTCCCCCTCGCTTCCTGAAAAAACTTTCTGAGTCAATAGAGTAACCTTTGAGGCAAGCCTCCCTCAGCTGAGATCAACACACTCGGCCCAGTGTAGATTATTCCAGTGGACACAACATCCTGCTGGAGCTGTGGCGTTATTGAACCACACTAAAGCGCGGCATGTCACGCTCATGACTCACAGGGGTTCAGCCTATCAGGGATCTCATGAGGAAATATCATGGCTATGGAAGCTTATTTGAAGTGATTCGAGGGTTAAAGGTGGACGTTCTGGAGCACACAGCAAACAGTGTTCATTAATGGTTTATCAGGAATGCTAATTAAACTAAAGGCAAATAAACTCCTTCAGGATCTCACATTGTTGAAATGATGGCACCACAAAGTTATTATTAGAATCAATATTTAAACGTAGACAAATGATAGAAAATGATTAACCTAAGAGCTCCAAGTTTACACTCTTTACCTGTGTAGTCAGGAAATGTCCTTATTGATATTTCTTTCTCTACAAAAAGCATTTCAAAACCATTTTAAATGCCTTCTGGGCCAGTCCTCAACGAACTAGCACCCAGACCTCTAAGGGCCTTCATCTGTAAATCAGAGACTTGCAGCAGATCAACCAGAGCCGTCTCCAGTGGGAATTGTAAGATCACTTTCTGCAGAACAAGTTCTGCTCAGACTGCTTCTCAGTGAGAGATGTTAGACATTGGAACTCACTCCCCTCTGATCTGAAGACTGTGTCAGGTTTTAGTCTTTTAAAAAAAACCAACAAAGTCTTGGTTCAACCAGCAGCAGTGCTGTCCTCGTGTTTTAACAGGTTGATTTGGTATGTGTTTTTATCCTTTTATCTGTCTGTGTGTATTTTGATCTGGTTTATTTCCTTTTTAACAATGACTGTCTTATTTCTGGTATTTTATTCTCATTTTACACATATTTGTAATTGTAAAACAAAAATGCCCGGCAAAGGATAACTGATGGATGAAGGCATCTGGGTCCATCTGGACTGGTCCACGACCTGGAGCGGCCGCGCCCACTCCGCCTGTCCCACGGAGGATCCCGAGGATCCCCAATGCTAACATACCGCTGCTGGCCGGTGTTGAGCCATGGTACGCTCCCCCTGCCAGAACGACGTCTGAGACTAGGGAAACAAATTTCAACAGGAGAAACGTGCAGAGAGACAGTGATCCCTGCACTGCCTGCTCAGGTGATTTCACTTTCTTTCTTATAAAACATATCTCTTTTTTTGCCCCCACCTACGGTCCGTTTCCTTGTTTATATGCTCCGCTGTTGAAAAAAAAGGTGTCAGGGTTAATATCTTTTTTTTTCTGGCTGAGCTACAATGTTAAGAGCATTTTACTGTCAGGGGATCCATATCATTCTAAAAAAAATTCAGTTTCATCGTAGTTTAACAAATGAGTGGTAATTAGCATTCTTGAGATCAGCCCCTCCCCTCCAGGTCAGCTCGTACAGCAGTGAGGGAGACATGGAGAAATGCTCCGTCTTCATAAGTCACGTCAAACTAAGTGATGCACGCTGTGTCCACGCTGCTGTCGCGCCGCTATGCTACGCTAGCACTGTTACACGGTACAGATAAGGTTAGAGTTTTGGGGGGAGCAGAAAGTAAATACTGAGTGGTGAGTGAGGAAGTGTCTGCAGTTTAAGCGTTTCAAAATAACTGGATCTGTATGTGTGAAACAATGGAATGGCTTCTGCTACCAGAGAACAACTGCCTACGTCGATCCGGGTTTGATCCGGGTTTGTCTGTAAACAGCAGCTTTATTTCTCTGTGAAGTCAAAAGTTCTGCTTTGGTTTCCGTATCATAGTATCCACCTGTGAGGACAGTTGAGACTGATTCATGAAAGTATTTTATTGATGTTTGAAATTGTTTTTAACAATTCTTTTCTATCAACGTTAAGGGGGTTTTCTAGTTTCAGGAGGCAATCTATTTTTCTGTAACGATGTTGGTAAATGATGGCAAATAGTCTTCACTTGGGAATGATGGCGAGACAGATGGTAATTCTGTGCAAAGAATCACAGATGGGATCACAGTTGGGTACCGCCCATGTGTCCAAAACGCTGAACCCCACATTAATCCTGGTGGCTTTTGTGTTCGGAATATGCAGGCAGTACCTGGAGGATGAAGGAATTGAAACAATAGAATGGCCTTCACCATCCCCTGACTTAAACCCAACAGAACATCTCTGGGACATTATGTTTGGGTCCATTAGGCGCCGCCAGGTTGCTCCTCAGACTGTACAACAGCTCAGGGATGCCCTCACACAGATCTGGGAGGAAATGCCACAAGACACCATTCGTCATCTCATTAGGAGCATGCAGCCACGTTGTCAAGCATGCATACAAGCTCGTGGGGGGCACACAAGATACTGAAAAGCATTTAGAGTTGCAGAAATGAAGTTTTGGAGAAAATGGACTAGCCTGCTACATCTTCATTTCACTCTGATTTGATGGTGTCTACACAATTGAGCCTCTGTAGACTGAAAACTTTTATTTCATTAAAAGACTTGACATCCTTTTGTTCCTAAGACACTGTCCTGTTGTTATTTGGATAGATATCCAACTTCATATTCAGATCTGATGGATCTAATGTGTTTCTTTAAAGTGATCCTTTCATTTTTGTGAGTAGTGTATATTGCAATCTCTGATTTATTTAAAAAACTTCCAAGATTCTTATTGCTTTATTTCACATTATGCTCTGAAACCACAACACATCAGCAGGAACCACACAGACATGATGTCCTTGCTCCAAAACCCCCACTAAAAACAGATGTCGTGTTTTCTTATGCTAAATGAAAGTGACCAACATTAGACTGAAGCTAACCGCAGGATCACATGTTTGTTCAGGGCTTGACTCTGCTAACAGGTTATTGTTAGCACTTTTTCCACCCACACTAAAACATTTAAAAGCAGGTCACTTCATATTGGATATTGGATCTTTAGTGGATATTTGTTGTCTTTCTCTCAATAAACCCATAAAGAAAGCATTTAAAATGAGAGTAATGAACTTATTTGGTAAAGACAGAAGAATTTATAATTCCTCCTTTCAATGAGACATCACTCAAGGTTTTACACCTGAAGGTCGTAGTTTCTGCAGCAGGATGGCAGATGTTGGAAATAATTTAATTTCGGCAGAAAAAAAAATGTTTTTTTTGCAACTCAAAGGGAAAAATTCTGCATTTTTCAAATATATCTGAAAGCAACAGCAATGTTTGATGTTAGTTTTTATTAATATCTTAACATTTAACAGTCATATTTACTCATTTGAAGAATAGTATCGCTCTCTCCGGTGAAGAAAGGACCGCAGTTTGTTGCACTGATGACTTTATTCCTCTTCTTTGGCCACAAAGTCACCGTCAAACTAACACACACATAAATAATGTAAATACAAATTTCGCTATAAGAAATTACATAAACAACAAATGAAAACACGTACCTCGCTGGCCGCATTCACCAAATAAAAAGAAAGCAAGAAAACTTCTTCTTCTTACAGCTTCGTAACTGTTAAACTGTCTTTTCTTCTCAGTCCCTTTGTTATATGTTTAACTTTCCATCTTCTTTGGTTAATTTCTTTTGTCTTGAAGAACTCAGCAAGTGCCGTTTTACCAGAAGTTTCTCCACAGCACATTCTAACAAAAACTCCGCCTCCCCGGAAGTTTTACAAAATAAAATACATAAATATGCAAAATAAAAATTGAACAAATAAACTCAGAACAAATACAGACACTCTTATTGTGGCAGTTAAACTCCCACCAAATCACTTAGTGATTTCACCTCAAAATAATCTTAACATGGTTTGCACATACAGTAGCAGCAATGTAAACAATACCCTACTCTTTAGCTTCGAGCAAAAGAATGGTCTTATGAACAGGCCTATCTAAGTAGACTGGCTTAGTGGTACGTTTACCCTGAGTACTTAAAGTAGAATCACTAAGTAAGAGTTTTACTTTTCTGATTCGACCATCAGAGCTGGGATACACTTCTGTCACCCTAGCAAGTCTCCACTGGTTGCGTAAAGTGTTATCATCTTGAAGGATAACAATGTCATTGATCTTCGTGTCTCTTCTATTATCTTGCCATTTTTGCCTCTGCTGAAGATTCAGGAGATATTCTTTTTTCCATCTTGTCCAAAATTCATTGGCCAAAAACTGCACCTGTCGCCATCTTTTGCGCAGATACAAATCCTGACTCACAAACTCTCCAGGAGGTGGCGATACAATGTCAGACTTCATCATAAGGATGTGATTTGGTGTCAAAGGTTCATAGCTTGTTGGGTCATTTAAGAACTCTGCTGTCAAAGGTCTGCTATTTATTATAGCCATCACTTCAAACAAAAAAGTTCGAAGTGAAGAACTATCAAGTCTTTTAGCAGAATGGTCAAGAATAGCTGTTAACACACTTCTGATTGTTTTAATTTGCCTTTCCCATACACCGCCCATGTGACTAGATGATGGGGTGTTCAGAAGAAATTCACATCCATATTCCTTTAACTGTTCGTGATTCATCTCTTTCATCGCCTTCAAGAACTCTCTGTTCGCACCAACAAAGTTTGTGCCTTGATCACATCTCAGCTGTCTTACTTTCCCTCGAATTGCAATGAATGAACGGAGTGCATTAATGAATGAATCTGTGCTAAGATCATCTAGCATCTCAATATGAATTGCTCTAGAACACATGCAGTTAAAAAGCAGACCATATTTTTTGATCTCTTTCCTACCATCTTTCACAAAAAATGGACCAAAGCAATCCATGCCACAATAAGTGAACGGAGGTGTTGTGGCCATTCTGTCCTCAGGTAGATCCGCCATTTTTGGGTCTTGTGTGTTTCTTCGATACTTCCTGCAAATGATGCATTTGTAAATGTGGGAAGAAACTGCACTGCCACATCCAATGATCCAAATTCCATTGGATCTGAGTTCGTAGTAAAATAGCAGGATGCTTAACATGAGGGTGAAGACAGGATCTTGTCAAACGTCCTCCAACCCTGAGAGTCCCATGCTCATCTACAAAAGGGCTTAGCTTGTGAAGTTTGTTTGCTTTATCTTTGGGTTTTATTTCTTTGCACGGTCTTATGCTCTTAATTTCTCTGCTGAAAGCTTTCTCTTGAGCCAACTGAATTATGAACAGTTCTGCTTCCCTTCTTTCTTCAAGACTGGTGGGTTCATTCACTTTCGGTTTAAGACCCTTGATCTGCTTAGCAAGCCTTTTAAGACAAGCAATACCTTTCACTGCTCTCTTCCAGTCTGAAAACTTGGTCAGATAATCCAACAATGTCTTCTGCGTCATTGTTTCTGTGTTGAGCACCTGAACTCTTTTGAGTTCTGGATCATCATCCTTTACTTCTCCCACCTTGCTGTCTTTCATCATTTTTCTTTTCAAACCTGCCAGACGTTGAACAGCACAGGACTTATTATTTGGCAAATTTGGTCTGTCTTGTTTAAAGGGCAATGGCATCTCAAAATGGCCGTCTGCTTTTTGTTTAATGCCTTTTTTCAAAGCATTCAAGAACTTCAAATCCTCTTGAGAGACTGTGATCTCTTCGCCAGTTCTTTCACTGAAGTCTGATTCCAGCATCTTTATCACATCTTCAGGAGTGACCATTTCTTTGATCTGGGTTTTGCAGACATAGTGTACTTCACTTTTGAGCTTGACAGTTGACTTGGGCACAGGTGTTACTTGCCTTACAATGATGCGGTGACTTACACCAATCGGATCACTGTGATGTTCTGAAGCATCAACGTAACTCACAATACTCCAACCTAGGTCTGTTTTTGTGCATAAGGTTGATTTTGTTCTCCGCACACAACTCTCTGGGCAATAGAGCTTGAGGCAGTTGTATCCGATTAGGAGACCAATTTCACATTGCTTCAGGGGAGCAATGTTTCTCTGCAAGATGTTCTAAGTGAGCACGCTTTGGCTGTCTGTGGTGTAGGAATGTGCTCACGGTTAGCAGGAATGAATTCACGAGTGTACACTACTGGCACAGTGATTCCTTTGGTAGAAACACTCCTCTAACTTGTAAGTCTTGCATCTTTCCACATGGAATGATAGTCACTTTTGAGGACATTGTAGAAAGCTTTAGTTTTACTTGCTCCAAGTCCGCACCTAAAGAATCTGCAACCTCATCCAGGATAAATGAGGAGTCACTTTGTGAATCCAGCAGAGCATAGGTGAGTACTTCTTTGTTTGGGTCACTTGATGATGAAATATAAACTGGCACTATTGTGGAGGTTTGTGCACAGTTTCCTTCCTTCAAAACTCTATTAGATGTAGACTCTTTGACAATCTCTGGTGGATGTTGTGTGGATGAAACATTTCTTTCTTCTGCCCGATGAATGTCAGAGCTTTGTTCATCCGCCATTTGCAATCTTTGGTTTGGACGGTCTTCATGTAAACAGGTAGGGTGATTCTTTGAAAGACTGCGCATTGCATACGAACTTTACAGTTTTTGGAAAAAAATGGCCAGGACGTAAACATCCAAAACACAATTTCTCATTTTGAACAAATCTGACTCGCTCACTAAGAGGTTTCTTTGCCAGGATGCGACACTTGTGTAGAGCATGTCCAACTTTCTTGCAAAATACACAAGTCTCTACGTTCTTTTCTTTCACACTGGTAGAGAAACTTTTGGCACCCAAAGGTTGATTTCTCTGGGATGCTACTCTCTGCAGCTTTGCTTGAGTCTTGTCAGATTCACTTTTGCGCTAGAGCACTGAAAGATGTGATTGGGTTGCAAGCAATATTTGCCTCCATGGTTAAGAAAGTAACAATAGCTGAACTTGGAAATCTTTTCTGTGTTCCAGTTGATACTCTGTAGCTTTTCTGTTCCAAGCAGTACTCAGCCAATCAGGTAACTTGGACATCAGTTTTTGATTTTCAACTCCATCATTGAGAACACTCAAATGATCATTTTCTATCATGGCACTCACAACTGCGTAGAAAGTCCACAAATTTCCTCAGTTCTGAACTCTCCCTTGATGCTATTTCGGCCAAGCATATAGTTTGTCCCTATAGGCTTTTGCTATTATGAATGAGTCACCAAATCTTCATTGAGAAAGTTCCAAGCTGCCTCATAGGATGCCTCTGTTCCAGTCAAAAAATTACCTTCGATGGCTTCTTTAGCTGCCCCTCCTACATACTTTTGCAGAAAGAACATTTCTCAGTGACTGGGATGTTTTTCCTTTCAATTAATGTCTGAAAAGAGGATTTCCAATGATTAAACTTTGAGCGGGTCCCATAAAAGGTGGTAGCTCTGGTATGGGTAACCTACTAGCAGATACAGCTTCGGCCAGGACTTTCACAAGTTCAACAGTTTCATGTTGAGGTTTGATCTCTACGTTGGAAGCTGCTTGCTTAATGAAACATCTTGCTGCATGATCCTGCTTCTCTTAGATGCCTCGAGCAAAGTGAAAGTGCCTGACTTTTACAGGAGTTCATTTTCATCATAAACTTTGGAGTTTTGCTTTAGCGGCATGCAATTTTTTAAGCTCTTCCAACCGCTCAACCTCTCTTTTCAAGGACTCAACACTTTGTTTTCTTTCAAAATTCTTCACTTGCTGTTCCTTTAAGAGAGCAACTTCTTCTTTCTCCTCTGATATTCTGCGTTCAGTCTCCTCTTTTTCTCTTTGTAGTTTGCGAGAAAATGCAGCCGCTTTTTCTTCTGCCTTTATTAACTGATCCTCAGCTTGTAATTTTTGAAGCTTCTCTCTTTGACACTCTTGCTCAGCCATAATGTGCAATACAGCTTTTGTGGCTTCATATTCTGCTGCAGCTTCTTGTCTGATGAGAGAGGAAGCTACGGAGTGAACAGATCTTTCCTTAGAATGTCCAGATGCTGAAAGTGAAACACTGGAGCTTGAGGATGCAAATACAGAATTAGCATCAGGCCAGTGTAATTATTCATTTGCTCCCTGCATTTGAGACTGTACATTCTGAATCACAGCTCTGGTTACAGACGTGCAGCTGTCCAGCTGTCGCCGCATATTGTGAGGAGGGCTGTCAATTTTCCTGTATTCTTCATAAACTCCATTAAGTTCAGATTCTTCTTTCTGAATACAGTTAATGTGTTCTTGCAGAATAACATTGGGATCCTTCTTTGCTACAGATTTTTTAGCAAGCTTTGCTAAGGCTTTCCAGCGCTCATAAATTGTTTCAAAGCGTAACAGGAGCTCGTTTAGCTTTTCTCTGTTTAATTCCCTTCCCTTTTCTGTTAATGTGCGAACTCTTTCACTTCTGCGAGGGTTTTCTGGTTGTGTGGTAACTGACTCTCTTAGCTCTGATGCTCTGTCTTCCTCTAAACATATCCCACTTGCAGCTTTTTCACTGTGCTGTGACATTATCTTTTTTAAACCTTAGACTTTCACTTAACAAATTCTAACAACTGGAAAAGAACATATTGAACTCTCAAACAACGTATCTTAAAAAATGTAAATAGAAGAACTTCAAATTCCTTTGATATCTTTGAACATTATAATAATAACAGAAGCTTAATTCACACAATCACTTATAAATATCTGCACATATGCAACACTTGAGAATACTGACTTGTAAGTCTAACTTATCAACAAAATACTAGATATTCACTGCGTGACTGTTCTTGGGAAAAGGCAGCAACTTAACAGTTCTCCTCTTGATGAGCGTGTCGGGTGTGTCCACATGCGCGCGTGTCGGGCGTGTCCGTGTGCGCGCGCGCCTCGCGCTGGTCCCAGCAGGCTCGAGTTTGACTATCGCTCTCTCCGGTGAAGAAAGGACCGCAGTTTGTTGCACTGATGACTTTATTCCTCTTCTTTGGCCACAAAGTCACCGTCAAACTAACACACACATAAATAATGTAAATACAAATTTCGCTATAAGAAATTACATAAACAAATGAAACACGTACCTCGCTGGCCGCATTCACCAAATAAAAAGAAAGCAAGAAAACTTCTTCTTCTTACAGCTTCGTAACTGTTAAACTGTCTTTTCTTCTCAGTCCCTTTGTTATATGTTTAACTTTCCATCTTCTTTGGTTAATTTCTTTTGTCTTGAAGAACTCAGCAAGTGCCGTTTTACCAGAAGTTTCTCCACAGCACATTCTAACAAAAACTCCGCCTCCCCGGAAGTTTTACAAAATAAAATACATAAATATGCAAAATAAAAATTGAACAAATAAACTCAGAACAAATACAGACACTCTTATTGTGGCAGTTAAAAATAGTTTTCACAATTTTACACATTTACCGATATAAAAAATGACATAAATTTAAGATGTAAGAAACACGTAATACTCATACTGGGTTATTTCCTATATGTGTCATTAAACCGCATAAAGGAACACAAATCTTTTTTTGATTTTTTTGTCTTTTTTTACTCTTAGCAAAATGAGATAATTTTAACTGAGTTTTAGATCAGGATCAGGTGAAAGGCTGAGGTTTTGTTCTAAAGTCTCTGCAGTCAGGACGTCATTCTGTCACTCACTCTGCTAATTCACTGGCGTGTGATTGGTCCAGAGAAAAACACAAACACAAATGATTGTAGGTTAGAGGGAAATTATACATCCATCTGTTCATCCATCCATCTGTTCATTCATCCATCCATCTTTTCATCCATCCATCTATCTGTTCATCCATCCATCCATCCATCCATCTTACAGTTTTTCTCAGTGGCTTTGGTGCGTTTCTCAGAACACTATTAACATTTGCACAACAGTTAGTGCATTTCTCTAAACAATTAGTGCAAACTGCAAAACCTAGTGGATATCCTGCAAAAGCACGTCACATGCTCAAAACTGATGATCCATTCCTCAAAAGCAAGTATTCATGTCAATGAAACTGTCAGTGCCATCAAAATGAAAAGTCTTGACTCCATCTTTATGAACAAGATAGTCAAATGACTTTGTCATGTTTTCACTATGACAGCTTATAATTTCAGTGTTTTCCATTGCAACAATATTTGGTGACACCTGAAAATGCTCAAGACAGCACTATGGTCTGCTTATACAGTCATCTGAAATGTGCAGTAAAGTCACTGTAGATGTTAAACATAAAATCACCCTTTTGGTAGAGCTGTAAACAATAGACAGCACATGTAACAGTACAGTAAGTTACTGTTTGCATACCTGTTTTCCCTACGGAATGTTTGAATTATTGAACTGACAGTAGTTCTTCCAATATTGGGTTGCACCCTTCGACCAGCCTCCTCCATGGTGAGGCCGTGATTGACAACATGGTCCACAATTGTAGCCCTTATTTCATTAGGAATCCACCTATATCTGCTCTTCTTCTTCCCCTTCCTTCTCCCTTTCCTCCTCTCACCCTCTTCCATTGACGATTCATAGGATTCATCCATAATTGACAGTGAACAAGTTGTTTGTCGTTGGTTACAACTACTGTAAAATTGCACACACGTCCTCATGAGTGACAGCTGAAATTCACCTGAGATCAAATGTTCAATTTAGGAGACATTTTCAGGAAAAAATGATAAAGAAAGGTCCAGAATTAGCTTGACAGATGGCTAATATTTGACATTTGATAACTAGTTCAACAATTTTGAGTGTAATGACTCAAGCAATGAAAGTAAGACTATTAGTTTTATTGAGAACGACTATTCAGCATCCATAAGTATAATTAATTTTGACTGACATGACAAAAGCAAATGAAAATGTCAAAAAACAGCAGAGAATGTATGAAATCAACTGATTCATGTCCAAAATCATTTGCAGTTTGTTCAGAGGAGAACTTGCTACTATGATGTAACAAATGACTAAGTGTTGTGGAGGTTGAACTAATAGTTATGAGAATTTCAATTCTGATCTGAGAAACGCACCAAAGCCACGGAGAAAAACTGTAACCAGTCGGGGTCACCAGAGCCTGTTTTCATTACTGTTGCTTTGAGGAAAAATGTAAACTAAACTTTTTCTCCTTTTGTGAAGAAATATCAGAATTTCTCCTTCCTACTCTTATCATAAAAAATTGTCTTGACATGTTTCAATCAAAAACTAAACTCATGATGCTGACAAAGGACCAGATCCTCCAAAGAACTAATCTTCTAAATCCATTTCTTCTGTTCAGAAATGGATTACATAAAGAAAAAAAACTAAAAAAGCCTCTGCCTCACAATTTATACAATTTAATAAAGAAAAATAATGATGGAGGAAAAAAAACTTAGTGTTTTTTTGAAGAGTAAGCAAACCTTGATGTCTGTAGAAACAAAGCGGGCGAGTGCTGCCTCTATGATCCATTTATGGAGACGCTTCTCCCTGTGAGGTGTGTGACGCTGCGGTGTTGGTGGTCTCAGAAGGCTCATGAATGAATATATAAACATGTTATGTGCATTTATCTCTGGAGCTATTCACTCGTGGTAAATGGGTCAGGTGACTTGCTGATTTAGTTTCAATCTAGTGTGCGAGTGCACAAGAGGAGGAACTCTATGTGTTGGACTTTTAACTCTGTCCCGATCAGGTTTTTTTGGGCCTAATCCGATTCCGAGTCATTGGATTCTGGGAATTTGCCGATACCGAGTCCTGATCCGATACTTTTGTAACACATTTAAAATATGAACAAATTGAATAAACAGATTTGTGTTGTTCCTTATTTATATTTCATTGACCTTCTTTTATCATTAAAAAGCTTTTATAAAGCGTTTAAATAAAGCGTTTATAATAATAATGAATTAAATATCTCATCATTATCGGTGGAAAGTGTCAGATTTCGATCGAGTCATCAACCACGTGATGGGGCCCGATTTTGATCACATGATCGGATCGGGACATCCCTACTTTTAACATCAACACTTACCATCTTTTGTATGTCGGGTTGTGAGAGATAATCCTCACAAGAGTTTGTGTCATTAGTCCTCTCTCACAACTTCCTATCCAACACATTAACATAAGCGCAAAGAACATTAGCTTTCTCAGAAATTATGTTCAAAATGTTTCTACTTTATCGATTCGTATAATTGATATCGATTTTAAACCATCCAATCTGATCTGTTGGAGGCAAGTTTTTAAATTAGGGCTGAATATTGCCAATAATTTCCAGAATTAATTCGACTCACCGCCCTTTATGTTCTTAGGGATAGCAATTCAAAAATATTTGCTTTAATAACTGACACAAAATTGGAAAAAATACATAAATTCCTCGGTTGTATTATTTTCCTTAGAGTTCAGTGACTGATTAATAAATCAGACTTGACTCGTTGTCTTGAACCCGTTCTGATAAATGAGCCTAAATATTAAAAATCTAAAATGTCAGACCCTCCTAAAGGAGGAATAAACTAAAGCTAGCTTCCATCAAACAATCCCTGACCATATTTTCTACGCACACGAACTATAAATCAGCGGATTGGGGAGGCTGAGTTTACACCCACCAAACCGAGATGACCTGCATGGCACAGCCCAGCGCTGGGAACATCCCAGTCAGTTCAGGCCCGAGCCATCCAGATATATCACTTCCTGAGGAGAAAGTAAGACAAAACAGCACTTAAGTCATTATCTAACTGCAGCTTCCTATAATGCCTCTCAATCTCTAAATCTAATCAGTGGCTTGCCACCACAAAAGAAGCTCATGACATGATTAAATGTAAGCAGAGGAACTGATGCCGCTTTGTGGTTCAACTTCAGAGGAACACCTGGACAGATCTCATGAGTCAAGGTGACGTGCAGGTGCTAGCGGTCTTTAGTATCTGGAAGACGTGCTAATATTTGGAGTTGTCATTTGATGAAAGATGTGTGTGAGTCTGTGCTTCCAGGCGTTGGTTCTTCTCCAGACTGAGAGCAGATTACATTAAATAGTGGAAAGTTTCAAAGCTCATTGAGAAGCCTTCAGCACCACAGCAGGAGAGGGATGACCCCCCCCCCCCGGCTGCAACTGAATCATCGTCTGAACTCTTGTTTGAACTCAAGACAAAGGAGCAAACGAGGAAAAACGGACCTTTCAGCAATCAATAGCCCGACACTTACAAATGCTCTGGAGGTCCAAAGCAGCATTATCCAGTCTCTGCTCGGGAAAAGTGCCTGTTGCAGCACTTTGTTATGATTACACAGGAATGAATGAAGAGACGCGACTGGCATTAATGTGTGTGTGTGTGTGGGGGGGGGGGGGGGGGGATCAGGAAGTTTGAATATGGACAACATGATGGCAATCATTTCTTAAACCTTTTATTTTCATTTTACAGTAACTGAAGGAAAAAACCAGAAGGTGTTGGCATCAACAATGGTGTTGAGACAGTGAAAGCAAAGGTGGAGGAGAGCAATGTTCTAAATGAACACTTCACTGATTAACTGTCTATTCTTTACGCTTCTCCCACACAGTGATCGTCCAATCACAGCCTGGAACTTCATCAGCTCTTTTTGTGCCTCAGACTGGCCCCCGCGTGAGGGATGGGGGTTGCTTTCTCTGCAATACTATGAAACCAAAAAGCCTCTGTTGTGTCAGGAGAACTGACACGGACCCAACAGCCAGGAAACTCCCTTTGTAAAAAATGAAGAGGAACCACAGCCTGTGTCCCAACCGTCCTGAGGAGTGGAAGCGGCCGGTCTGCGGGGCAAAAGGGCAAACCGGTTCAGCGCACGCACGCGGTTAGCACATAAATGTAACATCGTAGAGCGCACGGTGAACCCGAGTTTCTACGGTTGAGTGACTGCGTCTGATGGAAAGACTGTGTAAACTGACACGTATGAACATTTCTAGTGTTCATGTTCAAAACTCTCATGTTCACTTGTGGCTATACAAGTTCTAAAGTCCGTTTTTGGGCCCCATGTACGAGACACGCAGCTATTGAGAGTTAGCCAAAAAACTACCAAAAACAAAGGTTTGTTTTATTAATCAAATTGTTGAGTGTGTGTGTGGGGGGTGGGGTGGGGGTGGGGGTTAAGCTATTGAATGTAAATGAAACAGGCAAACCTCTGCTTTGAGTGCGTTTTTTCCTCCTCTTCCTTTATTTGTCCCTGAGGGTTTGTTTCGCTGCTTTCTCATCCTTAGTTTTAAAGAAGCTCCGCCCCTCCTCCTCCTCCCTCCCTGTGACAGGGGCAAGGAGGGGCGAAACACCAGACGAAATTATTGATTGTGTCAAACTTTTTAGTTAATTTATTCATGGTTTTAATTATTACCTTTTTAAAACATTTTTTGTTTTAAACTGTTAAAAGTAATACTGATCTTCTCGCACCTCAACAATGAGGTTGTAAGGGCCCCGTATAACAACCTCACCTGTACGTTGTAAGTGCTTAAGACTTATCGGACGTTCCATATTCATAGACGTTATTCTCTGAGATGGTTCGGACTTGAGCTCAAAGAAATGCCACAACACACATGCGCTCTGTTAAGCACTTCCATTATCATGACGTCTCTGAAGATGGTCGGATGAGCCTCAAAGAAAATGCCAACACACATGCGCTCCTTTTAAAGCCTCCAGGGGCCCTGATAACCCAAAACTCCTCAGCACCTGTGTGGGTCAACCCCCACACAGGTGCTGTGGGAACGAAAAGCTTCCATCTCAGACCAGATCGATCTGAAGACTCCTGTCCGAACACTATAACCCATGCCAAGACGACCCTTTTAATGCTCCTGGACTGTTTGGGATTTTGCGTAATGGATCCATTATTTTTGCATGAATACTCGGATGCATTCTATGCAGAGTGACTCAGGCCGCTGCCCCGTCAAAAGCTGGGCACAGGCAGGCAGTTCCTCCAAAGTATCTTAAGGAAACTTGGCTCTCGCCGTTGGAGTCATTTCAGATTCAATCACACTTGATCAACTTGGACTGCATCCGGTGGTATTTATAGAAAGTTAAACGTTATGCGGTTATAAAGGCTGGATGAGACCCAGGAGGCAGACATTATTTCTGCCTCTGCAGTAAAGATGAGGCTTGAACATTCCTGCCTCTTTGGGTGAATCAAAATCAATTATAGTTTTTGTTTTCAGGTAAAACCTAAAACTGACTGAGACTTTTTCAGTTTGCTGCACATTTCAAGCTTCTCTTTTTTATTGTTCAGGAATTTAACAATGAAAGCGTGAAACATATATGTATGTATGTATGTGTATACCAGTGTTAGTATTGTACTGATCTTTCATGGCTCAAACAAGCCTCTGTCTGTCTTATTCTTATGTTAATTCTCAGAAACTTGATTCAGTTGGGATTGTGGGTTTGCCAGACTTCTTGCTGTGAGTGACAGTATATGAGAACTGGACAGAGTGCAGTCTGATGTCTCACACACACACAGTGAGTTCCCAGTGAACTTTTAATTCTGATTATCCTGTTTATAGACAGAATAAAAAACTGTTGTTTTTAGGACATAATTTCTGCAGAGCGGCAGGAGTTCAGCATGAATTCACCTCTGTGTTGTGGAGTGAGCCTGCCCTGACCTCCCATCATCCCTTTGTTTACACTGTCTCCTGCTATCTTACAGCCTGTCTCACCCCCAGCCTAACATGACCAGTTCAGTGAAAACGTTGAGCAGCGTTGTGGTTATCCAGCCGGACAGTTTAGATCCAGATTCCAGCTCAGACGAGGAAAACAAAGACGTTCATGGATCGACGTGTCTGCAGGTCGATCTGTCAGAAGGGGGCGGAGCATGGAGCTTGAGGCTCACGATGTTCTTGAGCAGCTCTGTGGCCCGGTGGTACAGTGTCTGCCCTGAGACTGGAAGGTCACGAGTTCAGGATTAAGGGGTTGGATTGGGGGGGGGGTTGAACCACCAAATGGTTCCTGAGCACGGCATGGTGTCTGCAGCTCACCACTCCCCCAGGGGAGGGGTCAAATGAGAACAAACTTCACCCATCTAGGTGCGTGACTGATTACTAATGAGACTTCAAAATGGTTTGTTTGTCTGATTCACAATTTGAATAAAGAAATATTCTTTGTTTATGTTCTCTGTTATCAGAAAAATCCATGAGAAAATGTTAAAAACACCGAGAACACAATTTCTCCATTACTGCATTCAAACACCATAAATTGGAAACAGTTATCTTGACTTTTGGGGAAAAGAATTCAAGTGTGTTTACAGACATTTCAGTTTACAGCTTCATCTTTTTCTGTCTCATTTCTCTGTTTTTCTTCGTTGCCGACGATCCCTTTTCCAACATGAAATGTTCCTTTAGATCTGATAAAAGGCCTTACGGGATCATTTTAAAAGTTTTTTTATCTTCATCTACTAGAAATATGTCTCTGAAACCAATGAGATTGATGGAATTCCCCTTTCCCGTGCCATGTTGCTCATGTTTAGGTAGTTAAATCTGCCACCACTAAATGATTCGACCAGCACGACAATGAAATGAATGAGGTGTACTCAGCCTCTGCAGTCTGTTCTTCACCACCCAACACGGGATGATTTTCCAATCAGTCAAGTGCATTTAAAAGCAACAGTCACTCGTAAAGGCCATTACTGTGACATGATAGATCCTGAAGCACAAGAAGCCATTAAGGGACTTTAATGAAAAGATTAGCCTGAGCAGCCAGGTGGCTCCAGAGCAACACTTGGTCACCCGCCCACAAAAGATCCAATTCACCCCGAAGCTTTGTTTCAGCGGCCGATGTGAAGAAGGAAGAAAAGATGACTTCTGTTTGATTTGATTTCTGAAGTCTATGAAACCGTACAAACAAATATCTACTGATGAATCTGGACTCGGGAGCTTTTTAAGTGGATTTCCTGAACAACCAAGTGAAAAAGTCAAAGAGAATAAATGTCAAATTGGGCCAACCTTTCCCTGTTACCCAGGATCCGTTCACGTCGAGGCTGCTGCCTGAGTTTCTTATCTGAACGTATTGATTGGAAAGCCTCCGTGCCTTAAAGTGCTCTCATGCTTGCACCGCTGCATCAAATATACAAAATTACGTAATGTCAGGATACATGTCTTCATCCTAGCTGATGACATGATCACATCCTGCAGCTCCGGCTGTTTGCAGCAGCTCACTCACTGAAGCCAGTCATACATAACTGTGCGGCACTACAAACTTAGATTTTTTTTTCAAGCAGCGCACAAACAAAAACAACAATAACAATCAAAGCATCAAAAATGAAAACTCTCATAACTGAAGTTGCTTTGTGCATGGGACAAAATTGGGCCTTGGTGACATGAACCTGTCTAACATGATCTCTTTAAACTCTTGGAGGACCAGGAGAGTAAACGAAAGTGATACATTTACTTTATTCAGTAATAACAAAAAAGGAAACAAATATATAGTAACGCCGGGTTCACACTGGAAGCGGCGCAGAACAGAGGCCACTTCCATTCTGCAAAGCGCTGCTTCCGCGTCCAGTAAAAACCTAGCATAAGTGGGACTTCTTGTTCAAAATTTAACTCACAAATTACATTTGTTGCATGTTCTATCGTACGACAGAGTATTAGGCAGCCGTGATGTTCTGTCAACATAAATTCATGAGATAAATAAATGGATGATAAATGAGATAAATAGATAGTTGACTTTTAATCTCATAAATTTTTTGAGGTAAAAGTCGCAAATTTTTGAGAAAAAAAGTTATAGGTATAGTCTAGAGAATAACCCCCAGAATGCATAGTACATTTACATTTTTTTATCCAGAAGGTTGCTAATATCAGATCTGTTATTTCAGCACCCGTCTTTGACCCATCTGAGTCTGTCCCTCCTCGAGCTGGGCTCCAGTCTGACCCTGTGTCTCTGTCTTTTCTAGAAGATCCTCTGGACGCCGTCCCCCCCTCGCTTTTTTCAACACATTTTCTGCAGCATAGACTGGCTTTCATCTTATCTGTGAGCATGTCTGGATCCTATTCCTCAAGTGATTCACTGATGTTTGGGGTTCCACAGGGCTCCATTTTAGGACAACTTTAATTTTTTTTTTTTGGCTCCTTTCCTTTCATTGACAATAGTCTGATTTTTTATTACCAATAAAGACAGGAGGCTCAATTACACCATTACTGTCTTGTTTACAAAACATCAAAGATTGGCTTTTTAAGTTTATTTTTTTAATTCTTTATTTTTCAGAAAGAAGCCTGTAGTTACAGTAGAAGTTACATTTTTAGAACAAATTACTTACATGATCCCCTCTCTTTTTTTTCTTTAACATGGCAAGTAAACACACATAAGATTAACAAGAGAGAGAAAACTTGAAATAAAAAAAGGGAGGGGGGAGAAAGAAAGAAAGAAAGAAAGAAAGAAAGAAAGAAAGAAAGAAGAAAAGAAAAGAAAGAAAGAAAGAAAGAAAGAAAGAAAGAAAGAAAGAAAGAAAGAAAGAAAGAAAGAAAGAAAGAAAGAAAGAAAATACCACAATATTAATCTTTTGGTCTGTATAAGAAAATATCAAAGTTTAGGAGGAAAACGATCCGATTCTTCCATCGGTAATCATTCTTCCATTCTTCCATGTTTGTTTTGGATGCCACTTCTTCTGCTGCATCAGATGCTCCACTGTAATAAATGCATCTTTGTTTTAAAAACACATCTGATCAGGAGTGTCAAACACAATTGGAAAGTGAATCATGGTAAGCCGCTTCCAGCTTTCTGCTGTCGTCAAATCCTGTGTCATCATGGAAAGAGACGAGCGGCTCAGACCAGCCCTCTGGAATTGTTCTGTGGTACATAATGTTCTTATCTCTGACAGGGAATCAGTTTTATTTTTACAAAGTGGCAACTTTTATGAACATGTTCAAGAAATTGCTAAGGAGAATCACAAGCAGAGATCTGATTTCTCTGGTTGCAGAAGAGAAATAAAACTGGGAAAAAGGATTCAAGATAATCAATCAGTCGGAGTTAAACGAAGCTCAAGGTGTCTGTGTGTTCTTGGGCTGAGTTACAAAAATAAAAGTCACAGTAAAAGATAGGGTGTGGCCTAAGACTGCTTAAATGAAGCTGCATTATTTCTGAGTGAGTCTCATTTGTAATGACTGTTACCGAGGACGATGTGAGGTGGTTTGGCTGCACCTCTGTGACTGGATGCTGCTTCCACCCGGCTGGTTCGAGCAGTCAGGCTTGCCTGCTGTGTTCATGCACACTTGCTGTGCATTTTGTAAAAGATGCGATGAAATCTCCAGCTCAAGTGTGAAATTGAAGAGTTTGCATGTCATGTTCTGTTGTGCTTCACATGTTCTAATGGCATGTTTCTAATAATATAGGATATATATATAAAAGAAAAAACACCCCTCTCCCCCTCGGCGGGTGGTTTTCTCCTCTTAGCTCGGGTTAGCAGAGGCCTTGGAGCTTGAGGGTCTTTCACACTGATACGTATTACCAGATTGGCCCTTGCCTTTTTGCTGCTAGACCGAGACGTGTGCGTGCAGGCGCCATTGTTTTGCACAGGCAGACATCAACCACAAAAATCAGGCTAGATCTCTGATTTACAAAACATGGCTTGAATTAAAGCTTGGAAAATGATTGATCTTTCTGATATATTTGAATATTTATTATCTATTAAAATAAACTGTAAATAGTGCAAGAATTACTCCTTCGACTGCCACAGGTGTCACATTGCTGTCAGGTTTACAGCTTTTAAATAACTGATTTTTTATTTTACCTATGTGCATAAAATCTATGTAACTGAGCTTGTAAATGTTTGTCATCCAAGACAAGAAAGAAGGGAGATGTTCAATGGCATGAATGATGGAAGAAGTTTAGTAACAAAGTCATTTCCCTATTAAAAACATCTTAAAGTGTTAAAAAAAAACCTTTACCGCATTTTCAAATAAAACTCAAACTTTTATTATTTTTTGATAACATACATGGTAAATGTCTCAATTTCATTCAGAATTTACCATCAAATAGACGATTTCATAACTGCTCTCTGCTGTGTTTATGTCACTGAGCAGAAAATGGACAATGTTTATTCCAGTGGGCTACATGGTGGCGCAGTGGTTATAGTGAAGCTGATAACTGTAACAATTGCTCGGATGGTGACACAAGCATAAAATTTGGCACAGTAAGTCTCCAAAACCTGCTCTCTTCAAAAAACTCGTTGGCCACGTGAAAATCCAAGATGGCGGCCATTTTTCAAGATGGCCGCCGTGTGTTGTTGTTGATTATTGGTTGAGGTGAAATAATGAATGAAGTTTGTGGTTTTTATTCATCAAACGCAGCAGTTTGGATAAAAAATAGTTTGTGGAAAAGTAATTTGAGTCACAGCAACTGTTTCAAGGGGTGTATCCAAAATGGCCGCCACAAAAGAGGAAATATTCAATAACTCAGCAACTTATCAAGATAGAGATGTACTTTTTTGACCATGTCCCCTTTTTTTTCCTTTTTTTATATGGTCATAGTCTATCTGGCATTCACAATGACCACCAGTTGCCAAACTGATTAAAATATGGAAATATCAGACAAAGAAAAGGAAGCTTTGCTTGTAGGAGAATATTTCCGATGCCACCCGAGATCATAAGAATGATACAATGTCGCTATGCAAATTCAAGGACATTGTCTAGTAAAGAAAAAAAATGAAATAAAAGCATAGAATGGTGATTGAGTACACGTATCAAGTGAACACAACCTTGGCTGAATTTAAGAAATTGAAGACAAGCATGTCACATCATTTTTACTACATATGCATAAACTTGCTGGAGATGACAATCAGCATCAATTTCTGGAATGCTAGAATAGTATCTCTACCAGATCTATGAGCCTCAAGTTCTGGAAGTTCAGCTAGCAATTTGTCCTTCAGTCTACTAGAATTTACAGTTGGTGAGTCCACACCAAACTGTGCCAGGCGCTTTTCATACATATCATAGATTTCTTTCTTTGCTTAAAGATATCTAAAACCTTAAGGAAAAACAAGTAGAAATAAACACAAAATGAACTTATAAGGGCAAAAAAATACCATAAGAGATGAATATTTGTGAAAACATTGTGCAATAGACGAAAAATGTCAGTTTCGAGGCGGCCATCTTGAAAAACAGCCGCCATCTTGAATTTTTGCGTGGCCAACGAGCTTTCCTGAAAGACATGGTTTTGAAGAGTATGGATGCCAATTTTTATGCTTGTGTCACCAACGGAGCAATTCTTATGAAATATGCAATTATCCGCTGCACTATTAGCGCTCTTGCCTCACAGCAGGAAAGCCTCAGCTCAAATCCCAGCTGGGGGATCAGAAACACCAACTGGACCTTTCTGTGTGGAGTTTGCATGTTCTCCCCATGCATGCATGGGTTCTCTCCAGGTACTCTGGCTTCCTCCCACCATCCAAAAACATGCTTCATAAGTTCATTGGTGACTCTAAATTGCCCCTAGGATGTGAATGAGTGTGTGTGATTGAGGCCCTGCAACAGACTGGCGACCTGTCCAGAGTGCACTCTGCCTTCACCCATCAGTAGCCAGGTTAGGCTCCAGCATCCCCATGACTCCAAAAGGGACAAAGCAGTTAAGAAAATGAATGAATATATTCTAGCTGGACTTCCTCCAGTCCGTACAACCAGGAAAGAAGCTCAACAGTGACATTTTTGCGCTGAAATATGTGCGGATAACATCAGTCATGTTTTAAAACATTAATAAAAACATACATCAAAGACGCAAACTAGCATGCTACTAGCGAGTTGCTAGCACCCACTTCAGAACAAACTTCCCGGTTCTTAGCCTGATTTCTCTATTAGAATTCCTGTCCTATTTGTCTCCATCTGATTATTTTGTTGTTGAGGTCTTTGAAGTTTGATTACAAAACATCACGTCCCCTTTTGTGGTTCTTTTTGTGCTTATTCAGACCTCCTCCATTCAACACTCAAGAAGACTCAATGCATTGCGACGCCACATATCTGTCACGCCGTATGTCACGTGATTTCCAATCCAGTAATATATATCAATGGTCCTGCAGTATCTTATCTGTTCCTGCTCTTTTCTGGACTGAGATGTCTGAGGTCTTTCCAGGATCTGCTGTAGCCCCTCCTCCAGTTTGGAGGTTCCAGCCCCGAGTGGGGCACCACTGTCACTTTCTCCTTCCAATCTTTCTCCAGTTCCTCTCTGAGTTCCTGGTATTTCTCCAGTTTCTCATGTTCCTTCTTCTTGATGTTACCATCTCTTGGTTCTGCCACATCCACCACAACAGCTTTCCTCTGTTCTTTATCCACCACTATAATGTCTGGTTGGTTCTCCATTACCATCCTGTCTGTCTGGATCTGGAAGTCCCACAGGATCTTTGCTCTCTCATTCTCTACCACTTTCTGAGGTGTTTCCCATGTTGATTTTGGGGTTTCCAGTCCATATTCTGTACACATGTTTCTGTATATTATTCCAGACACTTGGTTGTGTTGTTCCATGTATTCTTTCCCAGCCAGCATCTTCCACCTGCAGTTATGTTCTGGATTGTCTCCTCTTTGCACAGCCTACACCTTGGGTCTTGTCTGGTGTAGATCTGAGCCTCTATTGCTCTGGTGTTCAGGGCTTGTTCCTGTGCTGCCAGGATCAGAGCTTCTGTGCTGTCCTGCAGACCAGCCCTCTCTACCATTGGTAGGACTTCTTGATATCAGCCACTTCAGTTATCGTCCGGAGGTACATCCCATGCAGGGGCTTGTCCTCCCATGAGTCTCTGTCCTCCAGCATCACATCCTCTGCTTCCCATTACCTGATACATTGACTGAGCACGCTATCAGTTGGAGCCTTGAACTTGACATATTCATGCATCTTGGATGTTTCATCCTGGATAGTGGCTTCTATGCTCTCTAGTCCTCGGCCTCCTTCCTTGCAGCTAGCATACAGTCTCAGGGTGCTGGATTTGGGATGGAACCCTCCATGCGTAGTGAGGAGCTTTTGAGTCTCAACATCTGTGCTCTGTATCTCTTTCTTTGGCCATTTTATTATTCCTTCAGGGTATCGGATGACTGAGCTGGCTTCTCAGGACTTGCCTTACTCATTGGAGGTATTTGGCTGTTGCAGTTTTCCTTGTTCCAGGTTTCCATTTTCCTGTGGAATTCCAAGGTACGTGTAAATGTCTTCAATGTCTTCTGTTCCTTTTGGGAGTGAGACTCTTCTGTTTGGACCACCTTGCCTCTCTTTGACATCCCAATGTCAGTACTGTAGATCCTGTCAATGTCACGCTCGCTCTTAGCATATAGCTTGATGTCATCCATGTAGAGGAGGTGACTGATGGTGGCTCAATTTCTGAGTTGGTATCCATAGCCAGTCTTATTGATTATTTGGCTGAGGAGGGACAGATAATCACCACTGCGTTTATGCCACATTAAATGGACACTTCTGCAAGAGGCTTGCTGTTGGTTTGAAGAATGGTTTTCCACAACTTCATTTTCTTTGAAGGCTCTTAGAGTCCTGTGGATGTTGTACATCTCCCAGCATTCAGTGATCCAGGTGTGTGCCATTGAGTCATTGGCTTTCTTGTAATCAATCCAGGCTGTGCAGAGGTTGTCGTGTGTCGTGACCTGCAGACTGTTCTGTCAACCAGGAGTTGGTGTTGGGCTCCTCTGGAGTCTCAACCAATGCTCTTCTGTGTGTTGCTCATGAATTGATCCATGTTTCTATGTATTTTGGTTCCAATGATGCCTGACATGAGCTTCCATGTTGTGGAGAGACAGGTTATTGGCCAGTAGTTGGATGGGACTGCACCCTTTGAGGGGTCCTTCTAGATCGGGATTGTTCGCCTTCCGTTAGCCATTCATTAGCATTGTCACTGATAAAGCAACTTCTCTAGTAATCCATTCATTTAATTTATATTATTTTGTTTTTTGGAGGAATTCCAGCAACCCCATGAATCCCTTTCAGGGTCAGGGGGTTGCTGGAGCCTATCCTAACTACAGTTGGATGAAAGCAGGGTACACCCTGAATCGGTGTCTAGTCTGTCGCATGAACACACAATCACACACCCACATACAAGTACACTTTAGAGCAGGGCTGTCAAACACACTGGGGCCAAAAATCCAAAACACACTTTAGGTCGCGGGCTGAACAGGGTAAGCAGTTATTGAACACACTAAAACCATTTTTTTTATTTTAAAAATGTAACTTTTTAACACAAATATGAATAAAAACAGGCAGGAATATTATTCCAGAATAAATCAACTTAAATTTTAAATAACTTTCAATATTATCCTCTCCATAAAAATATATTCCTTCATTTTCTTAGCTGCTTGGTCCCTTTCGGGGTCGCGGGGATGCCGGAGCCTAACCCGGCCACTGATGGGCGAAGGCAGGGTTCACCCTGGACAGGTCTCCAGTCTGTCACAGGGCCTCAATCACACACACATTCACCCTCACAGCTAGGGGGAATCTAGAGTCACAAATGAACCTATGAAGCATGTTTTTGGATGGTGGGAGGAAGCCGGAGTACCTGGTGAAAACCCATACATGTACGGGGAGAAAATGCAAACTCCACACAGAAAGATCCACAGTTGGTGTTTCTGTTTCAGATCCTCCAGCCGGCTCTGAGGCAAGAGCAAGCACTGCATTAAATTGAAATGTAAAGATAGTAAAACTTTTCCCGCTTCTGATTTTGTATGAAACCTGTCAATGTGTGATGTGCATGTGGTGAATTGTTTCTATGAACTGGCTGTAAAAATGACACTTTTGTGCCTTCTGTTGCCTGTCACATGACCCCGTGTCACACGGACAGACCCTCATTCCTTATGACCACGGAGAGGATGAAGAGACTGATTGGATAAAAGGAAAGTCGTGTAACAGGAAAGCTGCCATCAAAGGAAATCTCCAAGCGTCTGTTCTGGGAGCTGAGGTCAGCCTCCATCAGAGAATGAGAGCGATGGCTCTGGGTCTCCAGCCCCGTTGAGGAAGCAGTTCCGGGCATTTGAAAAATGTTAATTATAGTTCCCAAATGACTGCATTCATAATTCAGATTTAGGTGAAAAGAGATGGACTGACTCAGAGGTTGATACTCACAGATCAGCATGGAAGCCGTTTTTGGCCTCATACCCCTTCAGCGTCTCTTCTCAGGCGTACAGACCGAGTAAAGAGCTGGCTTCTAGCACAAGGAAGCACACAATGTACAGGTTCTTCTGAGCCAGAAAGGAGCGCTAACGCTTTTTGACACCAAAATGCTGCAGAAGTGCTTTCATCAACACCAGGGAAGTGACAGAAGTGAACTACATCTTTGCAGGACTCTCCTCTCCTCTTCCATAAAATCTGGCTTTTAGTCGTCGGATGTTCCTCTGCTCGCTGCGTGGCAGTTAACCCCTGACCTGGCTAGCTGAAAACCAGCGGCCAGATGAATGCAACCTTGGCAAAGCTTCCCCAAACATGTTTCCTTGTCATGCAGCATGCTTCTGCATGCATGAAGGCCGGCGTGTGGCTCAGCAGGAGGCCGTGCGGTAAAAGCAATTCTAACCCACTCCTCTAAGTCCCGTTGTAATCCCGAAGTTCGGGCTCAAATGTGGCTTGGACCCATCATGCAGTGACTCAGGCTGCTCTCCATTTGAAAAATTAAATGGTGGGGCGGGGGGGCCTCTTTGGCAGAGTTAAATAAGGGCCCCCAGGATGAAAAAAAAAAGCTGCTGAGCTCAGCACAGCCTCTACAATCTTAATCACAGAGGAGGAGGTTGGAGCGCTGATGTAATGGTTGCCGTCGTGCCGCTGCTGCCTTGGCAGAGGAGCGGATCTCGTCAGCACAGTCTCACTAATTCAACCCCTCCTCCTTCCTCTTTCCCCATCCTGGATCAAGGGTACATCAGATATCATTAATGGAGTGTGGAGGGGCACAGACGCATATTATGGAAAACCACAGAAAAGAGGATCAGAAGTGGAGTCTGAGAGTGTTCCCGGGAGTCTGGAAGTCCCGTTCTCCATCTTTGAGACTCTGTCAGGATGAAGATGCTGACGCCAGAATCCATCAGAACATGGTTCAAGGAAAAGTTCAAAACAATCATGCTGTTCATTCGAGACTCGCTTATGTGACATCACCTTGAATAGACACTTTTCACGTGACGTCACACAAACGGCGAGTGTGCAGTGTGACTTCCGGTTAGACATTATGTCTGTGAATGGCTGACATCTGAACGCTGTTTAAATCTACTTTATATAAATAATAAAAGGTAAACTAACCAATGGTAATGGAAATGTGTGCTATGTCTATGTTCTAAACGTCCGACCTGGTTATTCCTCCTGCAGAATGCTCCACAGCTGCATCCTGTTGAAATAATATTTCAGCTACATGCTAGCTAGAGGCTAATTTAGGCTTTTTTGTTTTTTAGGTTAATTTGGAATTTAGCTAATATTTCAGCAGCATGCTAGCTGTTTTGGTTAACTTAGGCTTTTTTGCAGTTTTTAAGGCTAATTTGGATTTAACTCATATTTTAGCTGATTATCAGCTTCAGCGGTTTTAGCTATCAGTTTCAGCATCTTCAGCTGCCAAATTCAGCTTACAGCATTCACACTAGCATTATCGCAAAACTATATATCTAGTTTTCAGTTAGTTTAAAGTTTATGAGGGTTTAGATGCATGCTTTACATCCAGTTTGTATGTGACCCGATTAGTCGACTAATCGGAAACATGAATCGTGATTAGTCGACTATTAACATAATCGTTTGTGGCAGCTCTACGGACAACATGGTCATAGTTAGACGGAGGTCACAGGAACTTCAGTGAATGCTGCTGGTTTGATTATGAAGGTCATTCAGATTTTCTTCCTCTAATCTATGCTAACGCTAACGCTAGCTTTCCACATTTCCACATTCCACTGTAGATGATCTTTTCTGTCCAGTTAAAGTTGCTGACATTTCACAAAATCAGTAAAAACAGAGCTAAAGTCAGACAATTTCAACATGTCTGACAATAAAGACTGTTGTGTTAGTTTCTCCTCTTTGCTGTTGATCATAATCGTGTCTGATTCCTGCAGGATAAGAAAGATAAACAAGGAGAAAAATCATTTGAAACTGTCAAAAAAGATTTCCTATTTTTACAATTACCCTTTAAAATACCTTGAAAAACATCAAATACCTCCTATTACAACAACTACATGTAGCCTTTGGTGCAGTTAAACACGTACAGCCAACATGCAGCAATGAGAATCTGGGCTGCTTCTATTACATGTGGCCAACAGGAATTTACATCAGTTTTTGTGATCGATTGCATTTAAAACACATTTGAATAACATCAGCCAAAATAGAATCGTTAGAATAATATCTGCTTCAATGAAAGATCAATAATTTCAATAAAACATCCAATTTTGAAGGATTATTAAAATTTGTATTAAGATTTGTGAACGATCGAAGACAGGAAATGAAAATACAGTTCAGCAGGACATTCATAGAATAAATATTATACATTATTTTACATTTTTCTGTTGAAATTGTTAAGGTTACCTTTTATTATTTACGTAATATTGTGTTAAGCAGTCACCTTAGCCGTTCTAAACCTGAACACTGGAAGTAACTATTTGCATCTTCGGTCCTGTCACCATTTTGTCTGACGTCAGAAACTTGGTCTGTGGTAAAAACACTAAAGAATACTTTATTTTTCATAACCGCAAATTAATTCAGGATTCAATGATAGAATTAAGTAAATGAATTCCTCTAGTGAAAGAGAAAGTCAGTTAACTTATAAAGCTTCTGCGAAAAAGAAAAAGTAAAATAAAAAAACCACCTGAGTGAGGACTCTTCAGCAGCTCCTTTGTGATTCATGATGAGGTGGCATCACTAAAGTGGAGGATAAATGTGTACAAAGCTTGTCTAACAGAGACTCCGTCTCAGTTTAGATCATGTTACAACACATGTGATTCTCCACAATATCTGTATTGTTATCCAGAACTGAATAGTACTCAGTGTCTTCTGCCCAGAAAATAAAGGACTACTCTTCTTTTATACATATAATAAACATCAATTCCAATGCAGGTCTCAGACGAGCATGGTGGATTCTAACTTACAAGATGAAGATTATCAGTATTTAAGCAGGATCATATGTTTGTTTCTTTTAACTTGGCCAGATTTAAACAAGAAAAGTTAACTCAGGAGATTTCTCTGAAAGCAGTTTAGCGTTTTCTAGCTGGATTCATAGAAACAGTCTGAGCTGAGAGGATAAACAGCAGCAAAAGCATCATATATTTGCAGAAAAACAACTTAAAGCACAATACTGCTGCATGAATTCAGGTTTTTCATGCCTTTGTGAACATTTGTTCTTGTCAAATTCAGTCATTTCAGAAACAACCGGTCCATTATTAGAGATTACAAACTGTCAAATGCACCTGAAACTCCCGGTGTTTCTATTAGCAGATCAACTTGCTCTTTGATTTTTTTTTGTTTTTTGTTTGTAATACAATATCTATGTTTTCCCTGAATGAAAGTAAACATGGAAAATGTCTTCCAACTTACTGCTGCCATCTAGTGTTCGTCCAAAGACACTGCTGCTGTGAAGTCAGAGATTTGACCAGGTCAAATCAAGTAGAGGAGATATATTTAAACAATTAAACTGAATTAACGTGTTTTTTTCCAATAATGAAAGAGTTATTCTCAATACTTAAGTTTCTGTTGTTTTACCTTTACCTTATCCAAACACAGATTTTGTTGACATTATATTTTTATAACGAATGCACGAATTTAAGAATCTCAACCTCCATCACAGTGCAGTTCCTCCATCATTTTCATTCTAGAAAAAAGTCGTGTTAAATGTCATGCGTCCAGTTTATCTTTCTGGAAACTGTTCAATTAAAAGCTGACATAAAAATGCATACATGATGTGAATTTATGACATGGTTAGATTTAGTTTTAAATTAATAAACTTTATTTAGGATTTTGTAAAACAAGAAAAATATATGCAACCTCTTTTTCTTTTAGAAACCATCTGCAAAGGAGCTGCAACACAAACCATGACTTTTTCACCGTTCCGGAGCAACAACAGGTGTGATATGGAAATGATATGTTTGAATTTACTTTGAGCTTTTCAGAGCAGGTTATTTAGTTTTTGAACTAAATATAACAAAAATATAAAACTAAGCAATTTAATACCTGATTTTAACCAGTTTTTCCTTTGGAATCTTGTCTGCATTTTGTTGTCATAAAATGAACTGTCTTGTTTATTTCCTGGTATGCTTGTCATTAAATTAGCTATGTGATTCAGATAGTGTGAAATAGCCCTTCTCTTTAGAAAAAGATTCCTAAATCCAACATTTACACAGTCATTTGTTTGAACTGTTTGCAATGACATTTTGAAATGCTGTAGAAATCTTTTTTTTTTCATATATATTTAACCTAACATAGTATGATCAAAACTGATAGAAAACTGTTACTCTTTACTATTAGACCATAAATCATTTTTAAAAAATCTTTGTTTTTTGTTACCAGAAAGAAGTTTAAAAGTAAAAAAGGGAAAGTATATTTTATTTCACTGGAACTGCAGTAAAATACATTCATGCATTCTAGATCATGAATATTAAAAGAATACTATTATTATAAGTTATTGTTGCTGTGCTGTTGCCAGTAGTATTAATAGTATTAGTATCAAAACACAACCAGTAAAACATTTGGTTTTTAAGTCAAAAATATTTGACACAATATTTTTTGATAATGTGAATCATTTTAGTTATTTTTTAGCCTGCACGGATTCTTTTTTAAGCCTTTAAAGACCCATTTCAATGAAAATGTTTTTTCTAACACGTTCTTGTAGCGTTTCTCTAATGATTTATAAAATAATTGAAGATTTAAACTGTATTTCTGAGTATTTCTTTATTCAAATCATGTTGGATCAGGATCAGATCTGCGATTTGAAAAAGCTCAGGTTTGTGACAGAACATTTCAATGGCCAAAGTCTCCTGCTCCGCTCCATTCTGATGCATCCTGCAGACAAATAGATCCATGAACATTTTTGTTTTCCTCGTCTGAGCTGGAATCTGGATCTAAACTGGTCTGGATAGAAACAATATTTCTCACCATTTTTTTTTTTTTTTTTTTTTGTTTGTTTTTCTAATGGTTTGAGAGAATGTAACCAAAGGAATGACAGATTTGTATTGTTACTGATCTGCCAACAGTCTCATCCCAACACTGAAAACTGCATTTTATAAATGAATATACCACTGGAAACACTTTTGATTAGATAAAAATATAGTTGGAGTGGGACTTGATTCTTTTTTTTAACCTTCATTTAATTCTGCTTTAAGACTTGTAGTGTGTTTACTATGTTGATGTTTGGACATACTGTAGTTTGTAATTTAAAAATATATTCTATTCTATTCTATTCTATTCTATTCTATTCTATTCTATTCTATTCTATTCTATTCCATTCTATTCTATTCTATTCTAGTTCAAATAGTTATGTGAAACTCCTATCGGTTCATCGTCTGATCGATTTTTGTGAATCGACTTTCTACTGCTTTTCCCTGGTGAGGAAAACAGGAAACTAAATCGAGCGTCCCGGCGCAGGCGGAGGAAGCAAGACTTGAGCAGAGATGGTAAGTGTGAATGAAATCTAACGAGCAATTCTACATTCTGTATCATAAAATGTTTCTAGAAAAGGAATAAAGCACAATCGCTCTTCCAGTGGGATCATTTTAACCCCAATTAAACGGTCTAAACAATAGGTCCATGCTAAAGTTAGCTTAGCTAAGTTTTGGCTGCACTGTGAGTAAGCAAAACAGCCGCTAACATTAGCTTTAAACATTAGCTCACGTTAAATAATTTACGTTATTCATTCAATATAAACTATTAAAATAAGACGAGTTTAATCACCTAACATATATTTTAAATACCAAGTTAAAGATGTAATAATCTGAAGTATCTCATTGCGAACAAGCTAATACCAAACGGCTAGCAAAGAATTAGCTTAAAGTTAGCATAGGGAGTTCAGTCATGTCTTTACTTTCGTTTTCCTTTAGTTCCCGGCTTTCTTCTAGATTATAAACATAAATTAAACTGTAATGCAAGGAACAACAACTATTTAAATGATTTTACATATTATTTTATTAATAATAAATGCTACGTTAAAACTTAAATGTCGTGAAAGAAACTAAATTAGCCGGTCCGCTGCATCCTCTGCTGAATCATGAATTGTCTTGAGGATGACACGAATGTGTTTATTAATTATTCAGTCGGTCGCTTCAGTCATCGAAAGCCGTCCTTTAGAAACGTTCTGGCCGTGAACACTTTAGTGTAGTTGTGGTTTCAAACGAGAACACAACCCGCGATGCAGGACAACTATGTGAGTCAGGCTGTGATGAGGACGATGGTGTGTTGTTGTCATTGTGAGACATGCTTCTCGTTGTCTTTCCTTGCAGTTCCGCAATCAGTACGACAACGACGTGACGGTATGGAGTCCTCAGGTAAGCCGTCTATGGCTCTGACTGAATGTGTTCTGTTTTCTTGCCGTGTGGTTTCACCGTGTTTGCTTTTGCAGGGCCGCATCCATCAGATCGAGTACGCCATGGAGGCGGTGAAGCAAGGATCTGCCACCGTTGGACTGAAATCCAGAACTCACGCAGTCCTGGTTGCACTTAAGGTAACATCAGTCAACACAAAGTGGTGTGAACTGCTGCAAACCTGTTGGTAAACTTGAAGGAATGGCTCTTTTTCCCATTATACTGTTGCTCCAGTGTTACTTGAGCCTCAGGCTGCCTGACAGTGTTCGATTACACCCGTTAATATTAATACTTGTCAACACTTTCCTGTCCTTCAGATTAAATTCCCACTCCGATCATCTTTTGATCTGTTGTGGACCCTGTGGTCTCTTAAATATGATCATGCTGTTTTTAGCCGAAAACAAGCAATCAAAGTAGGACATAATTTTTTACAGAGCAGCAGGAGTTCATTAGAAATTTCTCTCTGGTGAATTTAGCCTCTGACGTCTCATTGGCCAGGAGCGGCCCCTCCCGCCCTTTTCATCAGACATAACTTTGAGCTCTTTGTTTACATAAATAGAGATGTTGAAGTTAATAACAGCTCTTTGTTACAAAGAATTTGTGATCATTTCAATATTATGTATAATTGTTTTTTTTTATTGAATAATTTCTGTTAGTAAAAAACAGACAGTTTGATGTAAGGAGGAAAAATAACATATTTGGCCTTAAAGTACCTTTAATTCATTGTGTTGAGAAAAAAGAAAATAGATAAAATTGAAATCATGACTTTAAAACTGATGCGGAGAAAGGATAATTGTGTGGAGTAAAATATACAGTCTATGGTGTGGATGCCATCAGAACTCAGTTATCCTCTCTTTAGAGGTTATTCTATGTTTCTCCACGTTAACTGAAGCTAGCAAACAAACTGCATCCTCCGATTTACCTTCAAACCTGGAGCTGCGTGGTCAAATTTAATAACATCTTTAAATGGTGACATTAAACACAAACATCTTCTCTTACTTTCTCAATCGTTTTCCAATTTGTACTGCTCTTCTTTTCCTCCTTTTTCTTACAGCTGTGAATACAGCAAAAGCCAGAGCCCTTCCGCTGTGTCCATCAACTAAAACAATCCCCGATAATACTCTTCCGTTGCAGCTTTCTTGTTTGCAGAACCTTTTTTGTTCGCAGTTACTTTTTAATTTTTACTGCAATCACTTTTATGTTGCAGATATTTGTTTTTTATTTTGTAGTTTCTTTTTTGTTTGCTGTTTCTTCTTTTTTTGCGGTTCTCGGCCTCCGTAGAGGAGATGTATATTGGTTCAGAACAAGGAGCTGCTGGCTTGTAGGCTCCACGCCACAACTACAAGCTTGTTCTGATGACCTTTTGTTATCTGCTCCTGATTCACAACAGTTTGAATAAAGAAATACTCAGAAATGCAGTTATTTTTTTATTATTTATGCCCTTCATTATTGTAAAAATGCCACAAGAACCGGTTTAAAAACACCAACAACATGACTGGAGGGGGTCTTTAATCAAAACAAAAATGGAGAGTCTCATTGTCTTTAACACAGCATGTGACTCAGTTCTCATTGAATCTTATTTGTGTTTTTGCAGAGAGCCCAGTCTGAGCTGGCTGCCCACCAGAAGAAGATCCTTCATGTTGATAACCACATCGGCATCTCCATCGCTGGACTGACGGCTGATGCCAGGCTGCTCTGGTAAGACTTCCATGGAGTGTTTACGCCATGTCTTCCTGTATTAAACCATGTCATTTGTCTGGAGAAAATTCCCTTTTCATGGATGTCAATTGAACATCTAAACATTAAGTTTGGTTCATTTTCCTTGTCTCAGATGTTCTCTCGCTAAGTACTGTGAAAGACCAGAATGTCCACTCTGCAGCTGCATTGGTTTAATGTTGTTAAAGGACTTATTTAGAGAAAAAAAACAAATCTGTGTCCATGTGTTCTGTTGTGCAGCTTTAAATTATTCCCTATAATAAGTTTTATTGTCACAGTAAATCAAGACACAACCAAAATGTTATGATGAAATGTTGTTAAATGTTGCCGTGCAGATCCTCTTCTGTAATCATTGAGAAATGTTTGTTTGAGCCTTCATAGTTAGCAGCATCTTCACTGACGTGTGTTGACGTTCAATAAACGGCATCAGTCTGACCCCGACCACCAGGATGTCTGAACACCTCCATGTCTTCTCTCTCTTGTCTGAACACCTCCATGTCTTCTCTTGTCTGAACACCTCCATGTCTTCTCTCTTGTCTGAACACCTCCATGTCTTCTCTTTCATCTGAACACCTCCATGTCTTCTCTTGTCTGAA
The DNA here is from genome assembly GCA_003999625.1 of Oryzias javanicus. NCBI lineage: Eukaryota > Metazoa > Chordata > Actinopteri > Beloniformes > Adrianichthyidae > Oryzias > Oryzias javanicus. The sequence goes on along the minus strand of CM012442.1, from coordinate 1,688,370 downwards.
CACCTCCATGTCTTTTCTCTCTTGTCTGAACACCTCCATGTCTTCTCTCTTTTATCTGAACACCTCCATGTCTTCTCTCTTTTATCTGAACACCTCCATGTCTTTTCTCTCTTGTCTGAACTCTTCCATGTCTTCTCTCTTTTATCTGAACACCTCCATGTCTTCTCTCTTTCATCTGAACACCTCCATGTCTTCTCTTTTATCTGAACACCTCCATGTTTTCTCTCCTGCAGTAACTTCATGCGTCAGGAGTGTTTGGACTCCAGATTCGTCTTTGACAGGCCCCTCCCCACGTCACGCCTCGTCTCTCTTATTGGCAGCAGTATCCTCTAACAAAAGAGTCACTGTCCTGTTCAAGGAGCTTCTGTAAACAAGAAAAGATGAGTTTGAACTTTTGTTTTGCTCAGAAAGGAAGATGCGGCGTTCCCCCGTTCATCTCGGAGTCTACATTCTAAGAATAACCTACAATCGGTGTAATCTATGAAGGAGGATGTTAGACGTGATTACAGATTTCTCAGACACACATGAAAAATGACAATTTTCTCTCTTTTATTTCTCAAAGTTTAAACCTTTTATAGAAAACAGGTCCAGAAATATAGAATGACACTTAAGATATTCTAGAGATCAAAGATTTCTGTACATTTATCAGACTCAACACATTCAATTCAGAAAACACTGGAACAGATTAAATGACACGGTGACAGCCAATCAGAACACAGTGTGCAGTGTAGAAGAAAACTAATAAAAGAATGCCTAATTGCTCTGAAACATCAGTGAGATTGCAAAAGGTGAACCTCAATATGGTGAGGAAACACTGTCAGGTGGAGCTGCCACGATTAGTCAACTAATCCACGACTATTAAAACAGTCGACGGCTAATTTAATAGTCGATTAGTCGTTACTTTATATTATATGGAGTCAGAGTGTAGTAAAGTTAAACAAAGTTATGAGCGTCACTATAGTGTAAATGCTTAGTAAGCATTTAAAGCCGAGTTAAAACTCAATGACCTTTTCAGTGACTTCAGCAGTCTTTGTATCATAAGTTCAGCTCGTTCAGGACATTCCTGCTTGTTTTTTTTTGGTTTCATAAACTTGATAGTGTTTTAAATATTGAGCAAAATATGCCTCAGAGGAAATGAATAAGAAATTCTTCACATTTCATGAATTGAAGTAGATTATAAACAAGCCTTTAAATATGTTCATGAGCTGTTTTCATTTTTTATAGTAATTTTCAGATAATTTGGAGTTTAGCGAATATTTTAGCAACATGCTAAAGTCTTTGACTAATTTTGTTTACTGAAGAATTTGAGGCTGTTTTGGAGTTTAGCTAGTATTTTAGCAATGTGTTAGCTTTTAGGCTAATAAGAATTGAACTTTATTAATATCCCAAGGGATAAATTTATCAATGTGGCATATAGTGAGGGTTTTTTATGCTAATTTAGAGTTCAGACACTCTTTTAGCAATATGCTAACATTTTTGGCTAATTTGTTATCTACTGAAGTTTTTATAGGCTAATTTAGAGTTTAGTTTATATTTTAGCAACAGGTTAATAATAATTGAATAATTTAGTTTACTGAAGAATTTTAGCCTATTTTAGAGTTTAGCTGGTATTTAAACAACGAGCTAGCTTTTTGGTTAATTTGGCGTCTAGTAAGGATTTTTGGGCAAATTTTGAGTTTAGCTCATTTTTATTAAGCACACTAAATATTTTTGCAAAATTGTCATTTATCAGAGATTTTTAAGCAATTTTACTACAAAATGTTAAGAAATGTAGGTCAACTTCAGCTCTCTTTCATAGCTCATTAATGAAATTTCCAGTCTTCTAGTGAATTTAACATTTTGCAAATAGCTTTTGTATTTTCAGATAATTCTGTCAGCGGTTAAATTAAATGATGTCACAATTTTCAGCAAAAAGCTTCAGCATCTTCAGCGACTTCTTTTTAGTTTAATGAACAATCGTCTTCATTGTGAGTTTAAAGCTAAAGATGGTTACGATGTGTTCTTTACATCCACTTTTGTCCATGACCCGATTAGTCGACTAATCTGAAAAAAATAATCTGTGATTAGTCGACCATTAAAATGATAGTTTGTGGCAGCACTACTGTCAACATGGAGGTGCTTCTTCCCTGTTCGATTGGCAGCAGTGATCCTTGACCGAGTCTGCAGAAACCCAAATCCCAACACAGAGGTATGGAAGGAGGCCCTACGGAGTCGGACTCCTCATTGCTGGCTATGATGTGAGCACATCCTCACGGTTTCCATTACTGCTGGGCGATATGGAAAAAAATGTTTAAATTATTTGATATCACAATAACGACATATATCACAATATTCTGCAATAAAGTATGTTTTCAGGTATTCTCTGAGAAAAATTGACAAGAATGTCATTACTTACTTTTGTCTGACTTTATTTTTTCAATTTACATGTAACTGAATCATCACAAATGAGAATTTTTTTTTAAAGTAAAAGACAGTTTCAAGTTTGTTTGTAGGAAAACACATTTTGGAACAAAAATTCATCCATAAAAATAAACAATTAAAAATGATGAAAGAGAAACAGAAATGTTTCTATCGCTCACATGATATGTATCATCATATTGCCCAGCACTAGTTTTTAACATATTTCACTCTAGATTTAGACAGAATTCAAAAAACCAAACCCTGCACAGTTAACAGTTTTTTTGATGACCCAGGACATGGGACCTCACATCTTCCAGACCTGTCCATCTGCTAATTACTTTGACTGCAAAGCCATGTCCATCGGAGCACGCTCCCAGTCTGCACGCACTTACCTGGAAAGGTGCATGGACAAGTTTTCTGACTGTAGGTTTGACCTTGTATTTCTCTGCTACACACAGTTCTCCTTCAGCAGGTCGACTTTCTTACTAAATGAAGCTGGAGAACATTTGTAGTTCTTACTTTACCCTCAGATTTAAAGCAGCTTTCTTCATGCTGTAACAATCATTCAGCTGGAAGGTTTGGTTAAAGTGAAACTGATGAGTGGGACTTTTGTCTGTCAGGTGAGATGAACGACCTGGTCCAACATGGCCTCCGGGCTCTCAGAGAAACTCTTCCAGCTGAGCAGGACCTGACCACCAAGGTAACCCCCCCACCCCCCAGCCGGTTGGCACTGTTGGAGTGGAGCTCCGGCTTGTTTGTCTTATCATTTGTGCATGCTTTGAACTCTTTCAGAATGTTTCCATTGGCATTGTGGGAAAGGACATGGAGTTCACCATCTACGACGATGATGATGTTGCTCCGTTCCTGGTAGGACTGGAGGAGAGGCCACAGAGAAAGGTACGACAGAACTTCCCGTCATCAACGGGGCTATTCTGTTCAGTTCTGTTCACAGCGAATACGAACGGTGCATGTGGCGCAGTGGTCTAACAGCACTCCGGTACAGAGTTCAAACATCTGACGTGATGTGATCAGGAGGGGGATTCCAAAACCAACATGGAGAATCTGATCGTTGGTCTCCTGAACTTTATATTTTCCTCATTTGTATTCAGATGCTATTATTCTGGTTTTTTATTGTTTCTGTCCTGGAGACAGAAGTACCGCTGGAAGCGCCGTCATTCAGAAATGAGTAAATAAGATCTACAGAGCCATGAAGCTAACAGTTTTAGACAGTGGCTCCTCCCACATGCGGCCCGTTTTTGGACGAGCGTGACCACATGCCATGTTTTCCTTTGTCCCAGGCTGCTCAGCCGGCTGATGATCCTCCTGCTGGAGACGCTCCGGATGAGCCGATGGAGCACTGAGGCAGGACTCTGATCCAGATCTGCGTCCTGTCCATCCAGACCCGCTGAGACTCGCTGCAGCACAGGAGTTCCTCTAGAGGAGGCTGTTGTCATGTGCCACTCGCTAAACTGTCTATCCAGAATAGTCTCTAACATCAACATGTCATCTTTCTTTTGTATGGGTACAAGTTCACCATCATACAAGTAATAAATTGTCTTTTTGGAGTTTTGTCTGCCTTCATTTCTAGAGTAGGAACAATCCAAGTGCTGACGAGTTATAGGAGAAATAAATGAAATCCAAGAGCGGCTTTACGACACTGCCTTTCCCCGCCCCTTCAGCTCGCCCTCGCTGGGTGCCTCATGTGCCTCGTTCTCCCCCGCTGATGATGTGATCATCAATAAGGGGGGGGTCTGCTTCCAGGAGTTAAGATGTGATAGATTTAAATCTCTAGGAGGAGTTTATATCTAGTTGATGTTAAAGATAATTTTTATCTATTTATTTTTTGGGGGGTGAGGGGTGGATTCAAGATGGTGGTCTCTTCCAGAGGTCAAAGGGCAAGAAAACTTTGTATTTGCAGACTAAAGCTGGAAGATGTGTGTGAAATTTCCTGAAGAAAGCTCAAACAAAAGTTTTCTTTTCCCATAATGTGTGAAAATCTGCAAACTTGACCACAAAATGGAAATGGCTGCAAAGCCGTATGTCCTGTAGCCATTGGTAAGTTCAAAAGTCCCCGACACGTTTGTTTCGGTTTCATTAGTGATTTTGAGATAGAGAAAGAATTTGACTCCTTTTTTTAAAAAAAAAACTTTCTTGCTGTGAGGTCACCTGTTTTTTTGTTTTTCTTTCCCCGTTTTTATTTGGGGGTTATGTTGGTGGTGGGGGCGTCACTAGTTTACTCATTTTCACTGAGCATTAGGTTTGTGTACATTTAAGTGAGTTTTTTTTTTTTAGATTGGGGAGAGAAATACATTTTTTGCTCAACCGTGAAGCAAGAAAAACATTGTATAAACAAAAAGAACAAGAAAAAAGCCTCCTCACTTCCAGTGGTTTATTGGCATTATGAATGAAAAGATTTCATGCATCGAGGATCCGCTTTGAGAGGTGAATGTTGTAGACCAGGGGTCCCCAAACTGATTCTTGTGAGGGCCACATAAATGTTTTCTTCTCTGATGTGAGGCCGGTTGGTATAGGCCAACAGAAAAAGTGTAAAAATCAAAAGTTTTACGGTTTCCCAGAAAGACAAGCATAGCCAAATTTTAAATAATTCATTTCTGTAATCCTTACAACAAAAAAACTAAAACATAGTAAGAACTAGATATATAGCATTACCTGTGATAATACTAGAGTGAAGGCTGTAAGCTGAATGTAGTCACTGAATATGCTTGACCATTCTAGCTGAAGATGCTTAAATTGATAACTGAAAACACTGAAGATGATAGCTAGCTACATATATTAGCAAAATGCCAAATTAGCCTAAAAACCTGGATACATCTCTAAATTAGCCAAAACACTTAGCATGTTGCTGAAATATTAGCTAAACTTTAAATATCCTAAAAAATTGAAAAACGCCTAAATAAACCTAAATATCTAGCAAGTAGCTGAACTATTAGCCAAATGCCATATTAGCCAAAAAATGCTGGTAAAATGTCTCATTTTGCCAAAACAGCTAGCATAAGGCTAAAATATTATCTCCAAATTAGCCTAAAAACTGATAAAAGCCTAAATTAAACTGATAGCTTGTTGCTGAAATATTAGCTAAACTCATTAAAAAAAAGCTGAATATCAGCTTAACTCCAAAATAGCCTAAAAATCCTTAATAACTGCCAAAACAGCTGAAAATGCGAGCATAAAAAGTATTCAACAGATTAATGCGTTAAGGAACTGAAGAGTTATGGACGTCCAAAAAAAACGTACAGAAAAATAAATAAAGAACAAGTGAATCGCTATAAAAACAGAAACTATTAAACTAATAAACTCTCCTGTCCCGTCATAGTTCAGCCCGCAGAAGGGTGGAATCTGGCCCGTGGGCCATAATTTGAGGACCCCTGTTCTAGATCAGATGGTTTAATCCAGCCCAGTCATGAAGAGAAAAAAATGTTAAGATTTAAAAAAAAAAACCAACGTTTCTCGACCATTCTTGTGGCAAGTTATTGTTATTTAAAGAAATGACAGCAATTGCACAAGAGATTCAAGACCGGCATGAAAAGAGAAATAAATATACTAAACAATGTAATAATAAGTGAATAGGCTATAGATTGTATAGAATAATTCTTTACAACTGATAAAAAATGAAAATAAAAACAAAGCTACAGATAACAGCTTAGCTTATTTTGCTGTAATGTTCCTGGTCCCGCCCACTTTAGATCACACGAGTTGTGGCCCCCGAACCAAAATGTGTTGGACACCCCTGTTCTAGCTGGACACACTGCCGTGCAGGCACTCCACCTTTTCAGAATGTTGGACCCATTAGCTGTTGATGAGAACTGGACTGAGCAAGTGTTATGTCACCCACAGAAAATGCCTTCCTTCCTGCTCCAACCAGATGAAGCAGAGTCGGCCTGAATGCAGCCATGTTGGAGCCAGACGTCAGCTGTAAGCAGTGACTTGTTTGAGTCCACGTTTCTATGGTAACCACTCTCACCAATCAAGAGTGAGCTTGTTGGAAGAAAATGAGCCTGGGAGAATCAAACATTCAACATGAGATGAACTGCTTTTACTGAGGCGTCAGATCAAGATGATTCTTCTGACCAATAGAATAACAGCTGTTTATTTCTCTACAAAAGTCTATGGGATTTTGGCTTCCTGCAGCCACGTCCTGTTTGGAGTCACTCTGTCCAGTTCTCATATACAGTCGATGGATTAACCTTTTAAAAAAGCATCAAAAATAACATGATGGCTTTCACCGCAAGCATCTTTTCACTCTAACTGAAACACGGCTCCAGCTTTAACCCTGTCCCACCTGAGGCGTCGTCAGTGATCCTGAACACAAACTCTGTAACTTTTCAACCGTTAACACGAAAATTCCATCTTTTCTCCTTCAGAATCTTCTGGAAGAGTTGTTGCAGCAGTCAGTCAGTCAGTGGGCCGCTTTCTTCGTCCTCCTCCTCTTATTCCTCCGTCTGATGGAGCTGCAGGATGTATCCGTCGTATTCGCAGGTTTCTCTGAGTTGTCCTGCTCCTTCGTGGACGTGACCCTCAGACTGAGCTCCAGCTCCTCCAGCTCCTCCTCTGGGATTCCAGGATCAGCAGCTTCGTCTTCCTCTTCTCTCACTGTTAAATCCCTCTCTGGTTCCGGGGTTTGGTTTGCTGCTGGTGTGGAAACCTTCTCCGAGCTCACCTCTTTGTCATCCTCTCCTCCATCCTGGGCGTGGCCTCCTTCCACTTCCGGTTCTGAACGGTGCTGACAACAGCAGTGGGGGGGCTCCCAGTACTGGTGCTGGTCTCCGTGATAATCTGAACACACAAGCAGAGGCTTCAGGGTCATTTCTTCTCACTCCAAAAAGCCGTTTGTCCCTCCTTGTCCCGTACCGTTCCAGTGGTTCTGGATTTTCTCTGGAGCCAAGCCGTCCATCAGCTGTCCCTCCTGCATGACGCGGGTTATCTCTGTCAGCTGCTGCAGCAGACTCTGCTCCTGGTCCGGAGTCACCCCCGTCACCCTGAAGCACAGCAAACAAACATAATCATCTTTGGTTTGATTCTCCAGGAAGCTAAGTGTGAGGAAGACGAAAGAGACGGACAGATAAATGAATCTCAGGATGAAGTTTATCACAGAGTTTTACTGACCCTCTCCTCCAATGAAAGTTGAGGTTTTTGGAGCTTTTAGAGGGTAACCAAACCTGAAATCGACTTTTTTTGACTGTTGACCTCTAAAAAGGGAGCTTTCAAAAATGCTGTCTGTTGGTCATAGACTCTTTCACCATGACGTCACACATCACAGCTCAAGTGCAGAATCGCTTCTGGTGTCTATGGTTTAGAACGGCAAAGCTGACAGCTGAACGCTTTTAAAGCAATTTTACGTAAATAATAAAATGTAACCTAACTAACTGTAACTGAAATTTGTACAATACTTATTTTAATACCTGGTTGTATTCGTTTCCTTCTCTTAGACTGTTCATAAATCAGAGTACAAATATCAGTTATAATGTGGGCAGCAGAGCATCCTCTACTCTACCAGATAAAAGTTTCCTACATTTCTGTTCTCACACAATTATTGTAAACTATTGTAAAAATCAGACAATTCCAGTGTGTCTGACATTAAAGTCAAACTTCTTCCTGTTGTAATGTTTTCTCCTGCGGTCAGTGAGCTGCTCTGAACATTTTCATTGAACCAAACTATTCCTGTTTTTACAGTTATCTAGAATATCCTGTAGTACAACAAAAGTCGGTTTTATATGCTTAACAAATGTTGTATTTTATTGGTGTATTGATTCCTCCCCAGGGCTCCCTTGAAAAAGAGGTTTTAAATCTCAATGGGATCCTCTCCTGGTTAAATAAAGATTAATACATTTTTAAAAAGTACATTTATCCTGGGAAGAGATTAAAATGTGTGCAAGCAACGCAGCGATGTGTGTCTTTGTGAAGGAATTAAATGTGGAAAACATGAATTTCTATCAGCTTTTGTGCTGATTGCACTTAAAATACATGTAAATAAAATCAACCAAAATAGAAACGGATACAATAATATCTCGATATTTTGAAAAAAATCTCAAATATTGAAGGATTATTCAAATTTGTATTTAGGTTTTTTGAACGATCAAAGACAGGAAATGATAATACAGTTCAGCAGGACATTCAGAAAATCAATATTGTACATTTTTCTGTTGAAATTGGTAAAGTTACCTTTGAATATTTCTGTAAATAAAGTTAAACAGTGTTCAGTTCTTTGGTTTCCTGGTCTAAAGCCATTAACTAGAAGTTGCATATCACGTTTACAGCTCTGTCTCCATTTTGTCTGACGTCACCGTAAAAAGGGTCTATTACAATAAATAAATCAACTTGTTCACTTCTTGCAAATATAGTCATAACCCGCCTGTGTGCTCCTCCTACAGGTTGAATTGGGTGATTGGTCAAATCATTTCAGAAGTCCCACCTCGTGGTCTGCAGCTCCAGTAATAAGAACAGTCCTGTTCTCCAGCCCCACCTCTCTGACAGGACTTTCACATTTCAGCTGTGGGCGGAGTCAGGCTCCAACGTCCCTGTTTGGTTTCCCTTTAACATGTTCTTGTGGTCTTTTTCTAATGATATGTTAAGAAAATTAGGTTCAAAACTGTATTACTGAGTATTCTTTAAATCTTTGTGAATCAGAAGGAGATTAAAGAAAAATGCTTCATTGTATTGTAAAATATTCTGGGTGGGGCCACAAGTCTCCCTGCTCCATTCTGATGCATTCACTTGCAGACAAATAATCCGTCAGCATCTTTGTAATCGGGAATTGGGATCTAAACTGCTGTGACGACAGAGCTCGTCATTTTTGTTGCACCTTTAATGTCATACTGGGGGTGTGAGGGGCTGTAAGCTAGCTGGAGAGAGTAGAACCAGGGGTATCAAAGTCAATCTCAGAGGGGGCCGAAATCCAAAACACACAGTAGGTCGCGGGCCAAACAGGATAGACATTTATGAATACATTTAAAAAAACTGTTAAAACATAATTTGAACATACATATGAATAAAAACAGACAGAAATATTATTCCAGAATAAATTAACCTAAACCTTAAATAACTTTCAGCATTTTGCCTTCCGTAAAATATGTATTCTGTCAAAAATGGGGTGTTACACGATAACTGTTAATAATAATAATATTAAAAAATGATGTGGAGGGCTGGATCCGGCCCCCGGGGCTTGACTTTGACACATACGGTGAAAACAGATGCATGATGGGACAGGGCGGGAGGAGTTACTCCACACCAACAATCCCGCCCATTTCCTCTGAACTCCTGCTGCTCTGCAGAAACTATGTCCTAGAAACCTTTGTTTAAATGTATATTTGGTCTAAAAACAACATCGTCATAATGTAAAGAGAACACTTTCACAATAGATCAGAAGATCTATGACTTTCATCAGTTTCAGCAGCTGCATTTATCATTTCTCTGTTATTGTTATCAGATTCAACCAGGCGACCGTTGTTTACCACACCTGTCTGGACTGTGATGGGCGCTGGAGACGATGTTCTCCATCACCAGCTCCGTCTCTCTCAGCTTCTCCTGCAGCTGGGCCAACTCAAAGTCAGCTGGAGACCCGCATGGTTCATGGGGGGAAGAGCCACAAGTTCAAACAGGCACAAGAATCAGCATCACAGAAGACAACCACACATCGTTATTCCTCGTTACGCTAATGATATACGTTAGGAACAATTTATTAGAGCAGGAACAAGATGGAGGTTTCTCAGTTTAACAAATCTGCTGTACAAAATAAAACAAAAGCTGACCTCAGAGAACTACCTGAGAGCTGCTTAACAAGTCTGTTCATGTGGAAACATCCAGGAGAGGATTCAGTGCTGACAAAGTCGCGGCCCGGGGGCCGGATCCGGCCCTCCAGGTAGTTCTATCTTATTTATTTTATTGTTATTGATGTCCCGATGTTATCTTCTCCTTATTTCTAACTTGTATAATTTTAACAGAATATATTTTCATGGAGAGTAAAATATTAAGAGTTATTTAAGGTTTAAATTGATTTATTCTGGAATAAAATGCCTTCCTTTTTATTAACAATAATTATGTTAAAAAGTTACGGTTTTAAAAGTTTTAAAAATTGTCATTCTGCTAGTTTTTGAACCATTTTTGCATTTACTAAGATTTTTTAGGCTGTTTTGGAGTTTGGCTTATATTTCAGCTACATGCTGAACAGCTACTAGCTGTTTTAGCTAAATAAGATTTTTTTTTTTTTTTAGGCTAATTTGGCATTTAGCTAATCGTCATCCTACGTCCAACGTCGTCAGTATTTACCAGCGTCTGACCGTCCAAATGAGACGTCCACCTGCATTATTGATCCAACAGGTTTCTAATATTATGCCTCAATAATAATAAATTATCTGACATCAAATGTAAAATGATTTAAAATGCAGCATTGTCCTTTTTTCCTCATATTCTGTTCTTTGAAGTGAGATGGTCATTTCATATTCACTCTATTTTAGGTCTTAACTGGAGCTATCTTTATTTTTTTAAATATTTATTATTATTCTAAAGAACACATTCATATTAATTGCTCATTTTATTCAAATGTTGGAAAGGGCATTCACTTAACATTTTGTGTTCTAAATTGTTTAAGGTTTTGAAGAAAAATACAAATATATATTTGTATTAAAAATAGTTAAATATCATAGATTACCAAGACAATATAATGATGAATATAATCTTTGTCATATCGAGATACTCACGTATCGTGAATCGTATCGTATCGTGAGTTGCTAAGCCCTAATCTTCGGCTATCAGCACTAGCATCTTCAGTGATTAAATTCAGCTCTCAGCATTCACAGTAGCATTATTGCAGGTAGTTTAAAAAATGGAGTTTTAGTGTTCAATAAATGTTTCTCCTGTTCGGCCCACGACCTCAGGTGGGTTTTGGATTTTGGCCTCTTGTGTGATTGAGTTTGACCCTCCTGATCTATTATAAGTCGGAGTTTCTCGACTCTTGAAGACGTGCAAATATTTGATGTGTAAATGCAACTCACTGATCTTTCTCTTCATATTCTCTGAGCGAACGGGAACAAACTTGCTCTCTGGTGGCTTGCTGCTGCCTTTAGACGTGATCTAACAGGAAGACAAAAGCGTTTGGATCAATCGAGTCGATCGAGTTTGGATGCACAATCAACGTCATTCCAGTAGATTCTAAAGGAGAAAAGCAGAACTACAGTACATAGACACTTCTTTCATATTTCATTACAGCTTTGTTATCCTTTGCAGCAGCAGCTTCTACGTTACCTTGAAGAGAATGTAGAGGATGTAGAGTAAGATTCCAAAGCCGTACACAGGAATGATCTGTCCTGCCAGGTTGGACTTTCCCCCAGGTCCAGGTCCTGCTCCTCCTCCTTTGCTCTTGGTCCCGGTCTCTGGATTATGGGCTCTGGAGAAGCTGGGCCCCGCTGCCCTTTGACCTCGGCCCTCCGGGGACATCTGAGGGTGCACTCTGGGTGGGAAATACCCTAAACCATCGTAAATGGAAGCATTCACTCATCTGTTTTTATCTGTTTATAATACTGATTTAATGACAGGTTTTACTTAAAAAAATACAATAAAAAATATGTATTCAGTTTCTCCCCATGATATTTTTACAAAAGGGTGTTACTGTAAAGGAAAAATATGACAAATATATGAGAATAAAGTTGTCGAGTTTTGAAAATAAGGTTGTTAAATTGAGCTCAAAAGTCAACATTTTATAAAAAAAAAAAATATAAATAGTTGTGATTATTTTGTATGAAAGCGTCAACATTTCACTAAGTTGAAATGAAGTAAACATGTTAATTTATGGTTAGAAAAGTCATAATTTTACAGAATAAAGTTAGGCTTTTTTCAAACTAAAGTTGGAATTTTGATAAAAATAAAGATTTTTTAGCATTTGCAGCATAAATGATCAGGTAATGTTTGACTGTCTGTTCAAATTTAAATGTGATTTTTTATTTTTTGAAAACAAGAATTTAATCTGGTAAAATTATGACTCTTTGAAGCATAATTGTACAACTTTACTGTCTTAAAGTTGACACAGTTTTCATATTTTATGACTTTCTTGTATCACTGTATTATCTCCTGAAATTTAAACAAATATTTGGCTTTCATGAAAAAAATACAAACTTAAAAGTAGGAATGTATCATATATTTGACAAATCTAATTTTTCTTGATAACTTTTTCCCCCTGCAATACCAAAAAAAGAGTTTTACAAATATAACCAAAAAACTAGAAATACTTATGAAGATTGTCTGTCTTTCAGTGTTTTTTAGTGTATTTTAATGTATGATATGTACAGTATGTGCTGTTCTCCTGCGATTCTCACTGCTCTGTTTGTTTGATGCCTTATATATGAAAAATAATTATTATACTTCTCATAATGTTACAACTTTATTCTATTAAAACATTACAATTTTTTGACTTAATTTAAAGACTTTACTCTCGTAAAATTTTGACATTTGGCTCCCAATTCCACAACTTTATTTTGGAAAACATTATATAATTTTTCTCACAATTCCAGGACTCTAATCTCCTAAATGACATAATTTTACTGTCATTTATTTGTTTTAATTCATTCATGGTTGACCTAAAACTCCTTCGTTTATATTAGTTGCTATTCATAACGTAAATCAACACACATCGCGGTTATATTAGAATTTACAGTTGCGTCAATTTTTCTTTTAATCGTGGATAGATTAAAAAAGTATCTTTGGCGCCCTCTGCAGGGAGGAAAGTGTAACTGCAGGAACAGCGTCGCTCGAATAACGTCCCAACATTTCTATGACCGAGCAGTATCTGAGCACATGTTTAAATGCTGAACCCCCGCGTGTTAAGACGGTTTAATTGCTGTGTGAATCGAAGAGCGGAGGCCCTGCACAGAGCCGTGGATCGTGACGCACCCTCCGGCCGCTCGGCAGCATCCTTCCTCCCTCTGGACAGCAGGATCTTGGGCAGCAGCAGAGCCACGCACAGCAGCGCGCACGTCGCCAGGGTCACTTTCTGGAACGTTGACATCGTCATCTCGATCACCGTTATCGTCCAAATATTTCAGCACAACAATGGAGTGGGTTGGAAATAAAAACACGGGCTGTCGGTTCAACTTCCTCTTTGATAGAGGGACCGGAAGTGCACCTGAGCGGCACTACCGCGTTTCACCGCCAGATGGAGCTAAAGGTTCATGAATCCTGCAGAGGCCGGATGACTGGGACTTTGGGAATGGTTAGCTTTAATGTTTGCTGTCTGCCTTCTCATACAGGTGCTGAAGGTTATTCAGAGGTAAATGTACGCATTTCTATTGAGGTAAAAATTCCTTTGATTTAAATTTTCACTCCACCTGCATTAAGAACACAAAACAAGCAGGTTTTAGACTTTGTTGCAATAAAAATGTCTCAAAAATGTTTGCTTAAAGCTGAAGCTAAAAGACTTTTGTTTTAACCAATGGGGTTATTTTTAGTAAAACCTCTCGTTATAATTTACACAATAAAACATTACAACAAATGATCTAATTTAAAAAAAAAAAAATTAACAAAACTCATTTATATAAAAATGCAATGTAAAAGCTCAATGCATTACATGCATGAATGAATGTGTGACTAAAAACTACAGACTAACAACCACACACACTCATATTCACAACTAAACGACCATTTTGAGTCACCAATTTTATCCATTAATGCATTAAGCAGAAACAACGATAAATGATGAATATTTTTTAAGAGAAAACCTGAACACCAGGAGAAAACCCAACAACATTTTAACAAAACAATAATATCAAAAAACGATAAAAATAAATTAAAACGGAGGCGTCGCCGGTGAAACTTGAAAAAACAAAATTTTTAACATAATATATTTTTTCAAGAGCTGCAACTTTGGGGTTGGAGCGCTGCAGCGGTCGAGGAGTGAGGAGGGCCGTCTTCGCTCTGGGACGCACCAGCCGGACCGGACCGGACCGGACCGGACCACTGGTCTCACAGTGAGGAGTGTGAAGACTCCTGCAGGAGGAGCAGGTCCACCTGCAGAAACAACCTGCTGAGAGGTCACCAGCTTCATGCAGAGTCCTCCGTTTCTTTCTAAATTCCTCTTTTCTGTTGTTTGTGCGCTGCAGTAACTCATAACTCTTCAGATATTTGACTAATCTCTAAAGAAATGATTGGACTTTAAATGTTTGAATCTGTTTTAAATGTTGCTTTTTTACTCATTTGTTTCCATGATAAAGAAACATGAAGGACTTTTATCTTGAAGTGTCAGAAGTTTTCCCTTCCAGAATCTAATAGGAGAACCAATCATGGTCAATTACAGGGAAATAAAGAATCATTTGAATATCCAGAGAGCAGAATCTCTCTTAGCTGAACATCAGCTGTATCTTCAGGGTTTATTCAAAGACTTGTGTGGTTTTCCAGAGTCCTGGGGGTCCTGAACTTTACACAATAACCTCTATTGTGTGGCTCTCCTGCAGTCTGATGCTGAAATAACAGATGCTGGTTCAGAGACGTTAGAGTTGGACCAAAACCTTGATGGATGGTGAACGTTGTGAGGACTCTAAGGCTGTAAATGTGCAGCAAAGAAGAAGTGAAGATGAAGAGAAATCCTCAAACAGAAGCAGAATCTCTGCAGTTTCAGATGCAGCTGCAGGAAGATCAAACAGGGATGATACCTTTATTTATTTTCCATTTATTTGACCAAATAACCTTAATAAAAGCAGCATGTGGATAAAGAAAATAGGTGTGATTCTGCAAACTTCTACAGAAACCTCGAGAGTCTTTCTAAAAAGAATCTATTGAACTTTTGGATCCATTTTTTTCCATTAGGTAAGAATCTAAAAATGATAACCTGACTCTGAATTTCAGTTCTTGCAGGATCACAACTTTTTTCTGTGGGTGGAAAGGCCTGGTTGAGGTCAGAGGTCAGAGGAGAATGGCCAGACTGGTTCCAGCTGATCTAGATCCAGATCTCTATATTTAGAGATAAATATGCGCATCCCCTCTGCATTTATCCGGACTTGGGACCGGCACAAGGGAGCACTGGAATGTGCCCCTTGAGGTTGCATTACATGCTTTTTTTTTTTTTTTTTTTTTTTTTAAATTTTTATCTAATTTTTTTTTTTTTTTACATTTTGTTTTGTCGTTTTTAAACAAAATACGACATTGATAAATAAGGAATAAATAAATAAAAAAAGGAGGAAACCTAATCATCAAAAACCCTAAGAATACTGTACTTGTACTTGTAAAGTTACATTTTTGTATTAAAAGAGTTTTGAAAAACAAAAAAATATCAAACTTTCCTACTTATTATCTAACTTACTTACAAACTTACTAATCTAAGTAACTAACTAATTAAAAATAATAACTAAAAATAACTAAAATAAAGAAAGTACCAAAAAAACCAAAGCATATTAAAAAAACAACAATCTTCTTTTATAACCAAAACATCAGAACACCAGTCTTTGTTCCAGCTAAAGTCGTTTTTCTGTCTCTACTTATACTGGCGTTTGCTTGCTGGTGTGAGAGTCTTTTTAAATCTCCTCCACAGGGAAATTTTCTCTCCACTGGTGTTCTCAGATTCATCTGCGAACTCATCTTCGTCATCTGACGTTTCTTCTTCAGATGTTATCTCCTCATCATCCATGTCCTCAGAGGCTTCTTCTTCTTCTTCTTCGTCATCAGACATTTCCTCGTCTTGGCCTTCAGACGTTTTGTCTTCAGTCAATCGAGAACCAGAAGAAGAAGCGGTGAGCAAAGAGTCACTTTGTTGATCATCCACAGATGTACTTTGGAGTACATGTTCATCTTCCTCTGCAGGGTCTGTAGATCTTTGATCTGGGATGACCATACAAGTCTTACTCTTGTACTTGCGCCATCTTGCTGGTGTCAGAGCCTTTTTGAATCTCCTCCACAGGGAAATTTTCTCTCCACTGATGTTCTCAGATTTATCAGTGGACTCGTCTTCTTCATCATCTGAGATTTCATCTTTGTCATCTGAAGTTTCATCTTCAGGTTCTTTCAGGTCTTCTTCTTGGAGAAGATCTTGTTCAGAAGCCATCTCTGGTTCTGAAGCTTCTGTCTGAGCTGGTACCTCTTCAGAAATGTCCTCCAAAGATTGTGGCAGTGAATCTTCTATTTCATATTCAGTCACATCAGTAAATGTCCATGGCAGTCCTAAGTCAGATTTATCTGTCTTCTTCTGCTCATGTCTTGCATTGATGGCATCTCTTCGTTTGGCCAAACGAGTTCTAAACTTTATGGTGACTGGTTTACAGATCCTCCGTTTTTTGTTGGGAGGACATTCTGTTGAGTCCATCTCTGTAGAAATCTTGCGTTTCCTGGAAGATTCTGCAGTCAGTGGTTGATCTTGTTCAGAAACAAACACTGAATCAAAAACTTGGACTTGGACAGATTCCTCACTGACAGTTTCCAGAGATTCTGGAAGTTCTTCTATTTCAGATTCAGAAACTAACACTGGATCAGAGACTTGAACTTGGACAGATTCTTCACTGACAGTTTCCAGAGATTCTGGAAGAGAATCTTCTATTTCAGGTTCAGAAACTAACACTGGGTCAGAGACTTGAACTTGGACAGATTCCTCCTCAACAATATTTTCCACAGATTCCATGACAGTCTCTTCAGGAACAGACTCCACTGATGGTGAATCAGTTTCCTCTGTTTTCTGATCAAGACTGATGTTATCTTGAAATTCTTGGTCAGCCAAAGGTGCGCTGACTGGCTCACAGGTTTCCAGTTCCTCTGAAGAAGGGATTTCCTTTGTTTTCTTATTCTTCTTACGCCTCTTGCGCTTTTTGGACGGTTCTGGAACCTCTTGTTGTTCAGAACCTAACTCTGGCTCTGAAACCTGAACTTGGACTGATGATTCATCACTGACATGTTCCAGAGATTGTGGGAGTGGATCTTTCATTTCAGGTTCAGAAACTAACACTGGGTCAGGAACTTGAACTTGGACAGATTCCTCCTCAACAACATTTTCCATAGATTCAATGACAGTCTCTTCAGGAACAGACTCCACTGATGGTGAGTCAGTTTCCTCTGTTTTCTGGTGATCAAGACTGATGTTATCTTGGATTTCTATGTTGCTGATTGGCTCACAGGTTTCCAGTTCCTCTGAAGAAGGGATTTCCTTTGTTTTCTTATTCTTCTTACGCTTCTTGCGCTTTTTGGACGGTTCTGGAACCTCTTGTTGTTCAGAACCTAACTCTGGCTCTGAAACTTTCATTTCCACTGATGCCTCTTTCGTGGTGTTCTCAGATTCTTCTTTTGGAACAAGCAAATCCTCGGTTTGGTCCGTAGACTCCACAGGTGGGACAGATGCTTGCAGTGTTGTCACTTGCTCAGAAAGCTCCTCCACCTGGGACTGAAGTTTTTTGGCCCATTTGGTCTTTAATCGTAGTTTTACGTTCATCTGTTGGTTCAAGTTGGTTTGTTCCTCCAGACCCTCTTCAATCATTTTGGCTTTTGCCTTCAACAACTGTTTACATCGTTGAAGTTCCTTTTCTCGTTCCTGCCTGAGTTTACGGGCATCTTTCAGTTTTGGTTTCAACTCTTGGAGCAACTGCCAGTGTCTTTCACACTTCCTCTCAGTGGAAATTCTTTTCTGTTTGAGTTGGGATAAATAGTCATTTTTTTCGTACAGTTGTTCCAAGAGACGGTCCCGTTCTTGTTTCAGGGCAGACAAATCCATTCTGACAGGTCTTTCTTGTTTTTCCACTGCAGGATTTTCATGCAGTGGATTCTCTGTGGGTTTGTCTGCAAAAGTAACTTTTTTTGCAGGTTTGTCTGTTTCAGTCATGTTTATCGTGACTGAGATTGAAGGTTTTCCTGTATTTTTCATGTTTCTCTCAGGTAGCGTTGTAGAACTGATTTTGAATCACAGTGTTAAGAAAACAGATGTGTTCAAATGTCTTGTAAGTTCTCTTGGTCTCCTGGATTCTTTAGTTACTAAAGATGTCTTCAGCAGATTTTCATTATGCTTGAAGACTTTCTGAGGTGATTCAGTATGGTGATTGATGACGTCATTTACGTCATGTAAATCGTATTACGCAAAATTACGTCATAAAATGGCGGCGACAAGTTCAAAGTTCAACAGAGGACCGTACCATTATGTGAAAAACGCGGGGGGGGGGGGGTCGTAGTGGTACAGTCCAGACAAACACGTGAGGAAGCATTTGGGTGATTTTGAGCGGCGGCTTCGTGAAATGATAAACAAACTTGTGGATTTAGGAACCGCCCATCTATTCATGCGGATGCAGGAGAAAAACAGGTGAGCTGCAGGTAAACCTCGTCTTTCTGCGACACAAACTATCGTAGTGAGGGCGGTTGTGTAGGAACTGATGCGGTGAACATCCAGAAGGAAGGGGGGACACTTTAGGAGGACGGACTCAGAGCTAGCAGAGCTGAAAGAAACAGTCGTTGAACTCTTCTCTATTTCTTTTCTGCTCCAAATCATGTTTAAAATGATCAAATTCACTTAAATGGGTTAAATTAAACCATAAAATCACCCTCATGTCTTTTCTACTGTCTTACTGTTGTGTTAAACTGTGGAATAAGGTGCTATATCAACATTTGAATTATGGTTTAACATAAGAACTGCGTTCAATATTCTATAAAAATTTCTTCTGTTTTCTGATGTGGTAAATTAGAACGTTTGGACCTGATGAGGTCCTCAGTGGTGTCATAGTATAGACCTGAAGTCATCTATAATAATAAAACCAATTTAAAGTCACCTTTTTAGTTTTATTTTCATCTTTTACTGCACTACAATGTCATAAACTTAAATAAAAGACCTCAAAATGAGTTTTTTTTAACAGCTATTACCAATAAATTCAGATTAAAATCGATTATTTATATTAATTCATTAGTTTTCATGATTGATTAATGACCAAAATATTATTTGCAAGACAGCACTAATAATTTGACTTTTTTAAAAAAGGTTGCATTACACAAATTGTATTAATTAAATCTTATTATTTAATTAGCAATTTTAAAAAGATGATTCCTCCTCTGGTTTTTTAAATAAATTTCATGTTTTAATTTGTGACAAGAAGAAAATATCCTATAAAAGGACAAAGAATCAGGATCAGACTCCTTTATAGAGAACCGTGAAGTTCTACTTAATATTCAACCAGATGTTTTAAATGTTTACAGTCACTGGAATGGAATCTGAACCGATGTAAACATGTTCTGAGGTTTTCCAAGATCAGATTTCATAATTATTCTCATTATTGAACCGATCTGAGCTGCGTGACTCCGCCCACAAGTGTCTTAATTATCAGCCGGTTTGAGTTTTTGAGTCAGAACAGTGGATCTCCTGTCAGAGGAACTTTTTTTTTCCATGTGAAAGGAAGCCGCTTGCAGAGCGGGGAGCTTGACGGCGCTGCAGACGGGGAGGTCAGGAAGGTTGAATGTTCAGCGAGGAGCTGGTGCAGCAGAGAGTCACCATGGCTGGACTCCTCTGGGTCGTTCTGCTCCTGCTCTCCTCCTGCAGAGGATCTCCTGCCGGCAGAACGCAGACTCTCTCTGAGGCTCTCATCTCAAACTCCAGTCTTCCTTCTGCAAGAGAATCTGAAACCACAGCGGCTCCAACCTCAGGACTCACATCAACAACCACTGGAACCAGCAAGACTGAAACGGTCCTGAAGCCGCATCGTCATTCATGACTGTTACGGTAGATCGGGTAAAGTTGCAGTGAAAATAAAATTTGAAGGATGCGCAACAAATCGTGCAAAAATCCTGGAGGGTCTGATGATAACATATTTGACGTGATAATTGATCAAATTGGATTAGCAACAATAGAAATGATGAGAAATGCCACGATAGACACTTTTCTATTGCCCACACGATATATATGGTCATATCACCCAGCACTAATCTCAACTGTATTTATTTACACAGCTGTCAAAGCTGCTTATCGTGAGATTTCATGTTTTTTTTAAGTTTCAAAAAGATATCTGTTGAGCACAAAATGTCTTACAGTAATGTATGACTTCTAGCTTGAAAATGTGAATGAGTTGAAATGTTTAAGGAATAAACAACTTTTGTAAGTTGAATATAAATACATCATAATTGATTTGTTTCTATGATAAACTGATAATTTCCAAGAAACAAATGACTCATTTTAGATCTTGTGCCAGGTCTCACCTTTTTTTTTTTTTGCTGAGACTAAATTGAGATCTTATTGAGCAACGAGAGACAGAATCATGCATACAGTTCAGTGAGACAGAGCTGAGACGGTAAAGAGATCAAAAATAGACATGCTTTAGAACAAGGCAGTACATCTCATCTTTCTCATAACTGAGATCTGGAGAAGAGACAGTCGTGAGAGAAGTTTGAGATCTCAGACAGTTCTCACTGTGAGACTTATTTCTCAGGAGACGTATTCGAGAAGAGTGAGAAAAACTGTCTTGTCTCAAACATTTCTCGTACATGTCGAGGAGACGTAAACGAGACAGAAACGAGATCTCATCTTCAGTTTTGCTTTGCTATGAGACAAACACGTCGTGAAAGGACCTTTTTATAAAAATCTAAAGCACTTTTCCATTATTCTATATTCTGTCCTGATCTAATTTTATGAATGACAAGCACTTAAACAGTTAATGAAAGTCCACTTTAATAAGTCAAGAAAAATCTGTTTGAGATTAAAGGAAAGAATTAAATAAGGAGTGTCTGAAGTCTACAGGGTGCAGAGGCAGAAAGTGTGACCAGCTTTTCATCCTTCCCAGAAACAGTTGAAATGTGTTTTTATCCGTTACAATTCCCTGCTGGGACAGAGGGGTCCGGTCGACCGGAGCAGACGCTTGTCCGCCACAACGACTGGACAACCACAGAGGACTGGCCGCTCCTCTTCAACGGACGCACCGGCTGAATCTGTGTGTGGCCTGATTGGCTCCATGAGGCTTTGGAGGGAAGTGAGAGCAGCTGGAATCAAACATTCAAACATCAGGCTGCAGCAATCGTGTGTAATTAGTTCTTCTTTTGTTTCTCCCACTCAGCAGAGTTCAGTCTGAAGGAAGATGCTGAAGAGGAGGAGGAGGAGGAGAGCACTGCTGTCAGTCCAGGGTTCGGCCTCCTCGCTGTGGTTCTTTTTCATCTGCACAGAATGAATAAAACTGATGAAATCATCAAATTCAAAGGTTAGAAAGGTTAGAGCTTTCATCTTAAAATGTAAAAAGTTTGGAAGGAGCTAATAATGTAAAAATGTCTGTATGAACACAAATCACAGAATCAAAACAGGATTTTAGGCCTTTTGATCACATTATGGTTGAAAACTGTTTCTGTCATCAGCAAGCTTAATCTAACAGCATTTGAAACCATTCTTGATCTTTCTCTTTGGTTTGCTTTCTGAGGTGTGACATGGTGGAATAATGTAACCTTCAGTCAATCCGGATATTCCACGACTGCTTTCATTTTCTCCTGTCGGTGGAATCAGAGAATATGCTCTCGACTTCTCTCCTTCTTTGTCTTTAATGTTTTTACCTTCTGAAGTTTTGGTTTTTATGCTTTTAATTGTGAAGCACCTTGTGACCTTTTGAAAGGTGCTATAGAAATAAAACATACTTACTTCTATTTGAGTAATATTTTAAATTAAAGACCAATTCTAATGAAGTTTTGAACACGTTCTTGCAGCATTTTTCCTCATGATTTAGGACATATATATAGAAAAACTAAGATTTGAAAAGCATTTCTGAGTATTTCTAGTACATTCAACTCACTGTGAGTCAGTAGTAGATGAAAAAAGACTGAAAAAGATCGTATGTGTCAAACTAAAAAATACCCTGGGCGGCTGACTGATAATGTTAGGTTGGGGTTGTAAGGGGCAGCAGTTGGAGAGAGTGTAGACAAAGGGATGATGGGAAACAGTAGCAGGCTTACTCCTCTCAAATCCCCTGAACACAGAGGTGAGTTTCTAATGAGCTCCTGCCGCTCTGCTGAAACTATGTCCTAGAAAACAACACAGTTTTTAAAAAAATGATAATTAAAAACAGAATCATCATAATTTAATGACCACTGGGAACGCTTTGAAAATAGATCAAAAGACAAAAACTACAACTCATTGGTTCTGTTAATGTCTGTTTTTAACTTTTATAACGACCGTACGGCAGGCGCAGCTCCTGCTGAAAGAGTGAAGAATCCAAACATCCCGCCAGGAGAGACTGAAGGATCTGGTGAACCCAGACACGGTGACGCGCTCGCTGGCGTCTCCAAAACATATAAATCCAAGTGACTCGCTCAACATCATCCATGTTTTCTATGATGCGGCAACGTATGCATTATGGGAAACGGTGTCCTGACAGTTCTTGTAGTGACAGGATGCTGATTAGAAATGACTGAAGGAAATCTGTGTACTTTATTCATCTTTCTGTAAATAGTGAATCCCTGATGTATAAATAAACTAGATTTCAAATCATCTGTGCTTATGTGTTATTGTTGCTTTTAAAAGTTCATTTTTATTTAAATGTTATTTATTCCTCTGGGACGGTTCACATCAAATAATTGCAGCAGCTGTTTTTTTATCTTTTGTATGCAGACAGGTGTTAAAAGTTAATTATTATTGATCATACTAGAGGGGAGAGCCATTTTAAATGTAACCAAATGTTAAGCACAACCCTGACTTCCTGTTCTCGTTCAGTCCCGCTGCAGCTCAGCGTCCCCCGTCATCTCAGACGCCTTTCCCCGCCCCCACCTGTAGCCACCTGGTCTCGCTGACGATCCAGGCGAGGCGAAAGTCATCTCAAACACACCTATTGACAGTCACCCACGGGACACTCAAGCACTGCACAGACCCTCCCCCAGTGTGAAGTATTGTTTGGTGCATTACCGAGCAGTTCTATCAGGATATTTCGGATACTTCTTCATCTGATTGCTGCTGCCTGCCCTGACCCTCACCTGGACTCTGACATCTCTACTCTCTCCTTGGATGACCCCATGCTCATGATTGACCTCTGCCTGTCTGACCCTGATTTAGCTTTGTGGATTTTTAGCTTCTCTGAGTTCCTGTCAGAACTAATAAACCTGCTGCATGTGGAACCAGCGGTCTGCCTGTTTGTGAGATGCATGAGTTCAGAGGCCTCAATAGTCTTGTTAATCCTTTGTTTGAACTTTGGTTTTCTCAAGTACAGAACAAGTGATTAAGCCAGGACAACATTACAAAGACATACACAGTAGATTTGGATTCCAGTAGTTATAAATCGTCATGGATTCCACATTGATCTACGGTCACTGAGGATTCTGGGATTTACACTTGTGTTGTTGAAACTTGTGCAGTTCAGCCAGTGGTGTGATATCCAAGCAAAGCCGGTTTTAATGTATTTATACAAGTACATACTGTGGTTTTGTTAGTGTTATGATCATGTTCAACTGTGATTGTGTATACATTTTTAGATCAAGTTTTATGTTTATGTCATTGTAAAGCATATCAATGTGGAATCATAAGGCATTGATGCAGATGACCAGCCACCAAATCTATCATCCCACTCCCATCATCTCTTGATCTGTTGTAAACGTCATCCCAGTGGTTTCATTCTAACTATGACGATGCTGTTTTTAGTCAAAATCCAAAAACCTGTGTGGTTTCTAGGACATAGTTTTTACAGAGCTGCAGGAGTGCACTAGAAAGTTACCTTTGAGATCTGAGCAGGCATGGAGCAACCCCAGCCCCTCTTCCCTTCCCTGTTGCTGAATGCTGGGAGCAGGGAGCTTGTGACCCGCCCAGCGTGTTTTCTACGACACAGATACAATGTTTTTCAAACAACATTTTTATTGTCTTCTCCTGATTCACAACGACTTGAATAAAGAAATCCTCAGAGTTCTGAGTTTAAAGTTCTTTTTCTGTTTTGCATCATGAGGAAAATGCCACAAGATGTTAAAAAGAGCCAGACAGCTGCTTTTTTATCAACTTAATCACCATTTCAGCAAAACACACCTCCTCAGTTGAAATAATGATGAGCAGATCAGGAGCATGATTCATTCTGACCCCCTTTGCTGTGACATACGCTGCTAACAGTCTAAAAACAGATTGGATGTTGTTGATAACCTGTTCCTAACGAGTCCCCTGGGCGTTATGTGAGAGAAACGAAAACAGTTACAACAGAACGTCTGAACGCAAACCTGCAGAACGCCGTGTGAAAAAAAGCATTTCCAATTGAATACAGAACAACCTCGCCACCAGGAGAATTAGTGTCAACACTGGCGGGTGGAGACGACCATTCTTTGTTCAAACCATACTGAGCTAGCTGACAAAACAACACGCAGTCGAAGCCTCTTGAGTTGCATGAAATACTGAGCTTCTGTTGCAGGGCATTTAAAAACACAAGATAATAAAGACACGTCTTAAAGCAGTTATTCTGTTAACATCTCTGCACAACCTTAGAGTTACTGGCTGTTCAGTCTGTTGTGATGCACACATAAGCTGTAAAGGGAGCTAGAACATGGTGGGAATCAGGTAATAAGCAAATAAAACCTACATCGACCCAAACACGGAACAACATCAGATTATAGCTAAATAAAACTAAAATGAAAAACAAAATGTCACAAAGGGCACATCTGAAATGCTAAATCTGTTAGCCCAATGCTAAATCAGACCACTCTTTGATTAATCTCTTGGGAAACTGAGAAAAAACAACGTATGACATTTCCTAATATTAATAATGATTATTTTAAATGTTTTGTGTTGCATTCATAGGATAAATATGTTGAAACATTTTTGAGACGTGCTCTATGCAGGTCAAACAGGTCAGCTGAAATGAGCCAATCAAGATGCAAAGTGAATCAGTCGTGTTTCAACAGAAAATCTAATTATATTTAAGACCAACTTCATACAACATTACAATTGTATCCCACGAATGTTAAAATTTGACAAAACAACATAGCAATGTAGGCCTGCATGCCTCTTAACCTTTCTTTAGGAGAGCTAGCTTACTAGCTAGTGAGCTAGCTCTCAGCTAGCTGGAACATCTTTAAATGTATGAATGTAAACGTTTTTTGGTCTTCTTTTCATGATCATCTGAAAACAAAAATATAATCATAAATCCTTTGAGTTGGACTATTAAAATAAGATTACAATTAATTGATAAGAATCTGGACTTTCTGATTAACATATTGATTGTGATTTCAAAGCATTGTTTATTGTAAATTCTTAAAGGTGAAACCTGACATAAATGGATTGTTAAACTGTCATTAACTATTCCCCAGATCTTTACATTACATGAAACTTACCCAAACACTCTATTTGTTGGCTCAATTGATTTGATTTATTAAAACTTTTCATGTAGACATTGATATTGTTGTTTTAACCCAAGTTACATTTGTAGATTTTGTTTTCATGTTTGTCCTCTCCTGCCTATGTCTCATTAATCCTGATGTCACTGACAGATATGTTATGATTGTTTGTGAAATTCTTCAATAAAGAAAAAAAAAATAGCTTATAGCTAGTGAGGGCTAGCTTACCTAGCTTTAGCTTACTAGCTAGTGAGTGTGAGTGTTAGCTCTGGTCCAGGGCGCATAGTGAGCTAGCTAAAGTAAGCTAGCTCTCTATGCGCCCTGGACCAGAGCTGACACACACAATTAATGACAAAGGAAAATGTAAAATGGCCTGTGATGTAATGATATGTTTATTAATGATATGTTTGCTTATTAATAAGCAAAGCAGTCAAAATATTTGATGAACTCAAGTTATAGCATGGCTAACCTGAACACATTCAGGTAAAGTGGGTCACTTAGAAAGAGGATTGTCATTAAAAATACATAAACATTAAATCTGGAAACCATCAACAAAAGTATTTTACATCATTATTTATACATTAACATTTGTTTTTTATTGACAATTACAATCAGAGATGTCGGGGCTCTCAGCATGGTGTTTTTTTCTTGCACGCTCACAATGAGGCTTCATTTAGTGATACTGTATATTCATTTCTCCATCTTCTTTTTTAAAGACGCCTGATGGTTCCTGACATGTTGTCCCACCACTCACAGAACCCGTATAATGGGATGGGCCTGAGCTGCATGTCTTTGTCACCTCGCGGAAGACATGCACGTGTTGCATTAATGATGCTACACAAAACCTTCTTCTTTTGAAGCAGAGTAAACTGGCTAAATGTCCAATCTTGAATAAATGTGTTCTAGAAAGACACCAGGGGCCAGAACATTATCAGGTCAGTGAAAGTTGGGGGCCTGTTTGGACCAAAGTGTACTGTCCCATTTAAACCTTTCATCAAATTAACCTTTTCAGATACAAAATTATAGTTTAGTTTTTTATTTGTTATTATTGGGTAGTTTTGAGTAAAAGTCATGTTTAGTTTTTCCTGGATGGGCTTAGATGCCCTCAGCCTCCATGCGGTCTAGTATGACTCGATCTTGTTCTTGGTCCAGATTTGTGTGCACGGTTTACCTCATTCTGTCAGCCGCTTGAGGCTGCAATTCATCGTCATCAGAATATTACCTCTTATTGAGGCTGCCTCTCAGAGCTACCATTAAGATGGCCTCCTTCATAGTCCAGCTGGCACAAGATCATGTTGTTCTTGAGGAAAAACTTGTCTCCCACGCAAAATCTGCAGAGAGAAGTGAAACGATGAAACGGGGAGCCTTGAATCTCGCTCGGCGCCCCCCACCAGAACTGCATCCGTATTTTCATAGATCATGCATTCACTGCTGGGATAATTAGAAAATTAATCTTGCGTGACTGTGGCCTGATTAACTTTCCGAGTGATATACAAAGTCTTTAACCCCTCCAGCTTTCACACCGTGTGGATTTCATCACATTCTGATTACAAAGCACTGGTAATATGCTCATAATGACCAATGAGCTCACAGTACACCTCCCAGATAAGTCAACTGAATTTGATCTCCCCGGCTAATTGCTCCCCTAATCTTACCTCTGGCGGCAGAGCTGACAGGCGAAGCAGTCTAAATGGTAGACGTTGTCTCTGGCTCTCATCACCATCTCAAAGGCGGGGATCAGCTTACTGCACGCCGCACAGTTCCCCGTCACCCCGAAGAGCCTGCAGAGGGGAGAGGGCGACCAGCAGGCCTTTAATCTGGATGCACACATGGATACATTTCAGATAGCATCTGCAGGGAGAAGAAAGCGTGGAGATATACAGGCTGAGCGCCGTTCAAAACAATCATTTAAAAGTAGAGATCTTCAGGTGTGGAAAACGATTCGCCTAATGACAATTATGACCCAACGACTTGCTGAGTTCCTCATAATAAGAACTGCCGTTGTGTCATTAAACTATGGTTGAAACAAACCATTAATTTTATTCGTTTTTTTCCAAAAAATTATTGCCAACTCTAAGGATTTGAAAGATTTGTAGCTGTAAATCTGCCAAAGCAGCTAAAAGCACTAAATGTTGAAAGGTGAAATTCTAATTCCAAGCATTAAGATTGTCATATAATATAAATTGTAACAGCCAGAAAAATACATAGTAAAATGAAAAAAAAAAAAAACACTCTGGACATCAAGTCACACTTTTGGGGAAACTTTTTTTTTAACAAAATATGTAACATAACAACAATAGACTAAACATCACCGTAACACATTAAAGCTTATTTAGCTTCATGAAACAGGAGGAATCCACTATATTAGCACAACTTATACACAACTCTTCAGATAACCATAGCATCAAGAACATGCTAAGAAGTCAAGTAGAATCTTTAAACCACTGTAACTCTGGTGCTATCCTTGGCATGTTTACACTATAAGTGGGGTCATGTGGACCCCACAACACAGCGTGCTGAACTTCTTTCAATCATGTTTTTATCTTCACTGGTGTCTGTGGAAGACATTAAATCCTGTCCAGTGAGGTTATCTGGACCCCATAAGAGAGCAAGAGGGTTATGGGTGTATTCAGACTGGAAAAGTCCAGACTAATTCCACCTGATGTAGTCCAGATCCAGTCCAGAACCTTGCCTTGGTCTTTATTCAGACTGCCATCAAGCAGAAATTTCAGTTTTGACCAAAGCTTGTAAACAAAACCATGTGACTAAAGATCTCTTTAGTCATTGGCCAGGAATTATGAGGGTGGGGCAAAGCTAAAACAGAATGAATAATGGAAGTCCTGCTGCGCTTTGTAATCCTGTTCAGGTTAGTTCACTTATTCAAACTGTGTCTACAGATCAAAGTAGACAAAGGTTAACGTTGCTTATTGTGTCCACAAGTCTTAACTCGGAGAAGTTGTTCAATCCAGTTGTTCAGCTCAGAGCACAGAGCCTATTCAGAATGAGGACACTCAGGGTCAACCGGACATCAGTCTGACTGGAAACGAATTGAGATCATCTGGACAGACGGGTCAGAGAGTGGTTCCTGGTCATGGACCACGGTCTGCTTTTGTTTATCCAGACTGAAACTTTGTTTGGGATTATTGGAGGAAACAAACAAACAAATGTGTCCAGTCTGAACACATCCCAAATCAATAAATTCATTGAACAATTATGACAAACCCGGCGTAAAACTGAGTGGAACTTCTTCTTCTGTGTTGCTATAGGTAACAAATAGTGATTCACACACCCGCAGCGCCCTCTAGTGGTTGTTGCTAAATAGTTTAAAAAAAAATTAGGGCTGTAAATTAGGGAGGGGTCACTAGCCACAGTTTGGCCCACACGTGTACACCCCCCCCCCCACCCCGCCGTTACTGCTTACCAAGTGCGTGCATTATTAAAATCAATAATGACATAAATGTCAGAAAATGCAATCTGCGTCAAATTCCTGAACTGTACACCGTCTTTGTTTTAACATGCGTCAAACTTGCTGCTATTATCCTGGTTATCGTGACGGGTATCCTGTTAACCTGTAGCTTCCTCTGCATGTGGGAGGAGCTTCTGTCAGAAACGTTCCTGAACGCGTCATGGGTGATGCAGATACTGAGAGATTTCTCTATTTTGAAGGGCTGAATGACAGCATGTGTGCAGGTCTCCGTGTCTGGGTTCAGAGCAGAG
Source organism: Oryzias javanicus (assembly GCA_003999625.1). NCBI lineage: Eukaryota > Metazoa > Chordata > Actinopteri > Beloniformes > Adrianichthyidae > Oryzias > Oryzias javanicus. The sequence continues at coordinate 1,659,033 of CM012442.1, read as the reverse complement.
CTGTCACGCAGGGACGTCAGGGGAAGGCAGTACGGCAAGACAAAAGGGTCAAAAACCACCAGGAGAAGCGGGCGTGGCAGGGCCTCACCTGCACATGATCTTTATTTGAAATATTTAAAGGTTCCCATCGTTAGTTTCAATACGACAAATGATACCAGAAATAATGAAAGTTTAATTTGAACTTTTTTCTTTTAATATTTACTTTGGACATTTGGGGGCACAAGGTAAAAATCCCACATGAATCATTCTTTTCTCAGCTTCTGTAGATTTGGCCTCCAGACATGTAAATGTGATCAGAAACTTCACCTTTTTACATTTTTGTTTCTGTTCAGAGTTCAAAGAGGTGTGAGTGTTTATTTATGCTTTCAAGTACTTTATAAATGTTTCCTCAAATATGTGTTTTAAAGATTTTCAACAAAAGAATTTTAGGCTTTTATCTTCTTGTTTTGACTTTTTATTGATCTGAAAAACGATCCAAACTGTGACCCTAAAACGGTGACACGATCTGTGATCCGTTACATCAATAAAAATAATCATATATGTTGCATCTGACCATAAGCCACACGCCTGCAAACTATGCAAAAAACGCAACTTATACTGCGGAATATGCAGTAACTACACACTCAGTCACTTCATTATCAGCTGCACATAGATCTACGGGATTTTACTGGTCACTGATTAAAAGGTTGTTGTTGAATCTTTTTTTCTTTTTACTAAGAAGTTCTGTCTGGTCAAAGTTATTATGATTTGGTTGTTAAGTTAAGAGACTAATGTTGTTTCCATCGTTGAAAACAGTGTGATTAAATAGTTCAAAATGCCGTCAGCCAGCTGGGAATAAAGGAAATGTGCTCCTATCTTTTCATAAAGCTGCAGGGTTCTAGTTAGCCTTCTGTTCAAACTCGGCATGTGCTACTTCAGCAAAACTTTGTTTTCTTACAAAACTCGGTTCATTATAATTCTCACAACCAAATGAAAACATAAATCTATCCGTTGAGGATAAAGAAGAATGAAAAGACAGAAGTAAAGTCTTTTATTTCTTTTTATAGACCACTCTTTTTCTAATCCAGCCAACTAACTAACTAGCTACCTGAGAGCCTCCTCAGCTGCCCTTTACAATAACGTTCAAGCCCTCTGCAGATGGTTTCACCTCTCATTCACCTCCAGCAGAATGAACAAATAGCTCTCTCACAGCCTGAGACGGATGAAGACGAGTGGCTGATTTCCATAGTCTATTAGAGGCCAAAGAAAAAAGGGAGACTTGGGAGGAAATATAAAAAAATTGAAATCCACGGAGTAACAGAGGAGAGCGTTGAAAACCCCCCAACCAAGGCAACAAATGGAAAACGTCATCAAGTGAGTGACTAACGCGGGAACAAAAGCGAGTCCTAATTAACAGAATGTTCTGATCTAACGAGCCCGAGTCCTTCACAGGCACCTGGTGGGTTTTTCCCTTTCCTTAACGAGGCTACCAAGCTCAATGCTAATTCTCTACTAATGGTCCAATTAAAAAAAATCACATGGTTTTAATCCCGCTCTTCAAAGGCTTTTGGTCTGCGCCCTTGCGATGATGAGGAAAACAGGAGGCAATCTAGCCAATTTAACTGTCAAAAGGGTTTTGGTCTCTTAAGTGCAGCACAGCTAATGAGCGACTTAGCCCCAACCAAATCCAGCTGGATCGTACATGAGACTAACACATGAGCTCAGCAATGTGGCTGAGAAATCAGGAGTTCTCCTGCTGACCTAACACCATTAGCACATTTTTAAAGTCAAAAACACACATTGGAGCTCTGAAACTGCCCTCTTTAGCCCCTCGTTTGAAAGTGTGCATTGTAAATACAGTCTGCTACAATAACTGTCATAAAAGTTATCATGTTTTATTGACTTTAGGTCAAGCGTGGAGGTCACATAACACTGCATGTGTCCCTGATAAAATAAACTCTTGACATGGGTTTGAACTTTCTTTACCCGTTCAGGGCAGCCATTAGCTAGCTTCACTAACGAAAGCTAGCTAATGGCAACAGAAGTTTGTGTTGTTTAATCTCATTTTTCCCAAATAAATCTGGTCATTTCCAGTTTTGAGTTTCAAGGCAACATAATACCATATTTAAGTGAGCTGCAAAAGCAGTGTCTGTATATGAGAACTGGACAGAGTGACCCTGCCCTCACGTGTTCCAAACAGGAAGTACCTGCTGGTTCCAAGAAACCACAATTCCATAGACTTCTACAGGGAAATAAACAGCTACTCAGTCTTTCTATGGTCAGAATAGCCGTTCTTACTCTGATACATGTTTCTCACCATCTAATGACGAATCTGAATTTTTGTTTTTATGGGACTTTTTTCCTGTAGTGCAAGTCATTAAAGTTATGTTATAAACTGGCCAAAAATATGCAGTTTCACGTTGAACATTCACAGTGTTTGATTGACAGATTCTCTCGAGCCCACTATCAGCTGGGGGGGCGTGGCCTTCCAACATGCTCACTCCTGACTGGAGAAAGAGGTTGTCATAGAAATGGTGACTCGAACCAATCACTGCTCATGCACCATTACTGGTTCCAACATGGTTGAATTGAATTGACTTCTTTATTGGAACCAGAAAACAACATTTTTTATGGATGACATCACACTCACTCGGTCCAGTTTTTATACAGCACTTTGCTAGCCGAAGACATCTCTGTGTAAAATATTTTTGCTTTAGCTGGAGTTGTGATAAAGCCTAAAAATGTGCAAGTTGCTCCTAAAATCCCTCTTCAAAAACATGTCACAAGAAGCTTCCCCACTTTAGGAAAGCTTACATACCCCGCGGTGCTAAGCTAGCTAACGTGTCTCGCACTAAATCTTTTAAATAAAACAAATACAAATAATTTTACGTTTTTTTTTTCCTTTATATCTTTTAGAGCATAGAGTTATTGTAACAGTTGTAAAAGTCAAACATTTTTTATGTATTTGTCAAAGAAAAAAAGATAAAATACAAAATGTTAGTTTGATTGAAGATTCCACAGTTTTCTTTATAAACTGGAACTCCTGCTGTAGATTCCTGCAGAGAAACTTCACATCATCTCTGCATTTATAGGTCTAACCAGAGAATAACAAATTACAAAATTAAAATTATGATACTTTTCTCTCTTTTGACTGACTTACTCTTGAAAATAAAGTTACAATAATAACAAATTTACAAGAATACATTTGATTTTTGGTAAATATATAACCACAGCATTTGTACCTTTCCTCTGGTTTTTCTTATTTTCACATCTCTCTCAAATTTTGTGGTTTTGACCTTTTCTCTATCAAAGATGAACCTCCCCATTTCAATTTTGAAAAAGACCATCATGCTTGGTATCACTGCAGTGCTAAAAGCACCGAGCTGATTTATTAGGAAGGTTTTATACCCTGAAAGTTCTCTGACTGTATTTTTCCCAGAGATCTTCTGTTCACTGACCTCTAGAAGTGCTAAATGAAGATTTCAGTCCATCACAGGAAAAGACAGGAAAAAGCCATAAAAGAAGAAGTGAATCATCATTTCTAAAAGTTTGACTTGTTTCTGTGTTCTTGTAACTGTGATAATAAAGTAACTGCAAGGTAGAGACAGGTTTGTGTTTGAGGCATGAATGGATTCAGAGTGTTGTTGTTTCATCTCTACTTTACCTCCGTTAGATTAGCAATTCCACTCAAATGTTAAAACATTACTGGGAACGAATTCAAAAAATTGTCATCGTGGACTTTAAGACCCCCCACCCCCCACAGATGTGTTTGTGTTGTGTGTTTGTGTTGTAAACCAGTGTAGTGATGGCGGGGCAACTAAAGGCAGATATACAATATGCTCATCCATCTTAGCAAAAGTTTGAATGTTTTTTGTTTTCATGGGAGAAACGCAGACACGCTGCAGGGGCCGGCTCTACAGTGACATCATGAAATAAGGAGCTAAAGGCGGAGCCTCAGAGATCCAGATCTTTGAGGCTTGTATTACTTCTGGGTGAGAGAAAAATCATGGAAATTACACATATTTTATTAATATTTTTTTCGTTTGCCAAACATAATATAAAGCCTCGTTTCCACTGAAGAGTCTGATAAGGGACAGTCCGGTACAGGACGGTCTGGTTTGGGACGGTCTGGTTCAGAACGGTCCTGTCTAGTACGGGACGGTCCAGTATGCGACTGTCCAGTATGGGACGGTCCGGTTCGGGGCGGTCTGGTTCGGGGCGGTCCGGTACACTGATCCTGGCTCGATCTCTCTGTGTGGAGTAAGCATGTTCTCCTAGTGCATGTGGGGGTCTTCTCCAGGTTCCTCCCACTACCCCAAAACGTACTGAAGAGGTTCCTTGGTGACTCTAAATAGTCCCTGAGTGTGACCTGTGCAGGGTATAGGCTCCAGCAACCCCGTCCCCTCCAAAAGCGATTCCGACAGTGGATGGATTCAACATCAGTTCAGCTCGTACTGAAAGCTCGGCAGCCTGCCTGATCCATGACTGCATTTGTTCTTCAAACTGGAAGCTCTCTGCTGACTGAAGCTTTCTGCATTCTTTGTTAAACACTTAAACCTCCAAAGTACAACGACCAGCACCAAGAAAATCAGTCTGAACACTTCTAGTGATTCTGAAGTTAAAGCAGAATTCCCCAACAAGCAGGTGAAACACATCAGACGAGGGTCCATCTGCTCACCTGAGGTAGTCTCTGCGGCAGAGGATGAGGTTGGAGCGGGTGTAAAGCGAGGACCCCACCCGGCCCAGGCGGCAGTCACAGCAGGCGCACTTCAGACAGTCCTCGTGCCAGAACCTGTCCAAGGCCTGCAGCATGAAGCGGTCCCGGATTTTCCCATTACAGCCAGCGCAGCCTCTGGGCTTCTCTCTGGACTGAAGGGACACGAGAGACACACCTGAAAAGAGACCAACAGGTAAGGAGGGGTGAGACGGCGTCAGCAACCATGTTAGAGGCGGGACGATTCATCGAGGAAAGCGTTTTCATTCCTGCAGTCCAACCACATGGATCCGTCTGAGGCAAGCTGTTAACCAGGAGTCAAGCTCAATCGCACGGGGGCCAAAATCCAAAACACACCTTTGGTTGCGGCCCAATATGGAGGGATTTTTGTCCCACCGTGTTGAAGCAAAAGTCAGTCTAAAGGTCATCGTTTCTAAATACCAAACAAAACATACAGTGTTAAGAATGAAGATTCATAGTTTGGAAGTAAAATGTTGAATATTTGCTTTCTAAACTTTGTTTTTTTGCATTCACAACATTTTTTTGCTTTCAAAAATATTTTTGTGATTGTAGCCCAAATGTTTTTAGATCCGTTGTGTCTCATCTCACTTTACACCCCGTCTGTGATTTTGAGTTTATACGTTTCTTGAGATGAGGCACAACGCCTCTAAAAACATTTGGGCTCCAATCTCAAAAATATTTTTGGAAGCAAAAAAAAAAAAAAAAGCATGAAAATGCAAAAAAAAAAAAAAGTTTTTGAAAGCAAATAATAAATATTTTTGTTTGCAAATTGTAAATCCTTGTTCTTAACACTTTAGAATTTAGAACATTTTGATCTCAAAACTGACTTTTTCTTGCCATATGGTGGCACAAAAATCCCTTCATAGTTAAACAGAATAAACGTTTATCAAACACACTGAGACTAAATTTTTGAAACTTTAGAACTGTAACTTTTTAACATAACATGATTAAAAACAGACAGGAATATTATTCCAGAATAAATCAACTTAAACCTTAAATTAACTTTCAATATTTTACTCTCCATAAAAATATATTTTGTAAAAATTATATAAGTCAAAAATGAAAGCAAGATAACATCGGACCATTAATAGTAATCATTAATAGTAATAAAATAAAATAGAACTACCCGGAGGGCCGGATCCGGCCCCCGGGCCTTGGCTTTGACACATCTGGTCTAAACCATTATAAATCATCTAAAATGAAGGAAATCAATTATAATCAATCTTGGAAAATACTATTTGGATTGAGATATTGTCGAGTTTATTTTAGTCTAAAACAAAAACAACAATCACAGTAAACAACACAGATCAGAAACTGATCATCCATCATCCAGTCTTTGAATTGATCAAAGTCATGTGATCTAACAGTGTGCTAGAATGTTCTAATCATGATTATAGTGATGTGGAGAAACAACGACTTTATCAAATGAAGATGTGAATGGATTTGGTTCTTGTTTACTTGTTTGTTTGTACACAGATTTAATTGATTATCTTGAAGAAATAAAGGAAAACTTCCCCTGAACTGTTCAGTAGCAGGTATTGATCTCTGAGTGGAAGTTTAGGATCAAGATGTCTTGATCCATTTTAGATCAGTGGTTTGGATCGATCAGAATGAACCAACTATAAATCGTATCGTCAAGCGCAAGTTATGATATGAATCGTTCAAATGAATTGTTGAATAAGACTTTATGTCGTACTTCAAATTGAATAAGGAACTTTGGATGACTTATAGCAGCTTCTCATTTTGCTGCATGCTTTAACTCTGGTTTTCATGCATTCAGTAATGAAGTCTTGAGGTTCATTAAAGGCGGTGCGCGCGGTGCAGTCCCGCACACCCACGCCGGGGTGATAAAGTTTAATGGCTGTAACACAGAGGAACCATGAGAGCGGGAAAAGTGGAGCACATGCAGGTGTAGCCGCGAAACAAACTCACTCTCCTCCTTGTCCAGCACCATCCTTCAGGAGAAGGCTTCGGCCGCAGAAACTCCCTCCTCCCTGCCTGCTGCGTCGAAGCGGAGCGTGCGGACGCGGCGCGGCGCGGCACGACGCGGCACGGCGCGGCACGGCGCGTAAAAGAGCCTTTCCGTCAAACTTCGGCTCCGTTCCTCATCGTCCTCGATCGATTGTCTCAATCTGCGCTGGGTGGGGGAGATCTGCGTCCTGGAGGCTCACCTTTCCTGCGGAGGGGACGCGTCCTGGAAGCGGGAGTGCCTGCGTCCTATCGGGGCTGATGTCAGAGCACAAGTATGTCTGTATATCTGCACAGGCTGCTCCCCGAAAACCAGCCTCCCTCCCTCTCTGTCCCTCTGCAAAAAAACCTCCCACACTCAAATGTTCTCCTGCTCCCTCCTCTCTCTCTCTCTCTCTCTCTCTCTCTCTCAGCCCCGCGCGCTAATTATATCAAGTCATTATGCTGGGATCTGATAGGAGCCGCCCCTCCTTCTTGGAATCAATTATTCAATAGACAGTGACACACCGGAACAGCCCGGGCCTGAGGTGTTTTAGAATGAGCTTATTCAACTCCAAGGACACCAATTATCTCCGGGGCGACCCGCAGAAAGCCGGGGCTTTTCAGCGCCACAGATGCGGCCGGAGCTGTGCGCGCGCAGATGCGCACCGGTGCCCGTGGATGGCGTGCGCGCGCATCCTCCTCTCTATACAGCAATATGCGTTTCTATGCAATATTGATAAGATGTGGTTAAAAATATAGCACAATTGTTGGGTGCAGCAAGAACACAACAGTCACTTGTGTTTATTGATTACTGATCAGAAACCCACATTTATGATTCTAGATGTTTCTGAGGAAAATTGCTTAGATATTTTCTGAAAAGTGACAGGATGATTTCATAGGTTGACATGACAGGAAGTGTGGAATAATCTACAGATGATTGTATTGTAACTTTTGTCTGCATGATTCTCCTCATGGCGCAGTAAACACTCTCTCAAGGGGCTCACTCTGGACATGGCAGCAGGTTTAAACAAACCCTTACATGATGATAATCACAGGAGGAGCACAATCACAAATAAAGCTACCAAGCTTTTCTTCCTTTAGTAATATGATGAAACCACACAGGAAGAGAGAACACAAACCCACACTCCTATTGTGAGGTCAAGAACACACTTTTAGACACAAATGTGTCACACTATTTTGTAAACTTTATTTTTTTGAGACTCTAGATCTCACGTTTCAAAGTTGAGGCCCGGGGGCCGGATCTGGCCCTCCAGTTAATTTTATTTTATTGTTAATTATGGCCCGATGTTATCTTGCACTCATTTTAACTTGTATTTTTGACAAAATATGTTTGTATGGATAGTAAAATATTGAAAGTTATTTAAGGTTTAAGTTGATAATCATAATTAAGTTGTTAATAATATTCCTCCCTTTTTATTATTCAGATTTATGTTAAAAAGTTTTTAAAGTTTTAAAAATTGTCATTCTGCTAGCTTTTTGGACCATTTCGACATATACTTAAATCTTTTAGGCTATTTTGGAGTTCAGCTATATTTCAGCTACATGCTAGCTGTTTTTGGCTAATTTGGGCTTTTTTTTTGTTTTTAGGCAAATTTAGCTAATATTTTAGTTGGCTTTCAGCTTCAGCATCTTCAGCTCTCAGCACTAGCATCTTCAGTGGCCAAATTCAGCTTACAGCATTCACAGGTAATGCGATATATAATTGTGTTAAAAAGTGGCGGTTTTAACATTTTAAAAATTATGTTTATGCTGTTTGGCCCGCGACTTAAGGTGTGTTCTGGATTTTGGCCTAAATGAATACCAGGAGGAGCATAAATTCCTGGTTGTGCATCCAACTATTTGCACAAATGCTAGGTACTGTATGACCCAAACCCCACTGCTAACTAAACCGTAGCATTCCAACTACATACTACAATATTGAATGTGTCAAACAATTGTGGTAAATTTAAGGAGTCACTGTTTTATTACATCATATCAGGCAAATAAAAAAAATCTGAATTTTGAGATTGTTGTTGTTGATTTGTAATAAACAAATCAAACCTAAACTGAACCATGATATAAAAATCAAGGTTTGAAACATCATGGGGAAAGTGAATTGTTGCATTCCCAGAATTCAACTTTTCCAGCTGATTTTGAAGTCTACGTCTTCAATTGAATTTGTACATAGATTAGGTGAAAAATTCCCCTTTATTAGGTTTGATAAAGTTCTTTAAAATAAGTTTCTAAACTTTCTATCACTCATGGAACCACCTGAGCCCCCCCAATCGTCTTTTGATCTGATTTCAGAGCGTTCCCAGAGGTCTTATCCTTGAGATTATGTTGTTTTTAGTCAAAATGTAAAAACTTGCGTCGTTTTCAAGGACATTGTTTCTGTAGAGAAATTCACCTCTTGTGAGCAACACTGTTGAGGAGTAAGACTTCCCCCATTTCCCATCATCCCTTTGTTTACTCTCTCTCCTGCTGGCTTACAGCCGCTCACAACCAAAACCTAAAATTGGCCGTTCTACAAAAATGGAGAGAAATATTCTATATACATGGATCTATGCATGAGAGGAGCATGTAGTATAGCACGTGTCACACAGCTACAACCTTTTTCAAACTGCGTTTTTTTCGTCTGCTCCAGATTTATTATGTACAGTGATTCGAAAAAGGAAGGGCTTTTTTAAGATTTTTTTTCATGCTTTATTGACAACTGAGATACATTACATAGAGTTGTGCTATCATCAGCAACATTACAAATCACAACAACCACAATTATCCAACATAACATATCAAACATACATAAAGCAACATATATGAGACTTAATATAATAGTACATATAAACAAAACAAAAAAAAACCATAAATGACAATTTAGCTTTTTTAGGGGTTCTCATTAAGTTTGTAATCCTTAACCAAACTAAGTAATTTCAAGCTATTTTTTTTTCCATATAATTAAGAGACTGAAAATAAAAACAGAGCTCCTTGTGAAAAGTACTAAAAAGTGGTTTGATCTTCATAAATTTGTTTTTATGAATAAAAAACGTTCCTTGCAATAGTACGACATTAAGAACAATATTTTCGGGTCTGTTAGATATCACCACCCCATATAAAACATTTTTCACATCCAAATGAACTGGAGCTGCAATTTTAGAAGAAAACCAAAAACAAAACTCTTCCCAAAATGTGTTAATAACTCTACAGTTAAAGAATAAATGATCCACGGTCTCAATGTCATTTAAACAAAAACTACAGCCGTTCTCATCAAAGCCAAATTGGTGTCTCAAAAATTCCTTGGATGGATAAATATCACTGATTATTTTAAAATGAATCTCTTTTATTTTTGGTAAAATCGAAAATCTAAGGAATTTAGATCTCAGTTCAATCACTTCTTCTTTAGGAAAGTGTTTAGAAATGTTTCTTTTCTGATAAGATGTTTGAAAAAGTTCTTTGACAAACAAATTCTGTATAAAAGTGTTGGGTAATTCTGTTTTTGTAACAGGCTGTCCGTTTAATAGCAGAGAAGGAAGTGTTAATTGAACGTTGTTTAAGAGTAAATTCTGAGATAACTGGATCAACGACTTAGGAAGGGCTTTGTTCACAGCATCACATTGTTTCCGATCAGACAACTGATATTGAAGTGCTTTTTTAAGCTGATTTTATTATGACCTCTATCACAACAAAAGTGTCAAGATAGCATGTTAAAAACACCACAACCCCCATTTTCACTGGTGTGGGTCTTTGAAGCAAAGCTTCACCTCCTCTCATGAAAACAGGAGGACTGAAGATTCAGACATAACAATTCCTACAAAAACACTAACTATAAATCAACAATATCAACAAAAGACAAAAACAGGTTCAGAAGTGATGAGCAGAGATGTGAGAGCAGCTTTTAAAGTGCATACATTTGATTCATGCTGTGGAGTTTGCTACGTAAATGACTATTGATGCTGTTACATTCATTTCTGTTTGCATATTTCAGTCCAATCAATGAGCTGATCAATAAGGAGTAAAGTTAGATGCCTATAAGCTCACTCTTTTAAAGAATTGGGTGAGTTTAAACCGAATCAACCGTCATGTTTCATATTAACCTGACAGTAAGAGAATAAATAGCTTCCTGTAAGCAGTTGAACACCACAGATGTGTCTGTGTGTAGCCTTCAAAGTCAAGTCCCACTTTACTGAAGATTTATTAATAGAAATACTACAGGGCATAAAGCAATTACTTTAAGTTAACAGTGAACAGTGCAAAAACATTATTTGCTGGTGCTGAGAGCTTGCTGGGACAGTCCAGTGATTTTCTGGGTTCTTCAAGGCCAGCACTCACACCAATCCATAAACAACACTGCAGTCTGCTTCCTAATAGATCATCCGGCTCTAAATCTTCCTCATTAGATGCTGCGGCATAAACAACTGTTCCAACATAGCCCCTGGATCAGGGCACACTAATTAACCAGGACCATCGACCCACTATTCCTCATTATCCACTCTCATCTGATGGCATAAAGGCAGTCAAGGCAGCTAACGATCAACATACTAATTAATCAGCTGATGAGCTGCAAGTGAAGCTCTGGGTTCCCTCTTCATTTGTGAGACACATGGGAGCTAATTAGTTCAATTATTAATGCATCTAATTAAATAGTTTCAGTGGGTAATCATGGTTACAGTCTGCTCCTCCATCAGCTGCAGAGACGGCCGTACATTAGACCTCTTTTGTCCTTACTTTTGACATCCATGCACTACCTCCAGTGAGACGACAGGCCCTGGGTGAACCATTGTGCTCCACTCTCAGGGCTGCATCCTGCTTTACTAATTGCTGTAGAAGCCGTCTGCGGATGACAGTAAAGGTGAGCTGTGATTAGAGCTCTAATTAGCTTTCTGTGGAAACAAGAAGCCTCTCCGGCCATCTGCTGCAGCTCGCCATCATGTTTTCTGTGTGAAAAGGGCAGAGACAAATTTAAGTGGGTTCTGGAGAGGGGCTGTCGGTTAGAGAGGATGCCAAGAGAGGCTGCACGTGTATGCAGGAACAACAGGCTATGGTTTTCCTTACAGCCTCAGAAACAAGAGTTCAAGCGGCAGCTTCCAATGAAAAGTCTGTAAACATGAGTTCATGTGCATCCAGATCTCTCACATTCACACGCTGCTGCGCAAGTTTTTAAGTCCAGGCTCTATGTATAAAACACACAACCATAGAGTAAGCTAATGGTAATGGTGTATACTTGTATTGTGCTTTCCTACCTTTCTCAATAACCCAGAGAGCTTTGCATTCACAGACCCATTCACACACGGATGGCTAAAAGTTAACCCTTTCACAGCAGAACTCCACAAATGAATAATTGTGGTTTGTGTCCAGCAGGAGTTCTATAACAACAAGACTTTCATATATCAGAATAGAGCTGTGAAAGATAAAGTCTGGAGAAGGATTCACCAGATCTACACCGCTTCAACATTTCACACCAAACCTCTTCCAGCTGCAGGCGGACATACTTGCCCTGGTATCAGGTAGCAACAGAACACCATATGCTAAAAGTACATCCAAGAACCCGCAATCAAGAACTTTCTTTTAATGTGTGCTTGAAAGAGCATCACAAATCTCACAGATCGACACGTCTATGTAAGTTTGGACACATGCTCCTTAAGAATCCATGAAATAAGTTGTGGGGTTCCCCAAGGGTCGATTTTAGGTCCTGTACATCTTAACTTGTATATATTACTTCTTGGGGATGTCATCAGGAGACACAGCGTTAACTTTCACAACTACGCTGATGATACTCAGCTTTACATCGCAGTGTCTCCTGATGACCTTCAACCTTTAAACATTCTTTTAAATTGTATTTCAGACATAAAGTTGAGGATGGCAGAGAACCTCTTACAGCTCAACCAGGACAAAACTGAAGCTTTAATCATCGGTCCTGAAGACAAGAGAGAGAGGGTTTTACCTAAACTCAATCATTTTAACCCTTCAACCTGGGCGTTCTTTCTGACTCTGAGATGAATTTTATCCCTCTTATTAAAAACATCGTTAAGACAGGATTTTATCATCTTAAAAACATTCCCAGACTCCGCCCATTCCTCTCTCTTGCCTGCATGCTTTTATTTTTAGTAGTTTAGATTATTGTAATGCTCTGCTCTCTGGTTTACCTCAAAAATCTCTTTCAAATCTACAATTATTACAGAACTCAGCAGTTCTGACGAGGACCAGGAGACGGGAACTGCATTGGCTCCCTGTGGGTTTCAGGATTGATTTTAAGATTATTTTAATGGTTTGTAAATGTTTTTATGGTCTTGGCCCTTCTTATCTCAATGATCTTCTTTTAAAGCATGAGCCCTGGTGGACCCTGAGGTCCTCTGGTGCTGGAGTGTTAGTTGTTCCTAAGGTGAGGACCACCAAAACCTCCGGTGAGGCTTCGTTCTCTCACTACGGTCCACGCCTCTGGAACAGCCTGCAGGAGAGTGCATTGACTGTCATTTTTCCTTCATGGTTTTCAATACATATCATGTATGACATGTTATACATAACATCCTTTGGGGATCCTTTGTGCCAGGGGTTGCTGGTTCTGTCCGGGGACGTTGCCGTGGATGTCGCCCTTCGGGGACGATCGGGGTCTGACTTCGCAGCTTGTTGGTTGGACCCCACTGCTGTCCCTGTCTGGGTGGGTGGGCACTGTGGCGATGTTCCTGTGGCTGATCTGGCTCCTGGCATGGATAGATCCCCAAAGTACTGATTCCTCACAGTAGAGTTCAGCCCAAGTTTTTGTTTCTTTTGTTGTTGTTTTTTTTAATTCTATAAGTATTAATTGTTTGTGGGGTCATGTCTGTGTGTGTTTATGGGTTCTTCAAATGGTGGATTCTGGTTTATTGTTATATGAAGAAAATAAACATTTTAGTGACTGTTTTTTATCAGTCTCACCTTCAAATTTGGACCACGCTGACCAAGCAATTTTTCAGCTAAGTGCTAGCTGTTTTGGCTAACCTAAATAATTAAGGCTAATTTGGCTCTTAGCTAATATTTTAGTCAGCTGTCAGCTTCAGCATCTTCAGCTGCCAAATTCAGTTTACAGCATTCACACTAGGATCATCACAGGTAATGCTATATATCTAGTTCATAATTATGTTAAAAAGTTATAAATGTAGTTTTAAAGTGTTCTTCCGCTGCCTGAGGTGTGTTTGGCCTTGGATTTTAGCCCCTCATGTGATTGAGTTTCACACCCCTGTGTTAGCCTGTCACCACTCTTCTTTGAAGGGGCTGTTCTCACTTTGTGACATCAGAATATCATGTGGGTAAAAGTGAATTTCCTCACACTCCTTTTCAAGCTGTTATTTGAATTCTTATTGACAAATTTTACGTTTAATGGATTCAATGTGTCATGTTTTATGTGTATAAGAATTAATCATAAATATATCTATTTATGATCAGGAGTAATCAGAATGGCTTCCTTTACATGGAGCTACATACAGGGATAGTTTTCTGTTTGGTATTTCTATGCACAGATGTGTATTTCTGATGTTTGTCTTCATCAGTATGTTTTTTGTCTCGACTGCTTGAAATGAACTAATTCCAGTCCGATGTTTGACACATTTCATCGCACCATACTTCATAATTCATGACATATTCGGTTAATTTTAGGTTTTTGAGCTTGATGTCATTAAACTTGGAAATGGACTTATAATTACTTGAATTTTCTCCACAAAAACATTTAAAAACAAGCATTAAATGCTTTAGAGAGAAAGACATAGATAAGTAGAAATCAAAATCAGTTAAAGCACCTCATTTGGAGACAGTTTCTCTGACTCTAAATGAGAATCAGAATGTCAAGGTCATAAATGTGCAAAAATAATACAGATTCTAGAACAGATCATGTCATATATTTTGTCTTTTCTTTAGGAAATAGGAAACTGAAACGATTATTTCTCCATTAGGAATGAACCATGTAGACGTGAGTGAAGCCCCATCTTCTGCTGTTTTGCTCCATCATGGATCCATTTTCTGTTCACGCTGTTGAAAGTCAGCCGGTCCCCCGTCGGTCAAACTAAGCAGCTGAGTTTGAGATTGAAGTGGGGATGTGTTCACCAGCTGTGAGATTAAGGGAGAATGATCGATGGCCTTTCTGATTGGCTCTCAGGGTGTCCCTGCAGCATCCAATCCCTTCGGTTCGGATGGTTGTCCTCGGCCGAAGCTAAAAGCAATTCTTCCTCCACACAGGAGCTGAATAAGATCGCTGACCTGAAGCTATGAAGCCGCGCGTGGAGCTTCTGTCTCCATCCGCCTGCATCCCTCATTTCTCTGGATAGAATGACATCAATAAAGAAGAGGGGAGAAACAAAGAGAGGAAATCCCGCCACAGCTTCTTTAAGGACCATTTGGTAACATCACATGTTGAAATTTTTCCTTGTTTTATGCACCAAACAATTTGCCGACGTGTTTGCTCTGAAACCATTTCCCCCTCAGTGTTTCTGCACAGCTTCTTCCACAAATTACCTGTCAGTCAATTCTGTGGGACATTCTTCAATCCATATTTTTCCTCGGGTCGCAGGAGGGTGGATTTTTTTCTTTCTGGGTCAGATACCTTTTGCCTTTCTTACCTGACAGGATATTAACTTTGTGTTTTTTCTTAACTTTAAACTAAAGACATGATTTTATGAAAAGCTAAATATCTCCAAAAATCAAATACAAGATTCCTGAAGGATAAATTAACTCCATCCAAAAGATTCCTGCAGAATTTGCAAAGCACAAGTTTAAATGCAGTGGTTAACTAATGAGCTAGCAGCTTAATAACCTCTTGAGTCTGAGTAATATTTAATGAAGAGAAATGTCTGCCAGGGTCCATTTTTCAAACTCAGACTCCTGCAGATGCTTGCCTTCTTTTGCCACCTGTGCTGAGACGAGAAACAGAAGGGGCCTGCAGAGCTTCCTGTCTGATCTGCAGCCGCGACTGACTGCTTAGATGTCAGGAAAAAAAAAGTTCTGAGGGATCATAGAAGAAAATGCAATCAGGAGCAGCAGCAGCCACGTTCTCCAGCCAGTGTGCACCGCGAATCCAACCGCGGTCCGCCGGTCTCTACCAGAGTAGTTCATGGTGTCAAAGTATTTTATGTGTTTTTCCAAACTTAAAACGTGGCATCTTGTTTTGCTCCCTTCATTTGGCATCCCTAAATGTCATGTAAGGGTCTGCTGGAGCTGTCAGAGGGGGGTTCAACCTACGGTGGCCCTGAAGTTCAAATCAACAAAATCACTCACTGCAAAAGATCACAATGAAAAATATAAAAAATAAAATAAATAAAAATCCTTTTATTTTTAGAAATCAAAGCAGAAATCAAATTCCAGAAATCCAAACACAAAATAAGGAAACTAAAAAGGAAAAGTTTCAGGAAAAAAAAAAACATCTTCAGAAATCAACACGAAATGTTAAAAATAAAACACAATGAGAAACCGTAAAAGACCATGGAGCCTCGTTGATAACCCTTTTCATGGTGACGTCAGTCAAAATGGCACCAGGCCGAACATGTGAATAGTTCTGGTTCCGTATCTAGACAGGAAAAGCTGACATCTGAACACAACTTTACACCAATAATTAAAGGTAACCTATTTGGGGAAGCAGCTGAGCTGCAGACAGGATTACTGACAACAGCACTTTGATATGTGAACGATGTAAGAGGGGAACATGAATACAACCAGGTAGGACATTTACAAAATAAATATTGTACACATTTCAGTTACAACTGGTTATGTTACCTTTTATTATTTATGTAAAATAGCTTTCAGCTGTCAGCTTTGTCATTTTAAACAATAGACTCCAGAAGCGGCTCTGCACTGGACTCTGTCATGGAAAAGAGTCTTCTGGATGATGATGTTTGTCCATCATTTCAACTGAAAGTTATGTGTCATTAAGTAATCCTCTACTATGCTGCTCCCTTCTAATCATGATACTTTTATTAGTATGCAGACATTGAAGATGTATTTGGAAAAAAAAGTCAAAACTCAGACAACAACATTTTGTGTCATTTGCTTTGCTCTTTCTGTTGTTGTGATCTTTAAGATGTTTTGGAGTTGGTTTGATTTGGACTTCAGGGCCACCGTATCAACCCTCCCCTCTGGGAAGGAGTCCTTCCTGGCTTTTGAGACCCATGGGGACAGGTATTGGCAGTCCAAGCAGGATGCAGGAGTTGAGGGAATACATGGTCACCCTAAAAACATATATAGTTCAAACCATTGGATAAGGGTAAGCTGCCTCTGCTAAGACAGTCTCAGCTGGACAGTGACGGCGGTGACCTGTTGACCTCAACTGAGGACATCGTTAAGAGGTATGATAAATGCACGGAGGATCTGATTCAACGGGAATGTGCATTTTTCTTTCCTGTCATGGAACAGAGGATGGGCCTGTTACAGAATGGCAGCCTGTCCAGCGTGTACTCTGCCTTTGAACAACAGTAGTGGGACAGAACCCACTGACCCCATGACCCTAAAAGGGATTCTGTAGGTAGGAAGGACGGGTGAACAGATGGATGGTTAAAAAAACATGAGCTAAGACAAAACAAACCCAGAACCATGACTTACAGGGCCCATAACATGATTTTCTTAACACCTGGTTCACTCTGGATGTGGAAGCGGCGTTCCCAGGCCAGCTGAGGGACGCGGTCTCTCCAGCGTGTTCCGGGTCTTCCTCAAGGCCTTGCTTTGCCCGGGACACCTCTTCAGGGAGGTGTCCACGAGGCATCCGGACCAGATGTCCCAGCAAACTCAACTGGCTCCTCTACGGGTGGCCGAGCTTCTCCCCCTTAAGGGAGTGCCCAGTCACCCTCCAGAGGAAACTCATTTGTCCTCCAGGAGGATGACGGAGTCGTCCCGTGGGGGTACTTTCCAGTACCCCTTCAAGAGACACCAAGAAGGCCGGGTGCTCCGAACTGCTGTTTGGCCCGTGAGCCGAAACCACAGTCAGATACCTGTCCCCCACCCGAAGACGAAGGGACACGACCCTCTCGTCCACCAGTGTGAACGCCAACACTTGGCGGCTGAGCTGGGGGCTCAGGAGTAAGCCCACCCCGGCCCGCCGCCTCCCACCATGGGCAACCCCAGAGTGGTAGAGAGTCCAGCCTCTCTGGAGTGACTGAGTTTCAGAGCCCAGGCTGTGCGTAGCGGTGAGCCCAACTATATCTAGCCAGTATCTCTCAACCTCTCGCACCAGCTCAGGCTCCTTCCCTCCCAGAGAGGTGACGTTCCATGTCCCAAAAGCCAAATTCCATGCTCGGGATTTTGGCCACCGAGGCACTCGCTTTCAACCGCCACCCAAACCAAACCAGCTCCGTCTGAGCTCTCCTGCAGGTGGTGGGCCCTCTGGAGAGTGATCCCACCTCGCTCCTGCGGGTTGGATCTGATCGGGTCGGATCCGGTCGGGTTGGATCCGGTCGGGTTGGATCTGGTCTGGTTGGATCCGGTCAGGTTGGACTCATTTTTGGTATAAAACTCAGTCACAAAATATAGACAGCTGTTCTCCATTGTCATTGTTGTCAGTCCCATCAAGCTCAAACATGCTGACTGTCTTCTGCTCAGGATCTGAATTCTCTAGCAGTTTCATCTTTGCTTTCTCTGGTTGGTGTTCCATTGTTTTCTCAAAAAACAAACAAACATAAAACTGTCTTCCTTACACGCACAGACACGGCTGACACAATAATAAAAAGATTTTATTTCAGAGTCTCTGATATCTCTGTGTTTCTCTGTGCTTTGACCAGGACCAGGAGTTTATGGGAGCAGATGTTCATGTCAGTTGTATTCATTTTGATCTTTCAAGACAATTCAGAAATGATTCTCTGTGGTGTTTATCAAAATCCTAGAGGAAGAGACTCTGTGTGGAACTCTCTACCTCCATCTGCTGGAGACGTCTGGAAATGCTCCAGTGTTTCTGAGGACAGAGTTCATCTGTGTTTTATTCCTTTTTCAGCAGAAAATACTTGATAAAAGTACCTAATTGTTTTATGATTGGACATCATTTGTAGTGATTTAGAGAGATCTTTACCTTTATGGTGTTTTTTTTTTAACTCAGAGATTTTAATAAACACAGGAAGAAAACCGTTCAAGTTAAAAGTGTTTAATTAGCTGACATTCCTCTCTACAGATCTATTCTGTGCAGCTGCTTATGAACTAATAAGACATATTTTCTGTCCAACAAGACTGAGACATAACCATATGTGTCTATTGTCACACAGACACGTTCCTTCACTTCAGTGCTGTTTAGACATTTCACTGGTTTAGATCAACATTTAAATTTCTATGATACAAGTTATTATATACAGAATACACAGGTTATGGCAGTCTTTACTGCAAAACTAGAAAATATTTGAGCCATTTTTACAAATGTTTCGTGGTTAATAGTCATATAGAAGCTCGTATAGAAACATGGTTATGGCTTAGATGAAATGCAACAGAAAACAAACAGACCCAAAGGTTCAATCTCAATCAAAATCAAATCAATCAAAAGTGACTTTTTTAAATGAGCGCGTGTGATTGTGTGGATGAGGGGGCTGGTGTCATGAAAAAACAAATGTATGGGGGTGAGAACGTCTTTACTGCAAAACCGGAATCTGAAGAAAGTAAAACAGTGCTTATGTTAAGAAAAAAGGTCTTATTTTCTGTCAAGAAAGAAATAATCGTACTTTGAGAAAGCATATTTGCTTATGGAATAATCTGCCAATGGAGTTAGAATTGTTGAGTGGTTTCTAGGGGGCCTGTTTATGCAGTGAGCATAGATAATCATCGCTTTATAAAGTAACTTTCCATAAAAACGAGTAACAAATAAAAATGATCAGTTACAGCTAGTAGAATATTCCAAATATTCCATGGTTTTTAATGTCATGATAGTAAAAAGTTGTTTCAGGCTTAAAATATGAAACAAAACATTCTACTGTGCCAAAAGCTTTGCTTTTATTATGTTTTAAATATATAAAAACTTTTGCTCAATTCAATTTTTCACAACCTCCATTTTTTGTAAAATATGTGTAAAATGACTTCTTCTGCTCTCATGACAAGCTTCAGTCATGAAACTTCCTGAGAAGTCAGTCGTAGTTACAAACACTCCGTTCTATAGTTATCATAGCAAACGTGACTTTAATACGCAGAAGAAATGCTCAGTTAAACTGCAAAAACAGAATCTTCAGAAAGTAAAAAGACTTGTTTCAAGAAAATTCTGTCTTGCAAAAAATATAATCTTATCAAGAATGTTTTCTTATTTTGAGAAAACATGTTTCAGTGACTAGAATTTTTCTCTTGAACTAAGAATTCTTTATAAAACCTTTCTCTGACCAGATTTTTTAAACATTAAAATAAAATCTTTCACTGGGATTCATTTCTTGCAGCGTTGATGTTCTGGTGCTGATGACAGAAGCATGGAGCCTTCCAATTGGCCGCTTCTGTTCCCAGTGGCAGACGAGGTCATCGTCAGAGTTCATGTCTTGCTGTTATTCTGGAGCATCACGTGACCTCTCTTCCGTTCCTGTCAGTCTTTCAGCTCAGATCTTCACACCGATTTCCTCCTCTTCCCAAACACGTTGTTGATCAGTTTGGCCATGGACTTGGAGCCGCTGTAGCGCCGCCGGTCGGCTCTGTATTTCAGGTGCTCCATCACCTGCCGGATGAGCTGCGTGAAAAGGCCGGCGATGTCCTGGTAGCTCTCAGCGGCCGACACCTCCTGGAAGTGGCAGCGGTTCTCCTGGGCCAGGCCGCGGGCCTCGTCCTCTCGAACCTGCCGGGCGTTGCACAGGTCCTGCTTGTTACCCACCAGACATATGGGGATGTCCATTTCTCTGAAAGAACGAAAATTTGAAAAAGTGATTTGATATTTTGCTGTATATTAATTTATGTTACCGATTTTTGCAGAAAAAGGAAAACAGGACACCAAAATCACAACAATAAAAACATATTTGACTTTTCTATTTTATATCTAGTTAATGTTTAAAAAAAGTGCTCTTAGGTGAGGTTATTGTAGAGTATATTCCATGTACAGAGACAGTGCTTTACATAAAACATTAAAAGAAACAATCAAAGCAAATTTGATCATTAAAATAAAACTAAAAGAAAGTAAAAAGAACTGAATTTAAAACAAACATAGATAAACAGTGCAGATGTAAACTTTTGAATACATATTAGTCAAATGCCGCTGAGAACAGGTGAGTCTTTCAACTGGATTTAAATACACTGAGTGTTTCAGATGATCTAAGGTTTTCTGGAAGTCTGTTCCAGATCTGTGGTGCATAGAAGCTGAATGCAGATTCTCTATGTTTAGTTCTGACTCTAGGAACTGATAAAAGACCGGATCCAGATGACCGGAGAGTTCTGGCTGGTACAAACTGGGTCCAGAGGTCAGTCATATATTTTGGTGCTAAACAATTCAAAGCTTTATAAACCAGTCACAGAACTTTAAAGTCTATCCTCTGAGAGACAGGTAACCAGTGTAAAGACCTCAGAACTGGACTGATGTGGTCTACTTTCTTGGTCCTTGTGAGAACCCGAGCAGCAGAGTTCTGGATCAGCTGCAGTTTCCTGTAGAAACACTGTTACAGTAATCAAGTCGACTAAAGATGAAAGCATGCTCTAGTTTATCCAGGTCCTGCTTAGACATCAAATCTTTAATCCTTGAGATAATTTTGAGATGATAATAGGCAGATTTTATGACTGTCTTAATGTGTTTATCAAAATGTAGGTATGTATCCATCACTACACCAGAGTTTCTGGTCTGGTTGGTAGTTTTAGTTGAATAGATTAAAGCTCTAAAGGACATGCTGGTGTCCTGGCAGAGACACATCCAGTCATTAATGTCCTCAATGCATTTACCAAGAGCCTGTACAGGGCCTCGGTCTCCTGGTGTCAGTCTAATATATATCTGTGTGTCATCTGCATAGCTGTGGTAACTAATGTTGTTGTTCTGTATAACCTGGGCCAGAGGGAGCATGTAGATGTTAAATAGAAGTGGTCCCAGGATGGAGCCTTGGGGAACTCTACATGTAATTTCTGTGATTCTGATGTGAAGGTACCAACTGGCACAAAATATTTGCTGTTTTCTAAGAACGTTTTGAACCAGTTTAGTACTGGTCCACCCAGTTTTCCAGTCGTCTGAGTAGTATAGATGTCTGATAGACATCTAAATACATCCCAAGATCAGATGTCAACAGGGGACCTCTATATGTAGAACACTAATGGTAGACATCTAAGAGAGTAACAAAATAGAGTTGTTTGAGATGTCCAGGTGATGTGTACCATAAATGTTTACTCTTCCCCTTTCTGTCAGTAACATCTTCATTTCGTTTGCAGTTTCCCTTTGGCCGCTCACCCTTTGCAGTTCTCCGTGCGAGCCTCTCGGATCTGCAGCAGGATGTTCTTGGCGTTGATGAAGGATGTGCGGTCACTGATGTTGTAGACCACCACAAAGCCGTCGGCCCAGTCCACCGGTTCCTCCAGGATACACCTGGCCTCTGAGCCCTACCAGAACACCAGCACATCCTTCAGTCCTAGTTATGAAGTTATAAACATCGCTTTAAACTCTAAATGTGAGTTGTAGGTTTGTCTTTCAACACCGGAGCTCCAGTGTTTATGTTCCTTGATTTACTGTAACTTTTCAACCATTAACATGATAATTCCAGCAGATTCTGAAGAGGAAAGCGGCTCGTCGACCCACTTTAATCCTTCAGAATCTGCTGGAATTATCATGTTAATGGTTGAAAAGTTACAGTAAATCAAAGATTTTGTGTTTTTCTGTGTTTTTACAAAGTCCTGTTCTTGCACCAGATAAATTTACTACATGCCGCTTAAAAAAACAAACTGACTTTGAAGTTTTAAAGGAACAGAGGTGACCTTCAGTGGGACATGAGGACATCCCTGAGAACCTACAAAAAACACACATTAAACTCCTGTTTTCCTTTGTAACTCTGAAGTTTATGTTTGCATTTCAGGCCAGAGGTTCAGGATATGAACACGGTGTTCCACAGGGGAAGGAGGGATGTTTCCGTGGGCCACAGAGAATGAAAATGTACATTCTTTTCTGCAGCTGTTTTAGGCAGATCCAAGTCTACATCAGTATAAAAGGCAAAGTCTGGCTTTTTGTTTTTGTTTAAAGAGAAGAAAGTAAGTTATGTGGATCCTCTTTGACAAAAAAAGACCTTTGGGACACATGGCCTCAGGAGATGCTCATAAACCCTGTGGATTCCCAGCTAAGGAGCAATAAAGACAGCACACAGGCCTCTCAGCACATGACCAAACCCTCTGGAGGCCACAGACCTGGGCAGATTCAGCAGACAGTCTCTGCTGTTTATGAAACCCAGTCGAACACAGAAAAAGATTCTTAAACCAGGTTTAGTAACAGCAGTAATGACACAAGTCAATACATCAACTCCTTTCATAGAAATGAACTTTTTACAAAACCTTTCTGAGACTTAAAGCAGCACAAAAAAGGAAAAGAACCGTTTTTCTGAACATATATTCAAACAAAATAAAATACTGCAAAATTAATTCCTGTTTTTTGCAATTAAGAAGTTTTTTGGATGAAATCCAAAAAAGTGCAATATCATTTTTGAAGATATATACACTAAATAATTTAAATTATGATCCGTTTTAGGAAGTTTCTGTTCAAAACATTGTTAGTTAAAGATGCAAAAGTATTGACAAATGGAAACAAAATCACAATATTTAGCCAATGATTATAAAGAATTAATTATCAATTAATTTTATATTCTTTCAATACAAGTAGTTATTTAAAAAAAAGAATTACAACATTTAGTTATTTATTCTCATCATAAGGTTTAGAAAATTATCTTATTATTTTAAGTGTTTTTAGATTTTAATGGAAGCTTTTTTTCTCATGTGTTAAACATGTTAAAAACAAAATTGCTGTGAAACTTTACAATAAATCAGACAGGGACTTTCTGATTCTGATGAATCAGAAATGTAAGTTTTTATTTAAATATTGTTGTTTTCTTTTTTTTTTATCTTTGTTTTTATTTTATTATGAGTTTTTATTTTATTATTTTTTCTCTCTGTTTGCATCCCTTGTGCATGTGTTGTTTGGACTTTTCTCTAATTGTATTTTCCTTGAAATTGTTAATAATTGGAGTGTTTTAATGAGATAGAGGTCTTATAAATGTGTTCATCAGTCATAATATGAAGGGTTATACTGAGTTAAGCTACTTTCTGTGGCCGAGCCTGAGCCGGTAGATGTTCTGTACCTGAGAGCAGGGGTCAAAAACCTCCAGGTTCAGCTGCCTGCCGTCGATGGACAGCCTTTTGTGGTACAGCGAGTCTGTCATGAAGTTTAGAAGAAATAAACTTCAGAAAAGAAGACATGGTGTCAAAATAATGCAGCAGTTATACCTCTTTAATCCAAAGCAGTTGGTTTATTCTGATGTGGGCTATGCTTTTATTTTAAAAACCTGAATGAAATAAGGATCTATCAACAAAATTCTCAAAATTCAGCCCAGTCTGATACTCCAAGCCTCTGACTGTCCAGAACATGTCCTATTTTGTTTTTGAAGTCTTTTGAGCCGAGCTGTGGCAGTGATGCAGTCTGGTAAATCTGGAAACACTTACTGGCGTTTGATGCATATTCACCAATGAAGCGTCGAGTCAGGAAGCGCACAAGGACGGCTGGCAGGACAAAGAAGGGAAAACGCTGTATTAATCATGGTGTTATTACAGTCTCGTTTCTCAAAGATGGCCGCAGCGACAGAAAAAAGATTCCTGTTTGACCCGGCAGTCACAACGCCGCACCAGAACTGGGCAGTCTGGACGGGTGAAACTTCAGTCCTTTATGTAGCTCAGCTGTGAGCAGAACATCTACTGACCAACTGGGCTCATTTCAGGGCCCACAGCAGACTTTCATGGTCAATGAAATGCTGGAGTTTGAGGTGCTGACCTTTGCTGATGGGGGGCCTCTGACAGACCGAGGTTACACTTTAACCACAGAGACATGCAAATGTCAACACTGTACGCCCATCAAGCTAACCACGTACGGCTGATGGGAGTGAGGAAGCACCTGAAGACGGGGAAATGGTAGCATTTTCTAATGACAGAGAACAAATATAAAGAAAATTCATTCATTCATAAGTATTTCTTTATTCAGGTTGTTGTGAATCAGAAGGAGTCAAAAAGGTGGTTTGAAAAAGATCGCATTTGTTACGTAGAAAATACATTCGGCGGGCCGCAAGCTCCCAGCTCTGAGCTCCTGTAGGGAGGGGAAGGGCGGGATTGCTCTGTGCAAAAAGTCCCCCGCGAAACTCAGATGTGAATTTTTAAAGATCTCCTGCTGCTCTTTTATATCTTCCAGAAAATGACACAAATTTTTTGATTATGGCAAAAAAAAAAAAAAAAAAAATCACAATTTAAAAGAGCACTGGGGACCAGCAAAAAACAAATTTAGCGCCCCCTGCAGGATCTTAAATTCTGACATTTTAGCTGGTGCTCAAACCGGGATCCTCTACATTTTTAAGGCATAGCCACAAACTGACTATGTTATCATTCATTTCATTTTCATTTATTCATTTATAAAGCACCTTTCACCACCAGCCAAGGAGGCCCAAAGTGCTGTACACAAGAAAATACCATACATGAGAATCATAAAAACAATTTAAAAAATAAATAAGTAAAAACCTACAGTATTTAAAAACAAATTAAAATTTACATGATAAAAAGCAGCTAGGCAGATACAATAGCGCGATAGTGGAGGAACAGTTGAGCTTTAAAACTCTCCAAAAGTGTGACTTCTCTAATAGCTTGTGGCAACTGGTTCCACAGTTTAGGAGCCAGTACAGAGAAGGCACGATCTCCTCTCTTGGTTATCGACCAACCAATGTTTCTGAAGAAAGTTGGGGAATTTAGAAAAAAAAACACTAGATTGAATTTGTTACATTAATTTAAATTTGTCTATTTTGACCAAAATGTAGGGCAGAGTGAATTTTCAAGCAATTTTATTTAAGTAAAACAGACAAACCTCTGGTTTGAGCCCGTGATTCCTCCTCTTTCTTTTTTCATCCTTAAAGTGTTGAAGAAGCACTAACAGCGGTAGCATCGCGCCCCTCTCCTACCCCCAACCAGACAGCAACAGGAAGGGAGGGGCGCTGCACTGCAGAGTTACTGATTACATCACACTGTTCAATCATTTTATTTTTGTTTTTAATTAGTTTTACATGAAATTAGTGGTGCATCCAAAAAAAAGGACACCTAGGCGGCCGCCTAGGTCTCCTATTCACAGGGCTGGCCCAGCTATCTGTAACCAGCTGCTGTTTATCTGAGCTAAAACACTAAGAAGCTGTTATCCAGAAAGATCATGCTGACTTCATAATTTTGAAAAAGAGCGAAATAATATTTAAAAAAAAAATTACACAATATTCTTTCAAAATATGTAAAGTTTGTATGTCTCCCAAAACCGTGGAGCTTTGTTCACTTTGAAATCTCACCACTGACACTAAATCACGCAGATAAAGTATTTTTGCTAGAAATACTCATAAAATGGCAGTATTACTTTTAGAAACACACAGTATGTTTTCTATCTAAAATGTTGGTATTAACCCTTTAGACCAGAGGCGTTGCCAGTGACGCTTAAACACAAAATCTTTAATGTACTGTAACTTTTCAATGTCAACACGATCATTGCAGCTGATTTAAAGAAGAAGAGTGGCTCGTCGAGCTGGAATGATCGTGTTAAATCAACACTGACAGAGGAGAAACACAAAGACCAAACAGAAACTTCTGGGTCTCACTGTAGCTCAACTTCTTCTTTGATGTTTTGTGTGTCCTCATGTTTATACTGATCACATTGGTTTGATTTGTTGATTTATTTTAGGCATAAAAAATAATTGAACTCTTCAGTAAAAAACGTTTAACTTAAACAGATTGATCAAACACATTTTGATATCATTGATTAGATTATAAATAAAGTTGACTGAATCAAATTTTTTCAGCTGTTCTGAAACCCAAAACTCTAAGTTTGTTAATTTTGAGTCAGAGAACTCTGAGTTCAGGTTTGAACTCTGCATTTGTTAAACCTGCTTCTTGAAACGGGTCCCTGGAGATGATCAAATTGACAAATGTTTAACACCCAAACTGTTGTTGTTGTTATTTTACCATCACTGTGAAACATAAAACCCAAAAGACAAAGTCATTTTCACAAATTTGATCTAGATTTTTTTTTTCTCGTAAATCTAGAATGTTATACTTTGAAGTAGGGCTGGGCGATATGGCAAAAAACGAAAATCACGATTTTTTCAATTTTATTTCACGATTTCGATTTTATCACGATTTTTTTTTTTAATAAATTCACATTGACAAAAATTGAATTATGATTTTAGTTCAAAGAAGTAAACAAATGTTGAACAAATATTTAGATTTTTTCCAAATTCAATTTCAAATGCATTACAAGCATTGATATATATTTCTGGATTGGCCCTTGCCTACATGCCTATAGACGGAGACGTGCGCGCTCAGGCGCCATCATCATGCATTGATTCATGGCAGCAGAACACAACTGTTTCAATGGAGGACAGGCAGACATCAATCGCAAAAATCGGGCTAGCTCCTTCATTTCTCAACTGATTTTTAAAAAATATGGCTCAAATTAAAGCTTAGAAAATAATTGATCTTTTGGTATATTTAAATATTTATTATCTATTAAGATCAAGCTGTAAATAGAGCAAGAATTGTGCATTCTACTGCTACAGAAAAGGCATTGATGTCAAACGGACAGCTTCTTAATATTCATGATTTTTTATTTTACCTCTGTGCTAAAATACATAAAACAGATTGTAAATGCTTTTCACCCAAGTCCAGAAATAAGGGAGATTAAAGAAGTTTAATAGCATGAATGACTGATACAGTTTAGGGAAGTCCTTTCCCTGTTAAAAACATCTCAAAGTGGTAAATAATAATAATAATAAAAACACCATTTACCACATTTTCAAATGAAACTACAACTTTTATTATTTTTGTATTACATATATGGTAAATAAATCTCAATTGCTTCAGGATTTACCTTCAAATAGACGATTTGATTGTACTTTGAGAAAAAGGCTCCAGCTAGCATCTTTAACTGATACAAATAATAATAATAATAACTTTGATCATAACATCAAATACATCTACCAAACTTTTCAGATTCCAAACACAGTGATGATAGCAGTAAACAGTGTTTCAGGTTAAAATTTACGGTCTCAGCTCCTTCCCTAACATCTTCTCTCTGTGGTGTTTATGTCACTGAGCAGAAAGCTAGCGTTAGCATTAGCGCTGTATCTTCCGGCCGAGCTTTCTCTGGTCTGTTGACCAAGAAAAAAAAGATCAATCGTGACGGCACAGATTAAAAAATTATGTGCGAACTCACTTATACTTATTACAAAGACAAAACAAAGAAAGTGCGACTGACAATAAGATTTATTCTCTCAAAGTAGCTAGCTACGAGCTAGCAAAACAATGCAGCAGCGTTCATTTTGACCGCATATTTTACGTGTTTCCAGCATGAATTTCCATCCGTTTTTGTGCAGGTTGAACGTAAATACGAGCGATTAACATCCGCCATGTTTTAAAACATGAAACATTAATAAAAAACATACGTCGAAGAACCAAGCCAGCATGCTATCTGTGAGTTGTTAGCTCCCACTTTAGCAGACAGTTCAGCCTAATTTCTCTCTACTAAAATGTGATTGCCGTCATGTGATGATTCCTCTCCATCGGATTATTTGAGGTTTTTGAAGTCGATTGCAAAACACCGTTGCCTTTTATGCTTCTTTTCGTATTTTTTTCGGACCTCCACCATTTATTTACTCTAGAAGACTCAACGCATACTGACGCCGGCGCCGCACGTCTGTCACGCCGTATGTCACGTGACTTACAAGAAAAAACACCGGGGAGGAGGAGGAAGAGCTCGGATTTAAAGTCACAGGCAGTCAACAAGCTTTTGCCGTCTCGCTCTTGGAACTTTCGTAGAAGATCGCGATAAAACGATCTCTCAAAAATGACAGATCGTCAGCTTTGGAGATCATATCGCGGTTTTATATCGTCATATCGCCCACCCCTACTTTGAAGACAGACTTCTATCATCTTTTGAGCTATTTAAAGACATTCCCATGACAGTTTGATCCAGATTCCAGCTCAGACGAGGAAAACAAAGACGTTCATGGATCTGTTGGTCTGCAGGTGGGAGATCAGAATAGAGTGGAGCGGGGAGACTGTTGCTCACTGATTCTATTTTCTATGTCACATATATGATCTTTTTCCAACGACTCCTCTTCATCTACTTCTGATTTTGAATCCAGAAATATTCAGAAATACAACTTTGATATTAATTTTCTTCAGACATGTCCTCCATCATCAGATTAATGCCACAACAACATGTTAGAAACATGACAGAAATCCTTTTCTTTGGAGCGAGTCTTTAACTACAGATGTCTATAAACTGGACCGGAGAGCTTTGGTTACTCAGCATCAGACCATTAAATGTTATAAGTGACAGCTTGATGATGAGTTTTGAAACATGAATGCAATAGAATGCTACATTTAGAGTTAATCTATGGTGGTGATACTGAAAATGTTGATTTATTAATCATTATTGTGTTCTTTGCTGGGATGTAAAAATGTGTTGTTAAACCAGCAGGAACAGTAAAGGGGGGCGGGCTTTAACAGGCTCGACTCCTGCCTGCTCCTTCACCAACATGCCCAAATTATGTTAGAAATGTTTCCATTCTTTTGGTAATGTTATGTTTTCAAGATTTTTTTTTATGTATTTTTCAATACATGCTGAACTGTTATTGGCATGTTGGAAAACTAAAATCACAAAAATCTTGTTATGTATTTTTAAAGCACTAATAGACTAAAACTTGAAACCAGAAGAGCAATGAGCCTCTTTTGAAGCAAAAACTTCACAAAAATACTTCTCAAACATTATCTGGCTCCAGCTTTTGGCAGACCTGTGACCTGCAGTTTTTGATGACACATTATTGCAGCGTGAGACCTGGCAGACAAGTGTGTTCTCAGACGGTTGCATACCTTCATCGTAACTTAGACCTCAAAACGTCTTTTCAATATCGGAACAAAGAGTCAATAAATAAAATGCATCAGCTTCTGAGTAAAACCTCAACAGATTTTTGCTCCACAAGAAATGATCAAACCCGCAGAAACAGTTGGACCGACACCGAAACACTGAAGAGGTCTCTTCCTGTAAAGCAACCAGAGTGGATGCAGCAGTCAAAGATGTTCATGGAAAACCAGAAAAGTCCCACCTGACTTCCCGGCCCCCTGACTTCCCAGAAGGGCCAGCTTGATGTCGTTCATGCCTGCGTCCCCTGAGCTGCCTCTGAGTCTGCAGCTCTGCGTTGTGTCTGGTATTTGGGTTAGTCTTTGCACTCTATATACTCAGGCAGGAGGGGAGGGAGGGGGTACGGGACTGTCCTCCCTCGCAATCTCCTCCTCTTCAGGGAGCTGCTTCACTTTTTCAGGCCAGAGGGACAGAAAAGGTAAGAAAGCAGCCCTCTCTGTCTCCATGCATGTCAGGCAGCTCCTCTCTTCTCCTTTTTCATTCCTCTTGTTTCTGTTTTCTTTCATTCATTTAATGCCCCCCCCCTCTGTTTTCTATCTTCTCTTAATTTCTGCTTTATTTCTGTTCTGATCCTGCCTCGTCCCACACAGAGGTCACCCAAAGGTTACCCCTGCCTGTATGGAGAGACGTTTAGGCCACCATATTGCAAACAAAAGTAACAGCTTTAAGAAAAAAAAATTCTAAATTGCAAACAAAATGTAAAGTGATAAGAATAAAGGTTCACATTTTGAAAACAAAAATAATTAATATTTGCTTTGAAAAAAACTATATTTGGTCTGTTGTGTAGGATTAGATCTTATTATCCCTCATTAAATGGCACCGATGGGACACTGTGGCAGGCAAATGAATGGTGGCATCGTTTGGGTTTTCAAGTGGGCTCCCTCCTTCTTAGGTGTTTCGCTGATAGGCCCACGACACCTCCAGAGGGTTCAGCAGTGAATCCCAGCGTCCCAGGTTCACCCCCATCCGCCACCAGACATTTGGAGGCCCAGGTCAGGTCTTTCCTCTTGATCCATAGCCACTGACTCCCCTTCTCGGCAGCCCTGGAGAGATCTTTCATTGCTTGCCTTTGAATCTTCCCTCGCACCCCCATCTCCCTGAGAAGCCTGGATGTTGAGGTGGCCACAAACCCCCTACAGGCTACTTCCACTGGTCGAACCTTCACACACCAGCCTTGTTCTTTGGCGTCTGCTGCGAGGTTGGCGTACCTCAGCATTTTCCTTTCATAGGCCTCCTCTACTGCACCCTCCCAGGGTACTGTAAGCTCTATAATGTAGGCAAGCTTTTGCGAGGATGACCACAATACATATTTACTATATTTTTACTTTAAAAAAATATTTTTAAAATTGCAAACATATTATTTTATTTGCTTTAAAAAAAATTCAATTGCAAAATATTGTTTTGCTTCAAAATATTATTGCAATGGCAAACTTACTTTTTGCTATCACAAATACTTTTGCAATTGCAAACTTCCTTTCAAAAAATATTTTTGCAATTGTAAACATTTTGTTTGCTTTAAAAAAATATTTTTGCAATTGCATTTTTTTAAAACTGACTTCTGCTTGCAATATATTGGCTCAAAAATCACTTGTTACTGTCAGTTTAATCCCTTATTTTTGTTATTTTTATCTTTTTTTTTAGTTAAATGACATTCTGTTTGCAGGAACACACTTATTTAAACACACACTCCAATGAAAATAGTGTTTTTGGTGTTCTTAACATGTTCTTGTGGTATTTTTCTGATGATGGAGGACATACACATAAAGTAAACTAATCTTAATCCTTTAACACCTGAGGCATTGCTGGTGATGCTAAAACACAAAATCTTTTACTTTTCAATCGTTAACACGATCAACATAACTCCAGTAGATTCAGAAGGAGGAAGTGGCTGGACGAGCCACTTTTATTCTTCAGAATCTACTAGAATTACGTTGATCACGTTAACGGTTGAAAAGTTAAAGTAAATCAAAGAACACAAACACTAGAGCTCCAGTGTGAAAAGGTTAAAACTGCGTTTCTGAATATTTTTTCATATAAATCCACTCCATTCTGATGCACCCACATGCAGACAAATAGATCCATGAACATCTTTGTTTTCCTCAGTTGGCTCCAATATTACTCACTCCGTGTCATCAGTCCTTTCCACAACTTCCAATGCTGTCAGTTTGCAGGAGGAGACATCAGTGTATCACATCAGGATTTCTCGTGTGTCATTGTTTGGCTTGGAGTTTAGAAGAAGAGGAACAGTCACACAGTCCAGGAAAGAGAGATGTCAGTGAAAAGATAGGTTCATACCATGCATTTGACTTGCGTTTAAAGGGTAACCAAACAGGGAAGTTGGAGGCTGACTCCACCCACAGCCAATATGTGAAAATCCAGTCATGGGGTGGGGCTTAGGAACAGGACTGTTCTCATTACTGGAGCTGCAGATCATGAGGTGGGACTTGTACTGTATTACAAGTCCTTGTTTTAACCTGTAGGGGGCAGCACACAGAAGGTTTTAGAACATCAGTTTTAGAATTTACGGGTTTATTTTAAATTGTCCAAAATGCGTCAAGCATCAATAGTCAACACTTCTAAAGCCCCATTTATAGAGGTGAACAGAAACAGTTCTGTTCCAATATATGAAAGACTTGGTGTCATGGAATTACAGCCGGTCACATGATCAATTTTCAAACAGTTGTTATTTCTGTGAATTAAAATAGACTCCATCCATACGTCACTACCAATTCCATAAATGGTCAAAGTTTGACCTGGTTGAACTTTCCACGTTGTGGACGTAGTGTGGGGTTTGAGGCCGGGTGTTGTTGTGTTTCTGTTTGACCTTTTGGTTTCAGCTTCCTCTCGTTTCAGGTGTGTTTACTTCTTTCCGTTTTTCCACCTGGTCCTCCTGCCCTCTTAATGGGGACACCTGTGTTTGATTGTCTAGTTTCTGTTTGTAGGCTGCACGCTCCTCTCCACTTGTTGCCAGATTGTCTTGTGTGTTTTCTCGAGTCTATGAGTCTTTGAAGTAATACATAACAAACAAAATGAGTAAATATTCTTCTTTAGATCTCCTGCTTCTGTCTCCACACTCGGACCCTGACATGTAGAGCCAGAAAATGGTCTAAAATCTGCAGATCGACACATGAACAGGAGAGTTTTGAATACATTGATTTTTCATTATAAGTGTTCACTTGAGCATGCTTCGCTGGAAATGATGTGAAAGTAGCTGAAGAGTTAAAAGAAGTTTGTAGTCTTTGTAAAAAGTGAACGCAGCAGAAGAACAGTTGATGATGATAAGAGGAGCAGGAAAGACGTAGGAACCATTGCGTGTGCGTGTTGATCCACCATATTTACATCCACTCCTCAGTTTTAGCACACTGCAGCCAAACTCCCCCATGTTGCATATTTATATGGGCTGCATTCATTCTGGAGCTTGTTTCTCATGCAATCCTTGTGTCCAGTAAATGAATCAACTGCAGCGTGTTTTTACAGGTGCTTTCAAGTTTGCATGCGTTTTTCCACATGCAAGCCTTCAGTAAAACCCGTCCGTCAGTGTTTCAGTGCAGCTCTCCTCACAGTAATGCTGATGCTCTGAATCAAAACACATATATTATATATAATATATATTTTTTGCAGGTTCTGTGAGCTCACACACATTGCAAATCAATCCTGTTAGTTCATCTCTGTGTTGATCTACGGGAGAAATATGACTAAGTAATATTATTTAAATATTACTTCCTGAACTGTTACCGACTTTACTCTCTTTTCATGTAGGTATTTAAAATCACATCATGATAGGATGTGACCTTCACATGACAGAAAAGACGGTTCCATGGCTCCGTTATCCTTCCACATGCTTTACATGAGTCGCGATCCTCTTTAAAGCTTGCCTCAGATCAGCCTGTAGATAACAGATTTGAACCAGAGACCTGTGAATGACTCTGTGGAACTCTGCCACATATGTGAGCGTTGTTCAGCGTTGTCTAGAGATTCCAGTTCACTGAGCATTAACCTTCCCTTTCCAGGCCTTTCATTGCTTTCCAGGAGTCATTTTTGTCCAGGTTGATTGGAGCAGACATGTTCCAGCTGAGCTCCGTTAATGATATTTTGGTGTCATAAGGGTTGTGTAGTGATACGATGAGGAGAGTCTTCAGAGAAGTTAGGAAACGATCTCAAACACAAAGCTGGCGCTGGTTCTTTACAGCCTGTGCTTTTCCTTCTCTTGACCCTCTCCTTCAGTTCACAGCAACCATTTCAAACCAGATTAACTTGATCTGTAATGCTTTCAACCATTTTACTCTCACTGTAAAAGTCACAGAACAAAATGCAGCATATGACTCGACTGCCGTGGTCCGGTTGATGGTTAACGTTTCCAGGTCAGAATTGTTGGTTGAAGGAGACATGAAGAGAGAATATTTCCTGCAGCACATCTGGACTGAAGAACCAGATTCATCTAAACAAAAATTTGACCCCTACCACATACTCAAACACTATGTACACAACTAGAACCCAGCCAGCAAGGCTAGGTGGACCCATGGTTGTTTAAAAGTAGCAGAATGCGGCCCCCTAATGGGTTTGTCCACAGTTTCTGTGATGTGTTTGCACACATCCACTTAAGTGGGTTTTTAGTGCTGGAGTGAATCGCTTAAAAAAAAAATAAAAGGAAGAAAGACATCAATGATAAAAAAAATGATAAAATTAGCTCTGATTTAGTTTTTGTTGGTTATATTTATGAGTTTTTTAAATATAGTTAATGACTTCACACTTCCTACTGTATTTGCTGCGTTGACATGATCCTGTGTAGAATGTCTTTTATTTTGAAAGGAAGTCATGCAAAGCTATGTCAAAAGTTAGAAACTCGTATTTTTTTTAATCTATTTTCTATTCATGTGTATGTTTCATTAATGTCAAAAATCCCACACAATAGTTTATTTGGATGTCTCATGTCAGCAGCAAAAGCATAAATCTCAATGAGAATCTTCTTTTCCTGAGCGTAGAGCGGGTTTGCGGCTCCCACTGGGTCTTGGTTGGTGAGAAAGCGACCCGATTGGCTCTTTAAGAATTGGAGGTTGCAGACCCCTGCTATAGCTAATCTTTCTGCCAATTAAAAATGAAAACTTTGAAAAGAGAGGAGGATTTCTGCAGCTGCAGGATCAAAGATTCATGTCAACATCACGCTGCAGGTTCACAACACTGCAAAGCCTCAAAGCCCCTCCTGCATGAAATCATGACCAAATGATGCCTTCACCATCCGGCGCTGTTTACATGGATTTACTCTAACCATTTACTTGCGTGAGGCCCCAATAACTGGATCCAGAGAACTTCTTGTCCTGGAATGTCCGATTGGACCCAAATCACCAACATGTCACTTCAGATTCCCGCAGACACTCATCAGAACAAAGAGAAGGAGAGATTAATGTGGCAGATTATGAAACCATGTTGGTGCTGATTATTCCTAATCTCAGACCATTCTGCATGGAAAGAATTTTAATAAGCTTCAAAATTCTGACAAACACTAGAGTTTGGTGTGATGGGTGTCTGCCCGTCCACGTGACGCCGCACGTTTCAGGTTGCATTCCTGCAGCCTTCACTACACTTCGAGTTTCTCTGGCTATCCTGCAGTAAAAGGCACAACCATCCGTGTGGATCAAACGAAGCAGGAGAAACATTTTGTCCTGAGGGATCCACACGTGGACGCAGGCAGACTTTCATGTGAGACGACGTCATGTGGCCACGAAACACAGCCAGAGACGCACAAACACAATAGAAATCTCATGGCCGCCGCATCAAAGGAAACAATCGAACATTGCAGAAGCTGATGCGTGTGGGCCGGAGACCTGTCTGGGGGCTCGATTTATAGAAGGAAATGAGATTATCTGGCATTCATGACATGGAAAAAGCTGAGTTGAGCCTAAAATACACACAGGCTGTGAGCCAAATAGGCAAAGGATTAGAAAAGTGAGAGTTCAATGAATGCAGAAACTGTAGGTTTCTGGGCCTTTCCATCGAAATAAAACTGCTTAAAATGGCCTTAAAGTGGCATTAATGACTTAACCCTTTACACCGGAGCTCCAGTGTTTATGGTCTTTGATTTTCTGTAACTTTTCAACTGTGAGCATGATAGTTTTAGTAGATTCTGAAATTACAGTATGTCAGAATTTCCTAGATGTTAAAGGGTTAAATCCCATAAACCAAACTTGAATAGCAAACACTTCTACGCACACATTTAATCTCATTTAATATTTGGATTGACAACAGGAATGTCCGCAGCAGAATTGTTTGTCCCGATCCAAAACCGTCATTTGATTTTGGTACCAAAAAATGTCACAGACATTGTGGTGGTTGAACCTCAAACCACCACATAGATGTTAGTATTTTCTTTAAAACATTTACTTTGTTTACTTAAAATAAATGAATATGGGTGCATACATTTCATTTATTTTAAGAATAAATACAGTTCATTTACTTTAGTTTCTGAGTTCCATTTCAGGTGAAGCTCATCCACCATAATCAGCAGAGGGGGTTAGAACATTCCATTCTCAACACTCCTACTGGACTTTATTTTTGTTTCTTTGAAAGTAAAATATTTACTTTATTCTTTGAGGACGATTTTGATTATTTAGATGTGTTTAGTTTGTATTTTCTCTTTTTTTTATGTCTTAGATTAATTTGTTAGAGTTTGTGGTTAGTTTGTTTCTCCCCTCAGGTGTCTATATGGTTTGATCCTGTTTACATAACCTTCTTCATTGTGTCAGTATAGGAGAGTCTGGTTATCAGTCTAGTCTTGGTTAACTTAGTTATATTTTTTCAGTTGGCCCCAGTTATTTTAATTTTTTTTAAAGCAAATGTACCAGTTTGACAAACTTTTACAAGAAAAAAAGGAACACAAAAAATAAGGAAAATAAACATCTTGATAGAAAAAGAGCCACTGACTCATTGTGAACCATCACAGACATTCTAATAGTTTCTAGTCCTGCTTTAAATAATTGATATTATTTGTTTACTGTCTGAAGGCGGTAGTTCTACTCCTGGAGGGTTCTTTCTGTGTGGACTTTTCATTTCTCCTATATTTGGTTTTCTTCAGAGACTCCAGCTTCCTCCCACAGTCCAAAAACTTGCTTCATAGGTTACTCTCAATCGTCCTAAAGTGTACATGTGAGTGTGCAGCCCTGCGACATTATGGAGAGGAGACCTGCCCTCTCCTGTCCAGGGTGTACCTCTCCTTCACCTCACAGTGAAAAGGAAAGGCTCCAGCAACCTCGTGACTCTGCAAGGGATTCAGCCGGTTCTGAGGATGGATGGAAGATCATTTCAAAATGAAATCTTTGAGTTGCTAAATGAATGAATGAATGAATGAATTGCTTTCATTGTATTGCAAAGTACAAGTACGAGTTCAACAAAATTGCTCTTTTTTTAGAAAATAATAAACACCAATACCAGAAACCTATTTTGTTTTTAAGATCACAGTAATCAGATGGAATAAAAACAAGTTTATATGTATTTTGTTTGCAGAGTCTTCACAGTAAAAGTCTTCATAGTTTGATGCTTGTGACTAACCTGGTTTCTGTTTGTCTTCATATGTCGAGCCTTCAGGTCAAACTGCCCCCACAGGTGGACACAGGCTGTCTGAAGTGGTCTACAGGAATATCAAGGTTGGTGAACCTGCAGAACAAATGTCAACATCTGTTCTACAGGAAAACAGTCATAGAGAACATGTAAACACTCAAGAGAAAGTAAGGGGGAGGTGGGTGAGACGCAGGAGTGTCATATGAATTTTATTTTTTTTCAAACACTACGTAAGGGACCTGTCCACATAATGCTGTGTGCGTTCAGCCTGACTGTTGGAAATGAGGCGATCAGAGTTTGTGTGGATGTCCTACCAGCATTTTCTTATCGCCTCCAGATAAGTCATGAGTCCATGTACCTTAAATTCTTCTTATAAATACTTCACAATGCACTCACCATCCCATAACAATGATATGCTCCATTTAAAATGCGGCCGCTCTTCTCTATGACCACGGCTCAGACGGACCGCTGCAGTCTTCATGTAATTTAAAAAGTGTGAGAGGAACCTCCACTGCATACGATCACGTCCAGCTCTGACATCTGGCCTCGCCGGCGCTCCATCCGTTTCTTTGGGTACATTTTTTGCTGGATGTCGGAGCCGAGTCGCAGCACTTCATGTGAAGTTGGGACTATTAATGACCTAAATTGTAACCTACGGCAGAGCCTGAAGCTGCAGCCATCCCTTAGCCAATGGGAGTCATCTGCTCTAGCTAGACCACTCCCACATCTCACCTGAGCTGTGACGCTTGCCGCAGGAGCCCGGGGTCAGGTCATTTGGACGATCATCTGACTCGCGTCACAGCTGCTGGTTGAAACCTTCATAGTTCCTATAAACTCTCGTGGAGATCTTGAGTTTCTGCACCAGAACCAGCATCCTCACCTCCTTCCTTCTTTGTATTCCAGGAATTTCCGATTGCAGGGAAGCGATGCATCGCACGAAAGAGCGAAGACATCAGACATTGTCAAAAAAGGTGCAAAACACCACCAGCTCTGCTTTTAACAGCATCCAAAGAAAACATCACTCACTCATCCCGCCCCAGACGCAATAACGCAAGAATTTTTAATGCAATAGATCAACACGAGAGAAAAGGAGGCAAAACATCCCTAAACTCCAAAGAAAGCGCCCATGAATCCAGCCATTCCCATAATAGAACGAGTTTAACTCTGAATGGAACTAGAGATGAACGATAAAAGCAACGGCGAGGTCATGGCGGCTGCAGAGGAGGGTGGAAACAGTAGAAGACGCTTCCCTGGGCAGCTGGAGGTATGTGGGCCTTTCCTCCTCTTTGTGTGCATTAGTGATTTAAGCAGACGGAGCGAGGAGCGACTGCACGAGGCCTTTGATGTTTTTAAGTGGAACATCTGCACAACTCAACACAAAACCACTGAGAGGAAGGAGAAGTGAGGAAATGTGGGGAAAAGCATGTGACTGAGGTTTAATGGGCTGGATAAAGCGCGCGGCTATAATTAACTGCCCCTTTGTCCAACGTTTGCCTTCATCTCTTTGTCGAATGGCCGACACGTTTTAGATCAGATGGTGGATTCCATCCAGAGGGTTTTGGATGAGTTTCAGTTTTCACTGCTCCTTCACTCCACAAACGCTCAGTTCCATTACATGGGAGACCAGTCTGAAAACAAAGACTGATTGCATTCCTGTGCAACTCCGATGGCCTACATTTCCTGCAGAGGTCTTTGTTTTTAAATAATCACCTCACAGAACAAAATGTCCTGTACGGGAGCGCTTCCACAAGAATGAGAACAGGAAAAGTGGAATCCAGAACCCTGAAGACTGCAGGACCGTGGAAGCCAAACAAGTCTGCTCAGACCTGCAGATAAAGTGTTGGAGCAGATCCCTTTAACCCTTTATCACCCGAGGCCTCGCCGCCGACGCGTAAACACTAAATCTTTAACACACTGTAACTCCTCAACCAGTAACACGATCAACGTAATTCCAGCAGATTTTGAATTTCAGAACATAAACACCTGGTGTGATTGCATTTGATTTGGTTTGGTTTGGTTTAGTTTATCTCGATTCTATTCAGCTAGATTTGAGGCGGCGCAGTGGTTTATGTGTCCTGGTTCGAATCCCGTCTGGAGTGGCGTGTCCGTGTTCTCCTTGTGCATGCGTGGATCTTCTCCGAGCACTCTGGGTTCCTGTCTCAGTCCAAAAACATACTTGATCAGGTTAGATTGCTTCTGCATGTTTTTGTGTGGCCCTGCAACCCAACAGGTACACAGCAGGTTAGGCAGCTGGACGGACACTTGATTCTGTTTTTTAAGGTAGATCCTGAAATAGTCGAGTGTTGATGCTTTTAGCAGCTTTTAGCCTCACAGACTGAGCCTGTTCTCATTCTGAACTCCTTCAAATACGTTCTTTCAGGAGGGTTTATCTCGTCAGCGCTTCGAGATACTTCTCTGTTCAATCATGGCTCCAATGTTGTTGTTGCTGACTTCAAGAAAGGAGAAATTGATGCGAAAGTAATCATCAGGATCTAGAATCTAGTACCAGGAAATCTGATCATTTCAGTTTATTCTTAAGTGAGTGTGGAATAGTGAATGGAAAACAGATGATGGTCTAAAAACAGCTTTCCATGTTTTAACAGGCCAAACATTGTTAAGATTGTGATTGTGGTTGGGATGTTGTAAGTTGTCCATTTGAAAAGCTGAGTTTGGTCTGTAATCTTCATGATAGAAACACTTGAACTGTGAGGGACAAACTGGAAAAAGAAGCCGAGTCTGGAGGGAGAAACGCTGAACTGCACTGCAGTAACACCATGTCCAGTGTGGGGCATGGGGGTGGAAGCATCATGGTGTGGGTGGGGCTTTTGAACAGCCCCTTTTCATCAGGGAGAACATTGAGGATTTGAACGTGAGTTTGGAATTTGGAAATGGTTTATTTCAAGCCACCAAAAGCAAAAAATGAACTAGACAAACAACAATGAATAATTATCTATACAGACATACGTCAAACTTTGGATAATTAGTCATAAAACTGATTGGAAATGAAATATACACATACATCCATTTCTGAAAAATTCAATTATTACTCTTTATTATAAACATAAAAACTCTTCTGATTCAGAACGTTACACAATGAGACTATTAAATACAGAGTTTGTCAAAAGGAGTTTGACTAAATACCTCAAAGGAAGTGAGAGGAACTGAATTTAAATAATCCCACTCCTGTTGAAAACGCGGCTGGATCTTCCCTTCCCGAACACATCTCCACAAATGAAAAACATGTCAAGGTTCTGGAGGGTTCCATCTAGTCTCTGGACCTCGATCCAATAGAGAATCTATAACGGCCCAAAACATCACAGCTACTGAGAAGATCCACATGGAGGAATGGACCTAAACAGCTGCTGGAGTACAAACCCGGGACTCACAGATACTCTGACATGTACTCTGGATGTTGCAGCAGTTGCTCCTCAGGTTGTGCAGCTCAACAGAATGCATGCTCGTTTTACAGCAATACCTGTAACCTGTGTCAAGGCCCGGGGGCCGGGTCCGGCCCTCCAGATCATTCTATTTTACTGTTATTAATGACCCGATGTTATCTTGTGCTTATTTCTTATTTGTATCATTTTGACAAAATATATTTTAATGGAGAGTAAAATATTAAAAGTTATTTAAGGTTTAAGTTGATTTATTATATTCCTGCCTTTTGATTATTCCTAATTATGTTAAAGAGTTACAGTTTTAAAGTTTTAACAAATTGACATTCTGTTAGCTTTTTGGAATGTTTTTGGTATTTACTGAGATTTTTGGCCTATTTTTGGAGTTTAGCTAATATATTCAGTTACATGCTAGCTGTTTTGGATAACCTGAATTTTTTTTTTTTAG
This sequence comes from Oryzias javanicus, assembly GCA_003999625.1. Lineage (NCBI taxonomy): Eukaryota > Metazoa > Chordata > Actinopteri > Beloniformes > Adrianichthyidae > Oryzias > Oryzias javanicus. Next base: position 1,617,919 of record CM012442.1, on the reverse strand, counting down.
GCTAATTTAGCATTTAGCTAATATTTTAGCTATCAGCTTCAGTGATTTTTTGCTATCGATTTTAGTGTTTTCAGCTATCAGCACTAGCATCTTCAGCAGCCAAATTCAGCTTACAGCATTAGCACTTGCATTAATGCTATATATCTAGTTCATAATTATGTTTAAAAGTTACAGTTTTAAAGTTTTAGAAATGTAGTTTTAGAGAGTTCTATAAAAGTTTCTCCTGTTCGGCCCGCGACCTCAGGTCTGTTTTGGATTTTGAGCTCTTGTGCGATTGAGTTTGACCCTCCTGCTGCACATGCACAATACTTTTCTTTGGGGGACAGGGTTTTTTTTTGTAGGGAAAATGCAAAGCCATCCCACCATCTTCAGAACTCGCAGTGTCCTTTCCAGGGTCTCGAGGTTTCTGGAGCTACTTTTGGGCAGGGCTCACGCTGGACAGGTCAGCAGACTGCTGCTGGGTCAATGCAAAGCCTACGGACAATAACTGGTGCATAAAACCCAGACAAAGATGACCAAAAGCTGTTCAGCTCCTGGGAGTGAATCTCATGTAAGATTCAGATCAAACTCTGGTTAAAACCTCTCTTGAGCTTGTTATCCAGAGATAGTCTTGAGAAGTGAACAAGTCCTCCTCCAGCTGACCTGAGAAATGCAGCAAGCATCACATTGGATTTCAGGCTCATTTGAACTGTATTCTGCTTAAAGAATAAATCTGACTCCTGTGTTTCAACAAGTTTTTATTCCTTTTAAATAAAATAATAAAGTTTTCATGAATTCTGAAAGCATTTCTTTAAGTTTTTCTCTAAGCAGAAGTCAAAGTTCTGCTCTGTGTTAATAAATATCACATACATATTACAACGACAGTAGTGCTGCTGGGTGATATGACGATGGACATCGTGTGGGCCAGAGAAAAGTGTATATAATGCAGGAATGGTCACAATCCTATTAGAATTTATTTTATCTGGACCTTAAATCATATTATAAAACAATAGAATGTATAAAAAATCTAAAGGCTTCAAGAGCATTTCATGTTTTCAGAGAACAGCATATTCTCTAACTTACTTGAGTTTACACACATATTTTAACCCCCTGGTTGGTTAATGTTTCATGTTGATGTGCCGGTTGCACTGCACTGGTTGTGTTCTCTGTAACCAATTGTTAAAAAAACAAAAAAATACAAAACTGAATGTGGGTGTGAACATTTGAATGTTCAATAAAGTTTATTGACAAAAGTGTTTATCGTGCCATTTCTCTTGTATTGTTTCTATTGTTTTTACTTATTTGTTTTTATTGCTGAAATGTTTAACAAATGTTTTTTTAGTGACAATTCAGTTACATGTTACTTGAAAAAATAAAGTCAGAGGAAAGTAAGTAATGATATTTGTGTCCATTTTTATCAGAGAATAACTGAAAACATACTTTATTTTGGTATATATCGTTACTGTGATATTAAATCCGTCACATCGTCATATACAATTTTTTCCTTTTTGGCCATCACTAAACACTACAATAAAAATTAGGAGAACACAGGCTGAAAATCACTCCAGTAAAACAATATAATGTTCAATCACATTACATTCATTAAAGACTATCTTAAAGAACTATCTCAACTCATCTCAATTAGTGCAGTTTCATTTTACCGGTGTCTCTTACGCCCTCTGGTGGTGTTTGATGGTATTACTTATTTTCAGCTTTATAAAAAATGCTGGTAAAATTGAACACATTCTTTGTTAATTATATATTTTTAAAAGGCAACTTGTCTTTAACAATATATTATATTTTCAGAAATAGTATAAAGGTAGAAAGCACAATTCTCCTTATATGAGGTGAAGTCACTGGGATTTTAATAAGTAAGAAGTATTAGAACAAACTTTCTAACTGCTGCTCAAGCTCTTTCACTCAGGAAGGTTAAAGGTAGTACTTTTTCCCGCTAAAGACATGTTTCTTCCTCCTGTAGTTTTCTCTCCTCTTCCTGCTGAGCCAGTGGAGGCGAGCTCTGTCCGTCCGGTCCTGCGCGGCTGCTGGAAACGTCTGGTCTGGAAAAACCTCCTTGAGCTTGATGAGAAAAAACTCCTCCAGGTTTCGACCGGCCTGGGCCACCTCGGAGTCTGGCTGAACGAGAGAAGCCCATGAGGATTAGCCACGTTTGAAGCACAGAGACTTAACATTTCAACCTTTTAACACCGGAGCTCAAGTCTTTATGCTCTTTGATTTACTGTAGTTTTATCATTGTTGACACGATCAACGTAATTCCAGTGGATTTTGATTTTCTCCTTCAGAATCTACTGGAATTATGTTGATGGTGTTGAAAAGTTACCCACAACACCAGACTTCTCGTCAAAAACATACGTAATTAAAAGTGGCGCAGTTCTTGAACATGAGCAGGACGTCGTCAACAAACTGCTCCGGAGTGAAGTAATGCAGAGTGTTGTTCTTGTCCAGCTTCCTTCGTATCACTGACAGGTCGACAGGTCTCTTGATGATCTGGTAGTAGTTCTGAGCCTGTTGAGATCCCGTAGAAGATTAGATTGTAGAGTGGAATCACTCATGTTGTAATCCGGTGCTGACGGACTGACCAGAGGGCTGACAGGCTCGTGGAACGGGGCGCTGAGCTCGTGACAGAACAACAGCAGACACAACTTTTCACACCTCTGGAAAGAACAAGACACCAGAGTCAAACGGGATGTTTTTGGTTTCTTGATCCCCAGCTCAGCTCACCCTCTGGTTGTGCTCGGACAGCGTGTAAGGGGCGGAGGGGGGCGTGTCCTCACAGCCACGGGCCTCCATGGGCTCCTGGTCAGTTCTGCACAGCGTGCACACCCAGTCTCCTCTGAAACGCAAACAGGAAGTATAAAAGCTGATCCACATCCAGAGAGTCTCCTCATTCAAATCTGCTTCTGGGTTGAACTGAGTACAGCCCACTTCTAATACTGGACAAATGCTGCTTTTATTCAAATATCCTCGACTATGAAACATGGTGGAGGGGATATGATGGTGTGGGAATGCTTTGTTCCTCCAGGTTGTTACGTCTGCTGCTGCTCTGCATCACACTTTCCACACACTCTGCTCACCTGGCAGGTGGAGCCAATAATCCTAATCAGCACCTGCCTGGTGTTGAAGTTGGAGGAGGGGTCACTCAGGCAGAGCAGGAGGGGGCAGGGGCAGGGGCAGGGGCAGGTTTGAAGTTTTGGTTTTGTCGTGCCGGTTTTGTCTTTTTCTCCTCTTTGTCCTCAGCAGTCTTCCACTGCTGGGTTTTGTTACTTTAGTTTGAGGTTGGATCTTGATAATCTCAGTTTACAGGCTTTGTTTATTTGTTTTCTTTAGGTAGTTTTGGTTAAGCAGACATTAGCAGGAGCTGCTGACTCAACATGTCTGGATCAGCAGTCTCTCCGACTTATTTTATGTTTGACCGAGGTTCCAATTCCTTTAGTTTGTCTTTTTGTTTTATCCAGCAGAGTAATGATTACATTTTGCTCCTGAAAGGGGCGGTCTCACTCTGTGACATCAGATCAGGAAGATCCGCTCACACACTGGTTAAATACCTACAACCACAACTGAATGATTAGATATACTGTATAGCATTACCTGCGCTAGCATAAATGTTGTACGCTGAATTTGGCTGCTGAAGGTGCTAGTGCTGATAGCTGAAGATGCTGAAATTGATAGCTTAAAACACTGAACCTAACAGCTGTAAACGCTGAAGCTGATGGGAAGCTAAGATATCAGCTAATTGCTAAATTAACCTAAAAACTGGTAAAAAGTATAATTTAGTCAAAACAGCTAGCATAAAGCTGAAATATTAGCTAAATTCCAAAATAGCCTAAAAGACCTAGGAGGAAAAATCGGCCAAAATATCATATCAATATCATCTGAAAGCCATGAAAAACTGCTGTTCTGATGTAAAAACGTTTTCTGTGAGGAACACAGTAGCAGAGTTTGATCAAAACAGATCCACTTGAGGTGTTTGATTCATCTCAGTCTGCTGCCTGGTTCAGATTACATTACATTCATTTACATTCATAACTGAAAACTGACTCAAAGATGTCATGTTGACTTTGAACTGCGATATTTAAAAAAACCATAAGGACTTTTGATAAATAAAAATACAAATTCAAGAGCCCAAAGTCTGCTGAACATTCCAAAGTTGAATGGTTTCTGTGGCTGAAAGTCTACTTGACTTCTATTGTTTTTTAGAGCTGAAAGTTTTTAGCTGAAAAAGGTTTTTGAAGACTATGTAAGCCGTTATCAATGGAGTTAAAGAAGTGGAAGCAGGTTGAATAGTTTAAAAAGTTCAAGGGTTATAAAGTTGAAACTTTATAGAAATAATCTCCTAAAAGAGCTGAATATTTTGATAACTGAATGTGCTGAAAAAGGGAAGTGGTGGAAGAGCTACGGACGGACAAAAAGCGTACAGAAGAAAACTGGATTGCTATGGTGTGAATGCTCCACAGCATTCAAACTATTATGACCTTTGACCTCAGGATGAGGACGCCATATCACCTTTGGTACCATCTACACATTGAAATTCCTCCTAAGTATTTCTTCCTATTACTTCCTTATTCCTCAAGCATCATTGAGCATCACTGGGATAAATGTTGGTTTTAAAGTTTCAGGATTTTGAGCGGCGTTAGCATGAAGCGCTAAAGTGGCGTTTCTATGGAGAGAAAATAGACTCACTCTGATTCGTGCATGCGTATCTTTGATTTGTGCGTGCATAATTCTTGATTTGTGCATAGATTTGGAATTTCTTAAAGACTGAAGTAAGACCATGCGGCTCCTTCTAGGTTTGATCAGTAGAAAACCAGGTTGCCGACCCCAGTCAATCATAAGCAGTTGGTGTCCTGTTGTAAAGTGTTCTACGTATTTTTTGATGTTATACATCCTTTGTAAATATCACAAATAGTTTATTTTTTAAGAAATTAGATCTTTGCCTTTTAACTTTCAATTCATCAGTGAATTTGTTGTTCTGGAAACCTAACCATGATCATCTCCACAGGAAAAAAACTTTAAAACTTTAATTTTAGCTGTGTCCTGGTTGCAGTAAGTGTTATCCGTCAGTGTCACAGGTGACAGGTGTGTTCTTGTTGCACTCACAGAGGGAAGCTGGCGAGCGGGGGGACGTGACAGGACAGGTGGAAGACTTTGGGGCAGCGGTCGCAGCACAGCAGCTCTCCTCCATTCAGACAAACTGCACAGAAATCCTCGCTCTCCACCTCCACAGCTCCTCCTGCTGCCTCCAGCTGCAGCTCAAAGCCACAGCAGACGTCAGGTTTCTGCTCCTCGCCGTGCTCCGCCTCCTCTCCATCAGCTTCACTTCTGCCTTCAGCTTCATCCTCCAGCTGCAGGCGTCTGTCCGGAGCCTCGTCCGTCTGCGGCTCCAGCTCCATCACCACAGCCTGCTCAGCATCCGGGTCCAAGTAAAACGTTTCCGAGTCACTCTGTCCCCCATCAGAGCCAGAGTCAAGCAGGATAAAGGGCAGGTCTGGATTGGAGTCGCAGTCAAAGCCAGAGTCTTGCTCTGGTTCTTCAGAGGAGGCGGAGCTTGGGCAGACCGGTTCAGTCCAGGATGGTTCTGCTTGACTCAGTTGGTCTGACTCAGTTGAAGTTTCACTGATCTCAAACATTTCTGCTTCTTCCTGATTGAACCCATTCTGCTCGAAGAGCTTAAGAGCAAAAATAAAGGAGGGGTTAAATCAGTGAACCTCATCTTACGTCCCGTGATCCTTCTTCTCTGTACCTGTTCAGGACAGGTTGTCGTTTCCTCCCTGCAGGGCTCAGCATGAGTCTGAACTGGCAGCCTCTGCAGAGACACCACAGGCTGCAGAGACCACCAGCTCACTGACTGGAAGTTCAGACGCTCCAGGGTCACCACTGCTATGGAGGATTTACCCAGAATCCTCTGGGCTTCTGGGTGAATCCTGTGAAGACAAATGAAGGCTCCTTGGACAGTTTGGTAGAACAGAAATGTTGCTCCAAGAAGACATTTCTGATCAGGTTATTGGAAATCCTTATAGAAAAGAGATAATGCTCCAACATGAAATGATCGACATGTTTTTAAATGTGAAAGGATTTCCTTTTGATACTTTACTTTAACCAACAAGGAAGAACCAAACTTTTTACAGAAGGCCAGAGTGGGTGAAAAGAAATATGAGAGAGCAAATCAACATTTCTGCAATGGGATACTTCTCATTTCTTCACAAAAACAGAAAAACTTTGAAATACATTTTTCCTAAATTACTATGAATTTCTGATTTGCAGTTCAGAAATAAAATAAAGAAAAAGTCTGTCTTGAAAAAAACCTTTCAACCTTAAATCTGGGTTCATCTACACTCTTATATATGCTGTGCTCATTAGTTTACATACTAAAGAAGAAATTATGATTTGTTGGTCATTTTTCATAAAATGTGAATGATAACACAAAATATTTGGATTGGTTGGATGAAGTTATTTATTATTAAAACATGAAGCCAAACTGAAAGAAAAAGGTTTGATTGACCGCTAAAGGTAACCCTCCTCACCTGTGACTCGTTTACCTGTAATCAATGTGTGTGAACTAAAGATCTGGGAGTTTCTGGGATCCAACAGAACCTTCATCCTTCATCCAGAGCTGCACTGACATGTCTGGATCCTGAGTCACGGGTAAACCTGAAGTGATTTAACAAAAGATCTACGGGAAAAGGTAACCGAACCGTACAACACAGGAAAGAGAGATAAAAAGATATCCAAGAACCCGAGAATGCCAGAGTTCAAACTTTGATCAAGAAAGAGAGAAGTTCTGATGAAACTAAACCAGAGTCTCCAACATTTCTGACAGAAAAATCATTAGGGATGCATGAAGAACCCAGAAATAACTCCAGCTGAGATCCAGGACTCTGAAAAACGGGGTGTGGATGTTTCCAGATGAACATTGAGGAGGTACCTGAAGAAAAACGTCTGCATGGTCGAGTTCTCAGAAGACAATAACTCCATTCACCAAACAGCACAGAGACAAACCTCCAAAGTTCTGGACCAAAGTCATTTGGAGTGATGAGACCCAGACTGAACCACAAACTCTACATTTGGAGAGGAGTCAACAAGAGCTCTGATGAAAACAACACTGTTCCTACTGTGAAACACGGAGGTGGACCACTGATGGTTTGGGATGTGTGAGCCACAAAGGAAACTGGATCAGAACTGATGGTAGATGAATGCAGGAAGTTCTCAGAAGATCCTGGAGGACAACTGTCACTCTGCAGCTCAGAGGATGCACATGGGACACACTTGGACATTTCAACATGACAACCATCCAGAACACAAGACCAAGTCCAGCTGTCATTGGTTCCAGCAGAATCAGGTGAAGGTTCTGGAGTGTCCGTCTCAGGCTGCTGACCTCAAACCATAAATAACTTCATCCCACCACTAACTATGAGAGGAAAGAAGTTTTGTGTTCTCATTGATAATCTATGAAAAGTGAGAGAGTTCATCATTTCTTCCAGAGTATGTAACCTTTTAAGCACAGCTGTTTTATCCGTGATCAAATCCTCAGTGTAAACTTTTAAATGTGAATCTTGTGATCAGGAAAATAACACAAATAGTTACATTTTCTGGTCAAAAACACAAAAATCTGTCTTTGGTCCTTAATGGCCTGAAGGTCAAGTGGTTGTTGTCACAGGTTTACTGTAGCTTATAATGTCATCAATCAAGAATACGGAGTCCTTAGAAAGTGCTTGAGACCATTTTGAGTTGAACTTTCAACATTTACCTGATCGCCCTCAGTAGACCTTTTATACTTCTGTCTGGAGGCTGTTCCCATTCCCGGGATGTTGGAGGCGGATTAATGCTCTTTTCTGTGTTGTTCGGCTCCTCTGCCTCACAGGTTACCAAACCCTCTCTCTGTTTTGAACAATGTGGACGTGTTAATGTATTTATGCAGCTGCTGTGGACCTCTCTCCAACCCAGAACTGTCCTCAGTGCCGTACGGATCACCTGGTCTGTTGACGGGCCTCCCTCCTGCGCTGCGGCTGCCAGGTCTGGACCGGTCTCAGGGGACACAGTCTCCGGCGTCTGGCCCCCCTCTCCCCGTGGATACGGGGTGGCTCGCCTGGGTGGAAAGTTGCCATGGTATCTGTGAGTCAGGTCTGCCATCTCCAGGAGATCAGGCCTCTTGGGGTGAGAAAACAGGAGAGAGAATACAGACAGAGCAGCTTGTTTGAATTCTCTGCCACTTTTGTGAGAGTCAAAGCTGTTTAAAAAGGAGAAAAACTAAACTCATCAAATCAAAGCTTCAAATTTGACTTCAGTTTTATCCAAAAGTTCCCACATGATTCCAAAAAGCACACGGCTTCAGCCCCAGAGACGATGTTACCATCCTAAAAAAGTGATTAAAGTTCAAACATGATGGAGCTTTACCTCAAAATGAAGAAAAGACGCTGCAGACGCCGGCTCTAGAGTCAGCTCAGCACCTCATCAGACGGAGTCCAGGTGAGAAGTGGAGGGACGGCGGCTTTCCAGGAGCCGAGAGCCGGGGGGGGTGATTTGATTGGTGGAGAGCTCCCTCAGCCTCCTGATACTTCAGCTCTGTTCTCAGTCACAACAAGCGAGCATCTGCAGCAGATAGAGACAGACATGATGCCGGCGGTCAGAGGTTTCTCAGTGTTCCATTCAGCAACGATGGATCATTCTGACCTGAATAACATAAGACAACAAGAAAAACCCTCAGCTGTCATTTAAGATGGAATGTTTCCTTTTTTAGGATCATTCTTTATCAGAAACATTCCATTTGTTTTTCTCTTGTGACAAAATCAATGTTTCATTTAAGTTTCATTCTTTCCTCATAAACTCTGTCAAATCTCCTGTTTTATGTTTAATTGTGTGAATGCTTAGTAAGCGTTAGTAATCATCCCCACTATAGTGATCCTCCGGCTCCTTTCTGTACGTTTTTCAGAACAAACTCAATCAGACTTTCAGTGCAAACTTGGTATCAAAACGTTCAGCTCGTTGAGGACATTACTGCTTGTGCTTTTGATATTTAGAAACTTTATAGTTTTTGAACTATTGAGCAAAATATGCCCCATAGAAAATGAATGATAAATTGCTCAAATCCTTCAAAAACTTTGTGCATTTTGAAACTTGTGAACTTTCACACACGTTCAGCTAAATAAAACATTGAACCTTTAAAATTATCAGCAACTACACGGTTTTAAGGGAAATATGGAATTTAGCTTTTGTTTAGCAACATGCTGGCTGTTTTTTTTATTTTGTCTTGTTTTTTTGTTTTTTTTTGGGGGGGGGGTTGCCAATGAAGACATTTTTCTAGTTTTTAGACAAATTTGGAGTTTATACAATATTTTGCTAGCATTTAGCATTATGCTAGCTGTTTTGGCAAAATTGTGACATTTTTCCTGTTTTTTGGCCAATTTGACATTTAGCTCATATTTTAATAGGCTTTTAGCCTCATCTTTTTCAGCTATCAGTTATGATTTAAAAGCATTAATACCCACATATTTAAGTAACAAAATTCAAACAATTAATTAATAACACATATTTCAGATATCATGTTGTATTATGACTCATATTGATTGTTAAAAACTAAATTTTGTTATTAAACTATTTTATATTTTCTGGAAATTCTATGTTCATAAGTGTAAATGGTCCAATTCTGGTCGTCTTTTAATTTACTCCATCCAGACTTCAAATCATATTTCAAAACAGTAGAACACGGGCAAAATATGAACGCTATAAGAGCATTTTATCTGTTAGAGGAGCTGCTTTTTTCCTATTCTATATTCAATAAGATAATTAAACCTCTGATCTGTAAATGTTAATATGCAGGAAATATTTTTAAAAACACCTGGAATAATCAGAGTATTTAATCAAAAAGATATCTGGCAACGGGAAAGTGTTTTTTCTTTTTTTTTTTTTTACATAAATGAATGAAATGTTTTCTCAAAATAATAACAAAACTGGATGACATCAGAAACTTCCGGGTCCCGGTTTTTCATAAAGTAGAGAACATCAGATGAAGAAAACGATGAATATCAGACCAGAAGTCTTGTCTGTAGTTCTTAAGTTTTATTTTATTTTATTTTTTTAAACTCCCATGCGTTTCTGGTATCCACCGCTAAGTGCCGCTGTCTTTTTCCACACGGCCTTTTGTGTTAAACAAAATCTCGCACAAAACCGCGTTATTTCCAACTTCCGGTCCTCTTTCAACTAGCCTCCAAGATGGTAGGTGCTAAAAGGCATCCGACAGCATTGAGATGGGATGAAATCTATTCACATCCTTATTTAATTTTATCAGAAATGCGCGTGAATTTGTTGCTTATTGTGTATCTATCTTTGACGAATCAATTTGGGCTGATATTAAAAACGATTATTAAATAAATCGAGATTTTAGAGCTGTTTACTCCGTGTTAGCTTGTTTTTCGGCCCTAGCAGCGGTATTCCCAATTTATGTACACTCTTCTTAACGTTTATCCTGTTTTAGCTCATTAAACCTATTAGTAGATCTTTCTCATCATATACGTGTTCTCTGAAGACAGTCGTTAGCCCTCTTTAGGGTAACATTAGCGCTTTGAATTGAAATGTTTCGAAGCATGCTAGTTTTGTACCTTGTGCAGCGTTTAGAAAAAGCAAACTCTTCTCTTAAATGGAAGAGCGGCACATTTCGCACAGCTCGTCATGGTTTTTTAGAGGAATTAGTTATCCTGTTAACATTATTAGCTCGATTTGACTGCAGAGAAACTCGTCACTAACTTCTACATCGACCCCTGTGTGACAGCCCACCAAGAAGTCCAAGACCAGGAAGCTCCGAGGACATGTGAGCCACGGACACGGTCGTATCGGTGAGTTCAACAGCCAGAAGAATGTGGGGATGGTCTGTGTGTGGACGGTAACATGGATGGGTCTGGTTCTCAGGCAAGCACAGAAAGCATCCTGGAGGTCGTGGTAATGCTGGAGGCCTGCATCACCACAGAATCAACTTTGATAAATAGTAAGTGGATCTGGACTCTGAACTTTGTTGTAGAACTGTTCTGGGATTGTCATGTCCATAAGCTCCTATTAGAATAAATGTCTCGTTTCAAGTTTGTTGTGTTTTAAAATAGGGCTGCCACAATTAATCGACTAATTTAATAGACAATTAGAAGTTACTTTATGTTCTTTAGTCAGTGTAATTAAGTAAAAAGTTATGATGGCATTCTGTTAGCTTTAGGGATTATAGCATTTATTACAGCTTTTTAGGCTATTTTGGAATGTATCTTATATTTTAGCTGTGCTTTTCAGTTTTTAGGATAATTTACTATTTATCTAATAATTTAGCTGGCTATCAGTTCTAGCATCTTCAGCAGCCAAATTCAGCTTCCAGCATTCACACTAGCATTATCACAGGTAATGCTGTATATCTCATTTTTAGATACTTTAAAGCTAATGATAGTTATGATGTATGTTTTAGATCCTGTCCACATCACCCAATTGGTCGACTAATCGGATAAAATAATCTGATTAGTCGACAATTAAAATGATCATTTATGGCAGCACTATTTCAAAGTCCCTCTTTGATCATCTTTCAATATGTTTTTAAATTGTTCCCAGCAGTCTTATAATTGTGTTGATGCTGTTTTTAACCAAAAAGTTCTTTTCTAGAATATATATTCCTGCATGGAGGCAGGATTAAATCTGGAATTCACCTCTGAGTTGTTTGGTTGTGGACCGTTAGCAGGAAGCTACTTTGCTTGAGATATCTCTGTTTACACTCTCTCCTGGTAACTTACAGCTCAACACAACATTGATGGAACAAAATAGCGAACAATTCTGGAGCTACAGATTTGATCCAGCTCTGGATCAAATGGTAATGGAGCGGAGCAGGAGCTTGTGGCCCGCTCAGCCTCTGTTCTACAAAACAAAAACACTCCATTTCAAACTGAATTTTTGCATCTGCTCCTGATTTATGACAATTTGAATAAAGAAATACTCAGAAATGAAACCTTAATATTTTTTGTCCTCCATCATGTGAGAAATGCTACAAGAACGAGCTAAAAACAATTATCTGAGTGAGTCTTGATAAAGAGCTGTGGTTGCATCAGTTTGAATGTAGAGACTAGAGTCTCATCTTGACATTTGTCGTTGTCTTGGTGTGCTAGAGTTCTCTTAGAGGAAACGCTGACCCATTTGATCAGCTGGACTCTACAGTCCAGTCAAACAAATGGGCAGGAACAAAACCAGTCACTGACCTCATCTGAATAACCTTTTGGAGTCTGCACCTGCCAAAATAATGTTTGTTAAAGTGAACCGAAAAGCTAGAAGTTGAAATAACTGGTTCAAATGTTGTTTGTAAAGACATGAGACTGTTTTGTTCAGCTGGACTTTAATGTTATTTTGAATTTGCTCAGCCATCCAGGTTACTTTGGTAAAGTGGGTATGAGACATTACCACCTGAAAAGAAACACGACTTACTGCCCCACCATTAACCTGGACAAGCTGTGGACGCTGGTCAGCGAGCAGACCAGGGTTAACTATGGCAAGAAGCCTGACGGACCCGCCCCTGTCATCGATGCTGTGCGCGCTGTGAGTCTGATTACATCCTTCATGGTTACACTTCAGATCTTTTATTTGGAGGCAGTTAGATGATGACTAGCTTTGGTAGTTAGTTTAGTGCTGAAGTGCTGCTGTGCAAAGACACAGTTCTTTTGCTTGTCTTTGAACGCATCGTTTGTTCAATGCACTTTTAGGACTTTAGCTTTTATTTATCCCAGAGTTAAACTTCTCATTTTAAAAATGAACTGCATATGTTTAGATATGGTTTATTTGAACACATTCACCTGTGAAGGTCACTGCATCTGTACATTCATATCAAAGGGAAGGGTTTAAGAGCTCCACACGTCGGTCAACAGTGAAACTATGAAGGCAAACGATCATTTCTTAAAATCTAGATTTGTCTGATGGCAGAGAAACATTTTTATACATCAAGTTTCCGGTTGAATCTTGTAGGTTTTGTGTTGATTTCAGTCAGTGAGGCTGTTCTTCAGAGCCTCAGAAAAGGATGTTTGCAGCTTCCTGCAGTCAATGTGATGTTAAATATGAAAATGTCATTTTAAGTTCATGTGTAATCTCTGTTTACGTGTTGATATGTTGTTTACAATCATGAATGTGTAGTTTAAATCTTTTAATATAAACTTTCTGATGTTTTCATGTCCTTCCCTGTCAGTAAGTTCTATTAATGTCCATGGTGATGACCATTGTTTCTAACAGGGCTACTACAAAGTTCTGGGCAAAGGGAAGCTTCCCAAGCAGCCAGTGATAGTCAAGGCGAAGTTCTTCAGCCGGCAGGCCGAGGAGAAGATCAAGGCCGTGGGAGGAGCCTGCGTGCTGATGGCATGAAGCTCCTTTCTCTGTGTTTTTTGAGAAGAATAAACTGTATAAACAGAAGTTTTTGTCGTGTCTGTTCGTCCACTCAAACTGCAAGTTATCATCCAAATGCTTTTTGTTTTGATTTCTGACAGTAAAAACCAAATGCAGGGTGTTTGTTACAACCACAGATGGCAATGGTGTGGAGTTTTACTTTTTTATCATATCCTGTTAATATCTGGTAACTTAGGAGTTCAGGGTAAAAAGCAGGAGTTGGAGGAACTGGTTAAGATCTCTCGCTTGAGGTTTGACGAACAGCCGACAGCGGAATAAATATTCATGTGAATGGTTCGAAGCTTTCACACTCGAGTCAGTCTGCTGTTCATTTCTGTGCGTTATTCGGCATGTAGAAACTCTTATCACACTTTCTGCAGTTTCAGGAATCTTTCTATGAAATGGGCTCATCTCGTTCTGGAATTACTGGTTGTATTTTTAGTGTCAAACATTGTTTTTTTTTCTAAATATTAAACAAAATATGCCCCACAGGAAATGAATGAGAAAATGATCAAATCCTTTAAAAACTTTGAAACTTGTGAACCATTCAAACTTTAAAGATGTTCACCTGCTGGGCTTTTTGGGTAGTTTGGAATTTAGCATTTATTTTAGCAACATGCTAGCTGTTTTGGCTAATTTAGGCATTTTTCCAGTTTTTAGGCTAATTTGGAGCTAAGCTAATATTGTGACAATATGTTGCCAATTTTGGCAAATTTAGAAATCTTTTCATGTATTTTGTTTTCCTAATTCAATATTTAGCTCATATTTTACCAAGCTTTCAGCTTTAACATTTTCAGGATCAGCTCCAGCATGTTCAGTGACCTCATGCAGCTTACAGCATTCACTCTGTAGCATTCACAGGAAATGCTACATATCTAGTTTATTTTGTTTAATGAAAGTTGTCTCAATTTTAAGACTAAAGTTTAAATGTATTAAATTTTCTCAGATATGATTACTTTGGGATTTCCTTAAACTATTTAAGACATGCAACATGCTTTAATATCTCAGATAAGTTGATATATAACTAGATGGACAGTTTGGGTCGTTTTGTTGATGTTAGTAGATTAAGCCAAATACAAAATGTGACATAAAAGTTTAAACATTTTAATTAAAGTGGATTTTACTGCTAAGATTACATATATATTACATTCAGCCCAAAGTATTTGAAGCTGTAAGCAAATAGAGTTTTGCAGTTAAGAAGAAGAACGTTTCTGTTCAGGGGAGTGTCATTGAGCAGCCTGAACGCTAGAGGGCGGTGTTTATCCAGCACGACTTCCTCCTCCGTCTTGAAATGACAGCGAGCTCATCGGGCTGTGAAGAGAACCGTCAGAGCGGCGGGAGGGAGCTGTCTGCTGGTAATGACGCGCCGTGGAGAGAAACGTGTCAGGAGGGAGACGTTGTTGTGACAACAGCGCGAGACAACGGCGCGTGCAGGTGAAATACTTTCACTCCCCGAGTGTGGTTTAGTTCTTCTTTCTGCTAATGGTTGAACAGGTTCTTACAGACCACAACAGTTTTCTATAACTAATGAATCAGCTGCAGCCGCCTAATCTTAAATCTGCAGGGCGTGTTTGTATGTATGCTACTGCGCATGCGCACGTGAACCGCTTTAATCACGTCATTACAAAAGCACATCGACTTTTTTTTTCTTCAGCATTTTATAGACAATCTTTAGAAGTTTATACAGACAATAGAATACTAAAGAAAAAACAAGTGTAAAAGAAAAGAAAAAGTTCAGGATCGAACTTAATATGTGTCAAGGCCCAGGGGCCGGATCCGGCCCTCCAAATCATTTTATTTGATTGTTATTAATGGACCAATGTTATCTTGCTCTTATTTCTAACTTGTATAATTTTGACAAAATATATTTTTATGGAGAGTAAAATATTAAAAGTTATTTATTATTCTGGAATAATATTCCTGCCTGTGTTTATTCCTAGTTATGTTAAAAAGTTACAGTTTTAAAGTTTTAACATTTTAGTTTTATAGTGTCAGAATGTTTGTCCTGTTCGGTCCGCTACCTAAAGTGTGTTTTGGATTTTGGTCCCTGTGCGATTGAGTTTGACACCCGTGATCTGGGAACATAACAGATTTCAGAGCCTCAGGGTCTTGACAGCTCTGGGGTCTGATGATAATTTCACTCTGTCAAAATAGTTTCTAATTTCAATTAAAAAGAGGAGGAACAGGGTTTTTTGGAAGAAAACTGACGTTTTGGAGGTGAAATTTTGTTAGAATTATAACTAGATTAATTAACATTATTTTTTATAGGTGTTTTAACATTAAATAAACCAAAAAAAAAGCATCTTTATAAAAAATGTTAAAGTCATCAAGGATACGATTTTGCATAAAACTCAAAATTCCTTTAACACCTGAGGTGTCACCGGTGATGCTTCAACACAAAATCTTTAACATACTGTAACTTTTTTTTAACTTTTAATAATTCAGGCTCTCGCCACTTCTCTCCTTCAAAATCTACCTGAATTACGTTGATCATGTTAACAGTTGAAAAGTTACATTAAATCAAAGAACATAAACACTGGAGCTCTGGTGTTAAAGGGTTATTATATAATTAATGCACTAATACATGTCATAGTTTTGTATTTTAATGTTTAAGTATCAGGCTTAACTAATAATAATAAGGGATATTTTCCCAAAATATTGCTTAAATAATATATATTTTTTATTATTAAGCCTAAAAAACTGAAAAAAGCTTAAATTAGCCAAAACAGTTAGCATGTCGCTAAAATATTGGCCAAACTCCAAAATTGCCTAAAAAATCTTAGTAAATGCCAAAATAGTCCAAAACTCTAGCAGAATGTCAATTTTTCAAACTTTAAATTATGAATGATAAAAAAGCAGGAATATTAATCCAGAATAAATCAACTTAAACCTTAAATAACTTTCAATATTTTACTCTCCATAAAAATATATTTTATCAAAATGATGCAAGTTAGAAATATACTCAATTTAACCCCGGGGCATTCATAACAATTAAATAAAATGATCTTGCGGGCCGGATCCGGCCCCCGGGCCTGGGCTTTGACCCGTGTTGTAAGGCCTCTGTCCTGTAGCTGGTGATGGCAGGTCAAGCATGGCTGGAGTCTTCCCTGCGCCGCTCTGCCCGGCTGGGTTTGGAGGTCCTGGAGAGAGCGTCCAGACGCAGCGTGGACTGGACCAGCAGCGCGGCGTCTCCCAGCTCCACCCACACCTGTAACGGCGGGTCTCACATTCACGTAGGTGTTTGACGTTCCGCTCTGCCTCCACTTCCTGAAGCGCTTTGGAATTCTGCCTTGAATTCTGCGTCATGTTTGTCATCAGAGAAGCTGCACAGAACTCAGTGACGCCTTTGGAACCATTGCAGACTTCATGGACAAGACGAGCTGCCAGTGCAGGGTTAGTGAAGACTTCATGCATGTTTGTTCACAGACCTGCAGCTACTACACTTATGACTCAATTTCCACGTTTCTGCTTTAAATAAAGAGGTTCTATGAGTCTGGCTGCTGCTCCGAGCCCAGCGATGCTGAAAAGACGCACATGTCCCGGTTCCACACAAACCCACCGGTGACCAGAAGCTCCGCTCCGCGGCCCAGCAGGAAACCTCCCAGACACAGAGGAAAAAATGCGGTACTTGTTTTATTTTCATTGTTAGATTTAAAAAAAGATATGCATGTATATTTAGCTTTAGTTGAGGCTTCTGAAGAACAAGGAATCAATTAAAAAAAGGAACTGTTACAAATCTGGAAAAAAATGAATCGTGACTGATTTTTTTTTTTTGCTAAGCCACTTATCTGCAAACAATCCCAATATGAAATCACACTGAAATTTGTACGATATTCATTTTAAAAATGTCCTACATAAAGAAGAATTAATGTTCCAAACGTTACAGCTTTATAAATCAGCTGTGACTTGATGAAATACTTTTGCGTGCTGACAGATAGTCATATTTTTGAATGTTTTGCATCTTCAGGGCCATGACTCGTTTACAGAGGAAGACTTTTACATCGAGGTGTCACCTGGAACTTATTCCATCACTGCCAGTTTACCCAAGTCGCGCCATCAAACTCAGATGGTTAGTATTAAAGCTGGAGAAAGCATCGACCTCACCTTCAACCTCTGACCCCTGACCTGAACTGACTCAACTGCTGCAGTAAAAAACACAGTTTGATACAACAGCTGCTTTGTGGTTTTTGCATATTTTTGTAAATGTTTGCTGCAGAATCCTTTCTGCATTTTAAAAAGCCATCTTTTATGTGTTTCTTAAAAGTTATGTCGATTATCATGGAATGCACTGTTTTACCTGCACTGAAAACCACACCTGATCATGAGAATAAAGTATTTTATTTAGATTCATCTTATCTCATGCTCTTTGTATGCAAACACTCTATACATGCTTTGAAAAAAGACATACAGACAAGTTCTGGAATTTAGTGGTTTCCAATGGCGTCCGTGAGAAAGTTTTATGTGGCCTTCATTACTTGGAAAAACTAGTATTGGTTTTGTGAATTTTAGCGACATCTGCAGGAAAAAAATGTAATTACTACCAGTTTTCAATGGTACAGTGTATTAATTTCACCACTAGAGGGCAGACAACATTTTCCTTGTCACTGCCTCTGGAGAAAGGAAGAACCGTGACGACGGCAGGAGAGCGGGATTTGTAGAGAGAGTCAGAGCAGGTTCCTTTAAAGAAAAAACGTTAGCGAGGAGAAAAGGCGCTTTCAAGCTAAGTGGACAAATGCTTACTTTGTCGTTCCTTGTGGGCTGAATAAAGTCATGTGCCTGTTTTGCAAGCAGGTAAATGAAATGCTGAAAGAATTCAACATAAATAGTCACAATGTTACAAACCATAAAAACTATGACAAATTTACCAGCAAGGAGTACGACATATATCACTAGAGATGACATGCTAGCTTGTTGCGTACGCAGAGTTGGACGCCATATTGGAATGGTCTAGATGTCGGGTTACTGCTGTGTTACAGTGAGTTTACTCTCAATAATGAAAGCTTAGAATGATCTTGTATTCTATTCAAAGTCAATGACAGCTTTAGACTTCTCACTATTTCCATGTTTTCTGGCAGGACCACTGATCTTTTAGTTTTATGGAGGATGATGGTGGTATTTGTATGTTTTAGACCTCAGATCAGACCAGATGACCTGCTGGTAATCAGATTATTAAATGTAGAAAAATAAACTAACCAGGATTTCTTCAGTAGTGAAGAGGGAAGAGTCCATCAGCGCTGAATCTCTGTTTCCTATATAATAACCTATTTAGTTATATAAAAAAAGAGTTGTTGTTCATTGTTGCAGTTTGTACAAAAACATTATTACCATGACCTGGAAATTAATTTTCTGATGATGAGAGTTTTTCCTTTTTAAAAATTGGACCAAAATGAATCATTTTATGGTCATTTTACTGGGTCTGCTCAGACATGTCTTGTTGTTTTTATACCATTCCAATATGGCGTCGCTCTTTACGTATCTTGGACAATAGTAAAAACCCTCTGTGTCATCTCTAGTGATATTAACCTCTAGGAGCATAAACAAAAAGCTCCAACAAGGCGACCAAAATTGATATTTCTCAGTTAAAACAATGTTTTAAATCCTGCCAGGTTTGTTCTTATACTCTGTTAACCCTTTAACACCTAAAATTCAAAATGTCCGCCTCAACTTTTCTGCTGTTTTTGACTATGAAAGGGTCAGAGAATCTCCTACAAATGTGTGCTTATCCCTCTTTTCCCAGAGGACATTGAATAGTTTTCAATATCTATCATCATTTTTCAATTTATTCTGTTCCATTATAGTGTCATAACAATCTAAAATGTAAAAAAGTCTTTCTGTATCTTTGTCTCTAAATGTGCAAAAAACAGTGCATAAAATGTGAATTATCTACAGGAGCTTTTGGTCACAGAAGTCAGTTCAGTTCTCTTTGGCTCTTCAAAGATGATGCTGCCAGTGACAGTCACACGCGTGAGATCACCGTAATGACACGACAATATTAGAACTACTAACTCCAGTCTTTCATTTTGATAAACTTTTTTGAGACATTCCAGTTGTTTTTTTCATTTCAGTGCGTTTGTTGTGACGACAAACCTTCGACATTAATCACAGACAGAAAACAGTGACATCACTCCTGATTTTATTGAGCCTTAATTGAACATACAGTAATGGAATAAAACACAACACATACTGCAATCACTGCAAATATTGAAAGTACTGACATCAGTGTAAATATATTTCTGACTAGAAAAGACTCATTAAAAATAGAATACAAACATCATGGCTGTGTGGAACAGTTACAACATATGCTGATGTTGTGCAGTTTATAGCTGTGAATCCCAGTTCTTTTCAACACTACAAAATGTTTCTGTTCACAGTTTTTACAGAACACCAAAGTACGGTGCTTCAGAAGGAGCAAAAGATGCTTCTACGTCAAGAACTCTTATGTTTTTATTGAATTACCTGAGAAAGGAAAAAATCAGGCAAAAAAGGTGTGAGAGTGTTTACTACAAAAATGAGGCATTGATGAATGTGTTTCTATTGTCAAGCTGTGTGTTGAGGCAGGAAGGTCAATAACCTGCATGTCAGCAGTCAGAAGAGCTGCAAAAAGAAAGAAAACACACGGTGAGACAAAAACATCTCTGTGAGGATCAGATAAGCAGCTCAAACCTTAACACTGTAACTACATCAAAGAATTGACAGAAAAAAAATGCTTTTTAAACTCTTTCAATTCCTAAAAATTAATTGCAATATCAATTTCATAAGATATAGAAAGTATCTCTGTTGGGTGTTGGGGTAGTTTTTCTTCACAACAATGTTAGTTTGAAGGTGCATTAACACCTGATGAGATTCAGCAGCCAGTTTCAATGTGAAATCAGTGGAACTGACGTGACATGAGGCCATCTGATGTCCCGCGACTCATCTGAGCGACGGGCGCAGCGCGGCGGTCTGGCAGCAGCTCGATTTGAGCAACGAGCCGAGAACTGAGCAGTCAGAATTTAAATATCTGAAGTTTTTTTTCGGTTTGTCTGATTAAGTGTGTGTGAGCTGCAGTTGTTTTGTGGACATTTAGACTAGTTTATTTATTTATTTTTTTTAACTCATCCTGTCCAACAGCTGAGCAAACAGATACGAGCTGAGAGCCTCTAGTGTTGGGCAGATTTTACTGTCACAACAGGGATTTATTGAGTATAAACCCCTCTTGTATCTTATGCTAAACTTTGTTTATATCGATTATATTTGTGTATTTCTTTTTCTTTTTTTCGTTGGATCGGAAAGAAGAGGAGGGAGGAGGTTGGGGAGGGGCTTTTAGAGAAGAGAGAAGATGGCAGCACAGGGAACATCCTAAAACAACCAGGTCTGAATAGTAAACTACAATGGGCGGGGCCTGTCTACACACACTCCGTAGTTACACACATACCTGTTGGTCTCCACATTTAAACTAATCAAAAACTACACAACTGCAGCTCACACTCATACAAACAGACACACGTCAAGCCTTTCATTTTGTCATGCATACTGTTAGTGCGAAGGAGAGCTGACACCTGAGTTCAGGTGAGTGTTTATGATGTGCAAATGTGGATGATAATGGAATGTACAAAGGGTGAGAACGCCCAGCCATCCCCACACCCCGACCCCCTCCTGGACAGCAGCCGAACCCCCCAACACCCGCCATGGAACCTCGAAGAGAATCCGCCCTCCGGATAATCCCGCCAAACACCCAGACCAGGTCAGCAGAGGCCCCCCACACCCGAGAGCGGGAAGGTACAGGAGGACAGAAGCCAGAAGAGCAGCGCCCCCACCACGCCAGGAGGGCCAATGCAAGGCCCCGCCCCTGGGGATCCCCCCAACCCCAGAGGAGCAGCCCATCACCACACAGCAGCGCCGAGCATCCCCGCTCCACCACAGGTACGAGCCAGGGCCCCCCAAGGCAGACCCACTCCCAGGGGGGAGTGAGACATTTAGGCTAGTTTAAATATAAAGACAATTTTATTCAACCGATATGTAGCTAGCTACAGAGTGTGTGTGTAGACAGGCCCCGCCCATTCCAATAATAATAAAAATAATAATAATCTTTATTTATACAGCACCTTTTAAGATAAAAATCACAAATTGCTTCAGAGTAAAACAAAGATTAAAACACAGTGCATAAAAACAGAATTAAGAAAAGGCAATTTTAAAAAGATATGTCTTTAGCTGCTTTTTAAAAGAAAACCCTGAGTCTACAGATTTGATTCCAGATTCCAGTTTGCTATTTAGACCTGGTTGTTTTATGTTGTTACCTCCCTTTGATATGAAATGATGTTTTACAGTTGAATTATGTGATTGGTCAAACCATGCTTCAGAAGTCTGACGCAATGATCTGCAGCTCCAGTAATGATAACTGTCCAGCCCACAAGCCCCACCCCTCTGACAGGCTTTTCAAATTTCAGCTGTGGGTGGAGTCAACCTCCAACTTCCTGGTTTGGTTACCCTTTAAATACAACAGGAGTTTATACTCAATAAACCCCTGTTGTGACAGTAAAATCTGCACAACACAAGAAGCTCTCAGCTCGTTTGTTCAGCTGTTGGACAGGACAAGTTTAAAAAAAAAAGAAAAAATATCTGAAGTTTGACAGATAGCCACGTCGCATCAGCCAACTAGGAACTCAGCTTTGGGCATGTGACGTCTTCAGTGACTGGATCAGCGGGTAGAATATTAATCCAAAGTGAGTGTTTTTAGTCTGAACTTCCATCTTTTTCTTTAGCCCTCTGGAGCCTCAGGTTTCCAGAGCTTATCCGACGACCGGAGATGGCGAGTCACTGTGGGGAGCAGAGGCGCGGCGCTCGGGCCTCATCGAGAGATTAATAAAAAAGGAAAAGGTCTACTGATTTTATTTTTCCCCCATTGGTAAATACTAAACAGAGTCTTCAAGCTCAACCACAGAGACATAGAAACACTGTGGAAGTGGCTGTCATACGGACACAGCCCCCTGTGCCGGGAAAATCTTTAAGAATAATCACAACCCAAACATGGAGACATGATTATTAATGCTTTTGCAGACATTAATGTTTTGTCACAATAAATAAACCTCATTTCTCAATATCATCTGTGTCTTCATGCATTCTAAGTGAGACCTCCACAGACCCCGGTCCCTATAATGATCATCCTAAATGCACTGCAGCGTCAAACGAAACACATTTTTTGACAGGAGACGAGCAGCGAAGTCGTCACACGACAAAAAAGAGGCGGGACACGCAAATTTGTCCCATGAACTGGGTTTGGTGTGAGTGCACCTTATGGAACCTGAATTAGCCAATGTCTCAGATTTGACCCACACATTGTCAACACGGTTTAACATAGTTTTGTTATTAAGAATCAATTATCAGCTAGTTTTACATTCTTACAATACAACAAGTAGTCATTTATAAAAAGCAATGAAAAAATTAAAAATGTTCCCACAAAAAGTGTTTCTAAGATTTCATGGAAGCAGCCATTTTGAAATGAGCAGGGAAATCTCTCCTCCTGCCCCTAGTGGAATGATGATGAACTGCAGGGCAGAAAACATGGACCAGCTTACATATAAAGAGTTTTGAAGGAAAGTTTGGATCATGCTGATTAGATAGCAGTCTTAGAAATGTGTGTATAAATATGAGATAAATGGTTATATAGCATTAAGGTGCTTTCATTATAACTACTCAACTGAGTTTACCAAATACACTTTTATTACATATTTATTTGCCAAAATGATTTATGCTTTTAAAACAGTAACAGGAAAATGCAAATATTTGTTCAATATGAAAGTGAAGAAAATACAAAACCAAAACATGCTTAAGGTGTTTTTTACCGTTTCTAGTAAAAAAACTAAAAACATCTATAAACATTTTCAAAAGACTCAATAGTGTTTAAAATGTTACCTTTTAATAAAGGACTTTCTGGTAAAATGCACTGGCTCTCTGTTCACTGTTCCAAACACCAACATCTGCTTCTCTGTGTCGATTACGCACTGCAGGAAGATGAAGAATGAACAGATTTTAATGTATTCTATCACGTTTCATTCAGATGTTTCTTATGTACACAGGCTCTTCTTTGATCAAATACAATCATATGTTCTTCATTTTGTCTCTGTGTTTGTTAAAGGATATTCTTAATGCTCTGTCTGGATGTTAACTGAGCTGGACAGGTTCTGTTTTTTACCTTGAGAGAACGCAACGTCTTCATTCCCAGAGACATGAGGGGCTCTGTGCTTTCTGAAAACAAATGTTATCATCAAGCATCATATTGAAGTCATCACTCCTTAAACGTCACAGCCATCATCTTCCATACCCAGAATGAGGAAAGAAGCCGTGACTCTGAGCGTTCCGATGCTCAGGCTGAGCTCCTGGATGCATCCTTGGACGCAGACATTATGAGGAAACGAAAAGCCGTTCAGCTCCGCTTGGTTCTCCTCAACTAAAGCGGTTAAACTTTAAAAAATAAAGGGCAATATGGGTCAGACGTATATGCTGTTAATGAAACTACGAGGCGGCCTTACCCTAAGTTCTGCACGGTCCGTGATGACATGAGGTTCAGCTTGCAGCCGGTGTCAACCAGCACTCTCACTTCCTGTCCTAGACACTGCGGGGAAAAACACTGCAGCTGCAGTCGTTGGAACCATCTTCTTTTCTCACTGTTTTCTTATTGACACGTGCTTTAGAGCATGGGTGCCCAAAGTGGGGCCCGTGGACCAAAGTTGGCCCGCCAAAGGTTACATTCACTTAACTGCGGAGTGTTAAGTTAAAATCCATCTCCCATTGATTCTTTATAGCACATATGTCAAAGTCAAGGCCCGGGGGCCGGATCCGGCCCTCCAGGTAATTCTATCCGGCCCTCCAGATCATTTTATTTGTTTGTTATTAATGGCCCGATGTTATCTTGCGCTCATTTCTAACTTGTACAGTTTTGACTAAATATATTTTTGTGTAAAGTAAAATATTGAAAACTATTTCAGTTTATTCAGGAATAATATTCCAAAGCACCCTGATTAAAGTCATCAATCGACCTATGAAGCATGTTTTTGGACTGTGGGGGTAAACTGGAGTCCCACACATAAAGAACAAGCAAACTCCACACAGAAAGGTCTTAGAGGGGATTTAAACCTGGGCCTTCTTGCTGTGAGGTGAGAGTGCTAACCACTGCACCACCCAAACCTTGTAACTTATCTTCCTCCTACTTTGCATGATACGTGAACAAAGTCCTCGTCCTCCTTCTTGTCCTCCGCCCGCAGCATCCCTCCGCTGTTTGCTGGCATGCCCTCACAGGACAGCCGGGCTTGCAGCAGCCGCTTCTGCAGGATGTTATGTGGCTGCTGCAGCAAACACAAAGCTCTGCTTTAGCTCGGGAAACAACATGGAAAAAATAAAAAGCATCATTATATTCAGAAATGTTGTTAGGAGCTAAAACAGCTTACTAAATCCTCTACATTAAAGTGTTAAGAACCGAGACAAAAGAGCTTTGATTACATAACCTGCACATTTCAGCACCATCACTTAAAATGCTGAACTCTGATCAATCACAGAGGAATAACTGTCAAGTAACAGATGATGATAATGTGGCACGAGGCTCACTCCCTGTTTAGATGTTCCAAGTTTCTTCAGTCCATCCAAGGGCAGCAGATCGGCAGAGTCTCTGTGGAGGAAGCGGACGGCTTGTTTCAGCCTCCTCTGCTGCCTCAGAGCTGCAGCCTGCAGAGCCTCGGAGCTCCGGCGGTTCTCCATCTGCATCCCCGTGTACATGATGGCAGCAGAGTGGGACCAGACACCGGCCTGCGTGGGAGCAGGAGTGCTCTTCTCCTGCCTGCGTCTCACACGAGGAATCCCCTGATCACTCCATGTGTCCGAGCGGGGAGACTCCCCCGTAAAGACACCACAAACCCAGACAGCTGACACTGGACTTCCAGGAGAACATTTCAAAGTAAAGTACAGACACATGGACATTAGAAACTCTGGCTGCAACAGGAACCGATGTGTAATAACCACTGATTATGACTAAAACACATTAACCCAGTAATCATCACTACACATTGCAGATCAAGTAAAGAAAACCAATATCTTCTAGATTGTAATTTAAAAAAGTCAATAAACCTTATTGTACATAAAACTTGTGGTTGTAAATAAAAGAGCTTTGATTAAATCACCACATTCATGTATTTGGAATTAGTCAAACTTCAGTTGATCCTGTCTTCATCTTGTGAAATTCTTTGTGCATTTCCGTGAATTGATGGATGTTTGAACATAGTTTGAGCTCATTATTTAACCTGTTCCAGAGTTTAGTGCTACACACAGACACTTTTATTTGTGGTCCTTCTTAAGTTCCTCCATCCTCTCAGTTTGTTCCTCCGTCGTTTTCTATGAACTGTTTTTGAATATTTTATGGTAATGTTTTACCACTACCTCTTCATAGAATTTGTGCGGTGTAAAAATCAACAAGGTCAAACAGCTTTAACACTATTACACCTCCAGTTTTTACATTCTTTGATTTACTGAAACGTTTCATCGTATTTTTGAAACTTTAGTTTGTATGTGTCTGATGTGTAGCTTCCAACTCAGTCCCAAAGAATTTAATTTCTGTAAGGCTTTCAATTGATTAATTGTTAACTTTAATTGAGAGCTCTGTATTGGCTTTGTAATTACCAAATAGCATCACTTTGGTTTGTCTTGATTAGGGGACTCTGCAACCTTCATCACTTGAAGACCCATTCTGGTCAATTTCTCTCCTACCAAAACCCAGTAGGAGCCAAAAAGTCCTCACTCACCCTTTAGAAAAATAAGATACTCCTTTATGTTTATGTTTCTGCTGCTGACATAATACATTTAACTAAACTATTGTGGGTTTATTTTTGCAGAAAATAGATTTTTTTAAAAATATGAAATAGTTTTTAACTTATGAAAGAGCTTTGCAAGACATCCTACTTCCTTTCAAAATAAAAGACATCCTAGACAATAGGATCATGTCAATGCAGCAAATACAATAGGAAGCGTAAAGTCACCAATGACTTAAAAAATATTTATTTTATTGTTTCTGTTGCATTTCAGACACAAATTCATAAATATAACGAACAAAAGTGAAGTCAGAGCTGATGAAGTGACCTCTACCATAAACAATTGAGGAATCACTTTAAATCCTTGAATTTGTTCAAAAATAGAAAATCTGCTTTATAGTCCAATGGATTATAACTTAACGTAGCTTTAATTCTGGTTGTTTAGTTATTTAGTTGAATCTGTGTTGTACACGTTGATAAGTTCCCTTTTTAATTGTCTGTAGAATAGAATGTTTGTTTTATCACAAAATAATTTGCATATTTCCAATTGTTTACAGGAAATACGTTAAATTCTTCTTTTAGATGCTCTATATTCTATTGCATTTGTTCAAATGTATTTTGTGATGTAATATGAAAATCTGTGAGGTATACATATAGGACACAAAGTTAACTGAATTTTAGAGAATAACACAATTATCTTTTGAATGAAAAATTATTTTTAAAATAAAATGATTTTGAAGTGACGTAAACAAAAAATTATTATTTTAGCACAGAATGGAGATTTTGTCATCAAAACTACAGTCACGACAGATGCCGTTTCCTGCGCTTCAAATCTACCTTTAGTCATTTCAAGTCTTGAAATGCTGTTTATCGTGTAAGATTTCCCGCTTTTTTCAGATTCATTTAAACAAAAATGCGTTCGTGTTTATCACAGCCTAACTTTGTGTGGAAATGTACAGCAGGGACAGGACGAGTCTGTGTTCACTGCATTGCCCACATTCCCCTTCTTTTCCCACACGACCTTGTTTTCAACATGGATGCCGCTTAACTTCCACTCGCGTCTCTGTTTAGAACATGTCTGCTGCATTTAAGGAGCACGGGCGCGCGGTTCGCTGGGGGTCGAGGAATTGTTGAGCTGTTTTCAAGCTTATATCTTCTTTTCTTGGTGTGGCGTAGCGTTGTTACGCTCTTAAGCCGCAAACAATACGAAAACTGAAGCAGAATGGCGTCTGCCTGGGGCCCGTGACACTGAATAACAAACACATCAGAACAAATTGTTGTTGTTGACGCAGAAGCTGACCAATAAGATCAGACTTTGAGACGTTTGAACCAATCACGTCTCACCAAACCTTGGCAGGCGGGACAATAGTGCAATGATTATGCTGTCATACATGTTCCCGACGCGATCGTTTCCTGCACTGGTGCATGGTGGTCGAACAGGAGGAATTGTTGGAAATTTTTCGGAGGTTAGTATATAAATTGGTTTTTACCCAGTGTGCATTATTCCTACAGCCATCTCCGTGTCGTGAGTGGGAGTGACAGGCTCTCACAGGAGATTAGTCGGAGAGAAGACACTGCTATTAAATGGGAAAAGCTGGCATCTTCCGACTTATAATTCTTATGATATCATTAAAAGATCATGGATTCCTCGTACATGTTTCCTTACTGCGTCGCTAGTTGACAGAACTGTGCTAATAGCTTGATTGAGCGAGCTAACTAGCCTTCAGTTAGCAAAAAGTATTCCACTTAAACCTCGCACAACATTTTACTGCCATTGAATTCTTTATTAAACACGTTACTCAAGAAGAAGTAGACCTCTTTATCGCTGAAACGTCATGATTGAAGCAGTTAGCCCCGCTGTTAGCATGTTAGCTAACATTTCCTCCATTGTGAAAGTAATCGTTTAGCGGTTGTCAAGAGTTCGCTCTGGCTGCACATCCAACACTGTTCAACGCAAGCTGATTTTGAACTGATTTTTAATGTTAAAAAGCATCACTTTACAAAAAGTTGCAAGTCATAGTTTTGATGCAGTGTTGCTAACTAGCACAACATGCTACATTCACTTAGCGCCAAACACACAAGCGTGACAGCTAACAAATATTTAAACTCAACCATGCCATTGATGTTCCATGATTCTGTTTTTTTTTTTTGTTTGTTTGTTTGTTTTTTTTTAGTTTATTTTTAACTTGGAAATATAATTGGAAGTCTTTTCTTTCTTTTTTGTAAACTTATTTTGATAACATTGTAGAATCAAATAATAAAGTTTAACTGTTTCTTAATTGTAGCATCTTCAGTTTTACCGCCTCAAAATTTGTATTATTGTTTCAGTTATTTAAGTGACTAATATTTTAATTTAATCTAATACAGACATTATTTTATGTTTGGTAACATCTTATTTAACTTGTTCAAAAAAATATTCGTTTCTTGTTTCTTCTTCTCTATAAAAGCAGGAGGAATCGAGCATACCACTACTTTTTTTTCTTTTTTTTTTTTTTTTTTTTTTTTTTGTTAATCTCTCTCAATTGAGCTTTAAAATGATATATTTTATCAAAATGTTAGGGCTGCAGCATCCCAGGTTTGTTTTTACCATGAGTTCCCACAGTGGGGCCCGCGGGCCAACGGTTATCTTTTGGCCCACATTTATTTTCCATGGCACATGTATTAAATTCAAGGCCCAGGGGCCGAATCCGGCCCTCCAGATCATGTTAAATTTATAGTTATTAATGTGCCAGTGTTATCTTGTGCTTATTTCTAATTTGTATAATTTTGACAAAATATATTTTTATGGAGAGTAAAATATTGAAAGTTATTTAAGGTTTAAATTGATTTATTCTGGAATAATATTTCTGAATTTTTATTATTCATAATTATGTTAAAAAGTTAAGGTTTTAAAGTTTTAAAAATCAGCATTCTGCTAGCTTTTTGGATTACTTTGGCATTTAACACATTTAATTATTTTAGTCTATTTTGGAGTTTAGCTAATATTACAGCTACATGCTAGCTGTTTTGGCTAACCAAAATTATTTATTTACTAATTATTATTTTATTTTATTTTTTTTTTTTTTGGGGGGGGGGGGGGGGGGGGGTGTAATGTGGCATTTAGCTAATATTTTAGCTGGCTATCAACTTCAGCGTTGTCAATTATCAAGTTCTGCGGCCAAATTCAGCTTACAGCATTCACACTAGCCTTATCGCAGGTAAAGAGAGTTCACAATTATGTTAAAAAGAACGTAGTTTCAGTGTTCTGTGTTTATACTGTTCGGCTTGCAACCTAAGGTGTGTTTTGGCCCCCTGTGCGATTGAGTTTGACACTCCTGCTCTATGGTGTTCCAAAACTCTACGGCTGTAATATATATAAAGGTAAAACAACCCACAAATGCCTTGGCCTTTTTGTGTTAGAAATTCCCAAGAGCCTTCTCTGTGACTTCCGATGGAGCCACATGACATGCAAAACAATATTGTATTTGGCCCGCGGACCGGGGTCTCATTTAGATTTTGTCTCTTTTAGTGAAAAAGTTTGTGTTTTCTAACCTGCAGGCTCCAGCATCATCTTGGGTCTCCAGCAGCAGCTGAAGCATGCTCTTGGCCCAGATAAACCGGGACTCCCAGGGAATGTCAGAGTTTCATGATGCTGACGGGCAGCCGGTTACTCTCTGTCTGACAGAAGCTGTGGCAGTGGGAGGTGAGCTCCATAATCTACAACTTTGGATGTGTAAAAACAAAAATCCACAGTAGTAGCATGTGTGTGGTTTAAAAAAAAAAAAGATTTCTCCTAAAGTCCCACACCCATCATCTTTTAATCTATTTTACAATCATTCCCAGAAGTTTTTCAAGATTATCCTGTTTTAGCCCAAATCAAAAAAAATGTTGAATGTAGTTTCTACAAAGTGGAAGGAGTTGATCAGAAATTCACCTCTGTTGGTGTGGAGTAAGCCTGCCCTCATTTCCCATCACTGATCTCTTTATACTCTCTCCCGCTAGTTTACAGCTCCCACACTCCCAACCTAACGTTAACGATGCAATAAAAATGGCGTTCATGGATCTATTTGTCTGTAAGCGGATGCATCAGAATGGAGTGGAGCAGGGAGCTTGTTGCCTCCCAATTCGAGCTTCTATGTAACAACTACAAGCCTTTTCTTACAGCATTAACAGCAATTTAAATAAAGAAATAGTCAGAAAAGCAATTATAAGCTTAAGTCTTGTACGTATGTCTTCCATCATCAGAAAAATGCCACCCGATTGAGAACAGCATTTTCATGGGAGTGGGTCTTTAAGAGCTGCAGTGTTCATGCAGGGTTCACAGGAGTCTGTTGATCCTGTTGATGGCAAAACTTTGAGTGTTGTTTTGGTTTAAAAAAAAAACAAACCCTTTTTAGACGGAGATCAGATGGAGAGCATGGACACGGTGAGCCTGCAGGCAGTCACCCTGGCAGATGGCTCCACTGCCTACATCCAACACGACTCCAAAGCTTCCTTTTCAGATGGACAGATCATGGATGGACAGGTGATCCAGCTGGAGGACGGCTCGGCCGCCTACGTTCAGCACGTGCCCATGCCTAAAACAGGTAAAAAGTCAAATAAAAAGCACAATCTTGCCGATTTATTATTTACACTCCAAACATTTATTTTGAAATGATGCCATAGGAGGAGACAGTTTACAGCTTGAAGATGGACAGGCTGTGCAGTTAGAAGACGGAACAACAGCATTTATTCACACACCCAAAGGTACATTTACAGCAGGATGAAGTTTATAAGAATGGTTGTATTCCTTTTGCCTTTTTTGAGCCATGCTAACTTTGATACCAATTCTAAACAAAAGTTTTAGAAAGAATTGATTTGTCTGGAGGTGATACAAATTCACATTTTCATACAAAACAATCTAACATAACTTTGGTGAGGTTCTCACTAATGTATGGTCTGACCATAGACGTTTATAAGAACTGGACATAACAAGTGTTGAGGTCCTCCATAGGAAATGCATTACCGCCAGCCTTCGGGAAACCAGGCCAGAGCCTTCACCGTGGCTTCCTGATACGTCCACCGCCATATTATGACCCATCACAACCCCTCAACAGCGACCAGTCCGAGTCGGTCTGAGTCACGTCTTTAGAGGAATTACTGTTGCCAATCATGAGTGAACCAGGAGGCAACACCTGCTCTTACTGAGGCATCTAATTGGTCAATTTCTAACTTGACTTACTTGCAGTAAGAAAAAATTCAGACAAATAAAATGACTGAGAAATAACTATTTCTCAATGGAAGTCAATGGGACTTTGGCCTTCTTGCATCCTGCAGGTACTTTTTTTAAAAGTTTAATTTAGTAAGAATACATATCATCAAAATAATACTAAATAAACATAAAATAGTTAATAAATGAAACGGAGCAGAAAGAAGGAAACATTTTATCTGCCTCTGTTGCTAAATCAACAAAATTAAATCAAATAGATCAAACAAGGAAAATGAAAATGATCTTTTACATAAATATTAAGGACATAGAAACAAAAAAGATACACTTTTACATAAACAGTTGTCTACACAACCCTCATTTAATTCTCTTTACCTACACTAGGTTCAATGTCATTAACTACACTACCTTAATCTCTGATATTTGATTAAACTCTCCCTCTTGATAAGGCCTTTAAAGGCAGCAATTGTTTTTGTATTTTTGATTTCCTTGTCCAGTTTGTCCCATATATCAGGACCGTATACTGAAAGAGATCTCTCTGACACGTCTGTTCTAAATTTTTGTTTTTCTGAATATGTCATGTCTTTTTAAGTCAATATGACTTTGTCTTTTATTGAATTTAACCTAAACTTCCTATTTGGAACACAAGAAGGGAGGGGTTGCTCAGTCCAGGTCTTGCTTACACAGTCAATGGGTCTGACTGCAGCCATGCTGCTAAACTCAAAACTAACTGAAAAAAGTACCAGTGTAAGTTTGAATGTACAAAATAGAAATCGAGGCTTCAGATGTCTTTGCTGGGCCAGCTTCAGTTCCTTCCCTAACTTTTTCCCCGTTCTTCCTCTTTGGTTCCGTTCAGAGACGTACGACCAGGGCGGCTTGCAGGAGGTGCAGCTTGAAGACGGCAGCACCGCCTACATCCAGCACACAGTGCACATGCCCCAACCCAGCACCATCCTGGCCATTCAGGCGGACGGCACCATCGCAGACCTGCAGGCCGAGGCCGCAGCCATCGACCCAGAAACCATCAGCGTTTTAGAACAGTATAACACCAAGGTAAACGCAACGCTGCAGTGCGACAGGCCACCTGCAGTTTGACTAACTAGTTAAGAAACTACAAAGATGGAGCATTAAGAAGAGATCTACGTGACCATCACTGCTCCAACAAAATGCCCCCAAATGTACTCATCAGTTGTAAGCTTCTTTATCCACTTTAACATTTACAGTGTGAATCCAAACCGGTTTCTGTCATTGATATCTAGCAGGGTTTTTTCTGAAGTAATGTGTGTCAGAGTATTTCTGACAGATGAATCAGAATGAGACGGACTTGATTGACGGCCTGATTCAGGATCTTTTTCATCAGACCTTTCTTTACATCTCATCTTTGGTTTTGTTGTGTTTTAAAATAAATCAGAGTCATTAATTAAAATTATTTCCTGTTAGAGGTGTGTATTTTCCCCTCATACATGATTTGATAAACCTGTCGATACATGGTTCACAAGTCAATCACAAATGAATTCTTTTAACTTTGAAGTGATACAATCCAGTCCAATTCTTTTTACCTGTGTGGATATAATCTAAGTGTGTTTTTATTCATTTGACATTTAATGCTACAAATGATATATACTTTTTTTATTTTAATCAACAAAATCAAAATGTCTAAAGAACATAACAGCTTTAACCATGAAAACCTGGTACTTTGGGTCTTTTAGACACTTTTTTTTTTTATTTGTGGTTAAATGAAAATGTTTGAAATAAGTTTTAAAAAAGTTAAGCTTTGTAAGGTACATGAACCCATGGATGGCTGATGTCAGAATAAAATAAACCAACTGAACATCTGAAAGTGTTTGAAAGCTTAAACCTGAGCAAACACCTGTCTAACATCTCCCCTCCAGGTGGAAAACATAGAAAACCCTTTAACGTCCTTTGGGAGGGTGGAAGCAGACAATGAAGTCCACATGCGGGTAAAAGACATCTGTACATTTCTACGTTGTGTGTTTTTATTGAGGTTCAGCATTTTAACTGTTTGATTTTTTTAGATTGTACTACAGGGTCAAGATAACAGGCAGGCAAGAGTATCCAATGTTGGAGAGAAGTCTTTCCGCTGTGAATATGAAGGCTGTGGGAAACTCTACACAACTGCTCACCATCTGAAAGTAAGTCTGGATGTTTTGATGTGCGCACACACTGTGACAACAGTCTTCATTTAAAGAGGGAAATGCTGTTTTTAACATGTCTAATGTTAGACTTTTCTGATGATGAAGGATATAAGAAAATTAGGCTTAAAACAGCATTTCTGAGTATTTCTCTATTCAAGCCAATCTTAATGAGGAACAGGTGAA
Organism: Oryzias javanicus; assembly: GCA_003999625.1. Taxonomy (NCBI): domain Eukaryota; kingdom Metazoa; phylum Chordata; class Actinopteri; order Beloniformes; family Adrianichthyidae; genus Oryzias; species Oryzias javanicus. The sequence continues at coordinate 1,584,245 of CM012442.1, read as the reverse complement.
AAATGCTGTTGAAAAAGATAACATTTGTGACGTAGAAAATACTCTGGGTGAGCCAAAGTCTCCATGCTCTGCTCCATTCTATTCATCCACTCACAGAGGAATAGATCCATGAACGTCTTTGTTTTCCTCGTCTGAGCTGGAATCCGGATCAGAACTGGATAACTCTGATATTGATCAACATGTTGGGGGTGTGAGGGGCTGTAAGCTAGCAGGAGAGAGTGTTCATTAAGAGCTCTTAACAGGAAGCAGGGGAAATCAGCATCCTCAGAATGAAAACACCCCTGTGCTGTGAGTGAAGATGTCTTCAGCCTTTTGTTTTGTTTCTACGGTACAGGTGCACGAACGCTCCCACACCGGAGACAAACCGTATGTCTGTGATTTCCGGGGCTGTGGAAAGAAATTTGCAACAGGTAGTTACAGAAAATCAGTTTTCTGTTTCAATTTTCTTATGCCAGACTATGTGTTTTAGAGTTGATGTGGAGGTGAAATCATTGACTGTATATAGAACTGGACTGAGCAAGTGTGAATGTTCAAGGTGGGGGCCAGCGGGGACAGCATGCTGACCAATCAGATGCTTTTACTGAAGCATCTTGATTGGTCAGTTTATATTGAATAACTTGCAAAAAACATGAAAAAAATGGATAAACTAGATAATCATTTATTCAACATTCTAAAACTACATTTTTAAAACTGTAACTTTTTAACATAATTATGAACTAGATACATAGCATTACCTGTGATAACGCTAGTGTGAATGCTGTAAACTGAATTTGTCCGCTAAAGATTCAGTAATCAGCGCTAGCTGAAGATGCTGAAATTGATAGCTGAAAACACTGAAGCTGAGAGCTGAAATCACTGAAGTTTTTAGCTGGAAAAGCTGAAGCTGATAGCTAGCTAAAATATTAGCTAAATGCCAAACTAGCCTAAAAAGCTAAAAAAAAAAAGAAAGAAACTTAGGTTAGCCAAAACAGCTAGCATGTATCTGAAAAAATAGCAAAACATCCAAATAACTTAAAAAACTGAAAAAAACTAAACAGCCAAAACAGCTAAATATTAGCTAAACTCCAAAACAGCCTAAAAACCTAACTTTTTAGCATAATTATGAGTAATAAAAAGGCAGGAAAATTATTCCATATTAAATCAACTTAAACCTTAAATAACTTTCAACGTTTTACTCTCCATAAAAATATATATTTTTTAAATTTTACAAGTTAGAAATGAGAGCAACATAACATCGGGTCATTAATAACAATAAAATAAAATGATCTGGAGGTCCGGATAGAATTACCCCGAGGGCCGGATCCAGCCCCTGAGCCAGCAGGTACTTCCTGTTTGGAACTCCAGTTCGCTATATACAGTCAATGTCTGAACTATCACCATTTAAACTGTGAAAACCAGAGTAAATGCAGACACCAGGCTGCTGTCCCGTGCAGCTGATGACTGCACGGGGGCTGCAGAGCAATCCGCTGGAAAAAATTGCCCTGACTGAACATCATTGTTTGTGACAAGGGTATGGACTGAAGAGCCACTCGCGCACACACACGGGGGAAAAGCCATACAGATGTCAGGAACTGAACTGCCACAAGTCCTTCAAGACCTCCGGAGACCTCCAAAAACACACCAGGACCCACACAGGTACAGACGCACACCTCGCTGACGAGATACACTACCTGAGAGGCTGCAGGGCTTCAAAAGGGGTGTTATTGTTTTGACACAGAGTGCTGTTGATAATTGACACTTAGCTTCAGGGCTTGTAGCTTTGAGAGCGCATCATTCTTAAAGAACGCGTGACACCAAAACAAAAGCATTTGATGGAAACTAACAGCCCGCAGACACACGCAGCGGCTTTAAAAACACACAGAAGGCAGTAAAAGCTGCAGGATTGGCTGAGCAGCGGGATGAACTGAAGCTCCCCCGCGCCTGTTACAGTGCTGGGGGGTATGCACGCGGTCCTCATGAGCAACAACGGGACAAATTGAAGAGGATTTCAATGTTAAACCTACAAACAAAGCTGTTCAATGGATGAATACACGAGCAGAGTTAAAAAACACCCGCTGTAGTCTTTTGCATAATGCTTAAGATTACTCTGCACTTCAGTCAGCGTACGAAGTCTTTTGCAGTGTTACATTCTCTGTCTCTTGTTGCTGCACGTCGCAGGTGAGAAGCCATTTCAGTGTCCAATTGAAGGCTGCGGGAGGTCGTTTACCACCTCCAACATCCGCAAAGTTCACATCCGAACACACACCGGGGAGCGACCGTACTACTGCTCCGAGCCCAGCTGTGGACGCTCGTTTGCCAGTGCCACCAATTACAAGAATCACATGCGGATTCACACCGGTGAGTCTCCCACTGTCCTCTGCACTTTGGAGATGATCCAGTACTTTTAGGTTTGCTTCTCATTTCATTTCTGCACTTCTAGATATTTGAAGTACTCAAAGTCTCCTTTTGATCATCTCTTGATCTATTTTAAGTGTTTCCAGTGATCTAATAACTATGGTGATGTCTTTTTTAAGATCAAATCCAATCATCTGTGTCGCTTTCTAGGACATAGTCTCCGCAGAGCAGCAGGAGTTTATTAGAAATTCACCTCTGAGTTGTGGGCAGGACTGTTGGTGCATTGCAACCCCGCCCCTTTACCCCTCCATGTTTCTGAGAGCTCTTTGTTTACATGCTCCCCTGCTATCTTGGTAAACCGGGGTCATGTATGCTTCGACACGCCTCTTCTCTGTTTCTCCAGGTGAGAAACCGTACGTGTGCACGGTGCCTGGCTGTGAAAAGCGCTTCACAGAATACTCCAGTCTCTACAAACACCACGTTGTCCACACGCCATGCAAACCTTACAACTGCAACCACTGTGGGAAAACCTACAAGCAGATCTCCACACTGGCCATGCACAAACGCACAGCACACAACGACACAGAGCCCATCGAGGAGGAGCAGGAGGCGTACTTTGAGCCTCCAACAGGCGAGTGACAACAACACAACACAGATAAAGGAGTTCTGACAACAGTCATTTATATCAATCCCTAAACTGGAGACTATTATTGATTGTGCAGATGCCATTGATGATCCAAATGGGAACTACACGCAAACTGTGGTGGAAACGGATGACTCCAGCTCCGAGCAGACTCCTGTGGACAGTTCAGAAATGACCGGACAGCAGCACGTTGCCTTGGTAACTCAGGAAGATGGAACACAGCAACAGGTACTGGTACTGGTAAATATACAACAGGTTACAGCCTAGTCTTCTGGGCCCAAAAGGTTTAGGGGAAGTTTTTTATTCCTCTGCAGACTTTAGGCTACATTTCAGTATTCATAGTGAATGACGAGGCTAACAGCTGGCAACAAAAAACACAAATGAGCCTTAAAGGGTAACCAAACAAGGCCGTCGGAGGCTCACTCCATTCTCAGCCCTGATTTGTAAAATAGGGGGCGGGGCTAGTGGAGGTGTGGCTTGGATCTCTGATTGACAGTTAGCTTAGCTTCATGTAGCACACGCTGGGTCTTCAACATGGAGAGTTGCAGCAGGAAAAGTGAAGCAAGTTTCTCCACAGAGCGTTCTGAGCAGGTTGAGGACTTTTCTCCTCCTCCTTCTCCTGAGGCCGGTTCTCATGGTCCAGAACCGAAATGTTTCGGGCCCGCCGGCTCAAGACGCCGCTTTTACCATGCCTGACGGCGGGGCTGCCGGCACAGCTGAGGGTTTGCAGGTCTGAAGGAGACTGGGGTCTGAGAGTGGTAACATGCTGCTAGCATCAGAGCTAATAAAGGCTAAAGTAATAAACCAACAATCCAGAGTGAAATGTTGACAGTAAATCCATCACCAGGACCGAGTTTTCTGGATATAATGACAATTCACTAAACCTCTGTTCTCTAACTTCCAAGTCCTCTAGAAACTTGTGTAAACCAGTAGATTTCTGACAGCTGAGGGAAAAAACCCTACGAGCAATGCTAAAGCTAACACGCTAATGACAGACTGTTACAGAATCAAAAATGGGCGGGGCTTTTATACTGGAGCTCAAACTTCTGGGACTCGCACCACTCAACCAATGACAATATTAAACTGTAATACCTCGATTCAACCTGTAGAGGGCAGCACACAGACGGTCTCTGAGACATTTTCCAGAATTAAACAATTTTGTTTTAAAATGGCAAAAAATTGGCAAAAACCAACAGACAGCACTTTTAAAGCTCCATTGATAGAGGTCAACAGACAAAAAACGTTAATTTAGGGTTTGGTTACCCTTAAAAAATTAACTTGGTAATAGTTATATTTTACATTTCCATTTTAGCTTAAAACCTAAATGTTTTTTCCTCGGATGTGCTCCTCATCAGGTCAGTATCTCAGAAGCTGACCTACAGGCCATGGGTGGAACCATTACCATGGTAACCCAAGAGGGCACAACAATAACCATCCCTGCCCACGAGCTGGCAGCTCAAGGCGCCCATACAGTCACCATGGTAGCTACTGATGGATCTGATGAACAGGTACTCGGCTGCATGCAAACCACTGTGATGAGCATGAGAAAAATACATAAAATAAAGCTATAAATGATATCTAAATAGTGTGCTCATTGACTTGACTGCATCTGGACACTCTTTCTCTCAGGTGGCCATCATGACTCCAGACATGGCTTCTTTCCAAACTGTGGAGGAGGCAAACTACACCCAAGAGCAGGAAGATCTTCATCCCGTCACGTTATTGGCCACCTCCAACGGCACCCACATCGCTGTGCAGGTCATGAAAAACCACTAATACAACCTTAATGATAGGATTCTAACCTTCATTAAACAGGCTGCTAGATAGATCTGGATATGAAAAGTTGATTCAACTCAAGCAATTTTAATAAATAAACTCATTAAGAAGAGACCACATGTTTAGCCTGAAAGGCTTTACAAATGACAGTTGTTGAAACCGTTTACAGAGAACACACCCAAACAAGCAAGAAAACACAGACTGATGACATGTAATCAAAGGTTATTATGGCCTGCTCAGACAGTCCTGCACTAAAACATCTCCAGAACTTTTGTTTTCTTCTCCAAGCAAAAAAGGTAAAAGTGAGGAAGAAAAAGGTGTGAGGTTGTTTTTGTAGTTTTTCCAGGTGTGTTTAGTTTGTTGTGGAAGCATTGGTACTTGATCCGTCAGTAAAGGCTGATAGTGTCAAGCCATTCATATGTTTTAAGCCATTACTTTTTACTACGATAAACATACATTTTCTCTAAAATACAAGCGAACACTTGGCTATTTTCATAATGTACTTGACTCCAAATATGCATTTTTCCAAGGAAATTAGCTCTTTTTTTAGTATTAAATGGCAAGTATTGAATGAAGTTGCTTTCTATTTATCATTATTTAACACACGGACCACAAGAAATATGAACAAAAAGTTGGCAACAAAACTCAAAATATATAGTATATGGAAAGTTATGTGATGTTTTTGAATTTTTTACTAGTATTCTAGAAAAATCTATTTTAAGTTGATTACAATTAATTTGAACTTGCCATGCCTGAAAGAAAGAGTCAAAGAAAGCTTAAGTCTAGATGCTGTTTTGCTCTCCAGAAAGTTCATTTTAAATAAATGTCCTCCACTTGGATTTATTTAGATTGCAGAGCAAGTTTAATCTTTATTTCTTTTGTCAGTGTTTTGCTGAGTATAATGACATGAATAAAGTTTATCAGGAGTTGTCTTGTCTTCACAAATGTAATCACTACTCCTGAAGGACATTGATTGAATTAAAGTTTGCAGAAGTAATGAGCTGCTCTTTGTGTTTGTTTGAATAAAAGTGTTTCTTATTGATTGCATTTTGTTTTGTTGTGATAATTTCAAAGCAAACATTGGTGCTAAGTTGTTTTTTTTCAGTCTGTGTGATTTGTGAAGACATAAATCTGTGAGAATCAGGAGAATGCTGGAATTCATGTATTGAATTCTGATCAACAGAATCTTGGTGTCAATGTTTTTTTCTGACATTGTTTTGTTTTTGTCTTTACAGCTTACGGATCAACCTTCCCTGGAGGAAGCCATTAGAATAGCATCAAGAATACAGCAAGGAGAGTCACCGGGTCTGGATGAATGATGGACATTTAATTAGAATCAAAACCATTTGAAGTGGTGTTGGAAAAAAATGTTTGTCCTCCTTGATCATTTTTTTCTCCAACAGATTAACTTAGCTTTTACATGTACATAGGATTTTTTGATAACTGGAGTTTGCCATGCTGTTTTGTTCCTAATCCTTAAAATTAAAATTATGCAGAAAATGTAAAGAAGGAAAGAAACGAGAATGCTTTATGTATATTGTGCACATGCAGTGTACAGGTTTTGCTATTTCCTAAAAAAAAAAAAAAAAAAAAAACATAAAAGCTTTTTGTGTCCTTTTTGTTTAATTTTCAATTAATTTAATTTTAGAGAAAAATTGTAGTTAAGGTTGAAAGTGTCTCAAAAGTTTGATCCCATATCCTAAATTAGACAAACTGTAAAACAACTTAATCAGGGTGTAACAAAAGATCGATTTCTATTCCTACGATCCAAACAGATCGATCTGAGACTAAACGTGTGAATATGAATAGTGTCAGTTACCACAGATAATGAAGTGAATCTTTATTAAACTGAATTGTTGGATCTCTAAAATACATATTTATGTAGTAAACAGTTTCATGTAGACACACATACTTTTAGTCATAAAGAACGGTGCGTGGAGTTCAGTCTTTAACCCTTTAGTGTATTGAGCTCTTTACGTTGACTTCAGTAAATGAACCCATTGTCTCATCATTACATTAAATGCCTTCTGGCCTCGAGAGTTGTGGCAACATGTGGAAGGCACACGTTCCCGCCACATTGTAGCACGGCTCTCGGTGACGTAATCCTCCCCCAACCACCCAGTAACGCCCATGTTTCAAAATTCAACGACGGTCCCTGATTGGCTGTCCTGCCACACGTGACCAACGGTCGCGGGAAGTCCTCTGCCACGCGCGTGATGGGAAGAACCGAGTTCTGACTCATTCAAACTTTTTGTAAACATTGCTAAGGTTTTTATCGGGGACGGAGACGGGTTTCTGGGTCAGTGAGTCGCGGACGCCGGACGGACGAAGACCGCCTTTAGTCCGGGATGAAGGTTTCTTCTGTTCGCGGAGGTTTCTGTTTCTGCCGAGCCTCAAGCTAGTCCGGGGCCATCTTTAGCGTGGTGGAATTTGCGAACCCCCAATGAGGGGGATTTTTCGAGGAAAACGTTGTTTTTCGATTCTTTTTGAGCCGATACCTTCGTTGAAAGGTAGTTACCACTTGCTTTATTGGGGCAGATACGCTGCTGCCACCGTATCTGAGCACTAGCCGCGTGTTTAGCGTCCGAGCAGGGGTTTAAACTCCCGAAAATGTCGAGTTACTCCCGCACACGCCTCGGAACTCCTCCCCAGAACCGCCACATCCGCCAGAAACTGCAGTTCACGTCCAGCGACGGCGAGGAGGACTCCATCGAGGATGTTAACAACAGCACCGGGGGCGAGTCCGGATTCACCGACATGGACTCCCCCGTGCCGGTCCGACGGGGCGCCGCCGACAGCAGCCCCCTGGATCAGTCCGGAGCGGAGGACGACGTGGAGCTGTGGGACGAGGAGAGCTTGGACTCCCCGTCCCGCCTGCAGTCCCCCAACAGCGTCATTTACACGAACTGCGCATCGCCCAGAAAGAGCCCCCGGTTGTACGGGGGCTCTCCGGAGCACGGCTTCGTCCAGGACGACGGGGAGGGCTCCAGCTCCCCCATCCCGGACTGTCCGGACACCCCCCCGCACAAGACCTTCAGGAAGCTGCGGCTCTTTGACACCCCCCACACACCAAAGGTTCGTTTGGTTGACCTTTCTCTTTAAGGAACTTTTATTGAATCATAAATGCTAAAACAGCTAGCATGTAGCTGAAAAAATAAACTTCAAAATATCCTAAAAAAAAAAATTAATAAACGTCAACATTGTCCAAAACCCAAGCAGAATGCTGATTTTTCAGCATTTTACTCTCCAAAAAATATATTGTCAGAATTATAAAAGGTAGAAATAAGGTGAAGATAACGTGGGGTCGATAATAACAAGGTTGTTGCTGTTTTCTGTATTAATGCCAGGAACCAGTGAAGGAAAGAAACTGCATGATTCATTAAAAGTTTAATAAACTATTATCTTTTTTTTTAGTTATTTTAAATAATTAAAATGTGTGCTTCAAATCTAGATTACGAACAACTAATTGGGAAAAATAATCAGTGATTAATTGACTATTAAAATAATCGTTTGTTGCGGCCCTACCGTGTAATAAGAAATGCTGAGTCAGTTACAGACTCAGTGACCCACTTTACTGTACTGCTGCATGTTACACAATGCCTCCTCTGTGTTTGGATCACTGGAGAAAGTACACTTGAACATATATTTAAAGGACCATGTCTGCTTTAAGTCTTAATTTAAACAATCCAGAGCTATTTAAAAAATCAACATTTGTATTTCTAATTTATCTTGTGTGTTCTCTTTAACGCTTTAACACCTGAGGTGTCACCGGTGACGCTTTAACCCAATTACTGTAACTTTAACACGATCAACATAATTCCTGTAGACTCCAAAGCGGCCTGTCTGGACGCTTTTCTTTCTTTGATTGTGTTAACAAATTAAAAAAAAATTGCAGTAAATCAAGACATTTAAAATGTTATTAACACGAGTTGTGATTTTTGTCCTCAGAGTTTGCTGTCCAGAGCCAGAGGCTCCGGCTCCTTGTCCTCCAGCAGGAGAATCGCGCTGTTCAAAAAGGTGGAGTCTCCAGGAAAGTCCGCCACAGACAGCAGGAGACAGCAGGCCCCCCTGGTGAACTTTAACCCCTTCACCCCAGACTCCCTCCTCATTCAGTCTGCCACACAGCAGAGGAACAACAGGAAACGGGCACATTGGAACGAGTATGTTTCTAAAATCTACATTTTATCTCAATTCTACTGTTCTGCAGCAGACATTGTTAAAATCACCAGATACAAAACCTCATGGTGTCTTTGTCTCCTCATTTAGCTCCTGTGGAGAAGACATGGAGGCAAGCGATGGTGAAGGAGTGGAGGAGATCCTCCCTCCACCCAAGGTAAATGATTATTATTATTATTTTTATTTTTTACCAGAGCTGTGGATCACTAGATGAAGATCCAAATTGATTCATGTGTTTGTGTTTTACTGGAATAAATAAAAATTTAAATCCATGTAATTGATGAGTATCGTTTACATAATTATTTTGAGCTGGAGATTAACACACAACAGGTCAAAACACAAAGATTTTGAAAGAAACAAGGATATTTATCACCAGGGCTCGGTATTGTTAGCAGACGATTCAATTTTGATTCTTCAATTCAATTTTGAGTTTACAGATCTAGACACATTTTTTAAGAAATACATTAATAATCTACTGTATGTTTTGAATATATTTACATCAATCTGATCCAGTTCACATATTGTAAAATGTATCTGTGAAATAATGAGATTGTTAACATTACATAAATTCCATTCAACGTTGGTGTCAAGCTAGCAAACTTTAGCTTTTTTAAATCAATTATTAATATATTAAGTTCAAAACTGATTCAAATCGAAGTTTTTATTGTAACATCACTATTGCTTTGGATGATTTAACAACAAATTCTGAAACTTCCTCCCACCATCCAAAAACATGCTTCACAGGTTCATTGGTGACTCTAAATTGCCCATAAGACATGAATGTGTGTGTGATTGAGGTCCTGCGACAGACTGGAGACCTGTCCAGGGTGAACCTTGCCTTCACCCATCAGTAGCCGGGTTAGACTCTGGCACCCCCGCAACCACAAAAGGGACAAAGCGGCTAAGAAAAGAAGAATGAATGAATGAATAAAGATTGCGACCAGCAATCTCGGAAATCAAAAATATTTTTGGAAACAGATCCTCCGGATCCTTGCAGGCTTCCCGCGGGTCCTAAAAAATCTTAAAAGCTTTGAGTTTAAGAATTTGGAAAGAAAGCTTTAAAAAGTCTTAAATTGAAATATCTTAGTCTTAAAAAATGTGTAGTTAAAACCCATTTCCGGATGACTTTCCTATTTTTTAACTTTTTAACCATGGTTACGTAAATAAAGTTTCTCTACACCAAAATGTGAGTAATAAAGTAATGATGGTCTCTATAGTTTAGTGTTACTCCGTTAATGACAAGTAATGAGTCTGACATTCTAGGATTTCCTTTATTGTTCGTCCAAAGAACTGGGAATCACGTAAAGAAATTGGTCTGAATTTTTATTAAATGCAAGTCTTAAAAAGTCTTAAATTTAACTTGAAGAAACATTTAGGAAGTACCCTGATTGTTACATTACTACCTTTTACTGTTTATCAAAGTTGCAAAAACAGTTTTACATTATTTTTCTGTAGAACTGTTTTGATACAGAGTAGAAGATTAGTTTGTTTTAAGTGTGTTTGTTAGTGAAAATGAGTTATTATCCTAAACAACATTAGTGACACGTGCTGTTTGTGTCTGATCACGTTAAACGCCTTCTCTTGAATACACAGCAGTGGAGGTCTAATGTAGGATGTTCTCATCTAGCAAAAATCCAGCTGCTGTGTGGCTTTTTCCATCTGCTGACATCATGCTGAAAGAAAGGCACATAATATGAAAATGGGATGTTACATAATGTGTTACAAACCGGTCGTTCTTCAGCGCATGGATGTTGCGTAAACAGGAATTTTCCTGCTGCTGGAATCCATGTAAACATGTCATCATCAGGAATTTCAGTTTGCAACTCAGGTTAGAATATACACGACTTCCTGTGATCTGGTGTTAGAATAATACAAATGTCTTTGAATCAAAATTCAACCCAGTCTTCAGGTTGGCGGGTGGGGCAGTGGTGAATATTTTTAACGGGTGTTTTCCGTTGAGCCCCGTCTACAGATCGATCTCCTACAAATGCCACTAATGCAGTCCTGCAGCTGGTTGCTCAATCTTTTATCCTGTTGAAAGTTTAGGATCTGTGTTGTTGATTTGAATGCAAATAATCTGAAGCCTGTTTACCATCAAAACCTGTTTGTCTGGGTCGGGGTTCTGTAACCTGCGGCTCCGGAGCCTCATCAGGCTCTGTGACCCCTCCGGGGTGGCTCTCTGGTTAAAGGAAAATAAAACATTTTTCAAAAGCATAACTCTTAAAAGAATGTTTATAATAAAGAAAAAAAAATGCATAAATATAACTAGATTCAACTAATTTACATTCATTTGTAGGACATTATGTATTAGAGGCTTTTTGACAGATTTTTTTATTGCCAGATTTTATATTTTTAAACAAATTCAGTTTGTGTAAATTAAAAAAAAGTCCCTGAATTAGCTCTGATTTAGTTCATTAGATTTGTAAATGTTTGTCTGAAAATGGAAAATCTACTGATTTGCTGCATTGAGATGATCCGAGGTGACACCAGATGTCTTTTATTTTGAAAGGAAGTGATGGGAAATCTCTGCCAAAAATTATAAACTCTTTCAAGTTTTGGAAAAAAAAAGCTTCATTTTATTTTGCCCTAAAAAAAATTATCTTTAGTCATCATAATAGTAACATTAATATAAAAACAAGTCAGTGTCTTATTTTCCTGAAAAGACTTTGTGTTTCCTGATGGGATGTTGTCGGAGAGAAATCGACTGAATCAGTTCTTTAAGTGTTGAAGGTTGCAGACCTCCGATCTTCGTGATGAAAACACACGTGTGTGTGTGTTTGTGTTGACCTGCAGAGAATCACCATGATGGAGAGCAACATGATGTCTCGCTACACCTCGGAGTTTCTGGAGCTGGAGAAAATAGGCTGCGGCGAGTTTGGCGCCGTGTTCAAATGTGTGAAGAGGCTGGATGGTTGTATCTATGCCATCAAGAGATCCAAGAAACCTCTGGCAGGATCGGTCGACGAGTAAGTCTCATCCTTACCCATTTTTATCCACGCTACTTGTTTTATTGTTGACCGAGTCTTTAGAACATTTTAACTGAGACGATCTTTGTCATAAATTCAGATTATGAATCTACGAGTCCTTCGTCTTTGTCCTCATCGGATCTCATCAGATGTCTTGGTTTGTCGTTCTTCTGCTCACAGACAAAATGCCTTACGGGAGGTGTACGCTCACGCCGTGTTGGGCCAGCACCCTCACGTGGTGCGCTACTACTCAGCTTGGGCTGAGGACGACCACATGCTCATCCAGAACGAGTACTGCAACGGCGGCACGCTGTCCGACGTGATCACGGAGAACTACAGGCGGCTCAGCTACCTGACCGAGCTGGAGCTGAAGGATCTGCTGCTGCAGGTGGCGCGAGGCCTCAAGTACATCCACTCCACCTCTCTGGTGCACATGGACATCAAGCCCAGTGAGTGCTCTAATGTCTGCTGATTATTGTTCCTGTGATGATTAGCATAATCTCATGTTTACAATGTTTTATTTCAGGCAACATTTTCATTTCCCGGAAGCCTGTCGCCAGCTTTGATGAATGTGATGAGGATGACGGACTAGCAACCAGTGTTATTTACAAAATAGGTGAGTTCTGCACTTAATAATAATAATAATAATAATAATAATAATAATAATAATATTATAACAATATTATTATTTTTATTATTATTATTATTATATATTATTATTATTATTATTATTATTATTATTTAGCACTCTTTCTGTCTGTGACTGTTTTTTAAGACTGTTTTGATCAAAGCAATTAATTAATTTAAATCATTCTAAGTTTATTAAACCAATAACTTGTCCATAAAAATAGAAATTGATTTAGCACATAAAAGCTTAAAGCTTGATGCTAATGTTTAATGGAAATCCTTATAGGAAAGTTAAAGGTCGACCTAAACATTCATTACTGATTAAATGAACATCTTCATAAACTCAGACATGAACTTTCCAAACTCTTTTAAGAAAATATTAGTAACCATTTATGGTCTAAAATATCATCATTCTTTCTTCTTCTTCTTCCACAATAAGATGTAATGCTATAGCACAATCGCCCCCTAGTGGCCAAACTGAAACGTCCTCCAGGAGAAGCAGAACAATGTTTCCAATGTTAATGATCTGAACATTTTAGTTAGAACTTCTCCTTTAGAGAATCCATGGAACACTGTATGATATTAACAATCTCAGTATTTCACTGATACATTTACAGTATGTGAACCGGATCAGATTAATATCAATATATTCAAAACATATAGTAGATTATTCATGTTTGTCTAAACAAATGTGAATAAATGTGTAAACTCAAAATTGAATTGAACTGAGAGGTTTGAAAGAATCCAGAATCACATCGATCCAAACTGATCATCGATAATCAGATCAAGTTTTTTGCTTCTTGAAATGTAAAGCTTGTTTTTGTTTATGTTTAAGGTGACCTGGGTCATGTGACCACAGTGAACAATCCGCAGGTGGAGGAAGGTGACAGTCGATATTTGGCTAATGAAGTTTTGCAGGAGGTATGTAGCTGAGCTCCAGCGGTGCGTGTACGTTCTGCACTCGGCTCAATGTCATTCAGCTTCATCTTCTCTCCTGCAGGACTACAGTAACCTCACAAAGGCAGACATCTTTGCTTTAGCTCTTACTGTGGTGGGGGCCTCCGGTGCTGAGCCTCTACCCTCCAACGGGGAGAAGTGGCATGAAATCAGAAAGGGTAAACTGCCCTCCATCCCCCAGGTGCTTTCTCCAGAGTTCCTGTCTCTGCTCAAGGTAACAGAAACGTTCACTGGTCTTCTCATCATCCTAACGTGGGCTTCTTCTTATCTAAATACACAACTATTGTCTGATTATACATTCATATCATTGGTCACAAGCTAGTGTAATATTTAAAATGAAAAATGACTGTGATTTAGTCATTTGGTCCAGTTTAGTGTTGGAGGATAGATTTAATTCTCATTTTTTACTTTTTTTGATCCTTTAAAACAGATACAGAATTAGTAACCAAGTTAGAAAGAGTCCACAAGTCCAGACTCTAGTTTTTTTAAAAACAGTTAGTAAATAAAAGAAACAAAAATAAACAGGAATGAGGATAACTGCAAAGGTTATAAGTCTATGTTCATGTATACAGCTGTGACACAGTAAGACAGAAGAAACCAACATAAGAAGCAAAGGGGAAAGGGGTGGGGGGGTCCACAGATCATCCAGCCCACCTTACCCTCCTCCCAAAATCCCCGCAGTGTAGTCCATGATTAATTTAATGGGTGTGTGTGCTTTGAATTAGACAGGAATGAGGTAAGGGGCGTCCAGATCTAGATAGATAGAACTTTATTAATCTCCCGTTCAGGTGTTCAGCAGCTAAACACACACAATAAATAACAATTTAAAAAAGAAAAAAAAAAAGATTTTTCAAATAGTTGGATTCTGTTCTCCAGCGTGTATTCTTTCACAGTGTAGAGGATTTATTCATTCATCCAGCCACATGTTGGAGTTGGTGTATCTTTCAATAACATCAGAATTATTTTCTTGGCTGTAATGAGGAAGTTTGAGGATAGGTTTAAATGTTACATTTATCTCCATGTTTAAACATATTATCCAGGATTATTTTAATGTAAATCATTCATATGTTGTCTGTTGTTGTTTGTCCAGCTGATGATCCACCCTGACCCGCTCAGACGACCTTCGGCCTCTGACCTCCTCAGACACCCGGTGCTCCTGACGTCTGCCAGGATGAGTGCAGACCAGCTACGAGTGGAGCTGAATGCTGAAAAATTCAAGAATGCTTTGCTCCAGAAGTGAGTACAGCAGGAGTTCAGGTGGTCAACGCGACCACGGAGCATTCTCACTGTCGACTCTGCGTGTGGACGGACTTATGGTCATAAAAAAGTCAGCTGTAGAACTGGAGCCCATCCAGATAGTTTATTACTACTTGTAACCAACAAGACATTTAAAAGATGCTAAACAGAAAACAAGATGGAAACTGATCTTTGGGCTGAACGTTTCTTCATTTCTGTGTTTTTAGAGTGTAAGTTTGAGTTTGTTCTGGGGTTTTTGTTGACCTGTACGACTCGTTATTTTTCAATGATAAATAGCAACGAGCAGTAGAGGGCGCTGAAGGTGTGTTATCAGTATTTACTATTGACAGAAACACAGAAGAAGCAGCTCTGTTCAGACTCAGCGAGTTGTTCTAAAGACACTCGATACAGAATTCAATGGATTTAATGAAGTCAAAGAGAGTTTAGTTAACTTGATCTTTATGTTATCTGAATCATTGTTGATGTTTTGTACCAGATTCTTCTGATGTTTTATGAAGCCTAACAAGCATGAATGAGTTCCAGATATTCAGTCTGTCTGTCCTGTTTTCATGATTTCCCGTTTGTTCTCTTCAGGGAGCTGAAAAAAGCCCAGATGGCCCGAGCAGCAGCTGAGGAGAAGGTTCTGTCCACAGACAGAGTCCTGACCCGCTCCACACTCCAGTCCAACCCCAGAACCTCCAGACTCATCGGAAAAAAGATGAACCGCTCCGTCAGCCTCACGATCTACTGAGACTTTGAAGCCAAACGTCTTGGCTGAAGGACCTTCTCGCCACACTCGATCCGAGTCCCGTGTGTGCTTTTTATGTTTTTGGATCTGGCTCCTGTCAGCGTTTTGGACCGCTGCCACACAGAACTGGAAGTTCTTTACACTTTTGTTGTATAGTTCAAGCCTTCTGCCGATCTGAACGGTGTTTTTCCGAGGCCGTTGCTTTAGCCTTCACACGAGCCGTTCCTGTCTGCGTGGAGATCCGGCGCTGCACCGTCGGGTTCTTGCACTTCCCCTTGAAGAAGCTGAAAGCCTTTGGTAGCAGATCCGAGCTGTCCGTCTGTCTCCAGTGTGAATGTACTTCCCTCCACCATGCGCACCTTACTGCCTGTCACAAGCCTGATGTGGAACAGGCGTGCCTGAGGATCGATCACGTCTCTGTTTGGAACGGAGCACTTTGAAGGCACCGTGTGGCCACAGAGTTGGCCTCATGTTTTTGTATTTTTTTAACAAAATATGAATAACAAACTTGCTGCTATCGAGTCATTTTGTTGTTGTGTATCAGGATTTGATCAGTTTCAGCTGGATCGTTCTACAGATGGACACCAGTCATTTACCCATTTAGTTTGACTGCTCAGGTGTCAAACCGACCTTCATCTGGATCTGAAGAGATGATTTGTTGGAAAGAATCCAGCGTGGTTGATCCGTGCTGCCAGCCCTCCCTGTAGCATTAGAACAGCCGTGGTCCTGTTTGTCATTCTTCATGTGTTCTACTCTTCAAGCTCGTCCTGGAACTGTCTAGATCTGTTGTGTTCATCCGTGTGTTCTTGTAGCTTCAAACACAAAAGCTTCACGTTGTAACATGTACATATGTGTTCTTTAAATAAACCTCATCATTTCCTCTCCTGTTTTATGTCTGAACCTTTTTGTTTCATAGCAGCTGACAGCAGTACAATCAATTTATCTTTTTAACAGTTTTTTTATGACAATTCTTCATAACCATCTTTTTAGTAGAACCTCTTGTTTGTTTGTTTTCATTATATTACACAATTTCACAATGAACCTCAAACTGTCTAAATTCTCCCTTTGTACTACAGAAATCGCAAAATGTTCTTTTTTTGTTTAATAAGGAAAATTGAAAGTCCATTTACTGTAAAAAATATCCTCAAATATGATCAAAACAATATGAAAAATTGAAGGAAAACATGCAAAGCTCCAGAAAAATCTATTCAAGGTTTCTTTGCGTGTTAATTGCGTGAGCCACTTCTCTCCTTCAGAATCTACTGGAATTATGTTGATCGTGCTGAGAATTGAAGTAAATTAAAGAACGAACACAGGAGCTCCAGTGTTAAAGGATCAATTGCCTTTTTTTAACTTTATTGCATTAAATACAGAAGTACAATCAATGAACATAAGTGTAATAAACTCCAACAAGCGTTGAGATTGGGCATATTACAGCAGATATAAGGATGAAGGCAGAGACGGGGTACACACACACACACACAGGGATGTCACTGACGCCCATCGTTTAAAAAACTAACTTTTAGTAGTAGTTGATCAGTCGGGTATTCCTTCATGTAGATTTGTTTTATTTTTTGTATCCACTGGATTATTGTTGGTGGATTTGCATTTGAAGTAATAATTACATAAGGATCCATAGGCAGATCCATCCTAATGATTTCCTCTGTCTTGTCTGTGATGTTCTCCCTGTATGATCTTGTTTTTCTTGTGGGATCACTAATCATGCCACATTCTCTCCAACATTCATCTGTGATGGGTGGCATTCCGAGATATACGTATTCTAAAAATCTGACTTCTGTTTTCCGCTCAAACTCCTTCCACGTTTCTCTTCCAATGTCCTTATACAGTCAACGGTAACCCTTCCCTACATATCGTCCCATTCCAGGTGTTTTGTAATATAATCTCTAATCTGAAAGTGCAGTATCTATACTGTAATACAATCAAACCCCTTTCTGCCCCCTTATTAATGACCAAATCTGATACAGATTGAAGAAACTCAGCGTTGTCTAAGCATGAGACAGCCTCCTGGTACTTACAGTTCTTTTACAAATTGAGCTCCTCATCTTGATTGTTTGTATTACCCATGGATTATGAATCTTAGTTTTTTTTGGGGTAGATTTTGCACCATCAGACCAGGAAGTGAGTTTTGTCTGATTGACAGCCACTGAATTTCTCTCTTTCCAACAATCCAGTGTGAAATTGTACGAAGATGTGATGCCCAGGAATAAAGTTTTAAATCTGACAGTCCAAGCCCTCCCTGTCCGTTGCTTGATTGACCTTTTAAATGTCCAAACTTTCATGTTATGTTTTCCTGATGACACTAAGATTAACTGAATATTTCAGTTACAGGCAGTAACCCATTGAAACACTAGACTTCTACTGGTTCCATGGACCCTGAAGAATCCTCCAATAGACACAGATTGTGATGATATGACAACTAAGATGAATTCATCTTCAATGTGTGAGATTTTGTCTTCTAGAGTTTAAAATACTTCACCATGTACATGAATGTAAACTGACTAAGACATATCCATAAATCGATCCCACACGTGACAGATGTAAATCATCAGACATCACTTTAATTCAGGCTTTGGTCCTAAAATACTGTTTTTGGAGAAGCGTTTGTCCTTCTCAGATGGAAGGAGGCGGCTCCACACACTGCATCAAACTGGATTTGAGAGGTGTTATTTCACTTAAGAGAAAGTAAAATACACCATGAGGGGTTCAGAAAGTAAATTTGACTCAGAAGCAGCTGGATCAGGTAGAGCGAGGTTCGATTTGCGCTGAAGTGTCCTTGAGTAAGACACTGAACCCTACACTAGAATGTGAAAACGTGTGTGAACGGGACTGTGACCTTAAAGTGCTTTTGGGCCTTCGTAAGGAAGTAAAGTGCTATATAAGTAAAGACCATTTACAAAAGTGTGGAATACTTTTTGACTTTCTTCAGTCTATATCTATATGAACCTTCTCTCTCCCTCCTCAGGTGCTTCCTCTTGGTCCTCTACCAGTCCTGGAGCTTGAGGGTCCTGCAGTATCTCATCTTTTCTGGACTGAGATGTCTGAGGTCTTTCTAGGATCTGCTGTAGCCACTCCTCCAGTTTGGAGGTTCCAGCCCCGAGTGGGGCACCACTGTCACTTCCACCTTCCAATCTTTCTCCAGTTCCTCTCTGAGTTCCTGGTATTTCTCCAGTTTCTCATGTTCCTTCTTCTTGACGTTACCATCTCTTGGTTCTGCCACATCCACCACAACGGCTTCCCTCTCTTATTTATCCACCACTACAATCTCAGGGTTACACATCTGGAAAAGAACAGAAAAATACAATCCATCATTGTTTTATTTTTAAATTTCCCAGAAGTCCACCAAAAACCAACGTCATCTATACTTACTAGATTGGTGAATAGACCACAATGCATTGCGTTTGAACATTTTTTGTGACAAAAAAAGTATTTTAATTCTTTTTAAAATTTTCTATTTTAAATGCAAAATATCTTTTTGCATGGATACATCAGTATTTTGTAGAGACAAATTAGCATTAAGAATTGATGATAGTTAAATACTACATTTTTGTGCCCACAAAAGGCAAATAAAAAGCGCGTTCATGGTCACAAAATGCTACTTTTCGGCCAAAAATGATGAAATAGAGTATTCGTGAATGTATTAGTTAGTTTGTCACCTCCTGCTCCTCTCCTGCCTCCCGCAGTGAGCGCCGCGCGGCGCCGCTGCTCAGCTGCGCATCACCATGCCGCACACGCAGCCCGCAGAGGTCACGTGACACTCCCTCACTGACTCCACAAGAGGCAGCGCGCGCGCACCCAGAGAGGAGGAAAACAGAGGAGACGTCACGCAGTCTGCCCCAGCAGAGGAGAAAAATAAAGTTGATTGTCATTTTATCAGCATGGCTCTGCGGGACGAGCTCCTCAAATCCATTTGGCACGCCTTCACAGCGCTGGATCTGGACCAGAGCGGGAAAGTCTCCAAATCTCAGCTGAAGGTAAGTTTCTGAGTCGCTGCTGGGACTTTTTTTTAAGGGCTGAGTTGCTTTGAAGCGGCCTATGACGGTGTCACTTCTTTGGAAAGTCTGTCGTTGATTTAATGCAGATCGCGTCTCTTCCTCCTCTGGAAACATAAGCGCTCCTTTGTCTGACAGCAGCGGCGACGCAGCGGCGACAGACCGGCGACGCACCTGCGACACCTGCTCCAGACTGAAACACTACTCATTTACAACATTCAACAGGAAATGGACTTTAAAAAATCAGGCAAAGCAAGTTTTAGAGTCAACCTAGTCAATGCAGTCATGCCAACAGGTTTGATATAAAAGTTCAGATGCTTCCGTGAGGGGTTGTTCTTTTAGATTTATTTGTAGGCAAAACGATTTCAAAGGAAACAAAAGTCAACCTGGCAGTGACTGGATGGAAGTGTCCAAATGCTGACACTCCCACATGCCACACTGACAGATGCTGGAGCCAGAGAGCAAGCCAAGCATTGTTCAAACAAAACTCCAAGAGAAGGTCAAGTCTGAGTTCACTTCTCTTGAACTCTCTGAAACATCTCAAAGTGTTTCCTCAACCCGTTGAGAGCTGCAGGTTTTTTTATGTTGTTTTTATTCTGTTTTTCGTGGTTAAACCTCGCTTATCATCCTTACTCCTGAACACGACTGCTTTCTTGGATCTGGAAGTTCTTTTATTGCTGCTGGAGGAAGTCTTCCTCTTTCTTGGAGGAACTTCAACAGATTATAGCACACACTGTTCAAATTTAGTGTCTTTTTATAGAGATTAGGTTCTTTCCCATCTTGAGAATATGTTTTTGTGAATGGTCTCGAAGAAATGCCAGCTAGCATGTCAACAAACTAACTCTGAAGACCCGCTCCAATGAGAATTGTTGTTTTTTACATGTTCTTGGGGCATGTTTCTGATGATAGAGGACGTGTATGAACAAAATTAGACTTAAAACTGCATTTCTGAATATTTCTTTATTCAAATCATTATCATTCAGGAGCAGACAAAAAATAGAGTTTAAATAAGCTTGTATTACAAAAGGACGGGGTCGGTGTTCCTCTGCACCCACACTCCCGACCACAAATCAGAGGTGAATGATGTCCTGCTGCTCTGCAGAAACCATGTCCTTGAAAAGAACAAGTTTCCGGATTTTGGCCAAAAAACAACATAATCATGAATAAAAGACCCCAGGAAACACTTTGAAAATAGATCAAAAGAGGATTGTACTGGGACTTTGAAGAAATTATAATCATAGATGTCTCTTGCGTTTGTGATTTGTCCTCCAGTTCTTTGTAAAACTCCAAACTTCCCTCTGATTCCAGGTGCTGTCTCACAACCTGTGCACCGTCCTGAGGATCCCACACGACCCCGTGGCTCTGGAGGAGCACTTCAAAGATGACGATGAAGGTCCCGTCTCCACTCAGGGATACATGCCGTACCTCAACAGGTTCATCCTGGACAAGGTCAGTCAGTGTGGACACATGCGGACATGAACCAAGCAGGAAACAGGAGGTTCTGATGCAGAGAGATGCGGTTATGGAAGAAAAACCACGTCAATGCCAGCTTATGTTTTATTCCTTTGATAGGAGAGCACCTGACGTGTTATCAGGACTTGGACATACCACATCAGTAGATCAGGTTGCTGAATTTAAGAGCTCATATGAACAGCTTTTCATGTCCTTTCAGCTGCTGAATTACACACAAGAACATTACAAAATGTCAGTGGACTGCTTTGATTCATCATATGTGTTATAAAAAGCTTTGGGCTTGTTCTTTCAAGGAAGAAGCTTTGTTCAAACCCGGAGCTTTCGGTTTTACCACAAAAGTTTCTCGTGGTATTCACACTGGACTGTCATGACCCAATACTAGTGCATTCACTTACAGTAGGAAGAAGCAAAATGTGGAACCGGTTCATATCGCACAAGTCTGGCTCCAGGCTTTTCCTTAAGCTCCATGAAGGTGTTGGTGTCATGATTCCAGATGGGAGCAAGCAGCAATTATTCATCTCTCCTCCATCGTCAATTTTCAAACGGTTGGAACTTTTATGAATTGAAAAGACGTTGTCCGTACGTCACTAATGTGTCAACTGATTTAAACTTTCATTGCACGCACAACTGTAGCGCGTTTTTTATGTAGAGCCTGAAAATGGTCCTAAAAGTGGCATAGCGATGTGTGAACTGGACCCATTTGAATGTGGAAGCCCAAGTTGTCCACATATATGTATTTATTGCACACATTTGAATACTAAGTATTCATATCTTTCTGTTATGTCCTTGAAAAGGCAAAATCCATAAAAAAAAATATTTTGGACATTTTACTTTGTTGGCAAAAAACATTAAAGCAGGTGTTTGCAGAGTTTTATTTTAAAAGTAACTTTTCATGATGCTAGGAATCCCATAGAGATTTCATTGGACTGTAGGGTTCTATGGGAAAAAAGGCAGTGTGAGTGTGTCATGGTGTTGTCACACATCACTGTTGTCTACAAGGCATGTCATTGTGTAGGGCTCAGGCAGTGACCCGAAACCATGAGTCAGCTCATTCAGCTGTCTGTCCCACAGTGATGATGTCATTTTTGGTCCCAGCGTGGCTGTTAGGATTGTTTTGCTGACATTCTGTCTGTAGTAGATCGTACAGCAGGACACTTTAATAGACTTCCTGATGCTCGGTTCAGAAAAGTATTTCAAATTCTTATGGTAGTTGGAGTTTTGGTAGCATTGTAAAACATTTAGGTTGGATCTGGTAGATGAGAGGCTCGTGTCCCTTCGCCTTCAGGTGGGCCAGAGGTCTCTGATCGTGGTCAAACGGAGTACCTGGTCTTTTTGGTGTCTCTTGGAGGGGCACTGGATAGTGCCCCAAAAGGGGACTGCACTGTCTTCCTGGAGGACTTTAATGCCCACGTGGGCAACAACAATGGCACCTGGAGGTGGATGGCACCTGGTAGTGAGTTGGATTCGCTGGCTGGGGAAGGAGGCCGGAAAGACTCTGAAGAGCTTAACGCACTGTGAGGGTGTGAACGTCTGGAAGAACCCCCCGGCAGGGAGGTCTTTAACTCCCACATCCAGGAGAGCATCATACAAGTACCGAGGGAGGCAGGAGACACTGATTCAGAGTGGACCATGTTCTCCACCTCTGTTGTCTCTGCTGTGATTTAAAACTGTTGCAGCGAGGTCTCTGGCGCCTGTCGCAGTGGTAATCCCTGAATCTGATGGAGGACATTGGAAGTCAGGTGAGCTGTCAAGTTGAGGAAGGAGTCTTATCAAGCCTGGCTGGCTTGTGGGACTCCAGAGGCACTACAGCAGGGGTCATCACCGTGGTGTCCACGGGCACCAGAGGTCCTCAAGGACCGTGCCCGCAGGTCTCTTCTAAAAATAGTGGAACTCACTTGTGAGATGCGTCTAAAATAACATTTTATTCTGTTGCTATTTTTTTTTATTACATTTGCATTTACATAGATTTAAAAATTAAAAGGTCTTAAAAATATATTGATGATACATGAACTTTAGATGAGTTTAGGTGACCTCTGACCTCCTCCACTTCAAAGATCATTAATTTAGTTTAAAATGCTTCAGATTTGATCATTAGATCAAAATGTGAGAAGATTTGTTTAAAAATGTGTTCGTTGATTTTCTTTTAACATTAAATTATTGATAAACACGGACTAACAATGGGACATTCTTCCCATAAAATGTAGTGAAGTAAGAGATCATCTGATAGTGTAACAATTACAGAGATTAATCATTAATAATGTAAAATTAACTATAACTGAGCAAATGTGTCAATCTTTGTTCCATTACTCACCAATAGCTATGAGCTCTGGGTCATGACCAAAAAAACGAGGTACCAGATACAAGCGACGGAACTGAGTTTCCTCTGGAGGGTGTCTGGGCGCTTCTTCAGAGGGTGAGAACCTCGGTCACCCGGAGAGAGCTCGGAGTAGAGCTGCTTCTCCTCCACATCCAGAGGAACCAGATGAGGTGGCTCAAGCATCTGGTCCGGATGCCTCCTGGACGCCTCCCTGGAGAGGTGTTCCGGGCATGTCCCACTGGGTGGAGGCCCCGGAGAAGACACAGGACATGCTGAAGGGACCGCCTGGGAACGCCTCGGGGTCCCCCCAGAGGAGCTGGAGGAAGTGGCCGGGGAGAGGGAAGTCTGGGCATCTTTGCTTAGACTGCTGACCCCCCGACCCGGTCCAGTATGGATGGATGCTTATGCAATTTTGATGTAGCGATGGATCCATCCGTCCGTCCGTCCCTCCGTCAACCTGAGGCATGTTTTTGGACAGAGGGAGGAAACCGGAGTGCCTGAAGGTAACCCACACATGCATGGAGAGAACATGGAAACCCCACACAGGACGGTCCCAGCTAGGATTGAACACCTTGCAAGCCTCCATGTCTGGATCCCAGTTTCTTGTTTCCTTCAGCAAACCGATGATTCAGATGTAAACATGTCCTCATCAACACCCCATGAGTTTAGGAACAATCTGTCATTGAGTCTGACTGTAGTAACCACACCTCCATTCACTCAAACTCCTGACGAGTTAAACTTTCACAATGACACGTTTTCTTTAGCAGAACCTCAACGCGTGAGTGTGTCTGCACTCAGGAAGCAGACACATGACGACGTGTGCGGACAGAAGAATCCGCCTTCCAGCAGACACAAATCTGTGTGTAAGGTGTACTTTTCCACACATGATTGCCCCGCCCATCCCCTGATGTTAAGGTGGCTGGTGTTTAAAGACTGGGGGGGGGTTGTTAGAGCGTTCTACTGTTTCCACCGCTGAGGAAACTCCACCCAATTCGCCGGGAAGCTGAGTGTGTCTCTGAGTGTGTGTTCCAGTCGGGAACTTAAGAAACAGACAGGAAGGTCAGTCGGAACGTTCATGATTCAGAGGGGAGGTCAGGAGTGATGATGTCATCCTCACAGGCTGACAGTGACTCACAGTAACACGTAGACCTAAACTCTATAGAGCACGAGACGCTGATAAACATCACATTAATGTGTACGTCACAGTGAGGGGGATTCACGTCAGAGCTTTGGGTGGTCCCACCGCTGTGTGCTTGTAGGTTTGGAGATTTGCAGGTTGCAGATTCTGCAGGTTGTAGGTTTGGAGATTTAACAGATTTCTCTTTGTTCAACTGACAAAAGTCAAAGGTCAACTAAAAGGCAAAAGTGCCTGATTTCTCTCTATTAAAATACGATCACTATCTTGTGGTGATTCCCCTCCATCGGGTTATTTTGTTCTCTAGGTTTTTGCGGTCGACTGCAAATATTGTTTCCCTTTTGTGATTCTTTGCGTACTTGTTCAGACCTCCTCGGTTCTTTACTCGGGATGACTAGAAGCATCGTAATGGCGCGTGTGTTATATCCTATGTCACGTGATGGTGGTCTTGCGGTCCGGACCAATCACAATCTTACACGACATCAAGTCGCAAGCCCCCGAGCGACTTTGCAGGCCGAGCACTCGTGGTACCTGCACCGGATCTGCCGTTCTCTTTGACACACATGCACAGTAATTCTAATCTGGTCAGAAGTAATGTCATAGGAAGTTCTGGGTAGGCTGGAGGATCAGAACAACACACTGACGGAGATCAAAAATGTGGGAAACATAGAAGGAAAAGGCAGAACATGTGTTCCATGGGAGCTCTACGGCGATACGTGAACACCTGAAGACGAAGGATGTTGGGACTGAGTATGGTCGCGCTGAAGAGAGAGCTTTGACGAGCTAAGCTAAGCTAACATCGGGGCTCTGCCGCAGCAGTTTTCCAGGTAAACCAGAGCATCTGCAGCAGAACCGTGTCTACAGTCGGAGTGCGCTTCAAAATCTCTTCCAACCAAACGCCGCGAGGATTATGAACTTATGCTGGAAAGAAACGCTCATCCAAGCTTTTCTCTGCAGACCGGCACCAACTCTCCCACGGGCCGGTACCGGTCTGCAGCAGTGAAGAAGAACTGAAGAATTCTGTAAATGTCTTTGGTTTACATGTTTTTGTGTGTGATAGAATACATGAAAAAAATCAGAGACTTTGAGAAAAGATTGAAACCCTTTTTCAATCAAACAGTCAATTCTAGTTTGCAGCACTTTAAAAAATATTTTATTGTCAACATTTGACATTTTAAAAGCATCAAGGTTTGTTTGGGTAAAATAATAAAACAAATTAATAGAACAGCTGACATTTCCAAACTACTTGATGAAAGCTATGGTTTTTTTGTTCGTCAGCTGTGGTGAACATTTAGATGCAGTCTAACAAACTGCTGAGTCAGGGAGAAAGCACAAAAACAGTGGAAGAGAGTCTCGGAGAGGCCTCGCTCAAGGCCGTGTTTTCATTTGTCAGCTTTGCAAAACAAGTCTTTGTTTTGGAGCAGATGTTTTGTCAGAAGATAAGTTTTAAAAGTGTGACATGTGTTAGCTTTTTGTGACGTTTAACACTTGAACTGTTGTATTCTTTGACTGTTTTTTGACCCATTTTTTTCAAAAGTAGATCCTGTTAGCTTTGATTTCGCTCGTTGTAGTGGAAATGTTACAGCTTCAGGACATCTGCTGAAGTTTGAATCTTCACTGCAGAAGAGACTAAGAAGGGAACAAACGCTGTGAGCCAGGAGGAGAAAGACACGTAAGACGCCTATTGCACAAAGATGGTGTACAAAGAGGCGTTCTCTTAAGGGATTTCAAGAAATCCCTCTTTCACAACTCATGTGCCCTCCTTTTTTGTCTGCAATCAGACTTGCTAACTGGCTTGACCTCACAGATGGTACAGGAAGTTTGTCTAATGCTGCGTTTTATGAGAATGGTGTTTTTATCTTGTTCTTCTGGTAATGGAGAACAAAAAAAATGAAGATTAAAACTGTGTTTTTGAGTATTTCTTTTGGAAATTGTTGTGAATCAGGAGCAGATGGACAAATGCTGTTTGAAAAAGGTCCTATGTGTCATGTAGAAAATGCACTGGGTGGGCCAAAAGCCCCCCGCTACACCCCACTGTTTGTTTTCCTCATCTGAGCTGGAATCTGGATCTAAACTGAATGACTAGATCTCTGATATGAGGGGCTGTAAGCTAGCAGGAGAGAGTGTAAGCGGATGGTTGACGGGAAGTTGGGACAGGCTTACCTGTGCACCAACAGCCCCGCCCACAACTCAAAGGTGACTTTTTAATGAATTCCTGCTGCTCTGCATAAACTATGTCCTACAAAAATGACACAGGTTTATTTTTATTTTATAAATTTGTTGTAGGATGTTTAAGATGAGTCTGAAATGCAAAAAAAATAAAAACTAGAAAAGTTCTATTACCTGCAATAAGGCTAAAGGCTTTAAGCTGAAAGTAGTCACTAAACATGCTGAAGCTTTTTGCTGAAAATGGTGACGCAATTTGCTTTAATTGCTAAAGTCGTTTTCTGAAAATGCGAAAGCTATTTGTTAAATGTTAAACTTTCTTAAAAAAACCTGGAAATTCTGTTAAAGAACTATGAAAGAGCGCTAAAGTTTACCTAGATTTCTGAAAATGTCGTAGTAAAATGGCTTAAAAATCCCCAAAACATGCCAGTTCTGCAAAAATATTCAGTGTGTTGCTTAAATATGAGCTAAACTCCAAAATAGCCCAAAAAAACCTGAGGAGAGGTCAAATTAACCTAAAAGCTAGCACATTAACACCAGCTACATTCCAAAATAGTCTAATATTCCTCAGAAAAATAAATGTGTCAAAAAGGTTAGCATGTTGCTAAAATATTATCTAAACTCCAAATTTTGTGAAAATGACTATAAAGGATGAAAACATAGCTTATGAATAAATTTAAAGACTTGTTTCTAATCTACAAAAAAAAAATTGGGGCATATTTTGCTCAATATTTCAAAAAAAGTCTATAAATACCAAAAATCCAAGCAGTAATGTCCTGAACGAGCTGAACGTTTTAATACCAAGAATGTTACTGAAGTGTGATTGAGTTTTTACATACTGAAAATTGTATGAAAATGAGCAGGAGAATCACTGTCGTGTGTGACCCACGAGGGTAACTTGTGACCCTTTGGGGGTCACTTTGTGCTGGACAGCTCGATTGGTTGGGTGTAGAGCTGGTGCGTGGGAGCCCAGGGTTTGCTGTTCCAGGAGTGCCAAGAGTTTAACCAGTGTGGGTCCTTCAAGACCCTTCATGCTACTGGCTGACTGTGTATCCACACGGTCTCCCCGTGCAGGTCCCCAGCCCGGGTAAACGCAGGGTTGTGTCAGGAAGGGCAGCTCTCTGCCAAACCAAATGTGCAGATCAGTGAAAGCTGATTCACTGTGGTGACCCCTGAACACTTTATATTAGGGGTGTGTATCATCTCTCACATGATTCGATACGCATCTCGATACATGGTTTATGAATCCATACATACAGGATTCAACTAACTTTTTGACAACACAGTACAGCCAGATTCTTTTACCAAAAACCCTAAAATCTAGATATTTCTTAATCGTTTGAAATTTAAAGCTATAAGTAATGATGCACGGCATTAGACAGAGAAATGTATTCAGGGATTGACTTGGAAAAAGCAAGATTCTGATCTTTTTGTTTGCATCGCATGAACATCAAAAGAAAAAAAAACAGAAAGAGAAGCTGGAGTTTATCAGAAATCGATTATTTAAGTTTTGACGGATTTTATACCTTTTAACCTCATAATCCTGTTCATATCTGTGGTTTTCAAGCAATACTGCAGTTCTTCCATCAGTTTAGATATCTTTTACATACTGCTGTTACTCACACCGCCCCATCGATTTTCCAGACGTATCTAATATTTTTACTTTAAATATTTGGAAAAAGCTCAGCTGTCCACTTCTCATTGTGCCAGTGTTGAGATGATAGTAAGCTGGCAGGCTCCAGAGGATCTGGGTGGAGTATCTCTGTAGGATGGAGCACAGGTTTCCATAAAGTCACTCATCCCAAATTAGCACAATAGGGAGCTGCGTCAGATCCTGTGGAAATGTCAGCGCAGTTTTCTGCTGGAAGAAACGCTGTGATAGAAATGTGGCCTAAAACCGCATATGCTGGTTTGAAATATGTTTGTTATAAGAGTTTATGAACTCATCCTCCTGCTTAATGTTAGAAAGCAGAACAATCTTCAACACGTGATCCCAGACCAGAGGTCTGTGAGCTGCAGCTCCAGAGCCACGTTCACTCCTTCTACCTCTCCATTGTGGCTCTCTGCTTGAAGATAAATACAAAGCTTTTAGTTTAATGAACAACTTAAAGGTAAAATAACAGCACAGTAGCCATCGTGGTTCAATAATCAAGAATGAAACATTTTGACAAATTCCAGTGTTTTAAATGTGACTCATGGTTCAAAAAACACTGATAAATGTGTGAATGCTAAGTGAGCAAAACTCAATCACACTTTCAGTGATTTCAGCAATTTTGATATCAAAACGTTCAGCTCATTCAGGATATCACTGCTGGTATTTTTGGTATTTATGAACTTTATAATTTTAGAAATATTGAACAAAAAATTCCCCACAGGAAATGAATGAAAAAGTCATGAGTCAATGAATGAGAAAGACTCTGGCTTCCTCCCACTGTCAGAATACATGGTTCATTGGTTGATTGGTGACTCTAAATTGCCCCTAGGTGTGAAAGTGAGAGTGATTGTGTGTGATTATGGCCCTGCCACAGACTGGCGACCCGTCCAAGAGAAACCCCGCCTTCACCCATCAGTAGCCGGGTTAGGCTTTGGCCCCCCCCGACCCCAAAAGGGACAAAGCGGTCAAGAAAATGAATGAATATATATATATAATTTAGATTTCTGAGTACAGTTAGACATTTTTTTTGTTTTATTTTTATATATTTAAATGTTTGATTTAATATTGTTCATTTGGTTTATGTTAAATTTTTGTCTTTTCTTTTTCTGTTTTACATATCCATAAATTGAATCCATTTTCTCTCCACACATGTAATGTCGACTCTGTCAAAAAAGAAAAAGTTGTCAACTGAGTTTAGAAAGCCTTTATTTTCCATTACATCATAGTCTTAAAGCCATTCTTCTGCTGTTCAGGTGAGGTGATTTCTACAAATGTTTAACGTTAAACGATTAGCTGGTTAATTAAAAACCTGTTAGCACACTCTCAGATCATTTAAGACTTTATCATTCACCCTGTGGAAGCTTTATGGGTGGAGATTCACATGCATCAGTCGAGCCATGGGGGTTAACTTTGCTGCTACTGCAACCGAGAGTTCTGATCCACACAATGGGTTCTGAGGCTGCCAGAGGTTTCCATGGAGACGCCGTTCAACCACTCGAGGAAAACCTTCCCCCCCCCAGCACCAATTAAACCTTTTCAAAGCTGTCCTCTGGAATTTAAACCTAAAAAAGATTCAAGGACAAGAACAGAAATCTGCCTCTTTTTTCTTTTTTTTTATTATATTATCTAAACCTGCATAACTTACTCTAGTGAAATGGATCAGTGATAAAGATAAATGTGATGAATGATCACTGGTTTTAAAACCACCTTGTAGCTGCAGCAGCCGTGCAGCTCTGAGGTTAGACTGAACCGTGGCAGCTTGTGGTTCATTGGTGTCCTCTGAAGCAGTTCGGCCCTCTGACGTTCTGCTCTTCCTGTCAAACCTTTGTCTTCCAGGTTACCGATAACTTTGACCGCCAAGACTTCCATAAGATGTGCTGGACGTTGTGCTCGAGGAAGAACCTGGACCAAAGTCAGATTCTCATCTCCAACGATGATGCCTTCAAGATCTGGTGCATCTTCAACTTTCTGTCTGAGGACAGATACCCGCTGATCATGGTCACAGAGGAAGTGAGTTCTCACCGTGGAAAAAAGTTCATTTTTCTGATGTAGTGAGTAAAACCCAAAGTGTAAAAGGTGGCTCTTCTCCTTTCATCAGATCAGCCGTCTGGAACCTTCAACTCTAAAAGAGCCGTTTGGTCTAGTTTCATACAGACCAGAACCAGACCAGAACCCACAAAGTCTCACTTTATCGTTAAAGAAAATGCACAATATTTCTGCTTTTTTGTCAATTAAACATTGATTTATAAATTTAACTTAAAGATTACAATAATTCAATTACAACAGTCAAACATGGTGTTTGTTATCATTAGGATTTTGGTGTGCAACCATCAGTTTTTCCCTTTTACTCTCAGATATAAACAACATTTTAATTTTATCTAATTATATAAAAAAAAATAAAAATATTTAGAATAACCTGAGTTTTTATGGTTATTTTCTAAGATGTGAGGCACAAAACCATAGATAAATGAGTAAAATCATTTCGCAATCACCTTTTTAAAAAAAAACTTTGCTAATTTGTTCAAAAAATTATCAAATAAAAAAAAACATTTGGAGACTTTAATTTGAATAACTATGAATCAAAAGAACAGACTTAAAGAACTATAGTAAATTAACATTCTTTTGCACCTAAGCAGAAATGACAAATCTTAATTAACTAATCTCTGATGTTTTCTAAAGCTGTGGAGCCACAATAAAGGGAAAAAGAGCTGCATGTGGCTCCGGAGCCCGAGGTCGGAGACCCCTGCATTAGATGATGCCACAGATATGCAGACATTGAAAGGACTGCTGTGTTTTTAGTGTTTTTAACATGTTATTGGGACTTTTGATGACGGAGGACTCTTATTAAGAAAATACGGCTGGAAAAAAGTATTTTTTTATTCAAATTGTTGTGAATCAGGAGCAGACAAGCTGGAATCTGGATCTCAGCTCTACAGCGGGATAACTCCAGTATTTATCACCATTTTTGTGGCCCCGATAATGTAAGTTTGAGGATGTGAGGGCGGGGGGGAGAGAATGGTTGTGCTGATCATTGCTAGCTCAAGCTGATATTTTTGTGGGAAAAATTAAACATTTTCACGAATTATCTTTATTTAGAAAAATCTGGAAGGAATTCATTTTAGCAAAAAAGTGTAAGGAAAAAATTGATTTGACGATATTTTGTTTGGCGATAGTTATATCAATTTAAAATGCAAAAAAGACTATATTTAATTAATTATTTAAGATCAAGCAAGAATCAAAGTTTAGTAAGCCTTGCGGTTTTTGTTGCTATGAGACATGTACTACTAAGTGTTTACTAGGGGAAGGTATTGAAAAGTAAAAAATTGTTTGTGTAGAAACTTGTGATAAATCGTAATATTTATCGTATCGTGAGACACATACGTATTGTATCGACTCTTGCCAATACACACCCCTACTAAAAATGGTGTAGTCATATTTAAAGAAAGCACCTAATAATCAACATCTGATCCGAATGAGTAATTTCACTTTTACACACAGATAATCTCTAAAAAAAAAAAAAGTCTAATTTTGACACAACAGCTAACATGTTTTGTGTTTTTTGGTCAGTCTGGCCATGCGATCAAGACCTGCATCAAACATTTATTCCACACTTCTGCAAGTGTTGTTTTTTTTTCATTAAAAGGGGTTATTATTAATTTTCTGATTTTTTCCTGTGAAGATCCCAGAAAGGGTTGTTAATAATTTGCCATGTGTGGCTTTCTGGAAAACTTTCAATGTTTACGTTTAGACACACCCTGTGCTTGTTACACCTCTTCTAAACCTTTAGACCACGCCCCCTCTGTCAGAGAAGAAAACAGTTACATGACCCTCACAGGAAAAGGTTTAGGGACCCCTGCTCTAAAGTGAGGACTGAACACTTTATAAAGTGTATTTTTCTCCGGTTCTGTTTGGTTCTGGTTTGGCCGTGCGCTCTGCTGGAAGCCTCAGCGACTCCAGCAGAGGAGGAAGTTTGCTGCTTCCTGTTCCTTCATAAATGCTGGGAGATTTATTGTTGGGTGCAACAAAGATCAGAATCACAGGAAAGCTGTTTCAGACGATTACAAATGTCAACTCACGTGAAGATGAATTGTGGGAAGAAAACAGATTGATTTCACATCAACAGCTTTAAATGTTGGTGTACGGATCCGGTGCTGGCCCTGATTCTGACGGTCAGCGCGCCCCTTCACACAGATCGAGTACTTCCTGCGTAAGCTGACGGAGGCGATGGGGGGCAGCTGGGTGGAGGAGCGGTTTGAGGACTACAAGCTCCAGCTGAACTCCAAGCAGCAGAGTCTGAGTGCGTGGCAGCTCCTCAGTCTGGTGGGCTCGGGGCACTTCAGCAAGGGCATCGACCGGCAGACTCTCTCCATGGGCATCACCGAGGTCTACCAGGAGCTGATCCTGGACGTGCTCAAGCAGGTGAGCGGCCTCATGCACATC
The DNA here is from genome assembly GCA_003999625.1 of Oryzias javanicus. Lineage (NCBI taxonomy): Eukaryota > Metazoa > Chordata > Actinopteri > Beloniformes > Adrianichthyidae > Oryzias > Oryzias javanicus. Next base: position 1,551,587 of record CM012442.1, on the reverse strand, counting down.
TATCGCACTGTCGGAACCACTGACTGTACATGAGAACTGGACCGAGTGAGCTTCATGTCATCCATAGAAAATGGTCCAGCTCCAACCAAGTAGTCAATTCAGTCACCATTTTTTTGAGATACGGACGCCGCCATGTTGGAACCAGATGCCATCAGTAAGCAGTGATTGAGTCAACATTTCCATGGCAACCACTCTCACCAATCAGGAGTGAGCTTGTGAGAATCTGTCAATCAGGCGTTTGGAATGCTTTTATTGAGGCATTTGATTGGTCAGTTTATAATTTAAAGAACTTTGAAATAAAGAAATAATAATAAATAATTAAAAAAAAAAAAAAAAAATGAAATAAAGAAATAAATTGTCATGAAAAAAGGAAGATGTTAAAAAATGAATCAGATCCAGAATGTTTATTCTGACCACTCAGTCCAGTTCTCATATACAGTAAATGATCATAATTGAATACTTTTAACTGTATCAACCAAACAGGACAGCTTATAAACTTTCCTCAAATATCATCACATCTCCTCCTTCTTCTACTCAGTAAATATGACAGGAAAACAGCCTAAAAACATCTCCCGTGTTTCCAGTTTCAAAGGTTTTGGGTTCCTTCTCATTTCTCTTCTAGAGAAGAAAAGGTCATTTCTGCAGTGTTGTTTGCAGGTGCTGCATTCTCTCTGCCCATCTTCATCCATAATGCATCAGTTTCTCAGTATTATTTATTTTAGAACTAATTCTGAGTGTTTTACAAAATAAAACATCTCTGTTCATGCAAACACATTTCCAAATGTGTCTTGTAATGTCACATAAATAAATATATGACCCTTTGTCAGACTAAAAGTAATCAAATTAGCTTTAATTTCTGTGTTTCTCTGTGTCACTTCACTCCCAAATGAAAGTATCCTCTTTCTTGTTGCAGGGTTACATGATGAAAAAAGGTCACAAGAGGAAGAACTGGACGGAGCGCTGGTTTGTGCTGAAGCCCGGCTCCATCTCCTACTATGTTGGAGAAGACTTGGCAGAGAAGAAAGGGGACATTCTGCTGGATGGAGGCTGCTCAGTGGAGGCAAGAAACTGAAACGCTTCAGCCGCTGAGAATGTTTGAAAGCAGGAGGAATTAGGCTGCGGGTCTGCGGGTCTGTGGGTCTGCGGGTCTGCGGGTCTGCGGGTCTGCGGGTCTGCGACCTGCAACCACTCAAGAACCATTCAGTCCAGTTTCTATTACTGACCAAAACCAGCCACAGCCTCAAAGTCACACCTCACCATTCAGGAAAATACATTTTTATTCGTTTGTGTGGTCTTTAAACCCTTCTCTTTTGTGAATGAAGATTTTAAATACAGTAGTTTAATAGTGTGAATGCTTTACAACAGTCCCACTATAGTGATTCTCCTGCTCTGTTCAGTAGATTATTTGGCACGTAAAAACTCAAACTTTCAGTAATCTTGGTATCAAAACGTTCATCTCGTTCAGGACATTACAGATTGTATTTTTGGTATTCATAAACGTTGTAGTTTTTTTAAATATAGAACAAAACCTGACTCATGGGAAATGAAGGAGAAATTGCTCAAATTCTCAAAAACTTTACATATTTTGAAACTTGTGAACTTCCGCTTTACCTTTCAGTTAGAGACGCCATTCAAAAATGTTCAGCAGCTTCTGGGTTTTAGGTTAATTTAGCTTTTATTTCTAACAACATGCTAGCTGTTTTGACTGATTCAGACATGTTTCCATTTTTTGGCGAAATTTGTAGTGTAGCTAACGGTTTTTCAATATGCTAGCTGTATTTGGCTAATTTACACGTTTACAGTTTTTTTTTTTTGCGCCTAATTTGTAGTTTACCTGATATTTTAGCATTATGCTAGCAGTTTTGGCTAATTTACACGTTTTTATTTTTTTGCCAAATTTGTAGTTTAGCTAACATTTTAGCATTATGGTAGCAGTTTTAGCTAAATTAGACACGTTTCCAGTTTTTTTTTGGGCTAATTTGGTATTTATCTATTATTTTAGCAAGCTTTTAGCTTTAGCATTTGCAGCTAACTGCTCTGGCGTCTTTAGCGTTTTTAGCTCCCACATTCAAATTAAAGCATTCACACTTAAATTATTGAAGGTAATGCTATATAAATAGTTAAATTTAATATTTTAATTATATCTCCAATAAAAAACTACAACACTTTTTGATTTTTGGCTAAAAATGGCATCATCATGATTAAAGATAACTGGGAATGATATGGTTGGAGTGGGACTTTAAGGACTTTGCCTTTGAGAAGTAACCATGGACAGTACTGTGCCACAGTTAAGAACATGTACTTTAAGAATATTCTACTAATGAATCACTCTACAGTAGATTATACATTTAACTGGAATTTTTTCAATTTACTGACATGTTAAAAATCTAAACATAAATGACTGTATTAGTTAACTAAAGCAAAAGACCAAAAACTACAAATCTGATATTTATTCACGTTGTTTGCATTTTTCTCCAAACACAAACAGAGACAAAGAGCGGCATGGTTCCTGATTGGTTAATAATTAAAAAAATACAGTAAATCAAAGAACATAAATGCTGGAGCTCTGGTGTTAAAGGTGAAAGTAAGTAGTTGGTGGACAAGCCTGAAACTCTGTATCTCACAGTTTCCGGGTACTTTTCATTCTGTATTTGTACACACTTCAACTTGTAAGAAGCGTTTGTGTTGTTGTCTTCTGCAGCCTTTACAAGACAAAGAGGGAAAAAAGTGTCTCTTCCTCATAAAGTCATCTCAGAAGAGCTTTGAAATCAGTGCATCAGATAAGAAGAAGAAGCAGGAGTGGATCCAGGGTGAGTGTCCAGAAATCCCTCCTCCAGTCTAAGTCAAAAGCCGTTTTTACTTTAATGGGCGCTGCTATTCAAAGCCATTCAGACGTGCGTGAGCCTGCTGCGCGAGGGCCGGCCGGCGCTGCACCGCGAGACCCGACAGAAGCGCCGCGAGCTGCGGCTCAAGCATCAGGCCGAGCAGGACGAGCTGGAGCGGAGGATGAAGGAGCTGCAGACTGCCAACGAGGCCAAGCAGCTGGAGCTGGAGAACATGAGGAAGGTAGGAGGGGACCGCCCCGCCAGGAAGCATCCTGCTCGCAATCCCGTCATTCTCAGTGCGTGTGCCACGTTTGAACGCCATTGATGAAAACAGATATGCACTGGAGCAATGATTGACAGCATGTAGGAAAGAGGGAAGTTGGGTTTTGTGGTCATGTGATTCTAGGCTGTTCAACCCTGCAGGAAAGACTGAGTCAGTGAGGATGAAGCCACAAGGCACAGAAACGCTGAAATGACCAGGAGGAGAAAAGTCAAACTGAAAGGGGCCTCGTGCATTTAGGAAGGGGGGATCCTTAAAGCCCCCTATGACAATGATTTTATTTAAAAAAACGTTCCCAAATTTAAACAACCTAAATATCTGAAAATACATTTTTCCTGTTGATCTGAAGACTCTTGTTTCCAAAATCTCCTCTGAAGGGGCGTGGCTTTTGGAGCTGAGCTGAGCAGCTCCGCCTCTGATCCACCCTGTCTGATTCTGATATCTCTGTGTCTCTCTAGCATAAATTTTCATAAAAACCTCCATCAATCTGGGTAATGTCCAGCTGTATGGTTCTGATCCGGATGTCAGCTCAGATCTTCATGGACAGAACTTCCTCCAAAATCCTGATTCTTTCTCCTTCCAGTTCACCAAAGACTCTTTGATGTTTCTTGACGTTGCTGTGATCAATCCATTCAATCCATTGGTTTCTCAGAGCAGAAAATAATGTAAGCTAAAATCCAAATGCTCTTTCATTGATTTACAAGCCTTTCCAACTGCGGTCAAATGAGCCGCCGTTCACATTTCTGTGGTCACATCAAGAAGCTCCGTTAGAAATTTGCCTCTGATTTGTGGACCGAACTGTTGGCTGGGAATAAACCTGTTTCCTTCCCATCATCCATCTGTTTACATGTTCTCCCACTAGCTTACAGCCTCTCACATCCTCAATCTAACATTAGCAGCGCAACAAGAATGTTGATCAATATCGTTTCTATCCAGCCGTACAGTTTAGATCCAGATTACAGCTGAGACGAGGAAAACAAAGACGTTCATGGATCTGTCTGTAAGTGGATGCATCAGAGTTAAGCAGAGCAGGGAGCTTATGGCCCCCCCAGCACATTTTCAAACATAATTCTTTCATCTGCTCCAGCTTACAGCGACTGCAATAAGAAAATACTCTTAATTTTGAGCTTAATTTTCTATATAGATGTCGTCCATCAGAAAAATGTCACAAGAGAGTGTTATAAACACCATTTCCATCAGAGCGGGTGTTCTAGAGACCCAGTCTTTCCAGCATTTCTCAGTGTTCCTGTGGACCAGCACTTTCCTCTTCCTGACATCAAGTCTCCAGAGATGCTTTTCAGACAAGATGGATCTGTGTTTTCCTGCATTTCTGTTCACTTGGTCTCAGTGTTTGAGGCCTGAGATACTTTGGATTGGGATGTACATTTTATTTAACTTTGTAAAGCTTGAAATAAAAAAAAAAGACATTTTAAAATGTTACATTTTGCAATTTAAACAAAAATAACAAAAAACAAGCTGTGCTCGGAAACCAGAACAAAGGCTGAGGCGCCGTCAGAGGGATTTTAGGAAAAGAAAGGACAGGCAAGAACTTGGAAAAAATAAATTGTATTTTTTATCTAGCTCGAAAATACAGTATAAACATTTTCAAACTTGCATCCAAACCATAAACTGTCAGGGAAGGTGGTGGAGGACCCAAATGCAGGAGACCAGACTTGGTGGCAGAAACAAACATTTACTAAAATAATTTAAACATGACAAAAACCAGGAGAACAAACCAGTGCTGTGACAGAACGTAAAAGAGCAGATGACCTGACAATGAGAAACTGAAAACCAGACACTTAAATACACTGAGGAGATTAACTAAATGAAGACAGCTGTGGATGATTAACCTGAATGTGGTGAAACTGACAGAGAAAACAGAACATGAGAAAACCAAAGCACTGAATCATGACACAAACACTCTTTCTGAGTTTCTATGGGATAAGATATATTTTACAAAAGAAACATTTTCATTTAAGAGACAAGTAATGCAGATACATACTGAAAGTAAAAAAGCATTTCTGTTAATCCATTTTAATTTTCAAATTGGATATTTCTAATTGAATTCTGTTACAAATTAACCAGAGAAGCTTTTTGAAAACCAAATGTAAAATGCCATTTTCTTTCTTTAACATTTTAATGAGTTGGAGAAAAAAGAAAAAGCTGTTCTGAGAATTGCTTTTTCATTTAATCTAAGAGACAGGTAATGCAGTTAATTTCAATTCAATTCAATTTTATTTATATAGCCCAAAATCACAAAGAAATTTAGCCTCATTGGGCTTCAGTTACATTGTGAAAATGAAAAAACATTTCCAGTATTGACTTTTAGTTTGAGTTATGAGTTACAAACGCTTCCATGGTTAACCGAATGATGAAACAAAACAGTCCAAATTCCCGAGCATGTGGTGGAGTGATCCCCACCTCCCTGCTGCCACTGCCCTGCCATCTACCCGCCGGCCAGCCTCCCGGAACAAGCGGCCGCGCTCGCTCCGGCCCTGTCCAGGGTGTACCCCCCCCTCCACCTAACAGGACAGGCTCCGGCAACGCCGTGACCCCAAGGGGGATAAAACGGGTTCACAAAATAGATGTAAAATAACCAAAACCAGAAAGCTAGCTCAGAGCTACAGAAGGCTAACTGGCGGCCAACAGCAGCCGCAGCTAAAAAACAACAATTTAGGATCAGAATACCAACCTGTCTTTCTTTTTTTGATTTTTTTTTCCTTTTTTTTTGGTTGGTACATGACAGAAGTTGTTTTGCTTTGTTTTAATCTACACACCCTAAATGTGATGTAAGAGAGCTAGTCTATTGTATTTTTAATAAACTACAATGTTACAACTCTTACTTATGACGTCACTGCTCCAACGTGAAGGTCAGTGGTCATTATGTCCACATCTACATTTAAAGTAATGCTAAGAAAGCATGTAAGCTGTTCATCAGTGCCTGACTATTCTCAATGCAGTCGTCTTTTTATCCTGACAGTAATGAACTGAAAGGCACTTTTGACAGTCATCTAACAGGAAACATTCATATTCAAAGCAAACAAAAGTCAAATTCAAAACAAATGTGTCAGATGGAAAAACAAACATTCATAAGTTTTTCACAAAGTATTACATTTTGTGTTTATGCATACAGTTCTGTTTGACAGATTCTTTACTCCAGCTCCAGCGTTGCTTCCTTCAAACATTCCTGCAGAACCAAACAAGCAGCAGTTGTAGCTCAGGTATATTTATGGAGTCCGTGAAATAAAAACTGATCAACCGGTTAGAGCAGATCATCTCTGGTTCTACAAGAAACGTTTTCCTGTTCATGCATTTACACAACGTCTTTCCCCGTACTCTCGCATGTTGTATGCTTAGTATTAACACAGAAATAATGTTATTGTTGACAGATTTTGACCTGAAGAATTTGGTTAGATTCTGCTACTGTTTTTGCTGCACACATGACACATTGGAGCGAAGATAATGAAGAAAGGCCTCAGATTTAATATACAAAATAGATATGCTTATTTTGTACTTTTATTTCTTTATTTATTTAATGTAAGCTTTATTTATCCAGGTTGGACAGATTAGCCTTAGAACACTTTTTCTATAAAAGGTTACACTCAAAGGTTAACCTTTACCTGATATAATATCCCCAATAAAAAGTATTTGTCATAAAAATAGATCAAAATATGACAACGTATGAAAAATAGAGTATTTTTATTTTATTTTTAACTGTAGTGCATGTAACAAAGTAATGCAGAGAAAATGAGGGAGGAGCACATTCTGTAGAGAACGCCGGGTTTTGATTTAACCTTTGGCTCCAAGTTGACTAATGTGGGTTGATAAGGATAAAATATTGTGTAGCGAGATTCCAAGATACCGTAACCTGTTGCAGAGGTGTCCTATCAGGCATGGGGGGTGTGATGGTAGATGTCCATTCTTACAAAACCACATGAGTTTTGTCTTGGTAACATTTAACTTTAAAGGGCTAGTAATGGGGTTGTGGGTCATTTTCGGTGTTAACTGTATTTTGCCTTATATTTACAATTTCCAAATGTTTTGGCATGTTTTGAGCAAGAAATATTGAAATAAAACGGCTTTTTTGCGGCCAATCCATATGCAAATTTCCACTTCCGGGAAAACGCTCCGTTTTGGTCACGTGGTGCGTGTGACGTCACATGGGTAACATAGCAAGATAACTTCTCCTTTGCTTGTCGGAGCTAGCGATAGCGGCGATATTTCAAGGTCGACAATTCTGTCTTCAGACTCAGATTGTGGAAACATTTGTTCTGAAAGTGACGCTGATTCAGAGGCGCCGGGTGTTTGTGGTTTGAGGACTGTAAAGCCCGATCAATTTGAGCCGGCAGTGCGTAAAGTAAGAGCTCACAACAGCAATGACACTGACGCTGACGCTGAGAATGCCGATTTAAAGTCGTAATTTAATGAGAAAAGAAGCAAAGCTGTCAGTTTATCAGAGCCATGCTCGAAGCTGGAAGACGTGGAGCATCTCGTGAAGCTTTATGTACAGATAGGTTTGAAAAACAAAGAAATTCTGAACCTTTTGGCGACTCGAAATCAAATCATCATCAATGAAGCTGACTATCCGGGTCGGTAATGCAGAGTTTCATATGCAAAATAAAGAGCTTAGAGATATGTTTGCAGGACCGTCCGCCACCTTATTATTCACTTTATTCACATACCCGGAAGCTCTTTCACCACCTTACTGCATGTCTCTGACATGCGCAGAAACCAAAGGAGAATGTAAACAGAGCTCCACGTGAATCGTCCGTTTCAACACAACAACACACAGGATGACAACAGTCTGTCACGTTAGCTAAGTACACTGAAAACTCAAAAACGATTCCTCTTCAGATGAAAGCATCACACAGAAATGAATGAGATCTGATCTTTCACGGAGGAAGAAATGACTGAAGTGGACAGCTGCGTGCGCGTGTCGATGGTTCATCAACGGATCTGCAGAGATCCTGCAAGCCACCATCAATGATTAATAAACTATAATCAAACAAAAAACTTCCAAACATGTGCAATGTTTTAAACATTCAGTTTACCTGTTGAAATCAGAAGCTTTTCACAGTTTAGTCGGTCTGGTTCTGCTCAGTGTTCATCACAATAGGCTCATTTCGATTGTAAATCTCGTACATTTACGACTTTAAAAAATCATAATTTTAATTTTTCTTTGTTCTATTTTTTGTGGCCCAATACCGCGTCGTACCATAAACCCGTCTACCATTCAGATTCAACTTTGCCCCAGTGCACACACATACACGTATCTGCAGACACCCAGGGTCCGCCTGCATTCTGCTGCTGGCGCTGTCTTACCCACATGACGTCAACGCGTCACGTGACCCAAATCGAGCCGTTTCTGAAGCAGGGCGAAATTTGTCGTTGATTTTGTCAAATTTTACAAAAACCTGCGTTTGTCAACGGTAATTATTTGTTATTTTTGATACATTAGAACATATGGAATATATCTGGATATGCATTTTAGCTTCGTCCCAGCCCATTACTAGTCCTTTAAACAGAGTCTGGAGAAGGAACGTTGGATTTTTTTGCTGTTTTCTCTCTAAGGCCCCGTTTACACTGGAACGGGAACGCGTTTTGCTCTCTGACCCGATAAGCAAGATATCGGGTACACACCAGAACGTTCCTGAATGATATTGCGTTCAGGGTTAAAACGAATGCTGACGGAAAACGATGTAATTCACACGCCACGCCGCTATGCGCTATGTGCGCACAATGTTGAACCGTTCCTGCTCTATTTCCCCCTCAACCGTAGTCGAGGAGCAGGGGAGATCTTCTCCAGGGCCGAAGGTTGCTTTTCCTCCGGGGTTCACTTCCCTTCTTTGGAGCATGCGAAGCCGAATAATTACACTTAGCTATTGTAGAGGAACTGAACTTTTATTACTTTAACTTGCAGACAAACTCGAGAACAACTCTCCGCACGCTAACGTGCGCGCGCGCCCCTCCCCTTTCCTTTACTTTCTCTCTCCTTTTTCTCTCTCTCCGCAGCACGCTCTCTCTCTCTGCTGCACGCTCTCTCTCTCTGCGGCACCCTCTCTCTCTCTCGCTCCTCTCAGAGCGCGCTGCTCCTCACATGCACACGCCCCCCCCAGCTTCATAACAAGCTGAGATGCAGAAGTTGGAGCACACACTCATCTCACGACAACAAGAAAGTAAATAGATAGGCTGAATCGTAAAAAATCAGAAGGGAGTACTACAAGTGATTGACATGTCCACAGACAAATGAAACTTCAATGAAATTTGGAACCGAAATCCGGCACCGTTTGCAGCCACATCTTTCGGTTTCGGTAGAACCGCGCAAATCATAAGGGTTCCTACTTGGAACTGAACTTCGGTGTCCAACCCTACTCCCACCGGATGGAAAAGAACAATAGGAGAAGTACTGCGCTTTACACCCTGACACCGTTCCTGACCGTACACACTAGAATGGGAGGGCGGTGGGAACGGGAACGTTTCGCAACGCTCCACTCTGGAAGGCGTTCTCCAAAGTTGTCATTTTGGGGGCCCTAAAACGCCGTTCTGGTCTAAACGAGAGGCCCAAACGATAACCAAGTTGTCGGAACGCACGCGAAAACGTTGTAATGTAAACAGCACCTAAGTCCATCAATGGGCTGACAGAGTAAAGAACTGTCATCAGCATAGAGATGAATGAGGACTCCTGTCATGCAAACGTGGATTCAAAAGTACAAAACAAATACTGTACAGATGAGATGGTGTGAGGATTTAAGCCTTTTTATTCTGTCCTGAAGCCTTTTATTTCTGTCACTCTGAACATGAAACCATGAGAGACAATAATCCCTCGTTTTTATAAATAAATGTTCACATAAATAAAAATGATACAGTTCAGACACAAATGTTAGTGGTTTTACCCAGATAAGAACCCATTTTTATATCCATTTCAAATTTGTATTACTTGAAATGAGACGTTCAGGATCTGCAAAAAGACATTTCTTGGACAAAAAAATGTGTTCAGGGTTTGCGTTTAAATGGTTTAGTTTGCATTTTGCTTTTGAATTGTTACAAAAGTGATGCTTGTTTATGTAATTGAGGTACAAAAAGGAAATAGTTTCAACTTTATAAAGCAGAAAGTACCTCCTCGTTCAGAACTATTTAGACATCAGGAAATACTGAAAGAAAAGAACCACTACTTACAATCAATGAGTCCAAATGTACAAAAAAAGACTTGATTTCAGCATTTTTAATTAGCTTTTATCAGCCTGTGAGGCATGGCTGCAGTAGTGTCATGATATGGGTTTAGTGCACTCTAAAGGCTGAAATTACCCCGATACACTCAAGCATTGTTTGCAGACATCAGTCAACAAACGAATGACTCCCTGCATGTCTTCAGAGTCTGTAGAACAATAAAGTGAGGGTGGGGTGGTGGGTGGGTGTCAGAACGAGGCCTTTGTCTTTCACAGAAGTCCGACGGTGTGTAAACAGATCAAAGCTTCACACTTCTGTCAGGAGGAATGAGCCCACATTCCAGCAGCACTTTGTGAAAAGTAGACTGAACCTGAAACATTTTAGGGAAATGAAACTCACAGATAATGAGCAAAGTCTGTGTCAAAATTCCAGTAAAGAAAAAAAGACTTTTGGCCAAAAGTGAGGATTTCTGTGAAACTTAGAGGGAAGCATTATGGGTAGAGAAGAGCTGTTTTCAAACCCCAAAAAGAAAAGTGAGGACCAGTAAAAATGTCCTCTCTTCCAATTTTGACCTCACTTGTTGGTGTAAAACTCTCATCGGTCCTCACCAGGGGCTAAGTGTAAGAACACACACACACACAGCTACATGTGCTTTTTAACTGACTGCGTGTTGCAAAACAAAATGGAGAACCCAACATGCCACAGGTTGTTGTCAGTCGGAGGGTATTTATCTGGACCAGCAACAACCAAACCTTCGGTTGTGATTTCTAGAGATGGATTTGATTTGTCCAATCTTTACATCATCTCTTTAGTCTCTGCTCCTGGATGACATTTGACCTTTCAGAATGATAACACCCCCCTTTAAATAACAACAGTAAATCTCTGATGCTGTCCCGTGTCAGTACCGGTACTTTGTTATGCTGCATTCTTTCATGCCACCAAAGTAGGACACCACAGAACCCTGGTGGTCTCTTCTGAAACTCATCAAGCTTCTGTCTGCAGCTCATGAGTTTACTGTGGCTTAATCTACACTCGCCTGAAGAGAGGAGACACGTTCTTCCTGTCAATCCCACCAAACCCGACTCATCCTTCTGGCTGCGCAAGCTGACGACTGGCAGGAAACTCTGGGTTACGTCAACACCTTGACAGAAGCTGCTCACTTCCTTGAAAATACTTTGTTCACATAATGTCAAAATGATAGTTTTAGGGTTAAAATAGATCACAAAGCAAAAGAACAACATGCGCCTCAGTGAAGGACTCACTGGTGGTGCTTGAGGACAGCAGTGGTTGTTACTTTATGTTTTAAAATGAAAGAATGACTCTGAACGGGAAATGCTGAAGTCTTTCTGATTCACTAACAGGTTTGACCTGAACTGAGAAAGCAAAAGAAATTCAACTAAACGACTGGTTCACTGCATTCCTAACCTGGAGGAAAATGTGTTATGTAAGAGATAACACCCACACGTGTGCATTATGAGAATTGAACACACGGCGCGGAGGCCTGAACCGGCAGACATGTCAATGACTTGTTCTCTATTCAGTTTTGCTTTATTCTAGCCAATCATTTGACCTTTCCAGTGATTGTGGGTGGGCTCATATAGGAATGGGCGGGGTCATGACGTGCACTAGGCTTCACTGCAAATGTGAGAAGTAAATCAAAGTGAACGATGAAATCTGTGTTTCCATCTGCTGGTGTGAAGATAGAGATGCAGACCTGCAGTTCCTGTCAGAATGAAGCATCTTAAACACATGGATGTGCTCTCCTTCACCCTCAGACTCCACCCTGTCACACTTATGGTTTTGGAAAAACTTGGATTTTTATTTATTTATTTTTTAATTTTAATATTGTTTTTAATCTTTGAATTACCCGTGGAGTTTGCATGTTCTCCTTGACTCATCTCCCCGTCCAAAGACATCCTTCATAGGTTCATTGGTGACTCTAAATTGTCCCGAGGTGTGAAAGTGTGAATGAATGAGTGTGATTGTAGCCCCGCGACAGACTGGAGACCTGTCCATGTGAACCTCGCCTTCACCCATCAGTAGCCGGGTTAGGCTTCAGCATCCCCGCGACCCCGAAAGGGACCAAGCAGCTAAGAAAATAAATGAATGAATGAATGAATGAATGAATGACCTGTTTCACTCTTTAGAGACCTAAACCATTTTAATCAATCATCAATATGCATTTATGTCTCAGTTTTCATAGCTGGTGATAAAAAAAAGTTCTGTACACCAAGAAAAATATTGTAAAACAACCAAATTAGTCTATAGATAGAACCCCCCCACAACCCCCCTCCTTTAAAGTTCTGGTACCAATTAAACCTAATTCCTACTCTCCCCCCCTCAAGTTAAATGATTATTTTAATCCTTTTTAATTTAACATATGTAAACACAAAGAGAGTAGAGATGAGGTATATGTTTGTAAACTTCTTCGTTTTGCTGACACGTTTATTCAAATTGCCACATTTCAGATTCAAGTGGTTCTTTGTGTCCTCTAGATGTTCTCCTAGAGCACATGAAGCTTCATGAAGCATTGCACTGGAGTGAACCAATTGGACGTAAGGCTTCAATGCTTCATGAAGCTTCATCCACCCATCACTAGTCTCCCCCCAAACTAAAATAACAAAACCCAGCAGTGGAAGCCAAGAACACCACCGGCTGCTCTGCTCCTGCCTCGTGAGGCCTGCTGGGTCTTAAACACCAGCAGGTGTCAATTAGAGCACATGATCACACCTGCCAGGTGAGCAGAAGGACTGGAGGGAAACGGTCCAGCAGTAGCAGCAGGACGTGACAGTAAACGTCTGTGGTTCAGAGAAAAGAGCTTCTCACACGGTTTACCCTCGTGACGGAGGACTTTGTATCCCGGATTAAAAAGAAAAACATCCCAGACACACCTGCACTGAAAATGTTCTTTAAATGGAGGGAAAGGGGAGAATGGGAGAATGGGAGAAGGGGCCGATGTCTCACCTCCCAAAGTGACCTTTTTTCTATCCACCAAATTAAAGTTTTACCTGCATTTGGCAGCTGTTAATTTAGGGAATCACATTTTATAAATAAAGTTGGGGATTAAACAACCTGTGTGCATGGAAGGTGCTGCAGGCGGGGCTGCAGGCGGGGCCGGAGGCGGGGCTGCAGGCGGGGCTGCAGGCGGGGCTGCAGGCGGGGCCGCAGGCGGGGCTGCAGGCGGGGCTGCAGGCGGGGCCGCAGGCGGGGCTGCAGGCGGGGCTGCCTCACTTGCAGCTCCCTGTGCTGTTGGACACCAGCGACCAGCGGGGGAGACGCAGAAAGGATAGCCCTGCTTGTGTGTGCATCAGTGAGCTCTGGAGGCACAACAATCTGGCATTGAGGTGCAGAAGTCTCACATAGTTGTTCGCATGAATGCACAATGAGCGCACATGCCGTCCACGGTCGCACACTCACAATGGACTCCTCGCGGGTCGCGCTGCTGTTATCAGACGCTGATTGTTGCAGTTTGCAGACCCGTCCCAGCTGCACAATCTGCACAACTTCATCTGCGCTCAGATTTATTTCCTTTGAAACATTTGAAAATGTATTATCAACTTAGATACCAATACTATTTTCACCATTTTGATTGGTTCTGAGGCTCTGAAGACCCGCTCCGATCGTCCTTTGATTGGTTATAGAAGTACTCTTTTCATCATCTTTTTGGCAAAATTCTAAAACCAGCAGCAGGAGTTGATGAGAAATTTGCCTGACTGGTGGGTGGAACTGTTAGTCCTGAAGTAAGCCTCGGCTGACATCCCATCATCCCTTTGTTAACACTCTCCTGCTAGCTTACAGCCCCTCACACCTTACCTAGCATTAGCATTGATCAACATGTTGATCAATAACAGATCTATCCAGCTGTACAGTTCAGATCCAGATTCCAGCTCAGACCAGGAAAACAAAGACGTTCATAGATCTAATCAGAATAGAGTGGAGTGAGGAGACTGTGACTCACCGACTGTAGTTTCTACGACACAACTAACACCGTTTATTCATCTCTTCACAAATAAAAGACTCAGACATAGAATTTTAATCCTGAATTTGACCATACGACCATGAGAAACATGAAGAAAACAATAAAACATTTTTCTGACATATCATTTATTTCATTCAAATGAACGACATTGAACTGCTTCTGTCAGAGCCGTCATCTGTTAGCCACACCTGTGTCATCTTGAGTGGCTGTTGTGGTGTTTATCGGAGCTTTGTTCACATGATCCTGTGCATCACTTCTGCTTTTTAAAAATAGAATATTCAAAACCCATCAGGACTTTATCAATTTTCTGAGTGACCTTCATGTGTTTCTGCATGGGTTCTTCCAGGCCCTGGAGGAGGCGGCGGCCAATGCGACAGAGGAGGAGAAACGGCGCCTGGAGACCCAAACGGAGCTGCAGAACCGCTACCAGATGGAACTGGAGAGAGAAAAGATGGTCTGCTGCCGTCTGTCCTTTCATTTATCAGATCTGAAACGGTTTCGAGCAACTGCCACTCAACTTCCTCTTTAGCTTCACTGCTTCATTGCATTTTTATCTGACCTGAAACCCTAGATTTGAGTAAAAGAAGAAAAAAAAGGTTTGGTAGTAGTCAAAGCAGTAACCGGGAAAAATATGCAGTCAGCTTTGAGAAGTGTTACAGACTTTAAACTGGAGTAGTCTGATTACATCTTCACATGCGCTATAGGATGTGGTGGGCCAGAGATGATTATCATTTCTTCCTCTTTCTTCTCACTTTTTTAGCTGCGTCAAACACATTTCTGCTTGAGATTTTTGTTTTATTTTATAAAAATAGTTCATCTAAATGTTTAAATTAAAATGTGATTCATTGACAATTGAAGTCCAGAAACCAAGACCTCCTCATGTGAGCGTTGATGATGATTTTTGGGTATAGTAATGACCCCCACCACACAAGAACTGATGACATCACAGCAGGCAAAACTGTCAACGAAATGAATGGGTCCAAAATCTCCCGTGGAGCTCAACGTGCGTTCCAGAACGCACCAACAAAACCCAAACCTGTGCTGGAGAGATTCAAAAGAAGTTTTCAAATTATTATGGGATGGCAATATATGGTCATATATGATATTGGACCATTACTGATAATTTCAAATAATTCAAATATCGTCCGATACGGATACTGGCACCGATATATCGCCCATCCCTAGTTCCCCCTCACTCCTCTAGCATCAGTGAGTCATCAAGGCGTTTCATGTGCTGATCCACAGGTACGACAGGAGATGGAGGAACAGATGGCCCAGAAGTCGACGGAGCTGGAGCAGTACCTGCAGAGGGTCCATGAGCTGGAGGACATGTACAACCAGCTGGAGGCGGCTTTGGAGAACGAGAGGCGCGCCCGGCAGGATGAGGAAACCGTCCGGAAGCTGCAGGCCCGGTCAGTCGGAGGAGGAGGGGCCAACTGGATTTCATTACTACAAATACAGCATCAGCTGCTTCTGAAGAGGCCAAATAAGAAATACATTTTAACATAAATAACCTCACACTAGATAAACACGTTTCAAGGGCTAAAAATGAAGATATATCTGCTTAAAATATTACCTAAAGATTATGTCTAATTAGTTTATTTGTCAAAGATTAATAAGTAGAAAACACAAGAGTTCAGCCCATTTGACCACTTTGGATTTCCCAGTAAATGCAAGGCCAGGCCCAGAAAAAACTTTACTTCTACAAGCTTCAATTCATCCTCAATGGTCCAAGAAATGTATTTGTGACGGTTAAAGTTCCACTCTGATCATCTGTTGATCTATTTTCAAAGAATTCCCAGTGATCGTTTCAATATGATGATGTCATTTTTAGACAATAATAAAGGACATAGCAGCAGGAGTTCATTAGAAATTCACCTCTATGTTGTGGTGGGACTGTTAACATGGAGCAACCCCGCCCCCCTTTGCCCTCCCCGTTGCAGAGTTCAGAGCTTGGGGCCAAGTGTTTCGATTCTCTCTTCCTGTTAGACGTTATCGACTCCTGACTCACAATGGTTTGATGAAAGAAATGTTTAATTTTTTTTTTATGTCACAGAAAAAGGCCACAAGAACATGTTAAAAACACCAACAACACCATTATCATCAGAGTGGGTCTTTGCCAGGACAAAGCCTCTCTGAAGACACGTGATGGTGGGACAGACATGTCAGGATCCCTCTTTTTGTTCCCAAGTTTGAAGCAGAAGAAGCAAATGCTGCAGTTCTTTAAATGATTTAAAAAAGGAAGAATTTCCCGTTGACTCCTGGGTGAAAAAGTCCAACTATTGCTACAGAGAAACAGTATAGTATATTATAGTATATTTCATATTCATTAGAAAGCCTTTAGAACTTAATCTGTAAACAACGTAATAGTAATTATGGGCATGCTTTTTTTTGGCAGGTGGGCGGTTCCATTCAAGCACATTTCCATCCCGTTAGGCTTCACTTTAAACTTTTCAATCACTTTCACCGTCCAGAGTCGTGTGGATGACGTCCAGGGAATTTATGTCTGTGGTTGGAGCTCAACAAACACTTAAAGACAAACGAGTTTAAGGTTGTTTGCTTCTTGTTTTTTTGGGTCATAAAATCCCCAAATAACGTATTTGGGAAATTGCAGCTAAATGGCTTTTCTAAGAATGCATACCAGGAGAGATAAAGACAGACGTTTGGCAGTTTTGGTTCTCTGTGGACTGATAGACAGAATCAGGAAGAACAGACTTCTCTTTTTAGCTGGGGTTGATTGAGCTGCTGTCTCCTCGTTCCCACACTCCTAGTGTAGAATGCAGCTCTGACATGATTTACCAGCTCATGATGTCTTTACCTGCTTAGAACAGCCGAGCTGCTCTCTCTGCTCCGCATGTTTATGCTCCTCTGGAGAGAAGAGGATCAGCTGCATTTGAAACGTTTTCAACCGGATTGTCTTCTTTAATAGAAACCGAACAGCATTCGACGTGTTCCTGCAGCCGTCCACCACATTTCCTCCCGTCTTTCCTTCCTTTTTGCTGACATCAGCTTTCCACCTCAGGATGGACTTAATCATCCAGTAATCTATTTCCAGTGGTCAATTCTTTCTCTACACTTAATCAAATGTCTTGTGAAGCAACATTTTATTTTGAAAAGTTGCTCAAGTTTAAGAACTGCAGTTAAGGCCTAAATATAAAGACCATCAGCAGAGGCTCATCGTAGCGTCACAGCTCCCCCTGCTGGCATGTACTGTAGACACAAGTTCAAACTCGTTTCTTATCTGATCATTAAAGACCCTCTCTGATTCAAATGGTGTTTTGGGGGTTTTGTACATGTTCTTGTTTCATTTTCTGATGATAGAGAAAGAAAATTAAGCTTAGAGGTCCATTTCTGAGTGTTTCTTTATTCAAATCAGGAGCAGACAGAAAAATTCAGTCTGAAAAATATTATATTTGTGATGTAGAAAATACTGTGGGCGGGGCTACAAGCTCCCTGCTCCGCCCCATTCTGATGCAGACAAATCGATCCATGAACGTCTTTGTTTTCCTGGTCTGAGCTGGAATCTGGATCAGAACTGTACGGCTGGATACAAACAATATTCCTCATCCTGCCAACAGATGGATGATGGGAAAGGGGGGCGGGCTTCTCTGCAACAACAGCATCTTCCACAACTCGGAGATTAATTTCTAATAAACTCCTGCCGCTCTGCAGAAACTATGTCCTAGAAATCGACACAGGTTTTTAGGTTTTGTCCAGCATTATCATATTGAAAACAGATCCACAGACTTTAAACATTTAACTGTACAAATAATGAAAATTTGCTCCATTATGTGTTCCTTTCATTACTTTCATATCCTGACTGACTAAAGGAAGAGCAGGCAGCTGCTTCTGAACGTTAAATCCATTTACATCTGTACATTACACAGGTTGCTTGAGGAAGAGGCCATGAAGAGGGCGGAGCTAGAGCAGATCCACCTGCGGCAGCAGCACGCCATCTCCGAAACACAGGCCGAGAAAGAGGAACTGGAAAAGGAGCGTCTGGCCAAGGAGAGCGCCCTGCAGGCCGCCATGCAGCAGCTGGAGCAGCTGGAGCAGGAGAGGCAGGGAGCGCTGGAGAAATATCAGGTCAGCCGGCGCCAAGGATCCAATGACTGGGAAAGTGAACCCTGAAACGCCCGAGTTCCTGTATCTGCTCTCTGATTTACTGCAACTTTTGAATTGTTGAACGATTCCAGCAGATTCTGAAGGAAAAAAACGGCCAATCGAGCCACGGGCTCAAAGCCACGCCCCCATATATGTAGCCTCAATTTTGAAAATGAAAAGTCTGAATCTGTAAACTGAGAATTAAAAGCAAAAAGGAAGAGAAACATAAAAATCAGCACAGGTTGAAAATGCAGAACAACAGCTGATACAAGAAAACACATTTTTATCAAACTTTACAATTTTACAATTTAATCAATTAAGTTTAAAATGTCTTTGTTTTCTAAGTATAATCTGCTTGTCATTTCTATGTAATCTGATCCTGATCTGACCCCATAAAGTAGAAGTTAAAACCCGAACTTGAAGTGAAAACACAGCAGCTTTCAGGCAGCTGATTGTGGCTTTTCTGGGTTAAACATTTATTGTTCCAGATGTTTTGGGTTGTTCACATTTTTGAAGACAACATTTTGTTTGTTTTCTTCAGTTAGTAGATTTTGCTTCATACTTTTGTGAATGTATTCTGCTGATTTGATCTCCTAAAACCAAAAATGTTTGATCTTTTCTTTCTGTCATACTTGTGAGTCGTAGTGGACGCTTTTTTATTCTGATAAAACTCATATGTTTCAGTAGCACGTTTTATCTGCCATATAGAACATTTTCATGTTTAGAAGGAGTCAAAGTTATTCATGGACACAGCTGATGTTGAGAGTTGTGTCACAAACCTTTAACTTTGTCAACACCTTCTTGTGTGAATCAGACAGTGGTGAAGAAGCTGGAAGATGCAACGAACAACACCCGCACCTGGAAGCACAAAGTGGCTGAACATGAGGGCTTGCTGCGGCTCATCCAACCAGGTACCAACATCCTGTTTATGAACTGGAGCCTCATGATTGGAGAGTCATCCAGTAAGGATGTAATGATTCAATCAAGCCATGATTCCATTCACAGTCTTAAAGTCACAATTTTAAAATTTTCCGATTTGTTTTTGAATTTATGACTTAAAGGTATTTTAAGTATGCACAGGAAAATGTTAGCTGGAAAACATGTTTTCCAAGGATTCAATAAAAATAAACACAATTATACATAATACTGGAATAATGATCACAAATCCTTTCATACTCGGCTCATGTTATGCTCCATGTGTGACGGACCGCTCCACGCCCACTCAGCGCTGCACCCCCTGGCGCTGTGCGCGCACTCCCAGCGCAAATGACCGTTCACGCGCAGCTTGCAGAGACAAAAGACAGAGAGCTAAAGAGAATATATTTGATATATTTTGAATGAATTTTCTGCATTGATAAACAGATTGGATGGTTTTTTTACTGCTTCATAAATCGTTACATCCTTACAATCCAGTCTTTTCTCAGAAATACAATTTTCCACCTTATTTTCTTCATATAGGTCCTTCACAAGAACATGCTAAAACACCATTTCCATTGGCGTGTGCTTGATGGTACTTTTCCTTCAGGTTGATGTTTTGAATCTGAACTAACTGATGCTTTCTTCCTTCAGGAGGGAAGGGGCAGCAGAAAATGACAAACTGGGGTCCAGCAGCTTTCTCTGACCTGGAACTGAATCTGAGGGAGAAGAAGTGGCAGGAGAGGAAGAACCAGGAGGCGCAGGCCCAGTAGAGCTGCTGCGCAGAGAGCGGCAGGAGTTCCACAGGGCTCCTGCTTTTTGAGTGGAATCCAAATACCAGTTACCAGGCTGATACAGCAATTTACATTTGTGGGCATTAACAAGTCAGTAATTATTATTATTGTTATTTCCTTTGTGAATGTTTAATGTTCTCCAGTCAGAATCAGCTCTGAACTAAAACAATCTCATCGTTGTAAGTTTATAAAGCCTAAAAAGATCTGGATAATCCCATTTTATTTAACCCTTTAACATCTCTAACACACTGTAATGTTTTAGTTATTACAGAGACGCTTTTCTCCTTCAGAATTTACTGGAATAACGTTAGTTGTGTTAACAGTTGAAAAGTTACAGTAAATGAAAGAACACAAACACTAGAGCTCTAATGTTAAAGGGTGAAACGATGCACTAATCCTGCAAAGTGTTGCCCCGAGAAAACAGTTCAAACTAAAGTTGACATCATCTGAGGAAAGCAAATGGGATTTATTTCATTTTCTATCAGATTCTAAAATATAAACTTAAAGTTTTCTAATATCTGAGCGAATATTTAACGACATGAGAACCTGCATTATTTTGTTGGTTTGGAATGGAACTACCGAATGTTCTCAAGTATTGGTTGTTTCTTAAAATGCACTACCATAAAAAGCCTGACCACTTTAAACGTTGAATTAGTTTGAGATTCAGACTTCTGAGAGGAGAAGAGGCAAAGAACCGCCTCGTCACACTGCCAGTCCTTCAACTGTCAGTACTAACAGGACTTTCTGTACATACTTTACTACTTTGATACAGTTCTTTATATAAAACAGCTCACTTCATATTTTCTTATCATACACAT
Organism: Oryzias javanicus; assembly: GCA_003999625.1. NCBI lineage: Eukaryota > Metazoa > Chordata > Actinopteri > Beloniformes > Adrianichthyidae > Oryzias > Oryzias javanicus. The sequence continues at coordinate 1,530,705 of CM012442.1, read as the reverse complement.
AGTGTTTCTGTAGTTTGTGTATTCTGGGCATTGATTGTATATTGAGAACTGGACTGAGTCCAGTCACTCAGTCATTCCATTGGTCAGAATAAACATTCTTGATCTGAAACATTTTAATGTTATTTTAACTTGGACCAATCACTGTTGTCTGGCTCCAAATGGCAGAGTCTGTATTGTGTAAAAAAATGACAACTGAATTAGCTTCATTTCACTGGCCCTTTCCAGTTCTCTTTATCCAGTCAACGGTCCTGGATTTTGTGTGTCTGTAGCAGCCTCTTCCTGCTGTTACAGCTCTTTCAGATGGGAGTTCTAAATGCAGGTTTGTGTTGTTCCAGCGGTGCCTCTCACACTGTACAAGTTGTGAATTTTGTACATGTCTGTAAAAAGCTGAAGAACCATGTAGCCCAATAAAAACTCTTTGAAAAAACTCAAGTTTATTGGATCTTTATCTCAATAATAGCGTTTTTCCCCCACAGGCAGATGAGCTCCCTGCACACAGTACATGCTTTGTTATGTGATAATACTCGTGTTTATCAACCGTGTGTTTCTGACTTATTTAAAGTCTTTAGAATGCAGCCACCAGGGGGTGCTCCACTACCACAAACATTACTGAGTGCAAAATGTGAGCATAAGAGTAAACAGAACTGCATCAGTTTGTCAAACGTTTATTGTTGGTCCCACAATCTACAGTTATTAGCCTCTATCCTGATGTTTTCTATCATCACTTTCAGCTAAATCTAAGAGTTAATAAGTTGCTGAATAGGCAGCCTGTTGACATATCTGCTTTTATTTGCTTTGCATGTGTCTCTGTTAGAATGTTTTTTCTGTTTATAAGTTTATTTAGAGAAATCCAAAATCAAATGTTATTATAAATATTATATCCAATATTATTATTATTATATTCTACGGCTGTGGCCGTACTTAGTTTTTGTTTTTTTTATTTTGTTCTGTGTTTGTGTATTTAGGTTTCTATCAGAGTGAGACTTGTGTGTTTTTGTGGATCTTTGTGTCTCTGTCTGTGTTTACTATTTTCAGGTGAGGTGCTGCAGGGCGTGGCCCTTATTGGACCAAAACTGATGAATGGAGCCTTCAAAAACACCATGTGGACTTCAAGCCTACGAGAAAGGAGCTTCACTGCTGGAGGTCTCCAATGCAGCTTGGCGCTCTTCTCCACCGTTTTTGTTTTTGTAGTGTTGCACCAACGAGCGCCTAGCGTTCACAGATGGATAGTGTTTGTTGGAGCGCCTAGCGCTCGTTGGAGTGGCTAGTGGTCATTAGAGGGGCTATGTTCTTTAGATGGGCTAGTGTTCCGTTAAAGAGGCTTGCGTTCGTTGGAGCAGCTATTTCTCGTTGGAGTGGCTAGCGATTGTTGGAGTGGCTAGCATTTTTTGGAGTGGCTAGCCCTCGTTGGAACTGCTAGCCCTCGTTGGAGTGGCTAGCTCTCGTTGGAGTGGCTAGCGTTCGTTGGATTGGCTAGCACTCGTTGGAGTGGCTAGCGTTCGTTGGATTGGCTAGCACTCGTTGGAGTGGCTAGAGCTCGTTGGAGTGGCTAGCGTTCGTTGAAATGGCTAGGGCTCGTTGGAGCGTTAAGCTCGTTGGAATGGCTAGCTCTCGTTGGTGTGGCTAGCGTTCGTTGGAGTGGCTAGCGTTCGTTGAAATGGCTAGCGTTCGTTGAAATGGCTAGCGTTCGTTGGAGTGGCTAGCGTTCGTTGGAGTGGCTAGCACTCGTTGAAATGGCTAGCGCTCGTTGGAGTGGTGTTTAGCGCCTGTGCAGACACTCCCCTCAGAATCAACACTTCTTTGGGAGAGAATCATTTATTTTTGATTAGGGGGTGTTAATTACTGTGTTTTTTTTTTTTTTTAGATGCACATAGATATTTCATAAATGCAGTTTTTTTTCCTACAGTAAACCTTTTCACTTTAACTCCAGATAACAGCGCTGAAGAGCCGGGCAAAACAAGCTTAACAAGTCGTATAAGTTTCTTTTTTTAACCTCAATAAATCACTTTTGAGATCTTGAGTTGTATTGGCTAAAAGAAAACCTTTCAAAATCTGCTGTCTAGTATATTTATGTTTTTTGCAAATATGATCTGACAGGAAAAGAATGCTGAAGCAGGCAGAGATAAGAGATCTGACACGAGTTTCAGCTTATTTATAGATCAAAACAAGCAGCTGCTGGATCTGAAACTGTCCAGGTTTCAGAAAACTCTAACTAAATCTATTAATATTCAAGAAAAACATATTTACTTCATTCATTGCAATGTAGAGCAAATGATCAATACAGAAAAATGATTGAATCATTCTTATTATTTACATGTAAAAAGACGTCTTGTTCAACAAAAAGGATCGTTCTGAAGTCATTAGGATTAAAGTACTGAAGTTCAGAATATTTCTGTATTTCAATAGTTGTGAATCAGGAGCAGATGAAGAGATGCTGTTGGAGTTTGTAGGTGTGACATGAGACCTTCAACAGCAGACCACAGTCTCCTGCTCTGCTCCATTCTGATGCATCCACTTACAGACAAATAGATCCATGAACGTCTTTGTGTTCCTCGTCTCAGCTGGAATCTGGATCTAAACTGTACGGTTGAAGAGCTCTGAAATTGCTGCACCGCTAATGTTATGTTGTTATTCACATGTGGTTCCAACTGGTCTGAGTAGATTTAAAAACTAAAGAATAGAAAGAATGAAAAGGACAGAGAGACAGACGTCCACATGATAAAGATTTATATTATCTTATATTATATTTTATACATATTTCTATTTTATTTGATGATGCTTTCTAACTTTTTTTTTCACTTCTCTTTCGTGAATTACAGGAAATAATAAATTACGAAGACTTTTTTTCACTTTTATGTTTTGAAAATGAAAAACAAAGAAGAAAATTGACCAGAACAACTTTTATGTATTTTTTAATGTTCTTTTATAATGTTCTACATTGAGTTAATGTGTGAAGTGTAATAAATTACTTGTTACTGGGTTATTCAAAAGTGAAGACTTGATTCTGATCGGCTGCTAGGTGTGGATTAAAAAGTGACAATGATAATGATAATGATAATCCACACCCTAAAAAAAGAAGTTCCGGTCAAAAAGCCCAAATGTTCTGTATCACTGCACTGGTTTCTTTAAAACATACTTTTTAATCTGGAGAAAAAAAAAAGCAGTAAGAGATGAACTTTCTCTCAACTGAAGCTTTATTTAAACCAATGTGACGATCAGCATTGATATCACTTCTGTTTGTCACTTCACTTCAGTGTCAGCTCAGTGTCGTCTTGTCACGTTACCGTGACAACGTGCTGCATCACAGATCAGATAGTCCGGTTTTTGTGAAAAGGGATCTAAGATGAAAAAATAACTCAAAGTTCTGAAAATCAATTGAATGTTACAGCAGAACGGGACACACTGATTGAACTTTAAAGTCCCACTCTAATCATGTTCTGTTGTATTTTTCAAACTGTTCTCAGACATCTGTTCATTGTGATTTTATAATTTTTAGCCAAAATCTAAAACCCTGTGTCTTAATCTTGGCCATAGTTTCTGCAGAGCAGCAGATCAATGGAAATGTGCCTCCAGGTTCTAAGCAGGACTGTTGGTGCAGAGCAGCCCCACCCTCAATTCCCATCATCTAATTATTTACACATCTATCGTGAGCTTACAGCCTCTCACACCCCCAACCTAACATTAGTGGTGCAACAAAAATGGTGATCTGTATCAGATCCATCCAGCCGTCCAGTTCTGATCCAGATTCCAGCTCAGACCAGGAAAACTAAGACGTTCATGGATCTGTTGGTCTGCAGGTTGATGCATCAGAATGGAGCAGAGCAGAGAGCTTGGCACAGCAGGTCTTACGTCAAACCTGCAATCTTTTTCCAGCAGCATTTCCATCTGCTTCTGATTCACAGCGATTTGAATGAAGAGGCAGAACAATGTTTCCAATGTTAATGATCTGAACATTTATGTTAGAACTTCTCCTTTAGAGAATCCACGTATGATCTTAAAAATCTCATTGATTCACTGATACATTTGACAGTTTATCTCTAAAGAGAACGCTGAAGAGTTTATTTCTAAACAAACTTGTCTAAATGGGTAAACTCAAACTTGAATTGAATTGAAGAATCAAATGAATTGAAAAAAAAAATTGGAATCGAATAAATCCAGGCTTTTGTGAATCGAATCAAATTGTTGGAAATTATTATCAAAACCCAGCTCTACTTCTCACTGTAAGGAGAGAGTGCAAACGACTACACCATGCTGAACCAAATGTCCTCATTTGATGGTGAAATATGAGCTGATTGGTGCAAACAGGAAATATGAGCTGATTGGTTAATCAACTCAACAGAATAAAGTCTGATATGATTTGGCATAAGGGCCGGACAAGGATCAGATGGAAGGAGTGATTTGGTAATGAACCTCATAAACTAAAAAGATAATATGGAATTTAGAGAAAAACATGCTTTAATTTGGATTCAAATTCACATATATTCATTTAAAGACAGAAAATTTGGGAGTTTTAATTTCTAAATTTTGATTTTTGTTCTCTTTTGGGTGATCCAATGGGTTGATGTTCTACAGAGGAAAATGAGAACTCAAAGAAATCAGAAGAATCACCTTCTGACTCAGAAAAAAACACACACGAACGTCAGAGAAACAACTCCATTCATGAGAAGAAACCAGAAATACAATGAAAATTAAACAATAATTAGGATTTTTGATTTTAATTTCGAGGGCCAGATTAAGTAGCTCAGCGGGCCGCATGTGGCCCCAGGGCCGTAGTTTGCCCACCCCTGTACTAGAGTATACTATAAAATACTATCCATAAATCTTTTTTACATTAAGGACAAACTGGTATTTCAAAAGCAAAACGATTTTTTTCCAACACAAATTTCGTTTGCAGATGCAGAACTCCTCCGTGTGTGGATGTAATAACTGCACGATAGTAAAGGAAGGAATTCACCTCCAAAGGTGTAACTCTGGATCAGGGAACAGATCCCAAACTCTCCTCCAGCTCACGATGGGACTCACTACTGTAACTGCACCGCACTGATTGACGCTCATGGAATCAGAGAATTTGACCTCTGACACAACCTTGTCAAATCTTAACTTTTATTCCAGCTCCCCCTTATCCAATCCCGTCTATCGTGCAACAGCCATTCATTTGAGTGAGAAGGGACAGACCAAACAAACACACACAGGACGCCTTCCCAAAAATCTGCGCTCCAGATGCGCTGGGCTCACGCCGCAGCTGCCATAACACTGCAGCGGGCCGGCCTGTCATTAAGAAGAGCGGCGGATGCGCTGTTTACCCCTCCATCTCCATCGCCCCCCTCCCACAACCCCCAGCAGCGTCTGTATCCCATCACAGCTCCCTCTTTATATGTCCTCGCCGGCATCAGGACGGGGTTACGAGGCTTGTGGCACGCGCTCCGCATTCCTACGAAGTGATGCGAAACAGAAATGCATTCAATTCTCAATCTGGAATCCAACGCAGGGGGTGCATGCAACAGGAGGGGGCGGGGACCTTCAAACGCCGTGATGGGCTCTTCACGGCCCCCCTGGGTCTTATCATGTGTTGAAGACATCTTAGGAATTCAAAATATATAGGGTTCGAAAGTTTCAGGAATTCTGTGTATTTACCGTAAATGGGGTCCTCGCTGCGCCCCTGGGCCCGCAGGGGTCCACAGATCAGAGGGGCACTTCTCAAACAGTAAAATAAAACACCTGCAAAACATTTACCTTTCTTTGCAGAATAGTGGATGACAATTCATGGACCCCCGGGGTGTGATGGGAGATTATTAGAGGTCAGCAAAGCATGTGTGGAGAGGAGACAAAAATAGCATCTCCACATTACAGTACTCTCCAGAACATTCAAAAGCCCGTGGAGGATTCCTGGATGGGTCAATGATGCGAACAGATGTCCTCCTCCGCCTCATAAAGAGGAAAAACACTGAAGTGGGAGCAGAGAAGGAAGGCCTCTGCGCGGCGCTCCGCTCTGCAGCACCGGAGACTTCCTCCCGCCTGGAATGTCACCTTCAGCAGATGTCATCTGTCCTGACCACCAGCACATGTTTTTCCACTGCCCCCCCCTGCAACATTTCACAACATCCTATTTGACATGGATCAACCAGCAAAGGTTTGAGTTTATGGATTTCGTGAGGTTGGAGGGTGCAAGGAGACGGTATTCAGGACAAAGAATCTGGCTCCAATCAAAGCATCTGACGGAGGTCGACTGCACCCACAGGAAGGCTGAAGCAGAGGCCCCGGCAGGGAAGACAAAGGTTCTTAATTGTTCATTCCATGTGATCCAGACAGGTTGGAGATTCAACACGAAACTAGACTCATGCTCACTGAAAGAGGTGCAGACCTGGAAACCTGCAGGAGGAGTCCAGCCAGGACTCACATAGGAGCAAACGGACACATCCATCCTTCTGTCAATACATGCATTTACGTCACTAGATGACTATTTCTTATTAAAAAAAACAGTATTGTTCATAATTATAATTATGACGTTTTCAACCAAAATCCCTCAACCTAAATGTCTTAAAAAGACATTTTTCATGTTGATCTGAAGCCTCTATATCCAAAATCTCCTCTGAGGGGGCGTGGCTTTTGGAGCTGGGTTGAGTAACTCCGCCTCTGATCTCCCCGTCTGATTATGATAGCTCTGTGTCTCTAGCATAAATCTTCACGCTGCTCCACAAAAACATCCACATATCTGGGTAATGTCCAGCCGTATGGTTCTGATCCGGATGTCAGCTCAGATCTTCATGGACAGAACTTCCTCCAGAATCCTGATTCTTTCTCCTTCCAGTTCACCAAAGACTCTTTGATGTTTCTTGACGTTGCTGTGATCAATCCATTCAATCCATTGGTTTCTCAGAGCAGAAAATAATGTAAGCTAACATCCAAATGCTCTTTCATTCATTTACAATCCTTTCCAACTGCTGTCAAATGAGCCGCTGTTCACATTTCCGTGGTCACATCAAGAAGCTCCGTGGAGTCTGGTGGAGATTTTCCAGAGTTCTCAGGACTGCTACCGTAAGTATTGGATGAAACTCACACCAAAAATCCAGTGACGGCTGATTGGAGCACAGAAATGTGAACGGCGGCTCATTTGACTGCAGTCAATGTGAAGATAGCATCTTCTCTTCTCCAGAACCTGAACTAGACACGCTAGCCGGACCAGATGAGGGTTTAGTGCATGTGCAGCAGAAAGAAGATGATTGATGAAAAACAGAGTGTGTCCAAGACTGTTGGATTGATTTAAAAGGAGAAATACTCGGAAATGGAAAAACTAAATGATTTCTGATTACATTTGTTCTATTTCAGAAGGTAAATGACACACAGACATGATAGAAACAGGATTCTCATCAGAACGAGACTTTAAACTTTTTGAAGTATGCAGAGGAAGAAAAACTGCAAATGGATCACTGATATCAGATTTCTCAAACTTAATCAAACACAATCCGCTGAGCATCATGTTCATTTTACAAAAATGGGTTTCATGAAATGCTTCAGAAATCAGTATCCCCCCCCCCCCCCCCACACAAAAGAATGTGTGGTAAGACGCAAATATAAAACACAAGTGTTTCTGTGAAGACGAAGAAGGAAAAAAAACCACAACCGGTAACCCCCCCTGCACTGCGTGGTAATGCGGCTTGAGCTTTATCCTGCGGCTGAAAAATGTAAAAACCATATCGGTTACAGAGATGATATCGGGTTCACCTGAATCGGACAGCTGGAGGGTCTGCCCCCCTCCTCTGAACACCTGTTACCTTCCTCCAGCGTGCCATTCTGCCATCTGCAGTGAAGCATATAAACGAATAGAAAGATTCAGAGATGACTTGGACAGCGGTCAACACGCCATCTGTGGCGGACGCCCAACCCAGATGAGAATCCATCGTCATCCTTCTGCTGGTTTATGTTGAAGATCCATGAGTCTGTTGAAAAATCCAGAAACATCAATGAGAGTTTTATTCTGGTTTGTTTTTTTAACCCTTTAACATCTGAGGTGTTAAAGAATCTGGTGTTAAAGAGGTCTCCTTCAGAATCTGCTGGAATGATGGAGTTAACGGTTAAAGTTACACTTAACCAAAGAACACAAACACTAAGTTAAGTTTAAGTTAAACATTTTGTAAAGTGACTATAATGAAAGAAGTGCAGTAATTAGACGATGATCACTCAGAGGATTCCAAATGAGGCCTGTGCTGTGCAGGAGTGGTTAGCACTCTGACCTGTCCGTCAGAGGGTCCCGGTTCAAACCCAGCTGGGTTCTTTCTTTGTGGCTTCCTCACTCAGTCACATGGTTGATGGGTTGATTGATGATGCTACATTCTCTTTATAGGTGTGAACGTGTGTGTGGGTGTGAGGCTTTGGGACAGACTGGTAACATGACTCGTCTTCCCCCAACAGCAACGAGGATAGGCTCCAGCATCCCCACGACACCTAACGCCTGGTTCCCACTGTATGGGGAAGCGGCGTGGAACGCTTCCATTCGGCGCCCTTGTTAACCTCAGGTGCGGTTTACACCGTACGCGGAGCGCCGCGGTCCTCCGTGGGAGACTCGCGCCGTGCAGCAGGCCGTTTCGGCGTCTGGTCTATTCTGTGCATGAGCAGGAAGTTACATCGAGATACATGAAAAATTACAAAAATATAACCAATTTTTCACAATAAAACACCACGACTGACAAATACAATCATGTTTTTGTATCTAAACAAACTGTGGAGATGAAAATAAACACACAACACACACACTTCTCTCTGTGTATCTCAACAACAGATCCATTACAGAAGTGTAGATCTACTCACTGCTTACTTCTTCTCAGCAGAAACATGGGCTCATGTTATTAGGTTATGAACTTACCGGATCCATCATGAACCTATAGTGTTACAGTGCAATGAAGTTAATTATGAAACATTTGCTATATTTTCTGCACAACAAAGTATTTACAGGCAAAAAAATATAATTTTTGATTACAAATTTAATTGTAAATTTTAGAAAATTTCGAGACTTCATTTTAAGAATAAATTTATGATTATAAAAGTCATAAACTAAATTTATGACTTTTTTCTTGTAAGTTTAGGTGCTTTCAAATTGTACAGTTATTATATAAACCCCTTTAACACTGCAGCTGCCGTGTTTGTGTCCCTTGATTTACTGTTACAGCATGTTAAAGATTTTGTGTTTAAGTGTCACCGACGTCGCCTCAGGTGCTAAAGAGTTAAAAGTCATAAATCTACAAGTGTAGAACACGTACGTTTACAAATAAACGTCAAGTTTAAGAGAAAGAAGTCATAAATTAACAAGAAAAAACACCAAAGCTGTTGTTTCTCTGGAAGATCAAAGATGTGGAGCATCTTGTGAAGCTTTTTTCTGGATAGTTTTCAAATACAAAGAAATACTGAATCTTTTGACGTCTCAAAATCAAGTTATTATTGGTGTAGCCGGCTTCCTGGGATTCTGTGTTGTTTTTCTAGATTTTATGCATGTAAAGGAAAGAGCTCAGAGACACGTGTTTGGGGGTAAAAGACCTGCACACTTTGTTCTGCCCTCATCACTCATACCCAGAAGTCTATTTGTCACCGTTGGTCATGTCTCTGTCATGCACACAAGGAACACTAAAGCGGAATGAAAAGAGTTCCAGACGTCCCTTCTCCAAATGAAACGTCCTGTTTCAACACAAAGAGGAATGAAAACAGTCTGATACATTAGCAGAAGTATAGGTCTACTCACTACTTACTTCTTCTCAGCAGAAACATGGGTTCATATTTTTAGGTTATTAATTTACCCGTGATGGTAAAAACAATAAAAAGCTCTAGCAGAAGCGTCTGTTACTGTTGCATAACAATGCGCGTCTGGTGTGAATTGCAGGAGAGAGCGTCCAGTGTTAACCTAGCGTAACAAGATCAAACGTGTTGAAAGATGAATGGAGGGAATTCTTGAGCCCAGCAGGAAATCCACCACACCTGTGTGTAAAAAAATCTGCTTTAAAACAGTGATTCCTGAAATTGTTAAAGGCTTTAACCCTTTAACCCCCGAGCTCCAGTGTTTATTTTCTTTGATTTACTGTAATTTCTTATATGTTAACACCATCAACGTAATTCTAGTAGATTCTGAAGGAAAAAAGCGTCTCATTCAGATACTTTTCTCCTTCAGAGTCTACTGGAATTATGTTAATAGTGTTAACAGTTAAAAAGTTGCTGTATGTTAAAGATTTTGTGTGTAAGCACCACTGGTGACGTCAGGTGTTAAAGGTTTAAAATCTCACTCCAACTAAAGTTTGATCTATTATAAAGTGCTCATTTATGTTTCACTGTTTTATGTTTTTAGCCAAAGTAATAATAATTTTAAAACAAACATAACTTTATAGGAAGGAAATTCAGCCTCCATGAGCTCAGTCGTCTAAAGCAGCAAACACCCGTTACACCTGACAGAACTGAGTTCCAGTCCTGCTGTTCTGTTCATTTATTTTTACATTTATTATTGCATCTAACTTGGCATAAAAAATACATGATTTTTAAACATTCCTATGAACATCTTTTTGAAAACAAGTATTAAACCAAAGGTTTAACAGATTCGATTAAACCTTTGCTTCATATTTGGTTAAAATAACGCAGTTATTCCACATGTTGATAACTTTACAACCTTTCACAATAGCAGACCACACCTCTTCAAAACTGATGGTTTACTTCCAAACAGTAAAGGTTTCTGTCTTCACAGCATTAATATATATTCATGTTGTTAATATATATTCATGTTGTGAAGACAGAAACCTTTACTGGTCAGCATCATAGACCAGAGGCCCGTTTCAAGAAGCAGCGTAAACAAATTCAGAGTTCAAACCTGAACTCAGAGTTCTCAGACTCAGAGTTTGCAAACTTAGAGTTTTCGGTGTCAGAACAGCTGAAAAAGTTTGATTCAATCAACTAGAAGTTGTTAGAACCAGAATCAGGTGCGAGCGTCGCGACCATGAAAAGCCCTGATCAATGGAGCAAAGACAGCACGATTCACCATGGCAACGGGAACAAATACCTTTGGGGTTTTTATACTTCCAGCGACAGAAATTGATGTTTTCTTACAAGCATACGGCGACTATGAGCACATTTTCATCAGAAAGTTAACGCATACGTCTACATTTGAATCATTTCAATTCAGGAGAAGAACTGAATCATGTCAGGAAGGTCAAGTTGTCTCTTGTTAGGTAAGGAATAGTTTTTGATCTGTTAATAATTTTACCAGTAATCTCAGAAATTGCATGAATGACAGTTTTTCGTAACCCCCCACCCACGTCCCATACAGACACAGAAATATCACTGCACGCAAAAAAACTGTAGCTGTCTGGAATATTTTATGCATATTTATTTAAATTTAATTCTCAAGAATTTAATAATATTCACAGATTTTTTTAGCATATTAAAGATTCTCGGATGCCGGGACCCGAACACCGACCTTCACATGGAATTGTACCAACGTTTGGTTTGTCACCTATAGCATGATCGATGTTTTAACAGACATCTCCAGCGTTTGAGGTTTAAATGTTTCCCTTGTTAAGAGTTTAAGAAGAGGAAAAGAAAACTCGGTATTAATAATAACCAGTCCCTGGAAAATCGCTCAAGTTTCCCCTTGGTTCTGTTGCTCGCCCTCTCCCTATCTCTCCTCCACAGGTGTCCAGCATGAGGCAGGACATCCTGGCACACCTGCAACTCCTCATCCCAGCAGCATTTAGGACCGGTTCCTCCAGCTTTTCCCTGCCAGTCTGTCTGCTAATCTCAAGTGGGATTGAACCCACATCTGAGTCTGCATCCCTGTCTTGTTATGATATCCTAATCCAATCGTTCTGTTCTCTGTCTTTAGTCTGTGCTGGCCTGGATCCGTTCAGCTTGTCCTGACCTCATCCCCTCCTGGACTCCCAACACCCTGAACTTACCTGGACCCCCCCCCCGACTTCAAGCAGCTTCTTCATTTAAATAAACTGTCATGACATCATCATCATCTATCTGTCCTTCTGACCATGACAGAATTGGGAAAGTTCAGTGAATCGGCGTAAATAACATTTCCTCTGGATTAATCCAGCCTCCTCTCTACAGGATCCTCTATGAATGGACATGTCATTTTGGTTTCTGCGTGGAGAAATTAATGAGGAAGTTCTATTAGAACATCCTTCCCTGTAAGAAGGGATGGAGACCTGAGTTTCCTGATGGAATTCTGCTCCAGACCAGGTTCCCTTCACAGACTCCGTTGCCGTAGTGATGGATTCTGAGTTCATCTTAACCCACTTCATGAAACTGGTTTGATTTGACCCACGTTCACAGGTTTAAGTTATCTCTCTTTCTGAAACCGAAAACTTGGGATCTCAGGTTTTCTCTGCATCCTGTGATTACAGTGTTGGTGATTTTAATCAAAGACTTCCATAGATGCAGTGTCTCCAGTCAAAACTGAACTATCAAGAACCAAGAACCCGGAAGACCGATCACATAAAGCGTCTGAAGCAATCATTACAATATTACAATAAATCGGTTAAACAGGCCAGAACTCTCGATTTCAGAAAATAAAAACAATCCTAAATTTCTTTTTAGAACAGTAGATAATTTAATACAGATTTTAACAAGTCCTGCATGCTATCATCTGATGCTGCAACCAGGACAAAAGTATTGGTCATAAAGACAAGAGAGAGATGGTTTTACCTAAACTCAATCATTTTAACCCTTCAACCTGGGCGTTCTTTCTGACTCTGAGATGAATTTTATCCCTCTTATTAAAAACATCGTTAAGACAGGATTTTATCATCTTAAAAACATTCCCAGACTCCGCCCATTCCTCTCTCTTGCCTGCATGCTTTTATTTTTAGTAGTTTAGATTATTGTAATGCCCTGCTCTCTGGTTTACCTCAAAAATCTCTTTCAAATCTACAATTATTGCAGGACTCAGCAGTTCTGACGAGGACCAGGAGGCGGGAACATATGACGCTGCATTGGCTCCCTGTGGGTTTCAGGATTCATTTTAAGATTATTTTAATGGTTTGTAAATGTTTTAATGATCTTGGTTCTTTTTATTGAAGTGATCTTCTTTTATAGTATGAGCCCTGGTGGACTCTGAGGTCCTCTGGTGCTGGACTGTTAGTTGTTCCTAAGGTGAGGACCAATTCGGGCAGGAAGTTACATCAAGTTACATGTTTTTGTATCTAAACAGAATGTAGAGATGAAAATACACAATCACAACACACACAAACACGCAAAACAGACAGGTCAACATGGTGGGCCGGAGCGGGACGTCGGGCTGGATTTTGGGTGTAAAAAAACAATAAGAGAGAGGCAGAGAGCAGTTCTTCTTGTTAGAATTATGAGGTTATATTTTTAGGTTATCAATTTACCCATTATGGCAAAACAGAAAAGCTTTGGCACCGCGCGCACCCCGCTCCACGCAGCTTCACGTTGCTACAGCATCCAGTGTTACATCACTGCATCCACGCTCTGCATCACACTCGGTGATGTGTGTCTTGATGCAGCTGCTGCCATGGAAACCCATCCATGAAGATCTCTGTGTTCTTGGACTGATCTGAAGGTCACATGAAGGTCAGAGCTCTGTAACAGAAAGACTATGACCTCTTTGACCTTCATCATCTCTGACCTCTTTGACCTTCATCATCCTCTGACCTCTCTGACCTCCATCATCCTCTGACCTCTTTGACCTCCATCATCCTCTGACCTCTTTGACCTTCATCATCCTCTGACCTCTTTGACCTCCATCATCCTCTGACCTCTCTGACCTCCATCATCCTCTGACCTCTTTGACCTTCATCATCCTCTGACCTCTTTGACCTTCATCATCCTCTGACCTCTTTGACCTTCATCATCCTCTGACCTCTTTGACCTTCATCATCTCTGACCTCTTTGACCTTCATCATCCTCTGACCTCTTTGACCTCCATCATCCTCTGACCTCTTTGACCTCCATCATCCTCTGACCTCTTTGACCTTCATCATCTCTGACCTCTTTGACCTTCATCATCCTCTGACCTCTCTGACCTTCATCATCCTCTGACCTCTTTGACCTTCATCATCCTCTGACCTCTTTGACCTTCATCATCCTCTGACCTCTCTGACCTCCATCATCCTCTGACCTCTTTGACCTCCATCATCCTCTGACCTCTTTGACCTTCATCATCCTCTGACCTCTTTGACCTCCATCATCCTCTGACCTTTTTGACCTTCATCATCCTCTGACCTCTTTGACCTCCATCATCCTCTGACCTCTTTGACCTCCATCATCCTCTGACCTCTTTGACCTCCATCATCCTCTGACCTCTTTGACCTCCATCATCCTCTGACCTTTTTGACCTTCATCATCCTCTGACCTCTTTGACCTCCATCATCCTCTGACCTCTTTGACCTCCATCATCCTCTGACCTCTTTGACCTTCATCATCCTCTGACCTCTTTGACCTCCATCATCCTCTGACCTCTCTCCATCGTCTTTGTGGTCAACCTCTTAGTTTCTGAGTTGTTGTTGTTCCAAACTCTTCCATGTTGTTCTGATAGAGCTGACAGTCGACTGTAGAATATTAAGGACCTTTCAGGACTGGATTTGTTGTACAGTCATCCTATGACAGTTCCACACTGGAATTCTCTGAGATCCTGAGAGAGGAACATTCCTTCACTGATGTTTGTAACAACAGTCTGTATGTCTGAGGGAGGAGTTATACACCTGTGGACACGTGAGAAAGACACCTGAGTCAGATCATTTGGATGAATGAGCGAGTACATTTGGTAATATAGTGTAATTATATTTGTGTATCACATCCTGGTCTCAAGCATGTAAAACCGTTGCAAAACAACTTGGATCTTTTTATTGGAGTACCCTGAAGACCCATGGCAAAAAAACTCAGCACTGCACCACTGTCATGTTGCTAGTTAACTCAGTTTGGTGGGTCTCCTTTCTCATGTACAGTGGCCGACACATCTCACATAAAAGCATTAGCCAGCACAACAAAAGCCACAACACAACGGAAATTGTTCACATCAGAAATGAATAACTGATTTTGTTGAAGTTTCATTCAGTTCAAGCTCTTGCTGATTGTCTGGCTGAGCTAGCATTAGTCTCTCTAAGTCAGGGGTCACCAACTTTTTTGAGCGTGAGGGCTACTTCCTGGGTACAGAGTCATACGAAGGGCTACCATTTTGAAATAACAAATTTTGCATAGTTATGGGTAGCTTTACATTATTAATTATGAATAATGATACTCCTTTATGTAAAGACATGGATTTCTCATAATAATTATCAAGAATGACAACAAGCTAGGAAACAGATATCAATGTTGAGCATTTTATTAATCCCAGTAATTGTCAAATTTTCAGATGATCACTTGCATTTCATGGAAAAACGTCCCATTTTCACTATGTTTATCGGTAATTTAATGTTAAAAAAATCAACTTACACAGTTTTAAACAAATCTTTTCACATTTTGAACTAAGGTCGGCATTTAAACAAATTGAATGATCTTTGAACAGGAGTAGGTCAGAGGTCACCTAAACTTATCTAAAGTATTATTTTTAAGACGTTTTGACTTTAAATTCTATGTAAATGTGAGTGTAATTTTTAAAAAAAGCAACAGAAGAAAATTTTATTTTAGGTGCAGCTCACAAGTGAGTTGTGTTATTTTTAGAAGAGATCTGAGGGCCCCGCGGGCACCACGTTGGTGACCCCTGCTCTAAGTTATCCAGGCTGCCGGTCCTCTGACAGCAAAGGTTGCTTTGCTGGCCGGCATAAGAAAAAGAATAACAAAAAGATCCTTCCAGTTTTATTTTTAATTTTATCTCTTCTCAACTTAATGTTCAAAGTTTCAAACAGCACCAATAGCTTGAAACTGAATGAAACTTCAAAAAGGTAGTTATTCATTTCCATTGTGAATCATTTTCCATCTTGTTGTGGTTTTTGTTGTGTTTCTGCTTTTTTTGTTGCGCTGGTTGTTTCTCAGCATTTGTTGTGTATGTTCTTGATCTGGTGATCTCTGTTCATGTGAATCTTCTCTGTTTTTTAAAACTCTGCTTCTCACATCATCCCACTCTGTTCTGGTTTTACCTGTCCTTACGTTCCTGCTCCTCTTTTTATAGCGACTACAGGTGAAAGTTATCTGTTCATGTTTCACGTGATCTATGATTTTTTGTGCATTCTCCTGTGTTTTACATAAATAAACTCTAAAGTATTTCCAAGAGGATTTTTTTTTTTTTTAAAAAGTAGTAGAATCTGATAGTAATATATTAAAGTATGAAATGTGTCACAAGGTCATTATTCTGGTATTCTCTGCTGGAAGCTGTGGTTGTGGTCCTAACACTCAAACTGGTCTTTGGCTCCAATCAGGAGCATTTATGTCTCTGAAATGAGACCGAGGGGGAGCGATGGTGAACATTCATGTCCTTCATCAACTTGAACTATTAGATGTGCTACAGTCAAACGAGCAGACACCCAGGAAAAGAGGATTTAAACTCCATCCACAGGTTACACAACAGATTTACCATCGTAAACTGAGAGTGATGAAGTCTGTCTTGCATTGAACAGTTCTAATGAAGACAATGTGAAGGCATTCCTTTGGTTTTCAATCTCGAGACAGTAACCTTCACTCACAATGAAGTGCTGAGCAGTCATCTCGCTTGCTGGAGGGGCAGGGTCACATTTCAGAGGGCTCGACTCCCTCAGCGGGGATTCCAGAATGAGTTATGACCAGTGATATCGGCCAGATTTATTGTTTCAAACCACCCCAACTACAGCGTTGGGTAAAAAAAAGACCGTTGCCTCTCAGCACGCAATGCTGCCGTGATGGTGGATGACTCATGACAGCAGAATGTGATGAAGCAGGAAATATCTCATTTAATTACATTATGAACTTCAGAGGATGAACAACAGTAAACATTCTATTTTTTTTGAAACGCTTACGAGGCTCTTGAGGGACATCCATCTCCTGGAATCTGTGAAGATGATGTGGAAGGAAGCGCCTTGCAAGAGCAGCGTAGAACTGTTCAGCCTGATGCCTGAGTGGAAAAACAAAGCCGAACAAACAACTGTGGTGGGGAGTGATGCTACGATTCCCTATCATGACAGGGATTCCATTCCAACTGAGCACATGTTGACCTGAGAGGAATTAGACAGTGAACGGACATTTTGGTTCTTTGTCATGAGTGTGTGACAGATGGGTGGGTCTACAGCAATGATTGAAGAGGCAGCAGAGGAGCATCTGATACCAGGAAACAGCATCAGTGATTCCTGGAACGAGTGTGAGGCTGACATCACGGAGTGTCCATATCTCCATAGCTTGTTCATCGTCATCGTTTGCTTAATGTGGAGAGGAAAACAACAAGAAGATACACACTACTCACATAATGTTATACATAAATACTTTACCTATTTGGTCTGAGTTTGAATTAAAACTGTAAAGTTTTCTTTGATGTGAGTAATAATGAAGGAGAAGAAACACAGTTTCTGTTTGTTTGATATTTAGTATCTCGAAACTTAAGACAATAAAAGCACTCCCAAATGATATGAAGATGATTGACGGATGAGCCGGCCGGCACTCATCAGTGCGTGAAGCACAGCTTAAAGTTCATAAAGCTAAATCAGGGTCAGGCAGACAGGGGTCAAACATGAGGGCAGCAGAGAATAACCCGAGTGGTCAGAGTCCAGGCGAGGGTCAGGGCAGGTGGCAGACGAAGCAGAAGGGTTTACTGATAGGAACCAGCAGCGGGGCTCCTGGGAGCGACAGCAGGGGCTGATGGGAAGTGAAGTGTGGAAAAACCAGGAAGTGCGAGCACTCTGGAGATAGTTCCTGCTGAAGGCCAGAGGGGGCGACAGGGGCTGATTCATGACAACGGTAGACCATTGCTGCATTGCCCAGGTCACATGGTCTATAGTTCAAACAATCACGGTGGTCCAGCTGTGTGGTCCAACTGAGGTCCAGGTTCAGGTCATGGTTGTTGTCTGTAACTTACGGGGTTCCACTCTTGGGTCTGTCACAAACTCCCACAGTAACTCTGACGATACATTGAGACTCGGGCCGGCTGTGGTAGAGCGGTCGACTCCTGCTCAGAGGATTGTGAGTTCAACTCCCATCTTGGCACCACCATGTGTCGAAGTATCCTTGGGCAAGACCCTGAACCCCAAATTACACCTGGTAGAAGGTTGGGGCCAGTGAGCCCCCACCAGTGTGTGAATGGATCTGTGACTGTGCAGCACCTTGGGCCTTCAAAGCAAGGTAGGAGGGGCTAAACAAGTATACACCATTTCTTCACCAGCTACACCTCACCGTCTGCTACCAGCCTGAGGGGGGTGCTATGTCCAGGTGGAGCTGCTTGTGATGTTTATGTGTTCAAGGCTGTTTGAATTGGGAACTTGGAATGAGGTTCTGGCTAAATCTTCTCTTATAATCTGACCAGTGGGTAAAAGACTTTTCATGAATTATTGAACTCAGTCCTTCATTCATCTTCTAGGCCACTTAGTCCCTTTCGGGGTCACGGGGTTGATGGAGCCTAACCCCAGCTACTGACGGGTGAAGGCAGGGTTCACATGGACAGATTGCCAGTCTGTTGCAGGACCTCAGTCACACACACATTCATAACTAGGGGCAATTTAGAGTCACCAATTAACCCATGAAGCATGTTTTTGGATGGTGGGAGGAAGCCAGAGTCCCCGGTGAAAAATGCACAGGGAGAACATGCAAACTCCACATAGAAAGGTCCCAGTTGGTGAGCACTGCACCACCATGCAGCCTGAATTATTGAATCATGTTGTGTATACCGGCTTTTATTTGATACACTCGTATGTTCTCTTTGAACCAACACTTATTCTTTCAATTAGCCTTTGAAAGTTTATCAGAGTTCTAAATTGAGCCGTCATGACTGAGAAAACCTTTGAATCATTGCAATGCAAAAAAAAAAGCAAGTTCCACTTTCAGAAAAACACGACTGGTTCCCTTATAGGGACAGTCAGGAATGTCAACAAGAATCCCTGCACGTGTGGAGAGAGGAGAGATGTGTCCTGACTGTTTTTTTTTGTCATGAGATTTATGGGGATCTAAATGCAAGTTGATGGAAACTCAGAAAAATACAATTAAACATGAATCAAACAGAAAAAACTTAAACTGAAATGCAAATGAAGCTGAAACAGAAAACCTGAGAGAGAATGAGGATGAACGAGGAGATGAAATTCCAAACCTAACCCTGGAACAGTTTTGATGGAAAGAATTTAAACTGAGAACAATGTAAAAACAAAGGGAAGGGAACAAACAAAACACAGGACAAACACTCTTAAATTCTGCTTTTAAATCATTGCACACATTGAAGTGAAGGTTGCTGAATAATTTGTGAAGCTTAAGATAATTTTAATACTTCATCTGTCGGGTTGAGACCAGCCTGGAACTTTGAGACAGATTTAGTTTAGCTGGAAGGAGGCAGGCCTTCTTTTTTGTGTGTCAGGTTTGTTGAGTATAACACTAGATTGGCTTTGTCTTCATTGTCTTTAGGCTCTAGATATGTTGATCACAGATTTTCCTTTTATATCTGCTCCCTGCAGCTCTCTCCTAGTTTCTTGCGTCCAACCAGGTCTGTTGTAGCTCAGTCTGAATTCAGGCTAGCGTTACAGCTCAGGTGTGATGCGGGATCATATTAGCTGCAACCACAGGTTCTCTGCAGACCTCGCAAAACTCAGAAACTCACATACATACACGCTTATCCCCCCCCTTTTTTCGCTGCAGTTCAGCTGTGTCGTCCTGTGAAAATTTGAACCCAACGAAACGGATTCGCAGCGACGCAGAGCCTGACCGCGGACGCAGGACGTGAACGCCTGCAGTAGGATTTCCTCTCATACTTTTAAAGTTAGGTAAAGACTGCGGCGCTCGCGTTGGAGCTTAACGCTAGCGGTATGAGGCCGGGGTCAGGCTGGAGCTTGACTTTGGTGGTGTTGGCCTGATGTCCATGACCGGCTGATGCTTTCCTCCTATTAAACACAGTTTCTTCATAACAGAAGAGTCTCTGGGGCCCGTTTCAAGAAGCAGGTTCAACAAATTTAGAGTTGAAACCTGAACTTCGAGTCACTGGACTCAAAATTCCCGAACTTGGAGTTTTCGGTTTCAGAACAGCTGAAAATGTTTGGTTCAATCAACTTGAAGTTGTTAGAACCAGAATCAGGTGCGAGCGTCGCGACCATTAAAAGCCCTGATCAATGGAGCAAAGACAGCACGATTCACCATGGCAACGGGAACACACTTCCGAGTTTTGTGGCCACTTCCGGCGACGGAAATTGATAAATTCCTACAAGCATATGAAACTATAAGAAGATTTTCAGCAAGAAAAGAAACCCAGCTGCAGCGGTAAAACATCTGCAGAGTTAATGCATACGTCTACATTTGAATCATTTCAAATAACGAATAAATAATATCAGGAAGGTTATTTTGTCACTTGTAAAGTAAGGAATGGTTCTTGATCTGTTAATAATTTAACCAGTCATCTCCGTATCACATGAATGACCGTTTTCCTCAACCCCCCACCCCCCACCCCCCACACGCACCACATGCACACACGGATATCACTGCACGCTAAAATGAAACACTGTAGCTGCCTGAGATATATTAAAAATAAGCATTTATTTAAATGTAATTCTCAAGACTTAAAAAATTTTAGCTGATAAGTAGTTTTTTATTACATAAAAAAGATTTGTGCCGGACTCGGGATTTGAACCTGGGACGTCGGAAGCGGAGGCAGCGTTGCTGACAACTGAGCTAATAATTAGTGTGTGATATATGTTGTATACGTGTTCAAAGCCCGTAGCAGTTCTTGAGATTCAATTATTTCGATTTTTAAGAGCTTCAAATGATGAAAATAAAACTCTTTATTTTTAATATCAAATCCCTGGAATAACTCACTATTTATAATGTCGCTCAAATAAAACTGAATCGGGGAAACTGCATCAATCGACTCGTGTCCTCAAATCCTCTCCTGACATAAATAACATTTCCTCTGGATTAATCCAGCCTCCTCTCTACATGATCCTCTATAAATGGACATGTCATTTTGGTTTCTGCTGGTGAAAACGTGACGTCTCTAATGTGAATGTTCTCTAAATATTAATGAAGAACTCAGATTTCAACATCTCTCACTTTAAAAAGGGGCGGAGACCGCAGAGAACTCTAAGTTTCCTGAAGAAAACCTGCTCCAGACCAGGTTTCGTTCACAGACTCAGTTGCCACAGTGATTGATTCTGAGTTCAGCTTAACCCGCTTCTTGAAACGGGCTTGGTTTCGCCCACTTTCACGGGTTTGAGTTATCTCTCTTTCTGAAACCGAAAACTCTGAGTTCTGCTGAATTTGGAGTTCGCGAACTCAGAGTTCCAACAAAACCTGCTTCTTGAAACGGGCCCCTGCTCTCTTCAGTGCTACAACAAAAAACAGTATTTATTTTTTCATTTCTGTACTGAGAATCCATAACTTAGAGAGATATTTGTTTTACTTTGAGGCAACGGTCCAAACCCTTTCAGATCAACTCACCTTAACTTACAGTTTACACCTGTTGTAAACAGTTTGGCTCATAAAGATTGTACAGTGCGTTCCACATCATTATGTAAATTGAATTTTTGTGTCAAAGAGGTCAAATGAAACTCACAGATGGTATTGTGTGTCTTTGATCTGTGCCATCTCAGACACCTGTGATCACTAGTTTACCAGGTGAGATCAGTTAAAGGAAAAACGACTAAAGAAGAACATTCCACATTATTGTCAGAAATGTGGAAGGTAGTTATAGAACCCCAAGATGCAAACTGTGGAGATAAGAAGAGTTTTATTGTCAGGATGGCAGAACGGGAGCAGGTCTTGAGTCTTCACATGGGGAAGGGCAGCACGGAGGAGATGCTTGAAAAGAGAACCAGAATCAGCCACAGTATAAGGATCAGAGAGTGAGTCTGATATTTACTACTCACTCTCAGGCTGGGCAGATGGCGCAGGACAGCAGGATCCAGGCAGAGCAGACAGGTAGGACAGGGCAGGGCAGGTTTGCTGATTTGGAAGCAGAGCAGGCAGGCTTGTAGGTTGAGCAGAGCAGGCAGGCTTGTAGGTTGAGCAGAGCAGGCAGGCTTGTAGGTTGAACAGAGCAGGCAGGCTTGTAGGTTGAACAGAGCAGGCAGGCTTGTAGGTTGAACAGAGCAGGCAGGCTTGTAGGTTGAACAGAGCAGGCAGGCTTGTAGGTTGAACAGAGCAGGCAGGCTTGTAGGTTGAACAGAGCAGGCAGGCTTGTAGGTTGAAACAGAGCAGGCAGGCTTGTAGGTTGAACAGAGCAGGCAGGCTTGTAGGTTGAACAGAGCAGGCAGGCTTGTAGGTTGAACAGAGCAGGCAGGCTTGTAGGTTGAACAGAGCAGGCAGGCTTGTAGGTTGAACAGGACCAGGCGCAGCAGAGGACTGACAACGTTCTGGCAGAGAACAGGTGGAGAGCAGGGCAATATAAAGGGGAGAACGCAGGTGAAGGCAATCAGGTGATTAGTGACAGGCTGAGGCAGGAGTGGCAGAGTCCTGACAATTATTATTCAAAGGAAGAAGGTTCTCTGCTGCTGAAAAGAGAGAGATAGTTCCTTGTCTTGTTCCCCCTTCTGTGGGACGTCCTCTAACCGACCCTCACAGCAGAACCGGCTGCAGTGGATCCAGACACACATGAAGGTGTGCTTCACTGATGAGGGACGTTCAGCCCTGGACGCTCCACATGGAGTAGTGAGTGTTGGTGTGATGTCAGCAAGGAGGTGGTGGAGTCATGGTATGGGCTGGAATCATGGGGGGAGAGCTGGTCGTCCCTTTAGGGTCCCTGAAGGTGTGAAAAGTAGGCGGAGTTTCTGTCTGACCGCTTTCCTCTGTGGTCCAGAAAGAAGAACCGAGCTTTCTGTAACCAAATCATCTTCATCCTGATGATGCTCCATCTCTGCAGCAGGAACACCTCTGCATCATTGGCTGCTGGAAGCAGATAAACTGATGGTGCCCCCCCCCATCCTCTTTGGATCATCCTCCAGCCAATCATCTGTGAGGGTGGGGGGCTGATTCCATCCAAACAGCAGCTCTGGAGGCTATTCTGACATCCAGCAGAGATGTTTTTACAACACGTGCTGCTGTAGTAATTCTGTTGATCCATTGATGATGGAATATCTCCATGAAATGATGTTCAGATGTACCAGGATGGAGTCAGAAACACCAACGAGGAGCTGAAGGCTCAGCTCTGAAATGCACGGACCAACACTCTTCAAGTCTAACTTGATCTATGAAGATGTTTTTGATGGGAAAAGATTTAGATTTCAGTACATTTGACCTCCTAGAGCAGCAAACTCAACTAATGATCCATGTTGTGGAACTCTGATCAGGTTAACACGGTTTTTACTTGTGAACAAAATCCATCTATCTTTAGGAGCTTTGTTCTGTAACATTATTTACTCTAACCATTAGTGACTGTAAAATTAGACTGGATTGAGTCTTTAGAAAAATCAAATTTAATCAATATTCCTCCAACTTCTGCAAGTTGGTCCATAGAACCATTATCTTGCTACAAAATGTTGATGCTACACATTTGGTAAATACTTTTTCTTTAGTGTGCCTAAGGTAACACACGGTGGTATGTATGGATATAGTTTGCTCTGATAGCATGGCATTGGCCCTTTACAGTAGTACTTTTACAACTAAACATCTCACAATCTCGTAAAAGTACAACTTTAAATATCCTAAATTTACAAACTTAATGTAATAAATGTAGAAGATTACAGTTCTTTCCGTGAACGTCACGAGAGGCAGCAGAGCAAACCCAACTCATTCAGGTCAAACTGTCTTGGATTTGATCAGGTAAATGAACGTTTACTGATAACGTTGCACATTTTTGAAAGGTTTGACTTTGTGACAGTGTTTTGATGGTTTTTTAATGTTTGAATCACTGCTGGATGACCTGCAGGATCTCTGCAGAGCCTGTTCCATTTCCCTGCAGCTGAACACTTCCAGTTATTTCGTCCCCCACAGAAGACCACGTCCTCTAAGTCTGTGATACTTCCGTCTGGAGAGGCGTAGTTTTCACGATTCTCTTTTCAATGTTCTTATGCTAATGTAATAGATTGTTTTCATTCCTCTCTGTTGTTTTCTGTTGAATTGGGACGTTTCATTTGGAGAAGGGACGTATGGAACTATTCATGACCTCTGGTGACAAAAGGGTAGAGTAGATAAATGATGAGGGCAGAATAAGTTGAAGTTGTCTTCTAATCTACACCCAAACACGTTCACATTCTTTTGATTCCAGCAACTCTTCAACAGTTGATGCAAATTACAAAACTCCAGCGTATTCTGACGTGCAGAAACACAGCCCTGCATTATTTGGAGCAAAACTGTGAAGTCCAAATGTAGTCAACGTGAATCACCTGATTCTGTCACAGAAAAATATGACTTTTTATCCTAGATTTACATCACTATGTAATGCTTCGAACTTAAAGTGATCCAGGACTTTGAGGATGAGAAAACTGTGAGGAACATCTTCAGGATTTGTTGTCAAATAATCCAAAACAGCAGAGATGTTTATGTTTTTATTTTGTTTATATATTACTGCTGAGCTTAACCAGAGGATTGACAAAAAATATTCTTTTCTAAAATAAAAGGTATAAATGATAGTGGTTTAATACATATAATTTTAATACTTATAGTGAAAAGACATGCACACATAGCAACAAACACATCAA
This sequence comes from Oryzias javanicus, assembly GCA_003999625.1. Taxonomy (NCBI): domain Eukaryota; kingdom Metazoa; phylum Chordata; class Actinopteri; order Beloniformes; family Adrianichthyidae; genus Oryzias; species Oryzias javanicus. The sequence goes on along the minus strand of CM012442.1, from coordinate 1,505,986 downwards.
AAAGTAAAAATTGTGATCCACAGCTCTATTATTTTACAAATGAAACTCTTCTTTACCAACACAGAATCCCAGAAAGCCGGCTACACCAATAAGAACTTGATTTTAAGTCGTCAAAAGGTTCAGATTTTTTTTGAAACTTATTTATAAAAACAAGCTTCACATCTTTGATCTTCCAGAGAAACAACAACTTTGGTGCTTTTTTGTGTTAATTTATGACTTTTTTCTCTTAAACTTGACATTTTTCTTATAAACTTAGTTGTAGATTTATGACGTCAAAAGATTCAGTATTTCTTTGTATTTGAAAACTATCCAGAAAAAAACTTCACAAGATGCTCCACATCTTTGATCTTCTTAAACTTGACGTTTATTTGTAAACGTACGTGTTCTACACTTGTAGATTTATGACTTTTAACTCTTTAGCACCTGAGGCGACGTCGGTGACGGTTAAACACAAAATCTTTAACATGCTGTATACAGTAAATCAAGGGACATAAACACTGGAGCTGCAGTGTTAAAAGGGTTTAAATAATAAATCTACAATTTTAAAGCACCTAAACTTACAATAAAAAAGTCATAAATTTAGTTTATGACTTTTATAATCATAAATTTATTCTTAAAATGAAGTCTCGAAATTTTCTAAAATTTACAATTAAAGTTGTAATCAAAAATTATATTTTTTCGTCTGTAAATACTTTGTTGTGCAGAAAATATAGTAAAAGTATCATAATTAACTTTATGGTACTGTAACACTATAGGTTCATGATGGATCCGGTAAGTTCATAACCTAATAACATGAGCCCATGTTTCTGCTGAGAAGAAGTAAGCAGTGAGTAGATCTACACTTCTGTAATGTATCTGTTGTTGAGATACACAGAGAGAAGTGTGTGTGTTGTGTGTTGATTTTCATCTCCACAGTTTGTTTAGAGCGTGCGCTGCATCCTCTCTCTCCTGCAATTCACATCCGATGCGCATTTTTCGGCGACAGACGCTTCTGCTGGAGCTCTTTTGTTTTTTTCCATTATGGGTAAGTTCATAAATTAATTAAAAATAAAATAAATGAAATAAAATATGAGTAAAATAAATCAATAACCTAAAAATATGACCCCATGTTTCTGCTAAGAAGGAACAAGAAGTTAGTAGAACTACACTTCTGTAATGGATCTGTTGTTGAGACACACAGAGAGAAGTGTGTGTATGTGTTGTGATTGTGTATTTATTTTTATCTCTACAGTGTGTTTAGATACAAAAAAAAATGATTGCAATTGTCAATTTCAGTGATTTATTTGGAAAAATTGAAAACAAACCAGCTTGTCTCATGCATATTGATGTAACTTCCTGCCAGGCTTGATGCAGATCTTTCGCAGTCCTCCGCAGGAGCCTTCTGCGAATGACTGCAGCGCTCAGCGCCTGGTGTGAACCACGCCATAGGTTAACAAGAGCATCCGATGGAAGCGCCTGCACCGCGAGGCGGCGCTTCTGCGTCCGGTGTGAAACAGTTAGGGGTTTCTGTCCTCGATTTCTCTTTAAACGTCTTCGTTTGTGTTTTCAAAAAAGGTCAAATCATTAGTTCTCGGATAAGAAAAGTGACGTGAATCAAAGAGAATTCAAAGTATGGGGTTAATGAAAAACAGCAAATAAACTTGACCGTATCTGAACCAATCGTCAAATAGTTTTCACGCTATTAGGATTTTAAAGCCAACTTGTTATGCAAGCATTCTTGGCCCGTCATATTTTGAAAGCATGACTGATACCGAGGCGTTACGAAACCAAGTCAAAGCCGCACACCAACACCAAGAATACGATCAGTTGGAGATCTCTATAAATATTTATAAGGCTGAAAAAGACGTTTATTAGGCAATGGCAAAAGAATAAACCATATATCTAAAAGCAGTCGACAGTGTTGTTGATCAATATCAGAAACGACTCAAACAGGTGCTGAAATTTTTGGCTTTAAAAAGCCATTTTTCCGTTCCGGGCCCCACCCGCTGGAATCCTGGGACTCTCCAAATCATCCCCCGTCATATTTGCACTTTCAACACAACAAAGGAGGACAAGCCAGAAGGCATTAACAGCAGACATGTAAACAGCCAAAGTATGTGTCTGCAGTTAATATGACGTAATTATTACTAACAACTTTTCCTAAAGCACATCATTACACTCCACTTTTACAGTCAGTTCTCATCAGACTCTGTAATGGGCCTCACAGCTCGGAGGTCAGTGCTTATCACTCTGTGGCTCCTTTCACTTTCTGCTCTCAGTGGACTTTACATGAGTGACAATAAAGCTCAATCTGTTTGCAATTATTGCAGCATGCATGAAGTGGAATGGTAAAAATTGCTTAACCACATGAAAAAGCAGCAATTCTTAACATGATAAAATGTTGTGTTCTTGTAAAAAGAATCTTTTCGCAGCTCCGCTTGTGAAAACGTTGGATTCTGCAGAGCTAAAGCAAAACGTTTGGTGTTGGATTTATATTTCGTTAGTTCCACGTTTGCTGTTTCTGTGGTTTCTGCGCAGACTGGCTGTGACTTCGCCCATTCACCTGTGGATCCTGTGGAGCAGTAAAAGCTGCTCACCTTTTGCTAATTAGCCACACAGCCTTGTTTGTGTGTTACCTTGCTCTGTTCATCCCCAGTTCTCTGCGGCTACCGCACTTCAAGGCTCACTTCAAAGTCTTAATTATTTTCAAAACATGACAGTGCATTATATTCCAAAGCAGCTTTTATGGATTAATCCTGCTGCAAAAAAGATTATGTAATTGTGACTAACAGATTAAACTATGATTTTTATGTTACTAGATTATGAGTTTTCCGTGACAGTCGACAAGCAGTTCTACTCGAGCTTTTTTTGTTTTTACCGTCATGGGTAAGCGCATAACCTAAAAATATGACCCCATATTTCTGCTAAGAAGAAGTAAGTAATGAGTAGACCTACACTTCTTTAATGGATCTGTTGTTGGGACACACAGAGAGAAGTGTGTGTGTGTTGTGATTGTGTATTTACTGTATTTCAATCTCTACAGTCTGTTTAGATGCAAAAACATGATCATATTAGTCAATCACTGCGTTTTATTGTGAAAATTTGGTTATATTTTGAAAATAAAATGCCTCTTCTCATGTATCTTGATGTAACTTCCTGACAGAATTGATACGGATCGCTTGCGGCTCGCATACAAAACAGACCAGACGCCTACATGACCCACTGCATGGCGCAAGCCCTCCGCGGAGGACCGCGGCGCTCCTGGAGGACCGCGAGCCCTCCGCGGAGGACCGCGGCGCTCCTGGAGGACCGCGAGCCCTCCGCGGAGGACCGCGGCGCTCCTGGAGGACCGCGGCGCTCCTGGAGGACCGCGGCGCTGCGCGTCTGGTCTGAACCACACCACAGGTGAACAAGAGCTCTGCTTTGCAGTGCTTCTGCATCCAGTCGGAACCAGGCGTAATGTTTGCAGTAGTGGCATCTGTCTGTGGGAGTTATAGGGATTGTGAATTTGCTAACGTGTAATGGACAAGTTCTAGAGTTGCTGCAAATGCTGTCATTAAAGTCTGATTGACTGTTGTCCAACTATTGTCTTGGCTAATGCGCTTTATAACTCGCTGTGGATACTGTCAAAAATAGACCATCAAATGATGTGTGCTTTATAATCCAGACTTTGTGGTTATTCTCTGCACTAGGGTTCTCACCTGGCTCCCTCACTAAAATATTCGGCGTAGGGAATCCTAAAAGGGCCGAGGGATAGTTGTAATGTTATGTAAAAAGAAAGTATCTCTAAATTTGGTACAGTAATGTAGAGTAAGTAAGTCATAAACATGGCTAGGAATATTTTTTTGCAGATCAAGTGTACTCATCCACCAGCACTTACACTTCTTTAGATTTCATTTTGAATGTGTTTTTCTACTATTAAACAACAACAATGATAATAGAAATCTAGTGAAGGAAACAGAAAAATATAAAATATAATCACAAGCCCCCCCCACACACACACACACAAAAAGGAAAAAATACAGAAGCTGAAGATGCAGGTTAGTATGAATGAAAGATCTTTGGAAAATACAGCAAAGAGGCATTCATTGTGAATGAGGTGACAGAAAATATCTGGAATGAAACAAAAGTTTTCAGTCTACAGAGGCTCAATTGTGTAGACACCATCAAATCAGAGTGAAATGAAGATGTGGCAGGCTAGTCCATTTTCTCCAAAACTTCATTTCTGCAACTCTAAATGCTTTTCAGTATCTTGTGTGCCCCCCACGAGCTTGTATGCATGCTTGACAACATGGCGGCATGCTCCTAATGAGACGATGAATGGTGTCTTGTGGCATTTCCTCCCAGATCTGTGTGAGGGCATCCCTGAGCTGTTGTACAGTCTGAGGAGCAACCTGGCGGCGCCTAATGGACCCAAACATAATGTCCCAGAGATGTTCTATTGGGTTTAAGTCAGGGGATGGTGAAGGCCATTCAACTGTTTCAATTCCTTCATCCTCCAGGTACTGCCTGCAGACTCTTGCCACGTGAGGCCGGGCATTGTGGTGTATTAGGAGGAAACCAGGACCTACTGCACCAGCGTAGGGTCTGACAATGGGTTGAAGGATTTCATCTGGATACCTTATGGCAGTCAGAGCACCATTTCCTAGGCAGTAGAGGTCTGTGCGTCCCTCCATGGATATGCCTCCCCAGACCATCACTGACCCACCACCAAACCTGTCATGTTGAACCACGCTGCAGGCAGCAGAACGTTCTCCTTGTCTTCTCCAGACTCTTTCACGTCTATCACAGGTGCTAAGGGGGAACCTGCTCTGGTCTGTGAAAAGTACAGGGCGCCAGTGGAGGACTTGCCAATTCTGGTGTTCTTGATCAAATGCCAGTGGAGCTCAAGGGTGCTGGGCAGTGAGCACAGGGCCCACTACAGGACGTGGGGCCCTCAGACCACCTTCATGAAGTCTGTTCCTGATTGTTTGGGTAGAGACATTCACACCAGTGGCCCTCTGGAGGTCATTCTGTAGGGCACGAGCAGTGCTCAGCCTGTTCCTCCTTGCACAAAGGAGCAGGTATGGGTCCTGCTGAGGGGTTGAGGACCTTCTACGGCCCTGTCCAGCTCTCCCAGAATAACCAGCAGTCTCCTGAAATCTCCTCCATGTTCTGGAGATTGTGCTGGGAGACACATTAAACCTTCTTGCTGCAGCACGTGTGGATGTTCCATCCTGGAGAAGTTGGACAACCTGTGCAACTTCTGTAGGGTTAAGGAATCTCCTCATACTGCCAGTAGAGAGAATTACAAAGACAAAATCAGCAAGAGTGGAAAACCAGCCAAAAAAGATCAAGAGGAGAAACTTGAAATGACCTCCACATGGAACACCAGTCCTGTTTGGAGGGTTTTCTAATTGTTGCCACTGAAGTGCACCTGTTGTTAATTCATGAACACCAATACAGATGAAATTGATGAACGAGGCCCTCAGCTGATAACCAACAAGAACATTATCAGACAGGTTTACTTCAATTCATGCCAGGACCAATAACAAAAGTGTTCCTTTCATTTTTGTGAGCAGTATATTTTCATTAAACATTAATGATTCGCAGAATAAGTAACAACCATTGATTATCATTAGAACACATAAATACATTAATCCTGTAATCATTGCTACATATTTCAGATCAAGTAAAGAAAATCAAACCTATATTGATTGTAAACATTTCAGTTATCATTACTGCATATTACATAATGCAAAAATCATTGGTTGCAAAAATAGACAAAAATACATTTTTATTTGATTATTTCATCACATTGAAGTTCAGACATTTGGAATTATTCAAACACCAGTTGATCTTTAACTCGTCTTATCTTCATATTGTGAAATTAGATTTTTTATACATTTTTTTTTAATTTATGGATGTTTGAACTCATTCCTTAACTTGTTCCAGAGTTTAGTTCCACAAACACAAACTTTTCTTTATGGTTCTTATCAATCTGACCTTGAAGTTCCTACATCCTCTCAGTCTATACCCTCCTTCCTTTTCTAAGAACTGTTTTTGGATATTATATGGTAATGTTTTACCACTAGCTCTGTATAGATATTGTGCAGTGTAAAAATCAACAAGGTCATACAGTTTTAAAATTCTGGATTGATAAAATAAATTGTTAGTGTGATCAAGATAACCGGCTTTATGTATAATTCTGATGGATCGTTTTTTAAGCATAAAGAGAGGATGCAGTGAACTCTTATAATTATTACCTCAAATTTCTATACAGTAGGTGAAATATGGTAATATTAAGGAGCAATACAATAAGTATCTACAGTTGTATTCTAATATGTATTTTAATTTATCTATGATTGAAATACTTTTTGAAACTTTATGTCTGATGTGTGGCTTCCAAACTCAGTTTGTTATCAATAAAAATCCTTAAGAATTTAATTTCTGTAACACTTTCGATTAAGTCATTGTTAACTTTGATTGAGAGCTCTGTATTGGCTCTCTCTGTATTTGTGTAAATCAGTCCACATCTCAAAACTTTCCTTCAACAGCTTAAATCAACCAGTACAAATCTGTTTTCTACTTTCTCACTTCTTCTGTTCCAAGTGAAATCTTACTTTTCTGTACCATCTTCTAATACGTTCTCCTTAAGTCTCAAATATTGACATGTTCTTTGTCTTTCTGTAGTCCACCTCCATTTTGTCCATTTTCCAGATCTAACCTCCTTGTTTCTGGATATTCCTCACATTCCCCACGTTCCTCCATCCATCATTGTCCGTGCAGCTTTCTGAATAACCTCATCTGTTACTCTGTCCATCTCCAGTCTGTTCCACTTAAAGCGGATACTTGAGGTATTATGTGATCTGATTATCATTCTAAACTTCAAAGGAACATTAAGGCTCATGTGAATCAACAATCACAATCAACTGCCTGAACTTTGTGGAAAAAAAGCTGCTGCAGTTTAGATCATCACGACTCTTCTGCCAAATCAATCATGGATACATGCAACATTGTTTTTCACTGAGGCAAATTCATTATTTCCACCTGTATGTATTTACACAACAGGGAAGTCAAAAACGCATACTTTAGCTGCCTGTTGTTTGGAAAGAAACTGGAATGTTTGGGCTGTTGGTTGAGAAAAAGTGCACTTCCAGGGAGTATTCTGTTTCAGAGCCGTGAAGGACAGCGTATGCAACTGCATGCCAGAGCAGCTGACCTCATACATCTCCACATCCTCTCCATTTTTCTCTAGTAAAACGGAGTGAAACGTGGAACTATAAATAGATACTGAGCAACTATTAATATCACATGCTGGGCGTTTGCCAGTGCTGAGTTCACATTCTGTTCCACTGACCCCTCCATGAGGAAATCTCTGAACTTAATCCATTAACTCAAGAACAAACTTAAGAGGTCCTGAGCATCACTTTCAAGAAATGTGGATTAGAAATGTAATACAAATGAGAGAAAATTAAAAGCTTAAAAGAATTAAAGGAAATTTGAATTATTTTAAGAAAAACGGCCAACTGACAAGTTTTCTTCACTCATTTCTGAAACCAGCATTTCTGGTGGTTTCTAACTTGTTTTTTCTACTCAAATAATTACATTTTAAATAAATAATAAAAAAAATGAGGTTAACAGTGACCTACAGTGGAGACAAATACAACTTTGTCAGTGTACACTACTTACAACAAGTTAGAGATACTGTGAAAAACTCAGTGGATGTTGAATACACAGTGTTTGTTTGAGGATAGGAGAGCTTTCCATGATGTGTTTCACCGTCTACAGTGAGTCAGAACAAACGATGTCTGAGAAGAACCGTGTCAAAGTAGCATCAACATTCTGTCGTCTAAAAGCTGATTTTACCAGTAAGTCATACCAAGTTCATCGTTCAAACAGCCATGAACACACGTCACCTATTGGACTAGCAGCTCCACCTGGACACAGCGCCACCTTCAGGTTGGTATTAGACGGTCAGGGATTGCAGGTGAACTTGGTGAGTCTCAACGTGTCATTAACAGACTCGTCAACACACAGAACTACTGTCAGAGTTTGTGACAGACCCAGGAGGGGAGCCGTGCCAGAGACAGACCACAACCATGACCGGTAGAGATGGGATCGGTGAGATTTTATCAATACTACTTGTCTTATTGATACTTCTTATCAATCTGGTATTCTTATCTATACTTTTCTATGTGATAACAAGGAGAGACAAGATAAATAACAAACTCTGTACATGAAAACCTTTTATTTTAGAACCATTTACCAGAGCTACAGTGTTTATTTTCATTAATTTACTGTCATTTTTTACTTGTTAATGTGGTAAGGGGAGTGGTCAGGTAGCGGGTACCGTTCACTCGGTCGATTGCACACAAAGGCAGGAGGCGTGGCTCAGAGTTTAAAAAATAAAATGTTTATTACCATAAAAAAGGATAAAAACACAATAAAAGCAATGGTTTATAAAAACAATTAAAAACAACTAAAAGGGGGACAAGGTCAGTCAGCTGAGGCCCGTGTTTAACGGCGTACGGTGGAGGCCCCCAAAACAAAGAAATAAAATAATACACCACTCATGTGACACTGCACTCAAAGTGACTCCCTCCACAAGACACGACACTCCAAAGGGGGGAAAGCCTCCACCAGGGCACGAGACTGGGTCCTAGCCTGGGGAGGGAAAACAAAATTAAAATTTACACACACACGGAAGTATACCCAGGAACACTGGTGGACCGAAGTGGGAGCTGAGCTGGTTGGGTCGGAAAGCCACTTTTCCAAAAAAACAGTGCTCAAACAACTTAAAAGCGGAAAGCTAAAAAGGCATTTAATTAAAACCGGGTGAATAAAACCGCTCGAGTCCGTCCAGTCTCAGTTCGGTGGGGGGCTGAGTCCGGGAGTGCGCTGAGGTCCGGTGTGCTTCTCCATCGGACGCAGCAGTAATCAGCCACCCGCCGATAGCCTCGTAGGACACAGGATGCGACTGAGGGCAGGCGAACAGTGAGTCGGTCCAGAACCAATATCAAGAAAGCAGCAGCTGCTCCAACACTGCTGGGCCCAGAAAGTCCTAGCCGTGGAAGACAAAGTAAAATAATTTATTAAAGGATAGAGCTTAAAAGAAGTGCGAGCCCTGAGGACTGCCGACTTACCAGCCTGTTTGTCACCCAAAGCACGCAAATTGCAGTGGCTCTATTATTTTTGAAGTTGCGATCTTTCCGGAGCTATAAAATAAGATGAGCAATGTGAAGCCGGCTGAAAGATCCCCATTGGCAGCCTGTCACCGCTACATTACCTGCGAGGCTAACCCGGAAGTGTGCAACCGGAAGTGGGCGGTTCCAAGGACCAGAAGATGCCCATACCTGCCACTGAGCACCCTATTCTTTTTATACTGCCCCTAGAGGCCTGGAACTGCAATTAATCCTTCCAGCCACACCTGCAGCAATCCATCCTACCACATCCACCCCCACAAAATGCATCGTCGCCCCGACGATGGTACACTGGGCTGGCTACAACCAAGGCCTAAAAGTGACAGCAGGAGCTGCATGTACCGAGGAGCAGCTCTGCCCCTCCCCTGCAGCCCTAGGAAGCCTGTGAACATTGGAGTGATGTCCAGCGGTGGCCCGTGACGTCCGGCGCACTGGGGCACTGCTCGTACTCGGGTTAACTGGTAAGGTGGCCCTTGAGGTGGAGGGTAAAGCAGCCTCCGGAGAGACTGGCTCAACCAGCGAGTCAGCTCTTATTCCCTGCTCTACCTCAGGTGCACGCTCCTCCTGCAACACAAAACAGTCCCCATTCTCTAGCGGGTCCTCCCGCGATTGGGGGGACCTCGTGGGAGAAAGGCATGGAGGCTGAACTGCTGCCTCCTCGGCTCGTTCCCTCCGAGTCACGGCCTTGAGGAGGGACCGATGGACCTGTCGGGATTTACAGGGATCATCCTGTGGGGCAATGGTGTACACAGAGCCCCCCTCCTCGGGTGCCTTTAAGACTTTGTACACCCTGTGATCCCATAAATCCCTAATTTTCTGCCGTCCACGGAACCCAAGGTCTCTCACCAATACCAGCTGCCCTTCTGTTAGAGGAGGGTCTCTCACCCCTTCATCATGGCCTCGCTTCCTGCGATCCGCCGCCGCTCGAAGTCTCTCCCTGGCACCCTCAAAAGCCAACTGTAGCCGGGCTTGGTGCTCACGTATCCACTCGTGCACGGTGCCTGGTGTTTGCTCTTCAACTCGACCCAACAGGAAGTCAACAGGAAGTCTTGGCTCCTGTCCGAACATCAAAAAGAAAGGTGACTCACCTGTTGACTGGTGGGGAGTCGTGTTGTATGAATACAGGAGCTGCGGCAGGCACACGCTCCAATCTCGCTTCCGGGAGACTGGCAAGGTTCGGAGCAAATCGTGCAGGGTTCTGTTGAACCGCTCGCACTGCCCGTTACCGGCTGGGTGGTAAGGTGTGGTGCGAGATTTCGCCACTCCATAAAGGTCGCAGAGTTGGTGAATGAGGGCACTTTCAAAACTCCGCCCCTGATCGGAATGTATCCGAGCTGGGACGCCAAACTTTGCAAACCATTCAGTGACCAAGACCTGGGCCACTGTCGCCGCACGTTGGTCACGAGTGGCCACTGCCATGGTGTACTTACTAAAAACGTCAGTCATGACCAGAACGTTCTCAACTCCACTGGCCGTGGGCTCCAGGATGGAAAAGTCCATGGCCACGAGCTCATTTGGTTTGGAGGCCAGCAGATGGCCCATGGGGGCGCGGGCTGGAGGACGAGTAGCCTTGGCTACCTGGCACCGCTCGCACCGACTACACCAATCTGCCACCTGAGAAGACATGCCAGGCCAGTAGCAGCGTTGACGCAGCAAATCAAGGGTCCTGTCTGTACCCTGATGGCCATGCTGCTGATGGACAGCTGTCAACACCTCCTCCTTCAGCGAGCCAGGAAGCAGGATCTGCAAGACTGTCTCACCCCCATCGTCACGAAGGACTCTCCTGTACAGGACCCCTCCTTGCTCAACCAGCCGGTTCCACTGTCGAAACAATGCAAGTGTGGGTGGGGACAATTGCTTACGCTCCTCTGAATTGGGACGAGCCTGCCGTTCCCAAAAAGGCAGGAGTTCCTTAAGAACAGGGTCCACCCTTTGGAGCGAAGCGATGTCAGAGGAGCTGTGATGGGGCAGGACCACCATCGTGGCTTGGGTGGCATCAACAATCTCTGCCTGTTGCGTTTGGCGCAACGACAGGGGCAGAGGGCTTCCTGGGAGCCTGTCCCTCCAGGCTTGCAAGTCAGGAAACTGCTGCCGTGACAAAGCGTCCGTATTTCTGTTACTGCGCCCGGAGCGGTACTTTATTTCAAGGTCAAAGGTTGCCAGCTGGGCTGCCCACCGTTGTTCCATGGCACCGAGTTTGGCTGTGGACAGATAGCTGAGGGGGTTATTGTCCGTGTAAACCACGCATTTCTGCCCCAACAGGTATTCCCTGAATTTCTCAGATACTGCCCATTTGAGTGCCAAGAACTCTAACCTCATGGAGCTGTAGTTGATGGGGTTCCTCTCAGTGGGCCGCAAGCCTCGACTAGCGTAGGCTATGGGATGCACTTTTCCCTCGTGCTCCTGTGAAAGGACCGCTCCGAGGCCCCCATTGCTGGCATCGACCTCTAAAATGAAAGGGCGAAAAAAGTCAGCATATGCCAAGACAGGTGCCGTGGTCAGCTTAGCCTTTAAGGTCTCAAAGCTGCGCTGGCACTCTTCCGTCCAGTGGTTCTGTATACCACGCTCAGACCTTTTACGGACTTTGGTGCCCTCCAGCTCAGCCACCAACCGGTGCAGGGGTGCAGCCAGCTTAGCAAAGCCCTCCACAAAACGCCGGTAATAGCTGGCAAAGCCAATGAATGACCGCAGCTGGAACACCGTGGTGGGGGGCTGCCAGTTAGCCACTGCCTCCACTTTACCAGGGTCCGTTGAGACTCCTTGGTCGGAAATCACATGCCCCAAGTACCGCACCTGCCGCTGAAAAAAGCACATTTTGGTGAGCTTAACCTTCAGCCCCTCCTGCTGCAGCTTCTGGAGCACCAGCTCTAGTCGCTCCAAATGCTGGTCGACTGTGGAGGAAAAGACAACGATGTCATCCAGGTACAACAGCAAAGACTGGCCTTGTTGCTCACCGAACATACGCTGCATCAGCCGCTGAAAGGTGCTGGGGGCGTTGCAAAGACCAAAGGGCATGCGATTCCATTCAAAAAAGACCGAATGGTGTGCAGAAAGCAGTCTTGGGGCGTCGTCTGTTCCGCCAGCAACCTGATGGTAACCACTGGCCAAATCCAGCGTGGAAAACCAGCGACCCCTGACAGGGAATCCAGAGATTCGATACGAGGAAGGAAGTGGAAAAGCGTCCTTCCTAGTCCTGCTATTCAACTGTCTATAGTCTACGCAAAGGCGGAGACTACCGTCTTTCTTTCGGATCAGCACAATTGGGGATGCAAAGGGACTGCTGCTCTCACGAATCTCCTGGGCTTGCAGCAAGTTGTTAATATGCTCCTTGGCCGCCTCATAGTCAGACGGAGGAATGCGCCTGTAGCGCTGCCGGACTGGAGCATCATCGACCAGGGGGATCTCATGACTGATTAAGCTTGTGCAGCCCAAGTCACCGTCATGTACTGAAAAGACGTTTGAATATTTTTTCAAAGAGCCCTGGACCTTTCATCTGTTCTTCGGTAGAAAGTGGCGAGAGGTCTATAGGATCGAGCTGGGTCTGAGGTACAGCAGATGCTGCCTGAGCAGCCACCAGGGCTGCCCCCGATGGTACCTCAGTCACCTCCTTCGGTAGACTCACAATTCCAGCTGGAGCCAGAGTGCCCACCGGGGTACGTGGGTGGAGCCTCACCGTAGTGGACCCAACGTTGATTAAGGGAATGTAAGCGGTACCCCGATCTACTCTAACCAACGATGGGGGTGCCAAGAGGCCTGCAGGGAGTTCCGAGTTACATGGCTCAAACAATACTGCAGAACCTGAGCACTGCTCTGAACAGGTTGTGGCGACAACAGCTAAAACACCACCAGGAATCCAACAAGCCTTTCGACCACGAGTCCTCACTTTAAAAACACTAGGAGTCTCCTGCACTTCAGCTTTGTGGCACTGCTGCAGGCCACCCACAATCACACCTGGGGCAGTGGACACCTCAGGTTGTCTAAAAAGAGCACCCCCATGTTGGGCAAAGAGCTCTTGATAGCAGCGACGAATAATGTTCATCCCCAGGACACCAGGTACCTGCAGGGGTCCTCCTCCAGGGGGATCTTTAACGATCAGAACCCCACAGTGTGGCAATAACTTTCCACAAAGCCTCACCTCCAACTCCAAATAGCCGACATATGGGATGGCTAACCCGTTAGCAGCCCTCAATTGCAGCAAATGGTAAGACCGGAGTTTCTCTTGTCCCCAGGGCTCAAAATGTTCTTTAAAAAAGCTTTCTGTGATAGTGGATACCATGGACCCAGTATCCACTAAACATGGGACTGAACAACCTCCCATTACCACATCCAAATGGGGACAGGAGGCCAAAAGCCCGTCCATGTCCCCCTGGAGCCAGAAACTGCCCCCTCCAAGCTGTGGCTCTGCAGCTCGGCGGCACTAGTTTCCGACCGCGCTGGGTTGTCACTCTGGCGATGCCGTGGAGTAGGCAGGACCGGGCCGGCTGACGGGGCTACCCGGACCCCATCACAATCCTGGGCGAAATGGCCAGGTTGTTGGCAGCGTCTACAGATAATAGGGCCACGACGGGTGGGACGGCTAGTCGGGTTGGGGTTCTGCAGCCGCGAGAGGTCGCGAGACATCTGCAGGATCTGTTCTTACTGGAGCCTTAACATCTCCTTTATCTCAGTTAGTTCTGATGCCTGGGGGACTGCTTGGGATCTACCCCCGACACCACACTGGAATCCTGGAACTGAAGGTATGGAGTAACTGCGACTACGCACCCTCCTGGCAGACCTTCCCGCTCCCACCTGATTGCCTCACTCCTTACCTCCAGCAATGTAGCGTGGCCCGCCGCACAAACTGCTTCAGCTCTCTGCGTAGAGTACCGTCGCACACATGCTCCACAAACTGATCGCGCAGCAGGCTCTCTGCATTTGGTACACCACTTGGTGCAGCTCCCGTAACTGCCGCCATTAGGGCCATTAAAGCCAGGGAGAACTCCAACAACGTCTCTCCGTCTAGCTGCCGACGGGAGAAAAAGGCCTCCTGCAATGCAACATATGAGTCAGTGCAGCCGTATAATTCTTGCAGCACTGCAATGACCCTCGCTGGTCCTCACGTTCAGCCAGGGCGATACTTAATTTCGTCGCGTGCCTCCCCTTCCAGGTGATCAAAACAGGAAAAATGCCTGGTCAGCCAACCCAAAATGGCGAGCCCTCATGCAGGCCTGCACCTCCCAAGCCATTCTGCAAGCCCAATCCCGGTACGTCCTCTAAACATGGGGCATTTCGGTCACGAGGGACATACAAAAGTCTTTCTACCACCGGGGATTGGTTGAAGGCCCAGCCAAGGGCAGGTTCATCACTCGGCCGGGAAACTGCAGCTGATTGCAACCGCAGCCTCTCATTTCAGCTTGCAGACGTGAAACCAGGTCTGTCAACTCCTTAAGTTGGTCTTCCATGACTGAGCACAGGAGGAGAAAAGGAATTAAAACTCTCCTGGGCACCAAAATACCTGCAAGAATCACCTTCCTCACTTCCAAGCGGAAACAGCTGCTGCTTTTTTTAAAAAATATATGGATAAAACAAGGACTTCACTGTTAGGCCTGTGTCTCCACAACAAACGCAATTACCTTAAAAAAAAAAAAAAAAAGATAAAACACACACGCCTATCACGCCTAATGCATCTAAGTGTGCGATCCTGCTGCACGAAACGCCAATTGTGGGTAAGGGGAGTGGTCAGGTAGCGGGTACGTTCACTGAGCAAGGTCGGTCGATTGCACACAAAGGCAGGAGGCGTGGCTCAGAGTTTAAAAAAATAAAAATGTTTATTACCATAAAAAGGATAAAAACACAATAAAAGCAATGGTTTTATAAAAACAAAAAACAGATAAAAGGGGAACAAGTCAGTCAGCTGAGGCCCAGTGTTTACGGCGTAACGTTGGAGGCCCCCAAACAACAAAAGAAATAAAGATTAATCACTCATGTGACACTGCACTCACAAGTGACTCCCTCCACCAAGACACGACACTCCAAAGGGGGGAAAGCCTCCACCAGGGCACGAGACTGGGTCCTCAGCACTGAGGGGAGGGGAAAACAAAATTAAAATTTACACACACACGGAAGTATAAACCCAGGAACACTGGTGGACCGAAGTGGGAGCTGAGCTGGTTGGGTCGGAAAGCCCACTTTTCCAAATAAAAACACAGTGCTCAAACAACCTTAAAAGCGGAAAGCTAAAAAGGCATTTAATTAAAACCGGGTGAATAAAAACCGCTCGAGTCCGTCCAGTCTCAGTTCGGTGGGGGGCTGAGTCCGGGAGTGCGCTGAGGGTCCGGTGTGCTTCTCCATCGGACGCAGCAGTAATCAGCCACCCCGCCCGAAGCCTCGTAGGACACAGGATGCGACTGAGGGCAGGCGAACAGTGAGTCGGTCCAGAACCAATATCAAGAAAGCAGCAGCTGCTCCAACACTGCTGGGAGCCCAGAAAGTCCCTAGCCGTGGAAGACAAAGTAAAATAATTTAAAAAGGATAGAGCTTAAAAGAAGTGCGAGCCCTGAGGACTGCCGACTTACCAGCCTGTTTGTCACCCAAAGCACGCAAATTGCAGTGGCTCTATTATTTTTGAAGTTGCGATCTTTTCGGAGCTATAAAATAAGATGAGCAATGTGAAGCCGGCTGAAAGATCCCCATTGGCAGCCTGTCACCGCTACATTACCTGCGAGGCTAACCCGGAAGTGTGCAACCGGAAGTGGGCGGTTCCAAGGACCAGAAGATGCCCATACCTGCCACTGAGCACCCTATTCTTTTTATACTGCCCCTAGAGGCCTGGAACTGCAATTAATCCTTCCAGCCACACCTGCAGCAATCCATCCTACCACATTAACACGATCAACGTAATTCCAGCAGATCCTGAAGGAGAGAAGCGGAAGACTCCACTGAAATTATGTTGATCATGTTAACGGCGGAAAGCTGTGTGACGTATTTCTGTTTTTTAACCCTTCCTGGCTTGTTTACATTAAAAGTGGGGTCATCTAGACCCCACAAGACAGTGCGCTGATTTTTTTTAATCTTTGATTTTTGAGTTTCACTAACGTCCATGGCAGACATTAAATCCTGTCTCTCCCTTTGTCCACATTTGTCATGGAAGGAATCACGCATCAATATGTGGTTGGAGTCATCTGGACTCCAAGGATAGCAGTTAAATAAGACCGTTGATTTGCTTCTGGTTGTAGCTGCCTGTATGAATCAACTTAGCAAATCTCTGAGTACTTTTTCTGGTACTGGTTTATTTGAATTATTTCTTACATTGTATGTTAGTTTGTCATTATGTGCAAACATGACAGCATCCAAAAAGACAAAGTTTGTCTTCCTGAAACACTGAACAATCAGTGTTCACAAAACGCTACCATGTGCTGTTTGATCATGTGACTTCTTCAGATGAAACCGAGCTGTGTTAGGACATTTAGAACCTGTTCAACAGAACCTTGAACATTAAACAGAACCTTGAAGTGACTTTTGGACCATTGATGGTACTCTCAGATGATGAGGAGCCTCTGCCTTCTTCATGGAGATGTAACGGTAACCTCGCCTGTGTGGAGACGTTTAGTAAAGAGAATCACGTCTCAGACGGATTCTGCCTGACACGGAACATCACATTTAAACAAATTTAGAAAAACTCTACTCTGGAGTCATTAAAACACATCTAACAGGTCATAAAGATAAAGACAGCGATAATCAGACGTGTCTCTCATGCTAGTTGGCATTAGCCCAAATGAAAAGTGACAACAGTATTCACACGTCATTTTCTAAATTCTGAACTTTTCTTGGCTGCACCATCAAATGGGTCTCGATCTTTTCTAGCTGCGTAACAGCAAACGGGACTTCATTAAACAGACCCTCCAGGATTTCTCTGCAGATTTTTATGATAGTTGCAGCCCAAATCACCTGATTTCGCGGCGGCTTTTGTGAAAAGTTGCGACAAAAGTTGCGATTTTTTTAAAAATATATATTTATTTGAAAAGCATCTAAAAATATTAATTATTAAATCAACTTCAAATTCTCATATTCCACATATTCCAACTCTATTTATTTTGATACATGCACTATATATCAAACTAATCGAAACTAGAAAAGCTGCATTACGCTAGTGTAAATGCTTTCTGCTGAGAGAAGTCACTGAACATGAAGAAGCTTTTTGCTTAAAATGGTGACCTGACTGACTTTAACTGCTGAGGGATTTGATGAGAATGCAAAAGCTATTTCCAAAATGTTACATTTGCCAAAAGACTGGAAATTATGTTAAAGAACTATGAAAGAGGGCTTAAGTTGACCTACATTTCTGAAAAATCTTTAATACATGCTAATTTTGCAAAAATATTTAGTATGTTGCTTATATATTAGCTAAACTCCCCAAATTAGCACAAAAATCCTCGGTAGAGGCCAAATTAGCCAAAAAAGCTAACACACTGCTTAAATACTAGCTAAACTCCAAAATAGCCTCATTTTACTTATTGAACTAAATTACTCAAAAACATTAGCATGTTGCTAAAATAGAAGCTAAACTCTAAATTAGTTCATAAAAACTGTTTATAACAAATTAGCCAAAACATGTTAACATGTTTCTAAAAATTAAACTAAACTGAAAATTTCTGAAAATGACTTTATAAGATGAAAACATAGCTCATATTTAAAGGCTCGTTGTTAATCTACTTAAAATTTTGAAATTTTAAGACTTTCTTATTCATTTCCAATGCACGACATTTTATTCAAAATTTCAGAAACTATTAAAGGGGCAGTACATTGATTTTCTTCAACCTTTCAGAGTATACTATATCCATATATATGATCATATATTACATTGGGAACACTAAAATACAAATTATTTATGAAATATGAGTAATTTCTGTGGCCCTTTTTAATACCCTGAAGTAAAATGACTGGATTTCTGAGCCTCCGCCTTTCGCTCCTTGTCGGTCCCGCCCATTTCACGACGTCATCCTTAAGCCGGCCTCTCCATCATGAACAAAATTTGTAAACAAAAATATAAGTAAGACGTATGTGCTGCGGTTTGCACAATCTCGTCTGGATTTTACCCTTTTCAAACTTTTTATTTTGCTGATGGATTTTGAGCGTCTGTATGAAGGCCAGATTCAACAATTTACTGAATCCTGCACAACGGTTTCTGGAGACGCTACGGGTCACGCTAAAAGACACGTCTGTAGAATCAATGTGGATCATGTTAACGTTGTTTTATTGAGCGTGACTTCATCCATCAGAGTGCTTTCACGGCAGCAGCACGCCGCGCAGCAGACTTCGAAAAGTGAGTTGTACGTTTTCCGGTGGTGTTAAAATAAACGTTCTAACAGTTGGAATATTTAATTCCTTTTGGATAACATGATAATTAATGCTCTACATTCACCGATCCCCTCATTTCTACCATGTTTACGTCACATGACTGTTGGACCTGATGGCCGTTTTGGTTCAGCTGTTCCGCTCTCAGTTCGTTTCAAATTCAGACTGAGGAATCTCAGAGCGAAACGAAGTTCGGTCCGATTAGAAATGAATCGAGACTACATTTTAAAAAATGGGTCCGGGAGTGGTTCCTGGTACAGGAAGTAGTTATCTCCTGCCCCCAGACAGATTCTGGTGGCAGGAGATAACTACATTACCACCACAGCTCCACGGAGAAGATGGGAGTGTTTTCGTTGTAGTCTGGGGGCGGAGCTTGGAGCACAGACTCTTCCAGGAGGGAGCTGTTAGCATCGATCTTACGTCAGCATGTTTCCAACTGCTCGTTTTCGTGGGTATGGGAGGGGCTGCTGCAGACTGTGTAGATTTTTAAAGGATTACTCTTAAGTGCATGAACGGATCAAAGTACCGTTTTGGGGTTCTTTATAGTGAGGAATGAACAGTAAAATGTATTGAAACCTCAAAAAGTACAATTTTAATGATAGGGCCCCTTTAAGTTTGTGAATACCAAAAGTACAAGCAGTAATGTCCTTGTCAGGATTCTGTGCTTAGGTTTTGTCAGGTTCTGTTTTCTCTGTCAGTCTCTCCATGTTCAGGTTAATCCACCACAGCTGTCTTCATTTAGTCAATCAACCTCAGTGTATTTAAGTGTCTGGTTTCCAGTTCTTTAATGTCAGGTCATCTGCTCTGTTACGCCGCGTCACTGGGTCATTCTCCCATGATTTTGTCATGTTTAAGTTTCTGTCACCAAGCCTGGTCTCCTGCATCTGGGTCCATCATACACCTGTTCCTGACAGTTCTCAACAAGCAGAACGTTTTCATGATTGCCTAACTCAATGGAAGTGTGATTGAGTTTTTACGAGGTGAAAAACAAATGGAAAGGAGCAGGAGAATCACTGTGGTGTGAATGCAATGATGTTTCCTCTCATTCATATTATCAAAGGGTCTGCTGCTCAAGCATTTTATCAACATAATATTCACTAGATTAATGACATTACCTGTGATAATGTAAGCTGAATGTTGCTGCTGAAGATGCTGAAACTGAAAGCTTGCTAAAATATTCCCCAAATGCCAATTAACAAAAAACAAAACCAAAAAAACTTGTAAAATGTTTAATTTTGTCAAAAGAGCTAGCATATTAAAATTTTAGCTAAACTCCAAATGAGCCTAAAAATCTACAAAAAAGTCAAACTTAGCCAAAATGGCAAGCATAATGCTGAAATATTAGCTAAACTCCAAATGCCCCCCAAAATGAAAAAACTTCAAAAAAGTCTAATTTTGTCAAAACAGCTAGAATAATATTAAAGTATTAGCTGAACTCCAAAGTAGCCCAAAAACTGTAAACATTTATTTTGCCAATATTTTAGTATTTTGTCTAAATTAGCCAGAAACAGCTAGCATGTTGCTAAAACAAAAGCTAAATTCCAAATTACCCTAAAGAAGCCCAGTAGTTGCTGAACATTTTAAAGTTTCAATGGTGTCTTAAGCTAAAGGTTTTCAGACGTTCACAAGTTTCAAAATGCACAAAGTTTTTTAAGGATTTGAGCAATTTGTCATTCATTTTCTAAGGGGCATGGTTTCTTAATAATTTCAAAAACTATAAAGTTCATAAATACCAAAAATACAAGCAGTGAATGAGCTGAAGATTTTTATATCAAGATGACTGAAAGTGTTGAAAAGGAGCGGGAGAACCCCGATGTGAACGCTGCATGTGACCCAGCATTCACCCAATAAAAACCTGACAAAGAAGTCAACCCCCAGCAGAGGAGATGCCGTATCTAACAAGGTTGGAACAATAACGTGTAACAACAGCTGAAGGAGTCAAAGAACACTTTATTAAAACCTGAAACGATTTATGGTCAAACACATGAATGCATGACCCGCACTTTGTCATTGATGGTAATTGCAGTTCAATATTGTGAAATCTTGAGCCTTTCCATGGAAATATTCCACATTTTTTCACTAAGTGCCAATGCTCTGAGATTTGTGAAGCCGTGTTTCCTTCATCAAACTAAGTACATAGATAAAGTGCATGTTGGAACAAGTGTGATTTCACAATTTGCACGCTTTAATTTACAGCTAATACTAAAAAATATCTTCATACAATCCAGATTTATAATTTAACAAGACTTTTGAAAACGGCATTACTGGATGTTTGCCTGCAGGTCAGCGGAATCACTAATCAATAAATAGTGATGATGAATGTTGCACAGCTGGACAGAGGATCCAGAGGAGGGGAAGACCAAAATCTGAAGTCACGAGATGCAGGCCAGGCAGATCCACTCAGACTAAAGTGTGAGTCTGTTCTTACCTATTTAATTTTTAAATTATATTTTGGGAACAGTTTGTTCTAGCCAAGTAAATATCCACAGTCATTCCAATCTGCAGTTGTCTCTGCAATGGTTCAGTGCTGCAGCCCGCTAGACCTGATGGTATCTTTCAGGGCGGGGCAGCTTTTCCTTTCACCTGAGTTTAAACTCATTATGACACATAAAAGATTCAACTGACTTTATGGTGATATGATACAGTCCCTTCGTTAACCTAAATGGATAAAATCTAGATTATTATTCATTTGACATTTAAAACTTTAAGTGGAAAGCCTGTTATGACAGAAAAACGGTTTATTTCAAATTGTTTCTATTTTAAGCTACAAAGACAAAATGTCTTTGATTATAACATTTCAAACACAAAAATCAAGTGTTTTTGATTTCTGAACTGTTTGTTCTTTGAGGTTTAATAAAGTGACTCATTCATTTATTCAGGTATTGCTTATATGAAAAAAGAATATCATTTAGTTAGTGAACACCACACACCCTTCACTGTGGTTCACTGAACTGACCAGAACTGACCTGACCAGGTGGAAGCCAGCTTGTGATTGGACGTCTGCTTGTTTGCATCACATGTTCATAAAAAGACAAAGACAGTAGAGACAAAACAAGAGGAGAAACTGATTATTTACTTCATGATCCATCCATCATACATTCTCGATAAGATAACCTTGTTTGTATCTGTGGTTATCAACCGATACTGCTGTTACAGTCAGCATTACTTCTAGTACAAGATAGAATTTATAGTATAAATCTGTATCCTTTAAATCTAAATCTTTTTTCTGTTTGATGGTCTCTTTCTTCTGGAAACCACAGGGCTTGTGGATTGCTGCCCTGAGGGACACCAGAGAAACTCTGACTCCATCCATCCATCCATCCATCCATCCATCCATCCATCCATCCATCCATCCATCCATCCATCCATCCATCCATCCATCCATCCATCCATCCATCCATCCATCCATCCAACCCACTGAATCCCTTTTGGAGTTTACAGGTTTGCTGGTTCCAATCCAGCTACTGTTGAAGGTGGAGCACAGCCTAATCAGGTGTAGGGATGAGCCAAATTATTGATATTGTGATAAATAGCAATATTTAGGTCTGTGATTGGTTCACTCTAAGCATTGATATTTTATTGTTGTTTGAAGAGGCTTTAAAACTTTATATTCTTCCTTCTTTGGGGAGATGTTCCTTTGGAGGTAGATAGGGGCGCATGTTGCACCAATGTGTCTGGCAATTACTTGAATTATTTTTTGAATTATTAATCATTTTTGTTTTGTTTTTGTACTGCAACCCAATCAGCTGTGGGAAAGTCTTCTGCTAGAGATCTAAACTAGCAGACTTTTATTAATGAATATCGATCAGATGCAAAGTTCATTTCTGTAGCTGTACGCTTTCAAAAAGCCGTGTTTTAGATATCTAATAGGTTTGTCTGTGCCTAGAGCGGGGCAACCGATTCAAATTTCAATGGTCCAGCTATAGAAATAACCTTCATACAAAGGTCCACACTGTATATTTTGGCTTCATTTCAGTAATATTTACTTTTGCGTTAACAATAAGACACTTTTACAACAGAAAACAGGGACAACTTCAGGTATTATAGCAAACCGAAATATTTTCAATAATAATATTAATAATAATTACAATCAACAAAATGTTTTTCGTCCTAAAATAATGCAAACAAAGTTTCAAGCTTTTACGGTGTCACGGTTTTAGGGTCTCGGTTCAGAACATTTAAAAAAAAAAAAAAAATATATATATATATATATATATATATATATATATATATATATATATATATATATTTATAAACAATAAAATAAAAGCTAAAGTATTTTTTGGAAACGCTTCAAATCATATATGCAATAAGCATATAAAGTACTTCACAAACACAATATTTATATATGCAACATTAAAACATTTGGTCATTGAGGTCTATTTATTAAAACAAAACATCTTTAAACTTTGAACACAAACAAAATGTTAAAACATGTAGTTTCTGTTGACATTTACACGTCTTTAGTCCAAATCTACAAAAACTGAGAGAAAAGAATGATTAAAAATAGTGTTGAAAATACCAAGTGTATCTGGGGTACTCCTTAAAATACAAATGTTCTCGTCCCATCAGCCTAATATCCAAATTAATTCATAAATAAATCAGTTAAAATGATTTATGTTATTAATTGTTTTATTTAACTAACTGTGGGGACATTTCATTATTTAAAATAATAATTATTATCTATAAAACGTGACACTCCTGTGCTCGCTCTTCTTGGTTATTTTTGACCTGTTTGGCTTGCCATACAATCGTCCCCTGACAGCACCAGTGAGTCCGTTACAGAGCAGCTTTCTCCTGTGCGGGACAGCTGCAGCTCGTCATTGGGAGATTCTTTGAGTCCAGAAATGGAAATGTGGACCGATGCTTTTATTCATCACTAAACATGAAATAAATCTGATATCTGTCGATTCTCGTCCTTCATTATGAAGTCGTGTGAACGGACAATTGATTTAAATTATGCTAGCCTGAGGTGTGTGCAGACGTGGGGGGGATGGGGGTTGGGATGGTCTGCGGTACACCCGTGTCCTGAACCGTTCTGATCGTACGGACCATGGATTATCTGTGATCCGTTACACCCCTAGTTTTGACATAAACTTGTAAACTCTCAGCTGTATTTTTCATGAATTCAGAATCAGTGGAGAATCAAGTTAAAGTTTTGTTTTTTAATGGTTCTGGACCACACGTTTCGCTCCTCCTGTAACCCGCTGCTCACATGTTCTGAACTGCATCATGAAGTTCATAAATGATGACAACTGTCATAATCACTGTTTTAGTTTTTGTGCCGTGCTATTTGCACCAGTTATAGTCTACACACGTCTGCTGCTCATTTCTTTATTTCTTTAGTTTTTCTTGCCGAGAGCGATTTTTTTTTTTTTTTTTTTTTTTTTTTTTTTTTTTTTTCCCCTCTGCCAGAGATACCAGCTCACCGGTCCGGAGAGAAACGTCTGTCGGTCCGGATGTGGACCGCGGTCCACCCTTTGGTGATACCTGGCCCAGTGGGGCTGGCCTCCTTCCTGGGGTGTCCTCCTGTTGGTGCCACAGACATTGATGGACCCCATTGTCTTCAAACGAGGATCTTACATTATTATGGACAAACTGTGATTGGCACAGAAGTCTCGCTATAAAAGGTTCAGTTCAGGGAAGCCGTTGTTCTGCCCTTCCAGGTATACGTGCCATTGCCCTCATGAGCCTTTAAACGGTTAAACATGGACTCTTATGTTAGAGCCCTTTCAAAGGCATCTGCTTGTCCTAGTCCTTCATAAAAATACTCGTTTAACATTTTCTAGTTAAAAAAATGACAAAGTGTTCCGACATAATGTAAAATTAAACCAAACAGGCCTTCCTATCACGCATTTTTTTCCTGCAGCAAGACCAAAAAGTTGTATAAAGTCTTTACACCAAACAATTCCTACAGAAAATGATCATTTCCCATCAGGCTGCACAGTAGTGTGGTGGTTATCACTCTGGCTTCACAGTGAGAAGGTCCAGGTTGAAATCCCAGCTGGCTGCACTCACGGGTTATCATCCACAGACAGTCCAAAAACACGCTGCACCGACTGATCGGTGATTGTCCTGAGGTGTAAATAGGAATGTGTGGGGTTGTTTGTTTCTGAGTAGCTCTGCTAAACACTGGCTACTCACCCAGGTTGCACTCCACCTTCGCCCAACAGTAGCAAGGATAGGCTCCAGCAGCCTTGTGACATCAACAGTGTTTCAGATTGAAATCAAGAACTTAAAGGACTGAAACATTGTTTTGTAATTTTCTAAATATGTACATAAATGAATGACTGTAGTCCTCCATGAACTGAAGAGATGCAAACAGAGCCAACATTTCCCAACAATGATTTGATGGAAAGATAAAGACACACTGAAAAATCCTCACTGCTGCATTTTTACCTTTGACTCAGTTTTCTTGCTGTTGTTTTCTTTGAACAGTAAGACAGTTTGATCTGCTCTCTTGTTCAAAACTGCATTTTTTCTGTAGAATCAAACATTTTAATTCAGACCTCATATGAGGAAAATCGGGCTTTTGGTATTGGACCAATAATTATTACTAGAAAAGTTGCATTACCTGCAATAATGCTAGTGTGAATGCTTTTTACCAAAAGTAGTGACACAATTTACTTTATTGTCTGAAGGGAATTACTGAAAATGTAAAAGCTGTTTGGAAAATGTTACTAAAAGACTGGAAATTTTGTTAAAGAACTATGAAAAAGCGCTGAAGATGACCTACATTTCTGAAACATTTAAAATAAAATTGCTGAAAATCTCTAATACATTCCAATTTTGTAAAAATATCTAGTGTTGCTTAAATATAAGCTAAACTCCAAATTAGCCCAAAAAACCTTAGTAGATGCTAAATTAACCAAAAAAGTTAGTTTGATGTTTAAATTCTAAACTCCAAAATAGCCTAAAATTCCTCAGTAAACTAAATTAGTAAAAAAAAAAAAAAAAAAAAACGTTAGTCTGTTGCTAAATTAGAAACTTAACTGTATAAAAACCTCAGTAGAAAACAAATTAGCCAAAAAGGTTTGATTTTAAAGGCTACTAGCTAAACTTCAAAATAGCCTAAAATTTCTCAGTAAACTACATTGGTTTAAAATGTTAGCATGTTGCTAAAATATGAAATAAACTCGATTTTTTTTTTTAAATGACTCTAAAAGATGAAAATATATTCCATGAATTTATTTAATAGCTTGTTTCTAATTTACTCAAAATGTTGAAATTTCATTTAATTTCTTTTGGGGAATATTTTGCTTAAAATTTCAGAAACTTGTTAAGTTCATAAATACCAAAAATTCAAGCAGTAATGTCCTGAACCAGCTGAATGTTTTGATTGCTGAAATCTCTGAGAGTGTGATTGAGTTTTTATGTGCTGAAAAACGTAGAGAAAGGAGCATCAGAATCACTATAGTGTGAATGATTACCAATCATTTACATAATTAAACCCTTTCAAACAGATGGTAAAGATGTTTGGAGTGGGACAATCCTCTTCAGTTTGACTGATGTTTCATTTTATTCCCCTTTTGTCTTGGATGTTGGTGCTGCAGCTGAATGAGAGGATAGTTGATGTATAAACGTGAACTTGCAGGTGAGTTTTTGCAGCATTAGGAAGGATTAAATGACATCTGTGTACTTCCGCCTATAAGACAAAAGTTCACCCCTGAAATTTCTCTGCGCCGTGCAGTTGCCATCACAACACAGTAATAATTGAAGCAAATGAATTCCTTGAAGCCATTCAGAATACCGGATGACAGAGCTATTAAAAGCACATGTGATTTAACATTTACTCTCTTTACTGCCCACTGAAAGAGCCTAACAGCCCCGGGGGGCAAACCGCTTCAAGCAAAGTCTGTGCAGATGGATAAAGTTTTCCCATTTCTATAATTAAACAGTATTCTCAAAAATATCATCATTTTGAAAGAAATGATCTCTCGCTCACATTAAACTGACCATCAATTTCTGTTTTCCTCTGGATGCTATTTTAAGAACTCAATTGCAGCACATAGGAGAATGTTTTTGGGATGACTCTCCGTGGGGGTTGAAATGGCCCCTCCCACTGGGCCTGGCATTCAGGTACAGCTCCCTCCCTCCCTCTATAAAGCCTCTAATGTTAGCAGTGTGATCCCTAGACTCATGATAGAATCTTCACACAACTATTTTATTCAAAAATAAAATAACTCCTAACCCCTGGAGGTGCCTGAGGTGAGAGACTTTTCAGATTATTTTTATGTGTCGGTCAGATTTTCTTACGATAGTTTCAATAATATTAATAAATGAGTAACATAGAAGGATTTTTATTTATTTACTGTCAAGCAAAGACAGTAAAAAAAAAAAAAAAAGGTTTTTGCTTGATATTTCATAATACCAAACCTGTAAAAACTTTTAAGTAATCCTTCAGTTGAAATTCTAAAATGTTGTTTCCCTGCAGCTCCAAGCCAGAATGAGAATCTCCCTGCAGGCGCTCCTCTGTTGCTGTGTCTTCACCGCCGCCCTGCCACCCGTCAAAGCTGCCACAGGAGAGCCCGACACCCCCCTGAAGAAAAGGTGAGCCTCCAAACCTCGAGCAGTTTAACAAAGGCCTCAAACTCTTTTCTTTGTTTTTCCATTTTATTGTTTGTGGCTCCTCTAGTAGAGTGGTGAGCGTTTCTTAACCCTTTAACGCCGGAGCTCCAGTGTTCATGTTCCTTGATTTACTGTAACTTTTCAACCGTCAACAGGACAATTCCAGCAGATTTTGAAGGAGAAAAGCGGCTCAGGAATCTGCAGGAATTGTCCTGTTAACAATTAAATTGGAGATTTTTTGTGGAACTGAAAAGATTTTGAGGTTATTTTTTTACAGAAGCTCCCATACTGTTTTTTTTTGTCCTAGAAAGCTTTGCTTCATGTATTAACCATGAGGTTAGTATGTCTTGCTACTTTTTTTTCTTTTTTTTCCAGGTTCAGAGTTTGGCTGCTGAACCAGACGAGGCGAGATATGAATCGCAGCCTGACGACGGCTGAGGGGACGTCCTCCGACCTCCGTGGTGGGACAGCTCCATCCTCACCGTTAAGGTAAATGAAAGCATCAGACATGTGATAAACCAACAGTTGTTTTCAAGCAATGATGTGGTTTAAATCTGGAAAACTACAAATCTGTCTGTCTGCAGCCCGCTCATGAGATCCAAGAGGTCAACGAAACCGTCCGGCTGCGCCCTGATCACGTGTTTGTACCACGACCTGGTCCACCTGCTGCACGAGACGAACAACAAACAGAAGGAGCCCTGCGCCCCCCCCAAAAAGATGGGCTTCAACGGTTACGGGCGGCGCCGCCGCTCCCTCTCTGAGCTCTCGGTCCAGGACGGGAGCGACAGGAGATGCTGTGAAGCTCTGCTGAAGGAGAGCAGGAAACGCACAAACCCGTAGTGGCGACGGGAGGCGTGGAGGACACCTTCAGTCGGGCTCGTTTGCCAGCTGCAAGTGAAGACTGAGCCCCTCGAGAAGTTTGGTTCCACAGATGCTTCAGAAGGAGCTCAGGTCACTCTGGGTGAAGGCTATTTCACTAAAGCTAGACAAGATTGTACAGACTTGTTAAGGTGCAGCTTTATCCTCTCTGAACAGAAGTGCAGCTTATTGATGAGTTTGGATCAGAACATTTATGTGGAGACACAAGCTTTCAAACACTTGTGGAAGGAGAAAAATGCCCCAAAACTGCTAATCTTAAAATAAAAGGAAGATGTGAACTACTTATGTGCAATATAGACAACATGTACCCATCCTATAGATGTTGTAGTTACAAATATGTAGAGTTTTTTTACTACTTTGTACCACTGCTTAGTGAGAAATCCTCAGTTTTAAACATTTGTGTATGATTTCATAACTGAAACCATTTTTATTTTAACTTAAATGCTGTATCTAAAGTGTCTAAATAAAGTTTGTTGTTGTGTGTGAATCATGTTGGGGCTGTGACCGGCAGACGAGGGGCGCTTCAATAACAGATCTGTGCTGCCATCTAGCTTTCAGCCTGAGCTGCTGAGAAGAGCTTCAGCGGGAACGTCCAATGAATGCAGTTCATCATGATGTCATCACAGGCCCGTCCCAAATCTGCTCACACGTTTCCTGACTCAAACACAGATCACGTCCGGCTGTTGGAATTACAAAATCCTCAGAAACTCCATCACCTGTGGGATGAGAGTTCTCCAGCTTCAGACACTTCAGCCACATTCCAGTCTGAAAATAACAGGCTGCACGCCTAAACAAAGACCACGATTGAACTTGTCTCAGAGATATTGTGCAATTTGTTCTAAATTAATCTTATAAACCTGTTTTCTTCTGTGTGGGGGGCCAGACGGGGAAAATCAATGTGGATTTAACCTCTGCTAATTGTTTTATGCAGAGACTTTACACTGTGATGATGATAAACTTATGAGATGAGAGATTTTTATCAACACGTCAGATTTCCCTTCAGAATAAGATGGTGTTAAAGTTAACAGACGCATAAAATAAACTAAAATGATCTGGAGGGCCGGGTAGAATTACCTGGAGGGCCGGATCTGGCCCGCGCGCCTTGACTTTAACATATGTGATCCAAATGAACCTCAGACTGAATCCGATTGTACCAAAAAACAAAAAGTTGTTGTTTCTCTTAGTGACCAATATATCTTCTAACATAAATATTGTTCCCAAAAGTGTTACGACGTAAATTAATTAAGCCCAATACCCATCGTATAAACACATGAAGCTTTTGATTTAAACTGTAACATGTCAAAAGTTCCATTTGGGCAGGAGTTAACACGTGACCCCAGTTCAAATGTTTCATTTCTGTCAGATCCTAGCTTTACAGCTGCGTGGGGATGCACTAGTTGGTTCTCACAGCGAGAAGTTCCTGGTTCAAATCCTGCCTGGGTTCCTCCTGTGAGGAGCTTGGATATTCTCCCAGTGCATGCTGGGGTTTTCTCCTGGCGCTCCGGCTTCCCCCTTTTGTCCAAAGGCATGCTGGATAATTTACTTGAGTTGTCCCAAGCTGAGAGCGTCCCTGCTGCAGACGGTCCAGGCTTTACCCCGCTTTGGCCCAACAGTTCACTCTAGCAGCCCAGACGGCAAACTGGATCGATGGAAGGATGGATAACGAAGGTGATAAAAGATTCATGTGATTCGAATCTAAATAGTTGAGGTCTTGCCAATGAGACTAAACGATCTGACTTGAAGAACAGCACAAATAAGTACAGTTCATCTCAAGCCGTGCAGGGGGGGTGGGGGTGCACTGCATTTGGGGTGTCTTGAAAATTCATAACAATAACATTATTTGTGGTTGTTCTATTTCTTGCATTCACAGCTTATTAGTCTCTGCCATCACAAAGGAGGTCTGCATCCTCGTCCTTTCCAGATGCAGCTGCTAGCAGTCAGTGTTGCATTCTGGTGCAAGAGTACCCAGCTGCAGGAAAGATGGGGGATGATGGTGCATGGAGGTCCCATGGAGCAGGAAGTCGGTGTTCTCCAAAATAGTAGTTGTACTTTCATTTTATGATTTTATTTTTTATTTATTGTAGTTTTAAGGTGACACTAAGGCCCGATCCGAATACTCCCCTTCTCCCATCCCCTTAGCCCTCCCTCTTGATTTGAAGTGTTAGTTGAAGTCCAAGTCCTGTCCGGATTATTATGTTTTTAAGTTTTACACTCCAAACAGAGAGGTCCAAAGTCCACTATCACGAGAGTGAACCATGTCGCACTGAGAATCTCTTCTCCTTACTTTGGTGTTCTCTGAACTACAGAAGTTTACATTTTAATGTAAGTGATGATTTTATGTTGTAGAATGACCTTTTGAAAGTCATAAAACAGCTGCTGTTATGGATATTCAAGCGCTGGAAGTTCAGAGCTAAAGAGAGCTGACCTGTGATATTGATGACATCATCAAACGAAAGTCACGCCCGAAATATCAGATACTGTTTTTCATCCCCCTCAGTTTGGAGCAAGAACGGAGGGATAAACGAAGGGGGAGGGAAAATTAAAACCCTTCTACCTCTAAAAAGATTGTGTCTGGTCACTTTAGCACAGCCGCTTTGCGCCAACCTGTTACACAGGCGTGTTTTTGCTGTTAAGTCTGGGCTCCTTGTTCTGGACTGTGTTGCTGTGTGATCGGAAAGGAAAAAGAGATCTGCTGTGTTTCCGGTTAGATAGAACCTGCAGTCGCTCTTATAGTAGAAAAAAAAAAGAAAATTTCCATTCAAGCTGAGAGCAGGCAGCGCATGCTTCATTAGGAGGTTTGCTTTGTTTTTAGTTGGTTCACTCCTCCGCCCCTCTCTGCTGGTCTGCTCTCTCTCTCTTCCAGAACAACATCCTCGTTCCCGGGTCGTTTCACGTTGACGTTTGAGATCTCTCTGTGTCACTCGTTGACTCTTTGGGTGTCCCCAACACTTCCATTAAATCATGGGTCCCCAGCCCCCGGGCTGTGAGCCGGAACCGGCCCCACGCCAGGCGTATCAGTACCCACCCGGCTCCGGTTCACGAGTGGTACCATGCCCCATTCTGTGCTGCGTCCGGGCCTGGTTCGCATCTGGTGCCGCGTCCCGAGGACTGCCGACCCTCGAACAACAGGCGCACCAGGGGGCGTAGAGCCAGGGACACCCAGGGGTTCGGGGGGGTGACGCGGAGGGATCCCGAGCCTTGGTTGGTGTGTGACGACCCGGGAACAAGACCGCGCTCTCTGGTCCAATGTGGATTGTAATGGGGTGTGTTTGATTTCTAAATTTGTTTAAAGTCACCTGATCATTAATGTGTTTGCTACACAGAGGAGCAACGGGACAAGAACAATAAATGATCCATGAACTTCTCATTGCTACTGTGACTGATCTGTTTAAATTTCTTCTAAATTTATTTCAAGATAGAAAAAGAAAATGGTGACATCGTGAAACAAAGCAGCAAATTATTAAACAGAAAAAGTCAACAAAAAACATGCAGAGAAAAATGAATCAAAGTGAGGATGAAGAGGAGACCAAATCTTCTAAAGGAGAGGATGAAGAGGAGTAAAGGAGAGATGGAAAATGCTCTTAGCTGAGAATATGGAACGCTTGGCCAGTGGGGGTCCTACACTGAATTATGAGACCTCTCCACTCCTCCCGTGTGTTGTTCTCTTCCAGCCGCTCCTCCAGCTTCTTCCTGTAGCTGTCCTTGGCCTGCCTGATCTTACGCTGGAGTTCATGTTGAACGTTCCTCTGCTCCTCTCTGTCCCCTGAAACAAAAGCCCTCTTCTTCTGGTTCAGCAGGGCTTTAAACTCAGGGGTCACCCACGGCTTGTTGTTGCTGAAGCACCGAACCCTTCGAGTTGGCACAGTGTTCTCCTGACAGAATTGAATCTAGTCTGTAATGCAGTGGGTCAGACCGTCGATGTCATCTCCATGAGAGCTGCAGAGTGTCTCCCAGTCTGTGGTCTGGAAACAGTTCTGCAGACTCTCCGTGGCTTCATCCGTCCACACTTTCTTGTTGGAAAGAGACCGTACGTTACCCATGATGACAGATGGCACATGGGGTCATATCTCCATTTCCTCTCCAGAAAGCACAAATATCATGCAAAAGATGAGTTAGATTATAAGTGAAACTCATGGCTCAGAGTCCAGGCTTCAAGCGTTCTTAAAGGGTTACCAAACAGGAAAGTTGGAGGCTGACTCCGCCCACAGGCAAAATCTGAAATCCAGTAAGAGGGGTGGAGCTGGAGAACAAGACTGTTTTTTTTTGTTTGTTTGTTTTGCTTTGTTATCTTACATTTTATCCTACTTTTATTAATTCTAAATTTTTTGAAACTCTTACTCTACAGATGAAGCAGTCTGAGCAGATTCTAGAAAATAACCATTTTAAACATTATACGCATTGACATTTTAAACAATGTTTACTTTTCTATATCCCTCTTTTGAACTTTCTAAATGGTTTAAAAAGGTTTACTGTGCATGAATTCAGATCTGTGATCATAAGAGAATAACGGGAGCAGGACTGTTCTCATCACTGGAGCTGCAGATCATGATGTGGGATTTCTGAAATGACACGAGACTTCAATGGGTTGACCAATCACAAAATTCAACTGTAATACCTCGAGTCAGCCTGTAGGGGGCAGCACACAGACAGTCTTTGACTATATTTCAAGAAGTAAATAAGTCTATTTTAATTTGTTAAAAAAGTGGCAATGACCGACAGAAAGCCCTTTCATTTTTAGAGGTTAACAGACAAAAAAAGTTGATTTAGTTTCCCTTTAAGAATCCTGCTGAATCTGCTGCTGTGTTAGGGTCACTGAGTTAGCTCAAATTTATTTTAATTAGTTAGGTTTATAAATGTATTGCTGAGGTTCATCACTGCTGATATTACATAGTACTGCAGCACAGTGGAATAGGGTGCCTTTTATTTTGAAAGGAATTCATGTTAACCTCTCTCAACTTATAAACAATTTCATATTTAGAAAGTTCTTTATTAGTGTGTGTGTTTTATTTTCACAACTACAGTACATTTATATTATCATGATAGTTAAAGTTACTAATTGCAGATCAGTGTCTACTGGGTTCTACTCTGTGAGGAATGGCTGTCCTTCTGATCCAGACTAAACTAACCAGAACTTTGTCTTGTTCTGTCTGCCTTTCTTCAACAGAAGAATTTAAACGCTGCCCGCCCTCAGCACGATCAACCACGCACCCGCAGCGACTGAACACTCATGGGTGCGGTCTATAAATAGATGTTGTGGTCTGAAAACAGCAACAGACTTGCTCCCTCCAGCTGCACTTCCTGAACTGAGCCTTGAATGCAGATTACTTCCTGAAAGTGTCTGTTCCTCATCAGCCCCACCAGCAGTGCAAGAGTTAACCTTCTGCACTGACAAGGCTACACCTAATAAGGTGTTCCACAGTCCCAGCAGGCTTCAGCATTGCACAGTCCTTCAGCAAGCAGGAAGCAGCGAGCAGTAAGTACATTTTCCTCTGGTTAGAGATGATGGAGAGCTTGTTTTTTGACAGTCTTTGCAGGTCATCTTAAGGGACTTTGACAATTAAAAATGATGATTTGTGACACTGTAAAAAAGACCTCAATTTTGGGAGCAACTGTGCTGCTCTAATGGCAAAAAAAAAAAAAAAAAAAGTTCTCAGGCTTTTGTTGTGAAGGTCTGCTTCCTGGTGTGTCTCTGCGATGTTTTCTGAAGATGAAGGAGAGAAGACATACTGTCATGAGAACCAGCTGTTGGCTGGAAAAAAAGCTTATTTTGATATTAGCCTTATCAAAAGTATGTTTTTCAAGTTTTACTTAAGCATAGAAAAGTATATTTCCCCAAGAGTATACTGGCGGTTTACTGACAAGTATACTTCTTGGGACTAAATTAGCCCACTTTAGTTTACAAAAGGGATGCTTAGAAGTATAATTAAAGTAACCATTCCACTATACTATTTGTTTACTGTAAATAAACTTTCAGTTTACTCAAAGTTGATGAAAGTACATATTTTAAGAATATCTAATGTAGCTCTTATGGTTTCCTTTAAGTTTACAAGTAATAAACGTCTACTGATTAGTATATACAAATACATTTTTAGTAAATTGGAGAGATCCCAAGAATACGTCTGCTCCACTTTTAATACTGCGTGAGAAAATGCTTAAGGGCAGAGACAGATAAAGGCTAAATATATTTAGAATTGTAGTATAAGTTTAAGTATAATCCGAGCATATTTCACATGAACTTATGAGTTTATTTTAAATAAGTGTCTAAAAAGTAAACTAAAAGTGTACATTCTTAAAATTATAGAGGTATCTTTAAAAACTTGAATCTACTTATTTTTGTTAAGGGTAGACACATGAACGCTAGCATGTCTCAGTCTGACTTCATGTGTACAAATGACAGTACATGTGAGACTTCCTGTCTGTCAAACAAATGTCTGCACTTCGGCGCCACAGACGCAAACATCACAAGAACTCTGTCCAGATGACAGAAACTGTCACATGAAGGATTTTTATATTATTCTTATTTCTGGAAACACATTGCTCGGACACTCCAGGGTTCATAAATGATCTCTGCTGCGTCTGAAGATGCACATCCATGACTCAGACCCAGCTCCAGAAAGTCAATTAACAGGTTTCTGTGTTTTTAATATTCATGAGGAGATCTTCTTAGACTTGTTCACTATTTGGAAATATAGGAGGCGGAAAGAATCACGTGAGAGAAATGGTAACTCCTGTGGCTTCAGAAAGCAGCCGTTATTTCAAAAGAGCAGCATCAAGACTCACAAGCTGACGGAGGACACGTCGTGTGTCTGAGTTCAGAGCTGCTCATTGGGCTCTACCTTTACTCACGTGGGATGACTTATCTACAAAGCAAATGATGGTTGTGAGCGCTGGCTCCTCCTGAAAAACCACAACACTAAACTTGATCTCAGTTATGCAGAAAACGCTGATCCTCAGCTCGTTTGCATTCTGTTGCCTGTGGGGATGAGATACAGCTGCTGCATTACAAACGCATTAAAAGGAAAACACCACCAAACCAACAAACTCCTGACGGTTCCCCCTCCCCCTCTTCACCCTCTTCACCCCACCTGAAATTCACTAAGCAGATGATGGAGCGAGTCGGGATTGGGCTTCGATCTACCCCTCTGGCCAATCCATTTTTGTCCCCCATAACTCTGTCACCAGAACGTTCGAAGGGTCGACGTAAAGCCCCACCCTCTCCTGTACAACATCATATCCTGTCCATGCAATCAGATGTCTGATGTGTTGAGGGTCCAGGCTGTGGAAATAATAACAACAGTCTTATGATGTTCTCCAGAAAAACCTGGGACCCTGTTCTCTAGAAACACACACCGTTTCTGTACTTGTCACCAACAGGAGGAATGTAATCTGCCCAAAACGCAAACAAAGGACTTTAAAAACTTTAAAAGAGGTAAACATTTCCTCTGCGCATTTCCAGAAACAGAAGGTAAATGAAAATATTATTACTCCTAGACCTCTCAAGTTAGCCCTTTTAAATGTCAGGTCTTTGGCAGGAAAAACATTTTTAATTAATGATTTTATCACTGAGAACAAAGTTGATTTTATGTTTTTAGTTGAAACCTGGTTAGATGAGAATAGTAGGGGTGCAGTTCTCACATCAATTTGGAGTTTACAAACTCAGAGTTCCAACAAAACCTGCCTCTTGAAACGGGTCCCTGGTGTGCAGCCTGACTAAAGACAATGAAACAATCACTGTGGATTTTTTGTGGACATTCTAGAGGTGCTTACATTAAAGAAAGTTAGAGGTTTAAAGTCTCCCTCTGATGAAAATCCAGTTTCTATAGTTTTTATCACGTCTGTGTGTCATTTATCTTCTGAAAGAGAACAAATGTAATCAGAAATCATTTAGTTTTGGCATTTCTGAGTATTTCTCCTTTTAAATCAATCCAACAGTCTTGGACAGACTCTGTTTTTCATCAATCATCTTCTTTCTGCTGCACATGCACTAAACCCTCATCTGGTCCGGCTAGCGTGTCTAGTTCAGGTTCTGGAGAAGAGAAGATGCTATCTTCACATTGACTGCAGTCAAATGAGCCGCCGTTCACATTTCTGTGGTCCAATCAGCATCACTGGATTTTTGGTTTGAGTTTCATCCAATACTTACGGTAGCAGTCCTGAGAACGCTGGAAAATCTCCAACAGACTCCACGGAGCTTCTTGATGTGACCACAGAAATGTGAACGGCGGCTCATTTGACCGCAGTTGGAAAGGATTGTAAATGAATGAAAGAGCATTTGGATGTTAGCTTTCATTATTTTCTGCTCTGAGAAACCAATGGATTGAATGGATTGATCACAGCAACGTCAAGAAACATCAAAGAGTCTTTGGTGAACTGGAAGGAGAAAGAATCAGGATTTTGGAGGAAGTTCTGTCCATGAAGATCTGAGCTGACATCCGGATCAGAACCATACGGATGGACATTACCCAGATTGATGGATGTTTTTATGGAGCAGCGGAGAAGATTTATGTTAGAGAGACACAGAGCTATCAGAATCAGACGGGGGGATCAGGGGTGGAGCTACTCAGCTCAGCCACCAATAGCCACGCCCCCTTAGAGGAGGCTTTAGAAACCGAGGCTTTAGATCAACATGAAAAATGTCTTTTTAAGACATTTAGGTTGAGGGATTTTGGTTAGAAACTAATCCAAGTTAAATACTCCTGGGAACATTTTTTAAGTGAAAGAAATGGTGACAGGAGGATTGCAAGCTTCAACGCCTCCGGAGTGAAAGGATTAATAAAACCAGAAAATCAAGTCAAAACAAAACCATATTATCACATTTATGCAGCAGCAGGCAGAGCAGAAACCTTTCTAAGTAAAAGTTGACTTTATAATCTGTACAAACAACATTAACAACTAAGCAACAACATTTATGACAAAATGGTTAGAACAAAATCCTTTTATTGTGTAAATGATTTGACTAAAAAAGCAACAGAAGACAGCACGATTCTCAGTACCTGGAATTGTTTTCTGAACAATTATCAGCAAACTTACTGTTTGTTACTTTCCAGCATTAAACAAGCCTCAATGAAAGAAGTAAAGACCTCAAAAATGACAAATATGCTTTACTGTAGTTGAAAGAAAAAAAAAACACTTAATTTTCAGTTGAACTAAATGTCAACTTTTCTGTGTATTTTTTTTTTCCTTTTGAGATGTTCAAGGTGAAGATGCAACTAACATCTTCATATAATAACTGAATTCAAGAGCCTTGTGGCTCACATGCATTTAAAGTATTGCGTAAAAAACTTTACAGATCAAAACTTACTGCAACAAAAAATGTAATTGTAATCAAACACAAAATCTTTAAAATATTGTAACTAACACGATAATTCCAGCAGATTCTGAAGGAGAAAAGCTCCTGAAATCTGAAAATGGACTTGAACTCTGCAGAAATGTGCGCTGTTTTCCTGCTGCGTTGACGTTTTCCACTTTGACTCCCGCAGGTCAAGATGAAGAAGTCTCAGTCGCCTCTGTCTAAGCAGCAGTCCACGCCATGCTTAGGGAGAGGTGAGTCGACAAACGCACAGACCTGCTCCACAACAGCAGAACATGAACAACCCATCACAGGAAGATCATCAGGCCTTTTCTCTGTAAACTGAATATCACCTGTCCAGCCCTGCAGGAGTCTCTTTGTCCTGAACAATGTCCCTCTGTTGTCCTTTCGTCTTCACTGATGGGAGAAAAACAAAATCAATTCGTCTGCTTTAACATTAGTCAGAGAAAAAACGGTCAAACTTTAAGTTGACTTACTTGTTGTAATGTATTTTAAAATCTTACCTGTTTTTCTTTGGTTTGGTTCTATGATTTGGTTTGAGTTCTCAGATGGTTTAAGCCCAGGGTCCATATATCAGACTATCTACTCTGGCCCGCCCAATACGAATAAAATATTTTATCCTTATTTTTGTTTTAGCTTCTGTAATTCTGGTGTTGACCCAGACCTTTATTTAGATGCAGGAAGTCATTCTGCATTCATGTGGAGTTTGAAGATTTGCTCTTTTTCTGATGTGTTCTCCGAGTTCTCAGTCATTTTCTGGTTATTCCGACAGCACATGAACGCAGCATTTCTTTAACTTTGTGTTTTTCCCTAAAGCACAATGCAACTGGTGCAAAAATGAAAATGCCACCATTTTGAAATAAAAACTTCAACATTTTAGAGTATATATATTCATTTTAAATCAAACCAGAGAAGTTGCATTATCTGTGATAATGCTAGTGTGAATCCTTTAAGCTGAAAGTTGTCGCTGAAGCTTTTTGCCAAAATGGTTACATAATTTACTTTAATCGCTTAAGGAATTTGCCAAAAACACAAAAGCTGTTTGCAAAATGTTAAGTTTGCTAAAAGACTGGATATTTTTTTAAAGAACTATGAAAGTAGGAAGTATTAAATATTGACCAGTACAAACTTCTTTTTTTTAAAGTCAATCCAGACGACAATACAAACTTCGGGGTTGACCTGCTGGATCCTCACAGATGTGGTCAACTTTGTGCCTCACAGTTTGTTTTTCAAGATATTCTTTAAAATAATTTTTGATATAATGAAGACTGATGCAATCAATAAAAAGACCACCCTTTTTCAATGCACTAGGTTTTTATGAAGATTAAAACTAGTGCTAAACAACAAAATATTTACTTGTTTGATGTTTTCAAGAATGTCATGCATAGAAGAACCATGAGTATTGAAAAATGTGCAGCGTTTTACCTGATTGTGTGTTCTTACAGATCAGTGTGGTGTTGTTCTGTCATTTCAAAGACTGACATGGAGCTAAAAGTGTGAGTGTTTGTGTTGACTCAGATCAGCGTGAGCAAATGCTAGAATTAGCAATGCAGCAACAGTGAAAATGAAATCACATAAGTTCAGAAATTCCATGCGGTCCCTGAATGCATCACCTGCTACACGAATGTAGGAATTAAATGTTTTGAAGGAACTCTGGGGTGGATGTTTGCTAACACTTCAAATCATGGCTGTGAGTTTGAGACCCTGTCAGAGATGATGAATGATGCCTCACCTGCCAACACTGACTTTATTCTACCCACTAAATTAAAGTTTCACCCACATTTGGCAGGTTAGCAGGTGTTACTTTTCCCCCTGCAGCTTCTGTGGGGCATTAACCCATAGAACCCCATGGTGGCTGACATCAGCGTAACATCAGACATGTTCTGTCTGATCCCACTTCATTTTATGAAATGGTGGCTCTGGCAGTAGGTTGACAGAAGTCTTGGTGGTTTTGGATCAAAGTCCTTAAAGCATGGGTGAGGTTCATGTATCCACAGCTTTGTTCAGACCTGTTGGTTCAGTTTCAACAGATGCATGTTGACAGATGGTTTACTGTTTCTGAGTCAGCTGTTTTCAATCTATGAAGGTTTGAATTTTCTTAGAACCGATTTTTCCTGAACAACTCGCTCACATTTTCTCTGACTTCACTTCTTCAAGCCAGTGCTTGGTGTCCTACAGGTGCACTGCAGGATCCCTCCACTGCAGTTGACCCTGAGACGTAGCTTAAGTCGACTGTTTTCAGATGCTTCCCTCATGTTCTGTATGTTGTAGTCCTGGAACTCATGACATTTCTCTGTTTGTAAATCTGGAGTCTGTCCTTGGGGTGAAACGGTTCCGATCTCAAACTGTTATGAGGTTTAAAATGGGTTCTTCCATGACCTGAAACCATATTAGACTTTTTGTTCTCCACACCTTCAGAATGAACGTCACTGTGTTTCAGAATTCAGAAAGCCTTTCAGAGAAGAGGTGAAACTTCTTACATAGTAGAGAATAACCAAGTCCAGTTATTTGATTGAAGTATCAAAGTTACTGTCTGTCAGTATGACCTCTACGCTTTAACTTTCTATCAGTCCTGTTTCGGCTTATCCCCCGTCCTTAGCATTTCTTGTTCAGGTTGCTTTTTTATTTCAGATTCTCATTAGAATTTCTCTTCATTCTGAGTTCCATTTACTTGGAATATAAGCTGGAGAGAACCTGGCAGAATTAGCCTAGTTGCAGCTTTCTGACAGGAGGGTCAAACATCCGGCCCGCGGGCCACATCCGGCCCACCAGATGGTTTAATCCAGCCCAGTCATGAAGAGAAACAAAATTACGGATGTTAAAAAAAACTAGTTTCTTGGAATTCCTGTGGAGTGTTATTTAAAGCAATGACCACAATGCACAACTCCACCACTAGGGGGAGCAAAGGAGATTCAAGACCATCATGACAAGAGATCAAGAAACACTCAACATTTCAACTTAGGTTCCCTGCTAGCCTCACCGCTGTTAGGTTGCTATAAAAATGAGCAGATGTGACACCACAGTTACCAAAATGTTGTCAAAAAGATGTTAATAATAATAGTAGTAGCTCTAATAATAATTAATATGTGATTGTCTACTATGTTGTTTGAGCCTTTTTTTCCAACAGAGAAAAAAACAAAACAAAACTACAGATAACAAGTTGAGCATAAGTTATTTGCCAATCAAATGTTCCACGTGAAACAACATACTTTTACGGAGGCATCTGATTGGTCAGTTTATGGATTAAATAAATTGTGATTTTTAAAAAACCCACAAACAATTAGGATTATCAAGAAGATGTTGACAAAAGCAATCAGATCAAGAATGATTATTTTGAAAAATAGAACGACTGAGTGAAGCTTTTTATTTCTCTATTGAAGTCTATGGAAATTTTCCCTTTTGGAACCAGCAGGTACATTTGAAAGCAGTTAAATCAATTTAGCTAAAAGAAGAAGGAAGTTCAGAGAAGGTATCCAGTGGATATGGGGTGCCGTTTGTAAATCAAAGATGTCAAATTTTTACATCAATGTTTTCAGATATTTAGCGTGTTTTAGGAGAAAAAAAAACAGGTTTTGTTTTTCAAATGTATATTCTCACCCTTTAAATTAATATATTTATAAATGTTAAATATATAGTTAATATTTATATATTTAGATTTGAGTTAAATATATAGTTAATATTTAAATATTTAGATTTGAGTTAAATATATAGTTAGGATTTAAATATTTAGATTTGAGTTAAATATATAGTTCAGATTTAAATATTTAGATTTGAGTTAAATATATAGTTAATCTCTAAAAAAGTTTTTTCTAAACAATGTGTTGAATTATTTGTGCTCATAAAATCCTTCAGGACAGGATTATTGTGGGGTTAACAGATCTGTCACTGTGAAATTCTGCAAAATCACAAGATTTCTTTTAGTTTCTTTAGTTTCCACCTTGAAAATGATCAACTTTTGATCCTTAA
The DNA here is from genome assembly GCA_003999625.1 of Oryzias javanicus. Lineage (NCBI taxonomy): Eukaryota > Metazoa > Chordata > Actinopteri > Beloniformes > Adrianichthyidae > Oryzias > Oryzias javanicus. The sequence continues at coordinate 1,464,769 of CM012442.1, read as the reverse complement.
GGATTTAACTGGATTCAAGGAATCCGAGTTTTTCCTCCAGTCCCCATTAACCCAGATGACTGTCAGTCAGTTGCATGTTACCAGCCAGTTGTGACATACCAGCTGGGACAGAATAGCCCTGTTGCTATGACGCTCAACACCCTAAAATAGAGATTGAAAGAGACACTCAAGCCAGCAGCAGCAGCTAGCAGCTGCATTATAATCCACACAGTGGACCTCATAATCAGCAGAGCAGATCTGGACAGAGGAGAAGCATCACAGACAGGACAGCACACCTGAGGACGGTCGGTCGGTCGGTCGGTCGGTCCAGCAGGCTCTGGTCACCCTTGCAGAGCTGTCTGCGCTGGAGCCAAAGCTGAGCTCTTTTTCATCTATCAGCGACAGATTCAGACCCAAAAACGCTGACATTTTAGACTCAAAAGGCAGAAACCTCAAAGGTAGACATGGCCCAAGTCACCACAGAAGGTAAGAAAAAAGAGATACTGTCTCTGATCATCAGAAAACTCTGTAGTGATGCTGCAATTATAGAGGAAAATCCAGTTTTCCAGATCATAATAACCAAAATAAAGTGATTCATTAAACTACACTGAGTCATTTTTAAAAGATGACAGAGAAACATTGAATTTCCTGATGTTTGTGGATAAAGATAACCCCCCAAACATAAGCAGAACCCTTTTTTTTTTCATGTATGGTTTTATAACACTGTGTTAATAAAGGTTGAGGTCATCCAAGAGGCTGCTCAGCTGTTTGCAGTGCAGCGAGAATGACTGAAGCCCTCTGTCTGATGTGTTTGGCAGAACACACAGCAAACTGTCGCCCGGGGGGGTTGTGTAAAAGTACCAAGAAAAATCAGTTCCAGCTCTCATGTTAGTTACCTGATACAATGGTACATACCTGGGGGGGGCACACGCCGACCCAAATATCTCCAGAAAGATTAACAGCAGAAGTGGCTTCCACACAGACTGCAGCATCAGAACCAGGAGGGGCGTTGATGTCATGCATCAGGATGCAGGATGGCAACAGTAGATTTTCACACCGGGGGGGGGGCATAAGCAGGATAAGCCCCCACGACAAGCTACTTAGAAGTTTCTCCACTGTCAGTCATCTGCTCCGATCAACAGACAAATTCAGAGTTAAAAATATCAGCCGGCTCATGTTAGAGAGCAGAAGGGAATGAGGTCAGTCGGAGTAAACACCAGACCGCGTTCCCACCACAGAAGTCTGGGAACCAACAAGCCCAAATGGACCATGTTGACTTTGTTTAAAATAAAATACACACCAAATGGACAAAGCTAATGGCTGCTGAGAAAGAACGCAGCAGAAACGAAGCGGCTCAAAGCTTTCTACCTGTATGTCTGACACATTAACTTAACCCTCCAGCACCGGAGCTCCAGAGTTTATGTCCTTTGATTTGCTGTCATTTGTCATTGTTAACACGATCAGTCCAGTCCATTCTTCTTCAGAATCTACTACTTTTGCCCACATTGCAGTGGGGATTCAGTGGGTTAGCTCACTATGCTATTCAGCCGCCTGGTGGACAGCGGAGCTCGCTAGCACGCTACAGCGGAGCTCGCTAGCACGCTACAGCGGAGCTCGCTAACTCTCTACAGCGGAGCTCGCTAGCACGCTACAGCGGAGCTCGATAGCACGCTACAGCGGAGCTCGCTAGCACGCTACAGCGGAGCTCGCTAACTCGCTACAGCAGAGCTCGCTAGCACGCTACAGCGGAGCTCGCTAGCACGCTACAGCGGAGCTCGCTAACTCTCTACAGCGGAGCTCGCTAGCACGCTACAGCGGAGCTCGCTAACTCGCTACAGCGGAGCTCGCTAGCACGCTACAGCGGAGCTCGCTAACTCGCTACAGCAGAGCTCGCTAGCACGCTACAGCGGAGCTCGCTAGCACGCTACAGCGGAGTCTCGCTAACTCTCTACAGCGGAGCTCGCTAGCACGCTACAGCGGAGCTCGCTAACTCGCTACAGCGGAGCTCGTAGCACGCTACAGCGGAGCTCGCTAACTCGCTACAGCGGAGCTCGCTAGCACGCTACAGCGGAGCTCGCTAACTCGCTACAGCGGAGCTCGCTAGCACGCTACAGCGGAGCTCGCTAACTCGCTACAGCGGAGCTCGCTAGCATGCTACAGTGGAGCTCGATAGCACGCTACAGCGGAGCTCGCTAGCACGCTACAGCGGAGCTCGCTAGCACGCTACAGCGGAGCTCGCTAGCACGCTACAGCGGAGCTCGCTAACTCTCTACAGCGGAGCTCGCTAGCACGCTACAGCGGAGCTCGATAGCACGCTACAGCGGAGCTCGCTAGCACGCTACAGCGGAGCTCGCTAACTCGCTACAGCAGAGCTCGCTAGCACGCTACAGCGGAGCTCGCTAGCACGCTACAGCGGAGCTCGCTAACTCTCTACAGCGGAGCTCGCTAGCACGCTACAGCGGAGCTCGCTAACTCGCTACAGCGGAGCTCGCTAGCACGCTACAGCGGAGCTCGCTAACTCGCTACAGCAGAGCTCGCTAGCACGCTACAGCGGAGCTCGCTAGCACGCTACAGCGGAGCTCGCTAACTCTCTACAGCGGAGCTCGCTAGCACGCTACAGCGGAGCTCGCTAACTCGCTACAGCGGAGCTCGCTAGCACGCTACAGCGGAGCTCGCTAACTCGCTACAGCGGAGCTCGCTAGCACGCTACAGCGGAGCTCGCTAACTCGCTACAGCGGAGCTCGCTAGCACGCTACAGCGGAGCTCGCTAACTCGCTACAGCGGAGCTCGCTAGCATGCTACAGTGGAGCTCGATAGCACGCTACAGCGGAGCTCGCTAGCACGCTACAGCGGAGCTCGCTAACTCGCTACAGCGGAGCTCGCTAGCACGCTACAGCGGAGCTCGCTAACTCGCTGCAGCGGAGCTCGCTAACTCGCTACAGCGGAGCTCGCTAACACGCTACAGCGGAGCTCGATAGCACGCTACAGCGGAGCTCGATAGCACGCTACAGCGGAGCTCGCTAGCACGCTACAGCGGAGCTCGCTAACTCTCTACAGTGGAGCTCGATAGCACGCTACAGCGGAGCTCGCTAGCACGCTACAGCGGAGCTCGCTAACTCGCTACAGCGGAGCTCGCTAACTCGCTGCAGCGGAGCTCGCTAACTCGCTACAGCGGAGCTCGCTAACACGCTACAGCGGAGCTTGCTAACTCGCTACAGCGGAGCTCGCTAACTCGCTACAGCGGAGCTCGCTAGCACGCTACAGTGGAGCTCGCTAGCACGCTACAGTGGAGCTCGCTAACACGCTACAGTGGAGCTCGCTAACTCGCTACAGCGGAGCTCGCTAGCACGCTACAGCGGAGCTCGCTAGCACACTACAGCGGAGCTCGCTAGCACACTACAGCGGCGCTCACTAACTCGCTACAGCGGAGCTCGCTAACACGCTACAGCGGAGCTTGCTAGCACACTACAGCGGAGCTCACTAACTCGCTACAGCGGAGCTTGCTAGCACACTACAGCGGAGCTCGCTAACTCGCTACAGCGGAGCTTGCTAGCACACTACAGCGGCGCTCACTAACTCGCTACAGCGGCGCTCACTAACTCGCTACAGCGGAGCTCGCTAACTCGCTACAGCGGAGCTCGCTAACACGCTACAGCGGAGCTTGCTAGCACGCTACAGCGGAGCTCGCTAGCACACTACAGCGGCGCTCGCTAGCACACTACAGCGGAGCTCGCTAACTCGCTACAGCGGAGCTCGCTAACACGCTACAGCGGAGCTTGCTAGCACACTACAGCGGAGCTCGCTAGCACACTACAGCGGCACTCGCTAGCACACTACAGCGGAGCTCGCTAGCACACTACAGCAGAGCTCGCTAACTCGCTACAGCGGAGCTCGATAGCACACTACAGCGGAGCTCGATAGCACACTACAGCGGAGCTCGCTAGCACACTACAGCAGAGCTCGCTAACTCGCTACAGCGGAGCTCGATAGCACACTACAGCGGAGCTCGATAGCACACTACAGCGGAGCTCGATAGCACACTACAGCGGAGCTCGATAGCACACTACAGCGGAGCTCGATAGCACACTACAGCGGAGCTCGCTAGCACACTACAGCGGAGCTCGCTAACTCGCTGCAGCTGAGTTCGCTAACTGCGAGTTAGCGAACTCCGCTGCAGCGGAGCTTGCTAGCACGCTACACTGTCCATCGGGCAGCTGGCTAGCATAGCAAGCTAACCCACTGAGTGCCCACTTAAGCCGCTGTGGGCAAACAGGTGGGGTCACCATAGAAACTGTGGAGAAATCCATTTGGGGCCCGCATTTTCTGCCACCTCTAAACCATTTGGGGCCACTTGGCCTTTGTTGGCTGGGAGGAATACTGATCTTTTGATCTGTATAAGAAAAATATCAAAGTTTTATTAGAAAACGGTCATATTCTTTTCCATGTTTGTCTGAGTGACACTTCTGCTGTTGTCTGGAGCAAATACTTATACTCAGATGCAGCGCCCTCTGGTGGTTGTTAGAGGAAACAACGCCTAAAGGACAACCAGTGTTCACTGGGAAAATAACAAACATATGAGGCTATTTATGTCTTAAAAAAAACACACAAATAAGACGCTCCTGAGTATAAGTCGCACCCCTGGATAAACTAGGAAAAAAACTGACATCTGTTCCAAAAAATACAGTATTCATCAATAACTACATTTTAATTTTTTAAAGCTGTAAAAACAAAGCAACAGGTTTTCATTTGACAAAAACATTTTAACTTGATGAGTGAATTTATTTCCAGGTATGAAAAAAACCATTCATGTTTTTGCTAAAGAATTGGTTTGATGCACATTTGCATCAATTGTTTTCAAGGGAATTGATGCAAATTGAATTGAATGCATTCAATTAAGTAACTTCCAGCCTCAGATTCAGGTCAGGTTCACACATTACTGTTTTTAGCAATATGTTATGAAAGTTCTGCTTGAATGTCAGCTCTCTGCTGTACAGTAGAAGTAAACAGAGGAAACAGGATCTGTTCCGCCCGGCTCTGGGTGAACATGCTGACGAGTCGCCCTGCCAAACCGGAGCTAAAAATGTTTACGGTGACTTGCAGAAAAGAGAGGAGGAAGTGGAACGCGAGCGTGGCCCTCCAGCCACGGTCACACCTGTGGGGGAAGACGAGGAGCTGAAGCGGCCCCAATCATGAGCCTCAAGCGTCTGTGTTTACTGCTGTAACCAGACTAATGTTAACCAGCACCGTTTTTCAATCAGAAATGATTAATTACATGCCAGTCATTGCCTCAATAAACCCTGTTTCCAGCCATAACCATTTTATTATTTCAGAGACAGACTCTGTGCAGTGGAGTTTATCAAACACAGCTTCTGAAATCTTTCTGAATTTCAACAGATGTGCCGCGGATTTTCCAGAGACTGTCCATGAATGAAATTGAAGAAAGCGTCCGCCTGATGGCAGAGAAGGTGTACGCCTCTGCCATCAGAGAGGAGGACAACAAGGGTGCTCTGGCGCTGTTCACCGTGCCAGAGGACTGCCCCATCGGCCTGCTGGAGGACAGGGAGAGGGCCCTGCAGAAGGAGCTGGCGGAGCAGCAGTCCCAGGAGTCCATCAAAAGGTGCAGCCAAGAAACCCCCCCCGAAACGTTGCTCTGTCAAAATGCTGACGTTTGCTGCTCTCGTGTGTCCTTAGGAGAAAGAATTTCTTGCTGAAACGTTCGCAGTCGGTCTCTCTACAAATACCTGAGAGCTTTGAGCGGACCCCGTCTGAGGTTTCACCGATTCCCACCCCGTTTGAAATTGATAGTTGTCCCCCTGTGAGCTTCCCAGAGTACCAGAGAGTGACCATCAGTGGGGATTACTGTGCCGGGGTACGTATCATCCAATCCCGTCAAATGTAATATTCATGCTCATTAAAAGAATAATTACTTAAAGTCCCATCACCATCATCTTTTGATTGATTCTGAAAATGTTCCTAGTCGTCTTTGAATTTGGATAATGCAGTTTTAACCAAAACGTGTTTTTTTAGAACGTCCAGTATGGTAGTTTCTGCAGAGTGAATAGTTCATTAGAAATCCACCTCTGAGTTGAGTGCATTGACTGTATAAGTAGGAGCTGGAGTGATCACCCCCTCCTCTCTCATGTTCCAAACAGGAAGTACCTGCAGGTTTCAAGAAGGCCAAAGTCCCACAGAGAAACAGACTTGTTACTCAATCATTTTATTTGTCAGAAGAGCCATTAGTGCTCTGATGCATTCTTTTTAACACTTTCATTATAATCCTAATTTTTTTTATATATATTTTTTCTTTATTCTCAATTTTTCAAATTATAAACTGACAAATCAGATTCCTCAGTAAAAGCATGTGGCTCCTGCTGGCCCCGCCTCCAACGCTTGACAGATTCTCCCGAGCTGCTTTCAATGGGAAGGGGTGTGGACATGGAACAAGCTCACTCGTGATTGGTTGACAGTAGTCCCTCTAAAGACGTGACTCAGACTGACTGGGAGTAATCTCTGTTGCGGGGGGCGGCAATCTGTTATGATATGGCGGTAGATGTGTCAGGAAGTGAGTGTGGGCTCTGGCACTGTATAAGCGACACTGGACACTTGTAATGTCCAGTTCCTGCTTGGTGTCCCACGCCGTCCACTCTTCTCTCATGGCGATTATCATTTAGTGAGGAGTCGCGTCAGAGGGTTAGCTTTGACTCCAGCTCCACGAGTGAAGCTAACTTAGCTTGGAGGTCTTCCGTTACTTTCTGGAGGTCATAAATATCAGGAACGTCTTGGTTTATCTTCAGGGTCATTGTCAGCTCTTTTTATGGCAGAACTACTATTGTTCTGTAGTAACTCTGTGATGATTCAAGATTAAGTCGTTTTTCCGCTCGTGAACCGGAAATCAAATCGTTGTGACTCAAAAGCAGAGAAAAAAAATGTCATTAGAAAAAAATGGTATTAATGAGATATATAGAGAATATGCTGGGAAGGCCACCGTCTCCCTGCTCTGCTCCATTCTGATACAAATCGATCCATGAACGTCTTTGTTTTCCTGGTCTGACCTGAATCTGGATCTAAACTGAACGACTGGATAAAAATGATATTGATTAACATTTTGTTACACTGTAATGTTAGCGAAGGGCTTTAAGCTAGCCAGCGAGAGTGTAAACAGAGAGCTCTCAGCAATCGGTAGGGAAGGGGGAGCAGGGTTAATCCGTGCCAACAGTCCCGCCCACAACTCTCAGGTACATTTCTAATGATCTCCTGCTGCTCTGCAGAAACTATGTCCCAGCAGACAACACACCAGTTTGGGAAGACTTTGACAAAGATGATCAGAGTGAAAACTGAAAATATCAAGTTGTTAAACAAGAAGACAACGTTAAAAAAGCACACCAGGGAAGCAGAGAATGAGAGGAAGTCTGAATGACCGGCCTGTCATCGGCTTCATGTCCACATGACTGCATCGCTTCCAGATCACGGTTGACGACTACGAACAAGCCACCAAGAGTCTGCTGCATGCGCTCATGGCTCGAGAGAAGTACTCCAGGCTGGCCTACCATCGCTTCCCGAGAACCACAGCACTCTTCCTCCGCACAGCTCAAAAGGAGAAGTGGCAAGAGGAGGAGGAAGTCCTGCCAGGTGAGGGCTTCCCCGTTTCTCCACTGACGGGGACAAAAACGGCTAAATGTTTCAAATGCTGCAACTTTAACATGATCATTTTCTCCTTCACAATCTACTGGAATCACGATTGATCGTGTTAGCAGTAAAAACAGTTGCAGTAAATCAATCAACAGAAGACAAAAACACCTGCATCATTGATTTGTATTTGCATTTTAGGAGTGCATCCATAAACTTTTTCATTTTCAAATGTGTAACTTTTGCTGCTTGTTGATGTTTTCATCTTAGCTGTTCAGATCGAGGTTACAAAACACCTGGAACAGGTGGGGTGTCCCCGCATGCCCTTCCTGTCTCTTTATGTTTCATTTCAGTATTGTTACGCAATGAAAACATTACCAGTTTTGCAAAAGTTGTTTTAGAAAAACAGGTCGGTCGACAGCACGCTTTACTTGTTTATCCAGCTCTGTTTCATCTAGTCAAAAGCTGCATTAAAGGCATAAAGTAGAGCTAACACCTGCACACAGACTAGTCATTTTAGCTGTTTTAAAGCGGTTTCCACGTAAAAATGCTTCAGTATATGACTAGTGGCCAGACCTCAGGTGGTGCTGGGTCGATTCACCCAAACAGAATAAAGACAGAGGCTGGATGGAAATCGTGTTCCTGGATGTGAAGATTCATGACGGCTGCAGTTTTCTAAACGGTTTCATACAATTGGAGGTGTAACGTGATAGAGAAGCTGTCTGGAGATCTGGCTGAAGTTAGCTTGAGCTGAGAGGGCGCTAAAACTACAAATATTGTCTCCAAAAATAAAAACAGCAAGTGGAGAATTACAATAAATATCAATAAACACATTCTGAAGGGTTTAGATGTTTTTCCACAAAGTTATATTTGTGATTGATTCAACTTTCTTCATAGAACACTTCTCCTGATGCAGAACACATAAAAGTGCATTAAATTCAACAAAAACTCTCCATGAAATCAAATTCAAACATTGAACAAACAAAGCTAAGCTAAAAGACCAGCTTTGAATGATTCTTTAAAACCTCCAGAGTGGTTGAAGACCTCAAATCTTCTATCTCCAAAACACATTCTCATCCACAAGTCGTCACTGACGTTTGGTTAAGGACCTCTCCACGTCCGATCCTTAAATAAATGATTGATTTAAAAGTGTCGACATTTCTTCTGAAAAAATGTTTTGTTTTGCTGCTGATTGTACAAAAATGACAAAAGCATAGCAGTGGAGTGACTTGGGCCGAGTGGTCCGCTAATGTCCGGAGTTCAGTGAACACATCATTGCAGATTCTCGTCGGCTCTGGGTTCTGTCAAAAAAAACTAGAGGGCTGGTGCATGAGACGAAATGACAGAGCTTGTGGAGAGTTCTTCTGAAGTTTTCTTAACCACAAGTTAAAGAGACAAATAGGTGAAGTCTCTGTATCTCCGTGCGGGACAGGAAGAGGAGGGGGCTTGATTCTTTGTTATTGATTATCTCGTTTTCTCAAGAAAACAATGTTTGTTTTCTCATCACAACGAGATGTTATCTCGTATTATAGCAAGATATTATCTAGTTTTATAACGAGATATTATCTCATTATCACAAGAAACAATCCAAAACAAAACAATAGGGCAGTCCATTTTCGGCTTTCATAATCGTATTATAATATGTATTTTACAACTCTCTGGAAACTCTCCACACTGATTTAGATCTTTTTTAAAAAACAGTTTCTGCTTTTGTCATCTCTAAAATGTAACCTTGCTTTGTTCCTCCTGTGCAATCTTCTGCAGACATCAAGCCCTTCCCTCAGGATGAAGACGTGTACTCCATGGAGAACATTCCTGACAACACAAACTACGTTCTCCAGTTGAAGGACGGAATCGTTCATGTTTATGAGAACGAGGAGGCTCTAAAAAACAACCAGCCTCATAAGCTTCCATACCCTGACCTGGAGACCTTTGCTATAGACCTGAGCTATGTCCTTGCAATGATAGCAGATGGTCCAACGTGAGTACATGCATATTCATAATCGGTCAGGATGATCATTTTGATCTCTGAAACACGTGACGTGTTGTTGTGTTTCCTGTCCTACAGGAAAACGTACTGCCACAGACGCCTCAACTTCTTAGAGTCTAAGTTCTACCTTCATGAAATGTTGAATGAAATGGCAGAGCTGAAGGAGCTCAAGTGTGTTCCCCACAGAGACTTCTACAACGTTAGAAAGGTTGGTTGGCTTGGTTTTTGGATTGCCGCGGGTCGATTCTAAAGGTTGATGTGGCTGTGTGTCAAACGCAGGTCGACACCCACATTCATGCAGCTGCGTGCATGAACCAGAAGCATCTGCTGAAATTCATAAAGCAGACATACCACACAGAAGCAGAGCGCATTGTCATGGAAAAAGGTTCTCAGAAGTTCACCCTGAAGCAAGTCTTCAAAAACCTCAACATGGATCCATACGACCTGACCGTGGATTCCCTGGATGTGCACGCTGTAAGACGACTCCTTCAGCTATTTCACGACAACAAGTCTGTTTCATCCTCTAAACCATTACTCCTCACAGGGCCGACAGACTTTTCACCGCTTTGATAAGTTTAACTCCAAGTACAACCCTGTGGGAGCCAGCGAGCTGCGGGAGATCTACCTGAAAACCGACAACCACATCAAGGGAGAGTACTTTGCACGTCTCATTAAGGTACCCACTTCAAGACTGCACAGAGGGTCAAATGTAAAACTGTGCAGCATACATCCAATCCATTGCATTCTGCTATAATTGGTCTATTTTTACATTAAAAATGTAAAATAAATAAATAAAAACAGACATTTTTTAGGACCTAATTTCTGCAGAGCAGCAGGATTTCTTCAGAAATTCATCTCTGAGTTGTGGACAGGATTGCTGCTGTGGAGTGAGCTATCGCTGATTTCCCATCATGCTTTTGCTTACACGCTCTCCTTCTATGGAGCAGAATTGGGTCCATGATTATATGAAACCCGAATAAAACAAATTGAAAAAAGAATTGGTGTTTCACCAAAAAAAGTAAGCTGTCCATAACTTGAATAAACTGAATTACCTTCAACTTCAAAAACGGGACTGCAGTTACCACCCTCATCGATTCTGATTGGTCCTTCGTGTTAGCCCCACCTCAATGCGCCACAGTGGGGCCAAAAGTTTAGAAACTGAAATGTTCTGATTCAAAAACAACAAAAAAAAGAGTTGAAAGTGAAAAAAATGTTTTAAAATTAAAATTTCTAGTTTTGAAACCTAAAAAAAACATTTGAAGATGAAAATAATTAAGTTTATTTTAGACTATCAACAAGACATTTACATTTTTTTCACCAAACACTAATACTTTTTTCTAAATATTTGATCCAGGTTTCAAATAAATATAGCTCCAAAGTTGCTCCGTACCCAGCTAGCTTACAGCCCCTCACACCCTCACATGACAGTAGTAGAGCAACAAAAATAGTGATCAATATCAAAGCTGTCCATCCGTACAGTTACCAGCTCAGACCAGGAAACAAAGTCGGAACTTGTAGTGTTTCATGCATTGAAACCTGCGATCACTGAGACAGAGATGCAGATCCTGGAATTGTATTACAAAAGAGCAGAGATGACAATAATGATTTCAGGGGGTGTGGTCTGCAAGTGGATGATCAGAATGGAGCTTGTGGCCTGCTGACTGCAGCTATTCTGTAGCTACAATCTTTTTCAAACAGTGTTTTTTTTTTTCATTTTTAACATATTTGATACTTTAGAGAAATGACATGGCTTTCCACTGCTTCACTTTGTCTCCACACAGGAATCAAACAATGTCTGAAAGCATCGTCATATCACACAACAAATGAGCCAGTAAAAACACTAAAACTAGTGTTTATAAAAAGTATTTAAAAGTTAGCACGAGACATGTAATAATAAAATTATGATTAAAAAAGAGTCTTGAAAGTGATTTTCAACAAGACAGAAATGAAGACATGACACAATGCTCAGGACAAGAATGTCCTGGGAAAAGACTGCTCAGTTTGTTTGTTCAGCAAAAGGAAAACATTTAGAGAGAAGTCACATCATTCTGACACCACAGACTTTCAGGACACGGATCAGCTGAAGCACTTTTCAGTATTTGCTTTTTCAAACCATATATAAACATGCCGTTAGAAAAAGATCTCATTTGTGATGAAGAGCAGACCTCAAGGCTTCCTGCTCCGCTCCATTCTGATGCATCCACCTACAGACAAATAGATCCATGAACGTCTTTGTGTTGCTCGTCTCAGCTGGAATCTCCAAGCTCCAATATTGCTCAACATTTTTGTTAGATTTGGGGGTTTGAGGGGCTGTAAGATAGCAGGAGAGAGTGTAAACAAAGGGATCATGGGAAATCAGCAGAGGGTTACTTCTGAGCCAACACGCCACCCAGAACTCAGAGGTGAGTTTCTGCTGCTTGATCTGCATTCAAAAACAACAGGTTTGATGATTTTGTCTGAAAACGGCATCATCATAATTAGACCGCTGAGCCCGATGGATCCAAAGATCGATGAAGATGGACCTCAAGGTCACATGCTGCTCAGGAGAAGTTCTAGTGTAGATCTGAACTGTTGGTCACTGTGGACCTGAAGGAACATTAAACACTTTGGTTTCCAGTCGTTGGTGATATCAGTCAGCTGCAGCTGCACGGCTCTCACAAACCAGTCGCTTCTTATCGTCGTCCCGGCAGCCTCCGTTCCTCTTTTGGGAATTACCGCAGATTATCAGCGAGAGTTTGCAAATTTGAAACTGCTGCCTCAGAATCAGATGAACGACACGAAGAGGGAGCCGCTCATCACGCGAAGCTCCGCCGTTTTACAGACGGGGACAGACAGAGGCTGCAGCTGTCCCTTTGACTGTATATGAAGAGAGCGCCCCCTCCCCCTGGCGTTCCAAACAGGAAGTACCTGCTGGTACTTCCCATAAACTTCTATAGAGAAATAAACAGCTGTCAGTCATTCTACTGGTCAGAAGAATCATCCTTGCTCTGATATTTTTAACATCTTGATCATTTTCATTTTTTTCATTAAATTTTTTTCCGACCAATCACTTGCTTCAATTAAAGTCTGTGGTGTCTGCCGGCCCCCACGTTGGACAGATTTCACTGACAGATTTCACGTAGCCTTATTTCAAGTAGAAGGGGTGTGGCCTTCCAACAAGCTCATTCCTGATTGATGGGAGTGGTTGCCATAGAAACAGTGACTCAGACCTGCTTACTGATGTCGTCTGGAGTTCGTGTTGTGAAAAGATGGAGATGGAATCGATTTAATTTGGTTGGAGCTTGCATGAAGTCCTTCTCTATGGATGAGGTCACACCACTCAGTCCAATTCTCATATACAGTCAATAATTAGTCCAAGTGGAAAGGTCTTTTTGTCTAATCCACAGAAAGCTGACCTAACAAACTTGTTTGAACATGTAACGCGTTGTTTAATTATGAATGGGACTAGGCGCTCTGACTTTCTCAAGAAGAAGTTCGTCTCAAGGAGCCCAGGGTGTGTGAATAAAACACAAAGACAACTATAAAGAATTCAATCGATTGTATTAAAAAGAAAAAAAACATAACAGGGACTGAAAACCAAGGAAGCTGAGGCTTGAGGAGGATGAGGTTGGATTGTCCAGGTTCATGCAGTCCAATGGGATGAGAGTGGGGGTGATGATCCGTTGAGGTTTGATGGGATAATTGAAGAGGTGGTTATTGTCCAGGTGGGTTCGAGTTGGGTAGCTCGCCATCAATTGAAGAAAACATAACAAAAAACCTGACCGATGAGGTGGTCGAATATATTCAAAAAGGAAACAGTGGCAGATTAGCCAATTTCCAAATCCAAAGGCTACCAGCAGCAACAGCTGAGAACAGGAAACAGGAAGCGGGCAGCAGGGAGCAGGCAGCAGGAAGTGCACATGCTGACCTGGAGCTTATATGGTGTCTGGTTCCTCCACAATAAAAGCATGGATCAGGTGTTCTTGATTTGCCTTGACTGCACCTTGTTACAAACAGGTTGAAAGCTTCTGAGGTGTGTTTGTAGTTTATAGTTCATTTAATATTGTCATCTTAAGATAAAGCCCAAACATGACAGTGTGTGTGTGTGTGTGGGGGGGGGTGTCTGTCAGCCAGCAGCAGCCACTTCCACTTCCTCCGTAAACCTCGCTCTCTGTTTTAGGAAGTTGCTAAAGACCTGGAGGAAAGCAAGTACCAGCACGCCGAGCCCAGACTGTCCATCTACGGACGATCCACCAGCGAGTGGGAGAGCCTGGCGACATGGTTCATCCAACACAAGGTCCACTCACCTAACATGAGATGGATGATCCAAGTTCCCAGGATCTAGTGAGTGTTCAATGACGTGAAGGTGTGGCGGTGACCCCATCACCCACAGTTCCAGCTCATGTACAGCTCATGCCGTTAGCCTGCTAACGCAGGGAAACGTGAGGGAAGAAGCACACAGGATGCTAACAAGATAGTTTCATTGATAAAAACTTTTAAACGTGGTTTGGAACCATAGCTTGTGTATTATGGAGAAAAAATGTCAGTTTCCAAACTGAAACCTTGCAGAATGTGCAGCGTTGCATGTGTGGGTCTGCACGAGCAGACGTGATTATCTCTGTGCTCATTCGTGTTTGTGTGGATGATTGGCTGAGCAGATATGTGGTTGAGTCGATGTCTGTTGTTGTGTACTAGAAAAGCATTGATAACATAAACCACATGTGTCAAAGTCAAGGCCCGGGGGCCGGATTTGGCTTTTTTCCATTTTTTAGGCTAATTTGGCATTTAGCTAATATTTTCCTGTCCATCAACTTGAGCGTTTTCAGCTTTCAGCTTCAGTGATTTCAGATATCAGTTTCAGCATCTTCAGCTGTCATCACCAGCATCTTCAGCAGCCAAATAGCTTACAGCATTCACACTAGCATTATCACGGGTAATGCTATATTTCTAGTTCATAGTTATGTTGAAAAGTTAAGTTTTTAACATTTCAAAAATGTAGTTTTAGAGTGTTCTTTAAATGTTTCTCCTGTTCGGCCTGAGATGTTTTTGATTTTGTTCCTTGTATGATTGGGTTTGACCCTCCTTCTGTAAAGCCTGAAGCAGCTTTCATCGTCTCCTCGTAGCGCTAAAGCTACGTTCACACAGCCTAACCACTCACATTCAAGCACCCACTTCCAATGAAAAGTCTTTTGAGCTCATTCCAAACTCTCTGAACACAGGGACAATGAACACGTGGTGAAAGTTAGACCAGACAGACAAACAAACAAAAATAATGAAAACTTTGGTTTTAAAATTTTGACTTGAGAAATGTTTTTAAAGATCCACTCCAGTTAAAAGAAAAACATGTTTTTTGGAGTTTTGAAGATGTTCCTGTGGCATTTTTCTGATGATAGAGGACATAAATAAATAACATTAGGAATAAAACTGCATTTCTGAGGATTACTTGAGTCAAATTCCTTTGAATCAGGAGCAGCAGGATAAATGCAGTCAGAAAAAGAACTTATGTGTGATGCAGACATTAAACGGGGTGAGCCACCAGCTCCCTGCTCTCTCTGCTCCACAGAGAGGGAAGGGGGGCGGGGTTGCTCCACACAAACACAACTTGAAGATGAATTTCTAATGAACTCCTGCCTCTCTGCATCAGGAAACAAGACAGATTTTTGATTTTCCCAGAATAATCCTAATAAAAAGAAAGCTGGGGATGCTTTTACAATAAATCAAAGATGATTGGATTTCACAGTTCAAGTAAACATTTCAAGTATCCAGACTCTCATAGTTCATCCTTGCATATCCTTATTGTTTTTCAGTGACATCTTCAGATCAAAGAAATTGATTCCAAACTTTGCAAAGATGCTGGAGAACATTTTCCTCCCTCTTTTTGAAGCTACTGTCAACCCTCAGAAGCACAAAACCCTCCACGTGTTCCTACAATACGTGAGTAAACGCGTCCCCCTCCCATGTGACGGTCTGGGACTGAGAACTTTTGCCAAACTGGGGTGTTGTTTGTGTTCATGCAGGTCACGGGCTTTGACAGCGTGGATGATGAATCCAAACACAGCGACCACCTGTTCTCCTACAAAAGCCCCACACCTGAGGAATGGACCCAGGATGACAACCCCCCCTACACCTACTACCTCTTCTACATGTATGCGAACATCATGGTGCTCAACAACCTGAGAAGGTGAGACCAGCTTGTTGAGAAAAGCCTTCAGTGCTTCATCACTCCTGATCCATACATGCAGAAGGAAAACCCTCTTTATTTTCTCTGGTATACCAGCACTCGTCAAACAATCATTAAAGACCCACTCCATGAAGATCTTCTGTGTGTTCTGACATGTTTCTGGTGCATAGAAGTGGACCTGTAGGAAATAAATGACATGTGTTAGCATGTCTGAGTGTGTCTTGATGAAACCAGATGCTTGAGAATGCTCAGACTAGCAGCTACTGAAATGGGCGGGGCCAAAGTCTAACTTTTCTGCTCCAATTCTGATGCGTCCACTTGCAGACAAATAGATCAGTTAGTACCTTAATTGTCCTGGAATCTGTATCAAAACTGTATGGAGAGGTATTTCTGTAATTGCCCACTGTTGTTTTGTGATGCTAATGTTAGCGAGGAGTTGTGAGACGAGCATTAGAGCGAGTAAACAAAGGCTTGAAGGGAAATGAGCCGAGCTATCAGCCCCGCCTACAACTCAGAATCGTGTTTCTAGTGAGCTGCATAAAATATGTCTTAAAAAAAAAGAAAGAAGCTTTTTGATTTTTGCTAAAAACTGCGTAATCATAATTAAAATTCCACTAGAATTTTACAATAGAAAAAGTATAGCTGGAGTGGGACATTAAAGTCCAACCCAATCATCTTTTGATCTATTTTAAAATTCTTCCCAGTGGTCTTTTAATCACAATGGGGCAGTTTTTAGCTAAAAAAAAAAAAATAAATAAAAAACCATGTCATTTTGTGGTCCTTAGAAATTCACCTGTGAGATGTGGTGGGACTGTTGTTTAGTTTTTTTTCCATTGTCCATCTGTTTACATTCTCTCTCTCTCTAGCTTACAGCCCCTCACAACCTAACATTACCAGTGAAACAAAAATGCTGATCAATATCATTTCTTTCCATCTGTACAGTTTAGATCCAGATTCCAGCTCAGATCAGGACAACAAAGACGTTCATGGATCTACTTGTCTGTAGATGTAACAGTGTTTGTAACAGAATCAGCAAAATTGAAGCCGACTGTTGGAGCTTTTAGAATTTAAACATAAGCAACGGAAGAAAAAATGTATAATGTAGTATTAAGCCAATGGATATGGAGCGAAATTAGGGCCAACATTACTTGAAACCCAAATCAAAAATAACATTAGTGCTTGGCCAAAAAAAAGTAAAATGACCAAAACCTTTTCTAAAATAAAGTTAATTATTTTCAGCTTCAAATGTTCATTTTTTAAGTTCAGTGTCAGTTGCGTTCTGAACAGTTTTTCTGTGTTTTTCTGCAGGGAGAGAGAAATGAACACGTTCCTGTTCCGACCTCACTGCGGGGAGGCCGGCTCCATCACCCATCTGGTCTCTGCCTTCCTGACAGCCGACAACATCTCCCACGGACTCAACCTCAAGAAGGTGCCCCCCCCCGGACACTGACCACCTCTTAACACTTCTGAGTGATCTGCTGTTTTCAGAGGGCGATGGCTCGGTGAGACACTGCTGCTTCACATGTGGTGTCTCTGCAGAGTCCGGTGCTGCAGTACCTGTACTACCTGGCCCAGGTTCCCATCGCCATGTCCCCACTGAGCAACAACAGCCTGTTCCTGCAGTACTCGAAGAACCCTCTCCGAGAGTTTCTGCACAAAGGCCTGTGTGTGTCTCTGTCCACCGACGACCCCATGCAGTTCCACTACACCAAGGTCAGGCCGCGTGGCCTTCAGTGAATGTGCCGTCACTAATGAAGCTGCTCCAGCTTCCTTTTGATTGGGATGCAGATCCTGACGAGGTGGTGTCCTTTGAACCCCCAGGAGCCCCTGATGGAGGAGTACGCCATAGCGGCTCAGCTGTGGAAGCTCAGCACTTGTGATCTGTGTGAGATAGCAAGAAACAGCGTTCTGCAGAGCGGCCTCTCACACCAGGTACAAACCACCTCCTTCACTGTTATGGGGTCCAGATGATCCAAGCCTCGCTCTGACGTGTTATGCATCAATTACGTTTTATTTATATGGTCCAATATCACAAAACAATGGCCTCTTTGGGCTTCATGCCAGTAATTGTAGAAGTAGAAGGTCGGTCATAAAATATTAACGATAGCTGGTTATCTTTGTCCTGAGACTACATGTGTCAAAGTCAAGGCCCGGGGGCCGGATCCGGCCCTCTGGGTATTCTATCCGGCCCTCCAGATCATTTTATTTTATTGTTATTAATGACCCGATGTTATCTTACTCTTATTTCTAACTTGTATAATTTTTAAAAAATATATTTTTATAGAGTAAAATATTATAAATTATTTAAGGTTTAAGTTGATTTATTCTGGAATAATATTCCTGCCTGTTTTTATTCATAAATATGTTAAAAAGTTACAGTTTTTAACATTTTAAAAATTGGCATTTTGCTAGCTTTTTGGACTCTTTTGACATTTACTAAGATTTTTTGGGACATTTTGAAGTTAGGACAATATTTAAGCTACATGCTAGCTGTTTTGGCTAACTTAAGTTTTTTTTTTTTTGTTTTTTTAGGCGAATTTAGCATTTAGCTAATATATAGCTGGTTATCAGCTTCAGCGTTTTCAGCTATCAATTTCAGCTTCTTCAGAGGCCAAATTCATCTTACAACATTCACACTAGCATTATCACAGGTAATGCTCTATATCTAGTTCGTAATTATGTTAAAATTTTATGGTTTTAAAGTTTTCAAAATGTTATTTTTGCTAAATTCTCGCAGGATCTGGTGTCAGTCTGTTTCTGACTCCTGGTGTTTGTGGTGAAACCCTCAAGAGATGTCTTATAAAAATGTGTTGATTTATGAAAACCCATTCATTCAAACTTATTTACAGAAAATACACGTTTTACCAAAATCCTTGACAGAGCCTTTTCTCTACACTGAAGGTTCCTGATGTTTTGAAATTTTTCCCCAAAAACCTTTTTATATCAAAACGGTATTCTTTCTTCAACCATTTTCTTGAACCCTATGTTTGAACCCTTCTACATCCTGTTTGATACAGTAAACTCAATGTTCTGTTCACGTTTTTCTGCTTTTCTTTTCACAGGAGAAGAAGCACTTCCTCGGCTCAAACTACCTCCAAGACGGACCGGAGGGCAACGACATCCGGCGCACAAATGTGGCTCAGATCCGAATGACGTACCGCTACGAGACTCTGAGGAACGAACTCAGCTTTCTGGTGGACGCCGTGAAGACGGAGGACGCTCAGCAGGCCTGAAGTGAAGGCAGCACCACACAAGCCGGGGGTGTCTTCACAGAGGATGAAGCCACAGGCTGGGCATCACTTTCACTCTTTATTTTTTAGCATTTTCCTCTGAATGTTCTGGTTTAGAAAAAGAAAGCTTGAGTACTGGTGGTCCAGGCAGTTGTCTCTTTTTTCCCTGCCATGTTTCTCATGTTCTCGATGGGTCCTCAGCCTCAGTAGTTGTTACATTGCAGCATTTGAATTCCTCTGCTGGGATTAAAAGAGCATTTTTGCATTAAATGTGGATGAGTGATTAACAGACTCAAGTCTTTTGTTTGGGCTTGTCCGTAGAGGTTTACTTGTTGCTACATGCACATGAGGACTCGATGGTATCAGACAGTATCTAAGGCGCGGGGTTGAGTTTCTCTGCCTCTTTTACAAAGAACAAGGACTTTATCTGATCTAACAGACAGTTGTAAACTGCAAACAAACATAGAAAGTCATATTGTGCTCACATTAGCTGATGGCTGTTGGTTTACATGATTTCAGCTGAAGTTTATGGGAGGTCAGATCTGCAGACTAGTGAGGCCTTACAGATCAAACAGTGCATTCTTAGAGACCATGTCTGTGTTTTTGGCTTCAACTAATTCTCCTAAAGTGCTATGAAACTATTGCTAGACTATATATATTTTTAGATGTTTGTAATTTTTACGTTTTTAATACTGTACCTGCAATAAAGGCCCCACAACAGTTGGAAACATCAAATGTTGAAAGTTGTGTCTGTTAAATATGTTTTAGGTGATTTTCCTTTTTTTTTTCTGGGAATGGGAGGAACTTCTCTGCAGACCATAAATAAGTGAAAACCGTTGCAACGCTAAACAATATGACATTACAACAAAACGGCGTCTGGACATCACAGTAACAGAAGAAATAGGTCAGAAACTGCTCACTAAATAAAAATGTAAATGAAGTATTCTATTCTATTCAAATGAAGAGTGCAGCTGTGCAAGGAGGATTTGTGCAAAGTGACACGAGAACGGTAAAAAAATAAATAAAAACGGAGGCAGACATTGGGGAGGGAACAGGTAGTTTCAGAACCTGTTGAAGGAGTCTATGGCAATAGGCTAGAACACATGTCAAAGTCAAGGCCCGGGGGCCGGATCCGGCCCTCCAGATCGTTTCGATGTTATTTTGTGCTCATTTCCAGCTTGAATAATTTTGACAAAATATATTTTTATAGAGAGTAAAATATTGAAAGATATTCAAGGTTTAAGTTGATTAATTCTGGAATAATATTACCACCTTTTTATTATTCATAATTAAAGTTAAATTTCTGAAGTTTAAAAAAAATGGGTATTCTGCGAGCTTTTTGGAATATTTGTCATTTACTAAGATTTTTAAATCTATTTTGGAGTTTAGTTAAAATTTCAGCTACATGCTAGCGGTTTTTGCTAATTTAGGCTTTTTTTAGTTTTTTTGGCTGAAGCTTTGAAGCTTAGCTATTTATTTTCAGCCACATGCTAACTGTTTTGGCTAACCTAAGTTCTTCTTAGGCTAACTTGGCTCATTTCAGCCGTCTATCAGCTTGAGCGTTTTCAGCTTTTAGCTGCAGTGGCCAAATTCAGCTTACAGCATTCACGCTAGCATTACAGGTAATGCTTTATATCTAGTTTATAATTATATTATAAAGTTATTTTTGTACATTTTAAAAGTGTTGTTTAGTTTTGTGGTGTTCCATAAATGATCATCCCTGTTCAGCCCGCGACCTAAGGAGTGTTTTGGATTTTGTCCCCTGAGCGTTGGGTTTGACTCCGTTGGGCTTAAAGATCAGACACTCACTGTTCTGCAGTATCTCATACCTGCTCACCTTTCAGCATTTCCCATCAGGTGTTGCCACAGTAAATTTGGTTTGGCAGAGTTTGATGCCGGATGCCCTTCCTGACACAGCTCTGTAATTTATCTGGGCTGGGGACCTGCACAGGGAGACCCAGACCTGGTCCCCTTTGTGGTTGGGCAGTAGTGTGAAGGGTCTTGTATAAACACCCATCCTGGATGAAGCTCATTGCACCCCCTGGGAAACGAACTCTAGTTTTCTGTGCACGAGTCCTGCTGGCTGGCAGTGAGACTCCAATCATTTTTGCTGACCTCAGCACGCTCTCTCCAGGGGCTTTCTGTCGCCACAGAGAGATGCTGCCTCTACCCAGGACGCTGCAACCTTTGGTCCTAAAAGAGCCATTTGGTCCAGGATCTTTTGGACCAAAACTCAGAGAGAGCCACAAAGTTTCACCTCAAAGTTAGAAAAAATACACTGGATGTTCTTGAGTTATTAAGCCATTTATTTATAAATATAGCTTTGAAATGTTCTCTTCAATTGAGTTTTTCTATGTTTAACAAATTTGACTTTTTTCACCAACTGTCAAAAATCTAAACACGACTGAATTAGTTAAATAATGTCCCTAAAGTAGAGCGGAGTGTGAACAGGAAGAAATGGATCACCAGGCCGGTTTAACATGTGTGTGTTACTGTTAGACGTCGGACTCTAATCGTGGAATAAACACTGCAAGTTCAGATGTTTGTTTGTTTTCCTGGGAGAAACAAACATGCTGCTGAGTCCAGCTCTAGGATGATGTCATAAAACGGGCGGAGGGAAAGGCGGAGCCTCAGAGACTGTGGCGTCTTACTACTGGGTAGAAAAAGAGAGAAAATAACAGAGGTAAAATATGATCATTTATATGGAAATAGTTCACTCTGAAAGGCTGACGAAAATCCTGACATCTGTCTGTTATTGGAAACTATAAAATTCTTCTTTTCTAGTGTCTTATGATAAACTGGGAACTAACGTTTGTTAACATGTATTATGCATTAATAGAAGGTCTGTGGTCGATATTTTTGGATTGCTCAAAAGTGTTCTTCCTGGTTTTGATTTGGTAAATTAGAGAATCTGGATCTGAAGTTTAATTTTTTATATTTTCTTAAGACTTTCAGAGTGAACTTTATTCATATATATATGATCATATGTTATTTTTGAATCACAAAAAAAAACAATTATTTATGAAATATGTGTTATTTTAGAGAGTTATTTTCCTAAGACGACTCGATCTCTGAGGCTCCGCCTTTCTCTCCCTGTGGATGTGCATATCACGTGTTCTGCTGATCACTGCTAGCTCTGCAGAGAATGTGTGTGCATCTGTGTTAGCTTGGGGGCGGAGCTGACTCTTCATAGAAGAGGCTGTCTCACTCTGTGACATCAGCACTTGAGGACCCGCTCATTCTCGAGGGTTGGGAGTAGTGCTGGGTATCTATAATAATTCCCAGAAACGATTCAGTTTGATTCCCCAGAGCCTGGATCATTCAACTCAGACAGTTTTTTTATTCTTTTGATCCTCTCAATTCAATTTTGAGTTTACACAGTTCAGATCATAACATTGTAAACATTGTTCTGCTTCTCCTGGAGGGAGAAGAAGAAAGTATGAGCAAATAAATGACATTTTAGATAATATATGATTAATTAAAAAATACTTTCTTAAAGGAGTTTGTAAAATTCCTGCCTGTGAGTTTATAAAGATGTTCATTTAGTCAGAATGTAAGTTTAGGTCGACCGAGCGTTAGCATTAGTCGTCCAACGGAAAACTCCATTAAACTTTGGCATCAAGCTAGCTAACTTCAGCTTTATGTGCTAAATCAATCCACATTTTTATGAATCGATTATTGATCTATTAAACTTAAATCAATTGACATCGATTTTATTAACCCAGCACTAGTTGGAAGGGGCTGGTGCTCAGACAGCAGGTTTTTAGAGGATGACTCAGGAATGTGTCAACAGATCAAAACACCACTTTGGGGCTCAAAAAGTTGATTCTGGATGGTTTGCTCAAGAATAAAAACAATCCCTCTTGGTTGAGTAAAAGTTAAGGCCAAAAGTCTTATAAAAAAATAAACCTCATAAAGCCACTATTTTTGTTGTATTTGAAACTTTTACTCTGCCACAATGTCATTAAATTGAAATAAGGATGCATCAAAATGAGGCTTTTCACATTATCTACCAAGTTATATTAATATAATTTATATTTATTAATAACAGGTAGTAATTATTTGCTGTGAGGAATGAATGGTGCGACAGCGCTCATCTCTCTCCGTCCAATGAGCGGTCAGAAAGATTCATGTGAAACTGCTGCAATATCCAGATTTTTTACTTCACTTCTTATAAAAACTCCATAAATCCTCAGAAACAAATTTGGATTTGAAAGTGTTTTCAGAGCGCACACACATCCCTGACAGAGCTTGTTTTCTCTTTGGTGATATTACAACACAGAATAGCAGGAAACAGATGGGTGGAAACACTGCCCGCATTCCACTCAGAGGAAAGGCTTCACTATATTTTCATGTTACAACAAGTCCAATAGTTTCATGGTCAACCTTTCCTCAGACAGCATTTATTAATGAGAATTTGCAGACTAAGTTCTGAACCATTAATCAAATACATACACACCCTGTAATACTCGGACAAATGGTGCAGTTCTAATGATCTAAAAAAAGAGAGGACAAAAGGTCATTGTTGAACAAAAATCACCACCACGTCCAGGTTATTTTGTTTTATTGCATAAGATTTCCTGATGACATTGGACCGACACCAGCCTGAATGTGGTGCGTGACAGAAACAAGACAAAAACTCTAATAATGCAAAGTAAGAAAGCAGAGTTTCATAAACATCAAACCCAAAAAATCATAAAGTGCAAAAAGAGAGAACTGTTCAGCAAATTCAACTTTGAGTCAGTTGCAGTTTATTGTTTCCAGCATTAAAGGAAAGTCTAAAAGCCAATGCTGGTGCTGCCCCCTTGTGGCTGCAGCATCACATTGCATATCATTCAGTTACAGTCGGATCATTTTTAGGAATTTCTGCTTGAAACTGAAACACTTTTTAAACGAATGATGCAGTTCTAAAACCTAAACAAAGTTACTTCTCTCTTAGGAATGCTGCACACTGCAAATTCATATTAAAGATAAAATTAAAAATAAAATTGGTTCTTTTTAATTCATCTGCTGTGATAATGAAGCCATTTTTGCCAGAAAGGATGATCTCTAGACTTTAAGTATATTATAAATGCATTAGTGGTTCTTTGTCAAAAGAACATAAAGGTTACTCCATTATTTTTATACAAAAGTCATTACATACATGTATGCAGCAGCTGCTGACTCTTTCCAAGAAAGAAATGCAAAGAAACTGCATAAACTGTAAATCAAGATAGAAAGAAATCAAAGTTTAAACCACAAAACTTGGATAAACTCCTCAACAAAACACTACGAAAGCATTTGAGTTTGAATTACCAGCAAATTCTTTAAAACGCTACCATTAAACAGGCTAATCTTACACAGAGGCACCATAAAAATTATTACTCTTTTAAAAGTGCAAACTATAGTTCTTTTTACAGCAATTGGACAGCAAATTAAACTGATTACTGAGACGTAAAACAGCAAACGACAAAACAGGGTTTTGACATCACAACAGCCTGCTCATAAAAACCCCACAAACTCATCGATGCCGTTATAGACGAAAACCAAACTTCTGAGCAGCAAAGAAACATGTCTATAGCTTATCTGGAGATCAGGATGTCAGAGGGAATAAATGTGGAGCCTTGAATGAGAACAACACTTTTGGTTTGCTTTGCTTTCTGGGAATTCTAAGAATAAATGAAATCCACGCGCCGCATTGTGTGGCCCTCAGGCGCCCCCATGAGCTCGCCCTCGCTCACCCTCGCTCACCCTCACACGCCCTCACACGCCCCTCACCCTCCCACTCTGTTCAGAGCTCCACGTCATTCATTTAGTTCAGATATTTTTTTCATAATGTCGGGCTTTCTGCTCCATCTCCATAGCAACCATTTTGGTTTCGGGTGGTCTGGGGGAGAAGAACAGGTCCATGTCATTTTTAGAAGAATTGGCAAAAGTCAACTTTTGGATTTCCTTGGCAACAAAGGTTGTTGAGTTAGCCGCGATCATGTTCATAACACGTTGATATTGTAAGTCATATTGTTTCGTTCAGCCTGAGCCAAGAATTCATGTGTTATATGTTCACATGAAGGTAAAGAATGTGTGAGCTACAGTAAACTTTCCATGCTAACACTGTTAAAGGGTAACCAAACAGGACAGCTGGAGGCCAACTCCATTTTTAGCCCAGATTGGATCTTTGACTGACAGTTAGCTTAGCTTCATGTAGCACCTGCTGGGTCTTCAGCATGGAAGGAGGTACCAGGAAAACTGATGCAAGTTTCTCCACAGAACCTTCTGAGCAGGTTGAGGACTTTTCTCCTTCTCCTGAGGCCATGTGCAAAAGCCGGCAGATTTTTGTCAAATGTGGGCAAAATACCTCAGAACCATGCTAAAGCTAACATGATAACAACTGACCGTTACAGAATCAAAGATGGGCGGGGCTTTAATAATGGAGCTGCAGAGCATGAAGATGTCAAACTTCTGGGACTTACACCAGTTGACCAATTACAACATTCAACTGTAATACCTTAATTCAACCTGTAGAGGGCAGCACACAGAGCGCTTCTGACTATATTTTCAGGATTTAAGCTAGTTTATTTTAATTTGTAAAAACTGTGGCAACAGAGAGCACTTTTAAAGCCCCATTTATAGAAGTCAACAGACGAATAAAGTTGATTTAATGTTTTGTTACCCTTCAACCACCTAAAACTTCTAATTTCCCCGAGCAGATTCCCAGTGATGCTCTGGGATTAAGGAGGTGATAGATGAAAATCAACAGGAGCTGGTGGGCCACACGGCTTGATTCAGATTTAACAAACAGCCTGGATGTGTTCTGTCGTGGAGAGGATAAACTAAAATATTAATAGGCTTATTTTCAAAATGTCAACCTACTCTATTAAATTTTAGAATACGAGTCATAGTGAAGAAATCTCTGAATAGAAAATACTGACCTTCTGCTTTTTCCCGTTCACATTAATAAAAGGCAACATGCAATTAAACAAAGATTACTTCCTTGAGGTGCCAAAAACAAGCAAAAGAAAAACATTTTCCCCCTAAATGTCACAGTACTGAAGGAAATATTCTTTTAGTTTTATGTGAAATTAAAGTTTATCTTTATCTATATATAAATATTTCTCATCCATGAAACTATATCTTTACAGATTAAAAATAAACGGGTCAGACGCCCAAAAGCAAACACAGCATCACCAATATTTGGATTACACAAAGCATTCTGGGAGTTTGACGTCCGGGTACAGTTAGCGTGAGAATAGAGGATGAAAACCTGCAGCCGTCTCCTCGCGTTTCTCACCAGGAACGTGTTCTCACAGTGAAAGTGACTCTGTGTTTCAGCGTGTCAGGTCGAACGCCGCGCAGGTCACGTGACTGCGTTAAGGCCTGTGAGGGTGACCTGCCTCGTCGGCCAGGTTTAGGATGTATCGGGCCACGTCCTGCTCCGTGGGGAAGTCCGACATCACCCACGAGTCGTTGGCAGCGGTCACTTGCAGGCGGCATATTGGGCAGTTTTGACTCCGCCCACTCCTGCAGAATGACAGCAGCATGCTGGATGGTGCAAACTTTCCTTGGGTTTCAGGAGAATTGCAGCTTACCATTTGTCGATGCATTTCTGACAGAAGCTGTGAGCACAGGGCAGGATGAGGTCGGCTTTGCCGTCCATGCAGATGCAGCACTCCTCCTGGTCCGTCAGCTCCTTCACTCTGCATGCAGACGCACAGAAAAGGGTTCAACTTCTAATTATTTTCTATAGAGGAAGCCATCACTCTTCCAAACCATGGATTACCCCTCTTAGAATAAGAGGATTTCTGTTGAATCAGTGCTGATAGCTTGCACTTGGAGGATGTGCCTGAGAAGTAATCCCTCACTGTCATAAATATGTATGGAAATGCAAAGATGGATGTAAAAGGATTCAAAGCTAATTCTGGACTAGTGTGTGTGTGTGTGTGGGTGCACTGACCTCCCCATCCACATGCTGGCCTGGCAGGAGTCTGTGGAGGGCAGCTGGGCGGATGTGGCTCCCTCTGCAGAGAGCACCTCGGCGGCCTGGCTGGTGATGTCCCGGTACAGCTGCAGGAACTGGTACAGGTTCATGATCCGAGAGGCCTCCACCACGCCGTCGTCCTTGTTGATCTGGAGGGAGCAGCAGACCAACACGAGACAAACACAGGTCACTGCTTCAGCTCAGGTCATCCGCTCTTTACTGGACATAGATGTTCCTGAAGGGGGGGAGGGGGGACGCTTCTGCCTCCTTGTTTAGGTAGATTTGTTTATACTTAAGGTAGAGGTAAGTCAGTCCAATGGTGTGTTTGTTTATACACTGACTGTATATGAGAACTGGACAGAGTGAATGTGAAAATAGAAATGTACCAGACTCCAATGTGTCTGGTACATTGTTACTGAAATTCTTTAATTTTTGTTGTTGTTTACAACATTTTTGCAGTAGTGAACCTGCTGCTCATGTTTACTATTGTTAACTCTGAATCTTACAGATAATTCCACTTCAATTAGAGTCAATGTTTGTCAAAGACAGCATTACTGATCTACACAAAAGTCTTTATTATTTGTTGCACAAAATAAAACACAAGTTGTTTATTATGATCATGTTCAAGCTAAAATATAAATGGGGATATATTTTCCTAAAATGTCTCCTTCTAGACGATTTTTACCAATTATTGTGATATCATCTACATTCTGAGGTACCCAATGAATCTCAGCTCTAGTTTCTATGGCAACCACTCTAGCCAATTAGGAGTGATCCTGCTGGAAGGATACGCCCCCTTCCACAGAAAGCAGGCTATACAAACCTCAAACACTGAACGTGGAACCACATGCTTTAATTGAAGCATCTGATTGGTCAGTTTATAACTTGAACTACAGAAAATCTATAAAAAAGAGAATTGTTGAGAAGATGTTAAAATGTATGAGAGCAAGGATGATTATTCTGACCAAAAGATTGAATTCTTCTCTAGACAGGGTTCCTGCAAGCTTCTTAAAGGTACATTTCAGACTTTAAAGACATTTTTATGGCCAAGCATCTCAAAAATTAAGACCTATTTCTCAGCCTATTTCCCATTTTCTTCCTTTATTCCCCTTTTAGGATCAAAACTGAAGCTTCTTATCTTGTTTTGTGGACATGATGATTTAGCTTCTTTTTTTTAAGCTGGTGGTCAGGTTTCAGCATTAAGTGCATAAAGATTTGTTCTGCTGTTTAATAGTGGTTAAAAAAATTACATTTTTGAAAAGAAATGTGAAATGGAGAAGTTTCAAACAGCAGCATATTTAAGGTTTGGATCTTAAAATTCAAGACTTTTTAAGTTATTATCTCCAAATGACTCAATGCTTTGGAGACTTAAAGACCCTGCAGGAACACGGTCTATTCACGGCCAACTATAGACCAATATCTAATCTCCCATTCATATCTAAAATCCTAGAAAGAGTTGTGGTAAAGCAGCTGCAGTGCCACCTACAGGACAACAATCACTTTGAGGATTTTCAGTCGGGTTTCAGACCTCACCATAGCACTGAAACTGCACTGGTCAGAGTTACCAATGATTTGCTATTAGCTTCAGAAAAGGGACTAATCTCTGTTCTGGTCCTGTTAGACCTCAGCGCAGCCTTTGATACCATCGACCACAGCATCTTACTCCAGAGACTAGAGCATGACATAGGGATCAAAGGATCTGCCCTCCAGTGGTTTGAATCCTATCTATCTGATAGACACCAGTTTGTTCACGTAAATGGACAGTCCTCTCATTGTACTCGAGTTAGCTACGGAGTCCCACAGGGCTCAGTTTTAGGGCCCATCCTATTCATGCTTTACATGCTGCCCTTAGGAGACATAATCAGGAAACACAGCATTAATTTCCACTGTTATGCAGATGATACACAGCTGTATTTATCCATTAAACCAGATCAGAATGACCCCATCCTATATTAGAGATCTCATAGTTCCTTACCAGCCAATCAGAACGCTTCGCTCACAGAATGCAGGACTGCTTGTAGTTCCTAGAATTTTTAAAAGTACAGTCGGAGGTAGAACCTTCAGTTATCAAGCTCCTGTTCTATGGAATAAGCTCCCAGCCCATGTCAGAGAGGCAGGTACATTTTCTACCTTCAAAACTAGCCTTAAAACATTCCTATTTGGACAGGCGTTCTGCCAGACTAGCCAGTAATCATAGAATAATTAACATAATGCTCCCATACTGTTCTGAAGTTTGGGGAAATAATTATTATAATCACATACTTCTCCAATATATGCTTGAAATATAAATGATGAAATATGTATATTCTCTACATAATAACATAGAAGGCTGCTAGAAGTTAGAAGCTGGGAAAAGTATGGTGCACTGGGGCTCTGTCCTCTTTTCCATCTACTTCTCCTCTCCTCTACTTTTTTATTTACTTCTAACTGTATGCCTTTGTTGGTGGTGCAGTATAATTCACATGTTTTTCCTTCTCTCCGACTCCCCTGTGGGAGACCGGGAGAGATTGCAGTTTCCGGGAGACTTGTTGGTGATCCTGACGAAGCCCCGCCCATCTGGATGAAGCCCCGTCACCATCCGTCACCATCCTGCATCTCTGAGTGGGAGTGATTCCTGGTGGGTCGTCTGTCCTCCTGCTCCTGGTCGTGGTCTGCAGTTCTGCCTCATCTGAACTATGGACTTAATCATCACTCGTCCCTCAGCTCTATATGAATGAACTCTACTCATATATGCAGTTTTAGCAGCTAACTTTTCTTTAACCGTTTTGGTATCGCCTGTCCGTCCTGGGATGGGATCTCTCCCTCATGTGGGAATCCCTAAGGTTTCTTCTTTTTTTTCCTGACTCAGGTTTTTTTTTTTAGGAGTTTTTCCTTACCGCGAGGGAGGGTCTAAGGACAGGGATGACCTGTTCTTTATAGTCTGTTTAGTTTTTACCTATTGTGCATATTTTATGACTCCATCTGTGCATCTGTAAAAACTGCAGGCATGAAGCCCAATGGGGCAAATTGAATTTGTGATATTGGGCTATATAAATAAAATTGAATTGAATTGAATTATAGAGGTCTATGGGATTTGGGCTTCTTGGAGCCAGCCGGTACTTCCAGTTTGGAACACCAGGGGGGAGGAGAGTTTTCAACTTCATGTTTGCCTCTGCCCACATGATTCAGGTGATAAGGAGCAGGTAAAGCGAGGGAAACAAGTAAAGCTGCAGTGAGATCTGGGTTTGGCAGCGCGGTACTAAAGCTTAAGAGCTGAATTCATTTTTTATGTTGAGTTATTGAAAAATGAGCAGCAAGCAGTTATAAATGATAAAATAAAATGAAGTACCAACACAATACACTGTTTTAAGAGCAGAATGATGATGACTGCGTTCCATCGTTACGTTGTAAAACTAACCTGCCAGAAGGGAAATCTTCAAACTTTTTCCTTTAAATTCTCCTTGATGTTTAAGGCTGTAAAAATCCTCATTGAACACTTCATTCACGTTTTTTCAGACACACATGAACAATTTTACACGTTTCTCTCTTCTTTAAACACTCAAAGTTCAAACCTTCATAGAGAAATAACAAAGATTTAGGTCAATTTGACAAACTGATCACACACCAAAGAGGAGACTGATTGATGATAATGTCAACATCCAATCAGGACGCAGAACACAGTGTTCTGTAGAAAATGTTTACCGCCCTGCTTGTTTTCCAAACAACCAAGTCCAAGTAGCTGGTAATTAGTTGAACCCTGTGTGTCCAGTCAATCAGAAGCAGAACTCATTAGGTCCAGCTAATCTGCAGTGACTGCATCAGGCTTCGCTGGAAAACTGTTTGGACAGAAGCTCTGGCAGAGCAGGGTTGGAGACCCGCCTTAGAGAACTGTTGACAGATTCAGACCCTGGCTCTTTGTTTCATGTAAAACACATTTTTCTTCTTGAACTTCTTCTTTTTTTTTAATGATTCACAACAGGACCCAACAACGACCTGCAAATGTCCTGTTCTGAAGTATTTCTTACAATCTAAAACTACCTCCAACGTGGAGAGAAACTCATGATGCAGCGTGGCTGTCCCTGGTTTAATGTGAAATAAGTTAGCAGAACATTCCAGAGAACTTTTCATCAGAAGACAAACTGGAGCAGCTGCTGGGTTTGGCACCGGCAGCAGCCTCTGTGGTCTCACCTTGGTGCAGACGATCCTGACAGCCACCTTCCAGAGAGCAGAGGCATCAGATCCTGGCTGCACTTCAAACAGCAGGTGCTTCTGCTGCCCAGATGCTAGCTTGGCTGTTCTGAGAGCAGAGAGGGAGTTTTGAAGCAGCAATGAACACCTCAGAAAATCTGACATCAGCTATTTGTATGTTTATGCTTTATCAAAACCCACCTTTTTAACCTGCCTTTTAGAAATTTGTTTGTTTGATATTTACATTTTTTTTATGTGTTTATACTTTCTTTTTTTTTATTTAATTGATATAATTTATCTTTTTGTATTTTTATTTTCTAGTGATTCATGTTTGTTTATCTGTTTCTTTCTTTAAAGAAAATTCTACTTTTTGAGGTTGTAAGTGCATTTTACTGTTCATTCCTCACTATAAAGAGATAGATATATCATATGTGCATCCACCTTTGAAGAAGTTTGGATTCTTTTTGAGGTGAAAGCTTTCAACACGTGCATGTAACCGTGGTAATAAAGCCAGTCTGTCTGTTTGTCTCTTTACTAGGGATACAACCAAAGCCTCTGTTTTCAAAGTCAAACTAGCAAGAGCTTTTTTTAATAACTGAAAATATACTTTATTGTGTTACATCTTGATATAACATTTTTTCCATATCCCCCAGCGCTACTTTCAGCCATTGGCTGCGAAGGAGAGGCTTGTGACCGCAAAGACATGAAGCAGTAAAACATAAATGTCTGTTTCTCAGTGGTGATCCCATGAATGCAGAAATGAAAATGTCTTTGTTTCACAAAAAACAGAACTTTAAAAGAAGTGAAACACACTTCCTTGTGCGTCTGTAATGGGAAATGTTGTGTCAACATGATGTGAGGGTAACTTACACGTCATTAAGCTCAGCTACCCTGGCCAGAAACTCCTCGTAGGTTAGGTAGCCACTGTCCCGCACCAGTCCAGCATGTTTCACCAGCTTCTCAGGCAGATGGTTAATCACCGCCTGACCTGAGATCTGCTGGCCCATCCTGGAGGCAGCAGCAGCGGCGGCGCCTAGAAAGCAGCAGAGAAACAACTTCTCATTCACTCCTGCAGAGCCGGTATCGCAACAAACTATTGGAGTCTAGTAACAGCTATGGTATGAATGTCACAGTGATGAAAAACATTCCATTATTTCCAGGGGAAAAAAAAAAGAAAAAAGCTTATGAGTAGAAAATGTAGAACTATTTATGAAAGAAAGTGTCTATTCGCATGTAATTTTCTAAAAACGTGCATCCAGCGCTAAACTTTGTTCTTAGCCGCACAGACCCAGAGGAAAGGGGTTCAGGTTAGGATTATGGTTAAACCATCAAATAGTTCCTGAGGTCGGCTGTCTCTGCAGCTCACGGCTCCACCAGGAGATGGTCAAATGTGGAGAACACATTTACACATTTAGGAGCGGGACAGTTAATGGAACTTTAAGTTTAATTTTACATACGTGCGTCCAACAAAAACATCCAGCCTTGGAAACACTTAAAATACATGTGGGCAATGCAGCAATGAGATCTTGGCTGTACATATTACGTGTGGCTAATATGAATTTCTATCATTTTCTGTGTTGGTTGCATGTAAATACGTGGGAATAACATCAGCCTTTATTACAGATTTGCTGATCCTCATCTTGCATGTTTTTAAAATAACCACATCTTGTGATGAACATAACATCATAAGGGATCAACAGGCGCGTTTGTTCTGGAATTGTTACACGAGAGAAACATTTCCAAACACTGCGTGTGTCTGTCATGCATGCAGGAACATGTCTGTGTTCAGACCAGACTGTTTCCATCAAAACCGGAAGTGATAAGGATGTCTTTAATGTACACGAATACTGTTATATTTTACATCTGTTTTTAAAGATAGCATGACGTGGCACGTTTTAACAAAAATGATTATAAAGTTTAAGTAAAAAACAAAGATTTCTAAGAGGAAATACTTCTCACTTTACCAAACATTAGCACCAGGATGACAATCCACGAGCTACCTGGTAGCTGCCGCTGCTTTTATTTATTTGTTTTTTTTTTTTTTTACTATTACAAGTAAAAATGTTCGCAGCATCTTAAAAATATTATTTTAGATATAAATGTCAGCCAAAACCAACAAACAAAAATAAAGCAGGGCGATACGCGCCGGAACAACGCATTGCTAATAAGAAACAAGCCTGCTCTGAATGTATAATAAACTGGAGGGAGAATGGACGTATACTTTCTTTATGTCCTCATACTGTC
This sequence comes from Oryzias javanicus, assembly GCA_003999625.1. Taxonomy (NCBI): domain Eukaryota; kingdom Metazoa; phylum Chordata; class Actinopteri; order Beloniformes; family Adrianichthyidae; genus Oryzias; species Oryzias javanicus. The sequence continues at coordinate 1,431,419 of CM012442.1, read as the reverse complement.
ATGACCTGGTACTTATTAAACTCCACACTCACCGAGTTTCTTTCCAAACTTCCCAAATAAGCTCTCCGTTAGCTTCAAACGCTGCTACTGTTGATATCCATCTCCGCGGCGCATGTTTATGACGTCACATCCCTGCGTACATTCCATTTGTTGAGCTTGATGGGGTTTTTTTTTTTTTTTTTACATGATGTTAAAGAAAAGAAACGATTAACTAACTCACTATTTATACTGCTCACAAGATAAAAGAAACAACTCAAACTATAAAAAGATAGTTCGGCAGGAAACCGAGGTGATGATGAGGAGGAGATGAGGAGGAGATGAGGAGGTGATGAGGAGGAGATGAGGAGGTGATGAGGAGGAGATGAGGAGGTGATGAGGAGGTGATGGGGAGGTGATGGGAGGAGATGAGGAGGAGATGGGGAGGTGATGGGAGGTGATGAGGAGGTGATGAGGAGGAGATGAGGAGGTGATGAGGAGGAGATGAGGAGGTGATGGGGAGGTGATGAGGAGGTGATGAGGAGGGGATGAGGGGGAGATGGGGAGGTGATGGGGAGGTGATGAGGAGGTGATGAGGAGGTGATGAGGAGGAGATGGGGAGGTGATGGGGAGGTGATGAGGAGGTGATGAGGAGGAGATGAGGAGGTGATGAGGAGGAGATGAGGAGGTGATGGGGAGGTGATGAGGAGGTGATGAGGAGGAGATGAGGAGGTGATGAGGGGGGGATGGGGAGGTGATGGGGAGGTGATGAGGAGGTGATGAGGAGGTGATGAGGAGGAGATGGGAGGTGATGGAGGAGATGAGGAGGTGATGAGGAGGTGATGAGGAAGGAGATTGGAGGAGGTGATGAGGAGGTGATGAGGTGATGAGAGATGAGGAGAGGGAGGTGATGAGGGGGTGATGGGGAGGTGATGGGGAGGTGATGAGGAGGTGATGGGGAAGTGATGAGGGGGAGATGGGGAGGTGATGATGAAGGGGAGAATGGGGATGAGATGATGAGGGGAGGGAGGTGATGACGAGAGAGAGAGAGATTTTTGTTTGTGTTTACTTTTATTTGATTAAACAAACCTTTTCCAAAACTAAAAGAAGCTGTGTTTGAATTTTGTTTCTAAGATCCATTAAAAATAAAACTAGATTAAAAAATGTTTCATAAAACATTAAATTCAAAATAAGTAAAGATACACCTTAATAATTGCTGGTTATAAAAGATAAATGTGTAAATAGTTAAGATCAACAGTGTGTGAATCAGAAAAACACAGACAATAAATCTGATCCAATTTTATCCTGATGTGTTATGTTTTTTTTTTCTTTTTTATATTAATGGTGAACTAATTATTAGATGCAGACAAATAACAAACAGTGAAGACAGAAAATGTAATGGGAGCAAAGTGAGTTGAGACAAATCAGTGAGTTGGAAAGCAGCAGGACAGAGAAGTCACCTCAGGAGAAATATAAAAGGAATATTTTCAGATTCTACGTCATCTCTAATCATTAATGTCAATTCTATGAAAACAGCTGCACAGAACGAGGCTGGAGGTGATGACCTGACAAGCAGATGAACACAATCCTAACTCCAGACATTTCATTGTCTGAAGTAAGTTTGAAAAGTGGGCTGAATTTTTCTGGAGAACTGAAAACTTGTTTGGTTCTATTTGTGGCCCAGCCATCTGTTATTTACCGACTACACCTGAGGACAAGTCTCGGAGAGAGGAGACAGCAGCACACATGACACCTCTCCGAGGAGAGGGAACGCTGTCATCACACACGGATATTCTTCATTCTCACCCATTTATAATGAACGGGAATCTGGGGAGCTTGGAGCAGTGTGCAGGACTGGAGCTGGAGCGTCAGAGAGCCCTCCAGAGTCTGGGTAAACCACTAAAGTTCACAGCTAAGGAGGCTGCTGCTCACAGAGCGCCGTGTCCAAGCAGATCTATGGATCTAAAGGAAGGACAAAATGTGTCAGCATGCGACTGTGGGATAAATAAAAGGACAAGATTCAGGAATCTGCAGACATCCAGGAAGTCTGGAAGGAGGAGGAGGAGGAGGAGAAGCTTCAAACACCACCACATTCAGACCCATTCAAGAGATGGTACAGCTGTCGGGTTCTTTGGGTCAGGACACTACTGAGGCTGGACCAACGGAGGAAAAACCAGACTGGACTGTTGTCCAAAGGTCCAGGGTTGAATCAGGGTCAAAGGGTTTGGAAGAAGGCTGGTGAGGAGCTGAACCCAAGCTTCTAGATGGTCCATGTGAAATCTCCACAGTCAGTCCAGCACTGAGCTTGGTAAACTCTGTTTTGTCAGGATTCCTTCTGCTGAGGAGCTGGTCCTGCTAGTACTATAGAGGGATTGGAGATGGACAGATCACTGAGAAAATTCTTTATTTTGATGGATATAACATGATAATAATGTCTGTCTTTCTAGTTTTGTAAAACTTTCTCCAGTTTTCTGGTTTTTGGAAATCCTGCTTTTGTGGGTTTCATGTGCTGGGACCCCAATTTATGTAAAAACAATCACATTCTTCAAAACAATTAAACAATGGGCCCTAGATCTATATTATAGGAAAGCTACATTTTTTTAAATTGGAATTACGGAAATTAAGACTTTTCTCCATGATATTGTAGTTTTTTTGAGAGTTGTCTGTATATTATGTATATTTCAGAATCATGGATTTTCTCATGGCTAATGTGCTTCTCAGGTACATCCATGCCAAGTTTGGTTCTTGCACAGGAAAATGCATAATTATTTAAACTAGATGGCATTCCCTGTGATAATGCTAGTGTGAATGCTGTAAACTGAATGTGGCCACTGAAGACGCCAGAACTGATCAATAAATCTGATAGATAAAAATGTCAAGCTGAAAGCGCTGAAACTGAAAGCTCGCTAAAATATTTGCTGCTACTTCCTGTTTGGAGCGCCAGGAGGGAGGAAGTGGCCCAGAGATGTAACTGTCTACGCCAGTAACTCATTAAAATAACTGTATGAATGTCAGTGGAATAGTTTTTAAAGGCTATGTGTTTTTCTGTGAAAACATTTATTTAGAATTTACTCCAAATGTTGCTAAATAAAGAGTGAATTACTAGTCCCTGTGACAACCAGCAGAATGCAGCAAAGGACAATAAACACATTTCTTTGAGGGTAAAGAAAGTCTTTAAAACAAGTTTGCACTTTTGTTATTCAGCAGTTTTATCTTAATGGTTATTCTCACTCTTCTATAATTCTTTTAAAGGGGCAAAGTCAACACTTCTTTATCGTGAATGATTTTAACCCTTAAAGACCTGCTCAACTTAACGGTAGAGGACATTTATAACACGTTATTAAAACATTGATTATGTGTGTCACTCCCCCAAGACAAAACTTTTTTATTGTTTTTTTCTTTCTTGGTTGGGTTGTTAAAGGGTTAAAAGAATGGAAGCCTCATTCTTAGTATTGTTAGGATTTAGATTTTTAAGCACTTTAAAATTGTCAATTGTTTTTTTTATTGTTTTATCACCCTCAAAGGCTCGCCGTGACACTTTCCAGCACAAAAAAACATCTTTTCAGTCCTTTTCTTCCGTCTTTTCAAAAAGAATTGTGTTACCTAGAAGTAACAATCAGCAATTTAAAGCATTTTTTGACTTGTTGCAAAGCATAAAAGAAATATACCAGTAAAAAGGACGCCCTGCATTTCTTATTTATTATTTGAAACTTTCTCAGAAAATTTGGAGGAAAGCGTGCAGTTTAACCCTTAAACACCTGAGCTCCAGGGTTTATGTTCTTTGATTTACTGTAAGTGTTCAACCGTTAACACGATCAACATGATTCCAGAAGATTCTGAGGCTTGATGAGCTGCTTTTCTCCTTCAGAATCTACTGGAATGTTGAAAAGTTAGAGTACGTTAAAGATTTTGTGCTCAGGTGTCACCGGTGACATCTCAGGTGTTAAAGGGTTAAACATTGCAGCTGGAAATGTTTTCAAGCATAAATTGACAGAAAAAGAAATGACAGAAAAAAAGACACCAACCAAGTACACGGATTTAAAAAGAGATGTTCCTCCAGAATGACATATGGTTCCCATTTACACATACAGTATTTTAATACATTCTGGTAACATTTTACAGCCCAAGAACAACCCAAGAAAATTTGGATTGATTTGCATTCACAAGACATCAAAAGTCCATTTGACAACAGAATGTACAGAAATGAATTCCTGGTCCTCTCATTGGCTAGCAGGCTGTGTGGTCCATAGACTGATAGTTCTTATGATGAGCCATTCTTTTTGGCTGGCTGTAATAACTATCCGAATGCATTCAATGTCAAAACCAATTTTGTAGTCCACCTTGTTGACCTCAATGCTGCCTGCCTTAAACTCCCCTAATGTGATGTAGGATGTACACTGTCTGCCCTGCTTGGTCTCCACTGATGTCTGGCCAACTTCCAGAGCTCCATGGTGAAGAATGTCATTCTGTCTGTCCTCTGTGCCCGTCACAATTTTAATTCTGCTCACTTTTGTTGATCTGTTGAAAATTACGAGGAAGAAGTCCCCAGTGGAGGGAGGTTTCCCCCAGAAATACTCGTCCACAATGCTGCTGTAAGCCTTAGTGGCGTCGTAGTTTTCAAAGACGTTGATGTTGGTGTAGAGACTGGCAGGAGGGTTGTCAGGAATGTCAAGGGAGTCTTCCTCAAAATCGTCATCCTTCAGCTTGTTCTCGGCTCCTTTGTAAGAGGAGTAGTAGCCCATGTGCTGGAACAGTGAGGGCTTGAAGCGGATCACGTCCTTCTGGGCCAGCAGAGCCCTGAAATGGATGAGGAGCCAGTCACAAGGCATTTCCTGGTAGAACATGAGGAGGAAATGAGCCAACCGGGGCAGGTCTCTGGAGTGGTACAGCTTCCCGATGTAGCCCAGCTTGGAGAACTCCAACATCACCCAGTAGGTGCCCTCTCTGGAGGTGATCACCTTCTTCAGCGCGGTCAGGAAGTTCCTGGAACAGCGCACGTCGTCCTCCAGCATCATGTAGAAGTGGGACAGGTTTGTGCAGAAGTTGAGGAGGAACGCGTAGTCCACGTTCTGCTTGGAACGAAAACGGACCCGGTCTTCGGGGTCGTTGTAGTTTCTTTTCAACCCATCCAGAGATGGATAGTATTCCTCTGGAGCCTGGATGACCAGCAGGCGTCCCGCTATGATGTGGTGAGCAAACTTCCGGGTGATTTCCTGGACCTGGTTCTCACACCAGAGCAGGTCAAAGTCTGCCAGGTGGACCACCACCACGATCTCCTTCAGCTCCTCATAACTGGACTGATCAAAGATGGATTTGATGGTCTCCAGAAGGTAGTTTCCTCTTTTCCTCTTGACCGACGCCAAACCAATGGTGAGATACTCTGAAAAAAAGAGGTCAGCTTGGTCATTTCACAGGTGAGTGCTTCCATCCTGGAAGTTAAATAAGTATTTCTGATTAAACAGCTTACTCTTGCGTGGCAAAGGAACTCCAGCGAGGTAGCGATATGTTACATTTATGCTGCCAGAGAAATTTGACAGATCCCTCAATGTGTGACTGTATCTTTCAGAGTTGGCTGGATGAGTCAGCGTGTCTCCCAGGGGTCGTTTTTCTGCTTCCTAAAACAAGAAATGCAAGTTAGGATTCTTCATTTAAAACTAGCAAAACTGCCATCAGTAAAAGAAAAGATGAAACCAATTGTCTAATTTTAGGTGCATCTCCTTAGTGATGGCAGTTTTATAAGTCTGTGATATTTGTTAAATTACACATTTGTCCCCAAACCCTTTTTTAAGCTTTGCTATGATCCTTCTTTGAACTGCAGAACATCCATCTGTGTTCTTGTGTACATTTAAGGGCAGATCTTCATTTTTCAAATGTGACAGCTCAGTCCAAAAAAGGTATCTGCCCTTCCAAGCCTGTCTCTAAAGGCCGAGTCACATGCACCCATGTGGGGGTTGACCCATAAAGGCGCTGTGGGTTTTTTGGTTGTCCGGGCCCGTTGAAAATCATAGACAGGAGGGGCTGCATCTGAAAAGAGAGTGCAGGTGTGTCTTACCGTGCATTCACAGACATAATTCATGCAACAAATTTGCGTGTCCAGTCTTTCTTTCGTCACGTGACAAATTCGCTGCTCGTCAAAGAATATGTTCCTGAGCTTGACGCCGCGGCCGCATGTGGGAGGAGCTACCAGCTAATGTTTTCAGCATGATTGCTGAAAGGAACGGTGTCTGTGGTTATCTGACTTAAAATTGTATGGAAGACACAGATGATGTTGAGGTTTATTTATTGTGAAATGTTCTACATAAACATTAATAATCATGTCTCCAGGTTTGGGTTGTGATTATGATTAAAAGATTTCTCCGGTACAGGGGGCTGTGTGTATGACAGCCACTTCCACGCTGTTTCTGTGTCTCTGAGTCTGAGCTTGAAGGCTCACTATTTAGTATCAACTAAAGGAGAAAAAATATTTTTATACTTTAATGTCTCGATGAGGCCCGAGTCCGCAGCGTCTCTCTTTTTGCCGACATATTGAGTGAGGGAGCTCCATCGCAGGAGAGAAAGCCAGTGATCGGTCGTTTTAAACCGCCTTCTCCCTAAAGTAGTCGGATGATCTCTGAAACCCCACGGCTCCGACGGGTTAAGGAAACAGATGGAAGATCAGGACAAAAACGCTCGCTTCGGGTTAGTATTTTACTCGCTGATGGAGTCACTGAAGACATGACATGACCAAAGCGGAGTTCCGTCTTTGACGACCTGTCAAACTTCAGATTTGTACATTTTGGCTTTGCCGCCAGATCCGCATCAGTCAAATCGAGCAGCTGGCAGACCTTCACGCTGCGCCCATCGATCAAATCGCACCGCGGGACTTCAGATCGCCTCATGTCGCGTCCGTCCCATTGACTTAACAAAGAAACCGCCGCCTCCACCTCCGCCGCGTTAGCACCTTTACAGTTCCTTTGAGGCTTCTGCAGTGACCTTAAGGGCCGTCATGATGTTGGATGGTATGATGGTCGTGTGTGCAGTAAGCGTATTGTGAGGTAAAGATAAGCTGTTTGCACTTATGGGGTGATGCTCTGTTTACACTCCAATCTAAATGGTAAATGGTGTCTTCTTTTCTACTGTCCTAGAACGTTTAAAGTGCTTCAACGCCCCATTCACCCTTTCACTCACTGATGGCAGCTCCACTGCTGAACACCAACCTATAACCACCACTCTTGTGTTAGTGAAGCATTGGTTTCTGACTGATAATGCTGCATGCAGGAGGTGTGTTGACGAGCCCGTACAGCACTAAGATACTCAGACAAACTATACTACACTAAATTCTAACAGTCAGGCTGGAGTTTGCATTTATCAAGCTACGAACACACTACTGCCCTCAACAATGCACCTTCAACCGACCACTTCCAATGTAGAGTCTATGTACACATGCATACACGGGGTTTGGACTGACCCCTTCAAACTCTAGCATCAATGCGTAGCTGCACGAGTTTTTATGACTGTCCTTGGGCAGAAGGTAAAACTTATTGAATGCTCATTGAAAGTCAAACCAAGTTGAACTTTGACCTCTAAGGGACTCAGATTTGGTTTATCTGGTGAACCCAGAGATGGAGACCGCATCCGTGTTAGTTTTCTAAATAAAGTGGGGCTGTTAAAGTTAACGCCTTAATGGACGCAATGAATCAAACAGAATTAATGAAATAATATTAATGAATAGAATTGAAATACTTCATTAAACATTGTTTTTAAAGCACAGTGATCCAGAGCAGGTCTGTTTCATATGGCTGTATGTCAGTAACTCTGTTTTGTTGGAGTAAAACTGCAGACATAAAAGTCTTTAGAGTTCTGCTTTTCTTACTGTTAAAGTGTTTTTTACTCACAAATTTCACTTCTGGGTTTAAAAAAGTTCAGACAACGTACAGTTTTGTGTGTGATTTCATATCATGATTATTTGCAGCCCACGAGGTTTGGGGGGGCTTCAAAAATGAAAACTGTACAATGCCCACGTATCACCTACTTCCCTCTTAACTTACACTTGCATGTTGTTCATGTGTTAGCTTTGATTTGCAGCCCATAGAAAATGTGCCTGAGCTGTAGCTGCATGGGCTCAGCGACTGTCTACGACTGGGAGATTTCACGCGGGACACCTGCACGTCCCGAGCCCATTTCTCAGCTGCAGACACCCATATCCACCCGTAAGTGCAGTCAGTGTTGGGGGTAATGGATTACAAAGTAACGATATGCTGCAATTTAATTACTTTTGTCAGTAACGGAGGAATGCAACAAATTACAGTTCAAATTTTAGTAATTAATTACAATTACTGGACTGCAGAAACTCTCGTTACTCCGTTACTTAGGTTTGGAAGACTCTGACATTCTCTCCGTTAAATGAAACGAAACGGAGAGTGAATAAAGTTCGATGTTGGAATGTTAATCTTCCACTCACCAGCACATATCCGTCATCCATGTAGATGTTGAAAAAGAGGAGAGAAGTGAGGAGGAAGGTGAGGACTGGGAGAGTGGATCGCTTCCTCAGACACCTCATCTTGTCCACAGACTTCCATAGCAGCCTCATACTGTGAGAAACCACAAAGACAAGTGTGGTCACTGGAAGGAAGGAAGCCAGCTCAGACGTCATCAAACTCAACAGATCATCATCATTATTAAATATTGATGAGCCGCTCAACATGACAGATGTGACCGAATGCACCGAGAACAACGCAGCAGGACCATTTGAAGGCGTCAAGCAGGATTAGACTAAATGAATCGGTATGGTCATTCTAGTGGCCGCGCTGAGGCCGAGCATCCGTCATCTGTTGTCCTTCTGCATTAGTCATGCAGGCCAGATGATGCTGGAGAAGTCATTAAACCACTGTGACGTCTCCTGACAGAAAACAAATGTTCGGAGCGCTGGCCGCTGTGATGTTTACTTATAGAACTGACAGTCAGAAGTAAATGAAATTACGCTGCTCACTCTCTGCCCGATCACACGCTGATCCTGTGACAAACCCCCTAATTCTGACGATACAAAAACAGCTTTCCATGTGAGAAGCAGCGTGCTCCCAGGTGACAGGGACAATTTCAGCAAAGGCCTGCTGCTGGGCCCAATGGCTGAATAAACAACTTATTATTCATTGCTCGAGTTCCATTTTAGGAGGAAAGCCATCTGTCGTCTGCTAAGAGTGAACCATTTTGTGTTTCTGTCATGAAACACCTGAGAGACGCAGCAGAAAGGGAGGAAAGTGGAGACAATGACAGATGTCTGAGGCAAAATCAGATCCTGAAAGGGACGGAGACGGTCCGAGGATGGTGTAGAAGAGCCTATCAAGTCTTCCACTGATGAAAATGATGACAGTATTTATTAGTCAAAACTCCACGCAGAAATTAGACATCTCCACACACGTGTCAAACATTCATGACGGATCATTCAGACCCCATGAGCACTTCCTGCTCCTGCACGCTCGTGTTTAACCTCCCGCGAGCAGGAAAAGTCCTCTGATGTTACAGAGTGGGACCGCCCCCTCCAGGAGGAGTCTGCTCCGCATGAATGTTTTCAATGTTACTGTTTTAATAGAGTTTACTGGTAAACATGCTGACAATAACTGTGGCAGCATTTGAAAGAACTGTGAGATCTTTACAGGGTTCCACCACTTATTCACGTTTGTGATTCCATTAGTCTATGCAGGAGAAATCCTCATCCCAACAGAAGAAAGCCAACAAATCTCTTATCCAGCAGAATCTGCTGGAATTACGTTGATCATGTTCACAATTTGAAAATCTTACAGTATATCAGAGAACGTAAACACTGGAGCTCCGGTGTTAAACAGTTAAAAACACAAACATAAGACAGTAAATAAGTCTTCAAACACTTTCATTCAGATGTCAAAACTTCTGGATATTTATAATGTTATTTATTTTTGTAATTCCTATACTTTAATATCAACTTGATACAGGGTGTTAGTAACAGGGTTTAGAAAGGAAATGTTTTTTAGAAATAAACAATAAAACCATGTAGATTTTGCAGGATTATGTCATTTCATAGGATACAAAAATATTGATCCAAAAGTATTATTTACAAATTATTCACTAAAATCTTTGTATTTTATTTTACTGGATTCAAATTAATTACAACCCCAGTGATTGTTTAGGATTTCTCCAAGTTATTTAGCTTTTTGCAAATTACTCTTTTTTTTTGTTTTTTTTTTAAATAAAAATTTATATTACTTTTTTATTTTCAATGTTCATGTTTGCTAATAATGTGAATAAAGGAATGGGACAGTATGTAACATTTATGTATGTAAAAAATAAGAATTTAAAAATGTAAAAAAAAGAATAAACTGCAACACAAAATGGTTAAAAAATTGTTTTAAAAAAATAATAATAAAGAAAAAACCTTTATTGTTGCCGCGGTGGGGAAATTGCTATATGGAACAGAACAGGTCGTCCGAATAAGTAAGAATAAAAAAATTAAAAAAAATATACACACATACGGAGCTAAAGTGGTGGAATACCCTGAGCATTGTAAAAAAGAGCCAAACAGTAAACATTTGGACAGTTATTGCCCATAATTGTGAGTCATCTCATCTTAGAAACACAAAAACCGTGCCATCTGATTGGCTCCAGCACAGAGGTCGACCACGGAGCTTTAACGCCGTCATTTATAATTAGAGAAACACGAGCAGACAACAGTTTTCCAGAACTTCTGCTTTAGCGGTTAGCTTTAGCTGACGGGGTGAGTTTGACCAAAAAAGGAGGAGAATTCCATCTTTTCCAGTGAGTTTCCTCACTAACAGAGAAACAATAAAGTTGGAGAAACTGGCTTCAAATGAAAAGTGGCAACAGCTAATACCTTCTGGTGGTGGAGAGATAGTGAACCATTTATTATGAGTTTCAAAAAACGAATCCAACCTGCGATGGACAATCTCTCATGGAATCATACTGCTTTTCTCCCTCAGAATCTACTGGAATTATCCTGTTAGCAATAAAACATTACAGTAAATCAGAGAACAGAAACACAAGAGCGCCGGTGTTAAAGGGTTAATAAGGTAGTAGAACCCTATATCAGTAATCATTCACCATTTGTGAAGCCGTATCTCGGTAATCTTATAGGAAATGGTCGCTCCATCCTCATGATTAACATCATACACATCATGTTCTGTTTGATTCATTCATAGTGTAGCAGTAAAATCAACTCATTTTCAAGCCTGTTGTTTTGTTTACCTTCTGAAACAAACAAACAAAGACATCCTGATGGTACCTGATGAAGACAAACGAGCTCTTCATCCTTAAGTGCTTCTTCTTTTTCAAAGATGTCTTAATGCCGTTTTTGCTGCATTGATTATGTTTCTGTGTTTTTTGCAGGTGTATTTTTTATGGCACTACTGACTGCCTGGCAGTTGGAAAACAAAACCCAAACCGAAATGTTTCAGCTTCTCTCACTCTAAGAAATGATATTCCAGTTTCAGTTGGAATTTCTACTCTCATTTTTATGCATTCTGCAGTGGCTTTCTCTGGTTTTGCTATTTTTTTCCATCGTTACTTTAGTATGTAATAATCAAAGGTGAAGCACCTCAAACCCAGCACTTGCTCATGAAGTTATCCTCTCAACAGGTAACATCATCTTCTTTGGCATGGGAGGGAGGTGACTGTGGATGTGGAGGGAGGGTTCCGTGTGGGAATATGTGTAAGTGCACGATTTGCTGAAATGGAAGCTGCATGCTAAGCAGAAGCCTTTCCTGAATTCATTTGAACATAGGATGATGGATAGGATGTGGTTTTTTTTTTTTTTTTTGCTGTGAGCCTCTGCAGGGATGCATACCTGTGAACGCTGACTCAAATCCATGGCTCTGTGAATGCAGATTATTTGAGAATGTGAATTCATTGATTTAATTCTGTTAATTGACAATTTTACAGCAACTTGAGGTAAACATTGTAGATGCAAAAATTATACAGAACATAATAATAAACTCAAATTAATACAGATTTTGTAGCACGATCAGCTGATAAAAGTTACAATATTCCCATTTTTTAGCTATTTGTTTATGAATCTCACTGAAATACCGAGAGCAAGAGTGGCTGATTGTGTTTCTGTAGAGATTCATCCAATAAAGAGCGATGCATGCATCTCTCAGCACGACCAGCTGACTGCGGCTCTGCCAGCGCAGTTTTTCAAATCTGAGCGCTCAGGATCCTTCAGCGACTCAGAGAAACATGATGACTGAAAGGATGTGGTCGTACACAGCACATATTGCCTCCACCTGCTCCTCTGTTTGGTGTCTTCCTCCTCATTATGGTTGCTGCTCCACGGTCTCTGCCGTCCTCGTACCGTCAGACCATCAGAGCTTCACGTTTAGAGGAAATAGAATTCCTTCTCTATACGTGTCATCTCGCATAAATAAGAGCCGAGTTAGGGATTTGAGAGTTAAAGACCACTGCAGCCTGAATAATAATGACAGTTCAGCTTCTTTTTAATGTCATTTCAGAGTATCATCGCAGCACTAAAATATGCTGGAGAATCAGCGCTGATGGCTGCTAATGGCTTCTTAAAAATTCTCAAGTTTTGTGTAACTTTGATTATGATCTCACACTGTGTGTGCTTGTGCGTGTGTCAGTGTGTGTCTGTCCATGACAGTATGTGTTAGTGCATACTTGTGTGTGGGTGTGTGCATGTAAAAGACTCAGTATCTTCTCCACCTGGGCCTGGAGCGGAGAGCTAATATGGGTCAAAGCATCGACTGCTGAGCAGAGCTCATCCTCATTATGGGTGCCACCAGTGGGACTGCGATTGCCTTTTATGTTCGTCTTTGACCTGAAAGGTAAACACGCTTCAAACGCGGTTTGCATGTACAGCAGACATTCTGCACTCACAAGCCTCAGAAATGGAGAGCTGTGTTAGCTTATGCTAAAATCTGTTTTAATGTAAAATACTGCAGCTTAGTGAAACTCCTGGGATGTGAGAGACGGGATCAATGTACTGGTAAAAAACTAACTGTAAACCTAAAACAGATGCTCTCTGATTTGTAGTTATTTTAAACTAAGAAGAGATATTTAGCTAAAAAAAATCTAGTTAGATTTGTACATTTTGTATGAAGATTGTTATCTATTTCTGTGCTAAAACCATATAGTTCGTTTAAAATGTAACCCAATGCAACAATTTGCATTTCTAGAATCTGTAACTCATCAGCACAATTTAAACTTTCCTTAGAAATGCATTTCGTGTAGCCTGGTCCATGTTTTCTGCCCTGCAGTTCGTCATCATTCCACTAGGGGCAGGAGAAAGACTTTTCAGGCTCATTTCAAAATGGCTGCTTCCATGAAATCTCAAAAACACTTTTGGCAGGAAAAAAATAGCTAATTTTCTAAACTTTATGGTGAAAATAATTCATAAATTGTTATTCACATTTTAATGGATACTTGCTGTCTAGAAAGAATATATAATGTGTTGATAATTAATTCATTATAACACAATTTCTGTGAACACTCATGTGAATATTAAACCAACATTGTTGTGAAGAAAACTCACCAAATCACTCAACAGATCATAATTGATCCTATCTATATCTCATGAAAGAAATGATACTGATATTTGTTGGTGAATTTCATCAAAGGGTTTAAAAAAATATCTTCATTATTTTTTTTTTTTAATAAAAATTGAATTTTCTGTCAATTCTTTGATGTATTGGGTTTATCTTATCAGAGTTAACTCACTTTATTTTATCATGCCGTGTTCAACACGATGCTGCTTACACTCCAATTTATAATTATTGAGTTAAATAGTTACAGCGTTAAAAAGATGTAAAACAGTGTGGGACTTTTATAAATTCATACATTCTTTAGAAAAGCAGCAGCTGAATTTCTTAGTAATTTTGTGAATCCTGACTTCACTATGGACTCTTTTTCCTTTGTATGCTCTCTGGTTTGCTGTTTGAGTTCTGTTCATGTTAGTGCAGATCTATATTGCTGAACTGTAAACATCTTTAGAAATGAAGATGCAGACGATGTAAATTATGTATGAAAACCAGCTGATTCCAGAACGATCTGAACTCTGATGTTCTTGAAGAAGATAAAAGTGGGTCATGAAGAGAGTCGCTCTTCTGTCTTTCCCTTCCTAACGTCTGATTATTGAAACAAAATCACCAACATATTTTGAACAATATTAGTCGTCTCTTGTAAAAGCAGCACATGCCCACATACTGATACAACCGCCACCATGCATGTGAAAGCACTATGCTCTAATCCTCATTGACTTCAGTCCAAAAAAAATCCTTAGATTGAGTTTTTTTCTTATAATGCAGTTTGAGATTAACATGAAACGGATCAGTAAAAAATGAGCAGGATGTAAAATGTTCAAATTTAAAAGATTTACTTCTTTCTTAATAACTGTAATGCTGAGAATTATCAGATAAGTATCAGTCATGATCCAGAGCTCATGACCATAGGTTAGTACTAGAACAAAGATCAACCTGTAATTTGAGAGCTTTGCTTTCTGTCTCAGCTCCTTCTTCACTACAATGGACCGGTGCAGCGACCGTAAGATGGTGGACGCCGCTCCAATCCACCTGACTCGAGACCCCAACATATTTAAACTCCTCCCCCTGAGGCAGGAGCTCAACAGTTTCTTTTTCCCTTTTTTTGTTTTTAAGTTTTAGATAAAAATGTTCTCAACTCGCATTCCGTTTTTTATGCTGTACACTCTTCCACTGATTTAAATGTAGCATTACACATAGATAATCTTGTATTTGATGTAAAGGAATATGTTTAAGTTCAAGGACAACTGTATTGTTTGAAAGGTTTCTAATTTTTGTGACTAAAAACAGAGGAAAAGAATTAACAATGTCTTGGCAAAAGGACGTTGTTTTGCAAAAAAGAGAAAAAAAACCCTCTCACAATTTATTGTGAACTTGTTGAAGCAAATGTTGCCTAATGTTTTATTTTGCAAAAAATGTGTGTATGTCTTTCCCCCAGCCTTATTAAAAGTTGGATTATAGCATTGTTTTTTCGTCATTCTTTTATGACAGAAATGGGACGTTACTCATTAATTATTCAGTACTTGAGTAGATTTTAATTCAAGTACTTTTTGACTCTTACTCAAGTAATTATTTGGATGCCTACTCTCTACTTGAACTTTGGTAAAGTAACAATACTTTTCCTTGAGTAAAAGTTTTGAATACTCTACCCACCTCTGATAAATTCTGAATCAAAAGCACACCATCTTAATATCTTTGAATATTTCTCCAGATGACAGTTTTTTATTGTTTTGTTCCAGGCAGAAAACATCAGACTACATATATTTTCCTTTGATATATTCATTTTGTCTCGTAGTTTCATATCAGCTATTAAAGCTGAAAGTGGTACCCGTCTTTCAATAACTATGGGGGGTGTATGTTGGATGTGATAGTGTTAAGAGCAGATCATCCGCAAATAAGACCAATTTCAGTTCCATCCCCATAACAGATATCCCTGTCAAGTGGTGGTTTTCTCTGATCCACTGGCTAAGCGGTTCCATACATAGAGTAAAGAGGATTGGAGAGATACAGCATCCCTGCCCTGTTCCTCTTTCTATGAGAAAAGAGTCTGAGATCTCCATGGATCTTAATTCTTGCTACGGGTTTTTTTTATCCAGCCCAGCAATTATTTTGATTATGCATTTATGGAAACCAAATTGATTGAGCACTTCATAGAGGAAGGACCATCCCTCTGAATCAAATGCTTTTTCGGCATTTACGTTTATCACTAGACTCTCCAATTTTTGTTGCGATATCTGTTTCAGAATGTGTATAAATCCTCTAAAGTTGCCCTGTGTTTGTCTTTCTTTAATAAACCCTGTCTGGTCCTGACGGATGAAATTTGGTAAAACTGTTTCTAATCTTTTTGATATGATAGAAGTGGAGTTCTCACTTCTCACTAAGCCCCACGTTATCTCCTATTGGAAAACACTTGCTTCTAAGTTTTGGTGGGATAAAGTTTGGACATTGCCCCATAAATATTTTGTTTCTAATAAGATCAAGGAAATCTCCTTCAAAATGATTCATAAATGTTACCCCGCAAAGCACTTTTTTGCTAAGTTTAAAAAAAACATTGATTTTAATTGTTCTTTTTGCCATGCGTCGCCTGAAACTGCCTCATGTTTTCTGGTACTGTACATTCAAGTGTTCATTCTGGAAAGACTTGACTTGCTTTATAGCAACACACCTATGTTTAAATTATAAGTTATTTTATGAACATGCTGTTTTTGGTTACTTTGCACAAAAAAGGTTGATTCTGAAAAAATATATCTGCTTAATTTATTGATAATTATGGTTAAATATTATATACATAAATATAAATATGCTAACAAAAAACAGTTTTATGTTTTTCACAAAGAAATGGTTTTCCTGTACCAATCCAATAGCTGTTAAGACAGTTGAAGCCTGGACCTGTTCAACATCTCAATTATTTTTTTATTATTTTTTTCTTTTCTTATCTCCTCCAGCTGCTTACTTTCACTCTAGCATACTTTAAAAAAAAAAAAAATAAAAAAATAAAAGGTGGGCCCGCCCGGCAGTGTTAGTTGAGTGCTCTTACTGCTCAGGTCATAGCAATGGCATACAGTGCTAAGGACATGCAGATTTATTTAACCATGTATATATGACATCAGTGTTATTAGCGTGCTTGCTTAGCACTTGTGAGTGTAATGCTATGTTGTGTTGTTCGCATTTATACCAGTAGCACAGAAGTTGCATTGTACTACGACCGCTTACTTGCAGCACCGAGGGCATGCTGCAAGCAGGGAGCCTAGGCTAATGTCGTCACTCACACACACACACACACACACACACACACACACACACACACACACACACACACACACACACACACACACACACACACACACACACACTCACACTCACACTCACACTCACACTGTCCGACGAACCCACCACAATAGACGCGTGAGTGCCATCTTCCTTATATACTCGACACTATTTACCTTAGTGTAAACAAATGGTTTCACTTCCGGTGTGCTTTTGAATCCAGTGTGGTTAGGCAAACTTTAATTACAAATTACTGTATATATTACTTGTAAAAAAAAAAAGGTAAATATAACTTTTAATTACCAAAGATACACTGAGAGCCGCAGTGCACGCTGGGAAATATGTGTCGCAATCGTGTTGTCCACGTAACATACGGCGTGACAGACGTTAGATTCTTGTTTTTAAACAGCGCACCGTGTTCTGCGTCCTGATTGGCTGGATACATTGTCAATCTCCTCCATGCTGCGTCTGCTGCGCTGAAACGTGCAGCGATCGCAATCTGATCTTTGTTTTCATTCTATAATCCTGGATTTCAAAATGTCAATGACTTCCCTTCTTCAAAGATAAAAAACATCTTGAAAACCACCAGATTTTTATTTTTTTTAATAATGCAATACGTTTCCATGATCCCATGCCAGCAGCTCCGATGGTGGTAGAGCGTCCGCCTGTCCTGCAGAGGGCGACGTGGAGCCACACAGAGAGATCCGCGATCAGACTTAAACCAACGAAGAGACTTCAATGTTGTCGCGGGAAAAAGTACTGGTAGCTCCAGAATAAACCGTCGCCTCAGGAAGCAGGTCTTTGACGGTCAGCCTCGGCTGTTGCCGCGATGGAAGCCAAGCCGTGCGACCTCATGACCGCCGCTCCTCCGTACGGACACGTCCTTTGCAGCGAGAAATGGACGGACTCTGCTCTGGTCCGAGCACTAAGAGGCGAGTCACACCTGATGACGTCACGCACTTTAACTCCCTTCTTCCCAGGGAACCTTTAATAGTAAAAGTTCCATTTGGGCTCGTTTTCTACTGATCAAAACCTAGAAGGAACCGCATGTAGTCTTACTTTAACCTTTTATAAATTTGGATTTGCATTTATTACCTTCTTTTTAAAATAATAAATATGAATTATGTCTATTTTTGGCACAAACAAAGCGAATGTATCTAAAGAACATAGCATCTCTCAAAATGTTTGTTTTTTTTTATACTTCTTTTCAAAATAAAAGACGCTCTGTGCCAAACAGGATCATTTCAGTGAAATATTGGGCAGCTAGTAACCAATATTGTACAGCACAATATAACATTTGCTTTTAACTCACAAAAGATCAAACTTTTTACCAAAGTTTTACTTTGTATATAAAATCTGTGCATTCTGGAGGAAGCGTTGAGAAAACAAGATGTCGTCAGGTCAACAAAGATGTAAAAACCTACATAGTTTATTATCTATGTGCACTTTAGTCATCAATTTATAAATTTAACTAATCAAAATTAAATAAATGATAATTAAGTAATCCCTACTTTAAAAAATTGCTATTTTCTTTTTCCTTTTTTGTTTTTTTCCCCTCTTTGTCCTCAGCAGTCTTACACTGCTGGGTTTTGTTATTTTAGTTTGGGGTTGGACCTTGGTCGTCTTGATTTGCAGGCTTTGTTTATTTGTTTTTGTGAGGTACATCTTAGTTAGGCAGCCATTAGCAGAGAGCTGTTGACTCCGACGAACGACATGGCTGGTTCAGCGGTCTCCTTGACTTATTTTATGTTATGCCGGGGATCCACCATGGAGAGATAAAAGGGCCACATGTGGATCTGGAGCCGCAGGTTGCAGACCCCTGGCCTAGGGTGTTCCCAGGAACACTATGTTACAGATTACTAGAATCAGACAGCTTGTTGTCATCAGGTTGGAGTGCTCCACCTAACACATAAAAGTAAATAGTTTTACTTGATTCTTTTATCGCACTTCATGATTACTGTTGTCTATTCCAACACCGCAAACATAGCATTTTTCTAAGTTTGCATTTTTCCTTGGGGGAAATTAACCAATTGTTACAATTGGTGCTAAAATTAGGATAAAACCAACACTTTTTAAATAAAAAAAATGCATGTTTTGTCCAGATTCAATGTTGTTTCTTTCTCACATCGTAATACCTAAACACTCATGATACACTTACCACATGCACGACAATGGTACGTTCCATTTTCACATTGTCCCCTTAAGGTGGCTGTACAGGGCTCAAGGTAACTGCAAGACACACCTGCGCACCTGCTCTTTGCTTACAACCCTCTACGGCCAGGACAACCCTGAAACCCACATGCACCTTTACGGGTCAACCCCCGAACGGGTGCACGTGACTTAGGCTTTATTGTTTAAGTTGTCCAGGAAGGTGGGGACACTGCTCAGCATTTAGTCACTCTCTGTTCTGGTTTCAATGGTTCTCCATGTCCCATCAGTGTACGGCAGGTGTGTCAAACTCAATCAGACAGGGAGCTAAAATCCACGGATGGACAAGATAAATATTTATTGAAGACTCTAAAATTACATTTTTAAAAAGGAAAATATGTAAAAAAACTAACATGATCACTGTGTGTTTCAGGTGGAGGTCTTAAAATTCTCTTTGAAAAGGAGCTCCATGTGGCAGACTTCCTCCTTCCCAACAAGAGCAGCATCCTCTATGTTTCTGAGTGCGACATCATAGCAGGAAGCAGCTACAAGAGGAAGCTGGTCCGCTATCGCAATGTGAGTCAAACAGAGGTGAACTGTGGAGCTGTGCTCAGTGCATCCTCACTGACTGCTTCTTCCGTTTTTAAGGCCAGTAACAGTTTCCAGGAGCTGGTTCTGGTGGAGAGAACCGGGCTCAGTGAGCAGTACTTCAGTGCGCTGCAGAGGTTTGTGGTGCTTGAACTGGGTCTGCCTCTGCTGCCGGTGGGTGGACAAGCTGAGGCCTCGCAGCTCATTTCTCAGATGGTAAGTCTTGAACAAAGTTCATCAGAGGCTGCAGCTCAACTGATGTTAAGATGCACTGGCCCCCGTCTGAGCTGCATGCACAGGACCTGCAGCTTTAACAGGAAACTTTAAAAACGTAATTTTAACATAACTGTGAATAATTAAAAGGCAGGAATATTATTACAGAATAAATCAATTTAAACCTTATATAACTTTCAATATTTTACTCTCCATGAAAATACATTTTGTCAAAATTATACAAGTCAGAAATAAGCACAAGATAACATCGGGCCATTATTAACAATAAAATGATCTGGAGGTCCGGACAGAATTACCCGGCAGGCCGGATCCGGCCCCCCGGCCTTGATTTTTTGACACGTGTCCTAGACAATGACACTTTTTTTTTGGCTAAAAGTAACCTTATCCTAATTAACAGACCACTGGGAACGATTTAAAAATAGATCAAAAGATGATTGGAGTGCGACTTTAACACATAAAGAAACTAAAGTTTTAGTGTTTGTGATGTTAACACTTAGATGGCTTTGAGTTTTGTATTATTTACTTTTGCTCCAATTCTCAGATAAAATTTCTCCTTGCAGGGCAGACCTTTTAAAAAGGTTCCTGGTTGTAGTTGTATTTTTTTTTTTTAATGTCTTTCTAGACCAGCAGTGTACAACCTGAGGTTCCAGAGCCACATGTGGCTCCTTCAACCCTCCATTTTGGCTCTCTGATTAAAGAAAAATTAAAATAATTTCATTTTTTTAAAGTAACATATTTTTGGGGGATTTCAAGGTCAAAAATCAAACTTTATGTAACTCGACACACACAGTTCAAGCACAGTATGTATAATTCTGCAGTAGCCATAATGCTCCAACAATGCATCAAGCGATGAGGTTTTTAAAGTTTATCAGTCAGGCTAAAATATTTTGACAGACTTTTGAGCACTGCAGGCATTATAGGCCAGGTTTAGGTGCAACTTACGGTTAAAAAAAAATGCTGTAAGTATTATTGAATTAGCTGTGATTTTATTTGTAGTTTGTTAGATTTTCACATTTCTGGTGTAGATGCACCAGAAACTGTAATTTAGCCCTTTAATACCTGAGGTATCGTTGGTGACACTTGAACACAAACCTTTAACATATTGTAACTTTTCAACCGTTAACATGATCAACGTCATTCCAGTAGATTATGAGCTGCTTTTCTCCTACAAAATCTACTGGAATGGCGTTTAACGAGTTAACGGTTGAAAACTTAAAGTAAATGAAAGAAAGTAAACACTGTAGCTCCGGTGTTAAAGGGTTAAACTGTAATACTGCCTCACTACCTGCTACTATGCTGAAATGTTCCTCGAACAGGATGTCTTATTTTGAAAGGAAGTCATGCAAACTTCTGTCAAAAACTAGTTCATATTTATGAAAAAAAGTGAAATTTTCTTTTTAAGTTTGTTTTATTAATGCCAAAAAGCAATAGCTAATTTATATTTATCAAAATATAATTTCAAATCGGTTGTTTTTTTTTTTTTTTTTTTTAAAGATGAAGTTAAATTGCTCCTTGTAAGTTTGTATGAGCATTTCTTGATTAACTTTAATAATAATTTTTCTGATTAAGGTGCTCCTGTTTGCTCTCTCCAGATTCAGGCTGATGGCCGGAGAACATTTTCAGGAAGATCTTGTCGGCTGCTGGACCCCCTGTTTCTGACTCTTGTTCAGCAGATCCCGGTGTGGGCCGGGTCAAAGCTCTGACTCTGCTGCAGAACTTCTCCAGCATCCAGCAGCTCTGCAGTGCAGCACCTGAAGAGCTGGAGCCCATGGTGGGCCAGACACTTGCTCAGCAGATCCACAGCTTTTTCCACTGACAAGCTACTGTTGGAACCTGAACGCCTCATGAGGACGCTTGCCGTCATGCTTCACCGGTAGAAATCCTGATTTCTATTCATATTTTATTTATTTAATTAAAAATAAACATTGTTTTAATTTTACGCATCTATAAAGGAGACTTTCTACTGAAAATTGTTTAAATAATTTTGGCATTTACCACAAATGAGAAAAATAAAAACTGAATATTTTAGTTGAAACATTCTGTCATCACGGTTGGTTATTTATATTTGTGGTTGATAGTTTTGGAGCAGGAAAGGTCGTTTGTATCTTTACATACCTAATCTTATCATCTTTTGATCTATTGTAAAAACGTTCCCGGTTTTTAGCCAAAAGAAAAAAATCTGTCAGTTTCTTCAACATAGAGCGGCAGGAGTTTATTAGAAATACACCTCTGAGTTGTGGGCGGGACAGTTTGCAAGGTGTCGGTCCGCCCACTCTTCCCGTCAGCCTTCTGTTTACACTCCGTCACACTAGCTTACAGCCCTTCACAACTCTAAGCTAACATTAGCGTTGCAACAAAAATGGCGAGTGATAATGGAGCTATCCAGCCATACAGTTTCGAGCCAGATGGCGGCTTGAAAGAAGAAAACAAAGACGTTCATGGATCTATTTATCTGCAAGTGGATACATTTGAATGGAGCGGAGCAGGAAGCTTGTGACCTGTGACCTACGTAACTGCTACAAGTTTACCTACTGCATTTATTCGCCTGCTCCTGGTTTACATTTGAATAAAGAAATACTCAAAAAGATTATTTGGAGCTTAATTGTATTTATATATATATATATATATCCTTCATCATTAGAATAATGCCACAAGAACATGTTAAGACACAATTTTAATTGAATTGGGTCTTCTAAGATTTCTAAACTCCAGTCCTCAGAGCCACCAACGTGCACGTGTCTCATGTTACCTGCTGAAATACAATGGATTTAGCTCATGAGTGTAAATGTGTAGCCCAGCATCAAACTTTTACCTGTCCAGGATGTATCTCACCGTTGCCCAACAGTAGTTTGTTTGGCTCCAGCAACACCACGGATGCAGAGTTCTTTGGCTGGACGATGCATTGAGCTCTGCAGAGCCCCAATCAATCCTGTCAATCTCTTGAGGCAGGTGATGCTTTTTTCTATTTTTAATTAATTCTTTACTGTAAATGTACGTGTTTTTCTTCAATAGCTTTTAGGTAATTGGACCCACCGAGAGAGGACAAACTACCTTTCTCCGGTCCAGAACCATGGCCTCAGATTTAGCGGTGCTGACTCTCATTCCAGCCGCTTCACACTCGGCTGCAAACCGCTCCAATACATGCTGGAGGTCCAACAGAACAACATCGTCTGCAAAGAGCAGAGAGGAAATCCTGTGGTCTCCAAACCAGATCCCCTGGCTATAAATTCTGTCCATAAAGACGATGAACAGAACCGGTGATAAAGGGCAGCCCTCGAACAAGTCCAACATAGATCATTTAAATAGAGAACAGATTACAACATTTTTATTTTGCATATGACCTGCTGCAGATTTTTAAAATCAGGTTACTGACAGTTATATTGAAGTCTGAGGCAACGCTTTGAGTCCTGAACCCCAGAATGAAGCAGAGGAAGCCAAACTGAGCAGAAGTAAGAACTTTGTTTTAATTAAAAGTGCTGGATGGACTGCGAGCCTCATCAGGAACATCTCTTATCCTCACCTTTGGAAGTGCAGCAAATTGAAGCATTAGAACAGAGACGCTTGTGCCTCAGAGGTTCACTGATAACATGACGCTAACGGGCGTAACAGCAATCATCAATCTAGTTAGCAGAAATATTCAGAAAATGAACATTTAAAACAAGCCTTTGTAGTAAATGTTCAGGTCTTCCAGCACAGCCTCTTCCTCTGCAGGTCCTGTTGTGTCGTTACGACTCACACAACCATCTGCAGAAGGTTTTAATCAGCTGCATGCAGACAATTATTGTTTTAGGAAATGACAAATAATTAATGTTTGCTAATTTTTAAAACTGAAAAAAAACCCTGAAGTTTCTGTTTGTAAAAACTAGTCAATCCAGGAAAAAGAAAGTCGGTATTAGGAAAAGATAAAAAATCCACAATATCTTCATGCATAGTCCCACAGAAGCTTCACATTCAGCTTCTCTTCTTCCATTCCTTCTTTTTATATGAATTTGTACGACTTATAACTAATCTTAATGCATCCCAACATGATAATGAAGAGACGGTGCTTTCAGAAAATCTAATGAACCTCTCAGAAAACTGCTCTCAGTCTCTATAATGAGATGGCATTTTAATAAGCTTGCATGTTGAACAACAACACCATTTGGTAAACATGTTTGTTCATCTGCTTGTCAACATCCAGACAGCGCATGGACCTGCTCGGACACTGCTGAGCTGCTGCGTTTGTGCCCCTGAGTGGGTGGAATGAGACTTTGATTAAACAGAGAAAGAAAACATCTTTTCGTTTTGCATCTACCTGTTTATTGCATTCTTTTTCAAATGAAGTGTTCAAATCTGTTTAGTTCTGCTTGTTGGAAGGTGACAGGTGTTCTTTGCTCTGACTGATGCAGCTCATCATCGGCTCAGTCTGCTGATTTATTGATAAAGCTGCACACGTGATTGGAGTTTCCTATTAAAGCTCAGCGATACACGTGTAACATGTATGTTTCACTAGACGCAGTGTCTCTCAGGGGCGCAAGGACTTCTTTATAGGCAGTCCTGTGGATTATTGTGACTCCTCTGTAAATCCTGGAGGTTTCCCTTACCATATATTTACCAGGTAGTCAAATCTTCAATCAAGAGTCAGGTCTCTAGTTGTAATCACAATATCATGGCCACACACTGACTTGTTTTTGCTAGTAAAGTAAAAAAAAAAAAAAAAAAGAAAAAAAAGTCAGTTATGACAAATGGTATAAATGAGGGCCGACATTTTTAGGACAATATTGAGTCAGTCATCGTCTGCTACACTTAAATAGGGACCTTCTAAAATAAAAATGATGTAACACTGTAACAATGTCATGGCTTGATCTGTCTGTGGAATAGGAACGGCTGTTATGTTACGTTCACACTGGCCTCGTTTAATTCCCTTAAGAGCTAACCATTTAAAGGAGGAGAAATGAATAATTCTGGTTCGTGTCCAGCTGGAGTTCTACGACACAAAGTGTTGCACATATCAGAATAGAGCTGTGAAAGAAAAAGCCTGCGAGGTTTGACCCGCTTTGACATTTTGGACCAACCCTCTTCCAGCTGTAGGTCCAAGTGTCAGGTAGAAACAGTCCAGTGGGAACACCAGATGCTAAACGTGAAGAAGCTATCTCACATTAATTGATCAGTCCTGATCACTGCTGGTGAATCAGCTGTGCTGATGACCAACTAATGTTCACTGATGAGAGCAGAACAACTGTCTATCATTGTTCCTGTTAACATGTGGTAAAAGGAGACAACGTCCAAACATCCGGTTCTTGTATTAGCGTGTGTCTTTCAAGAGTCAGACGTGACCTCTTGTGACAATGTCTAAGAAATTCACTTCAATGCTGCTACAAAACAATGTTCCGGGAACTAGGCAATCAGGTGGTTGTGGTCTAATGGTTTGGACAATATTCTTGTGGTAAAACTTAGCCTTTTGCGTTCCAGTAGATGTCATTTCGGCAGACAGAGTCCATGGTGAAGAATTGTTGCAGACTGCATTTCACATTGTCAAAAACAAAGGATCAGCCAAGAATGCTCAACACAAGTTTGATGTGTTCAAATTGGAGAACGGTTTGAATTCATGGAGGCTCCACCTTGAAATTAGCTGCATGTAAAGAGTCTCCTGCTGACATTCTGGTACCAACACTGCAGAACCAGATGATTAGTGGGGTCCATCTACCATGGAACAAGGCTGATTTATCCTCAAGAGAAGAGTCAAAAGGCGTTGCCTGATCGGCGCCCAGCATTTAGCATCAGCTGAATGTTATGGTACTGAACATGCCTAGAGAGAGATGACAGTTTCAAGCAGGAAGAAATCTTCACAGTGCAAATGAAATGCTAACTGTGCAGAGCAGGAAAAGGAGAGGAAAAACTAAATCATATAAAAAAAACTAAACTTCTACCATCTGTCAACATGTGGAACGTTAGTAACACATCCCCCATGAAATGGTAGGCTGTGGACACAGTCTGACCACCAAACTCAGGCAAGACACTCCACCACTGGACCACTGACTTCTTTTGAATGGAGAATTCTGCAGCAGAATGAAGTTTTAAGACTGAAATCCAACATTAACTGTCCTCATTGTATTATTATGACTTCAAATCAGATAAAACATAGACCACTACTGCAATCATAATGCTAGTTGTGTATATAAACGTCCAAGATTTGGACGTTCTCATTACTTTACAAAGCTTGCTTTGAAGCTTCACGGGAACACAGAAAGATGTTTTGTATTTTTTTAATCAAAAGACCAAATTTCATTGGCTTTTTCACATGAAATGCTGTAACATCAGAAACTGCTCTTAACTCGCGAGTCTTCACTGTAACACCATCCATGCAAATGTACTTAAAGGCTTTTCTCCTGAGGCCTGCTTTTATAATGGAAGTGAAGCCAGCTCTGTGTTGGAACGTGACCTTCAGTGTTGGGAGAGTTAACACTCCGGTGCTGTGAGGAATGAGCACTTCAGTTTGTTGTTTTTAGTGCTCATGTTTTGAGTTGTCCCTGTCAGTCACTTCAGGTTCATGTAGTAATCCTCCACAGCTGTTTTTGTTCCTGTTATTTGTCCTCAGACTCTGATTTTCAGTTCTTCCTTCAGGTCTTCTGCTCTGTTTTATCACCTTTTTGTTTCTCCATGAGTTTTTATGTTGATTTTCTCTAGTCTTACAGAGTGAACTATATCCATATAGATGATCATATATTACCCTTGGAACACAAAAAAAACACATTATTTATGAAATATTAGTTATTTTCGTGGACTCCTTTCACACCCAGCAGCAAAACGACGTGAAGCTAGCTGATCACCGCTAGCTCAAGCTGCTAGCTTTGCAGAGAAAGTGTTGGTTTCAGCCTGGGGGCGGAGCAGACTCTTCCTGGAGGGGCGGTTCTCCCCTTGTGACATCATCACATGAGGACCCGCTTGTTTTTGTGGGTATGGGAGGGGCTGCTGCTGAGAGTGCAGGTTTTTAGAGGATTATTAAGAAATTTTAAACACAGCTTTGGGGTTCTTTATAGTGAGGAATGAACAGTATAATACACTTAAAAGTAGATTTTTCATGGAATGGCCCCTGTAATAAATGTTGAGTTTCTGCCACCAAGCTGGGTCTGCTGAAATTTGGTCCTACACCTCCAGTTCCTGACAAATACTGGTGGTGTGAAAGGGAGATGTTTTTCTTGGCTTTCAAAACATTTTTGCTAGGTTATAAAAAGTGAAAACTAAACCGCAGCTTCTGCCTGCATTTCTGCATGAAATGTACAAACGGCTGACAGAGAACTCCATGAAACACAGCGACTTTAAATATTGATGCTGCATGTTAAGACGCGTTTACACAACCAGCAGGAGGAAAAGTGATATGAAAAATTAGTCGGGACATGCTGGAATTAAAAAAGGATGAGCTATACACTTTAAAAAAGAAACTATCACCTAATCTGTTCTGCCGAGCTTCATCTCCATGGCAACATAAGCAACACGGCCACACCTGTAATCTGATTTACTTTCCTCTGCGTGTGAAAAAGCGTGAAAAAGCTTCGTCTTTCTTGACACAGAGTGGCCTCCTGCAAACCAGAGCACAGACTACAGATGAGGCTCTCTGCCATGCTGCCAAATAAGGACCTCAGTGAGACAACCCGCTTTTAGATCTAAAAAATGAAAAAATGTCTTTTCAGGTAACTGAAGAAGGGTCCTTCAAAGGGCTACATGTAACAGGAACACGTGAAGGCCAAGCATTTTTACCTGTACTTTAATGAAAGTTGTTACAAGTGTGACTGAGGCGGGAAATGCAATCTCCTGATCGGAATTAAAGCTGACTCATGAATCCCGACTCAAAGGAAAATGTTAATAGAGTTCACAGAAAGCGAGCTGTGGAATCATCAACGAGTAAACACCAGCTGGAAGCAACATGATTTGCTTCCAGCTGGGAATTTTCCCGGCTGCATCTCTGCCTGCTTCAATGTGTTCACTTATTCATCAAGGTGGGGCGTGTGTTTTTAAGGGGCGGAGGGGACGGCTCTCTCAGACTCCAGGAGTTACCTTTTTCCGGCTGCTGGACAAGAGGAGCCGGCGTGATTAAAAATGTATGGGAACACGGGAAAGCGCCAGAGCCGCGGCGTGTTCATGAACCGTGAGGCATCTCATGCTTGTCAACACAAAGATAATCTCACCCCGGAGCCTTGCTGAGGAACGCTCTTTGCCTGACTTTTTATGATTTCTAACTCGTTTACAGAAAAATCATGTACGCCTCAAGTTCTCTCGCTCTCTTTAAAACAGTTTTCATTGATTCAGCACAAACACACCTACAAAAAAATCAATAGCGCACATCAAAGGAGCTTGGCAACGCAAGCTTTTTGACAGCAGTAAGAACGACAGCGGGGTCCTACAAAAGAAACAATCCCACCTCCCAACGCCCCTCGCACACAAATCTGCTTCTCTGTGCTAAACGGCATCCCATTTCACTTCTTTTCTCATCATAGTTAGAAATTCCTTTAGCACCTAAAATAAAAATAAAACAATAAAAAAGCCACAAAAATCAACATTTTGATGCAATACTGCTCTGAATTTAGTTTAACCCTTTAACACCTGAGCTGCTTTTCTCCTTCACAATCTATTGGAACTAACGGTTGAAAAGTTATAGTAAATCAAGGAACATAAATACCAGAGCTCCAATGTTAAAGAGTTAAAAGGTATAAAATTTGATTCAAATCAACATTAGGGGTTACCGATACGATTCATTGTCGATATTGGTTTATTTAGGATTTACTGACCTAAAATGGATCCAGAACATCTTTTGTCAAAAATTCAAGCTCGACTCAGTCTGCGGTGCGTCTGCAGTGAGTTGCATTCACACAAATAATAGAACAATCATTAATCAGAACGTTCACATGGCCTCCGTCATGTTTGCGTTCCATGTCCACAGCTTTATAAAGGACTTCTGTTTCCATATTGTCCAGGCTGAAGTGGGTGAAAGATTTTTATTTAAGCTGCCAGTTTTCTGTGACTTTTGAGGGTAAAGTTTATCTTTATCCACTGTCAAATATGTGCAGCTGTTATAAACTTTATTTGCTCACTAGATTTCATGTACGAACCATTAAAATAAGATATAGATTTTCCTCAACCCATAACTGTCTGAGTGGAATCTAAAAGGCCAAACGCCATCTACAGCCCCGTCCCACTTATAATGTACGATGAAAAGAACAGTCACTAACAATAAACCTGAATCCACTGTTTGAACAACTTTATTAGCAGCCTCCGCTTGTGACATTAGACAGCTGGATGCTGCATTTTAATTATTATTGTTTTTGGGAACAACTGACTCAATAAATAAATATGTGGAGTAAAGACTAGTTTTTCTTCTGTTAAATGAAGATTTATTTTATTCTGAAGTCTAAGGTTCTTCTTCTGTTTCCCCTCTGGATACATATCACACTTAACCCTCGTGCTCTCTTATGGGGTCCAGATGACCCCACCCTTACATTAGGGCGTTAACCCTTCCATGACAAATGTGGATAAGACTTCATGTCTGTCATTGGACACCAGTAAAGATTGACAATCATTGGAAAAAAAAGTTCAGCGCACTGTCTCGTGGGGTCCAGATGACCCCACTTTAATGTAAACAAGTCAAGGAGAGTGGAAGGGTTAAAAGAGATGTGGCATTGGATGTGAGATGCTAACATATATCAGTGATAAACAGGAGGAAAGGAAAGAAATGATTTTATTCTCATTATTGTTCAACACTGGAGGATTCAGGAGGATCCAGTTCAGTGGTTGCTGCAGATTTTTGACAGAACAGAGTAATTTCACATGATTCAAGAATGAGTTGGATGTAGAGGAGAGAATCCAAAAGCTCTAGAACCTACTTTTATAGAAATAAAATCATGTATAAGAATATAGAACATTAAAATGATGTTATTTTTGGGGCTATTCACTAGAAAGCTACAATGTTTAATCCTGATTGTATTAATTTAATGCTAGTAGACTGACTGCTTTTCAAGTTTAGACTTCATGTTTGCATTTGAACAATCTAGGGAAGTTTGATTTATTGTGGCGCTGAGGCTGCACCCATAACAGGGCTACTGCATCTATCTATGCAAACTACTAGTGTGATGAAGGTAGGTTAACTCTTTGGTTCTTTGGTGCAAAACTGCTACATGATTCAATATTCTATTATTTTAGAGAATGTTAGTTTCTGAATAGGTTAATGTTGTGGTTGAAGAGTTTTTATTTTTCTTCATTAGGGTTTAATGTTTTGACAGAGAAAGAACATCCATCAGAAAAGATGCTTCAAGCTGCTTAAGGGGAGATTCTTTGTTTTGGTAACACTTTAGATTAGGTGCTGCAAAACACTCAGAATAATGTTAACAAAGATTGTTAATACATTTGTTAAGCTTGTAAGCAGTTTATTAATTTAGCTTTTGTAAGTAATGGTCTCACTTTAGACTTTACTAAGTATGTCAATAAATCTTACTTGGCTTATTATGCTAATAAATGTCTTATAAACATCCTATAAACACATTAATAATGTTTTTTAATGTGTTAATAAAGCTTGTGAAGGAATCTTATTATAAAGTGTTACCGATAGCACCTGCAGAAACGTGTTGGAGATGGAAAACAGATGCAGTGAGGAACGGATTGTTAGACTCGCTAAATAATCAACTTAGCATGTTTACCTTGAATGCAAAATGCATTGTTGAGGTTTCTGACGGAGGGCAAAAAAAGCTGGTAGGGGCTGATATAAAATAGATCAACCAAACAAAGCCATAGTGGTTAATCAATAATGAACCTGCATCTGTATTTTGCACAAAAAGCAAGTGTTTATTGGCATCATTTCACGCACAAATGGCTCCAGGTGTTATCAGGAGAAGGAGTAAACACCGCAGGAGACAAAGACAGAACATCTTCTTATAGATACTTTAGTACAATGCACACAAAGACTATATCTTCGCTGCAATCTTAGGTCAATGCCATCATTTTACCTTGTGTGTTTCTTTGACACACGTTGCAAGAGTCTGAATAAACAGTTCATGTATTTTTGTGCATCTTGGTAGATAGGCACGCAATGTTCTTAGCGTGGAGAAAAAAAAAAAAACAGACTTTGTTAGCAACTCTGCTGCTCACATCAGGCGAGGAAGGGATTCTTCAGAGCAGCTAAATGGAGGCACAAGAATCACACGACTGATGGAAACCTGAGAAACACCAGCTGTTCTCAGAGCACGCTCTCTTTTGAACCGAGACTGAAATATTGTGGATGGAGAGATCACACGGAGGGCATGCAAGTTGATTTATTTAAGAACAAAAACAAAGTCAGAAACCAAACAAAAAAAAAAAGCCTTGCTAACAAAACTAATAACTAGACATGATGTTTTCTGGTTATACTGGGATATAAGGTGCACCATCAATGTGTGGTCTTTTTTTGGACATGTGTCATATAAACTGAACTGTAAGATTCATTCATCAAGACAAAAGAGTCAGAGTTACAATATGATAAAGATTTTGTGTTTAAGCGTCACCAGCGACACCTCAGGTGTTAAAGGGTTAACTGGGTTCACAGATACTCTAGAACTTGTTTGTAACAAGCTACATGTTAGCAATGTTAACATAGTCACAATACTTGTAACTGTCAACCGAATTTCTGAAACTTAAAAAAACCAGCCTGATAAAGCAACGTCACTGTGGCTATGATGATTCCTCATCATGTGAGTTACCAGAAATGAATTATCAAATGAATCCATTCATAATGCCTGGTTCAGACTGGCCGCAGAATGGAGGCCGCTTCCATTTGGCCCCTATGTTAACCCATGGTGTGGTTCACAGCAGACGTGGAGCGCCGCGGTCTTCCACAGAAGGCGAGCGCCATGCAGCGATCGTTTCAGCCGCTGGTATGTTTTGTGCGGGAGCCACGAGTGATCCGAGTCAATCCTGACAGGAAGTTACATCAAGATACATGAGAAAATACAGTTTATGTTCAAATAGAACCAATTTTTACTATAAAACCCCATGACTGACTAATATGATCATGTTTTTGTACATAAACAGACTGAAGAGATGAAAATAAACACACAATCACAACACACACACACACACTTTTGTCTGTGTGTCTCAACAACAGATCCATTAAAGAAGTGTAGACTACTCACTACTTACTTCTTCTTAGCAGAAACATGGAGTCATAGTTTTAGGTTACTAATTTACCCATGATGGTAAAAACAATAAAAGTTCCAACAGAAGCTTCTGTCGACCGTCGTGGAGAAATGTGCATTTGGTGTGAATACAGATGAGAGTGCACGCCGCTCTGCGCACGCTGCTTCATAGCACTACCGTATCCAGTGTGAACCTGGTGTAAGGAGTTCTAGATCATAAATCACACAGTAGGTTTTTGAAAAAACTGAGGCTTTGAAGTGCACCTTATAGTGACTACGTTGATTTAGATACACAACAGAGAAAAGTAAATAAAAAGCACTGCTCACAAAGTAAAACAGCTTCAAAGTATTCCTGAACATTATTCAAATACTGCTCTTCCTCTCCAATCATCTTTTTCTCTATCGTAAAAGTGTTCCTACTTGTCTTTTAATCGTGTTAATGACGATTTAGACACAATTCAAGATTCTGTTGTTTTCTAGAATCTGCAAAGCAACAGGAGAAGTTCCCCTCTGAATTGTGGGCGGGACTCTTGCCATGGAGAAACCCCGCCTTGTCGTCCTGTTTTCATCCCTTCACATGGTCTTTTGCAGGTTTACAGCCCCTCACAACCCCAACCTGACATTAGCGGAGCAACAAAGACAGTGAGCAACATCATTTCTATCCAGCTGCACAGTTCTGATCCAGATTCCAGATCAGATCGAGGAAAACAAAGACCTTCATGGATCTATCTGTCTGCAAGTGCAGGCATCAGAATGGAGCAGAGCTCGGAGCTTTTGACCTACCCAGCATAACAAAGACAGTTTTTCCAACAAAATCTTTTCTGCTCCTGATTGGAATACGTCAATATACAGAGATGCAGTTTTAATCCTAAAGTTATTTACAGATTATACGTCCTCCAACATGGGAAAGATGCTACAAGAACATGGAGTGGGTCTTTAAGGAAATCTGATTTGTTCATTTTCAATGGCACTTTCAGAGCTTGGTGAATTAAATGTTCTTCTCTAACTCAGATTGTACAGAGACAGGAGATTTGCCTAATTGTTGTCATTTTCTTTGACAGTCGTAATTATTTTCGCTTGTGAAGAAAAATCCCAGCAGAGAGATGTAAGCTTTACATTTCTACATCATACCTGACTAAACTGAGTCTCAATTACAAAAACAAAACTTGTGTTTTTTTTGTTGTAAAAAGCAGTTAGAGATTTGTCTGCGTGCTAACTCCTGAACAGATCCATGCTGGAGTCTGATCCTGTGAGGATGAAGCTGCTTTTGGAAACTGACTGACTTTGTTCACAACTTTAGAAGAGTTAGAAATCATAATTGGCAACCTCTTTCTGCTTATTTTGAAGCTCCCATGGGTGGTTTATATAACACAGTTTTGAGTGTTTCGTGTGTTCAGTCTGCTTAAAAATATCAAGGAAAAAGAAATGAACTTTTTCTCGCCTTGGATGTACTTTAGAAATGAATTTAGGAGTTTTTAAACTGTAGGGATATAATATCCTTCAGTAATACAGTTCTGTCTTTGCAATTCTAATTTCTTTTCATTTGAATTTTTATTATTATAATCATTCTGTTTTGCATCTGCAGACTTCTTTAATTGAAAGTTGTTAGATTTCAGCACAGGGGAACCACTGGAGCACCTCTGCCATTTCTTTCACATTTGTACATCATAATGTTGACTCACCTGGACTTAAATAGCTGTTTGTTTGCTCATTTCATTCGCTTCCGTTTCAGTGGGACTCTTTTTCTGTGATAATTAAAAATTCATTTTAGCTTTAACCTTTATCTACACAGTTGATTGTAGAAAAACAGAAAAAGGGGTGTGGCTTCTTGCTTGCACAGCAACAAGCTAAATGAAATACAGATGTTCTTTAGTTTTTACAAGTTTAACACGTCAAACAAAAGTCCTGACCAGCAAAAAATAACAGATGTGCATTTCACGTGATTGATCAAAACAAGAAAATTACAGCTACAAAAGAGTTGTGTTCATTTTTCTTAATTATTTGAAAATATTTAAGCATGAGGAAAAAGTAAATAACTGATTGTTCATAACATGGGTCTCACACTGGCGGCCCGCGGGCCATTTGTGGCCCCCAAGTCAATATTTTACGGCCCCCGCCATAATATGGTAGCTGATTATCTACTAAGCAAAACCTTCTACATGTCCACACTTCTTTGATGATGGCTTTGTATTTGCTTTGTGATGTTTCAGTTTTATGCTTAAAACTTTGCATTTACTGTTGTCGTCTGATCTGGTCATCAGAAAAGTCCTTAGCAACAGTTGCTAGCGTCGTTACCTCCTGTTGTTTAAAAGGACACACACAAAATATTAGTAGTACATAGACATGAACAAATGTTCAATCAACTTGTTCAGTAGACAAAGACAATAGACCATAGATATAGACGGTGGACATAAAAACATATAGATTTGACACAAATGGAACCCCACACAGCCCAGCCCTCTGACTCTGCCT
Organism: Oryzias javanicus; assembly: GCA_003999625.1. Classification (NCBI taxonomy): domain Eukaryota; kingdom Metazoa; phylum Chordata; class Actinopteri; order Beloniformes; family Adrianichthyidae; genus Oryzias; species Oryzias javanicus. The sequence goes on along the minus strand of CM012442.1, from coordinate 1,397,077 downwards.
TCAGTGACCCCTGTTGGTCAATTGAGTTTGAGAACCCTGGTTTACGATAATATATTTATTACTTTTGGGGTTTTTCTTCACGGCTGGGTTTGCAAAGATAAAGAGTGGGATTCATCTGCAGCCTCTGGATCAGTGGTTCTTAACCTTGTTGGAAGTACCGAACCCCACCAGTTTCATATGCGCATTCACCGAACCCCTCTTTGGTGAAAACTTTTTATAATTGGGGACTTTTTATTATGTTTTGACGAAAACTAAATAAACATCCCAGTGCAGGAGAGCCAAGCTGGGTGCTTGCGGTCCCCGCGCTTGGGCCGGGAGTTGCTCCGGGCTTCCAGCTTTGCGCCCTGGCGCAGTAATTGTCTGTTCCCCAGCGTATGGAGCGAGTGTAACGGGCGTCTCCCACGTTCCTCTGGTCCTTGAACGCCTCGCCCGTTTCTCGACGTTGTGTTCGAATAAAGGAGGATGACGCGTCTTCAGGTTTTCTCTGGTTTAATTTCTGACATGAATAGACAAAACAAGTCCTTGACTGCAGGTCTCCAGAACATTAATACCTTCCTTAACGGGAGATGGCGTGAACTCATGTACACAACACCGCCGCAGAACAAACAATCAAAAACACTCGTATAGGATCAATATTCTGTCCGATGATCGGGTCTGTGAAAACATCACGAGCCCATGAGTTCCTGATTGGCAAATGTGATGCAGCACTTGTCAAACTGTGACATGCAGACACACATGAAGAGCTGCACACGCGTTTTCGCCTAGTCAGCAACTTTATATGAGCCCGCCCACAATTGTAGGAACATAAAAGAGACTGGCTGGGATTTCATACTACTGACGTGAGTAGAGATGATTGACATGTCCACAAACAAATGACATTTGACACCGACATGCTGCACCGTTTGCAGCAGCTTCTTTCGGTTTTGGCAGAACCGCATAAATCATAACTGTTCCTACTTGGAACCGAACTTCAGTGCCCAACCCTACTGCAGAACCCCTGAGATCAACCCATCGAACCCCTGGGGTTCCATCAAACCCAGGTTAAGAACCAGTGCTCTAGATGAAAGATTATAGTTTCAAATGCATGGAAAGTTCACAATCATCAGTGAACATTGTTTTGTTTTGTAACACTGTAGCTGTGATGTTCCTTAAAAGCTCCAAAGAGGACTTCAGTGTCTGGATGTTCTGTCAGGCCGTTGGGGTTCGGTTTGGGTTTCAGGTTCTCCTCCATCTTCAGCTCCCTTCACTGCTGAGGACTTGAGGTAAGCCGTCCACACAACCACACATCGACATCAGAAGTCACTCTAGATAACGATGTCTTTGGTGTTTTAACACGCTATCATGCTGATATTTAACACTAATGCTTCTGAGGACTGTGATCCGTTTGAAACTCACTTTAAGATTATTCTTTCATGTGAAGCTCAAGTGTTGAGCAGGTGGAAGATGGTAACAAGCTAAGAAACATCCTCTCACCTCTTCTCAAGGTGTCATTGGAACAGCTGATGATGAGGAGGCTTTCAGGAGGCTCATCACTTGTGGAGCTTGATTACTAACCCAGTTTTTTCCAGGGCTGAGTGACGTCAGTGTTGGTGCTGAGCCGACTGTCAGAAAATGACTGATGCAATGGAGAAGCGGCGGAGTCGACCGAGGTCATTCTGACGAGGACGGTCACCTTGGGGATGCAGATGGATTCACTAGATTGATGTGGTTTTCTACTTCTGTGGGTTCATTTAAAGGGAGGAACTCTTACTTTTGGAATATGAGAGCAAACACATCAATGACCTGAAATACATCAAAGTCTTACAAAAGGAATCAGTTATTATCATGTTGGCTGGCTTCATGTCATTGTTCTAAAGGTCACATGACACCACCATGACTGAAGACGGTCGTCCTGAAGGTTTCTCCTCTGAACGACCTCCACCCTTTCAGCTGAAGCTCCTGCTCATCGTCTCTATGTATTATTCCAGTATGATATCTCCACATCCTGGCACCTCATGAACCTGTTTCATAATAAACCACAGCAAACATCCAGCCATCTAAACCAGCTTAATCCCTTCTGGAGTCATGGGGATGCTGGAGCCTATCCCACTCCAAGGTCGGTGAAGGCAGGGTACAGTGGAAACATGCAAGTTCCTCAAAGATCTGAACCAAGGAGCTCTAGCTGTGAGCTAACACCACCATGCAGCTCCTCACCAGGAACCCCAGCATTTGGATGACTATAGATTATAAATCTAGATTCTAGATTCTGAAGTCGTTCTAGACTCTAGAACAGGGGTCCCCAACATTTGTAAAACGGAGGGCTACTTCATGGGTACTGAGTCATGCGAAGGGCTACCATTTTGAAACAACCAGTTTAGTTGTTGTAATACATTATTAATAATGAATAATGATACCCCTCCATGTAAAAACAAGGATTTCTCACCATAATTATCAATAATAACGACTAGGAAACAAATATCAAAATTCAGCACTTAATTAATCTCAGCAATACATTTTCAGATTATGAAAAGTTTCCCTATTTTCACTACATTGTACCATGTTTATCAATTATGTAATGTTAAAGAAAAATCAACTTAGACATTTTTAGACAAATCTTTTCAAATAATGAACTAATGACCAAATCTTCAGTATTTGATCTTTGAAGTGGATTAGGTCAGCGGTCACCTAAATCTATCTAAAGTTCACGAATCATGAACATATTTTTAAGACCTTTTCATTTTTAAATCTATGTAATTAAAGTATAATTTAAAAAAATGCAACAGAATAACATTTAATTTTAGATGCAGCTCACAAGTGAGTTTCACTATTTTTAAACGAGCCCTGAGGGCACCTTGTGGGGTCCTTGAGGGCTACCTGGTGCCCGCGGGCACCACGTTGGTGACCCCTGCTCTAGAATGACTTCAGACACAGACATCAGCAGCAGAACAAGGCAGTTGGCAAATCTCTTTTTGGTTGTTTAAGCAACCAAAAAAAAAAAAAAAGTACTTTATTTTGTAATTAAAAGACTTGTTAAAAGCATTTTTTCCTGTCACTGGTGGTGTGTTTACGTTATACTCGGACTACTTTGACAAACACTAGTGTGCAAAGCTGATGAAAAGAGGCTTTTGAAGCTGAGCTAACTCTGATTTGCTGTTGGAAGCATCAATAGTATAAAAGTGCATTCTTAAAATAAAATAACTCAAATAAAATGTTAAATAATTCATTATTCAAAATGCCAGAAATCATCATCAGACAATTATGAGCAACAGTAGATCTCTGCGTACATGTGGATTCTAGTACCGTAGTGTCTGTAGTAGGGTGCACCAGATTATTAATAAATGGCTGATTTTCAGGTAGAGATGTTTTTATGTAGCAGCGGTGAAGATTTATGCTAGTGAGACACAGAGCTATCATAATCAGGAGATCAGGGGCGGAGCTCCAAAAGCCACGCCCCCTCAGAGGAGATTTTGAAAACGAGGCTTCAGATCAACATGAAAAATGTCTTTTAAGACATTTAGGTTGAAGGATTTTGGTCAAAAACTTCATGATCAAAATAAAACACTATTGGGAACGTTTTTTTTTTTTTTTTAATAAAAATGGTCATAGGGGGATTTTAGGTCTCCATTTGCTGAAAAGACAAAAATCTGACAAACAGAGTCTTCTACTGATGGCAGAAAAATGTTTTTCCTCCTCTTAGAGAAATAATCTGATTAAAACAGACATCTTTCAATGGAAGAGATGCTCTCAGAACCTTTACTGCAGCACTGCAGTGTTAGGCTGGTGTGAACTCGGTGTCTCTGTAGGAAAGCGGCAGCTGCATATGTTTGTCTCCAATCCTCCGTTCTTCTGCCAGACACTGAAGCCAGAAACTCTCAGGTGAAACTCTGCTGACCTACCTGGGAAGATACAGTGTGTGTTTGTGTGGCCAGTTATGGAGGCACTCTAACTCATTAATCTTTCATCGTCTGCTGAGAGCTCATTCTTGACATTTAAACGACAGAGAGACTACAGTAAACACATTTTCTGAAAACTGTTATGTGCTCCACATATAATCAATTCTGCCGTTATTGCATTTTACTGGCTGAGGGGTAAGAGGGCGAATGGGGTATGATATTGCCCAAGACTTGCCAATAATACATTTCTCTCAGAGAGGAAACACTGGGGGCAGTGGGTAGAGTCAACCCAGTCTCGACCGCATTTTTAATAACAAACAGCCCTCCTGTGAGAAGTCAACAATGCCCCGAGGTGAGAAGAGCGCTATTTGTCACTCCAGACACATGACAATGTACGCTGCTTCCCAGCAAATGTGCGGCAGCAGCCTGCAGGGGTTACTGAGACTTCACATCTGAAATGACACCGCCTGAGAGGGTAATACTGAAGTCATTAAGTATTCTTTAAAGCCCATCTCATCCTCTCAGCTCTGCGGGAGAAGGGAAATCTGCGTTCAGACCACAGCAGTTAAAAGAGTGCGGTCGAGTTTTGCAGCTTCATATGGGAAACAAAGATTTAGAGATATCAACCCAAAAAAAGGTGGTGGGGGGGCATGTTTCCATGGCAACGTGTGTAATAGAAACATCAGTGCAAGCTCAGTGGCAGAGTGGCACCGAGATGCCCAGAATCTGTGTGAGTCGGAAATGATGCTCGCTATAAAATCATCCCACACCTCTTCAGGGAGAGAGGCGCGTCAGGAAGCGCAAAGGCTCAAAACCTCCCTGCTTTTTCTATTTCTCCCCGAGAGCCGATGATTCAGAGATATGACATTAACTGAAGCTGATTCACATGACAGCAGAGGCTGTCCCAAATCAGGCGCGGCGCAGGAATATTCTTCAGTGTTGCAGGGGAGTGAAGAACAGCAGCACCACACAGAGGAAACATGTCACTAACATGCTTCAGGAATCACAAAGCCTAACTGGATCATTACTGAGCTGCAAACAATGAAGGGTTAAAAAAAAACCTCAGCTGAAAATGCAAGATTGACTCAGACTCAACTGACTGGTTCAGGTGTCACTCATGAGGTTAGTTTTGAACCTGAATCCAAAGCAGAATTTAATCTAAACAGCAAAACTGAAAAAATGACATTTTAGACGTAACACTTGCAACAAACTCGGCAGCTCGTGTATGAGTCACATGCGTTTCAACTGAGCTAATCTGCTCTCCGTTTTGTATTTTCCCTTTACTCTAGGCATGTCCAAAGTCTGGCCCGTGGGCCAAACGCAGCCCTCCATTCAAATTTCTACCTCCTGTCATGAAATCAATGATATGAAGCCTCCAGCACTTTCCAAGAACTGCAATTTCTTGAATGTGTTTGTCAAATTATGAAGTGAAATTGGACCTCCAGAAGCTGAAGGGTAAAACAGGAAGAACACATTTATTTATCTGTATGATCAAAACCAGTTTATGCTTTTGAATGAGACAACAATTTGTGTTATTTTTCTGTTTGCATGAATTAAATGTAAACATTTACAAGAGTATTTAATGAAATATTATGCAACATTTCATTTGAACTGAGATTTAATGTTGACTATTTTTTCAGATGCTTTATTTATTTATTTCATCCAATCAGAAATTCACAGTGATTCAGGTAAACATGTATTTAGATGTGTTTGTTAAAAACTGAAATCCCACTGCAATCATTTTATCATGAAACAGTTCATTTGCATTCATTCTTATTAAAAGGGTTGAATGAGTGTCAGGCAGAATGGTTGGACCTCCCACACTTTCATCTCACCAAATCTGACCCTCTGAAAAAGTTTCGATGCTCTGCTTTAATCAGTCTATCCTTTAGCTCTCATCAAAGGTTTATCTCTTGAAGCATAACTACAATTATGTCTTTAGAAAATTCTAAAATCTTATCATAAAAGAAACAACAGTTTCTTCTATCTGCATAAGTTGCAGCTTTTATGTCACCTACAATTTAAACATGTTCTGATCTAACTCAGTGGTTCTCAAACAGAGCGGCCTGTACTTCAGAGAGAACTCTAGAGTTTAAAGATGTTTTCATAAATGAGTTATAGCATCAACCTTAAACTGATCCATCATCCATCATCCATCCATCATCCATCCATCCATCCATTCATCCATCATCCATCATCCATCATCCATCCATCCATCCATCATCCATCCATCCATCCATCATCCATCCATCCATCATCCATCCATCCATCCATCCATCCATTCATCCATCATCCATCATCCATCATCCATCCATCCATCCATCATCCATCCATCCATCCATCCATCCATCCATCCATCCATCCATCATCCATCCATCATCCATCCATTCATCCATCATCCATCATCCATCATCCATCCATCCATCCATCATCCATCCATCCATCCATCCATCCATCATCCATCCATCCATCATCCATCCATCCATCCATCCATCCATCATCCATCCATCCATCATCCATCCATCCATCCATCCATCCATCCATTCATCCATCCATCCATCCATCCATCATCCATCCATCATCCATCCATTCATCCATCAATTCATCCTTCCATCCATCCATCCTCCATCCATTCATCCATCATCCATCCATCCATTCATCCTTCCATCCATCCATCCATTCATCCATCCATCCATCCATCATCCATCCATCCATTCATCATCCATCCATTCATCCATCATCCATCCATCCATTCATCCTTCCATCCATCCATCCATTCATCCATACATCCATCCATCCATCATCCATCCATCCATCCATCATCCATCCATCCATCCATTATCCATCATCCATCATCCATCCATCCATCCATCCATCATCCATCCATCCATCCATCCATCATCCATCATCCATCCTCCATCCATCATCCATCCATTCATCCATCCATCCATCCATCATCCATCCATCATCCATCCATCCATTCATCCATCCATTCATCCTTCCATCCATCCATCCTCCATCCATTCATCCATCATCCATCCATCATTCATCCATCATCCATCCATCCATTCATCCTTCCATCCTTCCATCCATTCATCCATCCATCCATTCATCCTTCCATCCATCCATCCATCCATCATCCATCCATCCATCCATCCATCATCCATCCATTCATCCATCCATCCATCCATTCATTCATCCTTTCATCCATCCATCCTCCATCCATTCATCCATCATCCATCCATCCATTCATCCATCCATCCATCCATCCATCCATCCATCCATCCATCCATCCAAAGAGATTCATTGATGGGGTTTAGGGGTTGCTGGAGCCTATCCCAGCTTCTGCTGGCTGAAATCAGGGTTCACTCTGGACAGGTCTCTGGTCTGTTGCTGGGCCGCACAATCACATGATAACTGTGCTTTCCATCAACCTGTGATTGGTTGATGTCTACTGTTGTTAAGGCCATATTTTCCCCTAAACAACATTATCCAACACTGGTGAGTCATCCAAACATGTCAAATTCAGTTTCTTTCTGCACTCAGCAGTTTCTCATGTTTTACTATTGAAAATTCCTTGTAAACAAAGGAGCAACTTAATTACTTTCTATGGCAGCGAGAGCAGCAATTAATCTGGAGTCACTGCGCTCATGTCACTGAGTGAGTGGGCGGGGCTCTGCCTGTCAGAACATAATGTTTCATGCTGATATATTAGTTAGTTGCTGTTATTTGCTAAATGGAGCTATTAACTGTTGATTTATACACAAAGGATGGACATCTTATAATCACTTGCAATAAATGTAAAAATCTGCTGCATTTTCTAGAAGAATCCAGACGGTTTGCAGCAAACCATGTGTTCATGTGTTTCTATCATTTCAATGATGCATTTATGCAGGACTTTGTTTTCCTGCAGGTGATTGCGTTTGATGCAGCAACATTTTAATTTTGTAATTTCATGCAAGGTTAGTTCTACAAGGAAAGTCATTGTTTTTGCCCAAATTCTCCATTATCTTGCGATCGATGCTTTGCTGTACGGTTGGCTCTCTGGCAGGAGCGTCGCACACGCATTCAAAACACAAAAACAAAAGGCTGGTCTCCATTTATCTGCTGTTGACACAAACTCATATTTCCACTAACTTGACAGCAGAGAATGTGCAGAGGTTTTGCTTTCTGACAATTCACAGTGCCATCAGATATTTATTACACGTGCGGTGAAGTGAACGGTGATCCAGAAAGATCCGACGGGGCAGACATTTGGAACGGAGCCCAAAAAAATGCACATTGGGAATGTTCCAGAGCAGCAGCGTGCTATCATTACTCAGCTGCCTGCCAGGAGTGAACAAGGAAGGCTGCCACTGTAAGCAGAACATAATGGGATGCTAATAAATCCTCTGGAGAGCCCCAGCAGTTCAGAATGATGTTTTCAGGAATGCAGAATGTAAGCACGGCTTTGCTCCGTCTACTGCTCAATTCACAGTCGTGTTTTTCTCCAAAGCTTCACTCTGATGGGAGTAATGCTTATTTTATGACTGAAAGTGCATGTTTTTTTCATCTTGTTGCTGTTATCAAGATTGGCAGCACCATTATACTCCAGTCCGGCGCAGTTTTCCCTGTCTCGGCTTTGTTTTGTCCTACTTTCAAATCACTTCAGTTTGTGCATGAACATGCGCTGCAGGCTTTACAACATGAATCCTTCCAGCTGGTTTGTAGCGGCTGACAGCTGCAAACACGGATGATTACCATGAAGTCCGGTCAACTTGACTGGGAGGTGGCCTTCAGGAAACCATCAACTGGATTTGACACCTTCTGTCCCCCATCATAATCAGAGGCTGGTGTTTCAAACAGGAAGTACCTGCTGGTTCCAGGAAGCCAAAATCCCGTAGACTTCTATATGGAAATGAACTGCCGTCACTCAGCCCTTCAGTTGGTCAGAATAACCATTCTAGTTGAAAGTATCTCAGTTATACAAGTTATAAACTAAACAATCAGGTGTATCACTTTCTGGCCTCCACGTCAAACGTTTGAAACTTTTGACAGATTTCAACAGATGTTGCTATGGATGACATCACACTCACTCAGTCCAGTTTTTTTTTTTTTAGATACAATCAATGATAAAAGAGAAAAAAGTAACTGGTGGAGAAACTAGTCAAATCCATTCAGCAATAGTTGAAACATGTTTTATTTATAGTCTAATAGCTTTAAAATCAGGTAAACACAAAATAAAAATCTATCCAATAACTCTGTGACTTTAGATATTGAAATAGTTTTGAATATTGGAATTATACAGTCTATCTTCTCTTAACAGCTAGTCTAACTCATTGGTTAACTCACGCTCACTTCTGATGCTTTTAGCAGCTTTTTCAGCTGCCAAGATGGAGCCACAACTACAAAAGTCTAAAGAGCGGCTCCACGTCTCTCTTTAGGATCTCAGTTTGATGTTGTCATTGTTTTAGCTTGCTCTTGTTCTTCAATTAAAAATGTCCAGTGAGACCTTGATGTTGAGCTCTCAAAGACAAATGTTATTTACTTTCTTTTACTAATGTGTGTTACCTTAATGCTCGTGTCAAAGTCGGATCCGGCCCTCCAGATCATTTTATTTATTGTTACTAATGACCCGATGTTATCTTGTGCTTATTTTTAACTTGTATTATTTTGACAAAGTATATTTATATGGAAAGTAAATATTAAAAGTTATTTAATGTTTAAATTGATTTATTCTGGAATAATATTCCTGCCTGTTTTTATTCATCATTATGTTAAAAAGTTACAGTTTTAAAAATTGGCATTTTGATAGCTTTTTGGACTTCACTAAGATTTTTTGGGATATTTTGAAGCTATGACAATACTTCAGCTACATGCTAGCTGTTTTGTTTCTGTTATGTGGAAAAAGTTTCATCTTTGGAGTTTTAAAAAATGTCCTTCTGCTAGCTTTTTGGACTATTTTGGTATTTACTAAGATTTTTTTAGGCTTTTTCTGAGTTTACTCACTCCATCTGTCCAATTCTCATATACAGTCAGTGGTTGAATCTGGGAAAAAATCTTGTGCAGTTATCTGTAGATATGCAGTATTTTCATGCATCCATTTAGAAAATGATTGAAAATGTACAAATAATAAAGATGGTCTAGACCGGGGGTGTCAAACTCAACCACTAAAGGGGCCAAAATCCAAAACTCACCTTCGGTTGCGGGCTGAACAGGATAAAAACAGGATAAACATTTATAGAACGCTCTAAAACTACATTTTTAAAAAATTCAAAACCTTAACTTTATAACTATTAATTATGAACTAAATATATAGAATTACCTGCAATATGCTAGTGTGAATGTTGTAGGCTGAATTTGGCCGCTGAAGATGCTAGTGCTGATAGTGGAAGATGCTGAAATTGATAGCTAAAAAACATGAAGCTGATAGTCAGCTAAAATATTAGCTAGATGCTAAATGCTTAAAAAAGCTTTTGTAAGCCAAAACAACTAGCATGTAGCTGAAAAAATGACTAAACTTCAAAATAGCCTAAGAAATTTAAAAAAAGCCTAAATTTGAGCTAAAACAGTTAGCATGCAGCTGAAATATTAGCTGAACTCCAACATAGCCTAATAAATCTTAGTAAATGCCAAAATAGTCCAAAAAGCTAACACAATGATAATCTTTAAAACTGTCGCTTTTTATCGTAATAATAATTAATAAAGAAGCAGGAATATTATTCTATCTATATTCTATATTATTCAATATTTTACTCTTCATAAAAATATAATTTGTCAAAATTTAACAAGTTAGAAATAAACAAAGGAAAACATCGGGTCATTAATAACAATAAAATAAAATAATCTGGACGAGAATTATCCGGAGGGCCAGATTCCGGCCCCCGGGCTTTGACTTTGACATGTATTATAGACAAATAGATATTGTTGGTAATGTTATTTTTAACTATAAGAGTACTGTTTTTGGCTATTACAAACTTTCGTAACGGTAAATAGCATTGGGTAATAAAACTACTACTTTGAGTTGACGTTTTCAAGAATTTACTGAAGTAATTAAAAAAGCATAATGCACTGATTTAGGTATATCTGCCCCCTGACTCACAGAATGATACTGTCAATACAACCAAAAGCAATGAGAGCGAATGCTTCAACAAATGACTTTAGTTATGATATGTGTATATAATATGTGATTTAAATTATAATGAGATGTCATTCATGGCGGGAGGGGTTGACCTGAAAAAAACTCAATTAAGGTCCATGAAAATTTAGATAATGATTTAAATGATTTAAGGACTTGTTTTATTTTTCATTGTAATTTTGTGATTTTATCGAAATCTCTGCTGGACTTTAGGGAAACTGCTTTTTCTTAATCTGATGACAAAAAGTCACTGAGATGCAGAGCTTCACTCTCCAAGTCCTCACTAAGAAGACGCTCTGATGAAAAAAGGATGTGACAGAGAAAGACCTGTACAACACCCTAAACTTCATCAATTAAGATTTTTGAGCCTCTAGAAGTCACTTTCATCTCCAGTCTGCGTTTTCCTTGCCTGCCTGGAAGAATAATGAGAGGCAAACTGTGCCAGAGGTTGACGTGGAGAAGCAGCGTATTATTCCAGCGCAGGAAGTGTAAACCATCTTTGCTGTTTTTGAAGAATCAATTCTAATTTCATCCTTTAGGTCAATAATTCTCTCTCTGGCCTCCTTTTCTGCTGTTGCATTATCATTGAACTTTTCTGTGTGAGTTACGGGTTAAATGTCATCTTATGAGTGGGATCCTAAATTGTTATGCACGTTCTCATCTTAAAAAGAGGCTTTGCTTCTCATTTGCTGCATTTGATTTTCCATTTAACAAAAGTTTGCCTTCATTTCCTTCTGGATCAAGTTGTACTTTTTATTAGAGGTATTTGCTTTCTTGTTTTAGGTTAAAAACAAACCATTTTGACTGCATACTTCCTTAAAACACAACAGAAATATATTTTTTAATATGTGTGCACTACTCAACAAGAAATGAGGGATATTGTGGAAAAACTCTGGATGTCGTTTACACAGTGCTTGTTTCACTTCATAGACGTTCAGCATGAGAAATCAGTTGTATTGTAGTTATTGACACACCTCATGTAGTATTGTTACACATAATAGTCAGACAGTGCATCTTACTAACTGGGGCTTAATCCAATACATTCTAAAAGAAAAACCTTTTTTTGATGTGGCATCTGTGAGAAGCTGATTTTACCAGTAAAACGTGCCAAAACGTGTTGATTGGTGGAAGGTCATTATAACAAAAGACAAGTGTCCATAAAGAGGCTGCATTCTTCTTCTCTACCTGTAATCTTCTCTCAAACAACATTAAATGTTTGCATATATGAAGAACCAAAAACCAAGTGGAAAAAAGGACAGCTGGATGACCTCTACTGTGGTTGTTAGCTTCACCGCGCATGTCCCGTGACGGTCCAACTTTAGAAGAAAATGCTCAGCTGAACTGGCTGGTCCATTCTAAACCGGACTGTACCATCCTGTTCTGTGGAAACGAGGCTGGTGTCATCAGCAGACTGGTATGACCACACAGATCTACTGTCAGAGACCCAGGAGTGGACGAGTGATAGACCAGAACCAGAACCTGAGGACCCCTGACCTCAGACGTGGTTTAGCAAACGCCACACAGCTGCAGGCCGTCTCCCAGATGTCAGGGTACTAGAGTTTAACCATTCACAACCAACTCCACACAGGCGACTGTTGCAGACATCAAGACACCACCAGGAACGTTTGCAGTACAAGACCATGTGACCTGGACAATGCAGCAGTGGTCACTGATGAGTCTCCAGTCACCTTGGATAGGAAGAGATGGTCAGAAGGTGAGCTCTACGTCCAGGTTAACATGGTCCTAGACCAGAGGTCTGCAACCTGCAGCTCTAGATCCACATGTGGCTCTTTCATCTCTCCATAGAGGCTCCTTGGACAAACATAAAATAATTCATGGAGACTGTTGATCCAGACATGTCGACCGTCTGAGTCAGCAGATCTCTGATAATGTCCAGAAACTACCTCAAGAAAACAAATAAACAAAGCCTGAAAACTAAGACTACCAAGATCCAACCCCAAACTAAAATAACAAAACCCAGCAGTGGAAGACTGATGAGGACAAAGAGGAGAAAAATAACAAATAAATACATAAATAAAATAGAAGTTCTTTAAAGTAAGGATTACTTAATTAGCATTGATTAAATTTAGATTATTTAAATGTATAGATTAATGTCTGAGGTTCACATAGATGATAAACTCTGTAGGTTTTTACATCCATGTTGACCTGAAGACGTCTTGTTTGTTCAACTCTACCTCCAGAATGAACAGATTTTATATGCAAAGAAAAACTTTGGTGAAAAGTTTGATCTTTTTTTATTATCTTATGCTGAACAACATTAGTTACTAGCTGTCCAGAACTGAACTCAGATGATCCTGTTTGACACAGAGCAGCTTTTATTTTGAAAAGAAGTTAAGTTCTTTTTATATTTTTGCTTTTGTTCATGCCCAAAAAAGAGACATAATTCATATTTATTACTTGGAAACAGAAGGTAATGAATGAAAAATCAAATGTCTGTGAGAGTAAAGTAAGACTTTGTGGCTCCTTTTAATCAGTAGAAAACGAGCAGAATGGCTCTTTTACTGTTGAAGGTGTCCGACCTCTGGTCTAAATGTTGACTTTGGTGCAGGAGGTGCTGCAGGCTAAGCAAGCATCACCAGTCAGAGCAGAACCCATTTGATTATTGAAACTGTAACAGAAGGCCTTTAATGAAGTTACTGAATACAATCCAGGTTCTGATATCACTTCGAGCCCCCCCCCCCCCCCCCCCCCCCCCCCCGACCTGTGAAGTGGATTTATACTCAGATTAATGCAGTCGCATTTGCAGCTGCAGGTGGAGCGTAGAGATGATCACTCCTCATTAAACCGCTCTACATGTCCTACATATTCAGTTTTTTCTTTATTCTCTACATTTTTCTCTATTTGACATAAAAATGTTTTGAGGTTTTTTTACACCTACTTGTTTTTTCAGCATTTCATCACTTCCTGTTTATCGTAATATTTAACTATTTCATTTCGTGTTCGATAATACTAGAAATCAAATCCAATAAGAAATAATAATAATAATAATGGATTAGATTTATCTGCGCTTTTCCAGACGCTCAAAGTGCTTACAGTGCATATCCATTATTCATTCACACCTCATTCATACTTGGTGATGGTAAGCTACTACTGTAGCCACAGCTGCCCTGGGGCAGGCTGACAGAGGCGTGGCTGCCAGTTTGCGCCTACGGCCCCTCTGACCATCACCGGGACATTCATACACATTCACACGCCAGTGGAGCCACACTGGAGGCAAGTAGGGTTAAGTGTCTTGCCCAAGGACACAACGACATTTTGGCTGGCGGGAGAGAGAATCGAACCGCCTATCCTTCGATCATTGGCCGACCTGCTCTACCACCTGAGCCACTGTCGCCGCTATGATTAATGATTATCCAAACTTTGTGCAGGAGTCTGAAGACTTTTCTGTGATGATGCTACAGGTGAACAGTGTTTGAGGTGGGCGGGGTGATCGTGGCCTTAATGCTGACACAAACTGAGAATCCTTTTCCAAAGTTTATAAGAGCCAAAGTGCGGTGGCAGTTTTTTTCATCCTATTCCAGTTCCAGCAGTAAGTGGGGCAACTTCAAAACAAGCGGCACCCCTGGAGGACCAGAACGAGGAGCTCTGGTTCTTCGGGTCTTTTCGGCTAAGATGTTCGTAAATGGTTCCACTTTACAAGAAAAATGATTTTCTTTTCTGTAGTTGACTGTGAAATGTTTAGCTGGAATGAGTTTTACAAACACTCTCCAATAGACCACTGATCAATACTTGAGTTACCCGAGTACATGAGATCCCAGATGTTTCCTGAACTCTGTAGTGTGGATAAAACTGTAAAGCTGTCGTTTAAAGACCCACTCGATCATCTTTTGATCAGCTGTAAAAGTCTTCCAGATGATGCAGTGTTTAGCCAAAATGTTCAAAACTGTGTTGTTTTCTAGGACATAGTGTCTGCAGAGCGGCAGGAGTTCATCATAATTCACCTCTGAGTTGAGGGAGAGCAACACCACCAAGTAAACTTTGAAGCCCCGGGAACAAGAAAATCTTTGGTGAATCTCTTTCTTTGTTTTGTTTTGGAGCTTTTTTTTGGTTAATTTTTGTAGAACTCTTCATAATAAATAAATCAACATTTTCTGTATCGTCCGTTCCTCCACATGCGCCTGTAAAGTCTAGCTCAGGATCACACTTTCGACAGGCTTTTTTTGAAAACATCACACGCCCAAATCAGAGTCCCTGATCGGCAAAGTTCAGATATTTAAACTCTCGCCGCACCGATCAAATTACACTGCTACCAGACCGCCGCGCCGAGGACCTCAGGTCACGTCTGGACCATTGACTTAACATTGAAACTTCAATTCTGGATGTGTGTGAAGGCAGCATTAGACAGCAGAGCCACCATCAGAGTGTGCATGTACAGTGTGCATGTGTAAATGGGGCAGAGACTGAAAGTGCTCTGGCTCTTCTAAGGAGGTAGCAAAGCGTTGTTGAAGTACACACCCTTCACCTTTTCTTGTTTTTTATTCACATCGCTATACAGAAACTCTAATTTTGTTGTTTTGTATTTTAATTGATTTGTGTTGAAACCAACATTTTTTTTTTCTCACTGTAACAGTAACAGTTTACTTAAACGATGTGAGTCCAAAGTTTTACTAAAACAACAAAGTGAAATCCAAATGATCTCTGAGTGAGTAAGTGCAAAACCCACAAAAAGATCTTCCTTTGACCCCTTTTGCTCCTTCATCTTTATGGAAGAAAAAGATCACAGGCTGACTACAAAAGAAAGCGCTGCTCGCTGCCTGCTGCTTTGTCTGCCAACTGAAGCTGAAATCTGAAGGAGGAACTGCCTTTAAACGGCCCGTTCCTCACCTGATCTGAAAAGTCACATGAAAGTCTGTCAGCAGGCCATGAAAGAAACATTTTCATGCATTCAGGTGTGGCTTTCAGATGTTTAAAATCAAAGATTTACAAACATTTTAAAAGACTGAGACCCTGAAGCAGCTCTGTGATCTCCTTGCCGTGCTGCGGGGAATCGTCCCAGCGCTGCAGCGGCGCCGATGGAGGTGAGCGATAAACAGCACAGACACAACACATGGAGAAAACATCTCAATTTAGCATCACATCTGGGGATGAGACCAAGCTGAGTAGAACTTCAAAATATTACATCTACTGGATTTTTCTGAGTAGTTTAGCTGGGGGTGCAGCTTATATCCCAGTGCACCTTCCATACAGTTTTTTTCTTTTTTCTTTTGCCTTTTTTAGCATCTGCAACCTACAATACTGCACTTTTTCCAGCAGGAAGTCATCTGCAAAACAGAAATACTAATAAGATTCGGAAACCAGTAAAGCAGATTTGCGAGCAACAATTAATGCACATTTTGAAGTCCTTGTTATTTCCATATTTAGACACTTCATCATGTCAGTGATGGTTTTTGAAATATTTGACTGGTTTCCTGTGAGTGAGATTTTCAGAGCAAATGTCCTCTGGGCGTCTGGCTGCAGCAGCGTTTCGTCCCGAGAGCTTCAGTACTGACCCACACAGGCTGCATTTCCACTTCACAAGCATTGTCAGACTCTGTGAAAAAAAGCTTCTTCAGCTTTACTGCTCACTTAGTCATGTGACAGAAAATATCCTGTTCTTGTCAAACTGCTCACTGTCACTCCTTAAATGTCACAAGTCAAACTGCAACCATAAATGCCACGCAGACTCACGCAAGCAGAGATACTGAAGGAGTGAACACGGAGCCCTAATGCAGAGAATAAACCACTGACCTCATGAGAAAGGCTCTCAATCAATTCAAATTCATCATCTACGCTTTTATGGGTAAAATACGTTTGCAGAAACGTCCCTCAAGCAGCAGTTTCAAATAGAAAGCATTGTGGTGGGGGTGTAGTGATGGGAAGTGGGAGTGACAGCTGCCGTTTAGCTGTCCCCATTGACTGTACATGAGAACTGGACTGAGAGAGGGGGTGTGACATCACCCAGCGACTGGCTTACTTACAGCTTCACCGAGAGGAAGTCAACTCGACATTCTTTGCGATTGAGTGAACATTTCTATGGCAACCACTCTCACCAATCAGGAGTGAGCTTGTTAGAAGTCCACACCCCTTCCACTTGAAAGAGGAATCGGGAGAATCTGTCAATCAAACACTTCCTTAAAGACATTCTTTGAGAGACTGGACACGCTGTCGCTCCAAAAACCTGCTGTGTGAAGCTTCTGGTTTGTTGTGTGTGCTGGAGTGTCTTCAACAGACAGTTTAACCCGCAGGTGAGGCCAGATTCTCTCACTTTAGGAATAACTTCAACCAAAAAGAGAACTGCTAATGTTATTAAACCACACTCAGCATCTGTAAAGCAAAATCAGAAACTTTTCAATAACTGATCCTGTGGCTGGAAAATCGCTGCACACAGAAGAAACGGAACATCTGACGGGGCTGTTTCACTTTAGAGGAACTGCACATTTTAAAACTGCATTCAAATCAAATGATTTGATTGGCATTTTGACGGATGAATCAAAGACTATGAGTTTGCTAAAAAATCCTTTTTGTTAACATCAGCTAAACTACTTTGAAGGAGAAAGAAAATAAAACTTTGTTCAGATGATTTCCAGGAAATGTAATAATGCTTCTGTTGTGTATCTGAAAGAAACTGTGGGACAGAAAGTGTTGTTTCATTTTCACTTCATTCCCTCAGGAGGCGTTGAAAGTGTTAAGTTCCCTGTCCCTGACGGT
Organism: Oryzias javanicus; assembly: GCA_003999625.1. Lineage (NCBI taxonomy): Eukaryota > Metazoa > Chordata > Actinopteri > Beloniformes > Adrianichthyidae > Oryzias > Oryzias javanicus. Next base: position 1,379,380 of record CM012442.1, on the reverse strand, counting down.
TCAACTTTCAAATCTTTATGAAAAAATAATGATTTAATTACATTACCAGTCCACTTGGAAAATGTCAACGACAGAATTCATACAATACTTAAAGGAGAGAGAAAACGAAGGAGGCGATGATGGTGTCAGGTCAGACTAAATTTACTCTGATGGGAACAGACCGAGTGGAGAGTTCAGGAACCAAAGCAGAAACTTCAGAGCTCAGAGTGACAGCAGGGACCAAGGAGATGAAATTCTCTGAGGTCTAAAACGAAGCGGGGGCTTGAGCCCTGAACATGAAACACTCTGCCCGTCCAATCACAGACAGGTTTTACATTTGATCAAATTAAAGTACCAGCACTGAGCATGTGCAGAAGTGTCACTCTGCCACCAAGCAATGAAGAGAAGATGGAAAAAGCTCCGACGGCTTTTCTTCAAACTCTGACACGTTCAGTCATCACCGGACTGTCGATGAATCTCGTTTGGTCAGTTTCAAAAATCTCATCACAGCATATCACTCCCTAGGATCTCCTTCATAAATAACTCGTTCTTTTTTTCATTTCCATACTCACACAGACCAACTTTTTCTGGAGAGGAAGTTAATGATTCATTTTTGAGAGCCATAAAACTGGAGACTGCAGTAAAAAGCATTTCTGAAGGTTTTACTTAAGCAATAACTACTTTACGCTTATGTCTTTTTGACGCTTTTTATCATTTTAATACATTTATGAGTCATACATACTGTGTCCCACATGAATAAAAGCTTGTAAGTGTTGGGCCGGCAGCCTGTGGATGGCATATTTATTGTTCTTAAAGGAAAAACACTCAAAAGTCAGCGTTCGTCAAGCTTGGCACCAAAAATAGTATGTAATAGTATACAATATTCCTACAAACAAGCTCATCACAATTATAAAAAATAAATTAGTGTCCAAGTAATCCAACAAGTTACTAAAATTCCTAGTTTTTTATGCAAAACTTTGACCTGAAACAGACAGTCATGGTCAAATCAGGCTCATAAAAATGTGAGAACTACAGAATTAAAGCGTCTTTCATTCACCACACAAATTTGTTTTTTTTAACCATATTTATCCAAAAAAGAAAAGAAAACTAAAGACCTCTGTGTGCTTGTTCCTTCTGGATTTCATAGTGTTACATGTTTTCTTCAAGAGGAAATGTGCGTTTGCTGTGTGAACACAACATTTTAGTACTGTCAGCAGTCAGGAGACTGAGAGTATAGAGTGATGCATGATGGGGTTTTTTAATTGCTCATGCTGAGTTCTTTTGCTCTTAACTGCAGTGCTGCAACGAGGAAACTTCCCCGCAGAGAGATGAATGAAGGGGGTCTCATGACCGTTAATAGTATCATGTCATCAGCAGAGGAGGAGACCAAACTGAGACATTTTAATGATTTAACTGGTCAAATATGAAGTCAAATATGCAAGTAATTCAAATAAATGCAGGTTTTGAGTCAAAGTGTCTTAAATAAATCAAAAAACTCATGATCCAATCAGCTCAATGCCACATCTGTCTCATTGACAGTCATTATTCTAAAAGCTTACGCCTGGTTCGCACTGCAAAGCGGCGTGGAACGAAAGCCGCTTCCATCCGGCGCCCTTGTTAACCCTTGGTGAGGTTAACACCAGACGCGGAGCGTCGCGATGCTCCGTGGAAGCCAGTGGAAAGTTTTGGTGTCTGGTTTATTGTTAGCGAGAGTCGTGAGCGATCCGTGTCAATTCTGTTACGACAAGACACACGAGAAAATAAGGTCGTTTTTAAATATGACCAATTTTCTCCATAAAATACCACTACTGAAAAATGTGATCATGTTTTTGTACATAAACAGACTGTAGAGATGAAAACAGTGTTCCCCCTTCATCGTTGGGGTTAGTGAACAGAAAACCTCCATGAATCCACGAATACAGAGAACTCCACGTCTCCGTCTCACCCACACCCCCCACCACCAAAGAATCTCTACACATCAAAAACACTCCTGATCATGCTTTGCAACATTTCTTAAAGAAGATTAGAGTATTTCTCAACAACCAGAACAGTCTATTGTTCTCATGAGTTTTCATGAAGACTGTCTCTCTGTGCCTTAAGAAAGTGTGTGCTTCCTCTTTCATCAGTTAAGTGTCAGAGCAAATCTATCCAGAATTTGGAGGTTTCATCCATAATGAAATAAAAAGATAAAGTTCAGGTGCATAATGATTGTATTGTCCTCCATTTTGGTTTTGGACTTGGAAGCTGGGTCCCTCATTGTTTGACTCATCACATCTTCTTTGCCAGTGTTTCGATTTTTTGACAAATTGTGTTTCAATCGCCAAAATGTGCTGCTACCAGACGGTCAAAACACACAGCAGAACCTCTGATCACAAGATATCACATAATAAATCACAGGTACATCGCTGAAAGGGAGTGGAAGGAAGCAAACTTGTATAATCCCACCCCGGCTCGACCAGTACCATTTTCTCTACATGAAATTATCAGTTTCTGGTTCAGGAGTTAATATCAAGTATTAATAGATTCAGGTTATCAAAGATCATTAATATCAGTCATGTAATAGAGTTTCAAAAATCCACAGACAAATCATTTATATTAATCAGTAACAATAATCAAAATATTCTCATTAAAAATGACAATTTGTGCAGATTGTGTTCATCAAAGAATGATTATAATGATGCAGAAAGTAATACGTTGAAAGGAAAAAGATCAGGAATTAGAGCAGAATCGGTGCTACATCACAGTTTAGGAACAAGTTTAAGGCCACGTGAAGATTCTTCGCTGTTATGACTGAGAGACTGTGAAGGTCTCATTTCAAGTGAATTGTGATCAAGTTGTCTGGTTTGACAGATTCTGGAGTTCTGGATCCATGTTGAATGGATCTGTTTCCTTTTGCGTAGAAATCTTGCGTGCCTAGCCAGATCAGGATGATATTTGGATAAATGATCATTAAGATAGACAGCCGTCCCCTTCAGGTGTTTGTGTTGTTTCATCAGAACTATCTTATGCTTTCGATTCACAAACCTGATCAGGATCTCTGGTTTATCCGTGTTCTTTCTCAGAGGAAGGGACCTCAACAGTATTTAGGTCCAAGGAAATCCCTTTAGACTCAAGAAATCTCCAACTTGATTCTCCACAGAGTTAGCATTCATCACAGTTCCGTTAGCATCCATGCTAGCACTGGTAGCACCAGGCCGCACACGGGGTTGTAGTTAAAGACTTGTGAGAATCACATTATTCAGCCGTACTTGTTGATCGTGATCTTTCATTCTTCTCTCCAGGAGATCTTGGCGATTATCTTGTTGTTCGTTACGTTCCTTTACTGTCGGGAATCTTCCACGAGTTGTAACAGTGGTGATAGCTTGTCTTCAGGCTCCATCAGAGCTGATAGCTTAGCATCCTTGAGAACAGCTGGAGTTAGCCAGTTTTGAGCTCCGCCAAATCGGCTTCAAAACTTTTCTTCAGTCCCATGTTCAACTCTCCTTGCTGCAGTAGCTGGTTTTGCAGTAGCTCGGTGATTAAAGTCGCTAGTGAGCAATTTTAAAAGATTTTAACACCCGGAGAGTTGAGAAGAGCTGGAGACACACGTCTGCTGCTCATGACCTGGAACCAGAAGGCCCCATTGACTTAGCATTTAAACTGGATGCGACTGACACAAACTTCTTTTGGTATGAAAATAACTAAAAGCTGTCCTTTATAAGTAGCTTAAACAAAACAAGTATTTAACTCTTATTAAAAAAATATAAACTGCATCCACTGCTTCTTAGTAGTAATTTCTTATGGGAATGAGAAAACTTTTATAATGTTCTTAACTGCCAAAAATACTTTTTTGTTCTTGAGAGAAAAAAAAGATGATGCTTTACTTGTTGCGTAAATGTGGTTGTTTACACGCCACAACATGAGCAGGAAGCACGAGCAGAACGTGTCTCCCAGAACATGGCGGTCACACCCCCTTTTGGCATTTTGCAGATTCTCAACATTGAGCCTCACTTCTATTTGACTCTCTTTATTAATTAATTTCCAGTAAAGCAGTTCTTCCCCAGCGGTTCATGCTTTCTGTGCTTCAGAACGCGTTTTATAATTTGGGGGTGTTACTGTCTCTCAATGAAACACACCAAGCAAGATGGCAGGTTTTTTGTTTGTTTTTTCTCCCAAGACAGGAGTGAATTTCAGCCAGAAAGAAAACATGTATTCATGCATTGTGGGGAACTCATTTATCCAAACATGCTGAGTGCTCTGGATGAGGCTCTGGAATGAGAACACACAGAAAAATCTTGAGTTCTCTGTAGTTAAAGAACAGTGAGAAATCTCCAGCATCTTGATGGCTCAAACTGAAACACTTCTTTTTTCTCTGTTTCTGGTTCAGTGAAATACCAAAAATCTTTATATTGAACTGGTTCACCATCATTTTACTCATCTCCTTGACATTATAGATGTTCAGAAACACAATTACCCAAGAATGATCTATAATGGATGCTGTGATCGCCTGATGTTGCTCGTCGCTTATGGACCACTTGACCTCCTAGAGGTCCATGTGACTTTGTGATAATTACTTTCTCCAGCGGAGGTGAAAGTGGCAATTTGAATCATTAGACATGGACTCCACTCACCTCACTCATGTGTGATATCATCATCTGATACTGTTAACCTTCACCGAGCCTCACATCCACATTCAGGTGGAGTCAGAGCCAGCTCTTAAACCATACGATGGGGGATCTAGTAATTGAATTTAATAGTATTTAATTATAAGAGAGGAAAAATGATTTTTTTAGGTGGGTGGCATATTATCACAGTTCTTTTCCTGCATTTTTGGTTAAAACTTGAATACACATTATGATTTTGAGTTTGCATAAAACCGTGTCCAGAAAGAGGACAGTGAGCGACATTGATTTTATGGTCCTTGGCCACATCTGTGCCCGTTGCAGGCATTTTTCACCTGAGATCCAACACCCTCTTTCCTCTTTTGAGAGATGGAGGACATAAAGACAGAGCTGATTGCAAAGCTCGGCTCCTGGTGTTAAGACTTGGATTCTTTGTGGATTTTAAAGGCTCCATGATTGGCTTCATTCGACTGCATTCTTCAGAAAAAGCTTTGTGATTTTAGTTGCAAGAGGAAAAAAAACAGCCTCAAATCCTTTTATGGCTGCATCAAAATCAAGATTTACATGTAAGATTTGGACATTTTCAAAGGGAAACATGCAGACAAGCTTAGAAATGAGGAAAATCGAGATAGACTGTCAGTGAACTCAGAAAACCCAACAAATGTAAAACTTTCAGAAGAATGAGCTGTGTCTTATTTTGAAGCAGGCATAGGTGCCCTGTGAAAGTTCAAATACAAAGGTTTGACTGAACTAGGAGCTGACCCTGATGAACGCTTCGTGTTTGTGTATGGAGGGCATCAAAAGTGGTCAGCGATGTCTCCCTCTGCTCTGCTGCAGACACTTTTGGAATCGACGAGGGAAAGGGAGTGGATTATGTGCTCCGCCTGCCAACAAGGTCTCTTGATCAAAAGCCAGATAATATCAGACAATCCGCAGTAATCCCCACCACCCTACGCCCCTCGTTTCCTGTTTTCATTCTAGCCGGCCTCCTGCCTTTTCAGGTCGGTATCAGTACGAGGCATAATTGAGCCTTATGGGACTGCACCCCCACCCCCCATACCCTTGCCTCTAACTTGACTAAAGTTAGTGGGAAGTAGATCAAACACTCTGAAAAACACAAGAGAAATGAGAAAGCTAATCTGCCCCACTGCAGATGGAGTGCTGAAGATGCTACGCCTTGACCTCCGATCAGAAGTTGGGAGCAGAAGTCAGCTCCTAAGAGTATCAGATTTGATCTCTTACAGGTCATGCCGAGTTTTTTTAAAGATTTAATCACAGTCATAAAAACCTTAATTCAATATTGTATCTGTTTAAACCAGTCTTTGTTCATAGCAACTCAAATCCAATCCTGTCTCCCTCACCCTGAAGCAACGTCCACACCAGGGACGTGTGGTGCGTTCGAGAACCTTCTAAATATGCCCCGGACACGCTTTCAGCGTCACGGCTCTGTTACGTTGCGGGAGTGGACTAGCTACAGCCGATGGCTTCCACTGGCTGCTGCTCCAGCCACAGGCTCTGTTGATCCAGGAAGCCAAACCCTCGTTCTCCAGTCATTTCAGAACACTTCTCTGTCTGCATGTGACTCGACAACATCTAATGGGTAAAGCACAGAATTTATACGTAATGTTTACGACACGCTGAAACCGGCTGAAAATTTTGTTTTATTTTGAAAATATACCAGATGTACTTTCCATTCGCTCGCGTGGTTTCCGGTTTATGAATAGCTCCAACTTCACAAAAAGAGCTGCAGATCAGCTGCAGCGTCAGTCAAAATTTGAACCAAATGAAAAGGATCTGCAGGGCTGCAGAGGCCGGTCCGCAGACGCAAGACGTGAACGCCTGCAGTGGAAGTCTCGCTCGCACTTTTAAAGTTACGTAAAGACTGCGGCGCACGCATCGGAGCAGTAACGCTAGCGGTGTAAGCTAGCTGTGAGGTGATCACACTGATACTGGTGCACGTAGCTACAGCTGGAAGAGGTTTGGTGTGAAATGTCAAAGTAGTGCCAATCTGGTGAGTCTTGTTCCAGACTTTTTCTTTCACAGCTCTATTCCGATATCTCAAAGACTAGATGTCATAGAATTCCAGATGGACAGCAATTGCAAAGATTCATTTCCCCAAATTTCTAATGGTTGGTACTTTCCTGACTCTAAAAGGACACATCACAACCAAATCGGAATCCCTGATTGGTCAAAGTTTGACCTGCTGTGACTTTCAACACACATTCAAAGGTTGTGAATTTGCAGAGCCTCAAAAGCAGTGTGTGGTCTCACGTCAAGCATTCCAAACGTTTAATTCACAGATTTGTGAAGCCTACGTCGTGTTGCCTACATTCAAAACAGACTACACTGAAAAATAAATAAGTTCCCGGGTAAAGCTTCAAAGGGGCCCTACCATGAAAATTCTCCGTTTTTATTTCAATGTTCATTCCTCACTATAAAGAACCCCAAAACGGTATTTTGATGTGTTCATGCATTTAGATTAATCCTCTAAAAACCTGCACTGTCTGCAGCAGCCCCTCCCATACCCACGAAAACAAGCGGTTGGAAACGTGCTGACGTAAGATCGATGCCAGCAACTCCCTCCAGGAAGAGTCTGTGCTGCAAGCTCCGCCCTCCCGGCTTACGCAACACTCTATTTATCCCTTTACCAGTGATAATCAGCAAAGAAAACTTTCATTTGAGATGCAGAATACTGTATATCTTCTAGTTGTGTCCTGTCTTTAATAAATTCCAGCTCAAACAGTTGTTTGTTATTTTTTCCACGCTACTTAAGACCCCCCCCCAAACACCCGGTCCCTGCAGAGGACAGGACACAACGGGAAGGATATACAGTTTTCTGGATCTAAAGTACAAGTTTTTTGTTGATTCTCACTGAAAGGGTCGACTATTAAAATAATCGTTTGTGGCAGCCCTACACGTCAGCATGTTTCTAGCCGCTCGTTTTCATGGCTATGTGAGGGGCTCAGTTCAGAGGATTATTATTTTTTAAGCTTCACATTCCAAACAGAGGGTCCAAACTCCACTATCGCTAGAGTAAACCACATCTGAACCACAAAAGTTTACATTTCAATGTTAGTAATGACTTTATGCTGTTGCGTGACCTTTTCAAAGTTATAAAACCACTGTTGTTATGTATATTCAAGCTCTGGAAGCTCCGCACTAAGCTAGCGGACCGGAGATATTGATGATGTCATCGAGCGAAAATCACTTCCAAAACATCAGACACTTTTATTTTAAATCCCCCTTTTTAAATCAGCACTTTCCAGCTATTTCCCACAGATTCAGATTTAGAAATAGAAGTATAGATGTTTGGATGAGACTGAGAACAATTTAAATAATTCAATTCTATTTCCTTTGACTCCAAACATTCTTAACTCTTTAATACCTGAGGCGTAACCCATGACGCTTAAACACAAAATCTTAAACGTACTGTAACTTTTGAACCATTAACATGATCAATGTAATTCCAGCAGATTGTGAAGGAGAAAGGCAGATCCAGTGCTGATAACTAAAAATGCTGAAGTTTGATAGCCAGCTGAAATATTAGCTAAATGCCAAATTAGCCTAGAAAACAATAAAAAAAACTCAGGTTAGCCAAAACAGTTAGCATGTAGCTCGAAAAATAGCTAAACTTTAAAATATTCTTTAAAAAAAATTTTAAAAGTCTATATTAGGCAAAACAGCTACCGTGTAGCTGAAATGTTAGCTAAACTCCAAAATAGCCTAAAAATATCGTAGTAAATGCCAAAATAGTCCAAAAAGCTAGCAGAATGCCAATTTTTAAAACTTTAAAACCATATCTTTATGACCTAATTATGAAAAACAAAAAGGCAGGAATATTATTTCAGAATAAATCAATTTAAATCTTAAATAACTTTTAATATTTTACTCTCTATAAAAATATATTTTGTCAAAATTATACAAGTTAGAAATAAGTGCAAGATATCACTGGGACATAAATAACAATAAAATAGAATGATCTGGAGATAGAATTAGCTGGAGGGCCGGATCCGGCCCCCGTGTGTTAAAGGGTTCATGTTTAATATTTGACTTGGACTGATGTCAAAGCAGCAAACATCTTATTGTAAATCGCATGCAGCACATTTGGTCAACAAACGTCTCAACAGAAGCATTTCAGAAAGGCCCTGGGTTCATTCACACCACAAATAAACATAATTTTTACAACATTTTCAGCTTTAATGAGAACATCAAAGAATAAAAGTCTTGTTTCCAACATCCAGAACTGTGTTGAGAGTAAATTGTGGTTCTTTTTAGGGGCTGTTGAGCTTTAATTTGAACAGAGGGGATAAACTTTGTTATTGTCATGTCATGACTTGATTTGCTTTGTGCAGATTGCAGCGGTTCAGTCACAGCTGAGTTACAGAGCAGTCTGAGTGTAAAATAGAGTGGAGGGGACAGTCCTGGGACGCCCGTGGGACAGACCGCAGCGATTCCAGCAGGGCCTAGCGTCACAGAGATTAGGACTGGCTGCAGCGGCACAGAAGGACCGCGGGCGTTGTCTTACATGAGACCTCAGGGTGAGATGTGTTAGTCATTGTCCTCGCTGCACGTCACCCCCCCGCTTCAGAGAACAGCCTCGTTTGATTCTGACACCTGATTTTGTGCCAACATTTCATTAAAACCAGTCATTTTGGTTTACCACACATTGTCTGCGACTCAAATTAAAACGTTTTTGTTTAATAACCAAATGCTGGATAATGTTTTCCTCCTAAATATCCCCCCGCTCTAAAACCCCCTATCTGAGGGGTCTACAACCTTTGAAGCTAAAAGAGCCAGATGGACCCTTTTTCCCCGACTTGAGCCCAGCGAGAACCACAAACTTCACTGATTAGTCTTATAACAATTAACGCTCTCCATCTGTGTAAATAGTTTTCACATTTAAGATTTAATATACAGGATAATCTATGCTCCATCTTGAAACTCAATAATAGAGATTTCATGGTTTTGATTCTTGAATGGTTTATAAAGATGGCTTTCATCAAAAACACAATCCCAACATTTACATGCATTAAAATTCAATTTGGTTAAAAGAAGAAATTCAGTTGAACAATTAAGTTCTTTGAGGTAAATTCTTGTAAATATTTTCTAAAAGATGTTTTTTAATGTATTTTTAATCATTTTTATTGTTTTCTCTATTTCTTTCTTTTTGATGCTGCTTGAAATTTTCCAGTTTTTTATTTGAGATGTTATTCTGCCTTATATTTTAACCTTTTTAAATTATACTTTTAGAGCTTTTAAGCATATTATACTGTTCAATCGTATCTATAAAGAATTCCAAAGCGATATTTTGATTCGCTCGTGCATTTCTGAGTAATCCTCTAAAAATCTGCACTCTCAGCATACTATACCAACAAAAACAGGCGGGTCCTCACATGCTGATGTCACAGAGTGGGACCGCCCCTTTCAAGGCGAGTCTGCTCTGACGGCTCCGCCCCCAATTTCTTCACAGAGCGAGTGGTGATCAGCAAAAAACTTTCATTGTAGATCAGAGGTGTCAAACTCCAACACAAGGGGCCAAGAACCAAAAGACACCTCAGGTCACGGGCCGAACAGGATAAACATTTATTGAACGCTCTAAAACGACCTTTTTTAAAATTTAAAAACATAACTTTTTAACATATTTATGGACTGGATACAGTATATAGCATTACCTGCAATAATGCTAGTTTGAATGCTGTAAGCTGAATTTGGCCACTGAAGATGCTAGTACTGATAGCTGAAGATGCTGAAATTGATAGCTGAAAACGCTGAAGCTAATAGCCAGCTTAAAATACTAGCTAAATGTCAAATTAGCCTAACAAAAAAGGTTAGCTAAAACAGTTAGCATGTACTTAAAAAAATAGCTAAACTTCAAAATAGCCAAAAATGGAAAAAATCTTAATAAGCCAAACTCCAAAAGAGACTAAAAAACTTTTTAAAAAAAAAGCCTAAATAAGCCAAAACAGCTAGCATGTGGCTGAAATATTAGCTAAACTCCAAAATAGCCTAAAAGATCTTCGTAAATGCCAGAATAGTCCAAAAAGCTAGCAGAAGGCCAATTTTTACATAATTATGAATAATGAAAATATGAATCAATAATAAATCAACTTAAATTTTAAATAACTTTCAGTATTTTACTCTCCATTAAAATATATTTTGTCAAAATGATACAAGTTAGAAATGAGCGCAAGATAACATCGGGTCATTAATAACAATGAAATGATCTGGAGGGCCAGATGGAATTACCAGGAGGGCCGGATCCGGCCCCCGGGCCTTGACTTTGACACATGTGTTGTAGATGAAGAATACCGTTCTATTGTGTTTGCAAATGTTTGACAACATCACGTTAAAATATTACTCCCACTCTGACATAAAGAAGGCAGCTTCCAGTTCACATTCCTGTTGAAGAGGAAACATTCATTATATTCAACTGGAAGAATATATCTTCCCGTTGTGTCCTGACATCATTATGAGGGCGGCACCCACACACAGCAGCAGGTAGGAAAAAACTCATGAAAATAACTGATATTTCTTAAATAATTATTTTTTAGTGTTAGATAATATATGATCATATTGCTATTGTTGTTATCTTGTTCTCATTTCTAACTTGTATAATTTTGACAAAATATATTTCTATGGACATATTGAAAGTTCTTTAAGGTTTACGTTGATTTATTTTGGAGTTATATTCCTGTTTGTTTTTATTCAGAGTAAAGGTAAAAAATTTTTTTTTTAAATGTAGTCTTGAATAAATGTTTATCCTGCTCGGCCCGCGACCTAAAGTTTGTTTTGGATTGAACTATAAAAAATGTATGAAATCAGTAATTATCTCACGAGCAAAATTGTTATTAAGGAGATGTAAGCATTTCTAAACGTATCTTTTTGTGTCTTTGGCACCAGCATTGGGATTTTTTACGCCTCGCTTTGAGTCCGTGTCATTTTGGAACTGAGCTCTTCACATGTGGCTGAATATGAAACAGGGAGCCCAGCGGTCCATGACAGAGTTTCTGTGCCAGGAAAGAGGAGGCGCAGGCAGCTGCTACTCTCCACGAGGATCCAAGCACTTATCACTGTGATCCTCTTCAAAAATGGCTTGGCACTGACAGTAATGCGAAGACTCCAAAGAAATCCGGAGAAAAACTGAGGGCTAAATGAGAATATTAACCATCAATATGGTAACAAAAACATAGTGAAAAACACAAGCGATGTTCTGAAAGAGAATGACGTTTAAAAACTGTCAGACTTTTACCTGTAAAGGTTTATAAAATCAGAAGTAAGCATTAGAAAGTCTGTGCCACGTCTATATTGAAGACAATCCAAATATTGGCGTTCTGTAAAACACTCCTCACAGAAACACCTAAATGAAGCTGTTCACTCCTCCTTGTTTTCCCGATCAAACTCTCCTCACAGATTTTTTTCGTACATCTGAAGCTGCGACTTGTCACATTTGGACGACGTGACACAGTCAGACACGTCGCTCGGCTGTTGCTCTGGTGACAAGAGTCGCATTACATGCAACAATTACCGCATGCAACAAATGTGAGTCCGGCATAAGAAAGCACTTGGAGATGTGAACTCTGAGGCACTCTTACCCGTCTGCTGCTGCGCCGGTGTCGTCTGCTGCTTGTGAGAGGCTGCCTTCTGTGCTGGCATGGACACTCAGACTGCATGTGACAGCCTGAGAGGAAGAGTCAGACAAACAGGAGAAAAACTCAGGACTGACATGGTTTTGTTTCCTCTCTCCAATCTCTGTGTTTTTTTTTTTTTTTGGCTCCTCTAATGAGCTGTCTGTCAATTAAACACAAAATCTTTAACATACTGTAACTATTCAACCGTTGACACAGTCCAATAGATTCTGAATGTGAAAAGCGGCTCGACGAGCTGCTGAAATGTTCGTGTTAACAATTAAACAATTACAGTAAATCAAAGAGCGTTAACACTGGAGCGCCAGTGTTAAAGGGTTAAATAGAATGAACTTATTACTTATCTCAGAAACAACACCCGGAAAGTCCAGTTTTATCCAACTTTTCATATCTAAAAATTGTGTTTCTTTATGCTTAATTGTGTTCAACGTGTTAAATAATCACACAAAAAAAATTAAATTGGAACTTTTCATCATTTCATCAGTTGAAAAATCTAAAGCATGTGAGAAAAAAAAACTTCACATTGTCCCCTTAATGCATTAAGCTCCACATATGACTTTGTTTTATCAAAAAAAAACCCAGTAGTGTTTTAATTAATATAATTAAGTTTTCAACCAAAATATCCCAACCTAAGTTTCCAAAGTCCCCTCTGAGGGGGCGTGGCTTTTGGAGCTGAGTACCCCGCCCCCCGTGTGATTGTGATAGCTTTTTGTCTTCTCGCTATTGTGAATCTTCATAAAAACATCAATCCATTGGTTTCTCAGAGCAGAAAATAATGAAAGCTAACATCCAAATGCTCTTTCATTCATTTACAATCCTTTCCAACTGCAGTCAATATGAGTCCGCCGTTCACATTTCTGTGGTCACATCAAGAAGCTCCGTGGAGTCTGGTGGAGATTTTCCAGCGTTCTCAGCCCTGCTACCGTAAGTATTGGATGAAACTCACACCAAAAATCCAGTGATGCTGATTGGAGCACAGAAATGTGAACGGCGGCTCATTTGACTGCAGTCAATGTGAAGATAGCATCTTCTCTTCTCCAGAACCTGAACTAGACACGCTAGCCGGACCAGATGAGGGTTTAGTGCATGTGCAGCAGAAAGATGATTGATGAAAAACAGAGTCTGTCCAAGACTGTTGGATTGATTTAAAAGGAGAAATAAAAACTAAATGATTTCTGATTACATTTGTTCTCTTTCAGAAGATAAATGACACACAGACATGATAAAAACTCTAGAAACAGGATTTTCATCAGAGGGAGACTTTAAATTAAACCTCCAACTCTCTTAAATGTAAGCACCTCTAGAATGTCCACAAAAAATCCACAGTGATTGTTTCATTGTCTTTAGTCAGGATGAACACCAGGGACCTGTTTCAAGAAGCAGGTTTTGTTGGAACTCTGAGTTATTGAACTCCAAATTCAGTAAAACTCTGAGTTTTTGGTTTCAGAAAGAGAGATAACTCAAACCCGTGAAAGTGGGTTAAACCAAGCCCGTTTCAAGAAGCGGGTTCAGCTGAACTCAGAATCAAGTCTGAGTCTGTGAACGAAACCTGGTCTGGAGCAGGTTTTCTTCAGGAAACTTAGAGTTCTCTGCGGTCTCCGCCCCTTTTTAAAGTGAAAGATGTTCAAATCTGAGTTCTTCATTAATATTTAGAGAACATTCACATTAGAGACGTCACGTTTCCACCAGCAGAAACCAAAATGACATGTTCATTCATAGAGGATCATGTAGAGAGGAGGCTGGATTAATCCAGAGGAAATGTTATTTATGTCTGGAGAGGATTTGAGGACACGAGTCCATTGATGCAGTTTCTACGATTCATTTTTATTTGAGCGACTTTATAAATAGTGAGTTATTCCAGGGATTTGCTATTGATAATACAGTTTTCAGAGTACAGTAACAGAGTTTTCTTTTCCTCATTTTAAACCCTTAACAATGGAAATTATTAAACTTTAAACACCAGGAAGGCTGTGAACTCATCTACTCTGCTGCACATGTAACAAATGTTATCTCGGTTGTCAGCGACGCTGCTGCTCCCTGCGGAGGCCTGAGTTTGAATCCTGGTTACGGGAAGTGTTTTTATGCTTAAAAATAAAAAAACTTTTCTGCAAATATTGTCTTGGTCTTGAGAATTAAATTTAAATAAATGATTATTTTAACATATTCCAGGCAGCTACAGTGTTTCTATGTAGCGTGCAGTGACATCCGTGTGTGTACGTGGTGGTGATGGTGGGGTTAAGAAAAACGGTCATTCAATTTGAAGATTATCAGAGATTATGTACTGGGTTAATTATTATGACAGAACAACCATTCCTTACTTATCTAGTGACAAAATAACCTTCCTGATATTATTTATTCATCAATTGAAATGATTCAAATGTAGACGTATGCATTAACTCTGTTTTACCGCTGCAGCTGTGTTGATCTTCTTGATGAAGATGTGTTCATAGTCAGCATATGCTTGAGGAACTCATCAATTCTGTCACCAGAATTATGAAGCCCCAAAGGTGTTTGTTCCTGTTGCCATGGTGATCAGGGCTTTTATTGGTCACGACGCTCGCACCTGATTCTGGTTCTAACAACTTCTAGTTGATTGAATCAACTCTTTTCAGCTGTTCTGAAACCCAAAACTCTAAGTTTGAGAATTTTGAGTCGGATAACTCTGAGTTCAGGTTTCAACTTTGTTGAACCTGCTTCTTGAAGCGGGCTACTGGAACACGTAAACATTACTAACAGGTTCCCTACAGTGTTTAGGGTTTGGAGGGTGAAAAAATGTCCAACCTGTACAGCATGCTTTCCTCTCACTTCCCAATCACTCTCAGCCTTCCATTCATTTAGCTCTGCAGCAGGACTGTCAAACTCAATCACACACAGGACCAAAACCCAAAACATACAGTAGGTCTGAGGCCGAACAGGATAAACATAAAAAACAAAACAGTTAAAACCTTCAAAGTTTAATATAGCTATGAATACAAACAGGCAGTTTTATTAATCCAGAATAAATCTACCTAAACCTCAAAGAACTTTCAATATTTTCCTCTCTGTCTAAATTCTGTCTAAATTGGGAAGTTGCAGAGATTTTAATAGTTGGTCCTGAAGCTGAGAGAGAAAAGGTCCGATCTTACTTATCAACTCTGAACCGGAGTGTGTGCAGTAAAGTCAGAGACCTCGGTGTGATTTAGATGTAGATCTTACCTTTGAGGAACACTCAAACCCCGTTACAAAGACTGCATTTTAACGTCTTAGCAGTCCCTAGCTCTCCAGAGCCAGTGCTGAAATATTGATACATGCTTATATAACATCTAGAATAGATTATTGGAATGCTCTTCTTTCTGGTGTTAAGAAAAACACTATCAATCGGCTGCAGCGAGTCCAAAACTCGGCTGCACGTCTTTTAACCAGGACCAGAAAGAAGGAGCACGTTAGTCCAACTCTGAAGTCTTTCCACTGGCTCCCGGTCAGCTTCAGGATCCATTTGAAGGTTCTTTTATTGGTTTACAAGGCCTTACATGGTATTGAACCTTCATTTTTATCAGATTTACTCTTAGTTGACGTCCCTTCCAGAACCCTCCGGTCCTCAGGTGCAGGTCTGCTGGTGGTCTGTGGAACAGTCTGTGGAACAGCCTGAGGATGTGAGGGCTTCATCCTCTGTGGAGGTTTTTAAGAAAAAGCTTAAAACTCATCTTTTCAGCGCAGTTTTTACTTAGTTTGTATGTTTTTATTTGATTTTGTACATTTTTTTATCATACTAGCGGGATGTGCATGTTGCTGGATCTTTAATGTTTATATTTATTACCCTCCAGGCCGGATCCGGTCCCGGGCCTTGACTTTGATACATGTGCTCTACAGGTTCACTGAGCGCTCTACCACTGATATTTCCTGCGGGTCACCTGTTCCCCGTTCAGGTAAAGCCCATATCTACCTGTTAGGACAGTTGGGACTACATGCTATCAAAAAGAATAGAAATAAAATAAAATAGATAAAATAAAACTCATGCTTTGGTGCAATTTGTGCGGAGGAACGGAGAAATGATTTCCCTGCTGCTTCTGTCTCCAAAGCTTGACTGTGTACACACTTCCAATTTAAAAGTGTTCCTACATTAGACAAGGTTCTGGATGGGTTGTTCGAGTCTTCATGAATTGAGTTAATTCTGAAGCCGTCTGTCTGACACATCCAGCTGACTCTGGAGGAAGCACAAGTCTTCAGGAGACTTGGCTGGTTGTAAATCTGAACTAAATGATTCCCATCGTTGAAGATTAAAGGGATTCTTGAAAGTTGTTCTGGGTTATTTAGGTTTTCCAACATCCATCTCTCCTTGCAGCAGAAGCTCGAAGAATCAGAATGGGATTTCCAAATGACCTCACATCAAAGTGTCTTCAAACCATCAAGGTTAAACAAAACAGCAATGATGAGAATACATTCCTTCATGCAGAAAAGCTCAGAATTTCAAACTTGTTTGATCTAGAGAACCTTTGCAGCTCCTTCCTGTCATTTCTGTTAGATGTGGTTGTCTGCTCTGCCTTTAGTGACACTCCAGTTTAGCCCACTGTTAATTCCTCAAACAGGAGTTAACAAACAACATCTGCTCCTACATCCATTCCTCAGCATGAACTACAAATTCAAATGAGGAAAGAATTGTACTTTGTTCTAAAGCTGTGAACATGTTTGAAGTCCTGCTGACTGGCCTGATATTCAAGTTTAAATTGATACCAAAACCTAAAAGTGTTGAAAACATTTAGTTTGTTTGATGCATTCTAATAAGAAATGCATTAAATATAAAGAGGATGAAATATTCATTCTATTATTTTTGCACATTGTTTTAAATCTGTCAGATATTGGTTTATTATTTGACCCAAAAAGTAAAGCAGAACACTTGAATGATGAAGGTCAGCTGTTGTATTATTGTAAGGAGTACATGGTGGTACATGCAGTGAAGTGTGTTTGTACTACAGCCACAAACAGCTGGAAAAAGGCAAAAAATGAACAACAGAGATCATTGTATGAATCTGTGTTTTACTCATGTGTCCTTCAAATTGTAATGTGAAGCATAAACCATCAATGCTTATCGACTTTGGATTTAAGCCAGGTAATTACGTTGTCGGGGAAAACAAGAAAAACTTCAGATTCAGATGTGGAGAAAAGATGGAAAGACAAAATGAAGAGGAAAAAAAAAATTTAACTTCTGTTAAACTTAAAAACCCATTCCACGTTTATTATTGACCACAGCATTTCTGTGAGGAGATACGGAACGCTGCTTTATTCATTTGTTTGTTCATTCATCTTCCTAACTCTCTGAATCCCTCTCAGAGTCACAAGGTCGTCTGCCTCGGATACCTTTGGGCAAAGTTAGGGTACACCCTGGACTAATGGCTGTGTATTATTGATTGAATGATTCCAGATACATAGATTTATTTATATATTTTATATTTTTATATTTTATTTATACTTTTGCTTTTATTCATTCTTAACATTTGATTTGAAATTGTTTATTTTAAGCAATCAAAAACAAGTATAATAATATATGTGCAATACAATCAGCAGAGGTTTACATCCGTACAAAGATATGTCAGACTAATTAATTAACAGATTAATAGGCATCAAATCAAATTATAGAGAGTTTGAAAGGGAGTGGGAGGAAACAAACTTATATAATCCCACCCCGGCTCGACTTAACCATTTCCTTTACATGAATTATCAATTTCTGGTTAAAAACCTCTAATCAGAGATGTATACCAGACCAACACAGCTACAAGTCATTCAAAATCATTAAGTATCAGGAAACTCGTGGACAGAGAGCTTTCTTATAGGCATAAAGGTAGACATTCAATACACTTTAAATTTTATTTTATTTTATTTTATTTATTTATTTATTTATTTTTTTTTTTAACTTGTCCTGTCCAACAGCTGATCAAGCAGATCCGGGCTGAGAGCCTCTTGCGTTGGACAGATTTTATTGTCCCAACAGGGTTTATACTTAATAAACCCCTGTTGTATTTCATGCTAAACTTTATTTATTTTAATTATGTTGTATCTTTTTCTTTTTTGTTGGACCGGACGGAAAACGGGGGGGGGGGGGGTGTAAAAGAGTGGGGTTAAGAGAACAAAGAAGGTAACACAGAGTAGCAACATCCTATAACAACCAGGTCTAAATAACAATCTGGAATGGGCGGCCTGTCTACACACACACTCAGTTACACACATACCTTTTGGCTAAAATAAATCTTTACCTTTAAAGTTGTCAAAAATGTACACAATACCACTGCAGCTCACACACAATCATAGAAGCTGACACAAATAAAGCCTTTCATTCCATCACACATTCTGTTAGTGCGAGGTGAGCTGACACCTGTGCTCAGGTGAGTGTTTATGTTTTGCTGATGTGAATGTTGATGGAATGTATAGAAGGAGAGAGAGCCCGGCCATCCCCTCGCCAAGGCCCCCCACCGGGGCGGCAGCAGCAGCACGGGCCCCCCAACACCCATCATGGAGCCATGGAGAGAACCAGTCAGCCGCAGAATCCCGCCAGACACCCAGACCAGGGCACGCGGACCGCGCAGAGGCCCCACGCCCGAGAGCCGGAAGGCACGGGAGCACAGAGAGCGCGGACCCCCGCCCAGCCAGAGCAGCAATCCCCCCACCACACCCGGAGGGCCAATACACATTTAAATTTTAATTGAACTTCTTCATCACATTTTCACAGGCTTCCGGTTCCAGGTCACGAGCAGCAGGCGTGTGTCTCCAACTCTCCTCAACTCTTCGGCTGTTAAAATCTTTTAAAATTGCTCACAAGCGACTTTAATCACCGAGCTACTGCAAAACAAGCTACTGCATCAAGGAGAGTTGAACATGGGATGAAGAAAAGTTTTGAATCTGATTTGGCGGAGCTCAAAACCGCGTTAGCCGACATTCAAGCTCGTCTAACCCCTGATGCTAAGCTAACGGCCTTGCTACAGCTGGAAGCTAAGCTATCACCATTGTAACAACTTGTTGAAGATTTCAAGCAAGAAAAGTAACGAACAACAAGATAATCGCCGAGATCTCATGGAGAGAAGGATGCATGACATGGATCAACACGGATGAATAATGTGATTCTCACAGGACTTCAACTACAACCCAGGACGCGGCCTGGAGCTACCAATGTTAGCATGGATGCTAACGGAGCTGTGACGGATGCTAACGTGACTGCGAAGAATCAAGTTGGATTATTTCTTGAGTCTAAAAGGATTTCCATGGACCTAAATATTGTTGAATTCTGTCATCCGCTTCCTCGGAGAAAGAACACGGATAAACCAGAGATCCTGATCAGGTTTGTGAATAGAAAGCACAAGATAACTCTGAGGAAACAACACAAACACCTGAAGGGGACATCTGTCTATCTTAATGATCATTTATCCAAATATCACGCTGATCTGGTGAAGCACGCGAGATTTCTATGCAAAAGGAAACACGTCCATTCTACATGGGTCCAGAACTCCAGAATCTTTGTCAAACCTCTCGGTCCACCGGACCTGAAGAAGCCTCTGGAAATAAAGTCCATGAAAGACTTTAAGAACTGGGATTATGTTTGAACCTTTAATTCAAGAAAAATGTGAAATGTAAACTCAAAAGAAACTGCTGGATGAACTCTGACCCGATTCTGAAGAACTTGAGCAGAATTCCCTTGAAATGAGAACTTCAGTCTCTCAGTCAGAACAACAAACATGGTTTACAAGATGGTTTACGTGGCCTTAAACCTGTTCTAAGATGTGATGTAGCACTGATTCTGCTCTAATTCATGATCTTTTTTTTTCTTTCAACTTATTTCTGCATCATTATAATCTTTCTTTGATGAACACAATCTGCACAAATTGTTTATTATTTGTTTTTTTTAATTACTACATTTTTATTTTATAATCATTCTTTGATACATACAATCTGCACCATGTGTCTCTTTTTTAATGAGAATATTTTGATTTTTTCTGCATTAGCAAATGAAGATGATTTACTTTTTACTTCTTGAATTATTATAATTCTTTACTTTCAACGAGAATATTAGATTATTGTTACTCATTAATATAAATGAGTTGTTGCGGATGCTTTGAAATTGGATTACATCAATGATATTAATGATCCTTAATAACCTGAATCTATTAATATAAGTCTTGAACCAGATATTGATCATTCATGTAGAAAATGGCCGAGCCAGGGTGAGATTATATAAATTCACCTCCTTTCATTCCCTTTCAAGTGATCTACTTGTGATTGATCATGTGATGTTTTTTCATGTGTAATGACCTGATTGCTTGAAATAAACCATTCATCATTCATTCATTCATTCATTCATTCATTCATTCATTCATTCATTCATTCATTCATTCATTCATTCACATTTTTGAAAACTGACAATGACAGAAGAGACTTTTCTACATAAGCAGATGAGTTCTTCTTTATTGGTGAACACACTGAGAGTAACTGACAGTCATTGTTTAAAGACGTTTAGTTTTGAATTCTTTACATTTTCAAATTTCTCAATAAAACAAACTATTTCTGCTTCTATAAAGTTTTTTTCTCTGTTTTCTCTTTGTGAATAATCAAAACATCGCTGGCTTTTTTTGTTGAACAAAATAGAAATATGAAATGATTTGATTTGTTCTCAGAGATAAAAATGTTTTTTGGATAAAAACAAATCTTTACGTTTAAAAGTCATGCAGCAGGGATGTTTGGATGTTTTGTTGATATTTATTTGTAAAATCCTTGAAAAGTCATTTTTCTCTGAAGCGCCTCAGAAAGCGAGCTTTCCCTTTGATCTCGGCGGCGCTCCCCTTTCATCTCGTGGTTGCGCTGCAAAGTGTTGTCACTTTTGCCCTGCGACATGCAGCGTGCGGTTATGATGCAATTCTGACTTCACCAGATGCTGCCTGTCAGGGATGCTGAGTGTGATCAGAGAGCAAACGGTCACTTTTGACTGGTGAACCAAACGCTTCACAGCAAGAACACACACAGACATATTCTGACTTTTTTTACAGAGCGTGATGCTTCGCTCTGAGGACTTGATGAGACGTCGAACATTCTTTGATCAAGTTGCCACACGGATGAAGGTCAAAAGCATTCTTTCACTCATGTCTGTAGTGCCATTAAAGTCCATTTCAGAGAGTTTAATGAGCCGTTTTATTCTATTTTTCTGTAGAGACGGCCTCTGTAAGGACACAACAAGTCAAACTGAAGAATTCCACTCTTATGTCAATTTATTAAATCACTAATACCTGGAAGTTCTTACCAACAAATGGAAATGGCACGTGGTGAGTCCTGTCTTTGCTCCATTGATCAGGGCTTTTTATGTTGGCGACGCTCGCACCTGATTCTGAGTCTACAACTCAGAGTTGATTAAACAAACTTTTTCCAGATTTTACTCTGAGCTTGCTAACTCTGAGTCAGTGAACTCTGAGTTCAGGTTTGACCTCTGAATTTGTTAAACCTGCTTCTTGAAACGGGCCCCTGGTATAAGCTACACGGTAGGTTAAGAGGGGCGCCGAATGGAAGTGGCCTCCGTTCTGTGCTGCTTTCAGGCGCTAGATTAAAAGACTTTCTGTTGTTGCTAAAGAAAACATTAGACATTAGACCAGGGGTCACCAACCTTTTTGAACCTGAGGGCTACTTCATGGGTACCGAGTCAAATGAAGGGCTACCATTTTGAAATAACAAATTTTGCTTAGTTATAGTTAGTTATATATTATTAATAATGAATAATGATTCTCCTCTGTGTAAAGAAATGGATTTCTAACCATAATTATCAACAATGACAACAAGCTAGGAAACAAATATCAATATTTTCAACATTTTCAACATTTTGAGATGATCACTTACATTTCATGGGAAAATATCCCATTTTCACTATGTTTTACCATATCAATCAATTACGTAATGTTAAAAACTTCTACTTACAGATTTTAAACAAATCTTGTCACATTTTGAACTAATAACCAATAATAATTAACAAAATCAATGATCTTTGAACTGGAGTAGGTCAGAGGTCACCTAAACTTCATGTATCGTGAACATATTTTTAAGAGGTTTATTTTTTAAATCTATGTAAAGCCACGTGTAATTAAAAAAAAAAAATTGCAACAGAATGAAATGTAATTTTAGATGCATCTTACAAGTGAGTTGTGGTAATTTCAGAACAGACCCGAGGGCACCTTGTAGGGTCCTTGAGGGCTACCTGGTGCTCGCGGGCACCACGTTGGTGACCCCTGCATTAGACTATAGCTTTAAATTAAGATTTTAAGAATACTTGATAAATTAATATAATTTAATTATCAATAATTAACCTGGAAATATGGTGGAAAACACTGCAAGCTGCATTTTTAACAAGACTAAATTAAGTTCAAAAGAAATAAAGAGAGAAAAATAATGAAACTATTGGGTTAAATAACATCTTTATGTGTACTTCTGTTAAAATATCACTTTTCATGGGTGGTGGGTCAGAGTACTTTTTTTGGTAAAGTGTGTTTTCTGCATCTGTAAAGAAAGACTGTTCCCCACATGCTGGTTTCTGTCTGACAGATTCTTTAAAAAACAGAAATATGAAAGCAGGAGGAAAAAAAACGTCCAGATTTCTGCTCTTTTTTTTTATACATTTTCTGAGCATCAATGTTTTGCTTCACCACATTTATTTTTGTGATCTCATGTTTTATTTTCACCTGTGTACATTTGTGCTTTCTCAACAGAAAATAATTCATTCACAGGA
Source organism: Oryzias javanicus (assembly GCA_003999625.1). Lineage (NCBI taxonomy): Eukaryota > Metazoa > Chordata > Actinopteri > Beloniformes > Adrianichthyidae > Oryzias > Oryzias javanicus. Next base: position 1,356,431 of record CM012442.1, on the reverse strand, counting down.
TATCCAGACTTTCCACTCCAAACCTAAAAAGCAATAAAAAGATTTTCTCCCGCTCGCTGAACCTGTGCCACCTGCTCCATAGCTTCTCTGTTTTACTGGTTCTGCCTGCTCAATGATCATGAAGTGCGAGCCATTTCACCGCCTTCTGTCTCGAAACTTCAGAGACATTCTGAGTTTAAAAGGCAACTATTGTGAGATCTATAAAACCCAAATTAGCACAAACAAGCCACTAAGCTGCTCCCAGGAACAGACGCCGCTCCCCCCAGGCTGCACACAAACGAGGTCAATCAAGGTAAAAGTCATTTTCCCTAATTGATTCCCTCTATTAGATCCATATCAATCACAGCAGAGGGGGTGCAGGTGCGCGGAGGAAAACAAATCAATGTAAAAGAGTTTGGGTTTCAGGCAGGGACATGAAAAGGACCCAGAGATCAATGTGAAGGCAATGACCCTAATATTTAGTACATTCAATTAAGGCCTGTGTTGGGGAGTGTTTAGTGGGGCAGCCAACAGAGATAAAAATATCCCCTGGAGTTGCCCTCTCCAGACAGCCGGAGCGATGGCCGTAAATCCATCCTGCACTAAACATCATTTCTAATTTTAAGGGCTTCATTCATTCTGGTTCAGCACCTCAGACAGCAATAGTTTGGATGAGGGTCATGAAGAGAGCCAACATTAATAACAGCTGCTATATTCCAGCTGGACGCGGCAGGAGACGGCGTCCCTTTGACAGCGTTCCCTTGAAAATAACATATGATGCCATTAGGTGCCATCATAGGTCACAGCCCACACAAACACAGCCAGGCGGACGAGCAGCAGCAGTAAATCACTGTAATCCAGACGTGAGACGAAGGCAGGTTGTTCCCCCCGCCGGCGGGGAGACGGGGATTTGTGTCACGGGCAGAGCTGCAGTTTAGCAGCTTGAATCATGATGAAAGCTGATAAAGCTCAGCTGTCACTCACACAGAGTGGACGTGAAGAGGAACTTGAAAAGGTCCGACTCTTGAACCGGGATGACTGCCACAAGCAGACGCAGTCAAAGAAACAAGAACTGGATCCACGTCGTTCTTTCTGCACAGATCTCCTCCCTCCAGGTTCCTCAAGCAGAGATCTGGTTCTCCTGCAACCTCCAGCCCCACACAGTCTGCCTGTCAATCCAGAAGCACTTAATGCTGCTCAGATGTCAGGGAGAAGCTGCAGCACTCCCTTCTCACTTTACCACACAGCCCAGCCGATCACAAACTCTGCGGCTGCAAGCAGCTTGAAGAAAACACAAAGTCTGCAGAAGTTGTTTCTGCTCCTCGTGAGATTAAAGCAAGAGCCATCAAGTAAAAGACAAGGAATGTTCAGAGATCTTACCTGCCCACGATCAGCTCCACGCCAGCGGGTGTGTGGCTCTCTGCTGCTGCTGCTCACCTACACTCAATCACTTCATGACTCACGCGGGGGGAGATAACCGGCTCTCAGGGAAAGTGGAGTAAACAGTGACGGCAGGCTCGCTCTCGCTGCACTGCTGCTATCTCTCATCCTCCATTCTCCTCCTCCATCTCCCACTTCTCTTTGAGCCTCCCCCTCCCCCTCGGCCACCCCCTCACTCTCCACCACAAGGTGTCACAAACACAGAGTCTCTGCATCCGCCGCCTCTTATTGGCTCCCTCTCCCCCACCCCGCCGCCCCTCATCCTTCTCCGAGCGTCTCTTTGGATTTTCCGTCTTAAAGAGGCAGCGTACAGCGCGGCTCCTTCACTGCCGAATCAGAGGAACAGAGTCCACTCTGCTGAGAGGACTGGGCGTGGTAACAGACAGATACACTCAGCAGTAATGACTGTTCAATCACATCAACACGAGTAAGACGACTAACATTACTGTAAGTTTGCATCGTTTAAAGGGGCCCTACCAGGAAAATTCTCCTTTTTGAGGTTTTAAATGCATTTTACTGTTCATTCCTCTATAAGGAACCTCAAAACGGTATTTTGATCAGTTTATGCATTTAAGAGTAATCCTCTAAAAACCTGTACTGTCTGCAGCAGCCCCTCCCACACCCATGAAAACAAGCGGTTGGAAACGTGCTGACGCAAGATTATGCTAACTGCTCCCTCCAGGAAAAACTGTGCTGCAAGCTCCGCCCCAAGTCTAACAGAACATTAAATATATCCCCTTTTCCAGTGATTGTCAGCAAAAAAGACTTTCATTTTAGATGTAAAACACCGTATATCTTCCAGTTGTGTCCTGTCTTCAATAAATTCCAGCTCAAACGCACCGCTCCTTTAAACCCCCCCGTCGGCACAGAAGCCTCGTGTGTTTGTGTTGTGAAGCAATGTAAAGATGGCCGGTGCTACAAAGGGCAGATATATGGTGGTGCATTCATCTTTGAAGAATTTTGGATCATTTTAGTGGGATAAATGCAGAGACAGGGTTTCTCTGGATGAAGTGAACTGCAGTGGCGGTGCAGTCAAACGCAGCGGCAGGCGGAGCTTCAGGAATCAAGTCGTTTTACTTCTGGGTAGAGAAATACTCTTGATATATAACTCATATTTCATAAATAATTTGTTTCTTAATGGTCCAAATGTAATATATGATCATATATATGGATATAGTTCATTCTGAAAGGCTTAAGAAAATCATGGTAGGACCACTTTAAAGTCTAACTATGACAGGTTTTTTTAATTTTTTGATTTTTTTTTTTATTGTTTTAATTATGATTGTGAAGTTTTTAAACAAAATCTCACAACCTATGTCCTAAAAAGACATTTTTCATGTTGATCTAAACGCCTCTGTTTCCAAAATCTCCTCCGAGGGGGCGTGGCTTCTGGAGCTCCACCCCTGATCCCCCCGTCTGATCATGATATCTCTGTGTCTCTCTAGCATAAATCTTCTCCGCTTCTCCATAAAAACCTCCATCAATCTGGGTAATGTCCATCCGTATGGTTCTGATCCGGATGTTCAGCTCAGATCTTCATGGACAGAACTTCCTCCAAAATCCTGATTCTTTCTCCTTCCAGTTCACCAAAGACTCTTTGATGTTTCTTGACGTTGCTGTGATCAATCCATTCAATCCATTGGTTTCTCAGAGCAGAAAATAATGAAAGCTAACATCCAAATGCTCTTTCATTCATTTACAATCCTTTCCAACTGCGGTCAAATGAGCCGCCGTTCACATTTCTGTGGTCACATCAAGAAGCTCCGTGGAGTCTGGTGGAGATTTTCCAGCGTTCTCAGGACTGCTACCGTCAGTATTGGATGAAACTCACACCAAAAATCTAGTGATGCTGATTGGACCACAGAAATGTAAACGGCGGCTCATTTGACTGCAGTCAATGTGAAGATAGCATCTTCTCTTCTCCAGAACCTGAACTAGACAAGAAGATCATTCATGAAAAACAGAGTCTGTCCAAGACTGTTGGATTGACAGACATTTAGAAATAAAAAATGCCACACAGACATTAAAAACCCTAAAAACAGGATTTTCATCAAAGGGAGAGTTTAGCACAATTTGGTGATCCAATATGATTCCTGCCTCCTACTGTTTTTCTGCTTATAGGGCTGACGGTGGCTCAGGTGGTAGAGCAGGTCGGCCAATGATCAAAGGATAGGCGGTTCGATTCTCACTCCCGCCAGCCAATAGTCGATGTGTCCTTGGGCAAGACACTTAACCCTACTTGCCTCCAGTGTGGCTCCACTGGTGTGTGAATGTGTATGTGTCAGGGTTTGTTTGTGGTGGAGGACCCAAATGCAGGAGACAAGACTTGGTGGCAGAAACATAAACATTTACTAACTCAACTTAAACAGGAGACCAAACCAGTGCAGTGACAGAACATAGATGAGCAGATGACCTGACAATGAGAACTGAAAACCAGACACTTAAATACACTGAGGAGATTAACTAAATGAAGACAGCTGTGGATGATTAACCTGAACATGGTGAAACTGACAGGGAAAAACAGAAGATGACAAAACCTAAGCACTGAAACATGACAGTATGAATGTCCCGGTGATGGTCAGAGGGGCCATAGCTGCGGACTAGCAGCCACGCCTCTGTCAGCCTGCCCCAGGGCAGCTGTGGCTACAGTAGTAGCTTACCATCACCAAGTATAGATGAGGAGTGAATGAATAATGGATATGCACTGTAAGCGCTTTGAGTGTCTTGAGTGTTCCTTATAAGACTCGTTCTAACAGATAAGACATTTCTGTTTAGGAAGTAATAAAAAAATAACTGTTTTTTTTACAAAAGGCTATTAAGTTTGAAAAATGCTGAAGCTACAGACAAAGCGGGCATGTGATGCATGTTCAAGAACATGCTAAACATGGGTTCTAGAACGCATGCTTAGCCCATGGTGTTCACACTGGACAAGCAGGAAGGGGCTTCTTCTTTTTGTACTGTTTACTGGTGCATGTCCACCACCTGCAGCTGCAAGAGGTTGGTTCAAAATTTCAAAGTGCTGTAAATGTGATGAATCTTTTTCTTTCACAGCTCTATTCTGATAAATGGAGACTTGGTATCATAGAATTCCATATAGACACAATTATTCATTCCTCCTCTGTGATAAATTTTTTAACCGTCCGACACTTCTGTGAATTAGAAGAAATACTATCCAAACATCACTTTCAAACCAGAGTTTCTGATTGGTCAACGTTCGACCTGGTTTAACTTTCAACATGTGTTCAGTGGCCGCATGTTTTGTTCGAAGGTCGTGTGTACATTAGGGCTGGGAATCACTGGATACCTCATGATACAATGAGATACATGGCTCACGATATCAATAACATTGCGATAGTGGCACACCCCTAGTGTACATAGTGTGAACGTAGCTTATAAACAAAGGTAAAAGAACTAATGCAAGTCAGAATACAACATTTTAGCAAAGAAATCTAATTTCTAGAAAAATAAAAAACCCGTAGTGAATCAGGAGTTGCTCAGAGCTTCTTGAACTATCTCAAATACTTTTCTAAGAATCTGTGCTGACAGATTTCTGAAGTTTGCCGCAACTCCTGTTTTAGCCTGAAGGTAGGAGGCAGATTGACTGTTCCAAACAGGATTCATTCAATAATTCAGTCAATTGTTGTTGTCAGATATGCGTTGCTGAAAACTAGGTCAAGAAAAAGCCTTCAGAAGACAGCAGGCTCAGGAAGCATGTCTGCACATGTAAATGTCATGATTTACATTTTGTTTTCAAGATTATTGTACACGCTAAACCATTGACTTCTCAACAATAATGATGATGCCTTACCCCATAAACAAACGTAACACAAAATTATACACATATCTAACAACAAAAAGGACAAAGACGGTAAAAACATAAAAAAGGAGAACAAAAGTCAGATATTTAGTGATCTTAAAGCGACCCTTCATTTACTAGCTCTTTTATCCATCGTCACTTTAAGGTACACGTTCACAATCATATGCATATATTTACATTTTTAATTAAAATATTCACTTGTTTCTTCATCAAATAACCTTAAAGCTAACAATCTAAATATCATTTTACTCCTCTCCATCTCTTGTTGGAAACATCTACCTGCATGTGGATTCAGGCAGTCAGTTGTTCCATCGCTGTCTTAGTCTGTTTTTCTTTTTTTACTGTTGGTGCTTTGATATTTTTCCAGTTTATCATATTTTTCTTGAGATTACTAATAACATTTAAAGAACATTTTTGATTCCCCCTGAAGGTGTCATTAAACAGAAATGTCATGTATTCCAGTATGCTTGAAGGTATTTCTTTTCTCAATATTTTTTCAATTTCTTCTTTAACTTTGATTCAGTTGTCTGTAATACTGGCAGTCCCAAAATATACATGTTTGAACTCCTATTTTACTCCTATTTTTACTCCTCAACATGCGCTCTAAAATTAGAGATGAAGATGATTGTCTATTGAACGTAGAGATGGCCATAGGAGTGTTAAAAATATATATTTTTAGATTCCTGTCAAATTCTCTCTCACTGACTTGTAATACTTTACTGGCACGTTCCATACCATACATATCATCAAACACATTTTCAATTAGAATACAATTCCCATTTTTTTTTACTGTACTGTAAATGTGTCCTGGATAGTATGCAATTATAATCTTTTATATAACTGGGAGAAGTCTGTGGAGGCTTCCTGCCAGCGGTGGCGTGACAGGCTGAAGTGATGATGATGATGATGATGATATACCTGGGAAGTAAGACTTGGGCTGGAATGTGTTTTTCCATCAGACAGGTGATCTGCCTCATAAAGTAGAAGCTGTTCATCTGGACCAACTGCATCCCTGTTTTCCGTGCACCTGGTTAAAGGAACCATTTTAGCGTGCCGTTACATTCTGTGGGGTGTGTGTGGACACAGATGGGGATTCTCCATATTCATGAATTCAGCATATTAACTGAGGTCTCCGGTCTCTAACCCCCGCGAATAAGGGGGGAATACTGTATGTCAGTGCTGCGCTGCATTATCTGTTTAGATACATAAATATGATCACATTTGTCAAGAGCAGCATTTTATTGTGAAAATTTGGTTATATTTTAAAAACTGACGGATTTTTTCGTGTGTCTTGGTGGAACTTCCTGCCAGGTTTGAGGCAGATCGCTTGCACAAAAAATAGACCAGACACCGAAACAGTCACCACATCACCAATGATCCGCGAGCCGGCCGCGGCTGTTCCCATCTGGCGTGAACCACATCATAGGTTAGCAAGGGCGCCGAATGGAAGCGGCCTCCGGCCCACAATGCCTCCGCGTACGCTGTGAAGCAGGCGTGACTCCCAACACTGTTAACAACATGTTAAAAAAAACGATCTAACGCTTTAGCCGTGTTAGCATATTTACAGTAACACCCAAACTTGTTTGCTACTTAAAAAAAGACATTTTGTCAATCTAAAAATTGCTTCAACATCAGTTACACGAGCAAAACGAATGTACTGTGTACATGAAAATGTGTACTGTTCTTGCAAAATAAAAAGCTTCATGATTTAAAAATTAAAGAGACACAATTCAAACAAAATACAATTTTAAAAAACTGAATTAAGTTTGTCATAAAAAATGTCACATTTACATGTAAGGCTCATGTCTGCATTCACTAAGGTAGGATTTTTTGTGAGTGCGTTTATGTCACATATTTTCTCTGTAGAGACAGGAACATAAACTCATCATTGGATTACCAGATTGTATTAAATGGAGGAACGACTGTGAAGGAATTTTCATTTGATAATCCAAGACCAAGAGCCAAACTGACAATTTGCTTTTGACAATTTGTCTTTAGGTCCTTGAAATGAGTTCTACATATATGCTGTGTGCTACTGTGTCCCAATCAAATCATTGTTCTATTTCAGCAGAATAAGACATGAGCTCAAGAAAGGAGAAGAAGGATAAACTCCAGCTGATGGTAAGATCCAAACTACCATTCAGGTCACAATGTACACCAGGACGCATCAGCACTGGTCACAGTATGAAACCACAGAAATGCTGCTTCTGCTCTTACTAAACTGGAATGTCTTTAAAAATTGGGCTGATTTGATTGTGTCTTATTTTCTTTCAGCCCACCAGCTTGTCTGATTAGCGTTGTATCTCTCTGTCATTCTAGGATATGAAACAGCTGATCCAACATAATTATTTGGTCAGTGAGGAGCTTTCTGCCATGTTCTGTTTTAGCCTGAGCAAAAACAGCTGGTGTGCAGTTTGAACAGTTGAGCTGAAGTCGAAGGAAGGGGGGGACTCCAACTCAGCAGATGTTGGCACAAAGCTATCACTGCAGAAAACTCTAAAACCAATACAAACGAATCCTTGGTCCATAAAAGAAACTTGTTCCAGCAGATCATGTCTATTTCATGTCTATCCTTCCATGCTTTAATCCATACTTTCACCGTTTTGTTTATTCAGGGTTGTGTCTGCAGGGGGGTCATGTGGAAACTCTGCCAGTTCCTCAGGTCAACCACTACATCCTCAAACTGAAGGATGTGCAATTTTATTTTTAAAATTTTCAATAGTTCCTTCAAATTTTCAATCTGCAACCAATGGAACAGATGCCAATTGAGGTGATTTGAAGTTATGAGGAGTGATGTGAGCGACGAAGCCCGAATCGAGGGGTGCAGACAAAATTTAAATATCTGCAGTCTGACAGGTCGCCACGTTGCGTCTACCAATCAGGAACTCAGCTTTGGACTCATGACGTTTTCAGAAACTTGATTAGTGAGGAGAATATTTCTTCAAAGTGAGTGTTTTTGTCCAGAACTTTAATCTTTTTCCTTAACCCATTGGAGCCGCAGGGTTGCAGAGCTCATCCGGCTACTATGGGGTGAAGGCGGGATCCACTCTAGACAGATCAATGGCTTTCACTCACTCACTCGCTCCATCTGCCGGCAGACAGAGAGTTGCTGCGGGGTGTAGAGGCTGCCAGTACTGGCCTCATCAAGACATTAAAGAAAAAAGGTCTCCTTATTTTTATTACCCCTTCAGATTAATACTCAACAGTCAGCCTTCAAGCTCAGACACAGAAACACAGTGGAAGTGGCTGTCATACAGACACAGACAAAATCTTTTAATAATAATGATATAAACCCAAACATGGAGACATGATTACTGTTTTTGTAGAACTCTTCACAATAAATAAACCTGATTTCTCAACATCATCTGTGTCTTCCATACATTCTGAGTGAGATATCCACAGACACCATTCCTCATAGTGATCATCCTAAATGCATTAGCTGGTAGCTCCTCCCACATGTGGCCAAAGCATCAAGCTAGCAGGCAGAGAGCAGGGAATTCACCTCGCGGCAAAAGAGGGGGCGGGCCAACACAAATTTGTTGTTCGAAATGCGTTCAAATGAATGCATCATCTCCAAATGTTCCTGTTTGGCCTCTGACCAATGTCAACTTTTAGAGACAAATTCTCAAGTTGCTGTAAATTTGTAACCTTCTTAAAACCTCTGCAGAATGTAAAAATGCAACTGCCTCCTCTCAATTAAATGTCGCTGAAAATCTTGCATTTTGGTTGCCACCAATTTGGGGATATAGGACCACAGTAACTCTAGGAATGGCTGAATCAATGCATGGAGACACCAAAGTCCTGTGAAGAAAATGCTCTCCGGTCCTTTGAGTTCAGGATCAGAGCATTCAAAGCCACAGATGCTGTTAGAAACCTGGGTTGCCTGGTCATTTCAGAGTTCTGTTATCTGACTTTACTTCCTGTTGCACATGTTTGTATAACAAATAAAGTGAGGACATTTTAAGTGAAAATACACAAAAAAACAGGTTCCCCAAAGTTGAAATGAAATTTCAACGTGAGGCAGATGAAGTTTGACAGATAGTTTGTTGTCTGTGGTTATTGTGGAGCTGAGGCTGGGACAGGAATGGAGTAGGAGACGTGAAACGAGGCAGAGATCCAGAGCGGTGGGGCAATGATCCAGGAGGTGAGACAGGCTGAGGGAGTGAGGCGGGGCAGAGACGATGAGAGGCAACAGACACGTGAATGATGGACCTGGGGACAGAGAATACTGAGGTGAGCTATGGCGAAGAGTAGCAACAAATACTAGCGAGGCAAGGCTACTGCACCAGGTAAGGTAACAAACTGGTGATGAATGCTTGAGCAGGCCCCCTTTAAGTAATGAACCGGTGATGTCCAACAGCTGGGTCCAGTTGAAGGAGCAGAGGGAGAACCATGACATGAAAAGCCTTATAGCTTAAATAAATGAAACGGCTCATGCAGAAGGTAGAAATAGATTTCTGTTTAAAAGAGTCTCTATAATACACAATTGTCCCATTTTAATTGTGAGTCACATAAATCATTTACTTACTGGTCAGTGCTACTTTTATACATGCACACTTTTTCCATGGATTTGGTGATGTTGGACCCAGAATGGAGGAAACCAGGCTTAGCAGAAACCTTTGATAAATAAACATCTCATCTCAAACATAGCAAGACCCCAGAAGAAAGTAAAAACAAACAACAACAGATTATGCAGGGCCTACTCCAGAATCTTAGCTTACATGCTATGTGGTTATGTCTGAACTCTGGGTTGATCAACCCACAACTTGCTTACTCTGAGTTTGTCCAGTAGTTTAATAAACCAAATCTATGATAATGCTGAATACATACAGAGCCTTTCAATGGATCAACAAATTCATGAGTCATACTGGTTAATGATGTAAACTTACATAGATCTTTTCTACCTTCCTTGAAGGCCCAAAGCTACAGACACATTCACACGTTGGTGGTGGCTCCAGCCGTCCTACAGATGCAATGTGGGCTTCAGTGTCATGACCAAGGACACTTCAACACATGGACGGGTTAGGCCAGAATTGAACCTGCAATCTTCCGTTCAGGAGTTGACCGGCCTACCACTGCACCACAGCCTGCCCCAATGGAAACCAAAGGGACAAATAAGTAGAATGATTCACTGAATCATGGAAGTTTTTAATGCTGGATGAAGAGGAATTAGGTAAACCTGTCAATCAAAAATACTTTTTTTTTTTTAAAGAACGTCAACAAAAGTAAGACCTTTAACTTGGCTAAAAATAACCAATAGAACAAGTATGAGAGTTTAATGGCATCATTTCTAACCTGTCAGGGTTTGGGGTCCAGGAACATTTGACTGTATAATTCCTAGACAGTACGACCCCTGGGGCCTGGTCTGGAGCAGGTTTTTGGTTTCAGAAAGAGAGATAACTTAAACCCGTGAAAGTGGGTTAAACCAAGCCCGTTTCAAGACGCGGGTTAAGCTGAACTCAGAATCAATCACTGTGGCAACTGAGTCTGTGAACGAAACCTGGTCTGGAGCAGGTTTTCTTCAGGAAACTTAGAGTTCTCTGCGGTCTCCGCCCCTTTTTAAAGTGAAAGATGTTCAAATATGAGTTCTTCATTAATATTTAGAGAACATTCACATTAGAGACGTCACGTTTCCACCAGCAGAAACCAGAATGACATGTCCATTCATAGAGGATCATGTAGAGAGGAGGCTGGATTAATCCAGAGGAAATGTTATTTATGTCAGGAGAGGATTTGAGGACACCAGTCGATTGATGCAGTTTCTACGATTCATTTTTATTTGAGTGGTACCATTTTTCCAGGGATTCGTTATTAATAATATCAAGTTTTTTTTCCTTCTTTTTAAACCCTTAACAACGTAAATCTCTGAATCTCAAACACTGAGAATGCATATCAACTTATCTACCATTCCACAAGAGACATGTCAAATGATTGCTTGGTTGTCAGCAAAGCTGCCTTCCACTGCAGAGGGCCGAGCTCGAGTCTTGGCTATGAAAAAGTTCATTATTCTTTAAAAAATAACTTTTCTGTAAATATTATTTAATTCTGAAGAAAAAAATTAATATTCTTGACAGCTTTTTTGTGTGCAGTAGTGATATTCATGTGTGTGTGGTGGTGGTGTGTGTGCGGTTACGAATAATGGTCATTCATGCGATTACGGAGATTACTGGTTAAATTATTGACAGATCAAAATGGATCATTCCTTACCTAACAAGAGACAACATGACCTTCCTGAAATGATTTGGTTCTTCTCCTGAGTTGAAATGATTCAAATGAAGACGTACGCATTAACTCTGCAGATGTTTTCTCTCTCTGTTTTACTGGTGCAGCTGTGTTGATGTTCTTACAGAAAATGTGCTTGTAGTTGGCATATATTGGTAAGAAAACATCAATTTCTGTCGCTGGAAGTATTAAAACCCCAAACCCTTCCCGTTGCCATGGTGAATCGTGCTGTCTTTGCTCCATTGATCAGGGCTTTTAATACTCGCACCTGATTCTGGTTCTAACAACTTCAAGTTGATTGAATCAACTCTTTTCAGCTGTTCTGAAACTGAAAACTCTAAGTTTGCAAACTCTGAGTCTGATAACTCTGAGTTCAGTGTTAAACTCTGAATTTGTTTAAGCTGTTTCTTGAAACGTGGCCCCTGAGAAGCTAATGCTAGGTAAGGTTATCAGTGACTATTTGTTATGACTTAGTTCCGTTTTTTCCAAACAAATTGCAAGCGATTCCGTCTCATGAAGACAGATTTTCATTTGTGTTCCAGCTGAAATGGATTCGACTGGATCAAGAAATCACAAAACTTCTTAGAATAATTTAAAGAAATTTTAACAAATACATGTTCATGAATTAATATGCTGACAGATGCAAAGTGATTGACAGCCATGCCTACAGTTAAAACACTATTGAAAGAAAAGAGGAGTGCAAGCCCCCATCAGAGGGCAGTTTACTGAAGACAGTGTTTCTGGAGACAAACCTGACTCATCTGTGACCAAAGTAATGAAAGAATGGAGAAGCAGAGGATGAACGTCCAGCTCAAAGTCTCCAAAGCACCAGTGGTTTCCAGCACTGTTTGCTTTGTGACCTTCTCCCAGCTCAAACACATCTATGGATTTCCTGCCAGAGAAATCCACTCCGTGTGTTTGAACAAGTCTCAATTAACAGTTTGAAAAGTTCAAGCTCTTTTGAAAAGGCTTTGAGCCCAGAAGACAACACGGAGATGGAGTGAAGCTGAAGCTCATCTTTCTTCCACAAAGTTGTGTAAATTTTTTTTCCTCTTTTCCCTCAACTTAAACAGAAGATTTTCATATTTAGTTGCAAAACAAACACATCAAATGGCTGCAATTCTGTCTGGTTTGAAAACTATATTAACCATAATTAATGACTATTTGAAGTCTCACTTTAACTGGATTTTTTTTTATTTTTAAAGCATTCCTGGAGGTCTTTTCATTAGGTTTGTTACATTTTTAGTAAACATCAGAAATTCTGACATTTTTTAATGACAGATTTAGCAGAGCCGCTGGAGTTCATTCGAAATTTGCCTCTGAGTTGTGGGTGGGCTAGAATGGCTAGGAAGTTAGCCTCAGCCAACTTCCCATCCTCCCTTTGTGTACTCTCTCCCTCTAGCTTTTAGCACCTCACAAGCCCATTAGCTACACTAGCGTAGCAATAAAAACAGTAAAAAATATCGTCGCCATCCAGCAGTGCAGTTTTGATCCAGAATCCAGCTAAGAGGAAGAAAACAAAGACATTCATGGATCAATCTGTCTGTAAGTGGATACATCAGAATGGAGTGGAGCAGGGAGACTTTAGCCCCGCCCATGCCAGTTGCTGTGTCACAAACTTGAGTTTTTTCAAACGACAGGTTTTTCTCTGCCCCTAACGCATCACGATTTATATGAAGAAAGACTCATAAATGCAGTTTTGATCTTAGAAAAAAATGCTACAAGAACATTTTTAAAACAAAACAAAAAAAAAACATTTTCATTATAGTCGAATGATTATGACTATATGGCTGCACAGGGGAGAAGTGGTTAGCACTCTGGTTAACATTCTAGTTAGCACTCTGGTTAGCATTCTGGTTAGCATTCTGGTTAGTGCTCTGGTTAGCATTCTGATTAGCGCTCTGGTTAGCGCTCTGGTTAGCACTCTGGTTAGCGTTCTGGTTAGCATTCTGGTTAGCGCTCTGGTTAGCGCTCTGGTTAGCATTCTGGTTAGCGCTCTGGTTAGCATTCTGGTTAGCGCTCTGGTTAGTGCTCTGGTTAGCGCTCTGGTTAGCATTCTGGTTAGCGCTCTGGTTAGCGCTCTGGTTAGTGCTCTGGTTAGCGCTCTGGTTAGCCCTCTGGTTAGTGCTCTTGCTTTACAGTGAGAAAGCCTCCGGTTTAGACATCAAGTGAGACCTTTCCATCTGTGGTTCACGTCTTCTTCCTTTTGCATGTGTTCATTTTCTCTGGGCATTCCGATTTTCTTTCCACAGTCCAAAAACATGCTTCATAGTGTAATTAGTTAGTTTTTAGGTGGCGTTGTGTGAGTTCTTGTGTGTCCTGCGACAGACTGGCAGTGCATGCCCCGCTTTCACCTAACAGTAGCCGGGATAGGCTCCAGCATCTCCATGACCCTGAAAGTGATAAAGCAAGATAATAAAAATGGATTGGTCAAAGTTTAACTTTTAACACGCCTTCAGTTGCTGCTTCTTTATCAGTAGAAACTAGTAGCAAAGCATGAACGCCGAGCCTCGACAGTGGAAGCCTGACACGAGCATTTACGTAAACTGTTCCTTGTGGGGTCATCTGAACACGCGTGAACATAGCTTCACTCTCATTTTCCTTACATAGAAATCTGACGTTCACTCAATGAAGACTTCTCCATTCATCTTCTGAGCCAACAACCGGCAGACATTCATTCATTCCCGCTGACGTGATTTGAAGTGGAAAGTGACTGTGATCCCTGCGCTGCTGTACTCAGACTCTGACAGAAACATGGCTGGTGTGGGTGTTCTGCTGCTCTGGAGCAAAGCAGCTTTAAATTAGAGGGAAGATTTTCTGCTTTAACACCAAATGCTGTTTTCACTCATAAAGGGTTGAGGATGAACATGGCTTCAGTTGAAGGCTCAGTGATCCCACTTAAACAAAACCCACCTCTGTTGTAAATGAAGAAGTCAGAGATTCTGTTCACAAACAGAACACGTGTCGGTTCTGTTCCATCGTCCTCTTGTTTGGGCTTCAAATGTGAATCTAGTTTTCCTGGGAAAATCAGAGTTATAATAAAAGCTAACAAACATCTGTCAAATGTTTTGAATGTTCAAAATGGTTTTAATGCATCTGATTGGTCATATTATAACGTAAATAAATTGAACTACAGAAAAAATAAAAACAAGGACTATTAAGAACATGGTTTAAAAAAGGTATCTTGAGAAGAATTTAGATGGTTGAGTAATAGTTCCAATGCTATGGAAAGTTCTCAGAAGTCTCTGTGGACAACCAGCGTGCACCAATACTCACTGGATGGGGGAATGTACTCAGGAATTATTATTATTTTTTTTATCCAGGTTTTCATCATCAGAACACAGTTGATTCATAAATGTTAAAAAAAAAATTGATATTTATTAGGTTTTTACTTTGGTAAATGGATGATGTTATATTTTCCATTTGAACAAAGATAAACGTAGTGAGCATATGCAAGAATTACATTAAAATCCATGGTACTAAATAGTCCAACAACAGGTTAAAAAAAACAGCTAAACAATGAAAACATACAAGTGAGTTCTAACTGTTCTAACTTATGGTGCATTGCATTCACACTGAGCACGGCCGGCGCGGCGGATGCGTCAAGTTTCAATAATAAAGTAGCTCTACCATGATTTTCTTAAGCCTTTCAGAATGAACTATATCCATATATATGATCATATATTACATCTGAACCACTAAACAAGGAATTATTTATGAAATATTAGTTATATTTCATGAGTTTTTTCCTACCCGGAAGTAAAACAGCTCGATTCCTGAAGCTCCGCCTGCTGCTGCGTGTAGCATAACTCCGCTTCATGATGTCATCCTAGAGTTTGTGGCACTATGTCTGTATTTCTCCCACGAAAATAATCCAAACTTCTTCAAAGATAGATGCACATATGATATATCTGCCTTTAGTAGGCCTGGCCATCGCTAGACTGCTTCACAAACATGGCTTCTGCACGGCTGTGACCAGGGGTTGGGGGTGGGGGGGTCTTAAAGGAGCAGCGCGTCTAAAGTAACAAACACCTGTTTGAGCTGGAACTTATTGAAGACAGGACTCAACTGGAAGATAAACGGTATTCTGCATCTAAAATGAAAGTTGTTTTGCTGATCATCACTGGATAAGGGGAGAAATAGTGTGTTGTGTTAGTCTGGGGGCGGAGCTATCAGAGCAGACTCTTCCTGGCGGGAGTTGCTGGCAATGATCTTCTGTCACCAGTTCGTTTTCGTGGGTAGGGGAGGGGCTGCTGCAGACTGCAGGTTTTTAGAGGATTACTCTTAAATGCTTTGAGGTTCTTTATAGAGGAATGGACAGTAAAATGCATTTAAAACCTCAAAAAGGAGAATTTTCTTGGTAGGGCCTCTTTAAGTCAATGTAAAAATGCGATCTGCCACGGCGCGATTTCGGCAACGAGCTTGCTGTGCCGCGTCAACCAATCAGGGACTCAGCTTTGGGTACGTGACGCTTTCAGTGAGTAGATCAAAGAGTAAAAATAAACATTCAAGATGGCGGCTCATTGCCAGGATTTTCATCATGAACTTCCATCCGTTTCCTCAACCCACTGGAGCCGTTAGGTTACTGTTGGATGAAGGCGGGATACACCCTGGATAAATCACAGAGTTCATTGAGCTGGATGGACGGCTATGCTATGTTGGGTAGCTCTGCGAGCTGGTCATCTCTGCTCCTCAGGCTCCTGCAGAGCTGATAGCTGTCGCTGATGGCGGCAGGCGCCTGGCAGATCTAGCGAGGTCTACTTCCAGGCTGCAGGTCTCTGGGAGGCGTCACATGCTTATGATGTTTTTCTTATTTTCATCAAGACAATAATAAAAAGATCCTCCAGTTTTAATTTTATTTCCCTCCTCTTGGGTTAGAGCTCAAACTGGACCACGGACAGACGGAAGTAACGTTTGAAACGGCCCTCAGCAAGTGAAGCAGCAGAACCAGAGAGACTCTGAAAGATCTGGTGAAAACAAACAGCGTGTATTTACCAGTGACTCCGTAGAGTTCTCCAAAACATAGAAACTCAAGGTACTCCCTCAACATCATCCATGATGTGACAATGAATGAATTCCAGAACAACTTCAGGCGTTGAGCAGTAAATGTGACAGACATCATAAGAGAGGCGGCCATGTTTGGTGTGAATGCACCATCAGACTGATGTTTTGTTTTAAAAACTAGGTTTTTAGTTTACAAAAATGAGGCTAAATATCTTTGCTCCTGGTGTGTTTTGCTCTGTGACAGATCTGTAAGCTTCTTCACAAAGTGGGGTGCAATAAAGATAAATACTAAAACTTGAAGTGTCCATTAGAGCAATGACAGTAAAAAGAAATAGCAGTCGATACTTTCACTGCTCTGTCCAAACATTGCAGTGGAAGTGTTGGGGTGTTTACAGCGTTCTCCATCATCACAGTTGTTGTCCCCGCTGCTGTCCCTTTAACCGCGGGGAATGGATCCTTCCTTTCTGAATTTCTTAGCTGTCTTAAAATGGTGAAAGGTGTTGGAACTACTTTGATTAAGTTTGAAATTTAGATGCAGGATTAAAATTCAATCAAAGGCATGTTACTTTGCAGGAACCTCGGGGATCAGTTTGGATGAAACCTGCAGGCAGCAGCTGCTGCAGAGCCAGACATTTCCAATGAATTTATTACACATTTCCATTTCTGTCTCACATCTCCCTTAAACTAAATCACAGTTTTCTCTGCTATTAGATTTTTTAATTCTCTGTCACAGTTAAATCTGTGCCAAGGAACAAAGAATAACCTCCAGGAGACAACAATTCTCCAGGAAGGGAGTCATTTCGTATTTTCCTGAGGAAATTCATGGCCTCTCCGTGTGTGATTGACAGAGAAAACGATGCAGCCACACTTATGAAAACACTCTGACAAAACAAGGGAGACATTTCAAATCTAGTCCAAGCAAACGTCTTCTGATGCCTCCCTGGGGGGGGGGGGGTCTGAGTGACAGCACGTGGATGAAAAAGGTCAAACATTTAAAGTCTTATGCTAAGATTGAAGAGCAGAGCTGTAATCTTCCAGATCAAACTGAGACATGGTGGGATGGGGTGGGGGTGGGGGGGGGTGGAGCGGAGCACCAATGGAGGAATCAGTGCTGGTGGATCCATGTAGATCTGGGGTCTCTAACTTAAATTACCCGGTATGAAGGCAGTAATCAGGGGCCATGTTAGACGTAGAGCTCAGGAGACACAACTAGAGATTTGGAATCGATGTTAAAACAACTTGAACAAACTTACGAGTCTTCCCCATCAACAGAACTGTTGGATAAAGTTTCAAAAATGAAGTTAGAGTCCAAATCCCTTCTTAACAAACTGTTTTCAGATTGCTAAGTGTAAGCAAAGATTTTTTGAGATGGGAGATTAACCACATAAGATACTTGCTCGTACATTAAGAAAACCCAGGCTTCACAAACAGTGATGTCAATTAATAATAAAAACAGTCAGACCGTCTGTGATCTGCAAGAAATAAATAAATGCTTTAAGGACTTTTATTGTGATTTCTTTCTAGCAGAATGTAATCTTCTCCATCTGGATAATGAGGCTACTACAAAACTAAAGGCTGATATGACACTGGATGAAGTTAAAGCAGCAATTAGTCAACAAAGCTGTGGGACCTGATGGTTCTATAAAGCCTAAGCATATCAAACTAGCTGACTGTAGCTTAATGTGCTAAATTGATTGATATCTTTTATGAATAGATTATTGATCTGTTAAGCTTAAATTGATTCAAATCGATTAATCAATTTAATCCATCCAGCTCTAGTAAACTAGACTAAGGAGTCAGAGATTTTCACAGCTATGCTGATGATACTCAGCTTTACATCGCCGTGTCTCCTGATGACTATGGACCTATAAACACTCTTTTAAATTGTATTTTAGATATAAAACCATGGATGGCAGAGAACTTCCTTCAACTCAACCAGGACAAAACAGAAGTTTTAATCATCGGTCCTGAAGACAAGAGAGAGAGGATTTTACCTCATCTTCAGAATTTTAACCCTTCTCACTGCGTGAGAAACCTGGGTGTTCTTTTAGACTCTGAGCTGAATTTTATCCCTCACATTAAAAATGTCGTTAAGACAGGATTTTATCATCTTAAAAACATTGCCAGAGTCCGCCCATTTCTCTCTCTTGCCAGCACAGAGGTGTTGATGCATGCTTTTATTTTTAGTCGTTTAGATTACTGTAATGCCCTGCTCTCTGGTTTACCTCAAAAGTCTCTGTCAAATCTACAACTTCTTCAGAACTCAGCAGCACGAGTTCTGATGAGGACCAGGTGGCGGGAGCATATTACACCAGTTTTAAAATCGCTGCATTGGCTTCCTGTGCGTTTCAGGATTGATTTTAAGATTCTTTTAATGGTTTATAAATGTTTTTATGGTCTTGGGCCTTCTTATTTAAGTGATTTGCTTTTAAAGTATGAACCCTCGCGGACCCTGAGGTCTTCCGGCACCGGCCTTTTAGTTGTTCCTAAGGTGAGGACCAAAACATATGGTGAGGCTTCATTTCATCATTGTGGTCCTCGCCTCTGGAACAGTCTGCCGGAGAACCTCAGGGCCGCAGAGACCGTAGACTCACCTTTTTAACCTGGCTTTTACATGACTTTTCTGATTGCATTTTATCTTTTTTTTTTTTTAACTTCTATAAGAATCATTTTATAGTTATTTTATGACTATTTTTATGTGCTAACCATGTTTTTATTACTATATTTATTTTTTATGCATTCTTTTTATCTTCTTTTAATGCATTCTCTTTGTTTTAAAATCCAGTGTTTTCCTCATGGGGATTCTCTGTTCTGGGGCTCCGCCTGCGGCGGGGGGCTATTGCTGCGGTGCCTGTTCTCTTTGGGGCGGCTAGGGTCCAGCTCGGTAGAGCGGGTCCTGCGCTGATCCGTGCTGGGCGGGCGCAGCGCCCCTGTGGTCAGGCGGGTTCTTGAATAAGGGGATCCTCGTAATATCGTTTCTACACAGTCGTACCAAGCCAGATTGTTTTGTTA
Organism: Oryzias javanicus; assembly: GCA_003999625.1. Lineage (NCBI taxonomy): Eukaryota > Metazoa > Chordata > Actinopteri > Beloniformes > Adrianichthyidae > Oryzias > Oryzias javanicus. The sequence continues at coordinate 1,336,957 of CM012442.1, read as the reverse complement.
CATCTGCAGTTTTTACTCTTTGTTCAGTTTTGTTGACAAGGGTCTTATTGGGGGGACTTGGGGGGTGGGTTGGGGGGACTGGGGGAGAGAGGGATGTTTGTTTTGTGTCTTTGTGTACGTTTGTTTTTAAACACTGTGTTTTTGTGTTTTTAATATGTATTTTATTTGCTTTTATGTTAAGCGCCTTGTGTTTCGGCTGAAGGAAAGGCGCTATATAAATAAATAAAGTTTGAGTTTGAGTTTGAGAGATAAGCCAGTCAGTCAGCCAGGCTTTATTAACTGTGTACACAGAAACTCCACAGCTTGTTTGTAACACGATCTATCTGACACCGCTATACATAAGCAGCGTCAGCCATGTTATTTACAACACCAAAACCAAACAAAAGACCAAAACCAAACAATAACTGACATTTTGTCAGTCATGCCTTCCTCCAACCACCAGAGGGAGCCCTCACCTGAGTACGAACTGCATCTGTCATCCTCTTGGAATCAAATTCCCATCATGCATCATTTTCCTGCTGCTCACTCTTCTCTCTGTGAAGTCTTGTATTGTTGCTCGGAACATTCAGGCCGAGCGTTCTTCCTGTTTGTCTCTGGTCTGTTTTCTGATAACCCGCCTCGCTCCGATCTTTGACCCTGGCCTGAATCCGTTCTGCTGTGTGGTTTTAAACTCAAGTTGCATATGGATCCACTCGCCTCAGCTCCTTCGATACACATTTAGACAGAGTGCCTCTATGTCTCAAACTTACTCCAAAATCAGTAAACAGAACCAGATTGAATCTATATATGAGGCACTACTGTTTTTAGAAAAAAATAAAGACTAAGGTTCACCATAGGAGGGAGGAAATGTTGGGCCTTAAAACTCTGTTACAGATCCTGAAACTTTCTTCTTTCAGACTCCGACCCATAATTAATCTAGTTATTCGATTTTAATCACAATTTTTAACACAATAATTGCTGTTAAAAGCCTCATTTTAAAGTATTTTATTCAAGTTTGTGCATTGTGGCACAGTAGAGATGTGGATCTTACAACAACTCACGATTCGATTTGATTCTTGGGGTGCTGATTCGATTCTGAATCGATTCTTGATTCAGAAATGTAAAACACAAAGGAAATCTTTTGATAAAGAAAATGGAATTTATTTGTGATACTGTGCAAACTTATATTATCCAATCCTCCAGAATCTCTCGGCAGAGTTTTGAGATTGTTGCGGACAGAAGTGCCGGATGTTGCTGCAGCTTTTGTAAAAAGTTGCAATGTTTCTGAATAAATATATATATATTTTTAAAAGCGCCTAAAAAAGGAAGGAAGTTTTAAAATGTCTGAATTAATCGCGCTGAAAGCAATAATTTGACAGCCCTAAATTTTCCCACCGAATCTTTCTTTCTATTTCACGTGCCTTCAGTACATCGCAGCAATGGCTTTTTGTGTCTAACGTTTATGAGTATTGCACGCTTTTATTTACGGATTCAGCTTTTGACGTGTGCTGGAGTTCCTAACAGTGAATAACTCACGAAGTGAACACTCTTTCAAAGATCCTAAAAGGTTAGAGTTTACATCAAAATGACATCCCTAAAACCTCTTTTCTGCACAGACTAAAGCAGAATCTCATTCAGAATATGACACACAAAAGAGGATTTGACCAAGAAGTCAAGTCAAGTATGAAATTAAGCAAATCTGTCGGTCGTTTTTCTCCATTGGTTTGTGTCTGTGGACAGCTCAGTGTGTCTGACTGTAGCAACAACACATTAGGAAGAAGAAAGGAAGCTATAAACTCAAGACGCGACTGGTATCGCAGTGAAACAGCTACCAACTAGAAAGGTGCTGGGATTATAATTTTTATATCTAAAAAAATAAATGTTTTTGACAGAAAGTACAAGGGAAAAACCCCAACATGTGAACAAGTTAGAAACTCCAAAAACGCCATTTTCATCGGAGTGTGTCTTTAAGGTTCTCCTGGAAACATAAAGCGCCAACAAAAAATTATTTCAAGCCTCTTTGTTACTTTTATTGGGAAAAAACCGACTAACATTTTCCTCACGTCCGGCTCTAAACTGCCACTTTCCATGTTTTCTAGCTGCCTGCAGTGTAATTACATGCTTAAAAGCCTAGAAAGACATTCATTAATGTCAGGGTTGTCAGGGTAAAAGGTGAACGTGGTTGTGGTGGGCGATAAAAAGAAACTGTGTCAGCCAATCAGCCGCTGGAGCACACGCTGTGCTTCTGCCTGGTCCCTGCAGAGTCTGAATATTTCATGGCTGATCATTTGAGAGCTTGCAGGAGCTTCCAGCGAGGCGACACGTTGAGAAAAGAGCCGCTCTTCATCTTTGGAGATGCATTAATAAGCCTGAATTGTTCCTGGTAATCAAAGAACTGAGCTAGATCATTATACCTGATCATCTCCACTGTCAGAGGGAACGTCACGGGGGCTTTTTGGAGAGTTGCCTCTGACACATATTTAGGTTTTCTCCAATAAGAATGCACATAACTAGATAAGAACGATAGAGGCATTATTGCTGGAGTTCTGGAAGGAGGAAATGCATTCAGATGATCTGCATAAGTACCTCAGAGCTGCTCACAGATGGAGGAGACGGCTTTGCTTCGCTGTGATGTTTGGCATAAACAGCTGCAGATAATGTGGCACTGGGGAAACAGGGATCCTGATTGTTCTGAACCATTCGGGTTCAGCCACACACACACACACACACACACAGCAGTGCGCTGAGCTCTCATCAAACCCCCCCAGCACACACACCAGCCCTCCCTGCAGCTCCTGGAACAAAGCGTTTGGCTCAGCCTCTTATGTGCTAATCAATGTGAAGAGTCCACTCAACATAATTGATGGACACTTTTTTTTCTGGTCCTAAAATCAAGCACAAACACAAATACACACTAACACACACAGAAAAGTGCACAAAGCCGGAGCAAACAACTTAAGTGGAGACTGAAGAGGAAGCGTTAATGGAGTGGATGCATTTGCATACGAATGAGAGTAAATTACGGGTTTTTTTCCTGGTTTTTATTGTTTGAAGTGAAGCACAACATGTGCTCCCTCTTCAGTGAAACCGTGCAGAGCAGTCTGCAACTCACCTGCCACAACACATCATCAGAGCAAAGGAGCTGCAACAACACAAAAGATGCAAACAAAGTCAAACAGAAAAAGTTACCAATCCCCTCTCTGCATGGCTCAGCCTGAGGCTGAAACAGAGACTGTTTATAAGAACTGGACAGAACAGGCGTTCAGGCCCCCAACAGGAAACGCCTTTCCTCCCACCCTCAGGTCAGAGCCTTCGCCGTCACTTCCTGAAACGTCTGCCGCCATGTTACAAACCGTTAAACCGACGACAGAGATTCGTTTTTAGAGGAACTACTGTCATCAATCATGAGTCGGCTTGTTCCGGCGTGTTCCACATCCACGACCTCCCACTGAAAGGAGAATCTGTCAAAGGTTGGAGGCGGGGCCAGCAGGCGCCACAGGCTTTTACGAAGGCATTTGATTGGTCAGTTCATAACTGGAATAACTGGGGATAAAGAAAACATATATTTTTAAAAAATTAGGATTAGAAAAGATGTGTTAAGAAGAATGTATGAGAGCAGGAATGGTTATTCTGACACAACTGTCTAAATGTTTTAAACCAGTGTCCACAGTTAACACCTCTCATCCTTGATCCTCTTAGAGAAGATTTCTAGGACAGAAGAGAAAAAGAAAGGTACGTTAGCTCACTATCTATGGGTGTAAAAGGAGAGGAGGAAAGACTTTATTTAGATTATCTAAAAGATCTCATGATATTTATGACTTTGGTTCGAAGCTCTTCTCTTGGTGTAGCATGAAGCTGCATCAGAGAATCTTTTCATTCTTGACTGCTTTCAGTTTCTAAAAGCACTTGAAATGCACTCGACAGGGGAGCAAAAACAAGTTACGCACAATTCCCTAATAGGAATTGTCTCATGAATCTTTTTGCATGTTTTGGCTGTGATAAATATAAAATGATAAATATATGTAGTGCATTATGGTGCATATATAAAGGGTTACGCGACCACGTTTAAATGTCTATAAACGTGTGAATGCAGCTTTCAGGATTCTGCATTCAAAACTCTTGAGCTCACGGATCGCTATGCAAGTTTTAAGTCAGTTTATGAGTTCTACGCTAAAAATGTGTTGTTACTGAACACGTGTTGAAAGTTAAACCAGTTAAACTATGACCAATCAGGGATTCAGTGGATTATGGAGGATGTCTTTTCTAAGTCACATGAGTGGAAACCGTTTGAAAATTCATCATAATGGAGAAGTTAAGAACTGCAGTTTGATTCTAGCTGGAATTCTCTGACACCAAGTCTTCCATATATCAGAATAGAGCTGTGAAAGAAAAAGTTTGGAACATGATTCACCAGATTTATGCTGCTTCACCATGTCACACCAAACCTCTTTCAGCTGTAGGAACGTATGCTAGTCTCTAACAGTCCAGTGTGAACAGTGCATGCTAAACACCTGTTCAGAAACCAGAGTTCAGCCGTTCCTTGAATGCCTGACACGCCCACAGGAAGTGTAGCACTGAAGTTTGGGTCACAGAAAACACTTTCAATTGCATTACAGAGATGTTATTTTTGGTTTCCACAACTTTAGGTCCAAAGATCACAATGTTTTCTTTTTTATTAACATGCTCTTATTCATGGCCAAGTTTCACGTTCATAAAAGTAAAGTAATGAACAAAAAGCCTGAACTTTTGACTCTTAAAATAGAACTTCAACAATACTTAAAAACCATCTCAACCTCCAAGAATACAAAAGCTCAAAAAACACTAGACATCTGTAAATCTCTGAAATTAATAACGTGAATAAATCAAAAGACTGACTCTTGCTTTATTTTTATTTTTTATTTATTTATTTGTTTTAATTAATTTATTTATTTTGTCTCTTGTTTTCTTATTGTCCTGTATTTTCCTTTTTATTTATTTATTTATTTATTTTTATTTATTTATTTATTTTTTGTTCTCTTCCTTGCCATTTAATGTCTACCTGTATAAGCTTGAATTCTATTGTCATGTTTGTATTGTACTTCTTACAATGCTCAATAAAAAAAAAAAAAAAGGGTCACAGAAAACACCACGAGCCTCATGGGTAATATATGCTGACCGTCTCTAAATGGCATCTACATACACAGTGAGTACGGTACGTTTGACCCCATTAAAACACTGCTGGTGTTCTTTGATTGTTTTTTTACTTTCAGTCTTAGTAAATCAGATGCAAATCCCATTAAGAAAACAAGTGAGGTGTCTGTGTGTGAGCAGGTAATTCTCCTTGTGGTTTTCTTTAAAACTCTTGACATCTTCTACATGCCTGAAATGTTTGTCTGGAGGGAAAGAAGCTGAAAGACTGTCAACGTGTTTGTGTGTTTTGAGGGGCAAAAAGAACTCTTATTTTACTTTTGGAAATGGGTACAAATAAGAAAATATCCAAAGATGAAGAGACGAAGAGTTTTAATGTGTGTCCTCATGAAGAAATATAGCAGGAATATGCCCACAATCCAACAGTATCTGTGACTTTTCAGTGAATCCTAATATTGTCTGTATTTCTAAATGGTTGTCAGTCATTTTTCACAGTTTTACATCTCAAAAGCACTTCCTGTATGATAAAACTCTCCCAGTTCTGTCTGCAGGTGGACAGGGGCTCGATTGTTTAGAGCGGGGTCCCCAAATTATGGCCCGTGGGCCAGATCTGGCCCTCCTTCACATTTGGGCCGGCCCCTCCAAACTGTCTTGACTAAATTAGACATTTTTTATGTTTTTTTAGGCTAATTTGGCATTTAGATAATATTTCAGCTACATGCTATCTGTTTTGTCTAATTAGGCTTTTTGTCAGTTTTTAGGCTATTCTGAAGTTCAGACAAAATTTTTAAGTTAATGTTATCTTTTTAACTAGTTTAATTTTTTTTATCTTTTTCGGCTAATGTGGCACTTTGCTAATGTTTTAGCTAGCTATCAGCTTGAGCATTTTCAGTTATCAACTTCAGAGTTTTCACTGTTCTGTGTTTTAGTTATCAATTTAAGCATCTTCAGGCATTAATATATCTACTTTTTTAAATGTTTTAGTATTAGTTTTTTTCATGAAGATTACAGAAAGGAATTTTTAAAAATTTGGCTATGTGTGGCTTCCGAAAAAACCTAAAATTTTACGTTTAGGCTTTGATTGCTACACTGTTTCTGTTAGCCTACAAACCGATCGCGGCCCCCCCCAGAGAAGAAAACAGTTATGTGACCCTCACAAGAAAAAGTTTGGGGACTCCTGGTTTAGACCACGCCGATGAAAATTGAGTTTTTGCTATTTTTAATGTTCTTGTTTTTGCATATTTTTCTGATGATGGACGACATGTATAAAGAAATTAAAGATAACATTGGATTTCTGAGCATTTCTTTATACAGATCACTGTCAATCAGGAGCTGACAAAAAATGTTGTTGGAAGAAGCTTGTAGCTGTGACGTAGGAGCTCCTACAGGAAGCCACGAGCTCTCTGGACTGCTCCATTCTGATCTCCAGACTAATAGATCCATGAACGTCTTTGTTCTCCTCCTGGATAGAAACAATATTGCTGCCATTTTTATTGCGCCGCTTATGTAAGCTTGGGGGTGTGAGGGGCTGTAAGCTAGCAGGAGAGATTGTAAACAAAGAGATGAAGGGAAATGGGGGCGTGCTGACTCCACACTGATGGCCCCACCCATAACTCAGAGGTGAACTTTTAATGTCTTAAATGACACAAAAAGTTTTTCTTTTTGCGTTTAGCTAAAACAGCATAATCACAATAACAAGAGCATTGGAAATGACTTTAGAATAAATCAGAAGATGATCGAAGTAGGACTCTAAAAACATGATGAGTTGAAGATTTTCCAGTTTTTCCCGGCTCAGCATTTGCGTCTTCATGCCTTCCATCTTCTCTGGTGGAGGTATGTGGGGAATATCTTCTTCCCTCACCTGCAGCTGTCACTGCTGGAGCAGCCAAAGGTAAATAAACCATCATTTCCTCATTTATTTCTTCCTCCTATCGATCTTGGCTTCCATTTTTTCATTTCTCTTCTCACCTTTCCATCAGCATTTCCTCATATTCTGCAATCGTTCCTTCCTCACGTGTCCTCCAGTTATCATTCCTCTCCTCCTCAATGTCATTTGTCTTCTCAGGGCTGGCAGCTCCAGTTAGATCAAACTCTGCGATACTTGAAGGATTCCCCACGGTGACTCCCAAGAATATCATCTGATGCATTCACTTCTATTTCTCCATATTTGTTCATGGGATGTTTCAAATCATGTGGTGTAAATTGGGACTGTAGGTCCTTTTGAGCTATTTTAAAAAGTCAATGTCAGCACTGTTAAAGGAAACAGAGCCATCTCTTCTGTCTCTGACTTTATATCTTGCTGTACAGATACACATGGAGTCTTCTACCAAATCAGAGTCAGAGGTTGCTGCATATCCTGCAAGACTTCTTTTTTAAATTCCATAAAGAGAGTCGTGATCTTCTCAGTCAAGCCCTCACCTTCCATCCCAGTTCAAATCAAAACCAGAAGCACTGAATGTTGCAGTTCCTTGAATGACCATTGGAGGCTGGTTTCAAAAGCAAAACCTTTTCATTGACTACTATGCTAAAAATAAACATTAACAATCATCCATCTTCCTCCGTTCATCCAGGATCGAGCTGCGGGGCAGCAGTCTAAGCAGAGAAGCTCAGCAGGGACGTTCTAAGAGATGCGGCCTCTGTCTGGGGGGGCCTCTTAGGCGTCCAGAGGACATGTGGACCAAATCCCAGAGACACCTCAACTGGTCCCTCTGGATGTGGAGGAGAAGCGGCTCTACTCCGAGCTCTGTCCAGGTGACCGAGGTTCTCCTCCGATCTCTAAGGGATTGTCCAGACACCCTACAGTAAAAACTCATCTCAGCTGCTTGCAGCATGATCCAGAGCTCATGACTATAGGTGAGTTCTGGAAAGAAGATCGACAGGTAAATTGAGCTTTCCGGGTCAGTTCTCTCTTCACCACAACAGACCGGTGCAGCGACCGCCTCAAGGGGCCCTACCATGATTTTCTTCAGCCTTTCAGAGTGAAGTATATCCATATATATGATCATATATTACCTCTGGAACACTAAAAAAACTAATTATTTATGAAATATTAGTCATAAACAACTGGATTCCTGAAGCTGCGTGTGTCTGTATTTCCAATCCAAACTTCTTCAAAGATGGATGCACATACCATATATCTGCCTTTAGAAGCCCCGCCCATCTTTACACTGCTTCACAGAACAACGAACGCGGCTTCTGGAGGACTGTACTGGACTGGGGGCTGGGGGAGAAGGGGGGGTGTCTTAACGGAGCCCCGCGCCTAAAGAAACGAACACATATTTGAGCTGGAATTGATTGAAGACAGGACACAACTGGAAGACATACGGTATTCTGTATCTAAAATGAAAGTTTTCTGCTGATCATCACTGGATACGTTGATAAATAGTGTGTTGTGTTAGTCTGGGGGCGGAGCTATCAGAGCAGATTCTTCCTGGAGGAGCTGTTGGCATCGATTTTACATCAGCATGTTTCCAACCACTCATTTTCATGGGTATGGGAGGGGCTGCTGCAGACAGTGGAGGTTTTTAGAGGATTACTCTTAAATGCACGAATGGATCAAAATACAGTTTTGGATTCTTTATAGAGGAATGGACAGTAAAATGCATTTAAAACTTTAAAACTAAAGTAGAATTTTCACAGTAGGGCCCCTTTAATGGCGGAAGGTCTCAGTTTACTGGTCGATCTTCATTCCAGCACTCACTTATGGTCATGTGCTCTGGGTCATGACTGGAAGAACAAGGTCTCAGATACAAGCAGCTGAAGGGAACGAGCTGCAGCTCTGAGGGCAGAAATGTCTTGTTGATACCAGAGATCAGAGGAGAATGTCCAGACTGGTTCCAGCTGATAGAAAGACAACAGGAACTCCAATAACCACTGGTTCCTACCGAGGTCTGCAGAAGAACATCTCTGATTGGACAACACGTCCAACCTTGATGCAGATGGACTCCAGCAGCAGAGAAGAACACCAGTATCACTGCTGTCAGATCAGAACAGGAAACTGAGGATAAATTCACACAGAATCACCAAAGCTGGACAATAGAAGATGGAGAACCTTGTTGGTCTGATGAGTTTCTGTTTCTGCTGAAACATTCAGATGGTAACAACAACATGAAAACATGGATCCATCCTGACTGTATCAACAGTTCAGACTGGTGGTGGTGGTGTCATGATGTGGAGGATATTCAGTCAGTATTGATGCTGACCATGTCCATCCCTTATGACCACAGTGTTCCATCTTCTGATGCTGCTTCCAGCAGGATAAGACTCCATGTCATGAACTGGAATCATCTCAGACTGGTTTCTAGAACCATGAGTTCTCTGGACTCTAATGACCTCCACAGTCACCAGAACCCAATAGAACCTTTGGGATGTGGTGGAACAGGAGATCAGCATCATGGATGTTCAGAACCTTGTTGAACCTCTGACACTAAGGATGAAGGCAGTTCTGGAGACAAAAGGGGATCCAACCCGGTACCAGCAAGGTGGACCTAATAAAGTGTCTGGGATTTTATGTGGAAATACATGGTTGTTTATGGGATGTTGTAACACCCTCTTGCTTTTTGGGTGGTTATTTTTGTACCATAAAACTTAAAAAAAGAAATTCTAATTCTAAAATAACAAACAGAGAAACTTTGTCCTATTTGTTTAGTAGCAAAAGTGTTGAATATGTTGTAACAGGCAGCTGACCTTTTTCTGGATTCTCGTAAATACTCGAGTGATTTGGGAGGGTGACGCATCACGTCGTGACAGTGGCGTCCTTCAGAGAACACGTGTGCAACACGGGACCATGGCGCTTTACTAGAATCACTCTGCAGGTTTTGTCTGAGGAAGAATCCTCGTCTTCAGTCCAGGAGACAAACCCGGGGGGGGGGGGGGGGGTGGGGGGGGGTGACTGGCTGTCAAAATAAAAAGAAGTGCCAGGTAATTTTATGGGATGAAAGTCAATCCAGTCGATGCCTTTCCCAGCTCGCCTGCAGCTACTCACTTCTATGTTTACAGTTCAGAGCGCGGTGGGCTTCACCTGCTCCTGGGGGGTGGGGTTGATGTGACAGCCGGAGTAGAAAACAATCCACTTCAGTGGCTGTCATGTGGCTTTCTCCACTCATATTCGCTTGAAATTGTGGTGTTTTTTGTGAAGAGCAAAGCACTTGTGACAGTTTAATGAGCTCATCAACCTTCTTTCTATTCAGTCTACTTCTTCTTAGTGAGAAACAGATCTAAGATCACAGCAGCTCAAAATCTCTTAACCCAAATCTGTCTGAAAAAGCAAACTTCTTCAGATCAGCTGTTTTCCAGGCGCAGAGAGTCACAGTAAGCCTGCAGACGGCCTGCAGACGGCCTGCAGACGGCCTGCAGACGGCCTGCAGACGGCCTGCAGGCTGTCTGCAGACGGCCTGCAGACGGCCTGCAGACGGCCAAACTGCTGTTGTTTCAAGCTGGTTTTTGGTGTAGACTAAAACACAGACAGTTTTTACTTTCAGTGACATGTCCGTCATGTTCGTCAGCATCGAGTCCTCTGCTTCAAAAGTCTTGACTTTACATATAGTTTTTTTTTATTTTCATTGTAAACAGCAGCATAGCTGTGAGCAGTCTCAAATGTTTAGCTGCTTTTGAGAGTGTGAACCTTCTCCAGCTTCTTTAACCCGGGAGAACCCAAGAACCATCTTCTTCTGGGCTTTTAATGTTGGTTTAACCATTCTTCTTTCTTTCTTCATTTTGGGTAACATCACTTAAAAGCAACCATAAAATAAAATAACATAAAATATATAAACCCAAATAAAGTAAAATAAATAAATAAATATACATAAACAATAGAGCCAGAGTGGCCTTCTATGGATGGGTGGGACTACATGCCCCTCACTTTGCCCCTCTGCCCCACAGAGAAAGCATCTTCTTTCCAAACGGTGGCTTTTCTGTTGGTTTTATCTCTATAGTTTTTGTTCACCTAGTGGTGACAAAGTGGGTCCATGTCATTTTCAGAAGAATCACTGAAGACAATCTTTGGTTTCCCATAGCAACGAAGGGTTTAGCCACACCCACGTTTCTTTTTTTTTCTAATTTGTTCTGTCCAACAGCTGAGCAGACAGATCAGAGCTGAATGCTTCTGCTTGTGTTGGACACATTTTACAGTAAAAACACAGCGTTAGTATAATTGTATAAACCTCCTTTGTATTTGAGGATAAGCTTTATTTATGCTGATTTTGGTTGTATACTTTTTTGTTGGACCAGAAGGAAAAGAAGAACAGAGAAGAAGAGAGTGGGATGTTAGAGATCAAAATAAAAATAATGCATACATACTACTTTCAAGTTTGCATTATGCAGAAGAATGTTTTCAATACAGTAAATGATCTTATTTTGTTGACAAAATCAATTTTACAGAAGAAACTGTTGGAATAAATGCAGTGAATAAACGGAACCACAATCAAGAGAAAATCATTGAGATGTGACAAAGATCAAAAACCAGGAGGAGAGAAAGAGAGAGCAGAAGATCTGACGACGTCTTTCTGGAAAACAGTCAGAAAACTGGGTCAGACAAAGAGCTGGGATGAGTGGAAAGTGAGATGTGGAGCTTTCCACTCAGAGCGACGCAGAAACAGAATGACCAAAGAAGAATCCACATCAATAAAACACCAGGAGAAACAAGCTGAACTACAGACGCAGCCTTTACAACATTCATCATTTTCTCCAACATCTAACTGTTGAGCTGAACTTTACAGAGCGCTGCCTGCTCTTCACACGCTCGTATACATTTATGATCTCATGATACCCACTATCAGTGGGTTTTGATCTAATCATATTATTGTTTGATCTGTTTTTCCTGTTTGTCTTCTCTCACTCATCTATCTCCTCTTCCTCTGAGAGCATCTCTCCTCATTTCTTTGTCGGTCTCTGAACCTTTAAAGTAAGCTGCCGCCGCCATCTTTGACTGGCGCTGCCTGTCTTGACTCCCTCATAACTCCTGACCCTTTTCTTCACCCTGCCTGAACTTCTCCCTTCAGAAGCTCAGATGCTTCATCTTCCTCAAAGCTTTTTTCTGTCACACTGATGCCTTCCTGCTGAGCCTCCTTCCTTATCTTTCCAGGACATCTGTCCATGTATCCTGGTGACAGATTCTCCTGCATTCAGGTGGAAGGGGTGTGGCCTTCCAACAAGCTCACTCCTGATTGGTGAGAGTTGTTGCGATCAGTTTGAGAAGGATTAAAAACAGAGAGCAGATCTGGAGGATTCAACCTTTTACATCTTTTCTTTTAAAACCCCACCGTGATGAAAATGGTGACTTCACTGTTTTTAACAGGTTCTAGTAGCATTTTTCTGATGATGGATGACATATATTACCTAGCATTACCTGCGATAATGCCAGTGTGAATGCTGTAAGCTGAAGAGGCTAGTGCTGCTAGCTAAAGATGCTGAAAATCGATAGCTAAAAACACTGAAGCTGAAAACACTGAAGCTAAAAGCTCGAAAAAGGCTGAAGCTAAGAGCTTGGTAAAATATTAAATATTTTATAGTAAAATACTTTCTATTTAGCATACACAGCTAGCATAAAGCTAAAGGATTAGCTTGACCCCAAAAATAGCTGAAAAACTGAATAAGACTTAAATTAGCTGAAATAGCTAGCATGTAGCTGAAATATTAGCTAATTGAGCTAAAACAGCTTGAAGTGTTGAAGTTGTCTCACTGCTCCTCTCTGCCCGCTCTCGTCACGGTTCAAACCAACGTCAGATTGAATTCACTCACATTTATAACTGGAATCTAATTCAAAGAGGACATGCTGAGCTGTTTTTAAAACCGTAAGGAGTTTAAAAATAAAAATACAGTCAATGATCCAAAGTCTGCTGAATAGTTTAAAGGTTGAATAGTTTGTACATCTTAACGTCTACTTGAGCTCTTTTGTTTTGTAGAGCTGAAAAAGGCTTTTGAAGATTCTGTCAGCCATTTTCAGTTGGTTGAATAGTTTACAAAGTTGAAGAGTCAAGTTGAAATCTTTGAGCACTCATCTCTAAAAGAGCTGAATATTTTAATGGCTGATTGACCTGGCATAGTTAAAGAGCTACGGATGGACAAAAACATACGATGAAAATGGATCACTATCGTGTGAACGCTGTGGAGCATTCACACGATAAAATTAAGCTTAAAATTCCATTTCTGAGTATTTCTTTATTGAAATGGAATCAAGAGAAGACAAAAAATGTGGTTTGATAAGATTGTATTTGTGTAGAACACATGCTGTGCAGATCAAAGTGTTTCTGCTCCAATCTCAGCTATGGGGAGGGGAAGGGGGGCGTCCTAAAAGGTGATTGGAGAGAACTTGAATGTGATTTACCTTCCTTATAAAGGATCAGCTGCTCTGACAGTTGTGCTGTCTTCTTGTGGCTCAGAATGCATCATAATCAGGTCAAGACTTGATGACTCATCAGAATTCTGAAAACCTCTGTCTGTCTGTTTGCTTTCATTCTCCTACAGCACAAAAACATTGGAAATATTTTCTCTTTTTTAAATACGACCCACGTTCTTTGCTGCAGCCAGCACTAACTTCCCTATTCCACCTTATTTCACAGATGTAAAGGTGGAAATCACCAAAGCGACTGAGCACTGCTGGCTCTGCAGCAGAACTGAGAGGAGTTTGACCTCCAGGGAAATAAAAAATGCCTCCGATTTGCATGTGAAATGGAGAAAGCAGAAATATAAATATTTACCTCCAACAAGTCAAAGTGTCATCTGAATCGCCTACTGAGTGCATCTCTCCACTCTTGAATTACAGGATGGTAACGCACTTCCTCGTTAAAAGAGTCAGGAAATCCTTCAAAAATAGGACATGACTGATGTTTGTGCAGACATTTCAGATGAAACTTTAAAAAGGTGAGCAAATTCAGTAGCAAGGCCCGAGGGCCGGATCCGGCCCTCAGGGTAATTCTATCCGGCCCTCCAGATCATTTTATTTCATTGTTATCAATGATCTAATGTTAGCTTGCACTTATTTCTAACTTGCATAATTAAAAAAAAATATATATTTTATGGAGAGTAAAATATAGAAAGTCATTTAAGGTTTAATTTGATTTATTCTGGAATAATATTCCTACATTTTATTATTCATATCCATGTTAAAAAGTTAGTTTTAAAAATTGACATTCTGCTACCTTTAAGGATTTATTTTGGTATTTAATAAGATTTATGAAGCAATTCTGAAGTTTAGCTCATATTTCAGCTACATGCTAGCTTTTTTTGGCTAATTTTGGCTTTTTTCCATTACTTAAGCTATTTTGAAGTTTAGCTATTGTAAGATGGGATTTAATTTTTTCGTTGTATAGTATATTTTATTTCTCTACAGTAGCCATGGTTACGCTTTGGCGGAGGGATATGTAGAAAAAGAAGAGAAGGAAGTTGTTCGGTTCCAGTAGTGGTACTCTGCAGGAAAAAAAAAAAGTAAAGATATCTTCTTAAAAAAAGAGAAGCAGGTCTTCCTGTGCTGTTTTTTTTTTAACCCAAATCCCTGGAAAGTAACATGTAGGTTGGTTACTCAAAAATCAAGTCCTTAAGCTTTTCTTTTTCCTCATCTTACACCCTTTAACAGATAAATGTTAGCTGTTTTAACTAACCTAGGTTTTTTTATTTCCTTCATTCTTTTAGTCTAATTTTATCAGCTTCAGCATTTTCAGCAACATAATTCAGCTTATAGTATTCACATTAGCATTATTGCAGGTAATGTTATATATAGTTCATAATTATGTTATAAAGTTTTAGAAATGTCTTTTTAGAGAGTTCGATAAATGTTTATCGTGTTCGGCCCGCGACCCATGGAGCGTTTTGGATTTTGGCCCCCTCTGTGATTGAGTTTAACACCCCTAAATGACAAAGAAAAGGACAAAATGGTTCAAAATCTGGTGTTTTATAACCCTTAACATCAGAGCTCCAGTGATCACTGATTTACTGTAACGTTTTAACTGAAGGAAGCTTCAAAATCTACTGGAATTGTCGTGTTAACGGTTGAAAAGCTTCAGTATGTTAAAGACTTTGTGTTCAAGCGTCAGGTGTTAAAGGGTTAACTATTTTAAGAAGAATCTCTGGCATGTTTTAAAGTCCAGATTTCTGCTCCTCAATCAGTCAAACGACACTCCAACCTCGGAGATGGCGCGGATAAGGAGCTCCAGCTTATTTTTGTGTTTGTAATTTTGAGCCTGAAAACAGGAAGGACTGTAGGAGCAAAGCAGCATTTGATTTATATTCAAATGAGAGGTATACAGAGGAAATTGGATTTCTCTTTCATTTCAGAGAATGAATTTCCTGGTTGCAGATAGTATTGTATCATCTGGTGGTGTTAATATCCAGCTCTGAGCGTCAGGAGCTGCTCTTCATTACAAAGACCGCGGGAACTTTTCCACAGAGCGCAGCAACAATTTCCAGCGCAGCTCCAGTGTTCAAACAATATCCCCGAGGCCATTTAAGACATTTTCACCCGTTTTCATTTACACATGAAAGGCGATAACATATCAAAGGAGCTCCGCTTGAAAACTTGTCTCCGTTTTATGAACCATATGTCAATAACTCGGGTTAATTCTGCGGCCTAAAGCGAGCGAGGCGGGGGAGGATCCCTTTGTAGGTGTAATTGGGATCTGGATGTTTATGCGTTGATGAAATATTCAACAGCATGCAGAACTCTCGGCTCTTCTTCAGGACAGACTTGGATCTTCTCCCTGTAATGCTTCTGTTTGCATTTAAATTCCCACATCCATTTGGTCAACAGGACTGTACCATGTGGGTGGAGCTAATGAAGCTCCAGAGCAGCTCCAGCCCCAGGCGGGGGGTGTTTCCTATTCCTGCTGCCATCACCATCAGTCTGCCTGTTTTACTCCGCTGGACATCCATGCTCTTTGGTGCCACCTGCTGGATTCTCCTCAACCACTGGACTCACAGAGAAAAACACAAGTCTGAGGAGAGATACTTAGGAAAAGGCTTTTGATTGACATGAAAGGTTTCTGTTATCACAGACACTTGTTTGGGTTTAGACCAGCCTTGCAGTCCAGACATGAAACCCTATAGACTGGAACATTCCAAACTCATCTTTTCATCTATTGAAAGTGATTCCAGAGGTCTTTAATTAGGATTATGCTGTTTGTAGCCAGAAACATCGTGTCTGCAGAGCAGCAGCAGTTCAAAAGAAACTCACATCTGAGCTGTGTGCGGGACTGTTGGCCCAGAGCAACCCCACCCCCCCTTCCCCTCCCTGTTGCTGAAAGGGAGCTTGAGGCTCCGCCCAGCATATATTCTACGTTACCAATATGATCTTTTTCAAACCATATTCTTTCATCAGCTCCAGATTCACGACGATTGTTGGATCTAGATGTAAAGCATTACCTAAGATAATGCAGGTGTGAATGCTGAAGATGACAGAGTTAAAGCTGGAAATGCTCAAGCTGATATGTTGTCAGAACATTAGCTCAATTCCAAATTAGCCTAAAGAACTAGAAAAATGTCTCTAAACAGTTGGCAAGTTGCTAAACTGCAGATGACCCTAAAACCGTGTAGTTGTTGAACATTTAACATTCTGAACGGTGTCTCTGGCTGAAAACCTGCACAAGTTCACGTTTAAGTTTCAAAGTGCTTTAAAAGTTTTTGAAGAATTTGAGAAATTCCTCATTCATTTCCTATGGAGCACATTTTGTCCAATATTGTTAAAACCTTAAAGTTCATTAATACTAGCAGTGATATTCTGAACGAGCTGAGAGTCTGACTGAGTTTTAACATACCAAAGAGTGTATGAAAGGAGCAGGAGAATCCCTGAGGTCCAATGCTCAGTGAACAATCACAATATAAAGAGATGCTGTTAGAAGATGGATTTTCTTTATGGATGACCTCCAGCATGAGAAAAATGCCACAAGAACATGTTTCATCCGAGTGAGTCATTAAGCTTCTTTAATAAAGCTGCAGAGTTGTGTATAGTGGTGGACACTTGTAGCAGCAGGTCCTGGTCCGGTCCCGTCAGAGTGGACCGGTCCTGGTTCTTCTTCAGACGCTACAGTTTCCAAACAGGATGGTTGGTTCAGGCTGGTTGATGATTCTAAAAACAGTACTAATCTGGACATGTGATAAATGACTCTTCCCTTCTGCTACATAAACAGCTGAGGCATTACCATTGACTGTTTATGAGAACTGGACCGAGTGACCCCCCCAGAAGAAGCCAAAATCCCACAGACTTCTCTAGAGAAATAAACAGCTGTTACTCAGTCATTCTATTGGTCAGAATAAACATTCTTGATCCGATATATTTTTCATTATTCATCTTAAATATCTTTTATTTCAGTTTTTTTCCATAGTGCAAGTTCATCGAGCCATAAACTGACCAATCAGATGTCTCAATAAAAGAAGGCGGTCTCACGTTGAACGATTCTCCCAAGTGGTAGGGGTGTGGCCTTCCAACAAGCTCACTCCTGGTTGGTGGGAATGGTTGCCATAGAAACAATGATCCAGACTGACTCTGACCAATCATTGCATACTGACAACATGGTGGCGTCCATGAAAAAAAAGTCAACTCCATTGCCTACATGTGGCTGGATTTTACATGCAGACGATTCTTCAACAGAACAAAGATCAAACCAATGAGTCCTGAAACGTCTCCGTCCGTTGATCGCTCTGTGTGTCTGCTTCCTCTGAGCAGATCAATAATACAGAGCAGGACGTGAAGATTATTCTGTAACAGGACATGCACGATCCAAAATGAATCTATCCAAACCTCTGAGCATCTGCAGGCCTCCACACCACCCGTCAATCAAACCCAAAGACTTTCCCTCCACGAAGCCGCTGCGCTCCGTCGGGTTACTTGGTGGCGGGCTCGCCGTCGGGCCTCATGCTGAAGGGCTCCAGGCGCTCGCTCTCGGGCAGCATGTTGTTGAGGCGCTCCATCAGCGGGACGGTCTGGTCGATGCCCATCTGGATGCGACGCAGGATCATGGACATCTCGTTCACCTTCTGGATCTGCTCTGCATACTTGGCGTATCGTTTCTGCCGCTCCTGCATTATGCTGAACAGAGTCTCCACTGACAGGTCCATCTGAAGAAAGATGCTTATGTTTATGTTCTCTGATTCACTGTAACTGTTCACCCGTTAACATCATAACTCCAGGAGATTTTGAAGGAGAAAATCACTTTACAATCTACTGGAATTATTATTTTAACGGTTGAGAAATCACAGTGTTAAAAATGACAATCTAGAGACAGATTAGAGACTTAGAAACACTGACCTCCTTGATCCGCTTGACCAGGGCGTTCTGGTCAAACGCCACGGCCTCG
Source organism: Oryzias javanicus (assembly GCA_003999625.1). NCBI lineage: Eukaryota > Metazoa > Chordata > Actinopteri > Beloniformes > Adrianichthyidae > Oryzias > Oryzias javanicus. The sequence continues at coordinate 1,318,568 of CM012442.1, read as the reverse complement.
GCGCACTGGTGAAGGTGGTCTTGATAGCGGATGCAGAGCTGCAGGACCTGAGCAGCGTCCAGCCTCTCCAGACTCACGCTGCTGGGTGACGTCTGGCCGCTCAGCACTCCTGCAGAGGTGAAAATGAAAAGAAGGCAGAGAGACTCACTTCCACAGGCAAGCGGCTCATCTGAGAGGAATCACATTCCTTCATGTTGGCAGTCTAGCAGTCAGCCGGACGACACTACACTACTCACAGTAAGTTACACACACTGTCATTTATACCAGTGCTCTTCAGATCAGGTCTGAATTTGAATGAAATGTGTAAAAATTCCCTCTAATCTTAATAATAATGAATAAAAAAATACCATTTCCATCTCTTTTATATTTTAAACTTTCATATTCAGACAACAAGATAGACCCCCCCCCCAAATAACAGACCATGTCAACAGCAGGTACTTCCACCATGTGCTGCTATAAGAGCTTGACACTGACGTCTCCTGCTCATCACTACACTCAGAATGTTTCTGTTTTAGCCCAATAAGTACGACACGCTGTAGATAAGGAGAACATTATGAGGAAAACTAAATGAAGGAATGTCTGTCACCACAATAGAATGACTTCCCTCTCCTGAAAATTTCTAAACACTCAGTTTAGATGACATCCAGTAAGATTTTCCTCTATATCCCTTATTGTGTGTAGTGCTGCCACAAATGCTTAGTTTATTATTTTTTCCAATAAGTCAACATATATCAGGTCATGCACAAAGAGAATGTGAAACACACATCTTAACCATCATTAGCTTTAAACTTACTACATAAATGATAGTTTATTACTGACTGGTGCAGCCTCTGTCTTTCATTAGTTTCTGGTATTAAAACAAGATTAAATCAATTGAGAGACAGAGAGAGATAAGGAATATGCATTCTATCAAACTCACTGAGACAGGTGACCTTTGACCCTACACCATCCATCAAACTTTTATTGACTGGTGCCCCGCCCCTCAAGATGACGTAACAATTTAAATTCAATTCTATAAATAGAGGCTATTTAGCAGGGGTCTCAAACTGCCGGCCCGTGGGCCATTTACGGCCCCCAAGTTGACATTTTGAGCCCCCGCTGTGATGTGTCTACTAATCAATATCTTCTGCATGTTCACACTTCTCTGATGATGGCTTTGTATTTACGTTGTGATGTTCACAGCTTTATGCTTAAAACTTTGCATTTGCTTCTGTTGTTGGATCTGGTCATCAGAAAAGTCCTTAGCAACAGTTGCTAGTGTAGTTCCTGTCATTTCACAGGACACAGAAGATATTGTTTAGTATGAACAAATGGTCAATAAACTTGTTTAGTAGACATAGACAATGGAACAAAAACAGTGGACGAAAAAAAAAACATATTTTTGGCACGAATGGAACCCTGTACAGCCCAGCCTCAGCCAGGCTCCGCCTTCAGTGACCCCGAGAACCCTGGTATGTAGGGTCAAAGGTCACCTGCCCAAATGAGTTTGATGGAAAGTATTTTCCTGATCTCTGTAATGAGGTCGGCATCTGAAACAAGGAACTATTTTTCACTAAAGATAAAATTAGTACATTTTTTGGTGCTGAATGTTCACAGCTTTACTACACTCCAACTCCATACTATATAAAGGAACCACTAATCGACTATTAATTATTTTATTTCTCTGTTCAGCACTTTGGCTGTGTCTGCTTTTACAAGTGCTTTACAAATAATAAATTGATTGATTAAATTAGTCATCAACTATTTTAAATCAATCAGTCTCTGATTAGTCGACTAATCGTGGCAGCTCTAATTGTGAGTCGTGTAAATGAGAAAGTTATGCTTCAAAAATTATAAACTGAAATTTTAACCCTAAAGATTCATGCTTTCATTTACCCTTCAAACATGTCCATCACAACACAGAAACAGCTGTGTAAACAAACACTAAAGGACAAGAGCCGACCAACCACACGTCTAGAGGAGTTTGCTGTCTGTAAGGTCTACCTTTCAGGAGCGGCTGGAAGGTGGGGATCTCCTGCAGCTTGATGACGTCAGGGTCGTTGTGGATGTTTCTCATGGACTGAGTCCCCTGAGTAACGACTACTATATCATCCATCTTTGCCTTCTGCTTTGCAGGGGACGGAGCAGCTGCAGCACCAAACGGACGCGTTAGTCAACCCATCGATGAGCAGAACCAGACTTAGAGAAACTGGGTTAGATGAAGTCAACAAGCGGAGTCTTACCTGATGAGCTGTAATCCAGGTGTTTGTGCTCCGACTCTGCGCTCTGCTCGGCTCCCATGATGCTAACACTAGCTTCAAAACTACAGAACTAATACAACTGATCATCAACTGAAGATCAATGTTCAGATTATTAATCTTCTAAAGTATCTGCAGTGTGAGGCTCATTCACCGGCAGAGATAAACCGGGAAGATTCGGCTAAAGTCGTGAAGCTGCGGCTGTCCAGACGCTCAAACGGAGAGAAACATGTACTGAACAGATCCTCGTCTAAACAGATTAAATGAAACAAAGATGAGAACTGAGCAAATGTAAACAAAAGCGGGATATAGAAATCGATTCGGCTCGATTGACTTCCGCATTGCCTCGTTTGTCCTGATGAGCTTACACTGCCCCCTAGTGCTGCGGATGTCTTCCTGCATAAACGCAAAACGCCCATTTGAACGGAGACCTTTCTGTTTTATTATTTATTGTTTGAATTATATTATGAACTGGTTATACAACATTTAAACAGATAACATATTGAACCAGCAGTAACTTTTGAACTGAATTTTCAAAATAAAACTTTAAGGGTCTGAGTTTAATTTAAAACGCTACAATAACACAAATGTGTGAACACATTTTTCAAGACCCAAATCAACAGCATTTCATCTGCAGTCTCAACCTGAATGAAAACAAACAGCGTGAACATTGTAAACCGCTGTGAGTGAACAGTTCCAGTCAGGCTGTGGGAATCTTGGCTTCATCTGTTTGTTTGCCATCATCTTCTTCAACAAGCGGGTAAGGACGAAGGTCCAACGTCAGAATGCGGCTGAACATGCATTCATCAAACTGGTAAGAAGAAAGAGAAGTGTTTCAGTTGCTATATATATTTAAAAACAAAAAATGTAACTTCTAAGCAGATATAGAAGTTTCTCACGTCTGCAAAGACTCCCAGCAGAGCATCCGACCTGGAGAAAAACTCCTGCTTGTGGGAGATGACGATGACCTGCATGTTCTGTCTGGACTGCTCTCTGATGAAGCTAGTCACCTGTGGATCAGACTTCACAATAAAACTCTGACATGACCTAATTCAGTAAAAACTCTTTATTTTAATGCATTTGAAAATCAAGTTATTTCACAACGGCTGAAAATATTGGTTGAAATAATTTGAAAAAGAAGAAACTAATAAGATTTAAGGAAAATGTGCAAAAAAATGAACTGCTTTTTTTTTAATAAAAACATGAAAAAAGGCAAGAAAACATAACTTCTTTTTGACAAATAAGGAATCATTATAAATGCTCCTCTGCGTTGTGGGTGGGGCTGTTGGCTCCGCCCATGGTTGACACTAGAGCTTGGCGACATGGCCAAAAAAATCAAATCTTCAATTTCTTTCACCCCAAATTTGATTTTTGATTTGAATAGATTTTTTGTCTTATGTTGTTGAACATCAGCCCAACACCGGCTCTGTAATGTTACTGAGTCTGCTCATAAAGTTGATTCCCAGTGGATTCATGTCAAATCAACACTTCTATTAAACGTTCTGTGGCTGCTGTAGACCAGTAGCTTTATCTTCTAGTTCTACTAGAACTGTCAGGACACCGTTTCCCACAATGCATTGTTTTTAGTCATCTAGGCAGCCTTTTAGTTGGTGCAGTGCCAGATTTCCAGCTGTACTGGACTGCCTTTTTCTCACAATATTTTTACTGACATGTGAGGTCAGGGCAAAAACCGCCCAACATTCCCATCAGTCCAGGTGATCTGTGCAGTGTTACGCTCACCTGCATGATGTCACACACCTAATGAGAGCAACTCACAAGCCCAAGCTAACAATAGTGTTGCAAAAAACACACATTGTGGAAATGAAAGAAACTGTTGTCATGCATGTTAGGGTGTTGCGAAGTATTCGTAAGGGTTGATTGTAGTGACACACACTTGAGACGTATGAGTGATTGTGGTGTAGGCTGACCCTTATGCAGAACTCTAGCTGTTGGTGAGGTGATCAGCTGCACAGCAGCCACAGGATGACCATACAAACGTTTCTAAAGGTGGATTCACACCAAACACGATTTGTCCAACAACTTCTCTGCTCGCCGCCTGTCAAAAAAATGTGTTCCTGAATTTGATGCATGTGGGAGGAGCTACCAGCCAATGTCTTTAGGATGATCGTTATAAGGAACCGTGTTGGTGTATATCTCACTTAGAATGTCTGAACAGTGTTCACCTCACATTCGGTGTGAATCCACCTTTACAGGCTCTTTCTGCAGTCCACAAGGTTTGGAAGGATAAAAAAACAAAAACCAAATGTGTACGATGCCCGTTTTCCACCCCCAGACAGCCGTATCCACCCGTGGGACAGATGTGACTGAGACTTCACCTTTCCAATGTTGGAGTTGTCAAGAGCTGCATCCACCTCATCGAGAACGAGGAAAGGAGCCGGGCAGAAGCTGAAGGGAACACAAACACCAGCGGTTACAGAAACAATCTCTGTCAATGTTGGAGTCAACTCTGTTATGATGAACTCTTTCATTCACACTCAACGTCAGGTTTCAAACAAGTTACTTGACATTTTCATCCTCATTATCTCACTTCCTGGAGGATTTTATCATGAATGTGACGTTACCTTTGTAAAGCAAACAGAAAGGCGAGCGCTGCAATGGCCTTTTCCCCACCGGACAGGTTGTCCATGGACATGAAGCGTTTACCTGGTGCCACACAGTTGTAGTTGATGCCTCCTAAATACGGCTCATCTGGATTCTCTGCAGTTAGAATGGCCTAAATGGAGACAGGTGGTTAGAGTGGGAGACACTTACTGAACCTGAATTCAACCGTTAAATTCAAGTCGTACTTCAAAGGTGGTGTACATGTTTAAGTCTAGAAAAAGCTTCAAGTCAGAGTCTGAATTTAAAGTCTGTCTCCCCCCAGAGGCAGCAGGAGGGAACTGCAAAGCTCCAACCTTCAGGGATTCAGAACTCATCTGCACATATTCTGGTGGTGTTTTAAACATGACACACCTGATTTAAAAATCTGCCTCCCCAGGTGATCCTGACTTGATCCTCAGCTTCTTTAATCCTCCATTAATGTTGTTAGCTGATCTGGTTTTGCACTATGGATATCAGTGCTGTGTCTTCAATTTAGGTGTGATGGTCTTAGTTTTTTTAGGTTTTAAACTTCTTTTTTTATAAACCCTTTTGGGCTGTCAATGGTAAATGACGTATACTTGTATAGCGCTTTCTACCCTCCTTCGAGGGCTCAAAGCGCTTCACAGTCACAGACCCATTCACCCATTCACACACACATTCACACACTGGTGGTGGCTCTGCTGCTGAACACTGGCGTCAACCTCCCACCAGAGGCAATTTAGGGTTCAGTGTCTTGCCCAAGGACACTTCGACACATGGGCGGGCAGGGAATCAAACCCACTATCTTCTGATGGTGAGACGACTGCCCTACCACTACACCACGGCCGCCCACAATGGATGAAAAGGGTTTCATAAATGAAGTGTGATTTGAAAGAGTGTGGTTTTAATGACAGCCTCATGAGCCTCATTCAGCCCACTTTCAGGAATCATGAGCCTCAGGAATGAAACACGTAGGAACAACAAACACTTAACCTGAAAGACTCATGAATCTGTAACTTCACCTGTTTATCATTATATATTTTAAAAATTGTTCCCAGTGGTCTTGTCATTATTATGAGGCCATCTTGCTAAAATCAAAAACTTGTTTGGTTTTCTAGGACATAGTTTCTGCAGAGCAGCAGGAGCTCATTAGAAATCCCCCTCTGAGTTGTGGGCGTGGCTGTTGGAACAGAGCAAGCGCAGAGGGCGCTCTATTACAGAGAGCTCTCTGTTTACACTCCCTCCTGCTAGCTTACAGCCCCCAACCACCCCAACATTAACATTAGCGGTTTAGAGCTGTGCAGTTCTGATCCAGATTCCAGCTCCGACGAGGAAAACAAAGATGTTGATGGATCTGCAAGTGGAGGATCAGAATGGAGCAGAGCTAGCGTCTCTCATAGGACAGCTGTGTGTGAGGGCCAGTAATTAGAGTACAGGTTTTGGGATGGGTACAATTAAAAAAGAGAAAGAGTTTCAGGATTTGCTGTTGTCTCACCTGCGCACTGCTGTTCCTGCAGATTGTTTTATAGATTTGGTCGATGACAACAGAAACGTGCTCCAAACAGACACTGAAGAGGTGGAAGCGCTGCGCTTTGACCTGCTCAAACTCCTCACTGCACTTCCTGGCTGCTTTGGTGCTGAGATCAAAAGCTGTGAGAGAGAGAAGAGGATCCGTATAAAAACAAAGACAGCAAGAACACTGACACTGTTGTGAACTGATATTGCCATGGAAGTTGGAAAATAAACATCAAATCTATTTTGATTACTTGAGATTGTATGTAAGAAAACGATTCTGATTGGTCATGTTGGTAAACCTTTAGTGTTAAAGCAGGATGTCACAACATTTGTAGCTTAAGAATCTTTTCCCCTCTATTAATAGTTGCTGATTTCTTTCCTCCGTTAACATTTCTTTCAACAATCAACAAGGCAGGTTGGTGGGAAAGAAGCAGCAAAGATGGAGCAGAACTTTTCTATCTGAACTTATTCAGCACCAACTGACCGGAGCATCCCTACCAACTGCATCAGTCACGTAGTTCATCAAAGAATTTCTTCCAAAGAAATCTACAAAAATGAACTCTGCTACACTTAAAATGATCAATAACTGTAAATCATTATTGGTTCAGTTCAGTAACCTGTGATTAACAAAGTAAAAAGAAAACTTAGTGGATAAATAAGACGTTTGTTTTGTTTGCAGAGTTGAAATGGTGTTCACTCATGTACTGAGTTTCAGATCTGCAAACCTCCTTTGACCTTACTTACCTGCCCTCACCCATTCTCCAAAAACACACGTCTGCCCCAACCAACCCCGCTCTCTGAACAATCATCTGCCAATCAGCATCTTTGTATTTTATGGTTTCCCTTGGATAATGACAGTCCTTCCTTTACAGACAATTTAATCTTGAAATTAACTCCTGTGTGGATATTGTTCTGATCATGGGAAATATGGTCTTAAAATAAGTGTATTTTATTATATAAAGCTGAATATCTTCAAAACAGGTATATTTATCTACATAAATGTACTTATATGTCTATAATAATAGGCTTATTATATTCTATTCCTCCTTAATATCCTAATGTATGTGCTACAACAGTCCAACCATCTTTAAATGTAGATCTATTATAGCAAAATATGTTTTAACATAAGGTTGTCAAAATTATGTGTAAATTATGAGCCAAAAAACTTGTTTACCATAAGATATCAATTCAAATAAGATATCAAATGACTCAATTAGATTTTCACGGTTTTTTTTTTTTTTGTTTTAAAATTCATTTTATTTCATGATCACAACATTAAGCACTGCAGCTGTATTCATATATACGCTGCTTTTACACACAAGTTCAAGGTGCTTTTCTTGTAATAAATTAAGAAATATTTGTTTTTAAAGGGAACAGACACAATTAGTTGATTTCCACAACAAGAAAAAGCAGAATGAAATTGCCTTAACCAATAAGGTTCTAAAAGTATGACTGAAGAAAAAAGTGCTGTTTATTTCCAACACGACTAAGTCGAGCATTTTAACGGTTCAGGAGCCTGAACCCACATTTTGCTGTCAAATAGAACAGAATGAAGGGTTCTCTTTCCACATTGCAGTTCACCTTTCATGGTTTGGCTGATTCTGTAGCAGTGATTATGCTGCTGCTTTCAACAGAAAAACTGTGTCCTGATTGGCTGGAGACCTTGTCAACCAATCTCCTCTGTGCTGTCTCCTGTGCAGAGACGTGCAGCTCTCCAGATCTCCATAAGTTTCAATCACATCTTTATTTTCATTCTATAAAACTGGAAACATTTTTCTACAAAGGTTTAAGCAAGAGAGAAAAGTTTGAAAATGTTCATGTTTGTCTGAGAAAAGTGTGAAGTGTGCAGAGAAGAGTTTGACATCTGTCATCTTAATTATTTTTAGAATGTAACTCCTGTAATAAATGAGGGATAAAGAGTTAGACTTTTGACTTTTTCCCCACAAAGCAGCAGACCTGTCCTTGCTTCTAATGTTTGTATTAATTGAACACAGGTTAGTGTCTCTATCTCCTCATGATGCAGTGACCTGTACAAACAGAACTAACAGCCAGCCGCCTCTGAGAATGTCTGACAGTAGAAGTTTGGATGAGACATTACAGACAGAAACTGTTTTAATTCATGTCTTTATTCTTGTCTTTTCATTTTCCTCTCTAGCTTGTTTCTGTGCCGGTTGGCTGGAGCTTTACCCGGATGCCCCACCCCCTTCCTGTGGTCCTGCATGGAGCAGTCCCAGCTGCCTGCACTTTAGTAAACTGATGTCCAGTTTACGGATCTGTGTCTGGGTTCTCAAAGTTTGCAACTGCAAACAAACATAACTCCATGGATGAAACTCCAAAAGTACCTTCTGTCACCTCCTGCCACTTGTCCTTCACCTCCCTCATTTTCTCCAGGGCCTTCAGGTTGGGGGCTGTGGTGTTGTGGAGGACTCCTTCTGTGTTTGAGAGAGATTCCTTCAGCCTCTCCAGTGCAGCCTCCATCTCCTCTTCTGCCTGGAGACTCTGTCAATAGACGTTTTCATCGTTGGTGCATTGTTAGACTATAGATTTGATAAAGACGAGACTGTTGTCTGACCCTAAGGTCTGCCTGCAGGTCAGAGTAGTCAATGAGGAGCTGAGCCTCTCTCTCATAGATGTTTAAAGTGGCGGCAGTACTTTCTGAATCTGTGTCCAGCTGCAAAAGAGACAATCACTGAATGGGTTTTCTTTTCAAATGTGAATAGTAAGAAGTTAAATTGATCCTGAACACGCTTCAATAATTGAGCAGCAAAGGCTCAAACATGTTTGGACCCACAGCCGTGTCTCACCTGCACCTCACTGATTTCATCAAGGCTCCCTGACAGGAAAATGATGGGCAGACTTTGTATTTTGCAGCCCAGAAGCAAGTTGTGTCTGGCGAGGTGCTTCTGCTCCAGAGCAGACTCTGCAGAAATCGCCTCCCGCTGAAGCTTCAACAAGCATCTACCAGAAAACAAATGTTAGCTAAGAAGCATGTCAACTACTTAAGCTTTCAAGGTCTCCAACAGTTTACATTCTAATGCTTTCACTATGATCTGCATTAATCTGCTTCTGCCTTATTGAGACTTGGAATGCAGTAACAACCACTCACACATTTAAAGCACATTGTTTACACTGAACTGAAAGTATTGTATAAATCCAATTCCTCATCCTAGTTTTCAAACATTCATCAGTCATTATAGATGAGGGAAAGCTGGATCTCCTGCAGCAGCGGATTGGAAGAAGTCTATCAGTGAAAACACTCTATTGGTGGGTTGTGTATCAACGAGGACCCTCAACATTTTCCAGAATGTGAAGTAAGAACAGAACCCCGTTTGTTCCGCCTCATCAGGAACTATACGGGCCAACAGTTTGGACACACTTCCTCATTCATTGGCTTTCATTATTTTCATGAATATTTACATTGTAGATATTGATGGTCTGGCAACATCGATGTATCGGTGCACATGTCAAGCTCAGAGAAATAAACCCTGTGTGTGTGTTCTTATTGTTTTGGGAAAAGTCCAGGACCGATACAGTGACTGTGTCGACGTGTCACAGAGGCACTAGACTGTGTTTTTGAGAGAGTCGCCAGATTTGGTTGTTTTCCACCCAGTTTGGGGGTTTTGATTTTGATATTGCGAGTATATTTGCTTTGGGCGGGTTTGGGGTCAGTCTGGCAGGTTTAAGTTAGTTTATTATGAGTCTTAACAGTCTTTTATCTTGAAAAATGACCGGATCCTCTCCGTTACTTCTCTGTCACGTTGATGCTAGATCAGTCCAGCAGGAAAAAAACCCAAACTGTTTCCTGCCCCGGATGCGTGCCCAGCTTCCAGCTGTTGACCGACACCCCCCACCAGCACCCCCACCCCCACCTGTGAGTGAAGTATTATTCTACTGTGGGATTATTTATTAAGAGTTTTAATAGTATTCTAGAATCATTTCCTGTCTGACTCTTATTATAAATGACAGTAATCATTGTATGTTTTCTAGGTCAAACGTTGCGTTTGTTCAGCAGGACTTTTGTACTTCAATAAAGCACTTACTTAATGCTGAAGCATTACAGATCGAGGCATGAGCATGAACAAGCTACAACAACTGTCAAATATTATTGTGTATACACATGTTTATTTAATCAGTTTATCGGTGGAGTTTCTTAACTTGGTTGCCAACAACTTCGTAGGAGTCAGTATTGAGTGACCGAGTATCACACAGTATTGATACAGTTTGGTAATGTGCTGACACGCCTCACAAGGCCTCGTCTACCCATCACTAACTGTAGATTCTCACTGAGGGCTCTTTGACCAAGCAGAGTAACAGAGTGCTGCAGCAGATGACCTGGTCTCCAGTCAGCTGGACCTGAACCTCACTGAGATGTTTGGGGTTATCTGGACAGCAGAGTGAAGGCAAAGGGGCCAACAAGTGCGAAACACCTCTGGGAACTCCTTCAGGATTGAATTGAATTGAACTTTATTAATATCCCAAGGGATAAATTTATCTGTCATGGCACCATATATCTAAAACATTTTTGCAAAACTTTTGGATTGTTGGAAAACCAGCTGACTACCTCTGGAAGCTCACGAAAGAGTATGTAAAACAATAATCTGAGCAAAGAGACTAGAATGTCAAACATGATTTCAGTTATTTCACCTTTTTTGTTCAGATTTATAACTCCACATGAGTTCATTCATAGTTGTGATGCTTCAGTGAGAATCTACAACATAAATAGTCATGAATATAAAACAAAAATGCAGTGAATGAGAGGTATGTCCAAACGTTTGACCTGTTCTGTATATTTCTCTGATGCAAACAGGAGACTGCAGATTCAGTAAAGACCTGCAGCACTCTGAAGTAGTAATGATTTCATAACACAGAAACACGTCTGATGAGGTAAAACGACAAGTTTTACCTGTGCATCTCCTGAAGGGTCTTAGTCTTCTGGTCCAGCTCCACTTTGACAGCATCCACCTCTCCTTTTTTAGACACCAGTTTGTTTTTCAGCTTAGACAGTTTTTCCTGACCTTGTTCGACCAACTCCAACAGCTGGACTTCTTCCTAGATGCAAACAGAAACTGATGAAGTCTGAAATGGTTTAACAAGAGCACAAACACAATATTTCTGCAGCGTAAGAAGGATTTGATAAAAAAAAAAAATGGAAGTGCAGCTATGTGTAGTAATTATATATACTGTATATATATATAGATATATATATATCTATATATATATATATATATATAAATATATATATATATTTTTTAATTTCTTCCCAGGATAAATGTACTTGTTGTTCTACAGGATATTTTAGGGGATAACTGTAAAAACAGGAACAGTTTGGTTCAGTGAAAATGTTCAGAGCAGCTCTTGAACCACGTAGTTTCAGCTTTCAAAATAAAAGCGGCCAAGTTTAAAAAAAATCCTCTAGCTGTTAGAACCCCGGCTGAGCTAACAGCAGCTCACTGACCGCAGGAGAAAACATTACAACAGGAAGAAGTTTGACTTTAATGTCAGATGCGCTGGAATGTCTGATTTTTACAATAGTTTACAATAATTGTGTGAGAACAGAAATGTAGGAAACTTTTAACTGGTAGAGTAGAGGATGCTGAAGACAGGCTTAGATGAAGGAAGCTGATTCGCTGTGGGAAATGTGAAGAAAGAAGAAGAAAGAAGAAGTTTAACTGGTGAGAAAAGATCTTCTGCAGCTCCACGTCTCATAGCTAAAGCTAATGCTTGAATAAAATCATAATTATCTTCATAATTAAACAAACAGCATTCAGTGAAGTTCCTGTAACCTTCGTTACAGGAAGGTTTAACCGAGTTGTCAGAGAGAAATAATCCTCGACTGGTTTAATATCATCCAGAGGAATTATGGGAAACAGCTGATCTGCTGTTCTGACTGCAGACAGGATTACTGATATTTGTTCTCTGATTTATGAACGGTCTAAGAGAAGGAAACGAATACAGGTTTTATAAAATAAGTATTGCACAAATTTCAGTTACAGTTGGTTAGGTTACCTTTTATTATTTACGTAAAGCTACTTTAAAAGCGTTCAGCTGTCAGCTTTGCCGTTCTAAACCGTAGACACCAGAAGCGATTCTGCACTTGACCGTCACATGAAAAAGGTCTATTATATAAAATGCACCATTTAAAAGGATCTAAATAACTAAATGGAATTAGTAAAAATTGTTTGAATATTTATTTTTCATAAGTGACCATGGTATAAGCAGAATAAGGCTCTTCCAGGTGTGGATTCTCAGAGATGATTGGATGTTTGACAGTTTCCCTCTCACATATATATATATCTTTGTCTTATCTAGTTTTTTTTCCCTTTGTTTTGATTGCTTGAAATAAACCAATTCCAAAAAACAAAAAAAAACATTTCAACTCTTCTGCTGAGTTCAAAGTAGCAACAGGTAAGATGCTAACAGGTAAACCAGAGATAATTACTTCTTTGCGCTCAGAAACGATTTTCTCATCTTTCCTGATGCTCTCCTCTAGCTTGTGAAGCTTCTCTCTCTGCTGTTGCAGCTGCTCTTCTTCATATTCCAGTTTGGTTTTCAGACGACCACACTGGCTTTCAAACTCCAGCCTAAATAGAGTGAATGCAGTGGTATCAATCAAGTCCCCACAGGTGTGGCTCAGGTAGAAAACATTGGTGTGACAGACAGCTGTACCGTTTCTTGTCCAGCTCTGCTTGCTGCTTCAGGTGCTCCTGCTCGTACTCCCTGATGGAGTCCACTCCGATCTCAGCACAGAAGTCAGAAAACACCAACTCCTCCATCTGAAGGAGGAGAACATGGAGCCAGTTAAATGAAGGCAGAATAAACAGCACACAGACAGCACTGATACATTTCAGGATAGGTACTGGAATGTAACCGGATCATGCACTTTAGAACTGCAATGTTTTTCTGAGCAATGATTGAACTTTAATAAATACACACAGCAGCAGATGTAAACCAATGGAAATAATGTGGTTTCAATTTAGAAATGGATGCTTTCATTAATCCACACTAGGATGATTCAGTCAACCCATAATTCAATTCGATTCACAGTTTCTAAAGTCATGATTTCTTTTTTTCTCAACACAATGAATTAAAGTTATTTTAAGGCCAAATATGTTCTCTTTTTGCCCCTTACATCAAACTGTCTGTTTTCCAACTAACACAAAAGATTCAATACAAATAAACAATTGAAATGATCTCAAATCCCGTTCCACTCGGTTCATGTCGTGCTCTGCGTGTCACAAGACAGAGAGCTAGAGGAGGGAAACAGTCATGAAGCTGCATCGTCACCATGTCTGTTGTCACAGTGGATGGGTCAAAGTAAAGTTGTAATGAAAATAACATTGCAGCGTGATGAACAGATCCCAGTTTTGCTTGAATTTGCGTCAATAGTTGCGATTGCAATATCATAAAATCCCGGAGGGTCTGACTTATGTGAAACGTATAAATCTGAAGGTAGAAGCTGGGGCTGGTCGATATATCGATAGAATCGATTAGTTCGAATTTTATATTTTGGACTATTTTTTTTTTGAAAAATCAAGATTTTATTTTTCCTGCACACTGCCCTTTCGGGCTTCCGTAGTCATGCGTAAAGTCAGCTCTTGGAAAGCTGCAGCTAGCAGAGGATGTGTTGGAACAGTGGAGAATGACCAGACATGCAGGTAACTGGGCTGAAAACCGCCTACAGAGAGGACATGAAGAAAACAGAACAAGAAGATGGACAGTCTTGATACTGATAGGAAAAATGTTACCTGCTCAATCTGCTTCCTAATCTTCATCATCTCTTCATCCTTTGCCTCGAGACTCTCCATCTGCATCTCAATCTCTGAGTTCAGGTTTGCCAGTTCACTCTGTACTCGAGAGATCTCCTGAAACAAGAAGCAGGAACATGAGACACATCTGACGCCTCACTCACTATTTTCATAGAACCTTTTATCATCATCCACACATACCGCCTGACATTTAGGAATGGCGTTCTTCTCCAGATGTTCAAGATCAGATTTAGAGTATTTGAGGCGAGTCTGAACGCCGTGAGCCTGCGCACTTATCTGCTTCAGCTCGGACTCTTTCCTTTTCTTCCTCATCAGATCCTGTCCAAGAAAGCAAGAAACATTTTTGCTATTTGTTGATAGTTTCAGAAAAATAAATCAGGTTACTTTTTCTAATAAAGCTCCTAGAAGTTCCTGCATGTTTACAAAGCAGAGTTTCGACTCACGCGTAATTCATTGGTGAGATGCTCTTTGCGTTCTTTCAGCAGTTTGACGTCTTTTTCTTCCCAGCAGCGAGCTTTGGTTCGTAGATAACTGGAACCTCCTGAGATGACCCCGGATGTTTTGAACAGAGTTCCATCCAGACTCACTGTCTGCAGAAACACAATCACTTACTGTATTACCACGTTAGCTTGGTCACATCCAAGCTAGCAAGGCCAAGTGGGTTCCATATGGTTTAACAGTGGACAGAAAATGTGGCTCCAAATGGGTTTGTCCACACTGGCTTAAGGGAGCACTCACTGGGTTGGGTTCATGGCGCTAGCCAGCCTACCGGTGGACAAAGGAGCTCGCTACAGCGGAGCTCACTAGTTCACTAGTGATACAGTGGAGCTAGCTACAGCGGAGCTTTCTAGCTCAATACAGTGGCGCTCGCTAGCATTCTACATTGTCCATTGGGAGGCTGGCTAGCATAGTGCGCTAACCCACTGAGTGCCCACTTTATGTGGACAAGCCCAATCAGGGCCTCCATTTCCTGCCCACTTTTAAACCACATGGGCCCATTTGGCCTCACCACCTGAGATGATGCAGCAGCAATAAAACCTTCTTTCAAGTTCATTTCTGTAAGTGAATTTCTCTTAAAGAAACGACTTACCTTGACACGCTCCTCCTGGTCAAAGGCCAGACTCCGAGCATCTTTGATGTTTTCACATACCAAAGCGTTTCCACAAACATACTGCACCACTTTCTTCAGCTGTGCAGCGTTTGTGGATGTGTTGAACTGCACAACATCAACCACCATCTTGGCACCAGGAATCTCTCTGAGTCGCTCATTCAGAGGACTCACCTGCACACAGAGGTCATGATGTCTGTACACTCAGCCCGCAGGTGTGAAAGTAACATCAGACTTTCAACTAACCACCAAGTAGTTGATGGGCAGGAAGGTCTCCGGCTCAGCCCGTTCGGTCTTCATGAATGAGATGCAGTCGCGAGCTGTCTTCTCAGACGACACCACGATGGCGTTCATGTTGCTCCCGAACACTTTGGTGACAGCCAGCTGGTACTTCTTGTGGATTGGGCTGCACAAGTCAGACAATCGGCCATACTGCAAATAGACAGTTTTTTGTGAGTGGTTTGATGCAGCGCACTGAAAAACATCAAGACAGAAAGACCCACTACAATGAAAGTTCTGTCTTTGGTGACACTGGAGAATCGTTCACATGATGGAGGACATAAAAGGAAAATCTGTGCACTTTTTTATTCAAAAGGTGAATGAGAAGCAGACCAAAAATGCAGTTTAAATATGATCATATTTGTATAATAAGAACACACTGGGCGGGCCACAAGCTCCCTGCTTCAGCTCTCAGCAACAGGGATGGTAAGAATACGGTCACATAAGGCAAAATGCGCGGCAGCCTAAATGTCAGTTCTTCAGCATAAGCAGCCGGTGGCCGCATGGTGACAGTCACATTTTTACACGCCGTACAGCGGCAGCCGAGGTTTTCAAAAAAAGTTCAAATGAAGCAGCAACTGGAGAATGCTTTGACATCGGTACGTGAGAGCTTGTGCGGTGAAGGGAATGCAGCAGTGCAGTTTTTGACTGACAGGAGGATCTCCATGGTCCCCAAAATTGTCTGATGATAAGACTTCCACTCTCTGGCCACCCCCTGCCCCTGTGCTGCTGTTCCACTGCCAGCGAACGATTGTTAGAAATCGTACAGTGGCAGAACGGGCCTTTGTTGAAATTGGTTGGGACGCGGCGATGAGCAGATGTCATCCTGGCAATCCCGGCCCCCGTGGACCCATGGGTCACTATTCCCTCCAATGTTTCATTGCTGCTTCCATTGACTATGAAATTGTGCAAATTTGATTTGTGACATTGAAAAATACGCTTTTGAGGTTGCCATAGGTGGTTTTTGAAGCAAATTGACATACTTCTCAAAACTGCAAAATAAATACTTCTTTTTCCTTAAACCAACGGTGACTGCACCGCTGCAGAACTCATCAAAAGTTGAGCTGACCGTGCACATTTTTTTGATCCACCGCCCCTCTGTAATCAGCAACCACAATTTCCAAAATCCCTTTTGCTGCTCCCACATAGCGCCATGGCCTGGATAAGACGTCAACATCTCCATTGATAAATGATGATGAGAGCTAGTGCCGTGGTTGAAATTTAAATACTGTAAATCAAAGTATTATTCATGTCTGTGGCTTTAAATGACTTGTCAAATGAGTTTGGTTTGTGTTTGTTTGCAGCATCATGATTTACTGGAAACAGTGTAATTGTGTTCTTTTTTACATTTCTAGAATTTCTGTAAAAGTTTCGCACATATTAGTAATGAAAAAGCAGCCAGCGAACGGTGTTAAAATTCAGCCATAAGTCTCTCACGCGCGTATATCAAATTTCATGCTGGCACGGAACCTACGGAAAGCGTCGGATCACAGGGTGGGGAAACAGGAACTCTAAGAAAATGAATTTATTTATTCATTTTTAACTTGTCCTGTTCAACAGCTGAGCAAACAGATGCGGGCTGAGAGCCTCTTGTGTTGGGCAGATTTTACATATCAAGCGCTCGCTAGCATTCTACATTGTCCATCGGGAGAATGGCTAGCATAGTGAGCAGGCTTCTGATCCATATGGACCACGATTATCTGTGATCTGTTACAACCCTAGAGCAAATAGATCAATAGATGACTTTTGTGAGACCTTGAAAAAATCTTCGATCTGGAAGTGTGAGTGCATTTTGTTAGTAAATCAATCCAATCTTACCACCGTCTCAGGAAAAAGTCTGCAAAGTTTTTCAAGCAGCTCTCTCCGCTGGAGCTGACGTTTGCTCTCATGGCTGTCCAGACGAGCGTTGCCCAGCTCTTCCATCACCTGAGTCAGCTCGTGGTTCACCTCCATGCTCCGCTGGGCGGCCCACTCAAGTTCTGCACTCAGCTTCTCTTCTGCTTGACAGCAATCTTTAAGGGAGGATCTGATACATCGTACCCTAATGAGTTACACTCCACATGTTCACAGATACGCTCATCACTTTGCATCAAAACATACGTGCAGCTCTTGATGTACTCTTTGAGCTTCTCTGATCTGCTTGTCATGTCTTCCAGGTGAGTCAGGGTGTTCCTGATGGCAATCTACAGAATGTTTCTAGCATCTGTCAACGTTGAGCCTGAATTTTGTGGTATAAAGCAGAAATGTGCAGTACAGTACCTCCATTTCCTTCTTCCTGCGCTGATCAAAGGCCATCTTTTCACTGTTTGCTTTCACTTCCCACTGCAGCTTCTCTGCCTGCTGGCTTATGACAGCTCCCTGCTTATTGGCCAACTGCTTCAGTTCCTTGTACCGCTTCACCTGTAAAATGATTTGTACTGAATTGTAATTTAGAGGAAAACTTGTTTCTAACCTCTGTTAACAGTAGCGTCGGATCACCTGATCTTCATCCAGCTCGATGTCTCTCCTCTCTGAAGCTCTTTGCTTGATCTGCTTCTCATAGCTCTTCCAGGCCTTTTCAAGCTCAGCGATTTCCAGTCCATCTTCTTTTAGCTGCTGCTGTTTTTGAGTCAAGCACTTTCTCTTCTCCTTCACAGCACTGCGCGTCTCCTCAATCTTTTTCAAGTGATGAGATGTCTTCACTTTGGCCTTGACGTACTGAGACCGAGACTGGGACAGTGCATGCTCCTGATCACTGAGCAACAGATTGATGACAGGGTCATCCTGGTTGATCACAGACTGTGTTGTTTATGGCTGTGAATTGAAACATTTAAAAAATCCTACCGGATCTCCTTCTCGGTGTGCTGCTGCTCTCTAGTGAGGCGACCGTGCTCTTTCTTGTGGGCTTTCACCATCTGCTCCCAGTCCACCAGTTCACTCTTCTTGTCTGCTGCAGCGCTCTGACGTTCACTCAGTGCATCACTGATGGTATGGATAGCCTTCTCGTTATAGTAAAGCTCAGCCAGGCTGAGCTGTAAGCGGTTTTCATGAAGATGGTCCAACAGATCCTGGTATTTCTGAGCCTGTAACAAGGATTGGGCAAAAGGTGAGCAGTCAATCTGACTCAGGGATATGTTACACAGGTGTGTGTTTTTTATCTGTTGGTTTGTGGCTTTCTGTGCTTGATTTAATTTTCATTTATCAAATAAATTATCTAGGCTCAATTACAAAGCACAATTAATTGAATTTTGGTTCCTAAAAAGAACCTGACTGTCACCAGAAATAGTACTACTGGCATCAAATTGTACCCACAGGTAATGTCCAACATCCTGACCAATGGGTTTCCTTCACAAAGTGAAGGATTTCTTCCTTTAAAGACCCACTCAAAAAATGCTATGTTTAGTATTTTTAACAGGTTCTTGTTGCATTTTTCTTATGATGCAGGACAATATGAAGAAAATCTAAGTTAAATTGCATTTCTGAGTATTTATTTTTTCAAATTGTGGTAAATCAGGAGCAGATGAAAATATGTTGTTTGAAAAAGCTCTCAGTTTTGACGTAGAAACTGTGATGAGTGGACTTCGAGCTCCCTGCTCTGCTCCATTCTGATGCATTCACTTACAGACAAATAGATCCATCAACGGCTTTGTTTTCCTGGTCGGAGGTTAAACTGTACGGCTGGATAGAAATTATAACATGCTGTTTTTGTTTCACTGCTAATGTTAGGTTGGGGGTGTGAGGGGCTGTCAGCTAGCAGGAGAGAGTGTAAACAAAGAGATGATGGAAAATGCGGGAAGTCTTCCTCCACACCGACAGTCAGAAGTGAATTTCCAATGAACTCCTGCCATTCTGCAGAAACTATGTCCAAGAAAATGACAGTTTTTTAGATTTGACAAAAAAGCAACATAATGATAATTAAAGAAATTTAGGAACACTTTGACAATAGATCAAAAACTAACTGGAGTGGGACCTTAAATAACAGTACAAGTTATCAAATAAACAGCATCTGCAACAAATTACAGCCGGTCAAGGTTCACCACCCGTTTTGTGGGGAAGTGTCCTGGTGAGGCCTGGTTACAATTAAAGTCCCCCTACTATGAAAATAATGTTTTTTTTTTAGTTTTTACATGTATGTGTGGCACTTTTTCCTCTGAAAGAGAAAAGATATAATAAGAAATCATTTCATGTTTGCATTTCTGAGTATTTCTCCTTTAAAGAGGCCCTACCATGACAATTTTACATTTTGGTCCACAGTCCTAGTATAAAACTGCCACCTGAAGTTTTGCAAACAAAGAACAGACCATAAAAATGACCTGGAGCTAAACACTTGGTCTTTATGTCATTAAATGCTAAAGAGTAACTAACGAGTAGAAAACTTGCCAGTGTCTCTGGCATGTTTTGCATACATGTAGATAAGAATCCCTGACCGACATGTATTGTCTCTTGACTCTCCTGTTGTCTGAACCCTGTTTCTTTTCCACTGTGGCAGATTTCTTCTTGTTGAAGTGAAACTGTGTGTCCTCTTTGGCCTTCAGAAGAGCTGCCTTCTTTGCATTGTACTCTGCAGCATATTCTCTGGATTGGCTGATGCATTCCAACATTTTGGTCCTCTCCTTTGGATCCTTCAGAGCTATGGACTCCACCCTGCCCTGGTGAAGAGTACAGGGAGATAAATCCTTTAGTCCTTTTCCATAAACGTTGGTCCTTTCCTGAAGCTACTACAACATGAACTCAATTGTAATATCTGTTTTTACAGATATTTATTATATATTAGATATATATTTATTATTTTTGAATTACAAATGTATCTGGAAAATACAAGATAGTAGCATATTAGTATAAAGGAAAATATGTGTGTCAAATCTAGAATTACAAACATTCTTTCCTGCAGGTGCTTTATCAATTCTTACGTTTTCAGATCAAAGTTCATTATTTAATAAAGTCAGTACAGAGGAACATGTTGATAAAAGTCCATTTTACCTGAAACACCAGGCAGTTCTGAACTTTGGTCATGATGCTAATCTTTTCAAGCTCCTCGATGTATTTGGCTAAAGTAACACGAGCACCATTGATCTGACACTCTGTGGAGACCCCTGGAAAAAAAACCCATAAACAATCACAAATTCATTCACAAGATCGAAAATACATTTTTCACCTATTCTCAATGTATGCATAGGGAAGAACCTCGTTTCTTCCTGACCTCCTTTTTAACTTCATCAAAATATGTTGTTTTTTTTTTTTTTTTTTTTAATTGCTTAGCATAGATAATCGACAGTCTAATTTAACCATCGTTTTAAGCAGAAGTCCCGAACCCCCGGGTTGGAAAGCTGAAGAATCAAACCAACCTGTGATGATGCGACAGAAGACGGTTTCCCGCTCCCGGTCATCGCAGTACCGCACAGCCACGCGCGCGGTGTCGGACACCGGCCGGCCGACGTTAGCTCCGTGGATCAGGTCCCGCAGGTGTTTCACCCGCAGGGCAGCCGCCCGCTCTCCGATGGCGAAGCTCAAAGCATCCATCACATTGGACTTCCCTACCGGAGATTTGGGGCTTTAGAATAAAGCCTAACTTCATCTAAATCAGAGCTGCTGCGTCATAACCGTTTACACACTAAGCTACACATGTTAGCTAGTGCTAATAAGCACTCGGACTCCTGCGATTATTTAAGGATATTAAATCTTGTCTTTGCGGGTCACTATTATGTTTTGTGATAATAGTAAGTTATTGTTCAATGTTTTTTAAAAAAAAAAAAAATCTTTTTTTTGTCTTTTAGCGAGCTAGCAGCTAACCAGTAAGCTAGCAGAGCAAATGAGCATGTTAAAGTTCACCTACCAGAGCCGTTCGTTCCAATAATGCAACTAAACTTCATGAAAGGACCGATAACCTGTTTCCCACGCCAAGACTTAAAGTTTTCGATGTCGATTTGCTTCAGATAACCCATCTTTGCGGTGGAGAACAGAGGATCAAGAGTACTGTCCTGCTCGCTGTTGAGTCCGATGATGAACGATCTTCAAAAAAGTCCAAAGGCGGGAAACGACAAACGACGATTAAAAACACATTCGCTTGAGGTTTTTCCTGCCTCATTTGTGTTCTGCACTATAAATAAAATGGCTTAATACTTTTGAAAATGACTTTAGTGAGTTTTTTGTTTTTCAAAGCACCTTTATTGGACAGTGTAACTTTGCAAATTACGAAAAGCACTTACATGGAAGCAGAAAATTAGTCAGAAAACAAAACCAAGCAAACAAAAAAAGAAATCAGCACAACGAACGAACCCATCAAAAATTCAACACCAATCTGCCTCTGCTGACAGAGCACAAAACATTCTTGACAGCTTAAATTTGAAAAAAAAAAAAAAATTATCAGTCAAATTAACAAGTTTATAATATCTATTTTCAATTTCCAAACGAATAAAAAACCGTTTTTTTGAAAAGAAGCAAAACATCATCAGAGTCGATCCCCTGAATATGGTTTTTCCATGACCTCCACACAGCCAGCTTTGCTTCAGCCACAAGAACATTTATGGATGTGTGAACAGTCTTTTTAAGAGCTTTGTATTAGGGGCTGTAAATAAAACACACCAAAGAAAACGACTCCCCTAAATCCCTAACCATCTCCTGCAGAAAGGAAAGGAGACCAGTCAGACGCCCACATTCAACAAACAGATGCTGGACCGACTCCCTGACCAAACAAAAAGAACACCCGGCCCCTGTGCTGGGGTTGAGGTGTGCCAGATACCTGTTTGTGGCTACGATCCCGTGTAAAATCCTCCACTGGAGGTCCCCCGCCCGTTTCTCCACAGGGGGTTTGTTCAGAGACCTCCAACAACCCCTTGGAGAAGACCCTGTGCCCAAAAACTCAGTCCACCTTGACACTGACATCTGCTAAGGAGCTCATGTTCAGGACCTTAACACAGACCAGGTACGTCTTGGTCTTCGTTAGTTAGTTACAGTTTTTCTCCGTCATTTTAGTGAATTTTTCACAACAGAATTAAACCTCTCACACTTGTTAGTGCAACCTCCACAACATTTAGTCATTTGTGCACAACCTACTGTCAATTTCATGTTCATTTTGTCCAGTATTTCCTTTTGAACACAAATCAATTGATTTTGGACATTTTCTTCAAAATGATCCCTTTTGCTTTGATCATTGTTCATTTGTTTTGATCTTGTCTTTCCAAATGATCTAAATGTGTCCAGTCTGAATAGTTATTGTTAATACAACTAATAATCTTTATTTCATTGACTGTGTCTTTCCACACAAACTTGTTGAACATGTCGTCAAACATTTTTTACGTCTATTTTAAATATAACTGTCATTGTGTTTTGTTATTGTGTGCATAAACTTTTCTAGGGAGAACCTCATCATAAATAAAAGGTGTTTGAACTATTAGATGTAACCAGAGGTTCTGGTCTGATCCCCCTCACCCTGATCCTGGGCTGGGGAGAACAGCGGCAGAATACGGCGATTGAGATCTGTCCATGTTATCCCGTGATCTAGCTGGCCTGTTGGGCTGATCGAGCCCCTCCGCCCTGTGGATGTTTAGAAGGGCCTCATGGTGCAATCATCGCGTTCTGCCGCCGTTCTCCCCGCGAGGTTCCGCGGGAGGATCAGACCGGAGAAGCATTCTGAGAAAGTGACTGGCTTTTGCAGGGTACCTACCATGCTTTGCTGTTTGCATTAATTGTTTTAAGAAACACCTTTACGGTGGTGAAAACTTTTATGCTGTTGTGAGAAACTCACTAAACCGATTTAAGAAAATGTCCGTCCTTTCGGTCGGTCCACCGGTCGGTTCGTCGGAAAAGTTGAAGCTGGAATAGGTGCAAAAGGTGGACCCACATCCTATTGAACTCTATGGGTTAAGAATGGGATGGCAGTCCAGTTCAGATGCGAGTCACAGCAGGTAAACCAATTCTTTTAGTAATATAGTGCAATTGTTGTTTATGGAAGGAAAACGTGGGAAATGTGCCTCTGCTGGCCATTTGGTGCTTTTAGAGTTTCTGTCAGCACAAAATGACTGGAAATGACTGAGAACTGGAACTACTAACACTGTGTGCCATTTATGTACACAAACTGGTGCTAGTCATCACTTGGTGCCCCACATGGTACTGTGCGGGGTAAGAGTAATGTCACCATTTCTTAACGTAGGTAGACTTATTGCCTTTGACGTCAAATATTGAAAATCTTTTTGGGGGCATTTTCTCTACCATTCCAGTCTCTTTTAAAATAAAACCAACAAACACAAAGACTAGAATGCAGGCAAGTAGGGTTTGATGACTTTAATTGGTCACAGAGGGAAAGCTGAATCTAAAATTCACAGATGACTATGCAGCCATTAGTACGGGTGATCACGCACATACTCCATGATGTGTTTTAGAGCAAGCCACGTCTCTGTGGCCGTGGGGATGATCTGATTGGATGGTAAGAGGAAGCCATAGTAGCCGGTGTCCCGCAGCTCAAACGCAAACGAGTATTTGATGCCTGTATCATAGGACCAGTCAATGCTGCCTCCGCTTGCTGGATCTAAGTGATTGAGAAAAAATATTTTTAAAAAGTGTAAAACCAAATAACTTCTTTTAATTATCCTGCAAAAAGGTGACGAATAGCTTATCTTACAAATAATGTTGCGTATAATTTCCTATAACTGTAAAGGGTGCCATTAGAGAGGGAGTTTCTGGAGGCTGCTGCTCTGCCAAGAGAATCCTGTAAAAATGTAAAAGACAGCAAGTTGATTATGATGCCAGAGCTGTCTCTTTCCAAAGGAGAAGACAATCCAGAACCTTCTGTGAACACCCCAGCGCTGATCTAAAGCTTTCCACAATGTTATTTTTTTTAAGACAATTCCTCTGTTCCCTCTTATCCCCCTTCTTACCAGCTCAGCCTTGTCTGCCACATCTGTGCAGGTATATCCATAGGGATACATGAGCAGCTGGGAGTAGGCATGGACGGAGATGAACGACTTAAAATTGCCGTGGCTCTTGATCAAATCCACCACGTTCTTCACTTCAATCTCAGAGTGAGCAAAGGGTCCGTGATAGGAATCAGAGCAGGGGCTTGTACTGGCACCAGGACCTGCACAGAGGGACTCTCAGTCACTGAAAATAACTCTATGCATTGAAGAAAATTAGCTCACGTGGGGACAGGTGTGCCTTCAGTAGCAAGTGTACTAAATTATCTAATCATATCAAAAATGGATAAACATGTTTACTAACCACCGAAGCCTGCATCCCAGTTTCTGTTGGGATCTACTCCACGACACGATGAGCCAGAGTTTAGGGAGCGGGTCTTGCGCCACATTCGGTTCTGTATGCCACACATCCAAACACGTTATGGGACAAGGCTTTCTTTCTTTTGTTCAACTCAAATCTACTTGACTGAAAGCTCAAAATAATTGACAACCGTCATAAAAACAACTTGTTTTTGGATAAGGATATTAAAGAAACCTGAAATATCAAAACACAAAGAAACATTCATCTTGGCAGGAGATGAGTTGACCTACATTAGTGTGGGTGTACACATAGCCATCAGGATTGGCCAGGATCAGCATGTAAATGTCCATGGTGTTTAAAAGGGAGGTCAGAGAGGCGTCACTGCCGAAATCAGAGACAATCTAAGCAAGACACAGAGCAAAGACTTTTTGGAGATCCTGAAAACAATATAATAATAATAGTGATACATTTAATTAAAAAGCACCTATCGACGCTCTCAAGGTCACTTTGCTTCTCAAAAAAACAGATAAACACACAGGTAAAACATACAAGTTAAAAAACAAAACTATAAAAGTAATAAACAGAGGACAGAAGATGCTATGGATAAGTTTGTCTGAACAGGAAAGTTTTGAGTTGTGATTTGAAGGTGGTTAAAGAGTTCAAGGCCCAATCCGAACTCTTCCCTTCTCCCCTCCCCTTCATGTATCCCTCCAAACGGAGGGTGATGAAAAAATAGTCTCTAATATTTCGGATGTGACTTTCGTCGATGACGTCATCAAAATCTGCGGTCCGCTAGCTTTAGCATGGAGCTAGCAGCACTTGAATATACATAACAACAGCAGTTTTATAACTTAAACTTAAAACTAAAGTCATTACTTACATTCAAATGTAAACTTCTGTGGTTCAGAGACCACCAACATGAAAAAAAGAGCTTCTCAGTGCAATGTGGCTTATCCTCGTAACGGTGGACTTTGGACTTCTATGTTTGGAGGGTAAAATTAAAAAAAATAATAATCTGGACATGACTTCGACTTCAACTGTCACTTCAAAATGAAAGAGAAGGGAGAAGGGAAGAATTCAGATTGGGCCCAAGTTTCTAATATCAGGAGGAAGAGAGTTCCAGAGTCTGAGGGCGGAGCAGCTGAAGGCTCCGCCTCCCATGATTTAAACGGTTCTATTGAAACTGAAAAAAGCTGCTGCATTCGGTTCCTCATTTTGGTGCTTAGTTTCCAGCTTAGTGCCCAGCAAGAGCTAACCACTGCACCACTGCGCAGCCTTTTTTGTGTGTTTTCAACAGAATATGTTGATTAAGCAGCACCTGCTGCATCTCGTCTTCTTTAGTGGAAAAGCATAAAAAGCTTGGACTACAACGTGTTTCTACATTTTGTTGACAGGGATTCATTAAGCAAGAATCCCCAATGTACCAATGAGCTTCAGTGTGTGGAGTTTGCTCCAATCTGGTAATGAGTTGAAATAGTTCTCCTTCAGATTTTCTACCTTGTTAGCCGTCCACAGTCCTGTAGCGGGAGACACCCATTCTCTGGAGTGGATCCCCGTGTCAATCCAGATGGCGGGGCGGTTGGTGCCGCCAGTGCTGAACTGAACACAGCATTGACAGAACTCATAAGGATTTCCCATGACTCTTTATGTTAAACACTTTTAATGTTTGAGTTAGAGTAAATGTTTTTATGGTGATGGTGTTGCAGCAATGATTCAGCGTTGACGTTTTGAGCACTTCTGTGGAGAAGCTAGTCTCTGTGGTGAGGATCTTACCTTCAGGACGTACATGGGCCTGTTCTCATAGGATTTACCGATTTCTTGTTTGGTGACCAAGTGTGGGTATTGAGCCACCAGTGTGTCCATCCAGCTGTAGATCTGCATGGAGATGGATGAGACACTGCAGTACAAATACTTCTAACATGTCTAACTAACTAGAAATGCACGGGCCTCCCTTAAATGCAGAGCTGAGAATTCATTAAGCTCATTTTCTTATCTGTTCAAATAATGACTTTATAATTTTTGAACATAGTTATTTGTTTATATTTAATTTTTGTGTGAAAAATTAGTGAATTTGAGTTCAAATGATTTTTTGTAAATAAATAAAAACAAGATGTAAACTTGGAGAAAGAGACGTCACACCCTAAAAATGTTCCATTTCCACTGCGACATCTAACAAATCTGATTATTTGATTGGATCTAAAGCCAGTAATTGCATGTTTGTTTAAACCTACTGTCTCCAGAGTATGATAAGCTCCAAAGTTGAAGCTCCTGGTGCTCTTCTCCATTTTTTGGCTCTCCTCCATTTCAGTTTTCTCCATATCAATAAGCTCCTAAAAGTAACAAAAGATATTTAATGAAATATGAAAACTCTGGAACAACTGTTTGCATAAATATGTGATTATTTCAAAAGAATTCCAAACCTGAAGGTTCTCAATGATGATGGTGAAGGGGATGTTATGGGTGAGGAGGAACTCCTTCATGGAGCTCAGACTGGAGCTGGGAACTCGGATATCCACTGGCAGGTCTGTGGAAACGGGGTGGAGCCAGAAGTCCAGCTGGGATCGAAGAAAATGAGATTTCTGAACATGACATTCTGAGCAGGACTGCATGTCGTATCATTTGCTGCAAGAGTCAAACTCATCATTAAAAAAAGCAGAAAGATTATTTCACTAGAGTGGAAAATGTGTAAATGTTATCTACATTTTCCTAGTTTTTGCATTTTTCTAAATATTTCCTAATTTTCTTGAAAAAATCCAGCCAAATCTTTGATGTGAAAATCAACAAACTTGCATTAATTTAATGATAATCTTCAATGAAAAGACATTTAGCATGTTCTTGTGACATTTCTCTGATGATGGAAGACAAAAGAAGAAAATTCATCTCAAAGATACATTTCTGAACATTCTTGTGAATCACTTGCAAATTAAGAAAATGCTGTTTGTAAAAGCTTGTATTTGTGATGTAGAAAATGTTCTGTGTGGGCCATAAGCTCCCTGCTCTGCTCCATTCTGATGCATCCACTTACAGACAGAAAGATCCATGAATGTCGTCGTTTTTCTCGTCTGATCTGGAATCTGGATCAGAACTGTGTGGCTGGATTGCTCTGATCTTGCTGGCTGTTTCTGTTGCACCGCTAATGTTAGGGTGAAGGTTTGAGAAGTTGAAAGCTAGCGGGAGAGTATGTAAACATAGAACTCTCAGCAACAGGGAACTCACAGGTTTTTTGATTTTGGCTAAAATTCCCATTCACATAGATAAAGGATTGGTGCAGAGATCTGGGGTCACAGAATTGTTCCTCTCCTGACATAATAAGATCACTGCTTCACATGTCACAAGGAAACTAGACCTCCAAAAGTGGAAAACCATCAAAGTTTTTTCTATCGCCCTAAAGTCCATTAAAACCTTTTTGTCAGTGAACCTGTCAGTGCAGTTGTGCAGTTGTGTTTGTGTGGGAGGTGTGATTTTGTGTAGTGTTTGTGTACCTGCCATTCCTCTTCATGTTCCAGAGACTGGAGAACACGGAGCTGTTCCTGAGACTGCAAATGGATCCTGAAAACCTGATCACTAAAAAAAAAAAGAAACAGTTGAAAAACATTGTATCTAGTGACTTTAAAATGTGTTATATTTGATGATATTTTTCTTGATCGTGAACTGTTTTATGTTCTTCCAAAAGAAAAAAGAAATTGTAATATTACAAATTTTCTTGTAAATGTTTACATTTTAATCTAGTAAATTTTTGTGTTTAAAAGTCGTACATTTGCAAGAAAAATTTAAAGTCATAAACTTTTAAAGTCATAAATATACAAACCTATTCTCGAAATGTAATTTACAACTTTTTCTTGGAAATTTATGAGATTTACAGTCAAAATTTAATAAATAAAAATGTGATCATAAACTGACCCCATTACTCCGTTATAATGTTCAAGACTTTAAGAATGCTTTTGATTGTATTTACATTTCACAACAAGCTGTAAAATATTGTAAAAATAGGAGGTTGTTTTATGTTTTTAGAACACTCGTGTTTTTTTATTGTTTCTTGAAGGATCAAATACTTCACAAACATAAAAATGTCACTTTTGGCTTTAAAGAAAAACGTCCTCATATTTCCTGTTTTTAAAACTTCACTTTTCTCCTTCACAATCTGCTAGGATTACATTGATCGTGCTAGCGGTTGAAAAGTTACAATATGCTAAAGATTTTGAGTTTTAGTGTCACCACCAGCCCTTTAGGTGTTACAGGGTTAATTTGCAAATTTTTGAACACAACAAACATTAAATTAAATTAGGATCAAAATTAGGATTACATTGGATTAAAATGTTTAAAATGTGAACCTCCACTTTTATCAATAAAAAATGCAGCAGCACAAAGAATACTTATTTTTACCAAAAGTTATGGCTCACATCAAACCTAAAAGAAATACAATTAGTGAAGTATAGACATCTAAAAAAAAAGAAAAACAGACTAAGTTCATGAAAATTCTACCCAACAAAAGTCCTCTCCGCTTTGACTGCAGCTACAAGCACCAACAGCAACCAAACAGACTTCATCCTGTTCCAACGTCCCGAAGCTTCTGATGATCTGCATCTGCTTTCTCAGTCTTGTAGCCGCATCTGGTAACAGGTGGGCTGCTCTCACGGAGGAGACTTGATGTTCCAGGAAAAGATATTCTGAGCCACAAACATGCTGATAAAGCTGGATTTTATTTGTCCTGCTGCAGAATTCTCACAGGTGTCAGAGGCCTGGTGACATTTACACTTCGCTTCATAGTTACAAGTGTTCCAGTACTGCAGTAACAAGGACTTTTGTTATCCAGCAAAAATTACCCCCTCCTTTTTTAAATCTGAAATATGAAAAATACAAAAATAGTTCAAAACGATAAATGTAAGCATCTAAGTTTAACAAGAAGCTCTGAGACAGAGCTAAGACAGAAAAACAGCGCTGACAATGAGCAGCAGGTGGTTTAAAGTTCACCGTCCAGCTGTAAAAATGCAACTGGAAATCATTTTAAACTAATAACTCCTTAGAAAATAAATTCCTTCTACAGTTTTTCCAAGAAGACAGAAAAAGATGAACAAATGATGAGAGAGAGAGAGAGAGAGAGAGAGGAGAGAGAGAGAGAGAGAGAGAGAGAGGTTCTGGAAACATTCCTCAGAGAGTTTGGTTCATATTAACATGACATCATCACAGTTACTGCAGATTTATCATCTGAACATCCATGATTCTGATCTCCTGTTCCACCACATCCCAAAGGTTCTATTGGGTTCTGGTGACTGTGGAGGTCATTAGAGTCCAGAGAACTCATGGTTCTAGAAACCAGTCTGAGATGATTCCAGTTCATGACATGGAGTCTTATCCTGCTGGAAGTAGCATCAGAAGATGGAACACTGTGGTCATAAGGGATGGACATGGTCAGCATCAATACTGACTGAATATCCTCCACATCATGACACCACCACCACCAGTCTGAACTGTTGATACAGTCAGGATGGATCCATGCTTTCATGTTGATGTTACCATCTGAATGTTTCAGCAGAAACAGAAACTCATCAGACCAACAAGGTTCTCCATCTTCTATTGTCCAGTTTTGGTGATTCTGTGTGACTTGTATCCTCAGTTTCCTGTTCTGATCTGACAGCAGTGATACTGGTGTGTTCTTCTGCTGCTGGAGTCCATCTGCATCAAGGTTGGACGTGTTCAGAGATGCTCATTCTGATGCTCAATTTGAACGGCAGCAGATCGACTTGACCAGGTCTACATGCATAAATGCATCGAGTTGCTGCCGTGTGATTGGATGATTACAAATGTGTGTTAATGAGGTGTACCTCATAAAAAGGTGTCAAGATCCATGAGGGAAAGTACTGAAAATGACTGAATGCACATGTGTCTTTTTTTAATGAACTTTATTCCAAATGAAACCCAACATTCAGAAACTCAACCATGATTCTGTCTGACCAGATGATCAAGTTCCAGGGATTCTAAGATGTTTGGTTCAAGATCACATGCAGCTTTCACAGTCTTAAGGAAGTAAAGAGATTACTTTTTCAAGAGAAAACAATTGTTTAATTTTCTCTCATGCTAGACAAATATTTGTGTTACGAAAGTTTTTCGATTACAAAATAATCTTAATTTGAGAAAACATGTCTTTGTGACTAGAATTATTATTTTTTCCTAAAATTAGAATTCTTGAAGTTTCTTTTTCTTTTCCTATTGGCAGATTCTTTTGTTTATTTCAAGAATAGTTTTTTAATTTTGGAAATTTTGACTTCGGGGGGCTTTTTTTTTTTGCATTTTTAGTTTTCAAGCTAAAAGGAATAAAATGTTTTATTAGGCCAATTCAAAGAAACTAATATTCTGATAGGAACAGAAATATAAGAGTTCAAACATCAGTGAAAACTATCACAGCAGCACTTTGTTTCTTTTTACACACTATTTATTAGTTTTCAACAGTTGCAACAGCAACAACAAAAATGAAAACATGGAAAAGAAGAAGAAATGAGACCATAACCACCTTCCAACAGAGACACAGATGAAGATATGGGGAGAGCAAACCCCTCAAGAAAAACACAAAAACGTTCCATATTTTGTGGAACTCCACATGTGATCTTTCTTTCTCCAGAAAGAATCGACAACTGAACAAGATCAGAGCAGAAATGCACACAGTGATCCAGTCTGCATGTTAATGAGCAAATGCGCATTGAGGCATTTCCACCACTAGATGGCAGTAAAAACACGTTCACGGTGAGTTCTGGAGTCTGCGTCTGTCTATTCAGACACATGGGGCTCTTTGGACCCGTGAGTCTCACAGAATACTTGGTTCTGGTGACATTACAGACCCACTCCAATGAAAAATGAGGTTTCTGGTGTTTTTAACATGCTCTTCAGACATTTTTCTAATACATACATTTCATAGATTAAGAAAAAAACTCAGATTTAAATTGCATTTCTAAGTATTCAAATCAATGTGAATCAGGAAGAGATGACAGAAATGTGTGCTGTATCCTCCACTTACAGACAAATCGATCCATGAACGTCTTTGTTTTCCTCGTCGGAGCTGGAATCTGGATCTAAACCGTACCGTCGGATTGCTCTGATTTTGCTCGCCATTTTTGCGTTTTGCACCACCGCTGATGGTAGGTTGAGGGTGTGAGGGGCTGTAAGCTAGAAGGAGAGAGTACTGGTGACAGGGAGAGGGGCGTGCTTACCCTGCACCAAATGTCCTGCCCAGAACTTGAATGAACTGAATTTTTGCAGAAACTATGCTCAAGAAAACGTCACAGGTTTTTGGATTTTGGCTAAAAACTGCATCATCATAATGAACTGATCACTGGTAACACTGAAGTTTAAAGATAAAGATGTGGGACTTTTAAATTAAAGTAGGATACAAAAGCGATTCTTGACTCACTGTTAGAATTTTAAATTCAGAGTATAGCTAAATGTATTTGAAAAAAACGGAACATTTTAAAATAATTATAGTTAAGTGACTTTTTTATATTTAATCAGTACTTTTTTCATTGATCTCTGGGTCACAGGTGCATGAACAACCCTTCGACTGCCTGGATCTATTGACAGATCACCTAACAGTCTCCTGGAGTGAAGAAGAAAACCAAATCTCTTCATGCAAGGACTGAATAAACATCATTTTGAATATTTCCCAGCATTCCATTGACAACAAAATGATAGGAAAACTCTACAAACACGTAAAGGTTCAAGGTTTTTATTTGCTACATTTGCATCAGCTTACATTACATTACATATTTATAATTATGTTAAAAGTTATGCTTTTAAAGTTTTAAAAATGTAGTTCAATAAATGTTTATCCTGTTCGGCCGTGACCTCAG
This sequence comes from Oryzias javanicus, assembly GCA_003999625.1. Lineage (NCBI taxonomy): Eukaryota > Metazoa > Chordata > Actinopteri > Beloniformes > Adrianichthyidae > Oryzias > Oryzias javanicus. The sequence continues at coordinate 1,286,056 of CM012442.1, read as the reverse complement.
GTGTGTGTGACTCTCCTGCCGTATAGGAAGAGTGAGGAGCTGATTTCATCCAGGGACTCTAGAGAGTTTTGATCAATCACCAAGCTGCAGTCGGTGGAGCTTTGGGTTATCGGATTATTGGTTACTGAACATTTCACCCAGCACCCCCCAGCGCTGCAAACACAATCTTGTCTCATTACATTGAAGCGAGGTGGTAAAGTTTGTTGTTATTGGCTTCAGCTTTTGCCTCACGCAGCCCCCCCCCCCCCCCCCCCCCCGATTATTATTAAGTATTAAGAGGTTTTAACGTGTCGCGCCCCCCCCCCCCCCCCAAACGGCCACATGGGACAAAGTGAGAGGACGGGGGCTTCATTGGCGTGGGACGATAGAAATGAGCTTCCATCTTTTTCTGTGTGGAAATTATTTATTGCTTTCCTCTCTGAGTCTAAAAGTTTAATGTCTCCGTGAAAGTGGCAAATGTGGGTGGACTGTGTGTTTTCCCGCCTTTTGTCCCCTGTCATTTGTCTCTAAAAGCTATGAGAGCGAGGAGCTCCTGCAGAAAAAAGCGTGTTACACACGACTTCCTCTGCTGCTCTAAAAATAGATCCATTTATGTTGCATTTCATGCCCGAGCGGCCTCTCAATATTTCAGAGACCCACCAGAAAATTGACCATTAATGATTTATCGCCCACTTGCTCATCTCATTCTGGGTATGAGTGACATCACGGCGCTGGAACCTGTTCGTTTTTCTGGACGTGTTTGTTCTGGGTCTCTCACATGTACCAGAGGTGGGAGGGGGGCTGCGAGCTGCATCTCTGCTCTGCTGGTCAACTGAGCGTGACTGTCATGTGATTCACCCTCAGACAAGTGGTCACATGACCGTGGAGCAGGAGTCAGTCAGCCGTGAGCGTCTCTGCAGTGAAAGGAGGTCTGCTTTCATTGAAGTGGTGACAGAGCGATCACGGATCCGGGCTGTACCCCCCGTCTGCAAAAGAATGGCTAAAAACAATATTGTGACATAATGAGAGCAGAGTGACAGGAACGGAGGAGGAGGAGGAGGAGGAGGAGCAGCCCTCTATAATGCATCAGACCTGCGGTTGCCCTCTTTGACGGGGTGATGAACGGGCCTGACGTTAACTCAATAATCCAGACTCCTGGAGATAAACTGTTAGGTAACATTAGGATTTTTGAGAAGGATTAACCAAAAATCCTTCAGGAATATTTAACGGATCTTCTCCACTGGGGGACAGGATAACTCCACTTCCACCATCAGCTTTTCAGATTGCATCTGATCAAATAGTTCTTTATTTCCACATGATGCAGAGCAGCGCTGGCACGCGAGTGGAACAATGCTTTACAGCACATTAGAAATGCATGCATTCTGTTCTGTTTGGGCTCAGCTGTCCCTCTGATCCTGATGGTTGCAGGGACGGCGGAGCGCTTGTCGGACTTGGGTTTTTGAAAACCGCTGAGGTTTCACAGTCCGGAGCAACAAGAGTGTTTGTTCTGAAGAGAAGCGACAGAAGACAACAGGATCGGAGAGGAAAGCAAATAGAGGTGGACACCAGGGCTGAAACGAAGACGCCTTAAACCTCAGCAGCATGGACCAACACTGAGCCGTCACTCCAGAGCAAGAGATACGAACGCTGCGTTTAAGACACACAGATGAGACAAACCAAAACATGATCAGGATTTTAAATATGTTCAAAACTTGAAAAAATAAAGGTTTTTATATATATTTGTTTGCAAAGATAAAAAAAACTTAAACTGAAATGTGATAAATGAATCAATTACTGTATCTTCTTCTCCTTGTTTGGCTGCTGTTCATCATCCAAAAGTCTCATCAGGTCAATGCTGGGCCATAGAATTTTAAGAAGCTGCTAATGTTATTTAAAGTCTCACTCCAGTGAAGATGATGCCACAGCTCTGCCACAAAAGGACCAGCTAACAGAATTCTCAATAAAAGTTTTTGATACTTGTGACATGCTTGTAATTGTATGTCAATATACCATAGAAACATCTGGCAAACACCTAAACATCCTGAAGGAACAGACCCTGTGGAAATGGAATATTTGTATCATTCTCAAAACTTTTGCCCATGACTGTAGATTGTTGGAGTTTATTATATTAATAAATATATTCTATTTAGTTCTATTTAAGTGTGATTCTGCAATAACTGCCAAAAGCTGTGTGCTCAAAAAAAAAAAAATCTGATTTCTTTGTTATATTGTTTCTGTTTGCAAAAGAAATCATAATCTGTGGAATGATAAGATTTCAGGTTTTTTTTGTTCAATAAGTACTGAACTGTGAGTGAACTGTATTATTGCATCCCAGTTCTTTAAAAAAATGTCTTTTAAATTTAACATTTTGCAAATAGATTTTGCAGTTTTAAAAAATCTCGTTGAAATTAAGGTAAATTACGTCACCACTTTTAGGAAAAAGCTTCAGTAACTTCAGCGATTACTTTCAGGAAGAAGCATTCACACCAGCATTATCACAGGTAATGCAGCTTCTCTGGTTTTAAAGAGTCATGCTGGAACTAAAAGTCATCATGTACATTTAAAGATAAACTCATGTGCTTCAGAGCACAGAGAAACGTCCTTCTCCTTTGAGACAGCGCCGGGCTCTGCATCCCTCTGGGACAAGAGTTCTCCCTTCAAAAGGGTTCAGGACACCCATATCAATTCAATGCCGCTACAGTTGGAGAGGTACAGGGGAAGAATTTGGATTCAGCCTCATTTAATTTCTAACAGAAAACCCTGTGAGGTACATAAAAATGAACTCTGAGGGTTTTTTTTATAAATAAGGAAGACAAAAATATGTTTCATGAATTTCTACGAAGGCATGAAAATACATTTATATTTTAGTATTAAGGAAGCAGTTAAAGCCGAGCATTGGCTTCCTCCTGCCTCCAGTTGTTCTGAGTTCAGCTTTATGAAGCTTTGTTTTCAGACCAGCTTTAATCCAGAAACTGCTTGGCTTTGACTCATCCTTCCATTTGATTCTGCACCATCGCCAATAACCTCCATGCCTGCCGCCCAAAGCACCCAAAACTGTGTCTGAAGGAGGAAGGCAAAGAAAACACACTAACACCATACATGACTGCCAGTAATTTTAGCAGGAAGTCAAAATATAAAAATTCACATTTCATGAAACTCCTTTGTTGCAGTTTTTCCTGAGATCCTGCAGAAATACGCTCCAGCTTTTTCCCTGATCGGCGTTAAGATTATCTAAGCTTTTAAAGAGAGGCTGGTTTCCAGAAACCCCTCTGCGGGCGGTTGCTCTGTTGCATTTGGACTCTTCTTCATCGTCAACTGGCTCTGGATGGAGCTGCGCTTGTGTGGGACATCACAGATGCCCAGACTTGGCATGCAGACTCTGCTGGCTTGAGAACAGGCAGTGAATGTTACCCATCCCATGAGGTCTGCGGTAACGCTGAAAATCAGCATTTCTGTCTGCTGCTGCTGCGTCTGCAGCGTGTTTCCCTGCAGAGGAACTCATTAGCGTCTTCTTCCTTTCAAGCCGCGGCGCTCACAGCAGGTTGACCAACCGTCCTCTGGGTGGATGCAGAGATCCCAGCCCTTTTTTGGCAGCCGTGCCTCGTCAGCACATCCCAATCAAGTGGATCCACGTCCCATTCTCCATCTGACAGATTCCAAAGCATTGATTTGCACTGAAGCGCTTGCATCTGACTCCCCCCGCTGCATCATGTTATTACATAATAATCCAAGAAAAGACCACAAGAGCCCGAAAAGGCTGTTTAAAAATAGATTGGAAGGCACAAAACCATCCTGTTATATTTAGCTGCTCGGCCTCGTCGACGGCTAAGAATAGGTGCAGGGTGGGTTTCATCTGCAGCGCACACGGCCGTGCCCCGTACTTGCCAGGATGCTTCCACGCTTGTGTTGTTCTGAGAGGAGTGGACAGACGCTGGCCGCAGGGGTTTTGAGGTGTGTGTCATCAACATTTTACACACAGTTCCATATTCCATTACTCATCACAACCTATTTCGGCACGCAGGCATCTCACAGTTGATGAGCTTATGAGGGGGGACAGGGGAAATAAAACCGGCACAAACGGCAGCTCGGAGACCCGAGCAGCTGCCCGCATGAGCTCGACTGATATTAGCGTCACGCTGAGCTTGTTCAAGTCAGCTTATTACTTTAGAGTCACAGAAATCTGAGCAGATGGTCCCTTTAGCCAAGAAATATGGAGCATGAGATTCCCCAAGAGGTGTTTTTAATAAGTAATTCTAGCACTAGTATTGAAGTAGTGGGGAAGAGGTTCTTCTTTAAAAAATTGTTCTGACTCCTGATTTAATTTTCATTTGCATGCCTTAGAAAGATGATTTAATTAACAAAATCTACAGCATTATTATTTGATCTGCTTGTGTGAAAATACATTAAATGTTAAACCATGATTTTCTTCATCCTTTCAGAGTAAACTGTATCCACCTAAATGATCATATATTACCTTCAGAACACTAAAAAACAAATTAGTTATGAAATATGAACCGTTTTTATACCCGAAAGTAAAACAACTCGATCTCTGAGGCTCCACCTTTTGCTCCTTGTTTGTCCCGCCCATTTCACCACGTCATCCTTGAGCCGGCCCACAGACCGTCAATGAGCCTCCTCGGCGTGCGTGCACGTGTCCACGGCTCGTACTTAAACAAACAACATCCGAACTGTTTTTAAAGATGGATCTGCAGATTGTGGAGCCTTACACTCTTGACCCACGATCTGATCCAGAAGACACATTCAGGGAAAAAGCCACTTCATGTGACGTCATGAAACGCTGATATTGTTATCATGCATCCACACGCTTTTACAGTAAACAAAAGAATACAAGACCGTCTCTCCGCGAGGTGGAATGTGCGTGGAGGTTGTAGCGTTAGCTTGTGCGTGGAGGTTGTAGCGTTAGCTTGTGCGTGGAGGTTGTAGCGTTAGCTTGTGCGTGGAGGTTGTAGCGTTAGCTTGTGCGTTCTGTGCTGACGGTACTCTGCATGATTTACAGGCTGACTTACAGGTCTGGCCTCTTCATCCGGTTTGGTTGTTGGAATGGTGCCGGATCTGAGACTGAATCCACTTTGATACATGCTAAGGTTATCAAACAGCCATCTGTGACGTGGCGGTCACAGACGAAGAGTTGTCCACTTCTGATGTGCTGGTTCTTCTTTAGGAAGTCTGAACAAACACCTCCACCTCTCACAGCCAAAAAAACATTTTCTACACTTAAAAGACATCGTCTCATGATTACATACAAGATGAGCAACAAGTGAGTGTGTGTTCATTGTAGTCTGGGGGCGGAGCTTGCAGCACAGACTCTTCCTGAAGAGGACGGTTGACATCGTGATGACATCAGCATGATAGGACCGCTTGTTTTTGTGGGTATGGGAGGGGCTGTTTCAGAGATTACTCTTAAATGCATGAACAGATCAAAACACAGATTTAGGGTTCTTTATAATGAGGAATGAACAGTATGATGCACTTAAACCATCACATGTAGAATTTTCATCATGGGACCCTTTAAAGTCATTGTTTGAAAAATCCTGACATTCTATTGATAATAAACTTATTCCTCCTTACAACTAAAAGCTTAATGGAAGCTTATATGTTTTATACCATGATGAAAAAAGAAGCAAAGACAGAAGAGTTTTAACATGGAGCTCTTTGACATCAACTCAACTGTTTGGAGGAAGAGTCCAGGTCTCCCTTGGAAAAGAGATGCAAGTCTCAACGGGATTTCCTGGTAAAATAAAGGTTAAATAAAAATAAAAAAAGAAATGCTGCCATAACCTGAAGAACACATCCCCACTGTCAAGCACGGAGGTGGAAGCATTATGCTACACCACCATGATGGAGCCATGTACCGTCAAATCCTGAGTGGGAAGCTCCTCCCCTCCACCGGTCTTACAGGACTGTCTGAAGAAGAGGCTGATGAAGGTCACGGAGAGGTCAGACAGTCTCTGGACATCCGTCCATAGAAAACCTCTGGAGAGAGCTGAAGCTCTGGGTTGCTAAGCAACCGCCGCCTGATCGGAATGATTTAGAAATCATTTGTAAAGAAGAGCAAAAGTGATCTGTGCAGAAACTGATCATCAAGTACAGGAGCTGCTGATGAGGGTTTGGCCACACACAGGGATCACATACTCCATGATACGCAAAGTAATTTTATTCTGAAGGAGACAGAGGTTCAGCTCACTTCCTGTGGGTGTGGCTGACAGAGCTCACATGGCTGCATCCGTGAGGCCCAGCGGATCTCTGAGCTGAACCAAGTGAACTCAGGGTGTGTGGATGTTTGGGGTTACTTCAAATGTGTTGAATTTAAAGTGTTTATATATTTTAAGTGTTTTGTTGACACTTTTGTGAATGAACCCTGGTTTGGTTTAGTCTTTTGTATTTGGTACTTCCTTGTTTGAAGAGGTTTTGACAAAAAAAGACAAAATGAAACGACAGAATAGAGGCCATTTTCATCCTTTTCCAGCTTCTCATACTCCAACCCACTGGGACCATCTCTGCAGGAGATCTCCATTGTGAAACCTTTCATAGACGTATTCTTTAACAGTTGATTTCATGATTTTCTTTGGGATTTTCTCAATAGACTCTTGATTTAAATCCACTTTGAATTCCTTTTGTTGTTTCAAGATGTTATAAAGCTAGACTTCATTAAATGAGGTTGAACCATTTCTGAGGCTCCTAAATCCAAATCAAGGCAACCTTAGCTGTACAATAACACACCATAAATCAAAAAGAATTATGATGATGAACACAGCAAGCAAATAGCAATGAGGGCTCATTAAAATATTGGACAGGCCTGCAACGCGCAGAGGAGAAGCGTCTACTGGCTGTAATTAGCAGACTGTCACTTGTTCCACAGCGGCCCACGCTCCGAGCATGTCGGATCACTTCCCAGCAGCAACACTGATTGTGTTGCTGCTATTCTGAGGAGACGCAGGCAAACAATTCATGAGCGTCCAGGCCGGCGGTGGCTAACCTTCAGACATTTTCATTGGCATTGTCACAGGATGTTTGAGTGAGAGCGCGGAGCAACTGTGCCTGCATGGATAATAAGACACGAACGCTTCTGACTGTAGAGCGGCACTGGACCGTGCTAACACAGGGAAACTGTTACTGCCTGAACACGGCCGCTTTTTGCTGGATGGTCAGTTCAGCAGACCGCTGAACAAATACAATAAATACAAGTTTCACATGCCACACAAACTGGAGTTTTCTCTTTTATTTAATTATTTTTAGTGCAAATGTGATGATGTGATTTCCTGCACTGTGAAGCAGACGACACGGTGAACTTTAGCTGCTGTGGTTCCAGAAAAAAGTCATGTGTGTTAGATAATGCAGCAGTCAACTCATAAAGAGGGAAGTAAAGAGAAGAGGAAGGTGCAGGAACTCTCTCCTCTGTTCTTTGTTATTTATATTATTTTATTTAGTTCTCTGTGCTTCTGCTTGGTGCAGTGGGATTCATGTGTTGTAACTCCCATCTGAGGGAGACTTCAGATTCCTGGTGGATAATCTGCTCCTGTTAGACCTCACCTCTGGTTTGTTGTGGCAGTGGACCTCACCTCCAATTCAAATATGTAGTTGTAATGTTAGATAAGCTTGTTCTTCTTTAACTGTCCTGGTGAATCAGCTGTCTGTCCTGGAGGAGGATCTCTCCTTCATATGGACATCCATAAGGTTTCTTCTGTATTTTTTTTCCTGAAATCAAGTTTTTTTAGAGGTTCTTCCATACCGAGAAGGAGGGTCTAAGGCTAGGGATGACAAGTTTAGTTTAGCAGTGAGCAATTGTTTCTCTTTTATGACCACCTTCTCCTTCTGTACAATTACTGGCATGAAGCCCAATGAGATTATTGTTTTTGTGATATTGGGCAATATAAATCAGATTGAATTAAATTTAAGAGTAGGTCTTCAGATGTGTTTGACCTGCTGGGCAGAAGCATTTAATCAATCACTTTACTCATAAAGCATTATTAATCAACATACTGTCAAACACAAAGTGCTGGGCAGAAAATACCTCTATTAAATAAAATGGATACAAAACAACAGAACAATAAAAGACTCATTTAAAGAAAGGAAATGTGGATCAATGAGGTCCAGAGTAAACATTTGAAGAACTTTAGCATAGATGAATTGTTCTGAAAAGCCACATTTGTTGATTTAAATGAATTAAGAAAGCTTTCAGGATGCACATTTCGTGTGTCAAACTGTAATAAGTCCAGCTACGAACCCAGAGTTGGTCCACTTCTTCACTTGAGGGCCAAAAAGTTCTCTAAAAGTCCAGAAGATTGGGATGTAGAAAAGCCGCTTTTCTCCTTTCCAATCTACTGGAATGAAGGGTTGAAATGTTACAGTGTGTTAAAGGTTTTTTGTTTCGCGTCACTGGCGACACCTCAGTTCTTAAAGGGTTAAGTCTGAGGACATATTTAGAGCTGTTGAGCAGCTTTGCACTCTTCCACTGACAACAGTAGCACACACCAGCCCACAGTATCTCATAAGAGGAGGTGAACGTTGTCAGTCTGTCTGGGAGTTTCCAGCCAAGAGAAGCAGCGTGTTCATCTATCCGATCTGTGGAGCGCTTGGAAGCCGGACAGCGTGTTACCCTGTTAGAACGCATGAGGTTTTCAGATGAATGCTTGAAAGGCGCGATGGTGTGAATCTCCTGGAGTGTCCTGGCTCACTTTGAAACTGTTTCATTGGCAGCATCCAGCGAGCAGGTGTCTGTCAACTCGGAACCGAGCCGCCCACCACGCAGTCACGGAGTAGAAAATGTTTCACTCGCCACGTCTGCATAAGTGATCACATCATTCATTTAAAGTCTTGTTCTGATGAGAATCCTGTTTTTAGAGTTTTTATCATGTCTGTGTGTCATTTACCTTCTGAAAGAGAACAAATGTCATCAGAAATCATTTAGTTTTTCAATTTCTGAGTATTTCTCCTTTTAAATCAATCCAACAGTCTTGGACAGACTCTGTTTTTCATCACTCATCTTCTTTCTGCTGCACATGCACTAAACCCTCATCTGGTCCGGCTAGCGTGTCTAGTTCAGGTTCTGGAGAAGAGAAGATGCTATCTTCACATTGACTGCAGTCAAATGAGCCGCCGTTCGCATTTCTGTGGTCCAATCAGCATCACTGGATTTTTGCTGTGAGTTTCATCCAATACTTACGGTAGCAGGGCTGAGAACGCTGGATCAGAATCAGACGGGGGGATCAGAGGCTTCAGATCAGCATAAAATGAGCTTTTTAAGACATTTAGGTTGTGGGAGTTTTGTAAAAAACTTGTCTTTAAAGAAGAATATATAAACAAATGAGACCACTGACTTTAATTTATGTCTTCATCCTTATTATTGATCAATTATAACAATTCTGCTTTTATTATAAGGATTTGTGTGATTTGATGTCTTTTCTTCACACATGAACAAATGCAAAGGCTTGATAACAATATTTATTGAAAGACTTCAGTTGTTACAGAAATAGTCACTTTGAATACAGTCAGTCATTTGTGGCTTTTATTGTTCATATTGGAGCATAAAAGCTGTGCTGTCATCCACCTGTAGAACTGAAGAAACAACATGAATCCAAAAAAAAAATCTAAACTTCAGATTGGTCTTTTGTGCACTTACAAGCATCATGCAAAGAGAAATGAAAAACCTGAAAATAAAAAGAGAGTGTGTTTATTGTCAGCTTTGACTCTCAGCTCCACGATGCTGGAAAACATTATCCTCAGCCAAACCGTTCCGTCCTCTCAGGGCCAAACTGCCCCGTTTTGCTGCATTTGGATCATTCTCCTGCTTCTTTGCATCACTTCAGCCACTGAATGTAAGTGAGCTGCAGCAAAATGAGTCTGACAGAAAAGAGGCTATGCATCAACTCAGGAAATAATCCATCCTGCAAAGAAAAGGTCTGAAAGGCAGCGCACAACTCCACCAGCAAACAGTGAGATTCTTAAGGCAAACAAGATGTCTTAGTACAATTAGTTGAATGCTCCTTGGAGTCTGGACCCACCAGTGCATCTCTGTTAGAAAAATAATCTACACATGCAAACTTACTGCATGCTAGAAAGAACATATCAGGAGAAAACAGAATATTGATCACAAGCATCCTATTAAATCACTGTCATCATTTACAGGAAGCAGCTTTCGGAGTACACCACTGGAGTTTTCATTGGCATTAATATGGCCTGGCATGCTGACACACTACAGCTTCAGGGGGATGACGTGGATGGAGAGGTGGACAGCGGGACGCGCACCTGCTTCTTCTGTTTTTGTTTTCCTCCCATCCGTCCCTCCTACGCTGGCTCAGCCTCACGTTTCAGCTCCATGTGATAACCCGCCGCTTTAAGACTTCCCACATTTCTGGAATCATTTCCCTCTTCCTGCGGGCAAAATCTCAAAGAACAGACCCGCATAATTTCCCATGAAGCCAGAGCTTTGATTTGACGTTTCAGCGCTCTCACAGATTTTGACTGCTGACCGTCTTCTTTGACCCTGCTCTCAGTCATCTAAAGAATGAGGGCATGAAGGGTGCTGATCCGTCCCTTCAGCGCTCTGTCAGAGGAGCACGGAAGCTGCTCTGCGTCTGTACGGCGTCGGCGTTCTGAACCCGTCTGCGGGCTGAGAGGAGGAAGAGCTTAACGAGGACTTCGGACTGACCTGATCTCAGGGGGGAAAGGATCACCACCGTTTGGTGTTCCATGATTGTCTCTGTTTCTACGGTGGCCCTGAAGGGCAAATCACACCAACAAATAACTCAAAGCAACAACGCAAAGATAGATCACGACAATTGAAAAAGGAAAAATAAATATGATTTAGAAATAAAAACAACATTCCAGAAATAAAAACATAATATCAAAAAAAAAGAAATGTTTTGAAAAACAAAAGCAATTTCTATAAATCAAAATGAAATGTTAAAAATGGAAACAGTAAGTAGCCAGATCATGATGATGATGTTTGAGTTCTTTCAAAATCTTTAATGTGTGCATCCTGATATGTAGTGCAGAGCACGTCCAGCATCACAAACAAACTCAAATGATGGACAAACAGGCTTCAGATCAGGATCAGCTTAAAGTGAATGAAGAAAAGATTGAACATTTGAAAAAATATTGAAAACTTGAAAGAAACACTGAAAATTAAAAAAAAAAAAAAACATTTGAAACTTGAAAAAAAGAAAAAAACTTAAACTGTTTTCAATGTAAAAAATTGTTCATTTGTACTTTTTTGTTTCTCTCTCTTTATGTTCAGTTCTCTGTTTTCAGGTTGAATTCAGATTTTCAAGTTTTTACTGCAGAGCTCATCCTGATCTTATATGGGGGCGGGGCTTTGAGCTCATTGGCTCCTGGAAAATGCATCCCATGATTTCCTGAGAGGTGATGTGATGTTTTCCTGCTGCAGATCGTTGTCTGTTACGGTCACCGCCTGCACTCCCCCCCCCGATCAGACGTGGGGACCCCTCGCTAATATCGCGGCGGTCCTCTGGCGGTTTCGCTGTTTGGTGGATTTTTAAATTAATTCCAGTTTAAAACAGCTTTCAAATTTACAATCTGTTTTTCCTTCACTTTAAAATGATCTGGATTTGACCCCACAGACAAACGTCATTATTCTATGGGGGATGTCCCATAGTCTCCATTTCTGGTGTCTTCTTTTGTTTCTTTTTCCATTACTCTTTTTGGATTTTTTGGGAATTTATTTTATTAGTATGCAGACATTGAAATAGAATTTTAGAAAACCTCATCATCCTATCAGTGATATCTATCTCTCTCTGTTTCTTCTTGTGTTTCTTTTTCCAACATTCACTTTGATTTTCTTACTTTTGTTTTCAGAAACATTTTGTTTTTACTTTATTTCTTCATTTCAGAATATTGTTTTGGTTTGTGGAGTTCTGTTTTAATTTCTAAAAGATAATGCTCTTCATTTTTACTCACTATACTTTTTTCATTGTGGTTGGGATTTTTCATTACGTTTTTGCTTCACTTTGATTTGCACTTCAGGGCCACCGTAGTTTTCTGATTAAAATCTGGATCAGAAATGAGGATTCTTAAGAAAAGTTACTGACGATAGGTTGCGATAAGTCCTCGCCGCTTTACAAGCGTCATGCGTGTTTCATGAACAGATCAATGACCTGTGTGCCTCTGTAAGTGTGTGACGCTCGTCATGAATGGCTGACAGGCTGTGTGTTTGCAGAGAGGCAGCAGTCGGATGCAGGTCAGGCCTCCACGAAACAACTGCACTATACATACAAATATTTATATTTCATGTACATGGATCCGGTTGGCTCTGGTGCTGCTCCAGACGTCAGACCGGTGCTACATTGTGCAAGACCACATCCCCGCTGATGCGCAGAGGGTCCCCTCCATGTTGGAACAAACAGCCCCTCCCTCCCTCCCTCCACCCGACCACTTCTCCACACACGAAGGGACCCGATTCCGTCAAACTGGATCACCAGTTCTTCTGGGATGAGACGCTACACTTAAAACAGTATGTCAGATTTGGCAGGAAAAAAAAAATGTTGCTACAGAGCGTTTTTGATCTCAAGGTCTGTTTTGGAATCTCTCGCACACAGGAAACACACATCATTATCCAAGCATTTGCTCATAAAAAATACAGGCCTGTCGTTCATGATTTAAATATGAATAACTTATGTAGAAACATTAATAAGGCCTGTTAGTCATGATTTAAATATGATTACAGGCCTCCGTATAAAATGCAAGACGTATATGAGCAGTAAAGCAGCAGCGTCACATGAACAGCAAATGACCCGAACACAAAAGATCAAACATATGTACAGTGTTACTAAAACCACCCAAAAGAGCATCATGAGCGGAAGGTTTCATCACACCAGAAGCAGATTAGGATTTAGAAGAGTGAAATTAGAAGAAAACAATGTTGTAAACATTCCTTTAGAGTGAAACAGGGTTTTAAATACAAAAATGTGGCTATTGTACAGTCTGCAGTTCATATGTTTAGGGTCAAGCTGACCTCTGGGTAGAGTGACTGATGCTCGATTAGCAGAAAAAGCTTGTGCTTTGCTGAGTTACGCTCTAAAGTTTTCACTGCCCGGATGAGGGCGTCACGGCAGGCCGAAACTCGTCTAAAAGTGACAGTGCAATAACCTGAAAGACTTGGATCGACTCCTTGGAGGCCCAGGAACATGGAGCAGACTTCTTTGACCACAGCAGCAGTTTGGGAGGAGCCTGGATTCAGAGACGTTACCATGGTTTCAATTAAATGATTAAGTCTTTAACATTGGAATGTTGACTGAAATGTGAACAGGTGAGTCATGCAGACTGAACATGCATAACTTTCAGGAGGACTAACGTGATCAGAAAGCCATTCATGTCACTCTTCTCTCACTCCTTCAGAAAAGGACAAAAATCCAAGATGGTAAAAGAATCAAAAACAGGCTCTGGTTGCGCGTTGGTGGATTTCTAAAATGTAGATATGCGTTTCTAGTGTAGGAGTTTCATTTTACAATACTAAAAAGAGCATTTTAGACATTATACTGTATATTGTATAGCAGCTGAATTTAAGGTCACATTTAAACGTGACAAACTCGTAAAATTGAACATATCTGATGAAAAAAAAGATGAAACTGCTGCTGTCTCAAAGATGTTCACATTTACGCATTTGTATATGAACTAATAGGTAATATACATATATATACATCCAAGGGTTACTGTTCACTATTGTTTGGTCTTGTTGGTTTTCATGTAAAGTCTCCAGAAAGAAATGGTCAGAAAACAGGATCAAAACCAAGAAAGAAGAATTTCAAAGAAAAAAAAAAAATCACCTTTTTTTTTTAATTTAAAGGAGTTAAAATCACGAGCCTTCTCCAAGCAAATGTAAGGTTTTTAGCCCGACTGCTGGAAACCGCATCATTAAGCACAGAAACTCTCTAAAGCCTTAAAGTCAATCCATGACAGCAGGAGAAAATCCAGGCGCTGCTTTGGGATGCAAAAACCACGGAGCTTAACTTCACATAAATGATTTTAACAGGACAAGCTGGAAAACGCTGGAGACGAGTCGTAAAAAGACAAACATCAAAAAAAGAAATCTCCTTTTTCAACTGAAATCAAAATGCTAGATTAGAAAAAAGGAGGACTCTCCTCTTTACTGTGTTGTAGAACACCTGCAGTATACCTGTGGGGGGGGTGGCAGTCCAAGATCACTATGGAAACCAATGGTTGCCATGCGCAAACCTTTCCTTTATCTTTAGTTTCGGTGAAATCTGTCACATCTATGGGCACCGAGAGGCAGCTTACAAAATAAAAGCATAAAAAATATCTTTAGCATTTGCAGAGTTTTGATCCTGTTTTCTTCTGGACATTTGTATGCAGGCAGCTGTGACTTTCCTCAGTCTGGTAAAGATGAGATGAAGCTGAAGATCTGCGTTGTGACTATAGATTAAAAGTGTGGCAAAAAATGTTCTTCCTTAATGCAGTTCCTGCCTCCAAGAAGAGAGAGTTTGATGCTGGCACGAAGGTTTTCTGTGAAGAGCTTTTTCGCTACATGTTTCCAAAGATTTGAGAGGTTCCTGCCCTGAACTTTAGGTTTCAAAACTGCTCAACACCACAAAGCTGTCCTCACAGTCACTACTGCCACTGCTGTGGATGGTTGTTAAGAGGAAAGCCTTTGTCTGGTTTTTGTGTGTTTGTGCACGTATTCACAGTGTGTTGCTACCACTGAGGTGTGAGTCACCTGATCTGACAGCAAGCAAAGTGCCATAATTCCACACCTGCAGTTTGGCGAACCGATTTCATAATCAGTGAGAAACTGTGAACTCTACAGGCTTACTAAATATCATCGACAAAAAAAAAAAAAACAAAACCAAAGTTTTTTGCAATACACAACAAAGTGAGAGGTAGAGACGTTCAACAAAATCCGTCCTTTCACAAAATGACAGAGACTATAAAAAGCCACACACAGTCAGGCTCGGTAATGAGATGTGTGTTTTTGACTTCTGGGCTTGGAGATCTGCGTTTCCAGAAGGTACCACCCAATGTAACCTGACAGAAGAACAGTAAGGCTGGTTCAAGTCCCTGCTGCATTTGATTGGGCCGGACTCCTGCGGAGTCAAGGCAAGCGGAGGACGCAGGAAGTTTGAGCGAGGGAAGATCTCCGATGGGGGCGGGGCATTCTCAGGGATGAGTTGGTGTGAGAGGGGCAAAGCCCTGAGTGTGGGACACCAGTGCATGCACATGCTCATTTCATTGAAAAATAAAAACAAAAGAAGGATTTATGTACACTCTGTTGCAAAGAACATGGCACCAGAGCTGAAAGGGTTTTGTACAAATCCACAACTTCCTTTTTTCGTGGCTGAAAAATATGAATCTGACGTGTTTTCACGCTAACCGGTACAAATTTCCTGCTGAAACCCCCACATGTAAACATTATATATTCAGAGAAGTGATTTTGTGAGACACAGAGGAAGGAGAACGAGAAGAAGTAATCAGTCTGACAGCGACTCGTATGGAGGGCCTCCCCAGTTTGGACTGCTCCACTCTTCCTCTTTCTGGGGAGTTCATGTGAAGCCAAGCCGACATGAGTCTTACCCTCCCACTGCCACCGGCGTCCGGTCTCCTAAAGAGTCCCAGCTGAGATGATCCGATCCTCCTCTACAGTCAGACGTTCCCAAAAAGTGCAAAGGAGAGAGCCAGCAAAGTTCACCCTGTGCTGGGCGGCTCCCAGCGCAGAGCAGCGAGGAGGCGGAGCTCGGAGAGGCTAGCACTGGCCTTCAGATCCGGCTGACCCGCCTGGTGAGGAGGGGGTGGTTGGCTGGTAGCACACAGGGGGTGTACGGAGGTGGCAAGGGCCCAGGCTTAATCCCCCGGGTTCTCATGTAGGACAGGAACTGATCTGGGATTTCGGCGAGGACTTCTTTAGCCAGGCGGGCCATGCTGAGGATGTGGTTTCCTCGCCGGTCGATGTAGTCTCTGAAAGGAACAAACTGAGCAAAGGGAAGAGGAAGAGGAGGCGGTCAGTGAAATATGAGCAGAAATTAAAGCTGAAGAGGAAACGGGACGGTTGATGAGCAGGACGACTGTGAGGCCTGAGGAGCCCCGTTCCTCTGAAGACTCTGCTGAGTAAGTCACAGCTGCCTGTATGTCATGTTCACATCAGGCAGGTGACGTGCGCTCTTAGACATGCTTTAGTAGATGATGTTCACTATGGACTGTTGTCCTGCTGACACAGAATTCTTATTCTTAATTTCTCCTCCAAGATTAGTTTTCAAACGGTTGTTACTTCTGGACTTTATGTCCATACATTACTACCAAATCAAAGTTCCTGATGACCAAAGTTCAAGTAGTTTACCTTTCCAGCTCATTCAAGCAAACTCTGTGATTTGTTCCTCACTCTGCAACGGTCCATTTTACATGTTACACAGTCATGATGACGACGCAGCTTCACCAAGGGAGCCGTGCTCTTTTTTATGAACTCTCTGTCTTCTCAGGTGGGCCTGCGCAGACGCAGACAGCTGCGCGTGCAGTGTGAGTGTGTAGGTGCACACACACCAGCTGCATTTGCAGGCATTCAAGCTTCAACTTTCACTGAAAAGTCTATGCAAACATGCGTAGAAGTCTGAAATTCTGCTCTACGCGCGTCAGTGCATTGACTCCTTATTGAAAGTGGACGCTTGAATGCGCACCAGCACAGCCGGTGTGTGAGCACCTTGCGTGGGGGGGTGTTGCGCTGGGCGCACGCAGGTGCATAGTGGTCAATCACACAGAGGACAACATGAAAATCAGGAACCATTTCACCTTAATTGATAATACAAAGGAATAATTTAGAGTCTGCAGGAAAATAATTCCTTAGAGAACTTGCTCAACAACAAACCTCCAGACTCCTGAGAAACCTTCTCCAAAACAGAGCAGATCATCAAGTCTTGGTCTTCCTCAACACCAGTGAGGCTTTTGACATATAAAGAGAAGATTCTGTGGAGATCATGGAGATCTGAGGCTTTATCTTCTTATGTGGTTTTTTATGCTCATAAATTTTCCCTGGAAAATGTTCTTTTATTCTAAAGTATGTTTAAACCAATACACATGTACTTGTGTTTTTGTGAGCAGAGAGGAGTTTCATGATTCTATTCAAGTTAAATGACAGAACGACAACATTGCATATTGTGGTGATTCAGTAATTTCCTATTGCATGTGTCACAATAAAGAGTTAGAATATGAGAATGTTTTATTTTAAGAAAGTCTATATTAACACGTAAACGTGCGTCCAGTGTTAAACTTTGTTCTTAGTCGCTCAGACCCAGAGGAAATGGGTTCAGGTTAGGATTCTGGTTCTGGTTCCTGAGGTCAGCTGTCTCTGCAGCTCACGGCTCCACCAGGGGATGAGTCAAATGTGGAGAACGCATTTAGGAGCGGGACAGTTAATGGGAATTTAACTTTAAGTTTAATTTTAAATACATGCGTCAAACAGACACATCCAGCCTTGGACACACTTAGAATATGTGCCACATTGCAGCAATGAGATCTTGGCTGCAGGTATTACGTGTGGCTAATATGAATTTCTATCATTTTCTAAGTTAGTTGAATGTTAATATGAGGGAATAACATCAGCCTTTTTATAAACAAATTACATTTTATTTCATTATTAATATTTTTAGGTGTTTTTCATAAACATGTTTTAAAAAACATTGCAACTTTTGTTCCAACTTCTCATAAAAGCTTCCACAACATCAGGCATGTTAGGCTGCAACAATCCTAAAACTCTGCAGTGAAATCCTGGAGGGTCTGACTTTCATTGGGTGTTCAATGGACACTGGTTTTGAACAGTTTTAAGATGCAGCTGCTCCCTCCACGGACCGGGAAAACCCAAAAACCTGCAGCACCCACATGGCTCCGCCCCCATACAGGCACACATTTCTAAGGTAGCTCAGTCATCCTGGTGTTTGGCAGCAGTCGTACCTGTACGATGTCCCTCTCTGCATATCTTCCTTGGGATGAGATTCGCTCCTCGTCTCCATCCAGCTCAATCATTTCTGTGGAGTGAAGCGCATCGTCACACAGAGTCAGGAAGCAAAGCTTTGAGCGTGAACCTTATGGAAGCCCAAACTGTTCATAATTAAATAAATAAATACAACATTATTTAATCAAGCAACACTCCAATAAAAGTCTTTTCAATTAATAATTGACCATTTTATTATGAAATACATTTCATTAAAATTTAAATGGACCATTTTATTATGAAATATATTTCATTTTTACTTTAAAACATCATTTTTATGTTAAAAACATTTCATAATAAAAATATATATCACAATAATTTTTTTTCCCATGTTGGTTATTATTATAATCATGTGGGGGGTTTTTTTGTAGAAACTTTTATTTCAAAAATACTGTTTTCCAAAGTGTCCTTTTTATTTCACAATGCTGTTTTTCAGAACAACGTATTTATTTCATGATGAGCTTTTTCCGAATAATGACTCTGTCTGTCAATCAAACCAGACAAGGCGGGGACACGTTTGTGATTGGCTACTCCTTTAATCAGACATTAGCAGCAGCACCAACTACATCGATCGAGTGTTCTTTCAGCGAACGTGATGGTGCAGTACACACTCCTCAGTCTCAGTGAAATGCGTACATATTCCACGGCTTTGCACCCTCGGAATACCGTGCATAGTATACGCCAAACACGGTTTTTGCGTGCATATGATACGCAGTTGCAGCCCATTCAAAACAACAGGAACGGCTTTTAGGTTTCGTTCTGATCACGTGGTCGGATGTTTAGGTTTCTCCGGATAAGGTGACTGATCACGTGACTTTTGAGTTTCTGTCGGTCTATCACTGGCTAACAATATGGCGGTAGATCCACTTCTTTGGTGTAAAATCCCTCAGAATAAAATATTTTGTGGACTAATCTTTATTTTGGTAATATTTCTAGCGAGAAATGTACCCGTTACTATCACGACATACATTTATTTTGGACATACAGTTCGTAGTTTGTCTGTTTTGATTGACTTTTCGGGCTCAAAATTCGTAAAGTAGAATCGTCCGGGCTGCACGGAACCGGGCGATCAGCAGGATTTGGGACCCGACCCGCATCGGTGCCGGGTCAAGGTTAGGGTTAGTGTAGGTTCGGAGAAACCGCCCGGAACCTTTTTAAATCGGGCCCCGAATGACTTCTGTAAAGCTAGAATGTGATCACTGCCTGACTACTTCCGGTCCAGGAGACGGTCAAACGTGATCCCGAAACGAAGATTATCAAGCATAAAATAATTATCCTTTAATTTCTGCCTCATAAACAAACACAAATGTCGGTTATTTTAAGTGACAATAACGAGTGACGCTTTCTGGTTGAGGAGTGTGTACTGCACCATCACGTTCGCTGAAAGAACACTCGATCGATGTAGTTGGTGCTGCTGCTAATGTCTGATTAAAGGAGTAGCCAATCACAAACGTGTCCCCGCCTTGTCTGGTTTGATTGACAGACAGAGTTTATTATTCGGAAAAAGCTCATCATGAAATAAATACGTTGTTCTGAAAAACAGCATTGTGAAATAAAAAGGACACTTTGGAAAACAGTATTTTTGAAATAAAAGTTTCTACAAAAAAAAACCCCACATGATTATAATAATAACCAACATGGGAAAAAAAATTATTGTGATATATATTTTTATTATGAAATGTTTTTAACATAAAAATGATGTTTTAAAGTAAAAATGAAATATATTTCATAATAAAATGGTCCATTTAAATTTTAATGAAATGTATTTCATAATAAAATGGTCAATTATTAATTGAAAAGACTTTTATTGGAGTGTTGCTTGATTAAATAATGTTGTATTTATTTATTTAATTATGAACAGTTTGGGCTTCCATAGAACCTGGCACACAGTCAGCCGCTTTGAATCTGCAGCAGCCGCAGCCGCAGCCGCAGCCGCAGCCGCAGCCGCAGCCGCTCGCGTGAACTGAATTACATGCTAGTGTGAGCTTCGAGCCGGCTCTCTGCAACCTGCGGCTCCGGAGCCACATGTGGCTCTTTACCCTCCATTGTGGCTCTTGGGGGAAATAAGATGTTTTAAAAAGTAATCGTAACGATAAAGTAAGTAAGTAGTAAAGTTAGAAAGAGTAAATGAACTCAAACTTTATTTAACTCATTCACAAACAGGATGAATCCTTTGGACTGAATTTCAGCTTCATTTATCACAGAAAATCTATTTATTATCAGTAACTACAACCAGAGTTAAATATGCATTAAATTATAATCCACTGGATGATGTAGTGGATTTTTCTATTTTTGAACAAATTCAAGGATTTCAAGTGTTCCTCGTGGTTTTAATATATGGTAGGGGTCGCTTCATTAGCTCTGATTTAGTTTTTGTTGGTTATAATTATGAATTTGTGGCTGAAATGCTTAAGAAATAGTAAAATGAACATTCTTTTTAAATAATTGATTACTTTACTCTTCCTGCTGTATTTGCTGCATTGACATGATCTGTTGGTGTAGAGCAGGGGCGTCGAGCTCAATCGCACAAGGGGCCAAAATCCAAAACACACCTGAAGTTGCAGTCCAACCAAGATGAACATTTATTGAACACTCTAAAACTATGTTTTCAAAACTTTAAAACTGTAACTTTTAAAAATAAATATAAAATTAGATATACAGCATTACCAGGAAAAATGGTAGTGTGAATGCTGTAAACTGAATTTGGCTGCTGAAGATGCTGAAACTGATAGCTAAAGACCCTGGAGCTGATAGCCAGCTAAAAAAAATGGCCTAAAAAACGAAAAAAAAAAAAAAAAGAGACTCGGGTTATCAAAAAACAGCAAGCACGTAGCTGAAAAAAATAGCTAAACCTAAAAATAGCCTAAAAAACTGTAAAAGTCTAAATTTGTCTAAACAATTGATGCTGATGCTTGAATATTACCCTAACTCCCAAAACAGCTTCTGAAACAAAAAAAAAAGCCAAAATATTAGCTAAATGCTAAATTAGCCAAAAAAACTTAGGTTAGCCAAAACAGCTAGCATGTAGCTGAAATATTAGCTAAACTCCAAAATAGCCTAAAGAAATCTTAGTAAATGCCAAAATAGTTCAAAACACTAGCAGAATGACATTATTTAAAACTTTAATACTGTAACTTTGACAGAATTATGAATAATAAAAAGGTAGGAATAAAATTCCAAAATAAATCAACTTAAAACTTAAATAAGGTTTTACTTTCCATAAAAAAATATTTTGTCAAAATTATACAAGTTCGAAATGAGCGCAAGATAACATTGAATAATAATGAAATGAAACAATGAATGAAACAATGAAATAAAATGATCTGGAGGGCCGGATAGAATTACCCGGAGGGCCGGATCCGGCCCCCGGGCCTTGACTTTGACACATGTGGTGTAGGATGTCTTTTATTTTGAAAGAAAGTCATGCAGAGCTCTTTCAAAAGTTATCAATTATTTGGGTTTATAAAAAGATTCCTTTACAAGCTTTTTTAACACAGTAACAAGCATTATTAATGTTCTTATAAGGTGTTAGTAAGACAGTTATTGGTGTAATAAGGTTTATTAAATTCATATGCTGCTTATTGTTGCATTCATTGCTATTGTATACGTGGAACAAATTGTTAATAAGTGTTGATAAGCTAAATAAGAATCATTAACAAAACTTGTCAAGAGATTAGTAATCCTTATTAATGTGTACGTTCTAGTAAGACATTTATAGATGTCTCACACTGACTTATGTGTTATTAAGCTTAATAAGAATCCTTAATAAACTTTGTTAACAGATTAGCAAGCATTAATAACTTGTTAAATTATAGTAAAATATTTAGTAGCATTATAGATGTCTTGCAAATACCTGATAGTGTTAATGAGAATATTGACTTCTCAGTCAGACCGTTGTTTACAAAGACCACATTAGTAGACTGGTAGTAAGCTTGATACATGGATTAATAAACTTTGTTAAACATTTATTGAATGTTTTGCAAGAGCTTTGTTTTTGTGTTTCTCTTTCTCTGCTTGTTAATGTGTTAAGAAAGCTTGTTAAGGAACCTTATTATAAAGTGTTACCATTATTTCATTAAAAAAAATCAATTTTCTGCTCCAAAAAACCCCAATAGTTTATTTAAATGAATCATGTCAGTAGTAAAACATGAATCTAAATCAGTGTCTTGTGGCTCTAAAGGGTGAATGAAGACTCCAACTGGGTTTTGGTTGAGATGTTTGGTCAGAAATCGACCTGCTCTTCAAGCGTTGAAGGTTGCAGACTCCTGACTCCTATAGGAGTCAGGATGGAGTCCATGGACAAAAGGGATGTTAGTACGCACTCATGCATAGCTTGACAATCTATGGATCCCGCTGAATGAAAGACTCACTTCAATGAAAACTGCGTTGTTGTTTTTGTGTTGTTTTAACATGTTTAACTTGTGGTATTTTTTAAAGATGCAGGACAGATAAAAAAAATCTCAGTTTTAAATTGAGGATTGATTTTTTCAGATCACAGTGATTCTGAAGCAGACAGAGAAATGCTGCTTGAATAAAGTTGTATTTGTGACATGGAAAACACACTGGGCGGGGCCACAACTTCAAAGGCAAACATTTTTTCTGCCCTACAGAAACTATATGTCCCAGAAAATGACAGATATTTGGAGTTTGGCTAAAAACAGCATAAGACTAATGAAAAGACCAGTGGGAACACTTTGAAAACCGGTCAGTAGATAATCGGAGGGAACTTGAACCGATTGGTTGTTAATCATGAAGGGAGCTTTTTTTTATGATGTTTTTCTTTGCAAGAACAGCAAGAGAGTACAGTGTACACATCTAACAAGAGAAAACAGCTCTTGAGTAACAGGAGCATATTTTCTACCTCAGCTCCTGTGGGGACGGGGATTTAATGAGAAGGACACAACAGAGGCTGCATGAAGGCAGACTGAACCATGTGGGAGATGAGATAAGAAGCAGAACCAAGGTTGAAGCACAAGATTCTGTTGTGGTAATTAACACATGGAGGAGAGCTCGCAATCACCGCGGCGCTTACCGTCAAATTCTGCCGGTCCGACCCCGACGATTATAATTGACATGGGCAGAGACGCCGCCTGTGGAGCACAGAGAGGATCAGACATAGCAGAGGAAACTGCTATCTTCAACCCTGCAGACTGTCAGGGACAGACGCATACAAAGAAACACAGACTCAATGGAAACATGGAGCACGCTTGTTCATTAAGTGGGATTTATCTGATTCCAGCTGCTCACGGCTTCAAGAAGCTTCTGTCCTCATTTCATGCATCTACAACTTTGTCTAAATCTGTGAAAGGCTTGACAGCTTAAAAATGACTCCCATTTAGATCTTCCTCTGCCCTGAGCCTCCACTGAGCCTTCGCTCGCATCGCAATATTGTTTATTAAATCAGAACGGAGTGGGACGGTTAAACAGCTGCTGAAGTAGTGAATGATGAATGAAGGGGTTTCTGTTTCATAACTTTGAGTGGTTATTAGACACAGGCCCAATTCTCCTCTGTGATGGGGGGGGGCTCTGCAGGCAGACGCAGGACTGCTTACAAATCATCTTTACAGTAACATGACAGTATGTAGGAATGTGGGCGAGGAAGAGGAGGGAGAGGATGGGCGATGAAGGCCAGGTGGTCAGGGATTCAAACACATGAGCTCAGCCAGAGAGGATCTCTGATGACACTGAGCAGAGATATTGGAGACGAGCGCCGTGGGTCGGGGGGGGGGGGGGGGGGTGTGCAGAGGAAGGTGCTGCTCCTTCCTCATTAGTGGAGACAAGAGTGTTGGAAGCTTAACAACATGTTCACTCTCTTTCTTCATGTAGTATTTTTGTTGGTTTTGAATATTATACAGACTCTTTAAAATTAGAATATCATGGAGGAAAGTTTTCATTTCAAGAACTACATTCAAAAACTGAACTAACATGGAGTATAGATTTGGGTCCATTGATTTCCTGCATTAGCGTTTATTCTTACAGAAATTGAAGTTGAAACTCATAAAATCCACAAAAACAGGATTCTAGCATTTTTCAGGACAGGAATGTTTTCATCAACTGATCATCTACTAAACTCAAAACACCTGCACAGGTTCAGGTTGGTTCAGTACGGAGAATATTCAGACTTCTATCCAGAAGACCACCGGTCACTAAAGCTCATGACTACGGAGGCTGTCCACAGAGCAGTGTCCAATCAGATCAACGGAGAGTCTAAAGCACACGTGTCAAGGCCCGGGGGCCGGATCCGGCCCTCTGGGTAATTCTATCTGGCCCTCCAGATCATTTTATTGTATCGTTATCAATGCTTTGATGTTATCTTGCACTTATTTCTAACCTAATTAATTTTGATTAAATATATTTTTAAGGAGAATAAAATACTGAAAGTTATTTAAGGTTTGTATTGATTTATTCTGGAATAATATTGCTGCATTTTTATTATTCATAATTATGTGATAAAGTTACAGTTTTAAAGTTTTACAAATTCTGCTGGCTACATTCTGCTAGATTTTTGGATTATTTTGTCATTTACTAAGATTTTTTAGTCTATCTGGAAGTTTAGCTAACATCACAGCTACATGCTAGCTGCTTTGGCCAACCTAAGTTTTTTTTAGGCTAATCTGGCATTTAGTTAATATTTTAGCCATCGGTTTCATTGTTTTCAGCTATCAGTTTCAGCATCTTCAGCTTTCAGCAGGAGCATCATTCAGTTTACAGCATTCACACCAGCATGATCACAGGTAATGCTATTGATGTAGTTCATAATTATGTTAAAAGGTTACGTTTTTAAAGTTTTAAAAATTAAGTTTTAGAGTTTTCAATAAATGATTCTCCTGTTCGCTCTATGGTGACCTATGGTGTGTTCTGGATTTTGAGCGACTGAGTTTGACACTCCTGCTCTAAAGGAAGGACAAAATGTGTCAGGAGAAGATGCACCAGTAGATTATGAAAGAGCCAAGAATGAAGATCCAGAAAGAGAGGAATGAGGAGGAGGAGCAGCTTCAAAGACCTCCACATTCAGGAGATGGGATACATCTGTCACATTTCTCGGAGCAGAACCCAAACTGCTGAGGTCCGGTGTGGAATATCCACAGTCTGCTGTTGGTAAACACTGCTCTCTTCAATCTAAAAATCCCTGCAACAGTCTATCAGAATGTTCCAGAGGACTTCACGGCTCCTTCAGCGGAGGATCTGGAGGGAGATGCAGATTTCAGCTTCCAGCAGGACCTGGCCCGTGCACGTCCTGCCAGAGGACACTGAGACTGTACAGGGTGTCAGTCAGAGGAAAATGAAGCAGCGATTAGAGCAAAGGGACACCCCAGTTTTGAAGATGGTCATATCATTTGGAAAATACTTTATTTTGATCTGATCTGATGTGATCATAATGTCTTTCTTTATCTTAATTCCAAAACTGAGACTTCAGTGGTGTGTTTTCTCATTTTCTGAAGCTCTGAGCTGGAACCCCAATTTATATAAAATAAACAAATAAATACATGAAATCAATTTAACAGCAAGCCATGAATCTATATTCTATAAAAGTGTAATTATTTGGAATGGAATATTGGAAAAGAACCCACTCTTTCCATGACATTCTGATGTTTTGGAGAGTCTGTGTTTTGGTGTCTTACGTCTAGCTAATGTTGAAGGAATCGTACTAAAACATAACAACCAACTGGGACACAGGAAAGCAGAAAACCAAGAATTTTTAAACAGTAAATATTTGGTCCTTTTCCCATTTGAGTTCTCAGATTCCTCCCCTGGAGCAGATAGAGTTTAGAATAAAGAAGTGTTCCCTTTAGTCAGCATCTGTGGGTTTGATCCAAACGTTCTTGAGTGATCTGGAATGCTAATGAGCTTCAAGGCTCCACTTGACTAAAAGAAACTCAAGGCTGTGTGCTCATTGCTTCCTATAGATCGGTTGTTGATGCGTCTTGAGATGGCACAGATATTCTCTGACGTCACCTGGAGGAATGTGAAAGACGAAAATGAAGGTTGAAGTGGAATGTCCACAATGACGAGAACTTCCTATGCTTAATTCTGTCTGTTGGGTCCAGATGCTAATCAGACAAATTTCATGTCAATTATAAAGCTAGAAATGTTGCATTATCTGTGATGATGCTCATGTGAATGCTTTTGGTGACATGATTTACTCAAATTGCTGAATTGATGAAAATGCAGAAGCTATCTGCAAAATGTTAAATTTGCTAAAAGACTGGAAATTTGTTAAAGAACTATGAAAGAGCGCTGAAGTTGACCTCAATTTCCGAAAATGTTGTAGCAAAATCGCTTAAAAATCCCTAATACATGCCAGTTATGTAGAAACATTTAGTGTGTTGCTTAAATATGAGCTAAACTCCAAATTAGTCCAAAAAACCTCAGTAGACGCCAAATCAGCCAAAAAAAGCTAACACGTAACATAATAACTAAACTTTAAAATAGCCTCAAACTCCTGAGTAAACTAAATGAGTCAAAAACGTTAGGATCTTGATAAAATAGAAGCTAAACTCTAAATGTTAGCATGTTGCTTAAATAAAAAATTTAATTTTTTTTGGAAAATGACTATTAAAGATGAAAAAATAACCCACAAATATATGTAAAGGTTTGTTGCTAATCTACATTAAATTTAGAAATTTGAGGACTTTCTCATTAATTTCCAATGGGGCATATTTTGCTCAATATTGCAAAAACTATAAAGTTTATAAATTCCAAAAATACAAACAGTAACGTCCTGAACGAGCCGACCAAGATTGCTAAAATCCCTGAAAGTGTGAGTGAGTTTTTATGTGGCGAAAAACGGACAGAGAGGAGCTGGAGATTGACTATAGTGTGAATATTAACAATGAAACTCTAATCCAGTCAAATCAGGACATCTTATCCCCCAGTTATCAATGCACCGGTTCCTTTCTACATCACAGATACTGATTTTTTGAACTTCTTCTCTCCGAACACGGTGAGTGTTGATTGGCGGTAGAGGTTGTCATTAATCTCCTCTGTGCCGTGTCTCTTGTACAGTTTGATAAATTCGCATAAATCATAATCACAATCAATTCTTTGCTTTCAATCTATAATCCTGGATTTCTTCTTTTCTATGAAGGTTTGAACGTTAAGAGTTTAAGCAGGAGAGAAAGGTGTGAGAATGTCCATGTCTGTCTGAGAAGAGTGAGTGAGTAGAGAGGAGTTTAACTGCCTGAAAACATCTGTGATCCATCACTGGTTATTCTAAAATGTGATAACTGGAGTACCAATGTTGTAAAATAAATAAGACAATAAACATGCTAGCATCTGAGTTTGACCTTTTAACATGCAAATGAATGGAGATTGCTCTGATTCCAACCCCAGTTTTTATTGGAAGAACTAATACTTCCTGATTGGTGGTAAAGTCACAAATGTGCTTTAGAATGAGCGAAAAATGAAGACAACCTTAATGTGAAATCTAACAAAGGTCTGTTTCCTGTTCTATTGTTCTGTAACATTGATAGACCCCCTCTGATGAAAATCCTGTTTTTGAGTTTTTATCATGTCTGTGTGTCATTTATCTTCTAAAAGAGAACAAATGTAATCAGAAATCATTTAGTTTTTACATTTCCGAGTATTTCTCCTTTTAAATCAATCCAACAGTCTTGGACAGACTCTGTTTTTCATCAATCATCTTCTTTCTGCTGCACATGCACTAAACCCTCATCTGGTCCGGCTAGCGTGTCTAGTTCAGGTTCTGGAGAAGAGAAGATGCTATCTTCACATTGACTGCAGTCAAATAAGCCGCCGTTCACATTTCTGTGGTCCAATCAGCATCACTGGATTTTTGCTGTGAGTTTCATCCAATACTTACGGTAGCAGTCCTGAGAACGCTGGAAAATCTCCAACAGACTCCATGGAGCTTCTTGATGTGACCACAGAAATGTGAACGGCGGCTCATTTGACCGCAGTTGGAAAGGATTGTAAATGAATCAAAGAGCATTTGGATGTTAGCTTTCATTATTTTCTGCTCTGAGAAACCAATGGATTGAATGGATTGATCACAGCAACGTCAAGAAACATCAAAGAGTCTTTGGTGAACTGGAAGGAGAAAGAATCAGGATTTTGGAGGAAGTTCTGTCCATGAAGATCTGAGCTGACATCTGGATCAGAACCAGACAGATGGACATTACCCAGATTGATGGAGGTTTTTATGGAGCAGCGGAGAAGATTTAAGACAGAGAGACACAGAGATATCATAATCAGAGGGGGGGGAGCTACTCAGCTCCAACAGAGGAGATTTTGGAAACAGAGGCTTCAGATCAACATGTCTTTTTAAGACATTTAGGTTAAACTTCATAATCATAATTAAAACACTACTGGGATGTTTTTTGTTAATAAAAACATTGTCATAGGGAGGCTTAAGAACATCGTACATGCACTTTCAGTTTTAGAGTAACATGCTCACGCTCATTTTCAAAATAAGTCTCAAAACTAGACATAAAAAAAACGGAGCAAAGACTTGAGACTTGACTTGTACAAAGTAAATAGTGAGCAGCTCTGCTGTGTATTTAGACCGTTTGAGCAGGACCACACAATCACACACACACGGTCACACCTCGGGTCAATAGTAAACAATCAACCAGTGAAGCATGTTTCTGGACTGTAGCAGCTGTTACTCTGGTTACAGCCGCTGACGCCTAAACACAAAATCAACGCTTTACTCCTTTAGAATTTTCTGGAAGTACGTTGATCATGATGTGTGTTAAAAGATTACAGTAAGTCAAAGAACATAAACACTGGAGCTCTGCTGTTAAAGGGTGAAGTTATCACACTTGCCTTTATCCATTTTTTTATTATGATCAATCACATATGACAGAACAATTTTTCACCTAATTAAAAAAAGATTGGTTTGTTTTTAGTTCTTTTTAATAGTTCTGGTACTTTGTTTTATTAAGTCAAAGTTAAGTCTGAAATGTATCAAAACTTTTGTATTGATTTCACATCCAACAAACAACAAACAGATAACAGATAGTGGGATTTAGATTCAGCAAAATACAAAACTGCATTTTATTAGCGATGACTCGGCCCTGTTGAAGCACAGGAGACGGCAGCACGGCAGGACACCGAGTACAGAGTAGTAGAAAGCTGGGCTTTGAGACGTACCTGTGATGTTACAAACCTGGATTCAGATTTTAGCAGAACTATTGCTCTATCTTACTGTTATTGCTGAAGGAAGCAGTATCAACACAAATATCTACATATATACACCAAATGTGGCTGAAGCAAATAGAAAGTGTTGCTCACATTTACTATGGACTCCTTGGTCTGAGCCATGTCTGTGATCACGCCATCAGAGATGATGAGCAGGATGAAGTACTGCGAGCCGTCTGTCACCGCTGACGCATACCTGGCAAATGAGAGGTCAAAGGTGAGGTGAGCAAAACAGAAAACAGTTGATTGCAGATGAAAGACGCTCTTCACGATGCACGGCTGATCGAAAAGACTCTTCCTTCCTCCTTTTCTCTCCAGTGTTTTATGGTAACTGCACTGACCGTTTTATTCGTCCTGGGAGTGACGCTCATAGAGGCTTCTGCTTTATTGCCATGCTGATATTAACCTGCCAGAGGAGCCCTTTATTAATGCTGAGTCTGGAGCCCCACACGCTGCCTCAATAATTATCTCATGGCAGAAAAAGAACTCATTTCAGCCGATTACTCTTCAGGGGTCAATAAAACTGTAATCATTTTCTATTGTGGACTATTGCAGTTGTTTCTAACATGAAACTGAAGTGTTTTAACTCAAAATCAAATGCATTTACTTTATGTTTATGTGAAGTCAGAAATCACCAACATACCAACACGGTGTTTCTAAGAGTGTCATTAAAAATCAAATACATCAAATTGAAAGAAAATTAACCTTTTTTGGATTAAGATGTAATTTGACCTTTTAAAAGAAATCCACAAAATATTTTTTAAACATTTTTATTTTCAGTAATGGATAGCGTGCATTAGGATGGTGCTTTGCTGAGCTTTGCTCATAACAGTTCAGCTTTTCGTTATTTTTTATTAAATTTTTATTGCATATCATAAATTCAGAAGATGTACAGAAAGAACACAGGCAAATCCCCAAAAAATATTATTCAACCAGAGCTCTCATGCTCATCTTTTCTCTTTGCTCTCCACCCCCAGACAGAAGCAGGAATGCACCACTTAGACTGTGCTGTTACATTCATATAAAGAACAACAATTTTAATTTAAAATGCTAAATTATTGACATGAGTGGGAAAAAATAATTCCTTTTAGCCGATGTCTGAAATGTGATCCACACAAGTTTAAAATGGTTTCACTGTAACACTAAGAATTACATTTCAAAACATTTTACATTCTTTCAATACAGGAGGTAGTCATTTAAATAATTAATAAGTTATTTCTGCTATAAAGTTTAGAACATGTGTCAAAGTCAAGGCCCGGGGGCCGGATCCGGCCCTCCAGGTAATTCCATTTTCTTGTTATTAATGACTCAATGTTATCTTGTTCTTATTTCTAACTTGTATAGTTTTGACAAAATATATTTTTGTGGAGAGTAAAATATTGAAAGTTATTTAAGGTTTAAGTTAATTTACTCTGGAATAGTATTCCTGCTTTTGATTATTCATAATTATGTTAAAAAGTTACAGTTTTAAAGTTTGAAAGATTGTCACTCTGTTAGCTTTTTGGGCTATTTTGTCATTTACGAAGATTTTTTTAGGCTATTTTGGAGTTTAGCTAATATTTCAGCGACATGCTAGCTGTTTTGGCTAGCCTAATGCTACAGGGATAAAAACACAACCTTTACTTTTACTTCTTTTATCTTAGTCTGAAAGACTTTTTGGGAACACTATATAATAAGATTCCTTAACAAGTCTTATTAAAACATTAACAAACATTAATAATATGTTTTATGTGTTAGTTAAACATTTCTTAGCACAAAAAGCTGAATAAGGCTTATCAACATACTTGGTGAGATTCATTAACATCTAATGTGAGACTATTGTCTACAAAGACTATATTAATAAACTGCTTACAAGCTTGACAAATGTATGAACTATCTTTATCGACATGATATTGAGTGTTTTGCAGCACCTTATCTAAAGTGTTCCCGAAGTTTTACTTTGAAAACGACTGATTCTCCCACCACATCTGACTCATGCTTCATGTATGTCATGTCACTTCATCCTGTGTCAAAAGTCCATCAGCTACTCTCTTGAAGTCAAGCTCCAAATATCTTCTGATCTACTTTAAAATCGTTCTTTAAATTATGATCATGTTGTTTTTAGCTAAATCTAAAACCTAGAGAGTTTCTCCAGGAGTTCATTAGAGATTGACCTGACAGTGTTGCTGTGGAGTGCGCTGGCTCCATGTCTCTCTCCTGCTAGCTCACAACACCAAGCTAAGATTAGCGGTGCAGTAAAAAGGGTAAAACAATATCTAAGCTATCCACAGTTTGGATGCAGATTCCAGCTCAGACGAGGGAAACAAAGACGTTCATGGATCTATTTGTCTGTGAGTGGATGATCAGAATGGAGCAGAGCAGGGAGACTTTGGTCCGTCCGTTTCAGTTTCTTTTCAGCTTTTTTCAAGACATGTTTTCATCTGCTCCTGATTCAGCATAATTTGTAAAAAGCAATCCTCTGAGATGCAGATTTAAGCTTAAACTGTTTTATGAATGTCTTCCATCGTGAGAAAAGAGATCCGAGAAATTGTTAAAAACATCATTTTCAACTCATCTGTATGACCAGCTCATGAAAAATGAGAACAAATATCTATATATCTATTTGTTGGTTTTATCCAATAGCTAGCTATATTTGTGTGCTTTCTTTGAGCTGCCATGATGAGTGACTGTCTCCCTGTGGGTTAAAATAGAGTTCAATACCATCATAATCTTCATCAGAATTTGTTTTTAAGGAAAAATCTATGTAACATCTTCATGATTTCTATACAAAATGTAGAGAACAAATCCAGGTGAAAGCAGCTGCAGATATTTTACAGAGAATAAAGATCAACTTTATCCTCAAAATTCAAGGGAAACTGAAAGCCAAAAACCAAAACAGATCCTCAGACCTGAACTTTATCCTTCTACAGGCCCTCTGAGAAAGCATGGAGGACATTAAACTGCTCTGTGGGAAACTGCTGCCCCACAGGCAGAAATACAATAATACAAGACTGAAAGATACATGGAAGCATTAGCAACAAACCTGGGTTAAACGGGTGAAGTAATAGAGCTGAAAAGTTCCGATGTTTCTGTGGTCAGAGAGGGACCATCATGAGTCTGACATGACACTGTGTCACTCTTTTAGCCAGCATCTTCCTGGCTTTTAGTCAGACACTCCATCCAAATGAGTGCTGAACAATGCAGCTATTCTCAGGATGAGTGGGTGGACTGCCACGGCAGAGGGAGATGGGATTTGAAAGCCGATGATGAAAGGTGGGAAAAGTGCTTGTTACAGTCAATCTGAGGGATCTGGTAAGATCAGGAATGTCAGGTGGGAGTCGGAAGAAGCCCTACAACAATCCAGAACAGAATCTTTTATCACTTGTTCTGTCTGAAAATGAGGAAAGTGCCAGTGACAGCCTCTTTAAGCGCACAAAAGCATTATTTGTTCTAAATATTTAAAAGGTGTGCAAGCTCTTTACAATTATTGCTGCAACAGAAATGTCAGTGCCCAGAGGGATCAGAAGTGTGACGTGTGCTGTTCATGGTTAAAGATTCTGTTCTCTGTGAAAATCTGCAAAGTGTGACATTTACAGGTCAGAGAGGCGCTTCTTCAAAAGCACATTTTCCATCTCTGCTCCCCTCTGCCGCTCCTTCAGCCTGACATTCACTCCAGTTCTCACCATCATGATCACCCAGCATGTCCACATAGAGAGGTAAAGCTCAGGCTCTGTTTCTTTCCATCTCCATCATTTATCTTCAAGATCAAAGGAAACAGAGTGGGTACATAGAAACTCTTGTTGAGGAGGAATTGTGGAAACCTCACCTTTTCTGTGTTTTGTTGGTCTTTTTTTGAGACTTAATAAATAATGAAATTTTTCTGTCTTTATTTTTTTTCCTTTTAAAGAGCTACTCTGATGAAAAAGGTGCTTTGGTGTCTCTAATATGTTCTTGTTGTCTTTTTCTTGTAATGTCAGGTTTGTGACACAGCAGCTGACACAAGCAGACCAAAGTCTCACTGCTCAGCTCTGTTCCGATCATCCATCTACATGCTAAGAGATCCATGATCGTCTTTGTTTTCCTCGTCGGAGCTGGAATCTGGATCAGAACTGTACGGCTGGATAGAAACCATATTGTTCAGTCTTTGCTGCACCGTAAATGTTCGGTTGGGGTTGTGAGGGACTGTAAGCTAGAGGGAGAGACTGTAAACAAAGGAATGCTGGGATATCCATAACTGCCCCGCCCACAACCAGAGGTGAATTATTAATGTTGCTCTGCAGAAACTATGTCCTAGAAAACAACAGTTTTTTTTAGACTTTGGCTAAAAATAACAAAATCATAATTTAAAGACCAATGGGAACCCGTTATAATAGATCAAAGTCTAGTTGGAGTGGGACTTTAACATTTAAACTCATCTTCTGCAGTCTTCCTCTGCGGGGTGAAGCTGTTTTCCCAGAAGTGGTCATCTGAACAAAGCTGTCAGGACTGTTTGACTGAACACACCTCTCACCGTCTGAGGTCTCTGGAGGAGTTAGTTGCAGGTGTGTGCAGCATGATCGCCCCTCTGTTGAGTCCTCGTCACAGTTTGACAAGGATGCAGCGTTTGAATTTGTCTCAGGCCTTTTGTGATGCCACTGCTTGTTTTGGAGTGGTCCAATATATGCTCAACAAAAATATAAACACAATACTTCTGTTTTTGCTCCCATTTTTCATGAGATGGACTTAAAGATCTAAAATTCATTCTAGATCCACAATATTACTATTTCTCTCAAACATTGTTCACAAATCTGTCTAAATGTGTGACAGTGAGA
Organism: Oryzias javanicus; assembly: GCA_003999625.1. NCBI lineage: Eukaryota > Metazoa > Chordata > Actinopteri > Beloniformes > Adrianichthyidae > Oryzias > Oryzias javanicus. Next base: position 1,252,156 of record CM012442.1, on the reverse strand, counting down.
ACTTCTGCTTTGCTGAGATCATCCATCCCACCTCACAGGTGTGCCACATCAAGATGCTGATCTGACATCAGGATTAGTGCACAGGTGTGCCTCAGACCGCCCACAATGAAAGACCACCCTGAAATGTGCAGTTTTTCTGTTTTATTGGAGGTCTGGGAACCCAGAACCAGTCAGTATCTGGTGTGACCACCATCTGCCTCATGCAGTGGACCACATCTTCTTCTCATAGAGTTTATCAGATTGTCAGTTGTGGCCTGTGGAATGTTGGTCCACTCCTCTTCAATGGCTGTGTGAAGCTGCTGGCCATCAGTGGGAACTGGTCCACGCTGTCGTACACGCCGGTCAAGCACATCCAAACATGCTCAACGGGTGACATGTCCGGTGAGCATGCTGGGACATTTTCAGCTTCCAAGAATCGTGTCCAGATCCTTGAAACATGGAGCCGTGCATTATCATGAGGTGATGTTCATGGATGGATGGCACAACAATGGACCTCAGGATCTCATCACCGTTTCTCTGTGCATTCAGAATCCATCAATCAAATGCAGCTGTGTTCATCGTCCATGACAGATGCCTGCCCATACCATAACCCCACCACCACCACACACGCTGTCTGCCATCTGCCATGAACAACGTAAACCCAGATTCATCCGTGAAGAGAACACCTCTCCATCCAATGTGAGCATTTACCCACTCAAGTCTGTTACCACGACGATCTGGAGTCAGGTTAAGACCCGAATGCAGTTGAGCTTCCCTGAGATGTTTCTGACAGTTTCTGCAGAAACTGTTTGGTTCTGCAAACCAATAGTTTCAGCAGCCGTCTGAGTGTCTGGTCTCAGAGGATCTAGGAGGTGAACCTGCTGGATGTGGAGGTCCTGGGCTGGTGTGGTTACACGTGGCCTGTGGTTGGATGTACTGCCATATTCTCTGAAATGCCTTTGGAGATGGCTTATGGTGAAGAAATGAACATTGAATGCACCAGCAACAGATCTGGATGACATTTCTGCTGTCAGCATGCCAACTGCACGCTCCCTTAATGCTTGTGACATCTGTGGCATTTTGCTGTGAAAAAACTGCACATTTCAGGGTGGTCTTTCATTGTGGGCGGTCTAAGGCACACCTGTGCACTAATCCTGATGTCAGATCAGCATCTTGATGTGGCACACCTGTGAGGTGGGATGGAAGCAGAAGTTCTCACTATCACACATTTAGACAGATTTGTGAACAAGGTTTGAGAGAAATGGGAATATTGTGGATCTGGAATGAATTTTAGATCTTTAAGTCCATCTCATGAAAAATGGGAGCAAAAACAGAAGTATTGTGTTTATATTTTTGCTGAGTTTGTTGGATTTTATGTTTTCATGTTCTGTTTAACCATTTTTTGATCTTGTGAGCCCTCCTTATATCCTATTTTCTTTTCATCTTACTTTCATCATGTGAACTCTGGTGTCTCTCTTACTCCTGGATCACATTTACGCGGAAGCGTTGTGGAATGGAGGCAGCTTCCCTTCGGCGCCCTTGTTAACCTATGGTGTGATCCACACCAGGCGCGGAGCGCGGCGGTCCTCCATGTCACACCGGACGCGGAAGCGGCGCAAAACAGAGGCCGCTTCCATCTGGCGCACTTGTTAATCTATGGTGTGGTTTACATTAGGCATGGAGCGCCGCGGCGTGCTGCGGTTCAAAGGGCTCACACCATGCGGCGCATTGCTTCGGTGTCTGGTTTATTTTGTGTGCAAGTAATCCACGTCAATTCTGGCAGTAAATTTACATCAAGATACACGAGAAAATCCAGTGTATTTTAAAAATAAAGCCAATTTTTCACAATAAACCACAGTGATTGATAAATGTGATCATGTTTTTGTGTTTAAACAGACTTTAGGGATGAAAATAAACGCACAATCACAACACACACACTTCTCTCTGTGTGTCACAACAACAGATACAGTAAAGAAGTGTAGTACTCACTACTTACTTCTTCTTAGCAGAAACATGGGCTCATATTTTTAAGTTATTAATTTACCCATGATGGTAAAAACAATAAAAAGTTCAAGCAGAAGCGTCTGTCGTCTGTCAACTGAGAGCGGAGGCTGCAGGAACTCCACTTCCACGAAAGTGGAGTTCCTGCACTTCCACTTCCACTTCCACGCCGCTTTGTGTCCAGTGTGAACCTAGCGTTATGTCCCTTCCTCTACGGTTTTGATGGTTTTTAACATTCTGTGGTTGTTCGAACAGTTTCATTAGTTTGCTTTTTGCTTCAACTTGCCATGTTTCTTAGATGGAAAGAACTGAAGGAACGGAATCCTCAGTTACCAGAATCCTTAATTTAACCCTCCAAACAGAGTTTAGGATTTTTTGGTCTTACCTGGCAACATGATTTATGACAGGGGAGAAGTGGGTGGGGCCATAGAGACGCACAGACTTCAGACTCTGGTAGTAAGCCTCCAACACGCCATCGATGCCGTTGCAGTATGGGTTCTGAGGATTACCGTTCTGAAATAAAATGACAAAGTCATCAGAGTTTTCAAGTTTTAAGCAGTGTGTGAATGAGTGCCCTGTGTTTAGCCCCGTCACAACTGCCCCTGGGTGGGTTTTCTGTAGACAATCAAACCACACAAAATGTTGGTTATAGAGCGCTTGGTGAGCCCCATTGAGTGAAAATCTTCAATAACATGGTGCTGGTGACAGGTCAAAGTGAACACTTAACCCTTTGACACCTGAGGCGTCGCCGGTGAAGCTCAAACACAAAATCATTAACATGTTGTAACTTTTCAACCATCAACGCAATAATTACTGTGTTAACAGTTGTAAAATTACAGCAAATCAAAGAACATAAACACTGGAGCTCTGGTGTTAAAGCAGGGGTCTCAAACTCAATTCAGTCGGGGGCCGCTGGAGGCAGAGTCTGGGTGAGGCCGGGCCGCATCAGGATTTCCACAAGAAAATCGCTGATAAAACATTCCAATGTTCTCAAATATCTTTATTTTTTAACACAAAATAATGAATGAATTAAATTAACTTAAAAAATGAATCAGAAAATCATTTTTTATTAATTAAAATAATAACAATGACCATACAGCAGACACAGACGACTGAAACCACATATTGACTGACTGATCAGTGTTTCTCAAATGGTGGGGCGCGCCCCCCTGGGGGGAATGCGAATAAAAACATGTTTACATTAGAGATGAATATTGTGCATAATCCTACATAGTAGTTGATAATAAATTCAATATAGCAAAAACAACCTAAAACTCAATTTACAGTTAGCCAATGCGAAATAATTGAATCTCTGAGAAAAGACAGAATCCTAGCACTACTGTGGAGAGAAACATGGAAAGATTGTTTCTACTTTGTCTGGAAGTTTTGGAAGTATTCTAAAAAAAAAAAAAAGAGAACAATTAATAAAACTGATTATTTAGAAGTTTTTTTATTATTATTATTTATTATTCTTTAATGATAATAAAAGTATGATATTTTGAGGAGATTTACGTTTAATTTGAGCAAATTAACGGAAACTAATGATGCTTGCAGCTGAGGGGGGGGGTGTCTAAGAGAAAATACCTGAGAAACACTAGACAAGAGAAAACTATTTTTATTCAGTTTCAAATGTCTGTATTTACAGAACCTCCTTCATTTCTGAGCGGAGAGCAGCGCGCTCACTGAAAGCTCAATGCGTTACTACGCAAGTTTTTAAATCAGGTCTCAAGCTCTGCGCACAAATCGTGCACGCTCTGAGCGCGCACTGAGTCTTCAACCCGGTTCAATATTTCACGCACAGTCTCAGCAGCGCTAATGAACGGTAAAAAAAAAAAAAACACAATAGAAGAAGAATCTCCTCTCTGCTGCTGCGTGCGTGACCGCGCTGCTCCGGTGTGGATACCACCTGCTGAGCGTGCGTTCATAAACCCGCAGACATGCGGCCGGTGTGGAAGCACCTTTGAAGATTCTGCTCGCTCGCGGGCCTCACGCACGCGGAAGTAGTCAGTCTCTCTCGCGATGACTTTTTCTGATCGTGGAGGAGGAAAAAGCGCTCGCGAGGGTCTGATTTGTCCGTGGAATATTTGATGCGTGCGCGGAATTGTCGCGCGGAACACGCTTTTTGACAAGCGGCAGGCTGTGTATCACGTGTTGTCACGTGGAGAAAGAGGAGCGGGGCCCGCGAATCACGTTCAGTGAGAAAGCACTTCCAGCAGCTTCATGGCTCCTCATCCGTCCAGCTGATTGGAGGAATGAATTTAAGAGTGAGGAGGCTCGGACAGCCCGCCGATGTCCCGCCCTCCAGAGCCATATACCTTACCGTGATTGGTTCGTTCAGCTCTGCACACAACAACTGTCATTCATATCAGCCTTGCGGGCCGCACTAACAGTAATCTTTCATATGAAGGCGGGGGCCGCAAATTATCATCCCGCGGGCCGCAGATTGCCCGCGGGCCGCGAGTTTGAGACCCCTGTGTTAAAGGGTTAAACAGCCCATACAGGCAAGGAAGGGTGAAGTAGGTGAGTTACATACAGATATTTCACTTTTTGCAACCCCTCCTGGCTGCACACAGGCCTGTTAGTGCTGTTTAAGTGATAAGTGCACATTCATTTCAGTAGTATGGATAATTGTTCCTATTGAACTAGTTCTGTTAGGAAAACAGACATTTTGATGGAAGGAGCAAAAACAAAACATACTTGGCCTTAAAATATCTTGAATTCATTGTATTGAGAAAAAAATCAAAATTGTGACCTTAAAAATGTGAATCAAATCTTGACTCCATGAGCCTGGAGCACTCACAGACCTGCAGCACTCATCCAGGTAACCCCTGTACAGGTGCATTTGTCTAAGGCTCTGGTCTTCAGAGCTCTGCTGAGTACAAACTCTGAAATGTGAGCATTTTTTCAAAGAACTGTTGGAACAGAGTTAGGTTACCAAGAGAACAGAAGCTACAGGAACCAGAGGGAACATTCTAGAAATGCCAGGAGAAACTTTCATCAAAGCTGACACTTTTTTACTTTCATATTGCAGAAACACAGTCTTAGGAAAACAGCTAACATCACGTGCTAACTTCAACCATGTGGCAAAACAAAAGGAAATTGTGTGAATTCAGACTGAGATAAAAACCATAACACACACAGTGTCCAGTAGTGCACACACTTCTTTATAGTAAGCAGTGTTTGGATGTACTGTCTCTCTATTACTATGAGGATGTTTTGATACAGAATATTGTCATCTATAAACTCAAATTCAAAAGAGAACCACAGAGAAGGAACTTCAGATGATTCTTTATTTATTAACTGACACTGCTAGAGTAACGATGAGTGAAGCTCCATGCTTCGTAAATGGAGCTTGCGTAATTACTCCAGATTCAGCAGTAGGCTGCTCCACAGCTGTAAGATGAAGTCTTAATGGTTAGATTAATGCATGCGTGCCTCTGGGGAGGCTGCGACTCAATGCTGAGCAGCTGTAATGGCTGCAAATGCCTCTGGAGAAACATCTGGATGGGAGAGGAAAAGAGTGAGGTTTGGCTGAGGCTGAGGGGTCACGACGTCTGGAGGAACCAGAGTGTGTGACACTGGACAGAACAGAGGAATGCCGAGTGTGAGAGATTCAGGGATGTCCTGATCCAATCACGTGATCGGAAATCAGCCCGATCACGTGATTGAAGACTTGATCGAAATCGGGCTCCGATTGTCCGATCAGGATCAGATATTTCATTTAATCTTATTCTGATCAGCTTTATATTTTAATATTATTATTCTGGATAAATCCTCCAGTAGAAGTCTGCATGTCATGAACAGATCATAAAATGTTATTCCAAGAAAACTCAGCAGAAAACAGCAACAGTTCAAGCAGAAGACTGATGGAAACAGTTCAATCGAGCTAGCTAGCCGATCACAGATTCAGACTTCTGGGATCAATAACTCTATTAAAACCCTTTAAACTGACAGCTAGTGTCTCTAAACAACAACCTCTAAAGGCATTTCAACAGAAAAAGACAGAGTTTGGTTTCTTTTTAATGTTAAGCTCTTCATGCTGCAGACAGATGCTAAACAGCAGCTGCTAACTGCTACATGCTAGCACTGTGATTTCATTCCTTAGGACCCGAGCTGTCCTTTGATACGCCTGTTTTATTTATCTGAAATAGAAATAAAAGTTAAGAAAACTAACTATTCTGATAATAAAACCGAAATGTGATGTGTTAAGAGCTTAAAAAGAAGCAGATAATCTTAAAAAAAACAAACAAACAAGAAACTGATAAATGAAAATTAATATTGACATGAGCTAGTCATGAACACTCATCAAATGCATGCTAAAACAGTCATCATTTATTTTTAATAATTCTAAATGAGGACAGGAATCACATTTGGTCTAAAATGTTCAATAACTCTAAAGATAATAAAGCTAAAGTCACTAAACTTTCTCACATGACTAATTATCACTTAATTAGCAGCAAGAAAATGATTTTTTTTTCTAGTTTATATTTTCTCTATTTTTACTCGTTTATTAAAACTACTTCACAGAAGTGTTCTATCTAAGTTTTTAATGATAAAAGAAGGTTAATGAAATATAAATAAGGGACAAAAAAAATCTGTTTATTCAATTTCTCCATGTTTTAAATGTGTTACAAAAGTATCAGATCGGGACTCGGTATCGGCAAATCAACAGAATCCAATGACTCGGAATCGGATCGGGACCAAAAAAACCTGATTGGGACATCCCTAGAGAGATTATTAGCTAAAATGAAACACGGCTACACCGCTCCTGCTGGACCTGCACTTCATAAATGACTTTATACAGCTTAACTGGCAGATTTCAGAGTGGAAAGCAACATCTCCTCTGACTCTCATCAGCACCGAGTGTTCATGCCGGCTGGATGAGATCCTTCATGTTGGCTGGCGTCATTCAACACCCACAAATTCACTCCTGCCAGTGATTAGTCATGTGTGAGGGCTCAGTGTAATCTGGTCCTTTTAGAAGACATCATAATTATGTGTTGTGCCTCACTTGAGTTTAGCTGGATGGAGCTGATTTTATGACCTCCTTCTTTAATGTTGTGGAGCCTTTAAAGGTCATTTAAGAAGAAAACAGGTGAACTAAACTGACTGCTTAGAACCAAACAAATCCAATATTGCAAATGTTCTAACTTTAACTTAAAAACAATATTGTGAAATCACCAGAAGCATATCTGCTCACCAGAGGAAACTCATGAGAGACGCGTCCATCAGGTGGAAGCTTGGCCCCAAAGCCCAGCGCAGGGAACATCTTATCACTGTCATAGTCCTGGATGATCTCCCCGACCGCCCGCAGCGCCATGGCGTAGTCATTCAGCTGGTACGGGCTCATGTAATGGAGGGAAGTGGGTTGTGACGGGTTGCCTGAATCCCAAATGATTCAACAGAAAAAAAGCACAAACATCAATGTCAGGAAAATCGGATCTGTGTTCCTGCTAGGCTTTGATTCATCTTCAAATGGATGGACACTGAAAAAACACCAACTGGACCTTAACTTACAATGATAAACATTTATCTGCTAATGAATAGTTCTAATGAGTAGTAAAGTAGTAATAGCAGTATAGTAGTAGTATTGCTGAATACTCACGCTTACTATTCCACTTTAAACTCTAAAAATGTGGTTAACTCAACGTGTCCTCTTTCAACGAGTGGAAAATAAAAATGTAATTTTTCAATCTGTTTTGCAAATAAGGCTTTTTTTTAAACTTTTTTTTTAATTATTAAAATAAGTTTTGCAAAAGCCTCTTGAAAAGAAAAACACAAAATGAGTTTTGTACTTGAACACTTTTTCAATCTCAAAAAGGTTTACTTTCCTTTGCAGATTTTCTGGTTCTTAATCAAGCCCACGTTTGCTTCTAACCTCTTCCTGTGAATGAAGTCTAATACAGATCACTTCTATTGGGGTAAAGTCAGCTTAATGTGAATTGGAAACAAGTAAATTGTAAATTAAAAAAAATTAATTAATAAATTTGAAACTCAAATTAAAAAAACCCTAAAACTGTTACCAATTTAATAAAGTTTATTTGTACTTTCAACTTTCTTTTTTCGTTTCTCCCCCTTTGCTTTCAGTTCTCTGTTCTCAGTTTCAATTCTGATTTTTGAGTTTTCGCCGCTGAGCTGATTCTAATTTTACATGGGGGCGGGGCTCTGAGCTCATGTTTCCCATGATTCCTAAAGAGGTAGCGGTGATGTGAGGTCTTTTCTGCTGCAGGACGTTGTCTGCTTATGTCTCTGCCTGTAACGTCCCACTCTGACCAAACTAAGGGAGAGCAGCATCACTACTGTGCAGTTTGACCTCACTTCACCTTTCACCGTCTCGCTGTTTGCTGAATTTTTTAAAATTTTGCTGTTGATCTTGTCAATCACTCTCCTCCGTGCCGTTTTTCATGCAGATGTGCAGCGGCAGTGTTTCATAAATCTTCATCATGAATAGAGTTGGGAACCGACTGGGTTTTATTCAGTTCTGGTGTCTAAGTGCTTCTTTGGTTTTGATTCTTAATTGGCACCAATTTCGGTAATTCAGTAATAAAAAATAATGTCTACATTTTCCCAAATCAACACATTTTCATTTCATCACATATTGAATACGATTAAGACCTCCCCCCGTCAAAAATGGGTGTTGTTGTTTTGATGTGCTGGCAGTTACCATGAAATCAGAGCTCCACAACCTCTGAGCCACAATCCGGCGGTGCAAATTCACTGCCCGCCGCCTGTCAAACATGTGATCGTGAGCAACCCGGTCTCAGTGAAATGCGTCCCTATTCCGCGGCTTTGCACCCTCGGAATACCGTGCATAGTATACGCCAAACACGGTTTTTGCGTGCATATGATACGCAGTTGCAGCCCATTCAAAACAACAGGAGCGGCTTTTAGGTTTCGTTTTGATCACGTGGTCGGATGTTTAGGTTTCTCCGGATCACGTGACTGATCACGTGACTTTTGAGTTTCTGTCCGGCACCGGAGATCCACTCTTTTTCTGGTGGAAAATCCCTCAGAATAAAATATTTTGTGGACTAATCTTTATTTTGATAATATTTCTAGCGAGAAATGTACCCGTCACTATCACGACATGCATTTATTTTGGACTTACAGTTCGTAGTTTGTCTGTTTTGCTTGACTTTTCGGGCTCAAAAATCGTAAAACAGCAACGTCTGGGGTGCACGGAACAATCACGGAACCGGACGATCAGCAGGATTTGGGACTCGACCCGCATCGGTGCCGGGTCAAGGTTAGGGTTAGGGAAGGTTCGGAGAACCCGCCCGGAACATTTTTAATCGGGCCCCGAATGACTTCTGTAAAGCTAGAACGTGTTCAATCTTACCAGTACTTCCGGTCCAGGAGACGGTCAAACGTGATCCCGAAACGAAGATTATCAAACATAAAATAATTATCCTTTAATTTCTGCCTCATAAACAAACACAAATGTCGGTTATTTTAAGTGACAATAACGAGGGAGGCTTTCAGACAAAATGAAGAAAAACACAATTGGGTTATTTTTTTACTGTTCTTTTATTATTTCTTTTATTATTAATATCTATTATTTTTAATGTATTATTTTTAATATAATAATAATTATTATTATTAGTGGTAGTAGAAGTAGCAGTATTAATTTATTATTATTGTTGTTATTATTATCATCATTATTGTTATTATATAAAAAAAATAATGATAAAATGAATGACATAAACAAAATCCAATTGATTCATAAATACATTGTTGATCCACAAGATCAACAGACTCCAAGTTTTAATGATTCTTGAATGCTGAAAGGGTCAAGAGAGAATCTCATTATTCAGACAATTTTTTATTCTATATTAAAATTCATCTATCAGCACTCATCTTCAGCAGTCAAATCCAGCTTACAGGATTCACACCAACATTTTTGCAGGTGATGCCATTAATATTTAATTCATAATTGTATTAAGTTAAGTTACAGTTTTAAAGTTTTAATAATGTATTTTGAGTGTGTTCAATAAATGTTTATCCGTTTGGCCCAAAACTAAGGCGTGTTTTGGATTTTGGCTCCTGTGCGACTGAGTTTGACACCCCTGGTCTACGCCATTCAAAAAAGCTTTAGGATATTTGGAGAATTACCGTCAAGTTTCACTAGAGATTGGGTTGGGAAGCGATTTTTGGTGCGAGATAAACAAGTCGTTTTGGGGCTGGCTATGTAATTGTTTTGATTTGTACATTGTACCAAATGTATGTAAATAATATCCCTAATTTAATGTGAATAGTTACTTTTAACTTCTTATCAGACCACAGGTCAAAGAGATGGGAGGCTTAAACAAATTATTTATTAATAAAATAATGATATAAATGAATATGAGCTCTGGTATTGCTAATAAATAGATAAATGAGCAGATGTTTTTTAGATTTAAAATTGATAAAGTTGACAGTGCTGTAAAAATTGACAAACTCGTTTTTCTGAAACTTAATTATTTAGAACTTCAGGATTCTTGTATGCTTGTGTTTAATGTAATCTGTTGGTGACAAGGACTTTAGACTCTGCGTAGTAACAACTTAGTTTGTACATTTTAAGAAGTTTAGAGGATTGTTCCAAAACAACAATGATCACTCATGGTTTGTTTGATCAGTCCTCCCTGAAACATAGACAACGTTTAAGTAATCTACATGAATAGACATTAATTGGAGCTTCATAACTTTGTCGACTTTGCTGCTAACAGTGTAAAATTTCAACCGTCTCCTCTTAAAATGTGCAGTACATTCTGGGATGTGTCATGACTTCTGCGAAGAAATACAGTCTAACCTTCCAGATTTTGAGTTCATACCAAAGCTATTTCACATTTTTTAAATGTATAGATGAATTTTGAATTTTACAGAGGTCCCACACTTCAACAGTGATGTATGTATCAATTCTAAAGAGAGCGACCCATCAGCAGGTTTTACAGGATCCACGAGCTTAAAGCCCCATCGAGGGTTATCCAGGCTCTTTAGGGTCAGTGCTGTTTTATTTTTTCATATATTTTTCAAATGTAATTAAGTTTATTACAAACAGCAGGTGACCTGTCCCACCTTGAACCCTCCACTACTACACGATGCATATCACTCTGTTCCCTGCGCTGCTTTGAGACTTTCAAACCACTGCCTCATGTCATCCCAACCGACAGAAGAAAGCTGAAATCAGCTGAACCCAAAGTGAAGACTGTTATGGACGGATGAGTCCAAGATGAAAAATGCAAAGATTGGAACACCTAGATCAGATTTTGTGAGGACATGCCTGCAGACCAAAACCTTCTGCAAATTCAACAACATCAAACAATGGTTTACAGCTGCTGAGGCAATGCAAGGACAAGGAAGAGGCCTAAAGGAGTGGGGGTCGTGACCTTTAGAAATACACAGTTTTCTGCCAACAACTTCAGTTTGTTAAGTTCTGCAGACCCTTATGAAAAGAGATTCCCCACCCCCAGCCAGCAGAGAGCTGCCACCATAACGACTTCTATTCAGGTTCTAAAGGAACATAGCATTCCCTCCCCCATCAATCTTAATCATTGACTTGTCTCAACTTCCTTCAGACTGGACACCTAACCTGGACTGAGGATCTGATGTTCATCAACAGTTTCAGAAGCAGAAGATCAGGAGGTTCCAGGACCTGATGGAGTGTCTCCATCCTGTCTGGAAGTTTGCTCTGACCAGCTGCCTCAAAGTTTCACCCGTCTCTTCAACAGATCCACCATCATAGTTCCTAAGAAGTCCTCTCTCACGTGATTAAATGACGCAGATGATGCAGTCATCACAGCTCTCCACTACATCTTACACCTTGACTCTGCAGGGAACTATGCATGATCCTGTTTGTGGCCTTCAGCTCTGCATTTAATACCATCATCCCAGAGCTCCTCCATCAAAACGTCACTGTGCTTTCCTCCACTTGTTAGAACGGGAAACGGAGCGTCTAGTCTTTTGGTGCAGCCAAAGCCACCCGGAGCTGAACATACTTAAAACTGTAGAGATGACAGTGGACCTCAGGGAGAAGGAACACAACCCCCCCATCCCCATCCTCTTCACACAATTCTGAACAGAACAGTCCCCTCTATAGACCCATACGCGTTCTTAGGGTCCACTTTTTCGAGAGACCTTAAGTGAACCTCCCAGGTTGACTCACTCTGGAGAAAGGCCCAGCAGAGGTTGGACTTCCCGTCATAGCTTAAGAAGTGACTGAAAAAGTTTGTGTCAGGAGCTGCTGACCATCTTCTACACTGCTATAATCCATTCTGTTCTGACCACATTCATGGTGTGCAAGCAGACAGGGACTGACTGAAGAGAATCATAAGATCTACTGAGACCTGTGTCGGAAATTTATTGTTTATTTAATTGAACCAAAAGCAAAAGAAAATCACTTCAAAATCTTGAATGTTATTTATCCATCTAATCATAACCTTCATAATATTTTAAATATTGACAAAAATATGGACACTTCTTGCAGCAACGACAAATAAACAGTTTAGCAACTGTTTTATTCATTGTTTTTAAAAATGGTAGAAATCTAAATTTTTCTGGTTTGATTTTCAGTGCTGGTTAACTTTCAATAGTGTTCCTTTTAAATTGATCAAAACTATTAGATTTAGTCTAAAAACAGAAAACCAAAAAGCAAAACTTGGTATTAATACTTTCATAATATTTGAAAAATTTGATAAATAAATGTTGTTTTTTGACAGTGCCACTAGTTCTTGTTGGTTTCAAACATGAATTACTTATGTAACTAGGCCTGTCTTATTTGAATTTTTAGAACACATTCTTAAAATAGTTAATAGACCTAGCATCCTTTGTTACCGCCATAGCAACATAAAATTCCATTGCCATTATGTAGCTGAGACACCTGAAATAATGTACATTAAAAAGACTACGTCTTGAACACAAAGAAGTAAATAATGTTGAAAACAACTGTCTAATTGAACAGTGATCAAAACACAGCCCAAGTGTTTATACATCCTAAAATATGTTAAATTCCCTCCCAAAACCCAGGTGATGTCCTCCATATTTTGTTCTTGTCACTAAGAAGCTTGCCCTGTGAATAAACGTGACTAGTTTATGAGGCAGAAATCACAGGAACATTATTCTGATGGTTTAGAATCTGTGTTCTGGGATCACTTATTTTCATCTGCTAGACCGGAAGAAATCAGACAGCGCTACGTTACATTTATGTTTCATCCTATGGATGATACAGCACCACCCTCTGATATTTTATTAAACCAAGTATACAACAGACACAAACCTGTATCAATAACATTTTAAGAAATAATAATAATAAAAAATGTTCCCTGAATAGTGAGATTCTCTCTTGACCCCTTCAGCTTTCAAGAATCATAAAAACTTGGAGTCTGTTGATCTTATGGATCAATAATTATTATCATTTATTTATTATTGATATAATAATAACAACAACACCATTATTATTAGTATCATGTTTTAATAATAACAATTATATTACTTTTTATTAATAATAATAGATTAATACTGCTACTACTACCACTAATAATAATAATTATGATGAAAATAATAAAAAAAAAGAACAGTAAAAAAATAACCCAATTGTGTTTTTCTTCATTTTGTCTGAAAGCCTCCCTCGTTATTGTCACTTAAAATAACCGACATTTGTGTTTGTTTATGAGGCAGAAATTAAAGGATAATTATTTTATGTTTGATAATCTTCGTTTCGGGATCACGTTTGACCGTCTCCTGGACCGGAAGTACTGGTAAGATTGAACACGTTCTAGCTTTACAGAAGTCATTCGGGGCCCGATTAAAAATGTTCCGGGCGGGTTCTCCGAACCTACACTAACCCTAACCTTGACCCGGCACCGATGCGGGTCGGGTCCCAAATCCTGCTGATCGTCCGGTTCCGTGATTGTTCCGTGCACCCCAGACGTTGCTGTTTTACGATTTTTGAGCCCGAAAAGTCAAGCAAAACAGACAAACTACGAACTGTAAGTCCAAAATAAATGCATGTCGTGATAGTAACGGGTACATTTCTCGCTAGAAATATTATCAAAATAAAGATTAGTCCACAAAATATTTTATTCTGAGGGATTTTCCACCAGAAAAAGAGTGGATCTACGGTGCCGGACAGAAACTCAAAAGTCACGTGATCAGTCACCTAAACTGGAGAAACCTAAACATCCGACCACGTGATCAAAACGAAACCTAAAAGCCGCTCCTGTTGTTTTGAATGGGCTGCAACTGCGTATCATATGCACGCAAAAACCGTGTTTGGCGTATACTATGCACGGTATTCCGAGGGTGCAAAGCCGTGGAATATGTACGCATTTCACTGAGACCGGGTTGTCGTGAGCTAGACACCACGACTGAGGGGCTGCAGGGGCTTTGATCTCACTCGGGGGGTGTCTGGATGACAGCTGCTTCTGGTGTGTTTCTGTGTCTCTGTGACTGAGTTTGAAGGCTGTCCCACATTAAATCTAGAGGGGGGGTAAAATAGGGGACCTTTTTTTATTATTGTCTTGGCAAAAAGAAGTAAAACATCTCCGTTCACGAGACCCGAGCAGGCTGCCCCCGCCCGCCACAGCGGCTGTCTGTCTGCCGGCGTGTTGAGCGAGCTCCGATGAAGTCCAGGAGGCTGAAACCGGAGAACCAGCGTGCTGTGACTGTATTGGATAAACTCCACATGCCCAAAGCTGAGTTCCTGATTGGCTGATGTGATGCAGAGACCTGTCAGCCAGACATTTGAGCGCTGCACGCTCTCGTCCTCGCCCCGTCAGCGGTCTGATACGAGGCCGCCCACTTTCACAGGAAAGGCGGAATGATTGGCTTCAGCCCCAATGAAAATATAGTTATAATATAGATATAATCCATGTTCTCTTGCTCCTCTTTCTTCTTTTTGCACTTTTAAGCTCTACTTAGATCCTTGAATCTAGCTGGGATCAGTTCATTCTGTAAGGCTTTGCTGCCTTTCAAATGACTCATGAATCGAGCAGAACTTTACTCTGTGTATCAGCAAATACTAGGGGTTGTTTAGAAAAATTGTAGTTCACCTTTTAGCTGTTGGTTGAATGTTAAAACGTAAACCTCTGTTCCACTGTACTCCACGACAGTTCTACAGGCTCCTGAGGAAGCTGCAGGCAGCATCCTCGGCCACATGCAGGACACGCAGCCAGCCCAAACATCCAAACTATCCTCTCTCTCTCCCCTCTCTCTGTAGCATCCTCGTTATAATTCTTAAAGTTTTACACTCATGCTTTAATTAAATATGCAATAGTTCTTCTAAAGCTCTAAACTCTTTCAAGTCTTTGAGACACATCAAGGATTTTATTAAAGGAACAATCTTGAGACAGTAATAAAAACGTTGAACTACACGTGGAGAAAATCCTTTTATTATTGGCTTTCCTGAATCCCTAAATTCCCACTCAACTGTTTTTGCTTTCTTGCTGGAAACAAGTTAAACTCAACAGATTTCACTCAATAAATCTAAAACACGGTGAGATATGAACTCTTTATTGCGCTCAGCATCTTTTGAGAAAAGTTTTTATGAGCAACGATGAAATGCAGTTTGGGTACAAAACAAGTGTTTTCAATACTTTTATATGAGAGACCAAACGTCAAAAGAAATGCTGTGTCTGCTGTTAAAATGTGTTTCTACCAAGAAACTATGAACAAATATCAATAATCAGACGCATGCAGGATGAGAAAAACTGTTCCCACAACTCTGACTTCAAAACCACAAAGAGTTAGTGTGTCACAATTTTGATCAAAACAAAACTGAAGCAGCATCTGTTCCTCTGTAGCCTACAGCCTTCCGCTCAGTTTCATTTTGGTAAAGCTGCAAAACTTTAAAAAGTTCCACGACTAGTGCCTCCATTTCCTCAAATAGTTGGGTGCAGATGTTTTTGGAAATCTTCAATGAAGCTTAAATAAATACATCTGGAGCATCAGTGAGTTGGAACGTTGGACAATAAGTAAAAACGCTGTAAGCATTCGTATCCTATTTGACCCACACATTTCTAGACCCCCGTCTCATCAGCACCACCCAAACTTCACCTAAAAACCCATTGTAAATAACCTGGGCTGTGTTTTCTGCCCTGTAGTTCATCATCATTCCACTAGGGGCAGTAGAAAGACTTTTCCTGCTCATCTCAAAATGGCTGCTTCCATAGAATCTCAATTTAGTGGGTAAAAGCTTAGCTAATTTTTTTTTTTTAATTTATGATAAGAATAACTCATCTATTTATCCATTTTTTATAGACTTTTTGCTGTTTTGAAAGAATGTAACATTTGTTGATAGAGAATTCTTTATAATTAATTTACAGCATGTTAAAGTGGATCCAAATTTGAGACAGTGGCTAAAAAAAGATTTTTTTTCCCCTGAACACTCATGTTAATATTTCTGTATCTTAAACTTTATCCATCCCTCCGTTTTCTGAATTTGTTTTAGTATCCCTTATGAGGTCACAGGGTAGCCAGAGCCGGCCTAACCCGGCTGCCTTTGGGCGTCAGAGGGCAAAACTACAAGTGGATCTCAATCAGCTTCTACCAGAAGGACTCAGACACCCGTGTGAGACCAGGTAAGACACTATTCGTGCGCCACATGTCCAAGAAGGGATTTGGTGATGGACTCTTCCCTCTTCACTATTGAGGAAATACTCGATAGTTTCTTTCCCTTCACTGAGTAATCTGATTACCAGCAGGTTGTCTGGTCTGATCTGAGGTCTAACACACATACAAATACCACGATCATCCTCCATAAAACTAAAAGATCGATGGTCCTGACAGAAAACCTGGAAATAGTGAGAAGACTAAAGCTGTCATTGACTTTGATCATTCTAAACGTTCATTATTGAGACTAAACTCACTCAGATCTGGTTCTAATGTTTTCTACAAGTTCTCCTTTATCAGCTGATAGCAATAATTTACTTTTGAAAAGTCATATTCTTGTTTTTCCAGGTCTGTTTAGGCAATTGTCCCACATCAGTGAACAGGCATCAAGCCCTATTGTAGGACAGTCTCATTGGAATAGGACTGTAAGGAGTATGCAGGATATTCACAATCTTTATAAATATAGAAGAGTGTCGTACAGTATTATCTGGGAACGATGTCTGTATTGCTCTGAAACGCAGAATAATGTTGAATTTCAATTTTATGAACTTAAACAAATGAGCAGCATACTTTCAGCAGAAGGAAACAAATCTTTGAGATAAAGTGTTGGTGAGGTCTCCGGTTTTCAAAGTAAAACTAGAGTGTTTTTTGTTTTTTTTGTTCGTTCAAAAACTGAGACAGAAGTTCCGCTCACTGACATAACTTCTGAAAAAATGAAGTTTTAGCTCCAGCGTTTACATTCTTTAGGTTATAGTAACTCTTCAACAGTTGATGGGATGGGCTAACGTAGCTGCAGCGGATTCTGAAGCAGAGAAACGCAGCCTCGCATTGATGCGCAGCTCTGCACAGTGTGGAGGTTATCAACAGGAATTAGCTGAAAAAGAGACTAAAATACCATACAGTATGTAATGCTTAAATGTAAAATGTTAAAGAACTTTGAGGATGGAAAACATTTTCAGGTTTTGTTCTTAAATTAGAGATGTTTATGTTTTTTATGTTCTTTATGTTACTGCTGAACTTAACCTGAAGATTGACTTTAAAAAATCTTGTTTGAAGTGACAAACATCATTTCTTTCTATTTAAATATTTGTGTTTTTATTGATTCTGAAATGAAGGTATCAATGATGGTGATTTAATACAAATAATTTCAATTTTATACATCCAGTAAATAGACACAAACACAGCGACAAACATATTAAGAAGTAAGAATTGTGGTTTGATTTGTGAATCGTTGAGCTTGATCCGGGAATCAAACTGAGTCACTGATCCACAGCCCTACCTATTCAATATGATGTCCAACTTTGCCTACACAACAAGCTAGCCTAGCGACTCTAGCCTACAGTGTAACACCGCTACGCGTTAGCCGTGTTAGCGTTTTGTTAACAGCCAACCTTGTTTGCAACCCATAAAAAACAGACATTTTGACAAAGTGCAGTGGAACACAACAAGAATTAATCTATATTTAAGGTGTTGCAGATTACAAGGCGCACCGTCATTTTATTTTTTAAAAATCAGGCATTTAAGTGCACCTTATAGTGTGGAAGGATGATATCTCTCTAGTGTTCATTCTATAACAGAATTCTGTCCTCAAGACAAAAGCAACTCTTGCATAAAACAGTAATTCATTTATGTTTTTTTTTTTTCATTCATTTTATTTATTTCATTTTCAAAGCACACAAAAGGAGTTTTACAGTAATCTTGGTTTCTGAAAAAAAAAATGAAAATGAAAAGGGACAGAAAGAAGTAAAACTTATTAACTCTGCCCCATTTAACCAAGTCAGTAAATAATTTCAGTCAACAACAAAATTATGCAACAGATATAGCAAGTGGTAAGAAAAAACAAACACCAAAAATAGTAGGGAAAAAAGTAGTAGTATTTTCCTTTTTTTTTTTTCCCTTCCCTTATTCTTTTCCCTCTTTTCCTTTCTCTTTTTCCTTCATTTCCCATTAAGCATTAAGCCAGTTTTTAATGACTGTTTGATTCATATGATGTGAGCATTTGTTTTTTCACAGTTTTTTTTAAAGTAATAATTGAATGAGATTCTTTTATAGATTTTTCTAATGTTGGGATCACATTAAGTGAAACTACTTTTGTATTTTTATATAGTTCATTCAGAAATCTCTAAATATTTTAGCTACTCCACAAGACAGGAAACTAGCATCAGATTAGAATGTTCAAATTGTGTTATGTATTATGAACTTGTAGGAGAAAACAACAACATTGCTCATAAGTGATGAAGTCTCCTGTGAGCAGAAGTTAATTTTATTATGTGCCAGTTAACGCGCTGAACCTGGACGGATCTGCTGTTTACCTTTGAAAAACTGAAACACTGCAGGAAAATGTCATTTTCAAAAAGTGGGTTTAATAACCTCCTGTTTGCATGTTAACAAACTTTCAACAGGAAGTTTAAAACGACAGATAAAGACAAAAAAAAAAAACACTTCCAACCTTATCATCTTTTTCTTTGGAGGGAAATGATACGGGTGAAATGTCGTTCAGCTGAGTGGACTGATAAGTCCAAATCCTGTGCGTCATTATTAACTGCCAAACTTGTATCTGTCTGATACACAAACGGTTTCATTAACAAGAGCGGAGCTTTAAAACACTCACCATTTGATGCTGTGAAATCAATTGCCACTGTGAAATTAATCTGTGTCCTACAAAGAAAAAAAGTGACACAAGGAAAAACATGAAACCATCAATCATGTCAGATTAGACCGCAGCATGTTTCAAAGCATGCAGCAGAGAGCAATTAAGCAGCAGGTTATCGGCAGCTGTCTGTCTTCATATGAGATCACCAGCCAGTAATCCTTTCAGCCTCTGCAGAGACAACACTGCTAACTGCAAGTGACACCACATTTAATGAAGAGGGTCACGCAGCTGCCTCACTCACTGTAGGATCACTAGCTGTTGTGATTGTGAACCTACCCGCCTCTGATGTAGTCCAGGAAGGACAGCTCGGTGTCCACCAGGCAGGAGAGGAGGGTCACCTGCCGGTCAGACAGGCGTGTGAAACTTCATCTCTGTGACTGGCTGCTATGCCAGGCTTCAATCAAGAAACACTAAACATACATTAACTCCACAAGAAATCAAGGCTTTGGTCAAAAACTACAGAATAAGGTGTCAGTCCAGATCACTGCAAACGTGCTCTACTGTCATACTTTATACACCTGGAAGAAACAACAAATATGTTTAACTATTCTGCTTAATTTGTATGAAAAGCATGCATTCTCAGGCTGAGATGATTGTTTGTCTTTTCAACAGGAATGCTTTTAACATCCTTTTAACAGAGTTTTCTCCCATCATTCAGTGCAGTGAGAGATAGGATTCAACAGTCTGCATAAAAGTCTAATCAGTTTAAAATGTCCCTTAAGGAAGGAGGTTGATAACATGTTCGCATACATGTGCATGTTTAAACTTAACTGAAACAGCTTTTTGCTCCTTAATGCTTAAAAAATACATTTCTTCATTTCCTGAACTTTGCTCATTGACTGTATATGAGAACTGGAGTGAGTCTGTGTGACATCACTCATAGAAAAATCTTGCTTCTGACTCCAAACAAATGAAGACAATTCAGTCTCTATTTTTTCCCCATTTGAATACCGCCATGTTGGATCCAGATGTTGTAAGTCAGCAGTGATGGGTCTGTGTCGACCGAGTCAGTGTTTCCATGGCAGCCACTCTCACCAATCAGGAGTGAGCTTGTTGAAAGAGGCCACACCCCTACCACTGATAGCAGGTTGAGAGGATCTGTCAATCTAACGTCTTGAACGTTTGGTGCGAGACCACATGCATTCTCTGAGGCATTTGATTGGTCAGTTTACAACTGAAATAACTTGCAGAAATACATATATTTATATATATATATATATATATATATAATATATATATATATATATATATATATATATATATATATATATACATATATATAAATATACGTATATATATATATATATATAATATATTATATATATATATTATATATATATATATATATACATATATATAATATATATATAATATTATATATATATAATATACATATATATATAAATATAAGTATTTCTGCAAGTTATTTATCAAGATATTCCAAAAGGTATCAGAACATGAATGATTCTTCTGACCAATAGAATGACTGAGTAACACCTGTTGAATCTCTATAGAAATGTCTCCAAATTCTTCAACTACTACTTAATGCTCTATAATGTTTACCACTTCATTAGTGACCAAGAAATTTCCGAGAAATCTCTAGGAAAAACAAGTGTGTTTTGATGCTCACATTTGAACAATTTCTCATTAAAAATGTTTTAATTCTTTTTTATTAATCATCAATGTTTTCCTCATTAGAATGCATGCAATATTTGAATGAGTCACAGACGGAGAGCATTGTGTTCGGTGACACCTCTACAGCTGACCACACCACTGTTAGGAATCTGGGAGATCTTTGACAGCTGTTTTAAATTTAACAAACAGATTGACAATGTTGTCAAAATGAGTTTTTATCACCTGCGTCTTTTAGCTAAAGCTAAACCTTCCTTGAGCCGCAGTGATTTAGAAACAGCCGTCCACACCATGATCACGTCCTGCATAGATTATTGTAACTCTCTGTACTTTGGTGTCACTCAGCGATCACTCAACCGTCTCCAGTTAGTTCAGAATGCAGCAGCAAGACTGTTAACTGGAACATCCAGAAGAGAACACATCACTCCAGTTCTCAAGGCTCTTCACTGGCTCCCTGTTCATTTTAGAATTCAATTTAAACTTCTACTGTTTGTTTTTAAGGCTCTTCATGGTCTCGCCCCTGTTTATTTAACTGAGCTTTTAAACGTCCGCAGCCATTCCAGAGCTTTAAGGTCTGCCAGTCAGTTTCTGCTTGAGGTGCCAAGGTCATGACAGAAACGCTGAGGTGACCGTGCATTCTCTGTTACCGGCCCTCAGTTATGGAATAGCATTCCAGCAGAACTGCGCATGATGACGGACCTTAACAGTTTTAAATGTCATTTAAAAACACACCTTTTCAGAATGGCTTTTAATGCTCAGTAGTTGGTGGCATTTTATTTTATTTTATTCTATTTTTATTTGTTTTATTGTATTCTTCTTGATCTTTTATGTATTTTACTGCAGACTGCTATTGTAATTTTATGCTGTTTTTATTTCTGTCCTTAACTTGTCTAATTTTTAAACTTTCTTCTTTTATTGTGAAGCACTTTGGCATTATATAAGCAGATGTAAAGTGCTATAGAAATAAAGTTCATTCATTTATTAATTCATTAAAACACACTGGATTCATAAACGGTCTTTGTAAAATGTTTATATTATTAGGTTGTTGTCTAGTCAAATGGCTAACATCATATTTGCCGTATAAAAAAGAAGAAGTGAGCATGGCAGGGGTCAAATCCGGATCAGCTTAAAGTGAATGGAAAAAGGGTTAAAAACTTGAAAAATAGACATTGTGACAGAAAAAAAGAAAATTTGAAAACAAGACATTGTAAATTTGAAAAAAAGGAAAATTTGTAAAAAAAAAAAAAACGTTTTGAAAATTTGAAAAACAATTACTACAAACTTGAATTAAAAAAACTATAAATGTAAAAATCACCATTTGAAAAATGTCTTTTTTTTCAGTTATAATGTCTTTTCTCAAGTTTTCAATCAGTTTTTTTTGTTCACTTTAAGTTGATCCCTGAGCATGGTGTCTGAATCACATTAAAGCCCAGAGCACTAGCTAGTCCAGTACGATACATTCTTTTAGGTGTTAGGAGTACTGAGGGATTGCAGACGTAGTCTATGGGATTTTGGCTTCTTGGAGCCAGCAGGTATCTGTTCCAGAGGGGAGGGCTCACTCAGTCCAGTTCTCATTTACAGTCAATGACTTTGCTGCAGCATCTTTAGTTGAATTCTCTTAAAAACATTCTGTCTGAATCATGATCTAACTAACTAACTTACTACTCTAGTTAAAATAATCTTTAAACGCTCTTTTGCTCAAACGCTTTCTGTTAAGTAACAAACATTGCTATTGACATCCTTAACAACAGAGTCAGATGTTTGCAGTGGTAATAAAACATTCAGTAAAATAAAGAAAGTTGAAAAGGATTTCAATTTGAATGTATTTATCCTTTTATTAGGAGATATGGTCATGACAGTGTTAGACTCCGCCCCCAGTCATTCTTTGCTCAGCTTTTCTCTGCCATGATATCTGAGGATGTGAATCTAAGCATTAGCGTTACCCATGAGGATCCGACATCCCCTCACTCAGATATGCAGAGGAGGATGCGGCGGCGTCTGACTGCATTCATCCAGACTCCAGACTAAAAGTGGAGATGTTTTCCACATGGGTTAAAGAAAAAACGCTCTAAAATTCATGGGATTTTAAAGAGAAGCCTTTTAAAGGAAGATGAAATGAATTTAGTTTTAAGGCTAGCATAATGAAGCACATCTTTAATGACGCTAAAAGAAATATTCATGGGAATTTTATTCACTAATAGGTTTAAATTTGAATATTAATCAAAAATTTAGAGAGTTAAGTGGAGAGCATATCTGAAGCAAAGCAGGGAATAGTGTCTGAACTGCTTTAGCTTCCAGCTGTTGCCCTTATCTCGCCTCTGATTATGAGCAGCAGCAACTTTCACTGCTCGAAAACTGCTGAGTGAAGCAACATGTATGTCTGCAGCGATTCCATGAAAGGATCCAATTTACACCATGAGGAGAGGAGTCATTGTGCATCCAAATTCCCAGCATGATGGACAATAATGCACAACTGTTGAAATATAATCCTAAAATGATTAGAATTGTAAGAAGAAATGCTTAAATGTGTCGTAATTGCAGCTGAAGCAGAATGATAGCAGCATGTGAATCAGTTTGATGTTCTTCTGTAGAAAACCGTGTAAAGACTCACCGTCCCTGAGTTCAGATACTTTTTCTTCTTCTTTCCTTTCTTTTTTGGATTCAGAACCTGTGGAGACACAATAAGCCTGAAGCTGGTTTCCTGTTGTGCTTCACTGACATCACAGCAGTCAAACTTTGCCTTTTATGTGGCTCCTCCTGGTTCAATCAGCCTCAACTCTTGAGAAAAGCTGAATGAAATGCCCTGGCAGGCGTGTGATAGACACACTCCTCAATTGCTCCTCCCAGGCTGAATATTCAGGGATTTAGCTCTTCTCAGCTTCTCGCTCTTTCACGCCTCAGCCTATCAGAACACCTCCTCCCAGTCTGTTCGGGTCAAAGCCATTATTTACAAACTGATGGGATGTGAGCTCGTAAAAACATCAAAGTGGTCAATTTTAGAACTGACCAGAACATGTGAACAGTGAGAATGTCTGCTTTAGAGCATCATTCCTCTCTGCTCTGCTCTTACCTCTAAACTATTGGAAACTCTGACGTTTCAGCTTCAAGCCCATGGTGTCACACTTGACGAGCAGAGATCAATATTCTTTTTTAGTTTTTCTACTGTAACCTAGCGCATGTCTGCCACCTAGTTTTTCTCTACTGCATGTTTGCTTAGACCAGGGGTGAGCAAACGTTTTGACTTGTGGGCCACAAAGGGTTCTAAAACGTGACAGAAGAGCCGGACCAGAACCCTGAAGTGTTTCGGTAAGCAGCCTCATGTGAGACAGAAACAAAAATGTGCTTTTTTAAATTAAAAACTGTGGTTTTTGTTCCTATTTTAGTGCCAATTGCACCTGTTGGCTAATGTCTTCCAGGGAAAACACACACACTTAGAAAAATGCTGTTTGTTGTGTTGAAATGATCACAAAAATGAATTTCTGACTTTAAAAACACACAAAACAACACATTTTCCAACAGAACACGAATGCAGAATAACTTTCTGCACATAAACACGAGTTAGTTTATTTGAGGTGCATCATGTATGGGGAGACGCCAACATTACAGGGAAACATAAAACATGAATATGGATTATCAATAAGGATGTAACGATTCTTTGTGAATTTGTAAAAAACTGATTCAAACTCGTCAACATGTTTATTGATGCAGAACATTTTTAAATGGGTTTGTTTCGGCCTGAGCGTACATTTAGAAAAATTCAGAGCTGATGCATTTCTCCATGCAGGCTCGCTGTGACTGTGTGAATGTGAGTGTAGTAGACTGGCTGCATGTTCTTCATCTGCGCTTCCCTCCTATGAAGTTCCTGCAGCTCCTTCAGATTTAAAAGTTTCTCATAAATCCGTCCATCAAGGATCTCTCTATGTTGTGATCGCAACTATTAACGCAAATTCAAGCAAAACTGAGATTTGTTCCCCACCCTGCAACGTCACACTTTCATCACAACTTTGACCAATCTACCATGACAACAGTCCAGACCATGCAGCTTCACCGCTGGTTTCCTTCTGACTACTTCCTGGGAGCCGTGCTCTTTTTTATCAACTCTGTATTTATTGTCTGCGAGCTGCGCGTGAACAGTCGTTTGCGCTGAGTCTGAGCGCGGGCGAGTGTGCTTGCACAGCAGCTTGGGGGGGTTATGCTGAGCGGGCGCCGATGTGGAGCGGTCCGTCACACGGAGCACAACATGAACCAAGTATTAAAGCATTACCGTATTCTCTGGTCTATAAGTCGCACTTTTAAGAGAAAAGTCCAATATTTATGAACAAATTCATCAAGCGTGACGTAACATTAGCATTTGACACCAAACATGATTCTTGCGTCAAATTTGAGTCCACTGCATCTTTTGATGTGAATCAAATGTAATTCTTGTAAAAAATGTGTTCGTAAACTAGACACTCTTATTGCGTGTAGAGAAACTGTCTTTTAGCCTCATCGCTACATGATGGAGGTTTTGACTGTATATATCGGCACAGAAGACACGGATGATGTTGAGAGGTTGAGTTTATTTATTTTAAAGAGCTCCACAAAAGCATCTATAATCACATCTCCGTGTCTGCCGCCTTTTTTTATAGTGACCTTCTAACCTGCTGGAGCTGCATCTGAATGTTTTTATCTGCTCGTCTGTCTGTTTGTAACCCAGTTCGATGGCTTGCTGTCCCACATTAGTCAAAGGAGAGAAAAATAAATGCAAATAAGAAAAACATCTTAATGTTCATGAGGAGAACAATCAGCTTCTCTGCAATGTTTGCTTTGAACAGCAATTCTTCTGTGTTTGTGTCAGGAGTTAATACTGATACACAGCGCGGTTGTTAGTGAGAAACAACAAATCTTCTTTTCCTTTGGTCTTTTCCCTTCAGGGTCTCCACAGTGAATCATTTTCCTCCATCTAAGTCTGTCTTCATCATCCTCTCCTCTAACAGCAGCCACCTTCATGTCTTCATTCTCTGCATCCAGAAACCTCATCTTTGGTCTTCCTCTAGACCTCTAGACTCAGCATCCTTCTACCAATATCTTCACTGTCTCTCCTCTGAACATGTCCAAACCATCTCAGTCTGACTTTATCTCCAAAACCTCTAACATGTTCTGTCCCTCTGATGGATTCATTCCTGATCCTATCCATCCTGGTCACTCCCAAAGAGAACCTCAGCATCTTCATCTCTGCTACCTCCAGCTCTGCTTCCTGTCTTTTCTTCACTGTTTCTAGTCCAACAACATGGCTGCTCTCACCACAGTCTTGTACATCTTTCCTTTCATTTGTGCTGAAACTCTTCTATCACACATCACACCTGACACTTTTCTCCACCCATTCCAACCTGCTGCACTCTCCTCTTCACTTCTTTTCCACACTCTCCATGACTCTGTACTGTTGACCCTAAATACTTAAACTCCTCCCCCTTCTTTATCTCTTCTCCCTGTAACCTCACTATTCCACTCGGGTTCCTCTCATTCACACACATGTACTCTGTCTTACTGCGGATAACCTTCATTCTTCTCCTTTCCAGGACAAACCTCCACCTCTCTAGCTCCTCCTCCACCTCTCCAGCTCCTCCTCCACCTCTCTAGCTCCTCCTCCACCTCTCTAGCTCCTCCTCCACCTCTCTAGCTCCTCCTCCACCTCTCTAGCTCCTCCTCCACCTCTCTAGCTCCTCCTCCACCTCTCTAGTTCCTCCTGCACCTCTCTAGCTCCTCCTCCACCTCTCTAGTTCCTCCTCCACCTCTCTAGCTCCTCCTCCACCTCTGTAGCTCCTCCTCCACCTCTCTAGCTCCACCTCTCTAGTTCCTCCTGCACCTCTCTAGCTCCTCCTCCACCTCTCTAGCTCCACCTCTCTAGTTCCTCCTCCACCTCTCTAGCTCCTCCTCCACCTCTCTAGCTCCACCTCTCTAGTTCCTCCTCCACCTCTCTAGCTCCTCCTCCACCTCTGTAGCTCCTCCTCCACCTCTCTAGCTCCACCTCTCTAGTTCCTCCTCCACCTCTCTAGCTCCTCCTCCACCTCTGTAGCTCCTCCTCCACCTCTCTAGCTCCACCTCTCTAGTTCCTCCTGCACCTCTCTAGCTCCTCCTCCACCTCTGTAGCTCCTCCTCCACCTCTAGCTCCACCTCTCTAGTTCCTCCTCCACCTCTCTAGCTCCTCCTCCACCTCTGTAGCTCCTCCTCCACCTCTCTAGCTCCACCTCTCTAGCTCCTCCTCCACCTCTCTAGCTCCTCCTCCACCTCTCTAGCTCCTCCTCCACCTCTCTAGTTCCTCCTGCACCTCTCTAGCTCCTGCTCCACCTCTCTAGCTCCTCCTCCACCTCTCTAGCTCCTCCTCCACCTCCCTAGCTCCTCCTCCACCTCTCTAGCACCTCCTCCACCTCTCTAGCTCCTCCTCCTCCACCTCTCTAGCACCTCCTCCACCTCTCTAGCTCCTCCTCCACCTCTCTAGCTCCTCCTCCACCTCTCTAGCTCCTCCTCCACCTCTCTAGCTCCTCCTGCACCTCTCTAGCTCCTCCTCCGCCTCTCTAGCTCCTCCTCCACCTCTCTAGCTCCTCCTCCGCCTCTCTAGCTCCTCCTGCACCTCTCTAGCTCCTCCTCCACCTCTCTAGCTCCTCCTCCTCCACCTCTCTAGCTCCTCCTCCACCTCTCTAGCTCCTCCTCCACCTCTCTAGCTCCTCCTCCACCTCTCTAGCTCCTCCTCCACCTCTCTAGCTCCTCCTCCACCTGTTCTCCATGGTGATTCCTGTCTGACCTCATCAGTCAGTCTGTCCATCACCATTGCAAACAGGAAGTGGCTCAGAGCTGATCCCTGATGAACTCCTCTGTCACCCCGACAGCACACCTCACCACTGTCTTACAGCCCTCATACATGTCCTGCACTGCTCCAACATACTTCTCTGTCACTCCAGACTTCCTCATACAATCCCATAGTTCCTCTCTGGACACTCTGTCATCATCTTTCTCCAGATCTACAAAGACACAGTGGAGCTCTCTCTGACCTTCTCTGTACTTCTCTATCAACATCCTCAGATCAAATGTAGCATCTGTAGAGCTCTTTCTCTGCATGAAACCATCCTGCTGCTCACAGATGTTCTCTTCTGCTCTTAGCCTAGCTTCCACTACTCTTTCTCATACCTTCATTGTATGGCTCATCAGCTTTATTCCTCTGTAGTTACCACAACTCTGCACATCTCCCTTATTCTTAAAAATGGACACCATCACACTTCTCCTCCATTCCTCAGGCATCTTCTCACCACCTAAGATCCTGTTGAACAACCCAGTCAGAAACTCCACGTCCATCTCTCCTAGACACTTCCAAAGCTCCACAGGTCTATCATCAGGACCGAGAGCCTTTCCACTCTTCATCCTCTTCAAAGCCCCTCCCACTTCACCTTTACTAATCTTTGTTACTTCCTGCTCCACAACAGTCACCTCTTCTATTCTTTCTTCTCTCTCATTCTCTTCATTCATCAACTCTTCAAAGTATTCTTTCCATCTTTCCATGACACCACTGACACCTGTCAACACATTACCATCTCTATCCTTGATCACCCTAACCTGCTGCATGTCCTTCCCATCTCCGTCTCTCTCTCTCTCTGTTAGTGGGAAAAAAAAACAATTATATAAGCCTAATTATTTACAAAAAAAAAGAGAAATCCCAAAGAAGTCGCTCCTGAGTACAAGTTGCAACCCTGGCCAATCTATAAAAAAAACAAAAAAAAAAATAAAACAAAAAACATGCAATTTATGATCCAGAAAGTACAGTTTCAGTTTTATGTGTAATTGTTTGTTTGCATTGAATTCTTTCTGTTAGTCAGAAAACAGACGGTTTGGTGTAAGGCGCTAAAAGAAAATATACTTAAAATATCTTTAATTCATTGTTTTGAGAAAAAAATAGTTGGAAAGAATTGAAATCATGACTTTAAAACAGTGAATCAAATCGTGGCTTGACTAACTTTTACATCGATATAATTGATTTCAGATTAAATGGTTTAACGGGCTGCATTTGGCCCCCGGGCCGTCGTTTACCCACCCCCGACTGAAACTTCCCATTGGAAACAGCCACTGAATGGCCACATTGCAGAGCTTTCTGTGAATGTGGCTTAACAATGTCAGGAATTTCTTCGTTTGCGCTCACTTGTAGAATATCTACATATTTATATATATATTTACAAAATAGGTCTTTTACATGCGATGAAACTGTTTTTAGCCAAAACTTAAGAATCCAGTGTTGTTTTCTAGAACGTAGTTTCTCCAGAGCAGCAACAGTTTATTAGAAATTCTTTTGAGTTGTGGGCGGGACTGTTGGTGCAAAGCAACCCCGCCCCCTTTTACAGTTTCTCTCCTTCACGATCTACTGGAATTATCCTGTTAACGGTTGGAAAGTTACAGTATATTAAAGAACATAAAGACTGGAGCTCAAGTGTTAAAGGGTTAAAGATGAGATCTGGATTCCATGACTTTGTGGGGGTGTCTCTGTATCCTTAGAAACATCTGGTGTCTTTACAGGTGTTCAGACACTACAATCTTTCTGCAAGCTTCTTTTTCTCAACAAAACAAAACTATTCTCCATCCTTGCCTGCAGCCATGCCAAAGATTCTTCTATGTCAAGAAAGTTTGTTTGGAATTGAGATTTTCTTGCTTTTTTAGCATGTTTCCCTGCTCTGAGAAGAGTCAACCCTTTTTCTTTAATCCATCATTTTGATTAGGTTGTAAATATGTCTGCGCTGAGCTTTTCAATTGTCTAATTGTCTTGGATCCCCAGCGCCAGTGGCTGCAAAACTCATTCGTGCAGGCACACAACTCTGTACAAGTTCCAGTGTAACAGCAAACAACATAGACGTAAGAGCATAGACATGGTGAAAAACCTAGAATATTTAAAGCGCTGTGCCATAGTTCTGAACCTCTAAAGATGTTTGTACAGTGACTCGATGTCAGAAAAAGTTAAAATCATGAATGAAATTTAATCCTCCATAAAATATCAAGTAAATTATCTAAACTCCATAAAAGTCACAAGTTAAAACAGACAAATACTCTTTATTACCAATCAATTGAAATGATTTTTAAAACAGCCTTTTGTTCTGCAGTGTTCAGATGAAAACTGCAGAACTTAAGGCTCCTGCACACAGAAACTCGAGTGTTTCTGTGTGCAGGAGTTGAAGACGATCCATACATGATGCTGGTTTTCTTAAAAACGACTTTAACATT
Source organism: Oryzias javanicus (assembly GCA_003999625.1). NCBI lineage: Eukaryota > Metazoa > Chordata > Actinopteri > Beloniformes > Adrianichthyidae > Oryzias > Oryzias javanicus. The sequence continues at coordinate 1,222,071 of CM012442.1, read as the reverse complement.
ACAGAGATTCCAAACATAGATATTAATCGTATTTAGGCCAGTTTTTGTCAGAATGTCAGCACATAGCTCTTGAATCTTCAAAATAGACTTTTTATACAGTGTTTGTCACATGAAATGATTGAATCAGAGTTTAACTTTACAGTCTTTCTACCACCTGTAAAGGTAACCAAGCTTTATTTATAAATGGGGTTTTAAAAGTCTGTCTGTTGGTTGGAGCCAAATTTTTGACAAATTAATATAAGCGTATTTTATTCTTGAAAATATAGTTAAAAAAAGCCCCGCCCATCTTTGATTCTGTAACAGTCTGTCATTAGCGTGTTAGCTTTAGCATTGCTCGTAGGGTTTTTTCCCTCAGCTGTCAGAAATCTACTGGTTTACACAAGTTTCTAGAGGACTTGGAAGTTAGAGAACAGAGGTTTAGTGAATTGTCATTATATCCAGAAAACTCGGTCCTGGTGATGGATTTACAGTCAACATTTCACTCTGGATTGTTGGTTTATTACTTTAGCCTTTATTAGCTCTGATGCTAGCAGCATGTTACCACTCTCAGACCCCAGTCTCCTTCAGACCTGCAAACCCTCAGCTGTGCCGGCAGCCCCGCCGTCAGACATTGTAAAAGCGGCGTCTTGAGCCGGCGGCTCGAAACATTTCGGTTCTGGACGATGAGAACCGGCCTCAGGAGAAGGAGGAGGAGAAAAGTCCTCAACCTGCTCAGAACGCTCTGTGGAGAAACTTGCTTCACTTTTCCTGCTGCCACTCTCCATGTTGAAGACCCAGCGTACGCTACATGAAGCTAAGCTAACTGTCAATCAGAGATCCAAGCCACACCTCCACTAGCCCCGCCCCCTATTTTACAAATCAGGGCTGAGAATGGAGTCAGCCTCCAACTGTCCTGTTTAATTACCCTTTTAGAACTTGGTCCAAATGGGTTTTCATGTCAGACTGAACATCAATAACTTTACATTGAAGAAAGTCATGTAATGCTCAATGAGTAAACACGCATGAAAAGATTACGAATCCACTGAGCGTGCAAACCTGCTTCTACCTGACAGCCAATAAACTGTTGGTGTGTTTAATTTCAACTTCCTCTAAATCTCCAGTTAAGTGGAAAAGGTTGTGTGATCAGCTGCTGAATTACACTAAACCTCTTGTTTGTATCGGGGAATTAAAGAACATGTATCTACGAAGACAAAAGGTGATAAAAAATCCAATTACAGATGAACAGGATCCATGGATGTCTCATATGAGCTGGATCTGGATCTAGACTGTACAGATGGATGACTCTGATGTTGGTCACTGTTTTTTTGCATTGCTAATGACATGCGAGATAATAGAAAGGTATTTAACACAAATGTGAGAATGCACAGAACACGGGTTCCTGAACACGCTTTTAACATGTGGCGTCCACACTGGATTGCTGCGACCCGACACCAGTGCATGGACCTACAGCTGGAGGAGGTTTGCTGTGAACTGTCAAAGCGGTGCAAACCTGGTGAATCTTGTTCCAGACTTTTTCTTTCCCAGATTTATTCTGATATTTGAAAGAATTGGTGTTGTAGAATTCCAGCCGGACACAAACCACGATTGTTCATTTCTCATTAATTTTCAAACAGTTGACACTGGCTTGAACCAAAAGGACGCCATCCTTTCAAGTGCTGTCAATAGACATGGGTTTGGAAGCAGAAAGAGACCTGAGGACTTGTGTAGAGACGTATGACAGGAAGAATTTTGAACACAATAGCCCAAAACCTGCGTATGAAACACACGTATACCCAGACGTTTCATGGGAAGTGGTTGCTTGAAGGCCCTTTGCTGAGGGTGGTGTGATCTGAGGGTGTGAGGGGCTGTTGGTTTACAGGAGAGAGTGTAAACAGAGATCTCACATCAACAGGGAGGGGAAAGGGGGGCGGGGTTGCTCTGCACCAACAGTCCCGCCCACAACTCAACTCAGAACTCTAATGAACTCCTACTGCTCTGCAGATACTATGTAGTAGACCAATACAGGTACTTTTTTTATTATTTGGGCTAAAAACAGCATCATCATCATTATATAAAGGGAACACTTTGGAAATACCAGATGAATTGTAATACTACAGTAAGTCGTTTTACTTTATATACATATTAGTGTTGAGATGTCTGAGTCTCTACAGTAGGCTGTGAGGAGGATGTTTTCTCCTCGTTCAGGTTTTAATCCTCTGCTGTTGGATCAAAGTTCCTGAGGTAATCTCTGATGTCATTCTTCATATCTCTGCTTCCTGCTTCCTCAACAGCTGTTGTTACAGTTCATTCCTGGGTGTAAAACTTGCTGATGTATGGATGTACCAGCAGCTTTAAGTGCAGCTTGGGAGGCTTTAGGTAGCTGTCAACAGATATGTCTTTTTTTCTGAAGTGGATGTCAGTGTTGGAAGTGGGAAGACATCACCTTCCCTTAAAAATGATCACACATGCATGATTGCAACAAAATGAGAAGTGTTGGTCAGTGGAACTGAGTGTGTAACGTTATGACACTGAACGCTTTTGATGCAACCATGGAAGGACAGCAGATCTCTGTCTCTGTTTGGCCTCAGTGAGAATCAGGTTTACAAGTTTGGTTTGCTGGAAAGGAATGAGTCACCTCATAGATGTGGAACTGCGACTGGCTTCTGGACATTTCTCTGTAGCTGGTGCTGAACTCGCCAATGAAGTCATGCCTGTAAACAACAAACAAAAAAAAGAATCACATTTCTTTACATGACAAACTGATGTTTTATGACACACAAAAGCAGTGATTCCAGGTGACAAAAAGAGCCTTAAAATGGTGAAAATGTTTGTTTCGGTGATCAAACATTTTCTTCTGTTCTACGTATGATGATCAGAGGAACTGAAGCATCAGTAGGAGGCTCTGAGGTTCACACGGTAATCCTGCAGTGGAGATGCTGGTCGGTGGATGAAATCAGGGTTAGACATAATCAGGTCCACCTGACCTCCACAGGTGAAAAACTGTTTGTGCCAAAAATAATTACTGACCAAATGTTACAAGAAAAATTCCCTTCAGATTCAGATTTCCACACTTTAAATGTGTGCAGGACTGCAGCAGAGAGGAAACAACACTCTAATGCAGGGTTTCTCAAGAAAATGGAGCAAGATTTTCCCAGATTAGTCTGTAAGGCTCCCAGTTTGTCTGAACTTTGAGGATTAAAAGTTTATCTTCATCCAAATGTCTGCATCTGATTAAACTTTATTTGTGTAAGGACCATTAAAATGTGATGCAGATTTACCCTGAACCTCTTACTGTCAATATGGAAGTTAAATAAATCAGACGTTAACTTCAGCTTCTTCTAAATATTATGGTATGATGGATGAGAAAACAGTCACTAAAACTGTTATTTTCTAAATGTAATAATAAACTTGAACCCATCATTTGAACAACTTTATTAGCAGCAACCTCTTAACATTAGACAGCCTGTTCCTGAAGCTTCTGCATTATTATGGTCTGTAGGAACAACTAGCTCAATCAATCCATAGAGACTGGGGCTGGATTGATAAAATCTATTCATCAATTTGAATCCATCTAAGATTAATAAACCAATAATAAACCCATAAAATTAGAAATTGGTTTAGTACATGAAGCTCAAGTCCACTAGCTTGATGCTAACATTTAATGCAATTTCCCAGGATGGCTAATGCTAATGCTCGGTTGATCTAAACATACATTGCTGACTGAATGAACATTTTTATAAAATAACAGGCATGAATTGTTAAAACTTTTCTAAGGACATATTGTTAAAGTAATCATTTGTGATCTAAACATCATTGTTTTCTTCATACTTTCTTCTTCTTCTGGAATAAAGTGTAGCTAATGCTATAGTGTGATCGCCACCTGGTGGTCAAACTAAAACGTTCTCCAGGAGAAGCAGAACAATGTTTCCATGTTAATGATCTGAACATTGTAGTTAGAACTTCTCCTTTAGAGAATCATGTAACACTGGATGATGTTAACAATCTCAGTATTTCACTGATACAGTTTACAGTCTGTGAACTGGATCAGATTCATATCAATATATTCAAATAATACAGTAGGTTATTCATGTATTTCTAAACAAATGTATCTAACTGTGTAAACTCAAACCTGAAATTAATCAAATTGTATTGAATAGATCAAAAGAAATGAAAAATATTGCAAATTGAATCAATCCAAACTCGTGAATGGTTTTTGGAAATTATTATCAATATTTAGCAAAAGTAAAGACTTCTAGTTTTTGTCTGTTGATTTCAGATTTATTATATTTTGAAGCTAACGGTTCTTCTCTTGTTTCCTCTCTGGATCTTTTCCGATAAAAAAAAGAAACTTTCCACATACGCTTGTTTTTGTTAGCTTTGCCAGCTTAGAGGTTTCGGTTTAGCGGTTGGAGCGTCTGCTTTAAGAAAGTCGTGGATGGATTTTCATGAAAGAGCAACTTGACGTGTGTCAAGAATGACTCGGATGTGGTTGAGAGAATCCAGTAGATTTTCAAAATAAAACTTCTTTCAGAATCAGATTGAACAAACAAGGAAAAAGTTGCGATTGAGGGATTTAGCAAAATGTTGCCTCCTAGTTTACCTCTGAGAGGTAAAGGAATTGATACTCCTTGTGTGACTACCCAATACATAATGAGGTTTTTGTGAACTCCGTTGATTTACTGACCCCGCAGTGCTGTTCAGACATTATTATAAAGAAACATTTAAAAGCTGATTCCTCACCCTCCATCTCTGTCCCAGTCGTACACCTCCACTTTGATGCTCCTGCAGAGAAAAATACAACAGAGGAACAGAAATGTCTTTATCTTGTGTCATGGTGGACAGCTGGTCATCAGCTCTGAGCAATATCTTTTTTTTACTTCCAGATTTCCAGCAAATGAAGAAAATCTGAGTCAACCTTGCAACCATCAGCTGCCTTTTCATATCAAAACATATCCAAATAAAACAGCTTCAACACTGCAAAAGCTAGAAGCAAGTCTGTAGCACCAGCAGCTGATGCTCCAAACACAACAAATCTTTCTCAGATTTAATTCTGTGAACTCATTTTACACACAAAATCAGGCTGGAAGGTGAGTCTGCAGGAGTTTCTTATGATTTCTTGACCTGTTTTATTGTTGAGGCACATTCTACTGTTCAGAGAAATATCTTTAAATGTGTAAAAACAGGTTCTTTATTTAGTCTGCTAAAACATTCAAATTTAACAATATCAGAGAAAGAGCTTTGATCCAAAGAGAGTCCATGCTGTTTTAGAAAAATTATCAGAAGTTAAATCTGATTTTTAGGAACTGAAAGCTCTTCACTCGCACCTCTCAGCGGCTGTCACTGTTTCATGCTGCACCGACAGAACGCCAGCTCTCCACGACGGTGAGTGAATATCTGAATGAGACACTCTGGATCCTTGAAACCAGCCTTTTATTCTGCTGCTTGCTCTGCAGCATGAAGCTGAGCCTGCTGCTACCTAATCTGTTGGGGGAATTTCTATGGTGGGTACAAAGCTTGAATTACAGTTTTTGTTATAACAATTTGAAGTATAAAAATTCTCCACAAAATATTGTTCAACAAATAAACTTTTGAAGATCCACTCCAATCGTCTTTTAATTATAATGCTGCTATCTTTAGGCAAAATCAAAAAACCTGTGTCAGTGTCTAAGTGTAGCAGATCCCTCTCCTAAAGTCCCCTCCAATGAAAACCATGTTTTTTGAGTTTTTAACATGTATTCGTGGCATTTTTTTTCTGAAAGAGAAAAAGTATCATCAGAAATCATTTCACGTTTGCATTTCTGAGTATTTCTCCTTTTAAGTCGCGTCACTCAAAAAGCCAGAGAAAGACTCTGTGTGGATTCCTGAAACTTAAAAAAAGGTTTTATTTTCCTTTAACCAGAGAGCACAATGGAGGGTCGAGGAGCCTCATGTGGCTCTGGGGCCGCAGGTCTGGGACATAGTTTCTGCAGAGCGGAGGAAGTTCATCAGAAGTTCCCCTCTGAGTTGTGGAGGGGACTGTTGGTGTGGTGGAAGCCAGCCCAACAGTTTCTGAGAGTTCTCTGTTTACACTCTCTGCCACCAGCCCCTCACAGCTCAGTCTGACCCCGGGCTCACACGGCGAGCGTTCCAGCTCAGGTGCGATGCGGGAGCGTTCTAGCTACAGCCGACGGCTCTGCTGCCGACCTCTCAAAACTCCAAACTCACATACGTTCACGCAAACCCCTCCTTTATTCGCTGCGGTTCAGCTGACCGCAGCAGACGCAGGATGTAGGCGGTGCATCAAAAATGATAGCAATATTAGTTTCTATCCAGCTGTACATTTAAGATCCAGATTCCAGGTCAGATGAGGAAAACAAAGACGTTCATGGATATATTTGTCTGCCGGTGGATGAGTCAGATTGGAGTGGAGCAAGGAGAATGTGGCCCCGCCCAGTGTATTTTCTATGGAACAAATAAGCTCTTTATCCAGCAACGCTTTTTCATTTGTTTATGATTCACAATGATTGGAATAAAGAAATCCTCAGAAATGACATTTTGAGCTTCATTTTCTTTATAAATGTCCTCCATCATCAGAGAAAAATGCCACGAGAACATGTTAAAAACACCAAAACCAACATTTCAACCAGGGTTGGTCTTGAAGGTTGATAATTGTAAAGAGAAATGTTAAATGTCTTCACCTCACATCCAACTTCACCCATTCCCACAGTCAAACTCATTCATGCTGACACTCAAAAGCCTCCAGAGCTCCATGCGGTGAAATAAAGACAGTATCCAGGCAACTAAAACAATTTCTATAATGTTTGTGATGCACTGCACCTGTCATAGTCTCCATTGCACAGCGCTCTGACAGGAATTTTAAAAGCCTGCCACACTGGGTCCAGAGTATTCTTCACCACCTCTGTTTTGTGGCAGATGGTATACCTGGGAGAAATACCAAAGTGTTACAAGATGACAACCATATCCTATTTACAAAAACAAAGCAGTCCAAGCTCTGCTGCAACACAGGGGGGATTGTAACGTAACAACAGTGGAATGAATGCAGCGGGCTCTGCTTCCTGTGCTTTGGTGGCGGTCTCTGGTCTGGCTCTTTGTGACTGTGGCGAGTTGCTGTTATACCCTGCAGCGCAACGTTTAAGCTGCATCAGTAAATAGCCAGCTGGACTGAAGGAAAATGTGTTAAGTGTGAGATGCTGAAGTCAACTTGAATAAAAGCATCTGCAGGGCAAAAAAAAAAAAAGGTTTCTATACAAAGTTTATACTTAACTCCATCTATTCTACGGTCTATCTTTATTTTCCTGCCAGCTTTGTCCTATTTTATCTGTGGTTTCCTTCTAATGATGGATGGAGGGAACGCCGTACTAACATCATTCAACCTCACAGAGAAACTCTAGATCCTGTATTTTGGGAGCTGCAATCATGCTCAGAAACAGCACACATTATACAATCAGTTCTATTAGCAGATCAAAGACTGTGTTTATGCTGTCATTGATCTGACTTACGATCCGTCTTCATTACTGCGGTAAAACACCAGGAAGGGATCCGATTTTCCAAAGAAGTCTTTCTTATCCAGTTTGTTCCCACAAAACTGAAGCATCACCGACTCCTGAAAGGGGAAAAAAAGTCTAACATTAGACAAAAAGAAAGATAAAAACCAGGCTTAAACATCTCTAAGAGTTTATTACTTAAAAACATAAAACTAATGTTCTACCCTTTAGAGCAGAGGTGTTAAACTCAATCACACAAGGAGCCAAAATCCAAAACGCACCTGAGGTCTCGGACTGAACAGGATAAACGTTTATAGAACACCCTAAAACTACATTTTTAAAACTTTAAAAGCATAACTTTTAAACATAATTATGAACTAGATATTTAGCATTAGCTGTGATAATGCTAGTGTGAATGCTGGAAGCTGAATTTGGACACTGAAGATGATAGAGCTGCTAGATGAAGATGCTGGAATCAATAGCTGAAAACGCTGAAGCTGAGAGCCAGCTAGAACATTAGCTAAATTAGCCTAAAAACTAAAAAAAAAAAAACAAGTTAGGTTAGCCATGCAGCTATCATGTAGCTCAAAAAAAATAGCTAAGCTTCAAAACAGCCTAAAAAACAAAATGAAGCCGAAATTAGACAAAACAGCTAGCATGTAGCTGAAATATGAGCTAAACTCCAAAATAGCCCAAATAAATCTTAGTAAAAGGTAAATAGACTGAGGTCCAAATACAGACCAAACGCAGGGTTCAGGACCCGGTCTGGACCAGATTCAGCAGACATGGTCTGGACCAGCGGGCTTTTCCAGTTTGAATACCCCCTAAATAGACCATACGGACTCCAGGAGGAATACTTCAATCCTACAGGTGGGACCCAATGGGTATCAGTTTAAATAAAAAACTAACAAGCCAAAAAATGTCTGTTATCATCTGCAACCTTTTGAAGAGTCATGTGACCACATGGATCATCAGATCATGGTTAAGATGATCTGTCAGGTCCTCCACCGTCTGGCTGGAAACACCATACTGTTCAGGCTTCCAGGTCGTGCGTTGATATCTGACAACACACACTGTGTCTGGCATTATCTTACTTGTCTTGCTCTAGTTTTTATTTTGTGGTTTAAGTCTCCCATTGAATGGTATGAACTTTGTGTTTTTGCAGGTGTTTCCAGCATTTTCAGTTTCATTTAATCTTATGTCATTTTTTACTTCTGAATCGGCTTATTTTGGGTATTAGCAGTGCCTGGGTACACATTGTGATTTCCTTCATCGTGTCTCTCCTCCTCATCATCTTTGAAGATGTTGGAGGGCAGAGCCAATGAGAAACAGCTGATATAGACTGTAATCACATGACCTTAGTGAGGAATGACACTTAAACGTGTCAATCACATAAAAAAGTCTGTTCCTCTGACAGAACCTGTCTGTTAAAAGAAACCTAAACTAATTTACCGACAGGGTTTAAAAGCTGGAGATTAATAATGACATAACAATAATAGAAAAACATGACATATAAATAGTTTTTGAAACAAACGGGTATTGAGTAAACCCAACAGCAGCAGCACATTTTTAAACAAACATTGAAACTTTCAAACAGAGTCTCTTCCTGAACTCACGGACTGTTAGAACGCATGAATAAAAGATCTTTGCCTGGAGGGTTGATACACTGGAAACATCCCAAACCTCACATGACCAAAAGCTCCAGAAAACATGTTTAAAAACAATCATAAAGCCCTGAAAGATGAGAAACTACAGCTGGATGTTTTAAATGCTGGTTTGTCCCTCTTTTACAAAGAGAAACTCCTCCCCCGTGTGCTGGTCACGCTTGCAACAGTGTATTTAAGTGGTAATTACACGTCATTTATGTTGTACTTAATGGATACTTACAAGGTAAATAGTACATGTGGTATTATTTAAGCTAAAGTCCCATTAGCTGTCACACACCTAGGTATGTGACATGTGTTCTTGGCATTTGACCCCTCCCATGTGGGTGTGGTGAGCTGCAGACACAGCCGTGCTCAGGAACCATTTGATGGTTTAACCCCTCCCCCAATCCAACCCCTTAATGCTGAGAGTCAAACACAGAGGCACTGGGTCCCGTTCTTAGAGTCTTTAGTATGACTCATCCGGATTTCAACTCACAACCTTCCAGTCTCAGGGCAGACACTCTACCACAAGCCCACTGAGCTGGTCCCAGTGGTACTGGGAACTGATGTTGGATCCACTAGGTGTCTCCATAGTACCCACGGGTATTTAGATGTTGAGTTCATGTGTCTCTGGGGGCACATAGTGCAGGTACGGACATGCTAAATACAAAGGAGGGAAAATACTTGTTAACTTACTGTGTGTTTCATGGTATTTACCATGTGTAACAAGATAGCAAATGACTTTTGAAATACCACAACGAAGTTCCCAGAATTTACTGTTTACTTACTTAATAAGTTGATGTGCTTTTCATAATACTCATGGTATTTACTATAAATGAGAGGGGAGTCAGTACACAGAAAGTACCATTTAATGTAGAGTTAACATGTTGTTTTTGCGGGTTTCACGGTACTTACCAACCGACCCTTCTCACAGTCATGTCACACAAAATGGCCACAGGACCGAAAGTACGAATAGTTATTTTTGGTGATCGGGTTTAGAACTGCAAAGCTAACAGCTGAACACTGTGTAAAGCAATTTTACTAAAATAATCAAAAGTAACCAAACAACTTTCAACAGAAAAATGTACAATAATGTATAATATTTATTCTATGAATGTCCTGCTGAACTGTATTTTCATTTCCTGTCTTCGATCGTTCACAAATCTAAATACAAATTTAGATAATCCTTCAATATTTGAGGTTCTATTGAAAATATCAACATTTCATTTGAGCAGATATTCTTCTAATTGTTTCTATTTTGCTTAATGTAATTCACACGTGTTTTAGGTTTGATCAGCATAAAAACTGATGTAAATTCCCGTTGGCCACATGTAATAGAAGCAGCCCGGATGTACATTGCTGCATGTTGGCTGTACGTGTTTAACTGCACCAAAGGCTACATGTAGTTGTTGTATTAGGAGGTATTTGATGTTTTTCAGGGTATTTAATGGGTAATTGTAAAAATAGAAATATTTTTAGCACATTGAATATTTGAAGTGCTGCCACTTATTTTCAGCTTTCAAAATAAGAGCAGCAAAGACAATAGTTTAGCTGTGGTCGTACACATTTAGAAAATAATGTGTGAAGAATCATTTCCTTATGTACATTTTTGACAGTTTCAAATGATTTTTCTCCTTGTTTATCTTTATTATCCTGCAGGGATCAGACATGATTATGATCAACAGCAAAGAGGAGAAACTAAAACAACAGTTATTTTATTGTCAGACATGTTGAAATTGTCTGACTTTATCTCTGTTTTAGTGGTTTTGTGAAATGTCAGCAACTTTACCAGGACAGAAAAGATCTTCTGCAGATCTACGTCTCATGATGTGGAAAGCTAGCGTTAGCGTTAGCATCAATTAGAAGAAGAAAACTTGATTGACCTTCATAATCAAACCAGCAGCATTCAATGAAGTTCCTGTGACCTCCGTCTAACTATGACGGTTGTAGAGAGAAATAATCCACGATGGTTTAATATCATCCAGAGGATTTAGAGAAGCAGCTGTGGAGCATTCTGCAGGAGGAATACTGACATTTGATCTGAGAGGGAATAAAATACAACCAGAGAGGACGTTTAGAAAAAAATGAATTGTACACATTTCAGTTACAGTTGGTTAGGTTACCTTTCATTATTCAGCTCTCAGCTTTGCTGTTCTGAACCATTTACATAATCTGAAACCAGAAGTCACTCTGCACACTCGACGGTTTGTGTGACGTCACATGAAAAGACTCTATTGTGAGTAGAAAGTTATTACAGAGAAACTGACTTTCTTTAACAGTCCAGATCCACTTTATTTAAGGGGTGGAACTGGACTGTTCCACCTGTTCTTTAGTATTACTAAGTAATACACAAGAGAACAAACCTGACATTTATTACTGTAAGTAACTGAGCAGACTTAAAAGATAGTTCCCATGTAAATACTTTCTCCTCACAAATGGTGAGAACCATGAAATACACAATAACCTGACATGTACAGTCTACACATGGTACTTTCATACCACATAAGTACTATGTAAGTTACTAACCTCTTACGTATAGCGAGTACCATGACATAACATCCTGGGAACTTCTCCAGTGTATTTCTAATGTAACATCTTTTTACCTATTACCTCACCATAAAACACACAATAAGTTAACATAAATTGAAGGTATTTTATCTGTATTTACCCTGTCATACATGAAATAAGTACTAGAAGAGACACATTAACGCAATAGTTGCTGCATGTGATCAGGAACAACAAAAATATGAACCAAATAGTACCACATAAATACACAACATGTACCATGTAAATACAATAAAAGTACCATGTAATTACCCCTTAAATACAATATAAGTTCTGTTAAAAGAACCAGAGATGTAACTGTTGGATGTTTAGGTGCAGATAAACTGTATGGTGAATACTGAACAGCAGGGAGGATTTAGTGAAGAGAGACGTCTGGAGTGATGTCAGGAAGTGAAGCGACTCTCACCCGACAGTTGCTGAGCTCCTCCGCTCTCACTATGATGGTGCCGCACTTCTTCCCTGGGATTCCACTGCAAGGCCACAATGAAGAGAAGAAAAACAACAGCAATGAGCGAACCGCCCCACATGTCAGTCTGGGAAAACGCTTTATTTCTGCACGCTCTGCGAGTTTTAAAGAATCCGTTTTAGATTAAAGATGACGGCCGCAATGATCCGTTCAGGTTTTCCCTCTTCTTTACATTTTTCCTTCCACCTGAATTTGAATCCAAACAAAGAGCAGAACACTATTTAACTTTGTCACATTGATCCTCCTGGATTTTCACATCAAGCAAATTAAAATGGTCTCAAAAGCATGAAGTCATAAACCAGCATCTACATGCTCTGTTTGCTCTTCAGCACAGAGACGCAGCAGCTTTCAGCAGATAATTGTAAAAATGATGGTCTCACACAAAAAGTCCCTGCAGGATTTATCTGGGAAAGAAGAAGGCTGAAATGAAAACAGCCAGCGTGTCAGATTCTGCATTGTTTGAGCTTTTACAGCTGTCTAAAGCTCATTAGTGAAGAACTTGTCACCGTCTGTCTTCTAAAGACCCCGGGAATTATTTATTGTGTTGTATTTTCCAAATACTAAACCATTGTTAATGTCTTCACATATCATTTTCTTCATTCTGTCCATGTTATGCTCCTGCAGGGATTCCTCTGGGGATTGATGACACTTTATCAGAATTAATTTACTCTTTTATGTTTCTATGTCTAAACTTCAAGATGTTAACAACTTGATTTGTTTAGTAAAAAGTATATTCTGACTTAACTCTGAGAAAAACTGTGTTTTTGTGTTATTCTGATGATGGCAGACTCACATCAAGAAAATGAAATTACATTTCAGAGTGTTTCTTTGTTTAGACAATCGTGAACCAGAAGCACAAAATAAAAAGCGAGACCGTATTTGTGATGTTAAACGTATGCATCCGGATGCATCCTGCAGACCAGTGTTTTTCAACCAGTGTGCCACGGCACACTAGTGTGCCGTGGGAGATGGTCAGGTGTACCGTGGCAAATAACCAATTTTCACATATGTAAAACATTTACCATCACTAGGGAATCCGCTCTGCGTTCATCCAAACGGGCCCTGATTTAACTCTGGTAGATAGTTTAGAATATGCAAGATTGTAAAATATTTTTTCAATGTTTCTATAAATGACTTTTAATCAGAATAATGTTACCGCAATCTGGCCGCAAACCAGCTGTAAGCTCGGCTTTCAGAAAAGTTCCGCCCCCTTCAACTGTCTCCACCAATCATTGTTGGAGGCTTGATCACATGTCATGAATCTGACCAATCAGAAGTGGTTAACGTCCTCACTTCCTTGTTCCTTTTAGGCTCATAAAATCTCTCGGTTCTAACAAAAACAGCCGCTACAGCTCGTGTTTAGCGGTGTAACTTCCTGCAGGATCCGGTGTCAGACAGTTTAAGAAGTGAACAAAAGAATGAAGCTCAGAAACGTGAGTATATCCGGAATACGCGCGAGTTTATGCACTACATCCCCCAGGATGCATTGGGGGATGCATTGGGGTACAGCAGACTTTCTCAAACTTTTCAGTTAAAAATTGAATAGTTAATAGTTCTTTTTTTCATTGATTTTGTACATTCTGTCTGGAAGGGATAAATAACAACATAAACATAATAGACACTTTAAATGAATGAAAACATGTTTACATTATGGACTTTGTGCATAATCTTATATAATAGTTTATGATAAATTAAATAAAGCAAAAAAACAACATAGAAAGTCATTTTGCAGCTGAAAAAGCTGCTGTTTTCAGAGAGCTAATGCAAAAGAACAGAATTTTTGAGAAAAGCCAGAATTCCCATCACGACTGTGGAGGGAAACAAAGAAAGATTGTTGTTTTTACTTTGAAAGTTTTAGAAGTATTCTTAAAAAAAAGAAACATTAATAAAAACTGATTATTTATAAGTTTTTTTAAATATATTTTTTTAATCATTCTTTAATGATAATAAATGTAGACTGTTTTAAGGAGGTATAAGTTTAACTTGAGAAAATTGACTAATGGTACCAATGATATTCGCAGCAGAAAGTTGTGTTTGTGTGTGTGGAGGGGGGTACGAGAATTGACATTGAGAAACACTGGGTTAAAATGACAGCGCCTCTGTGCTGCAATGACGCTTCCCACTTATTTAAAAAATGTAAATTAGATTGTACATCAATACCGATTAAAATTTTTTACCTTTTGGATACTAGTGTGCCGCGGGATTTTTTTCATTGAAAAAGTGTGCCTTGGCTCAAAAAAGGTTGAAAAACACTGCTGCAGACAAATCGATCCATCAACGTCTTTGTTTCCCGGTCTGATCCGGAATCTGGATCAGAACTGTACGGCTGGATAAAAGTCATATTGATCTCCGTTAAGCACCACTAAGGTTTTGTTAGTGTAAGCTAGCAGGAGAGTGCGTCAACAGATGGATGATGGGAAGTGAGGCAGGGTTGTTCTGCACCAACTCAGAGGTGAAGTTTGACAAAGGTGAATTACCTACCGCTCTGCAGACACTATGTCCTATAAACGGCAAGAGATTTTACATTTTGGCTAAAAAACACCACATGATGATAAAAAAAGACGACTGGGAATGCTTTAAAGATGAGTGAGACTTTATACTTTGTGTTAATGAAGCTAAATTATTTAAGCAACTTTCAGAAAATGATAATAATCTATGTTGTCTTAATAAAACTGTATTTATTTGATAGACAAACACATCTGGAATTTATTTTATTCATTCCTGTTCCACTCACATATGGAAGTTACAATCTTTTGACCCATAATTCAAAGTATTATTCAATTTTAAATTGACAATTCAATTTAGCATTTGATGATGCAATTAAGCTTTTTATTGTGTCACTATAAGAATTTATGAATAAAACATTACAACTTTCAGCAAACACGATCAGGAGTGTAACAACATCCAGTGACATTTAATGCTGAGCCTGTGCTGCGTTAAAGTAATCCAATAAAACCAAAGCAAAGGAGGCTGGCTCTAAAAATAGAAGCTGCAGACTGTGTGCAGGAGAACACTGATAGAGAGCTGATCACATTTGGCTAAATACTCTTCTCTAACACAAAAGCAGAAACATGTCAAAGCTGCGAGCTCAGTCCTCCTCATGCTATCAGACGCATTCATTAAGGAAAGAAGTTCTGTCACTGACAACAATTTGCTTAAAAAAATAAAGTTTAGAAAAGAGGCAGAAAGATAGAAGAACTGAAGACAGAGGATAAAAAAGGGACCAGGGGGATTAAAAATAGTAAGAATGAACATTTAAAGCCACACACGCAGAACTTCATTGGTGTCCACATTCATTTGTGAAGGAAGAAACATTCACGTTTCATCTTCCATAAATACTGTCATTTCTTCTAGAGTACACCAAATGTAATATACGATTATAATATGGATACAGTTTACTCTGAACGGCCAACAATAGCACTATAGGTTCTTTAAAATGAAGAGGAAGAGATATGTAGTGTTTATCACTCAAGACAGAATGTAAAAAATCCTTTAAAAATGACTTTGTGTGTTTCTCTTATTTATTTACTTGTAAAGTGGATCAGAAAATAAGTATTTATCTTCTAACAAGTAGAAATTCTGTTCCTCACAGACCAGTTTCTTCTTCTAGAAGCTCTTCTTTCCTGCATTACTCTGTATAAAAGACATCTGTCCACATCATTAAACAGTCCGACTGCTGCCACAGAACGAAAAATACACTGGGTACGGTAAAGAGTATTGCTTAGATGTTTGCTTGGAGTAAAAACAATCAGACTCAGTGTGTGTTCAGTCGTTGGGCAGGACAAGTGCATAAAGGAGAGAAGGTTTGATCTGATGAACTGTCTCATAATGATGTCAGAAGGATGTTTGTCTGTCTGTCATTGTTTTTCTGTTCACTCTCATCACAGAAGCCCTCAGAAACTCTTTATTACATCAATTTTAGACATTTTTGATCATGTTTTTATTTTCTTAAAAACAAATTATATTTCTAATTTGCTCTATGAGATCATGAAGTCTTCCTTTTCAATCCTCATTTTATTTTAATTACTTTTAATCGTGGTAATCTCACAAGCTGTAAAAACGGATCCACATCCAATGACAGATGGACTGGTGATCCACAGCGGAGATTCCTCTTGATTACATGTGAAGTCTGGAGAATAATAATGGACCATGCAACATTTAAAGAAGGAAACATGAAGACAAACTGCTGCAATCACTGATTCATTTGAAATTGTGCATGTATTTCTGCTGTAAAATGATGTGATTTGCATACAAGACTTTCATATTTTTATGAAGGAATAGATCTTCCTGCTCCGTCTGGGCTCTTCTTCCTGCATTGTTGAACTGTATTTTTGTTTTTTTTAAATAATTGTTCTTACACACAAAAAAAGACGGCATGTTTAACTGGATGGGCTTTCCTATGCATGAGAACGCACAAAAAAAAGAAAAAAACACGCAAAGTGAATAAATAAATAATTCAATGGTGCACAATCTCCAGCACAGGGTTACAGAAATAGACACAGATCTGTAATAATAGTGAATGGCTGCAGGCAGAGGTGATTACATAACTGAGAGACGGAAACACATTCTTACATCATGTTTCTCGTGTACCGTTCCTCCGCGGAGCCAAAAAGGAGCACCAACTCAATGATATCGACTCTCATCCACACATGGTGTATCTGCATGCACGCACACACACACACACACACACACACACCAACACACACACACACACACACAGCAGAACAACACTAAACATTGGCCGCTGTGCTCAGGTCCGGATCAGTAAAGACGAGGTGAATGTGGAGCAGGCAGCAGGCAGACAGGACCGGTCAATCAGGTGGGAGGGGCTTGACCCTCAAACAAGCTCACTCCTGATTGGTGAAAGTGGTTGCTACAGAAACGATGATTCAGACTGACGTCGTCTAGCCAACATGGTAGCAAAAAATAACGATTGCGTTAACCTCATTTGGTAAATCCTTCTCTGTGTGTGATGTCACACTCGCTCGGTCCAGTTCTCATTTACATATAGTCTTAGAAGACAGAAGCTGTCTGTTTTGATCCACTGCAAACATGAATGACAGTGTAAAGATTTACACGACTGAAATAAGATATCATTAAAATAACGTACTAAGGCATCCTTAGAAGGGTCGAAGCAGAATGAAATCTGAATGTGACCAGATTTATGACAACATAAAATTAGAAATCTCAGGATGGTGAGGATGCAACGATTCTGTGTGAAACACATAAAACCCTTCTGCTCTCTTTGGGGTCCAGATCAACCACATATTGATCTGTGATTCCTTCCAGGACAAAGGTGAACAGGATTTAATGTCTGCCATGGACATTAGTGAAACTCAAGAATCAAAGATAAAAAAACAGTTCAGCTCACTGTCTTGTGGGGTCCAGATGACCCCAATTTTAAAGTAAACAAGCCAAGGAGAGCAGAAGGGTTACAAAACGATCATCAACAGGTTCATCGTTACAGAAAATCTAAAAACTGGTTTGTTTCTGCCTGAGCCTAAATGTAGAAATGCACAGCAGATGTCATTTCTTCATACAGGGTTGCTGTGAGTGTGTGTGTGTGTGTGTGTGTGTGTGTGTGGGGGGGGGGGGGGGAAATCAAAATCATGACTTTAAAGCTGTGAATCGAATCGTGGCTTGACTGAATTACATCCTTACTGGATAGTCAAACTGAAAGATCATTTATTTAGATTGAGGAGCATAAAATACATCATATTTTCATTAGATGCACTTAAAAACCCTCATTGTTTTCCAAAAAAACAAAAAAAAAAACAAAAAAAGACAGTGCACCTTTAAATTCAGAGCAGTTTGTTAAAGGATCTCATACTTGTTGTGGTTACTGATGTTTGGTGGATTGTTATGGTGAAAACGCTAACATGGCTAACGTGTAGCTGTGTTGGACCGTGTTTCTTCACGTGTTGCAACAAGGTTGGGTGTTATTGTACATTTACCTGTTCCTTAGAAGCTCTGGCGCCTCCTGAAGCTTGTTTGTGCTCTTAACCTTTTAACAGCGGCGCTCCAGTGTTTATATTCTTTGATTTACTGTAACGTTTCCGCTCGACGAGCCGCTTTTCTCCTTCCCAATCTACTGGAATGATGGTGTTAATGGTTGAAAAGTTACAGTCTGTTAAAGATTCTGTGCTTGAGAGACTCAGGTGTTGAATTGCCTTTGGGTGACTAATAAAGATGTTCTATCCAAAGCATTAATGATGATCGAAGCTGAGCTGAAGTCAGTTTCCCTCCACCACCAAAAGCCTTCACTAACAGGACTCTTAAGCATTCTCTTGCAAAATCTAAAACCAGTTGGTGTAGTTTGTATGATCTTCTAGTCAGTTTTGGATGGAACTGGATGTTTTTTAGATGGACTGTAAGTCTGAGACGAGAGCGACAGCACACTGCAGGATTCTCCAAAGCTGAATCAAAGCTCTCGCTGAGCCGCCAGTGTGAAATCTGTCATGAACCATCCTCAGATTTAATCACGATTTTGTAACACTAATCAGCAACTGAGACCAAAATCAGACATTTAATTATTTCAAAATGTCTCTGATGATTTCTCTGGGCTCGGGCTCAGTTTACGCTTCTCCAGGAAACCCGCTGCGAGCTCACCAGCGACCTCGCCCCGGGAAGAGTCCCTCGTGACTGCACGCTGTTTATCATCACAAGATGTTTACAGCGTGTCATTAGGCCCGCTGCTGCTTATCTATTCATCTCATTTGGCTGATGGAGACAGCGAGCGCTTTCATCAGGATCTTGGCCCATTTCTACGCCCCTGTTTTGCTTCACATCAAAGACAAACAGTTGCAAGTGATGTAAAAAAAAAAAAAAAATCACATGTTGATTTCCATTTCCCAACGTCAGAAAAGTGGATGTGAGCGCTCGGGACGAGCCCAGAGAGCTTTTCCAGCCCCTAATGAAAACGGCTATTGCAATACAAGCCTTTTCAATTATGAGATCTTGCTTCAAATAGCAGAGGACGTTTTTGTGAGTGTATTTGCTTGTTTGTTGGTACATGCTGTGTTGTGCTACTTACATCAAAGGCTTTTCCAAGCGACTTCCCAGGGACCCGACTATTTCACCCAATGTACAGAAAGCCTGACCCAGGAAATCCTACATGGGGAGAACATGGAAAGCAGGGCCATGAGTTGCAGAGAAAAACATTAATTATGATGCTCTACATATTTATTCACTTGTCACATGAGGTTAACCGTTCCATCTTCACCAATGTGAAGCAGAAACAGCCTACAGCAACATTCCCAGAGATGTCCTTCTTTCGTTCTGTCCTGCTGCCAAATGTTACTCAGAGCCATTTGTGAAGCTGCCGGGACGGAAACAAGCAGCTGAAAGCTGGCGTCTGACTGGAGGCTTCACGTATTGTTTAGGCAATAATAAAGAACATTTTCTCTTCATTCACACTGTCACTTGGGGTGATTTGATACTGTCTGTCACATAATGATAACCTGAGCAGTCACCGTGGGCTGAAGGAAATCGTGGAGGGGTCTTTTTTTTATGTCCATCTTTCTAAGATGTCTTACCCCCCCTCTCCTCTTTCCTCCACTGTTTTGCCGTCACTCAGGCCAAACAAGGTGGCGGTCTGTTGAGCTCAGACAGATTAACGGAGCAGCAGGGGCAGAACGTGTGCACAGAGGAACACAAACATGCAGAGGTGCGTGGAGTTCGCTTGTAGCTAAACCGACAAACAAACAAACAGTCGAATCCTGTGTGTGAGTTCTAGTTAACAGCAGCTTGAGCTCAGAAGCGTAAAGGAGTTTAGGTTGTTTCGTTCACTGCAGGCGGACCTCAACAGAGTCTCAATTCACAAGATAAGATCCAAGGTTCACACTAAATGTCATTTGGTGGTGATGGGTGCTGTTGCAGAAACAAGTTCATAAACTTCATACTCCTACTCCATCATGTGGGAGGAGCTACTGTCCAACTTGTTAAGCATCATCACCATGTGGATGTGCATTAAAGTCCCCTTGTGACAATTTTTTAAATAGAAAAAAAAAGTTCTCAGTAGTGTTTTGATTATGATGAAGTTTTTAACCTAAATGTCTAATAAAGCCATTTTTCATGTCGATCTGAAGCCTTCTTTTGCAAATTCTCCTCTGGGGGGGCGTGGCTTTTGGAGTGGATGGGAGCAGCCCCTTAATGGGCACGCACAAACACTCTCCCCGTCTGATTATGGCAGCTCTGCGTCTCTCCAGCGTGGATCATCACAGCGGCTACAGGAGTATCGTTTTAGGCTGGATGTCAGATCGGACGAGGAAGTGAGGAGTTTCTAATCTCCAGCTGTGGTCAAATGAACCGCTGCTGGAGTTTATCCAGCGCTCTTGAAACGTAAGCAAGGCTCATGGATTCAAACTGAATTTTTCTTCAACAGTTTGATTGACAAAGATAAACAAAATTATTTCTGATTCTCATTTGTTCTCTTTCAGAAGAGAAATGACTCACAGAAATGTTCAAAACTCAAACAACATGATTTTCATCAGAGGGAGACTTTATCTGTTTGTCTCATAAGCTGTTTTCCATTAACTCTGAAATAGTGCAAACTGGATTTTTGATCATAAATTTTCTTGATGGAAACACCACAATTTTGAAAAAACTCACATTTTCTTAAGAAAAAAGTTCTTGTGCTTGGAGGAAGTGGTATTGGGGGCGAATCGAATCAGAAAACTGCAATGGAAAGCCTTTCTTCAGATTAAAAGCATTTCCTGGAGGGAAGTGTCTGTCCTGAGCGCTGCGCAGATGTTTGAGCTTGTGTGATTCACAGCTCATCAGAAGTTTGGCTGTGCTGCTCCACACCACTGACCCAACACTCAAACTGCCCCGCACGACACCTGATGGGAGCTCTTCATGGGCTTAAAGACTCACTCCAATGAAAAATCACTTCTAGGTGTTTTGAATGTTCTTGTCATTTCTCATGACTGAGAAGGTATTTGAAGAAAATTCAGCACAAAGTTGCATTTTAGAGTATTTTTTAATTCAGATCATTGTGAATCAGGAGCAGATGAGACATTTCATCTAACATGACCTGTGAAAGTAACACAGAAGCTACAGTCGGCAGACCTCAAGCTCCCTGCTCCGCTCCATTCTGATGCATCCACTGACAAATAGATCCATGAACGTCTTTGGTTTCCTCGTCTCAGCTTGAATCTGGATCAGAACTGTGCAGCTGCATAGAACCGATACTGATCACTGTTTTTGTTGTACCAATAGGAACGTCCTCACGATAGATCAAAAGAGGATCAAAGTGGGACCTGAACCATAGGTGTGTTTTCCATTAACTCAGAAATGTGGCAAATTGGAATTTCAATGATAAATTCTCTTAATGGAAACACCACAATTTTGGAAAAACTTTAGCACAGAGGAGGTGGTATTTGGGGAGTATTGAAACAGACATTTTTCTCAAAACTGTAGTGAAAACACCTTTTTCAAATAAATGCGCCTCTTTGTATGAAGTGGCTGTCTGAGCGCAGCACAGCGGGCGCCACAAGAGATCCAACAGCTTCACAGCTCGATATAAGTTGTGTGTCATACGGAATCATGAAGCTCCTCGATAATAAAATCATCAATATTTCCTGATTGCTTCATCTGCAGCTGCAGAATTAGACGCAGAAGTCTCTGTTGAGGGAGAGCGCTGGAGCTGTGACAGACTTGAAGGGATCTCGTCATGGTTTCAAATAGAAAAAAGGTCCAGCGGTTCAGTTGGTAGGATGGTCATTTTTTAAAAACCACTGAGCAGGATTCTCACCAGAGACGGTCAATGGACGCTCTGCGCTGCACATGAATCAGTGTGCAGCGTACAGTGTACTGTATTTACAGTGTGGGCTCATTCTGAAGCGCCCCTGACCTGAATGTGGATTCACTCGTGTGCATGAAAGACTGAGCATTTGTACAGGTGTGTGTGAATGAGTGCAAAAACGTGACAGACGAACCGTGTGGAGTCTGCCGGACAGACGGCTGTGTGCCGACACAGTCCAGGTGGAAACTCCGACTGTCTTCCAACCGTTAGCTGAACAGCGGCTAGCAGCTTTATCTACCGCTGCTACACTTTAAGACAGTCAGAGCTGGAGGCTGACGCGGCTTGGATCAGAAGATGAGAAAGATGCTGAGAATGAGGTTAAGACAAATTAGCGCCTGACAACCTTCAAAGCAGCTTTACAAAAGTCAGGGAGGTGAATATTTAAAAGAATCCTTGCAGACCGATCATCACCGCGTGATCCCTGCGGTGCTCTGCTACTCGTGTCATTCTGGAGGTCAGAGGTTAAAGTGCTCAGCAATGTTCTGGGGTGAAACATCTGGCAGTCAGAGAAAAAATGAGCCAGTAGATTTTAGAACCTAAATGTAACTCTGGTTAGTGCTGACGGACATTAACGTGTTTTTTTAGAAAAACTAACAGGTGCTCTAACTCTTTAATCCCAAATGCCATGAAGCTCTTAAATCAAAGTGAACACATCCGAGTGTAGACGGCAACTGTTCCAAACCTGTCATCTTTAAATTGTATTTTATCAATTTATTTATTTGTTTTTATCTGTTTTTATTTTTTTCAAGTAAGTTTTTATCACTGTGGCTTTTACCGTGTTGTTTGTTGTTTATGTTAAATGCTGGAGAGCTGCTTTTAATGGAACTGCCCTTGGGGGACTAATAAAGTTGTTCTATCTTCTATTTATCTATTCACTGTAGAGTTTGGAGTCAGTCAGGTCTGTCTGACATGTCAAAAATCTGAACACAAATAATTAGTCAAATCTGAGGTTTTCTTTGAAGTCAAAGAGTCACAATGGAAGTTGGATCTGGAGCGTCGGGTTGCAGACCCCTGACCTAGAATGAAGAATGGACGTATGCATCATGTATGTGACAGGATGTGCTCGGAGAAACCCACACATGCTCAGGGAGAACTCCACACGGAAAGGTCCCAGGCAGGATTTGAACCTTCTTGATGTGAGGCCAGAGCGCTCACCACTATACTAATCATGCAGCTAGCTAAAGAAATACTGATTTCAAAACTAGAAGTTTTCCTCCTAAACTACATGTTATGGATTCAAAGGTGTTTTTTTTATTTTTAGAAAACTCAAAAGCCCAATTTTCCCCAAGTTAATCAATAAACTGAATAAAGATAGAAATCCCGCACACAGAGCTGCCAGACTGGTAGCGTCGTGTCTGCTTTGTTACGGTGTGCGGTCCAGAAGAGGCTTTGGACCACAGTCCGTCCAGCTGCTCTGCCTGACAGACGCCAGACTCAGGAAAACCGAGTCTCCCGGGAGAACCGTCTGAGCTGGTGGAAGCAGCTTTTGAATGCAGAAATGCTGTTCTGGAAAGTCCTGAGAAACCGAGCAGTCAACAAGTGAATTCTTGTTTCCTGTCGTGTCCAGATAAAACACAGGCTGATGTTATTCACACGTGATCATGTGTGGCCAGGATTCATGTTGCTGCATCACTGGCACGGATTTTAAGTGTGTCCAACAAAGCTAAAAGAGTTGTTGGTACGTATTAACCTAATCGTTCCTCTGGATCTGTGCTGAATAAAGGACTTAAATAAAACCATGTGTGAACAGTCACTTCATAATATCAAGAAAAGCTTAGAAGATCATCTCGCCAAATGAGCCTAAAAACAAACAAACAAAAAAAAGAACAACTTAGGTTAGCCAAAACAGCTAGCATGTAGCTGAAAAATACCTCAACTTTAAAATAGCTTATAAAAGGGAAAAAAAACCACACCTAAATTAGCCAGAACAGCTAGTGTGTAAATTTTAGCCTATATCCAAGACACAGTCTTAAATAACTTTTTTAAAAGCCTAATTTAGCTAAAACAGCTAGCATGTAGCTGACATATTAGCAAAACTTCAAAAAGCCTAAAAATTCTTAAAAGCCAAAATAGTCCAAAAAGCAAGCAGAATGTCCATTTTCAAAACTGAAATACCTTAAACTTTTAACATAACTGTAAGTAAAAACAGGCAGGAATATTATTCCAGAATAAATCAACTTAAATCTTAAATAACTTTCAATATTTTACTCTCCATTTAAAATATATTTTGTCAAAATGATACAAGTAAGAAATGAGCTCAAGATAACATCAGGTCATTAATAACAATAAAATAAGACGATCAGGAGGGCCGGATAGAATCACCCAGAGGGCCATATCTGGCCCCTGGGCCTTGACTTTAACATAAGTGCTTTAAGCCAATAAGCTACTGTTTAACTCCTCTTCCTGTTGTATATGTGTAAATAACATACTTGTCACAAACGGGCAGACAGCTGGTTCCACGTGCAGCAGGTTTATTATCAGAGCTTAAAGTCCACAAAACTGAAGCAGGGTCAGACAGGCAGAGGTCATTCACCAGCATGGGAGCATCCGAGAAGAGAGAGGAGAGGAGTCCAGGCGAGGTTCGGGGCAGGCGGCAGGCAACCGGAGTATAAGCAGGATCAGAAGATCAGGTCCAGGTAGAAACGCTCGGCAATGCAGGCAGAGAGGCACAAACAATACTCCACAGAGAGTGACAGTGTGGAGCCAGAGTATTTACTGAGGAGGTGCTGAGATGATGGGAAACAGCTGAAGATCATGAGTCCAGGTGAAGGCAGGTGGAGAGGTCAAAACTCAGGTGAGCGCTCCCTCTGGTGGTTGGAGAGGGTAGTGGCAGGTTGATCCATGTACATACTACTGATATTATTTGTATTTTTATTACTGCTACTATAATTGCTATTTGCACCGTGGGTTGAGAGGAAGTAACTTTCATGTGTGCTGTGTATCACAGCATATTTGACAAATAAAGCTGACTTGACATGAAGTGATAATAAAATAACTTTGAAAAGTGTCTGTTGAATCAACATTAGGTGAATCTTTGATATTTCCTCTGCCATATGTCTCATCTTTGTACTTGTTAACTTCCAGCTATACAGCAGAACAAAGGTATGTGAACCATCTGCTGCAGGGAAACATCTGCTGTGATGGAGAGAAGCAGGGATCCTCAGAGGTTGCCTTGGAGGCTGCAAACAAAAACACAGTTCTGGCATGCTTCTCCAGCCCTTTGCTCTTTTGCTGTTATTTATAATCACACAGCTGAGGTAGACGCTGCCTGGACAATGGATCTGTCAGCGCATGCCTCCTCTTCAGCACAACACATCCAGTGATGACAGCGCGCATCCAAGCGCCGTACAGAGGTTCCTGCACTCACACTGCCCGGCCCTCACGGTGGAGGCCTGCGGGGGGCTGAGAAGAAGAGATCCACCAGGGAGAATGAGCATGGGTGTTGAGGTGGAACTGGGAGGAGACCGAACCGGAGCAGAGGGCGACTGAGCCTTCTGTCACCAGACAGCGTAAAGGACGGCTCCAAAATGTTAGCGGAATGTGTTAGTGTAAAGTCACTTCATCTAGATGGATGTGTATAATGAAACCATCTCTGTATTCTAAAAACTACTATCAAGAACAAACAAATGGATTTTTTATTTCAAATGTCATAACCTGATGTGATGATTCAAAAACAGTTTAATTTTAGCAAACATCAACCTGCAGCTGACTAAAGTAAAAATAATTTCCTCAAGAGTAAATGTCAAAAACAAAAAAAGGTTTTTAACATTCTAAATTCTGTAAAGTCGTGGCCTGCAAAGCCTTCAGTGGAGGATACAACTATCGGAAAAGAAGAATCACAGAGGAATGATTTTATATATATATGTATTGGGACCGGGAATCAATTAAAAAAATAACTAGTTAATCGCAAATCTGGAAAAAAATCATTGCAATTATTCGCCACTGTTTTTTTTTTGTTTTTTTTTTAAGTTACAGTATTTGCCAGCCACTTCACATCAAAATATGACATCACACGCAAAATTGTACATTTAAAACGTTTATTTTTAACCCTTTGGAACCTAGAGTCTAAACCAGTTTTTGTCTGCTTTTTAATCTAATGCATGTTCAGTTTGAAAGACTACCTGGTTGCTTATGTGGTGTCATTTTATCTCAATACAACCTCTCCTCTGTGATACTATCATTATTCTGTCATTTTTCCATGTTGAATTCACACATAAGATATAATTTTTGGGACAAGTTTGATCCTGCTGGATTACAAGTTGGAATCTACGCAGGTGGAGGCGTGTCTGTCCATTCTGAACTGTTTGCCTCTCGCAGCGTCGATGGGCGGGACTTTCACGGAGAACTGCTGAGTTTCTGCAATTTTTAGACAACGCTGATGCCTGTTGTGGAAAAGTTGTGTAGGTCCTCATCCCAAAATAAAACAATGATCGGTTACCTCGTTGGATTTCTCACAGCAGACATCTCTGTCTGGCTCCGCCCCCAGCCCCCCAGCAGGTGAGCTGCTGCCTCAGAGCCGTCACATTGACGATCACTCTCCGCCTTATTTATTAAAATATAAGATCGCTTTTGTTCAAAAACTACAAATAAATGTCATATTATCTCTTCAATGAATTTAATAAAATCTGAATGTAAAAAAAGTTAAATTTTTTCACAGATGGAGTTTTATCACGCGGATCTCACAGCTGCACGGCAGGACCCCTGAGGTTGTTAGTACAAATGAATCAATTCATTATGTTCTAATAATCAGCCGCGTTAATGCATCAACTTTCACAGCCATAATATATCTATATTTGTCCAAATGATCTTTCAGATCCTTCCAACAGTCAGTTTCTCTCAGCTCTACACTCCAGCTGTGCTGCTGTCAGACGGTTTTCTCTCATAAAAGTTTCCAACCAATCAGATTCCAGCTCTCACTTGTTGCTATAGGATCCTGAAAGTCTGCCTCACACTCATACAGTCAGTGTTTCTGTCCTCTCCTGCTTCCCATTAAAAACACTGCAGATGAAACCATAGTCAGATATGGATTAAACACATTTATGTTGAACCGACCAATCAGAATCTGAGTTGGAGGCTCTGTAGTTTCATGAGGAACAGAGATGAAATAACTGTCTCTGATTGGACGATCAAAAGCTAACAGCTCCTGTTCTCCAGGCTGTAGGCAGTAGCTGCTCTTCATTTCTGCTTGAATGACTCGATGTTTTACAGTTAACAGCAGAAGCAGGTGGAGAAGTTGATGTAGTTGCAGATTTATTAGTCGTTCTTAAGATGGAGTTTTCTGGAAAAACTGGACAAAGACCGAGCAAGTCTGAAGCTAGCAAACCTCTCAGCAGGAGAATGATTTGTCCTCCACTTTCAGCCGTCCAGCAGTTCTGTCTGGTAAGAGCAACAGTTTTGTGACAAAGAGGCCAGAATGAGCACTTCCACGCTGACACTGAACGCATCACAGCTGCTCTGAACGCTGTCATTCCAGACAGCTTCACAACAGGATTTTAGACAATATCGTTTCCCCGACTAAACCATGAAAAACTAGAGTTTATCACAGTCATTAGTGCTGGGTGATATGGAAAAAAAAGTATATCACAATATAAAATATTTTATATCCCGATATGATATATATCACGATATACGACAATGAATATATTGTCAGCTATTTTCTGAAAAAATGCCTGATGTTGCGGCAGCTTCTGTGAAAAAGGGTCTGATAACGACATATTTGGCCTAATAATTGATCAAATTAGCTTAGCAACGATATAAACATAGAGGAGAAATGCCACGATAGACACTTTTCTATCGCCCACACCATGTATATCGTCATATCGCCCAGCACTGACTGTCATCGAGCACCCGAGATTTCAGGAGCTCCAGAAAACCTCCTGCGTGGATCCCTATTGGTTCAGAACTCTGATCCGTCTGGTGAGAACAGAACTGACTGTCATACTACAACCAGGATCTTTCAGAGAAATCTGCGGCTGATCTCCTGGACTTCCTTCATCTGTAGATAAGTGGGATTTTCTGTAAATAAAAATGTTTATTTTCCAGTTGAATGAGTTTGTAATGGTGTTTTGATGTTTGCAGCTGTTATTGCAGTGGGAGGAGCTTGTTTTTACAACACGTTCAGTTTTAGTGAAGTAAGTCGATTTCAATGATCCGTTTATGATGGAACTGCTCCATAGAATAATATTCCTACATAACAGGATGGTGTTAGAAACATTATTAACGAGGATGGAGGAAGACTGAAGACTCAGACTGTTACTGATTTTAAAAAGAATATATTTAAACCTTGACAAACATCTAACTCTCTGCTGAGACCTGGAGAAGAACAAAAGGAGGAAATTCCTCTCAAAATCAGTCTCAACACAAAAAAAGCAGAAGAACTAATGATTCTAACACAGCTGTGGAGAGGCGGTCGACCGCTGATTGGAAGACGGCAGGTTGGGTTAGAGGCCCGCCTGGCCTGCATGTGTGCAGCAGCACTGCAGTGGGTTCTGCTCAAACATCTAGCAGCACAGAATATAAAGATCTGAACGCCTCCCACCAGCAGATGGAAATGTGGCTGTCATAAGAGACTGAAGACTCACTTTGAAAAACATGGATTCCTTTTAGCCTCAGCTTTGCTGTCACAACATACCAACACAACCCCACAGAGGGAAGAATCTATAGACATGGAAACGATTAAAAAACAAACAGGAAAAAAAACAACCTTCTAAAATAGTTCCTTTTTTACTGCTATGCAGTTCGTCCTGGTCACCTTAAAGACTGGTCATGGATAATAATGTATCCTCAGCAGGGAATGCTTTCACATGTGGGTTTTTGGTCCTCTCACTTCTTTTGTTTGGATAGAAAAAGAGAAAGTCTGATTTCAAGTTTTACCCGCATGAGCTCTGCTATGAACCAAACATGTACAACTTTAGTCTGCCTGAAGAGGAGGATTCTTGGTTCAGTTGCAGGAGAATCTCAATACGGTGCAGAAGACTTGATAGGTTTCTTTGTGTTGTTTTAATCATATTTAGTTTATCCTCATTCTGGATAACACTGCAGACAAACAAGGAATCGTTATAACTGTAATGTCTTAGGTGTATGAAAGTAAAGCAAACAGACCTTTCACTCATGACCTGACTCTATAAAACTGTCTGTATATGAAAGCACACCTGCAGTATCCCAGAATGCAGTTCAACTAGTGCTCCTTCACTTTATCACCTTTAGCAGACTCACTTCTTGACAGTTTTTTCCAGAGCAGTTTTGCATGTTTTTTTTCTTTTCTCTTTCTCTACAGAGTACTGTGTTCTGTGTCCTGATTGGCTGTTGCTCTTGTCAATCAATCTCCTCTGTACTGCTTCTCCTGCACACAGACGCTGCACCGGCAGTGCATAAACCTCTGATTCCCATTTGATCCTGGGTTTCATTCTATAACACTGGACATTATTTCTCTAGTAAAGTTTGAACTTTAATAGTTTTAACAAGAGAGAAAAGTGTGAAACTGTTCATGTCTGTCTGAGAAAAGTGGATAAAGGTTGTAGTGTACAGAAGGGCTCAGCAACAGGCTGCTGTCTATAGAGAGTCTCACAGAGAGGCTGAGATCTTCCTTTGTACTCAGATCCATCTATATCATAACTTTTATCAATCTGTCCATCAGTCTGTCTGTCTCCGTCTGTCTGTATCCATCCATCCGTCTCACCAGAGTCTGGATTGATTCGATTCAGATTTTTTTCGATTCTTCTTATGATTATGCCGATTTTAGCAAAAATCCTGTCGTTTTTAAGACCTAGTTTCTGCAGAGCAGCAGGAGCTCATCAGAAATTCCTCTGGAGTTGTGGGCGGGGCTGACTTTAAAGAGAAAACTGGACGGAGTGACCCCCCCCTCCATTCCAAACCTTTGACACATTCTCCCCCTGACCCTTTCATCAGAATGGAGCGGAGGAGGGAGACTTTAGCTCCGCCCATTTCAGTTTCAGCGACACAAACCTTGCTCCCCTGGTCCTGATCCAACATGATCTGAATACAGAAATACTCAGAAATGCATTTCTAGTCTTTTACATTCCCTCTTCTTGACGTTCTGGGTGTCCCAACTTGTTTGATGAGCTGGCTGCTCATAAGATCAAGGGTCCACAACCCTCTGTATCCATGCAGTACCGGATGTAATACCGGATGTGCACTGGTCCTCAGTACTGGTACCCTAACCTGAACCCAGAACTGGTTTGCATCTGGTTCCCGCCTGGTGTCGCATCTGATACCAGTTTGGGTCTGGTACCCCATCTGATTCGGTGTCGTGTTCGTTCAGGGTACTAGTACCGGGTTTGGGCACGGTGTGCTACACGGTGTGGTACTGCACCAGTTCTGGTTTAACCTGATTTAATGTGAACGCTTGGTACGTTGAAAACTGAGGAGTTGGGGACACCCAAAGAGTCAAAAAGTGACATAGAAGTCGCCTGAGCCAAACACCAATACTAGAGAGTGAGAATGTGTCGGTCCTTTATCATCATAAAAATGTCAGAAGAACATGTTTAACAACCAAAAACACTTTTTGTTTGTTGTCGTGGGTCTTTGAACAGTTTTGCAAAAAAAAACGTAGATAGTAAGTGTGAATGTCAAAATGTATTCCTTGAGTTTTTAACTATCAATGTAAGTAAATTGTTTTAAGTTTAGCTTAAACAAAAACAACTTGTTTTAGATCTATTGTTAAAATCTAACTGTCATATAGTTTAATGTCCTTAAAAACAGTTCAGGCTGATCGATGTGAGAGCCAGTCCACCGTCATCCTTGAACATGACCTTCAAACCTGAATTAAGCTGCTGTTGTACAAACATAGCTGCAGTTGTGACATGCAGAAAAACTTACATGTTTGGAGAGATTGTCACTCTTGCAGTCCAGATCATACCTGCAAAGATGAGAGAAGAACATGAGGTGAGAACATCGGGCACCAGGAGAAGAACTGAGGAGCAGGTCTGGACTAAAAGGCTAACAAAACCAAAATAATGACAGTATGAAATAATGAAACAAGCTTTTATCCATCACTGCCTGGCATTCAAGCATGCCTGGTCTCATATCATCACTGTGCAGAAGATGTCCAGGCTAAAAAGAGGTACAATTGCAGCAGAAAGAACTCACACATGTCCATGCATGGATGATAAATTAGTAGAAACAACATTTTCTTTGACTGTCAGGCAAAAACCTCAACACTCTTTCCTATGGTTTTTGGTCCAAGTGGAATATTCCCACTCTGATCAGTTTTTTAAAGTAAAATCAAAGAAACCTTAGGACAGAGTTTCTGGAGCGTAGTTTCTGCAGGGCAGCAGGAGCTCATGACAATTCACCTCTGACTTGTGGGCGGGACTGTATGTCCAGAGTAAGCCCATCCCGACTTCCCATCATCCATCTGTTTAAATCCTCTCCTGCTAGTTTAAAGTCCCTAACAACCCCTAGCTAACGTTAGCTATACATCAAAAATGGCAGCAACATAATTTCTATCCAGCTGCAACGTTTAGATCCAGATTCCAGCTCAGACGAGGAAAACTAAGATGTTCATGGATCTGTTTGTCTGCAAGAGATCAAATCAATCTTTACTTATAAAGCACCTATCATATAAAAGAATAACACAAAGTGCTGTACAACAAAAGCAAAACAGTATACATAATATAAAAACAGGTATAAATTCAAATTCAAATAAAGCCCACAATACCCCCCCCCCCTTCTCACCACCAACTCACTAACTGATAAAAATAAGACAATAGAAAAATAGGCTGAACATATAAATTGGTTGTTAAAAACTAATAGTTGGGACCTCCCTCTCAATGAACAGCTGCAGAGCCGGCCAAATGCAGCATCACAGGCGGGGTCCCGCCTCCCCACAGCTCGGCAGTGATGCAGGTCTCCATCCAGAACCTCAACAGGAGAACCGCAGCCGACCCAGAGAGAGAGAGGTCCCAAATGAGGAAGCACCGGATATGAAATTTAAGAATGAATAAAATGTAAAAATGAGATTAAAAGTTAAAGTAATAAAGAAGTAAACAATAAAATAAGGAATATTAAGATCAATTATTAATAAATTTGTGTAAATTCATGAAACATGATAAAATAGATAAAAGTAGCTAAATTAGCTCAAAGCAAGGTTAAAAAGATGCGTCTTGAGCCTTTTCTTAAAAGCATGTATGCTCTCTGCGGCTCTCAGGTCTTCTGGCAGATCATTCCATAAACGAGGTCCAGAATACTGAAAAGATGTAAGTTTTGGTTTCACTGTAGGAATGACCAGTAGACGAGAGCCAGAGGATCTCAGGGTCCGCGAGGGTTCATAAATGACTAAAAGATCAGACAAATAAGAAGGCATAAGACCATTAAATCATCTAAAAACCATTAAAGGATCTTAAAATCAATCCTGAAGCTCATACGGAGCCAATGCAGGGATTTTAAGATCGGGGTGATGTGGCCCCGCCTCCTGGTCCTGGTGAGAACTCTTGCAGCAGAATTCTGGAGAAGCTGAAGGTTCTTAATGTTTGTTTTTGGAAGACCAGCAAGCAGAGCGTTACAGTAATCAGTTCTACTTGTTATAAAAGCATGCATCAGCATCTCCATATTAGCAAGAGAGAGAAGTGGGCGGACTCTAGCCAAGTTTCTCAGATGATAAAAACACGTTTTGACCAAATCAAACTTTAAATTCCTTTATATATGTCCTCCATCATCAGAAAACGCCACAAGAATGTGTTAAAAACACATTTTTCATCAGAGTTTGTCATTACATTGGGTAGAAAAAGAGTGGAGCTCATAACAATTTTGAGCCCTGAAAAAAGAATAGAAAAACCCTTTAGGAATATTCAACATCAACACCCCTCACACAGATTGAAAGTAGATCAAAAGATTATGAGCAGACGTCCAAAGCTTTACATTTGTTTATGATAAGGAGCAAACGAGTCACACAAGACAACCCTGTGATGAAGTCATCATCAGCAGGAATCATAAAACATGGCGGTAGATCTTTGTCAGTTTCTCTGGTCACAGAATATTCTGATAACAATATCACCATTTTATAAATGATATGCTGCAGCTGTTTTTAACAAGCAGAGATCTAAGAGGCGTCCCTACATGGAACTAGAGCCAAAGACCTCGGCTGGAAAGACTCGGATGGGAAGCGTGGGAACTCTGGTTCACACCAGGTGCAGACCGCCGCGGTCCTCCACAGAAGGCGGATCGTTTTCGGTCTGTTTTGTCAGAGTCGCGAGCGATCTGCGTTGATTATGGCAGGAAGTTACATCAAGATACATGAGAAAATTCGGTTTATTTTCAAAATATAACCAATTTTTCACAATAAAACGCAGCGATTGACTAATATGATTATGTTTTTGTATCTAAACAGACTGTAGAGATGGAAATAAACACACAATCACAACACACACTTCTCTCTGTGTGTCTCAACAACAAATACAAGAAGTGTAGGACTACTTGCTACTTACTTACTTTAGGTTATGAACTTACCCCATGATGGCAAAAACGAAAAAAGCTCTATCAGTTTTTAAGTTTTCAAAGATCTAGTTTTCGAGTGTTCAATAAATGTTTTACCTGTTCGCTCTAAGCTTGTTTTGGATTTTGGCTCCCTGTCTGATTGAATAAAACAGGTACCTTGTTAGGACTGATCTGGACATGTTTAGTCTAGGTTTAGGTTTAGTCCGGGTATTCCTCTACTGTGCAGAAGGATGACCTCGTTCAGCCGCATGACAGGAGCCATGCAGGAGGAGAGAAAAGTTAACATCATTGATTGGACACCACATCCAGGTGAACACAGCAAGTTAGAGCCCAGCCACGGCTCCATGATCATATTAGGGTTTAGGGTGAGAGCATAGTCCTCCTGTGCTGACACGGGGCAGCGAGTGGAACCAGCTGTTCACTCTTTTGTGTGTCTGCAGACAGGGAACAGCCCTGCTGCCGTATGATCGGTCTAAATGTACTGCTTGTAATGCATGCTGCTTCACACCTGATGCTCCACACAACTTTGATCAAACTTCTTAATAACTTTTTAACAAATGGATTCATTTTTCTAAACAAGGTTTTTGTCACTCACCTCTGATCAGCCGACTCAGAGAGCTGCCTCAACAGATGAAACTGCAGAGATGCACTGACGTTTGCAGGAGTTTTTGGTCATGGTTTAGTAAAAACTGCTACAGGTTCTGCTGAGACAAAAACGTTGGGCCGGCTGGTTGTGGCGAAGAACAAGCTGACCCAAAAGATGAAGCTGTCATTTTACCAGTTAATTAGTGCAGTGACCGTAAAATGAAGATTGCAAATCTGAGCAGTGGAAATGAGCTTCTTCCAAAGGGTGACTGGGCTGGCCCTCGAGGGCAGGGTGAGGAGTTCAGCCATCCGAGAGGAGGCGGCGTGGAGCTGCTGCTCCTCTGCATTAGAAACTAGCTGAGGTCGGATGGGCATCAAGTCAGGATAGCTTCTGGACGACTCCTGGGGCGGAGCCTGAACAGGCTATGTTTCAATTGGTCTTCAGTTCATCCTGAACGGGGGTGTTGATCTGTGACCCAGTCCTCGTGTGGACGTCTTGATATGCAGAAGATTGGACCTTTTCCAGTTAGATCAGTGCTGTCCAAGTTATTTCCAGAACATTACAGATTCTTTTTGTTGTGCATTGCTTTTGATAATCCTCTCTTAAAATGAACATTGTTTTCTTTGTTACACCCACAGGAGTAGAAAATATCATCTAAAGTGTGTAATGTACTGCAAGTAAGTCTCACATAAATGAGGGGCGTCTGGTTACTAACACTATTGTTTACTTCAGGCAAAAAAAAGGCCCAAAAAACATATTTGATGGGGCAACTCTTCAGCTTTAGCAAGTTCAGTCCATGAAACAATAATATATATTGCTAAATGATTTTTTTGAAAGTAGACACCAAACAGAGAACCAGAGGGATGTATGTGTAAAACTACAACGACACACTGCTACTGTCAGGAGTCTACTGTCTCCCTCTCTGGACACGGGTGGGACCAGTCTCCAGAGTTCTATTGGTTCTATAGGCGCGGCGGAGGCGTCGAGTCTCAATTTTAAGTCAATGTCTGGACATAATCTGATGCAGCGAAATTTCTGTGGTGGGAGCGGCGTGTCAACCAATCAGAGACTCCGTTTTGGGCATGTGACGTTTTCACTGACGACTCAAAGAGTAGAAAAATTAATTCAAAATGGCTGCATGATGCGAGGATTTTCACTCTGAAATTCCATACTGTTATTTACCCACTTGGGGCATGGATTCACTGAAGACTGTCTGTTGGGTGAAGGCGGGATACTCCCCGGACGGGTCGCCAGTCTGTCACAGAGCCTATGGCGCTGGAACAAAAGAGCCCGCAATGGTAACCAGCATACCAAGAGCTGTCCCACAGGAGGGCAGAGCTGCCGTCGTACCGGGACGCCAGCTGCTGCAGCTTTCCTGCCTCCGTCCACGGGGCCCCGCTAGAAGCGAGTGGAGGGTGCCGCCGTAAATGGGCGACCCCCCTCCCACACCCACAAAAACAAGCGGGTCCTCAGGATCTGATGTCACAGAGTGAGACCGCCCCCTTCAGGAAGAGTCTGCTCTGACGGCTCCGCCCCCAGACTAACACCAACACCCAATGTCTCCACAGAGCTGGAGATGATCAGCAAAAAACTCTCATTTTAGAAGCACAATCCTGTATATCTGTAACAAATCCCAGCTCAAACAGATGTTTGTTATTTTAAGACCGTCCATGGATGCACGAGGAACAAGTCCACACAGACAGGACCGAGCCAGAATCCAACCAGAGCCCTCCTGCTGCTCGTCCAGACTGCTGAGGTGTTTTACAGTTCACAGAAACAACTTTCCAGAGTTATCTGACTGTATCTGCTGAGTACATCTGGAAACAACACACTCCTTTCTTTAGGATGGAGCACTCGTGAAAATTAGATCAAGATTGAAGTCTTCCATTGTTCATTATGCAGCTCTTTATAACGTTGCTTTCACACACCACCCTGCAAAAGTTTAAGCGCTCCAAGACAATATCTGAATAATTTAATTAGCTTTTCATCTATGAAGGGTTTGTACAGATCATTTGTGACTGCTACAGTGAAGAAGCACTCTCCCCATTTGGCATTACATTCCTGGAACATTTGCTGGTACCTCCAAAAGAAAAAGATCGCTTCTGAGCCTGAAGTACTTTCCATGAGCCCTTAATATTAAACATGGCGTGACAATGATTGAATAAAAGTGAATGCATGTGTCATCCTGGCGGCTGCTGCAGCCTTTGGCGGTCTGAGGTGTGAGCTGCACATGCTCAGGACTTCCTTCTGACGAAAGCTTGAAACCCAACAGACAGCGACTCGTTCACAGTCTGTGATGTTAATCATTTTTTACATTGGTGCTCATAAAACACAGGATGTAACTGCTGAGAGAGTACAATTCACATTTTTACTGTAATTGACCACAAATCATTTTAGTGTATGTAATGCCTGCTGACACAATACTCCACACACACACACAGGAGAACAAAGATCCAGCAATGCTGTTTCTGCAGCTGCAATATTTCCCCTCGTCTGGCAGGTAAAACCATTCATCCAAAACCATAAGTAGCAGCTACGCTGCGCTGATCATATAATCTACTTTTCTCTCCAGAGAGCAATTTATCCAGCTTTATTTACCTCCTACAACACAGTGCCTTTGGAGTGTCAGGTGTGCACCCATGTGTGTGAGGCAGTGTGCAGCAGAGTGTGTAAATGGGATAGCCTGAGCGTTTTTTTTCTACCGACAGCACGCCATGTACGATAAGCTCCGGCTGAAAAAAGTGGGCGATGCTGTGTGTCAAGCGGGATGGGCCAGAGACCTCCACTACAGCACAGCTACTAATGCAATTCCATAAGAGCAAGAAGACACTGCTGTTATGCAAGGAGCTGCCAGCTACATGCACAGGTGCGCCTCATGTTCTATGCGCCCCCTGCCTCTGTCACTCCCAAATGTTCATGAATGATTCATTTAATTTTATTTAATTATGAGGAAAAGAGGAGCAGAGGGAGCAAGTCAAAGATAAAAAACCAGAGAGCATCTTCCTGAGGATTTGACTGCACATGTTTAGCCACACACACACACACACACACACACCCACACACACACACACGTCTGCTGGAGTGGATGTCCCTCGGCACGTTGTGAGTGCACATCAGCTGCATGTGGTGGGTGTGTGTCTATGGAGATGACATCACTCTGCCTCGGCACTGAGCCAGGCAGGATTTCTCCTGGTCCTGTCTTGCTGGGGGAGCGACAGCGCCTTCCCAACAGAGCGCTGATGACTAATGATTGGTACACAAACAAACGGGGCCAGAGAGGCAGGCACACAACTGACAACAGTGCTCTGACACTCCCAACAGCTTTTAAAGACCCCCATAAACCCTCTACCAGCTCACAGACCTGGCATCAACATCTAGAATAAACATCAGAACTACTGTGTGTTTTGTTGCTACCCAGAGAGAAGCTTTTTGATTCTAAACGAGTGAAACACAAGGGTTTGTATGGTGGTGTAGTGGTTCGCACCGGTTCAAATCCAGTCTGGGACGTTTCTATATGGAGAGTGTTTATGTGCGGGTCTTCTCTGGGTCCTAAACACGCTTCAAATGTTCATTCATGTCTCTAAATTGCTCCTTAGCAGTGTTGGGTGTAACAGATCACAAAGTAACTAATTACTGTAATTTAATTACTTTTGTCAGTAATGGAGGAACAAAGTTTGGTAATAAATTACAGTTACTGGACAACAGAAACCCTTGTTACTTTGTAACTGCAGCTCAGACTTTTTCCTTTGATTATATGAACTGAAATGGAGATTAAATGAAATAAAGAATGTGTAGAATCTGTAGTAGAGTTAGCGCCTCTGGAAACACAGTGACTTCATATTCAAAATTAAATACTAAAACCCAGAAATGTCAAGTAAAATGGTCTATAAAAATCGCAGGTAAAAGCACAATGTACAGAAACAAACATTTGCCAAAGTTATGAAACAGTGAAAGATAAGAATATCAATATAACTAATAGGTACGGCAGTTCATAAGTTAGATAAAAGAGCTCATGTGCTAGTCAGACTTGTTCAGTAGTGAGATGGATGTGGGAAGAAAAGATAGCTTGTATCTATTATTTTTGTATCTTATTGCTCGGTAACGCCGCCCTGATGGTAAGAGTTGGTATTCACTGTGTAGTGGATGGGAGGGTGAGTTTATTATTCTTTTTGCCTGTCCTCTAACACAGATCTCGTAAACCTCTTGTAGAGATGAGAACTCTTTTTTACCAATGATTTTCATGGCGTTTTTCATGACACTTTCTATTTTGTTTTTGCATTTTACTGTTAAGGGCTCGAACCAGGTGGCCATGCCATATCTTAAAACTGAGTCAAGCACTGCATTGTAAAAGCATGTCATGATTTTAGTGCTTACACCGAACGTTCTGAGTCTTCTTAGAAAGTGGAGTCTTTGAGACAGTTTAGAGGAGGGGTATTCAACTCCAGGCCTCGAGGGCCGCATTCCTGCAGGTTTTCCAACATACCCGGATCTGGCATGATCCAATTGGTTGGACACACCTGAACCAGGTAATCAGTCATGAGTAGAGTTTGGATATCTGGAAATTATGCAGACACTGTGGCCCTCGAGGCCTGGAGTTGAATACCCCTGGTTTAGAGCATAGGTGGTCCACGTGCACATTCCATTTAAGGAGGTTGTCTATGTAGACACCAAGGTATTTAAAACTTTCCACCTGTTCAATCTCTCTGCCGGCAATTTTTACTGGCTCATGGAGCATAAGTCCTTTGGGGTCAAAAATCATCTCCTTAGTTTTGTTCACATTTAAGGTCATGAGGTATGAGTTTGTCCCACTAACTGTAAATGATTTACAGTCAATGG
Organism: Oryzias javanicus; assembly: GCA_003999625.1. Lineage (NCBI taxonomy): Eukaryota > Metazoa > Chordata > Actinopteri > Beloniformes > Adrianichthyidae > Oryzias > Oryzias javanicus. Next base: position 1,183,250 of record CM012442.1, on the reverse strand, counting down.
TTCCATTGGTGGTTTGGGCAGAACAGAAAGGGGAGGGGCAATAACACCTGCAGCTGCAAAGGAGAGAGAGACAGGTGCAAGAAGAAGTTGTTTCACTTTAAATAAAAGCAGAAAACGTATTAAGTCAAAACTTGAATTGTTATAAAAATATATTTTGTCATTATTCTTTTTATGCAGAGTTAATAAATTAAATCATCTCCATGTAATAATCCTTCATAAATAAAAGAGCATTTTTCAATTAGTAATTCATTTTGTGCAGCATTTTCTATTGTTGTTGATGATAAATGAATTTAAGCAACAGAACAACGTGGAGATCTGAACCACAAGAGACGAGAATGTTAGTGAGCCGAGCAAAAAGAGGCGGTTCTCTAAGAAGAGACTAGCCCCGCCCCCTCTAGTCAGAATGACTTCTTACATTTGAGGAGACAGACACTGCTGGAGGCATTTAATGGTTCTCTGTGTTTCAAAAGAGTTCATTTCAGATTGAATCCACAGGTAGAGGTGTAACAGTTCTCTCCACATTTCTAATGAACCGTGGAGTAGACCACATGTTGGAAGTTTGTGTCATTTTTCACACTGCTGTCCGGTTTCTAATGAAGTCAGATTATGACTTGAACCATGTTCAGTTTGCACGAGATCATCGCTTTAAAAATAAAGTTCAATGAAAGATAAGAGGATCTTCTTAATGCCTTTTTCAATTTGTATTTGAGTAGGAACAAAGTACCAAGCAGTGAATAACTTTTTAAATAAATAATGAGTAATGTAATTTCATTACAATGTAATCCAGTAATTAAAGTAAAGTAATCAATTACTTTATTAAAAGTAATTTACTAAACACTGTCCCTTAGGTGTGATTGTGAGAGTGTGTTGTTGTGTCTCTGTGTGACCTTGTGATGGACTGACAAATCCCCCAGAGTTTACATGAACCTCACCTTCACCCAAAGGTGACTGGGATAGGCTCCAGCAACCCTGTGATCCATAAAAGTGTTCATAGTTTGGAAAATAGATGGACAAGTGAAACATAGAATGGCAGCAATGACATTCATAAGACTTTATCGTAGAAAAAGGTGCTTATTTTCTTTTTAAGTAACTATTGTAATACTATACCATTTAAGTAGTTACTATAGTAACTAAGTAGTTACAATAGTAACTACTATTTGTTTGATCAAATTTGGTTTAACATTATTTGTTCAACAAAAATGCATCTTTTTGTAGTGACGACTAGAAGGAGTGTCATGTCACAGCCTGACCACACTCTTCAGTCATTGGTTTATTTCTGACAACACGGTCTTTGCTGGTCACTCTGGTATGAACAGCACAGTCCAGCTGTTACCAGTGGGGGGGGTTTCTGAAGAAAATCTACTGTCAGAGAGCATTGTTGACAGTCCATGTCTTAGGGGAAGTTGTTTCTCAAAACACAAGGTCAAAAAGAAATTGTGCTCCTGCTACAGTTGTAAAACATGTCTCAGTGTCAAGGTGAAACTCAATTTAATGAATGTAAAAACTAAAACAAAAGACAAACAATCCCCTCCTGAAGTTGGTGTTTAAACCTTAAACTGACAGCGTACCTAACAAACGCTCTGTGAGGATAATCCTCTGCATCCTTCTATTGGAATTAGTAAGAACTCATAAAGCTCAAACCAAAATGAGTGGAGCCAGAGGAATGTTGAACTCACGTCAGTCACGATCTGCTGTGAAAGAAGTGGGGGCGCAGGGACAGAGCGGGAGGGTAAGAACATGCTGAGTGTCTTCATTTCAATATTTCAGTCAGTTTTAAGCCACTTTCCCATGTTGCAGCTCTGTGGAACACATTCGTGCGTAAGTGAACCGAGCTTCCACGAGCATCCAGACAGGCTAATAATCAAATGTTAAATACATGAACCCCCAACAGAGTCTCCTGCCCCGCCCTCACCTGTCCTGGTGGCTCATTCTGAACACCTGGATGCTTCTCTTCCTCTCCAGACTCAGTACCAGACTTAAGTCAATTCTCTCAAGTCTCTCAGTGTTCCTGCATTGCTGTTTTGACTCGTTTTCGACCCTTCTAACGTTCTGGACCTCCGCTCCTGTCTTCACCCTTTGGTACAGCCTTGGATCTGCTATGACCTCTGTGTTCGCCTTCGTCTCCGCCTGCCCGTCCGGATTTATCCGCAGCCCTGGTGAGACGGTTCCTCTTTTCTTGTGGCGTTGAGTTTCCCTCCGCTCCGCTCCGCTTCTCCTTTTCTTTTTTTTTTTTTTTGTTTTTTATTGAGCATTCTTTCAATTTACAAAAGTTCACATTCAGTTGTATATTATTTAACAGTAGGTAACAGAAAACACTACAAATACAGTGCAACCGGCACAACAACATCAACAAACCAGGGGGTTACAATATAAATGTATAAACTCAAAAAAGTTAAAAAATGTGCAGTTCTTTTAAAATATTAAATGTTCTTTAAGCCTTCAGATTTTGCATGTGTTCTATTGTTTTATAATATGATTTAAGGTCCAGATAGAAAAAATTAAAACAGGGTTGTGAATTTGACCATTTACACTTGTGAATATGGAATTTCCCAAAGATAATAAACAATTGAATAGCAAAAATAAAATTCTTGGATAAACCATGTGAATCAAAGTACAACATGACATCAAAAACATTAATTCTTATATTAACATTCAGTTTTATTATAATAAAATCTTCAACATCACACTAAAAACAATGAAAGAATAAATGAAAAATGGTCTCTCTACTCGAGTGACAAAAAACACAAGACTCATCTATATTAATTTTAAATCTTCTCAATGTATCTTTGACAGGATATATTTGATGTAATATTTTATATGAAACTTCTTTTAATTTATTATGAATGCAGTATCCCTCCGCTTCTCCTCCCTGGATTTCCTATATTGAATCTCTTCCCAGAAGAACTCTCTGACTCCCTCTACTGCTTGGAGGACCTTTCTGCTCGCCCAATAAACTGCTTAAAAACTCCTCATTCCTGGCTCATTGCATTTTGGGGTCCACCTTTACCTATTAATCCTGTCACTCCCAACTCGTCATATACAGTAAGGATGCATGAGTAGGAAATCCTTCCTGACACTTATTGACGCTTTGGCTGAGCCCAACTCGTCGTTTTTTGATGTGGTCCCAATAAATGACTTCAGTAAAGTTAGGATGTGTCCCCCGATTCTGACTTCTGCCCCTACAAAATGAAATACAAGAGCCTGAAACGTTGGTGATTTTAGTTCTCAACCATAAAAATAATTTAACTTTAACTTCTGTTTGGTACACCAACAAAAATGTAAGCTACTTTAAATGAAAGTAAGACACTGTACTTATCTTGTTCTTACATGTGGTAAGTACTGCTAAAGACACGTTTACACCACATGCAGGCTAAATACCCACAGGTACTGTGTAAAACCCAGTATGTACAGCATGAATACCCAGTAGGTACCACATAAGTGTGAACCAAATACTACCAAAACAATACACAGCAAATACCATGTAAGTACCCAGTAAGTACAAAAAAGTCCCATGTAAGTACCAACTAAATACCCCGTAGGTACTGTACTGTAACAGGAAGCGTCACCAGAATATCTAATACCAGGAGCAGCTCAGCCACAGCAGACAGCAGGAGGGTCTACTCCACTGCGATGCTGGAGCCCAGAGCACCGTGGAGACCACCAACGACCAACCCGGCAGAACCAAAGGTCCCCTCGGGATACACGGGGATAAAACCATTATAAAAAGAGTAAAATATAGATATATAACACATATTTGAAAGGGAAAGTAGATAAACGCTAATAAAATAAATTCATTAAAATGATTTTTGTAATAAATAACTAGATAAGGTTTTCTAAATGTCATGTAGTGTCAGGTGGTGATGAGCCTCTTCTTAAAAACTTCTGCAGTCTCCTTGTTTCTGAGGCTCTCCAGAAGGCTGTTGGTAGATTTATAAACCGAGGTGGTCTTACACGAGTAAACTGTCTCTGTTTCTCTTCTTACTTCTGCTAATATTAAAAGAAAACTGAACTTTTACCAATCCTCCAAAATCCAAACATATTAGATATCTGAGAAACATCATAGTAGAAGGTTAATTATATATCAGAGTGGTTTATTATTAGAGTACGTTTAATATTTAAAACTCTTGTCTTGGTGTTGTGCTGTAAAGTCCATTTGCAAAAAAATCTAGATTGTTCTTATTTGAAACAAGATGTATTTTATTTTGAAAGGAAGTAGTAAGTGTTTCTGTCAAAAGTATAATAGAAATATAGAATTGTTATAATACAATTATTGTGAATATTTACTTTATAAATGAATGACCCTATTTATTAGTGGATCCACGTTCTTTAAACGTCTTATTCTGTCTCGTGCATCATCCTCCTCCATTTATAACCTTAAAACCTCCAAACAAACAGATTCATCAGACTGCTGAGAGTTCCTGCATGGAGCATTCACTGAGCTCCAGATATCAACAGCAGAACAAAGCACAGAAAACCTCAAGCACCAGAACTGATCCACGTATCATTTATTGATTTAATGTCGTTGATATTTTTCTCTCTGTAAACTGCTTCATTTTGTATAACAATGACTGAGTTGGGGCGTGTAGCTGTTTGTGTCTGCTAAAGTCCAGAGCTCAGTGAACGCATCACGCGCAGACGCTCGTCAGCTCTGACGTCTGTCAATCAACTCGTTTGTTCATTGGTTTTAAGAAAATAAATAGAGGAGGAGGGTGCATGACACGGCTCAAAGGCGTTTGAGGAGCAAAGATCCAAAATTAAATTAAAAAAAAACTTTTTGGGGTGAATGGAGATGCTGAGACTTCACCTGATTTAAGTTTCTTTATTTTGTGGTTAAGAAGAAAAATAGCAGAAATTACTCCACAAAAGTTTTTTTCTTTTTTCAATTTTTTTGTCTGTTGTCATCTAGTTTTCTTGAGAAAACAACTTAGTTTTCTCATTATAATGAGATATTATCTTGTAACGGGAAAACTTTTGTTTTCATTTTTGGCTTTTGTACTTTTGGAAGAAGGCTCAGCTCATCATACTGGTAGACATCCACGGACACTGAGCTGATTGAGGTTTGAGTTCTTTGGGATTCACTTTACAAGCATGACTTGTGTAGATTTGGTGGGGTTTTTTTAACTCCTACCAAAGTCTCAGATTTGACCCTCCAGAAGTGTCGAAGCATTGAGGGCTCGACTCCCACACATGTAGACAATGACGCTCACACACATCACTGCAAAGGGTCTACAGCAGGGGTGTCCAAAGTCGGTCCTCGAGGGCCGGCGTCTTTCATGTTTTCCAACCAACCTGCCATCGAAGCTCCTTATTGGCCAAACACACCTGATCCAGGTAAACAGCAGCAGGAGGCCGGCCCTCGAGGCCTGACCCCTGGTCTACACACACAGAGGCCTAAAGTCGCTTTCACCTGAGTGGACAGATGCCTGGGCTCTTCTCTCCTCTGTAATGTGCTGCTGGGGTTTTGACAAACTTAGAAAGTTTATTTTAAAACCTCTTCATTAAAAGTTTCATTTATTAATGTCTTCAGTATTTAAAAGCTCGTCGCCTGCTCTCCAGAGCTCTTTGAACTGTCTCTGTCTGGAAATGTTTTCTGTAAATGTAATTCCTTTCCATCTCCTGTAATGAGTTCTACCTCAAATTTCAAACTGTTTATTATGACATGTTTGAGAAAAACTATAATAAAATATGTAAAAAAGCAAAACTAACTGTGGGCCAGTCAAGACAAATCCCAAAAGGGAAGCACAAACAGAACTGTGCATGACCAGCAGTGAGATACGAGCTAACTGGATTTGCAGCCTCGGATAACAGCAGCGGATACAAAGTGTGTCTGTGGCTTTTGTGTGTGGAGTGTGGGATGGTTGAGCTTTAGCACAGAGGGTTTGTGGGGAGTTTGGTGCTGTCTGGCTGTATGGATGTCCTGCAGCGACGTCAAGCCTTCTGCCGCGATAAGAGAGGTGGGGTAGTGAGGAGGTGCAGAAGTGAAAGGGACTTGCAGACCTCAGGAAAGAGTGTGAGGACAACACAGGAGTAAGCAGTGGTCCAGAGATAAGAAGTCTGAGAATGTGTCTGCAGGGACGCGCATGCATGGTGGGCGCACGCATGACAGGACGCAGCGTGAGTGCAAAAGAATGTCTGAGACAGAAAGCGTAAATGTGTGTCTGTGTACGAGCAAGAGTGTGTAAATTGGAGGTTTTCTTGTTTTGAGGGTAGGAAATGTGTGTGTTTGTGTTTGTGTTGCACTGTAGCTGCGAGTGATCATAGGGCCGTCAGCCTGTACGACAGTAACAGGGCCTGATGCTCTCCCACTCACTGGAAGCCCTGCAGGACGTCATCCTGGACACACACACACACACTTCCTTGGCTTCTGAGCATCTTGCATCAATTTTAACCTGCAACAATGCAGCTTGAAAATTCTCATAGCAGTTTTTTATGTTCTGAAATCCAGCAAACGATTGTCCACATCCCCCATAAACACCACGTCTGTGATGCAAATATTTATGTGGAAACATGTTCAAGAACACACATTTTAAATGGCCTCCTGTCCGGTCGCACAGTAGACTGGTACAAAGCTCTGCCTGCGTGCACTGGCACAGAATTAGACAGCTGGCTTCTCTCCTTGACCTTCATTGTGACCTCCTGCTGCTTGTGAGCAGCATGTGGGCCTTTGACAAGCCCACAATTAAACCAACAAAGGAGCAAATCCATATTTCATGAGCAACAAAGCAGCGAGTCTGCGAGCCAGCTTGAGTTTTCAAGAGGGAGAGGAGACGTTTAAAGTCCCAAACATGCACATACTAAAGCTTTAGTAGGTGAACCAGCTCGGTCTGTTACAGTCAAATCCAACCTCTCAGCAGGAATTCAGTCTGTTAACTTGTAACTTCATATTAAGAGGGGATCCTAACATCTGGGTTCTAACTTTAAATGAAAGCAAGAGGCCTAAATAATGAAACTAACTCTAGATGTTCACTTACCAGCCACTTTATAAGACACACCGGTCAAACTGTGTTACGGCAAATTTCCAATCAGCCCTTCCATGACAACAACTCAATGCATTTACACAGGAAGACATGCCCAAGACGATCTGCTGCAGTTCAAACTGAGCATCAGAATGGAGAAGAAAAGGATGGAAGTGACTTCAAAACTGATGATCTACAGGGATTTTCACCCACAACCATCTCTAGGGTTTACAGAGAATGGTCAGAAAAAGAGAAAATATCCAGAGAGCTGCAGTTCTGAGGGCAGAAATGTCTTGTTGATACCAGAGATCAGAGGAGAATGTCCAGACTGGTTCCAGTTGATAGAAAGACAACAGGAACTCCAATAACCACTGGTTCCTACCGAGGTCTGCAGAAGAACATCTCTGATTGGACAACACGTCCAACCTTGATGCAGATGGACTCCAGCAGCAGAAGAACACACCAGTATCACTGCTGTCAGATCAGAACAGGAAACTGAGGATAAAATTCACACAGAATCACCAAAACTGGACAATAGAAGATGGAGAACCTTGTTGGTCTGATGAGTTTCTGTTTCTGCTGAAACATTCAGATGGTAACATCAACATGAAAGCATGGATCCATCCTGACTGTATCAACAGTTCAGACTGGTGGTGGTGGTGTCATGATGTGGAGGATATTCAGTCAGTATTGATGCTGACCATGTCCATCCCTTATGACCACAGTGTTCCATCTTCTGATGCTGCTTCCAGCAGGATAAGACTCCATGTCATGAACTGGATCATCTCAGACTGGTTTCTAGAACAATGAGTTCTCTGGACTCTAATGACCTCCACAGTCACCAGAACCCAATAGAACCTTTGGGATGTGGTGGAACAGGAGATCAGCATCATGGATGTTCAGAACCTTGTTGAACCTCTGACACTAAGGATGAAGGCAGTTCTGGAGACAAAAGGGGATCCAACCCGGTACCAGCAAGGTGTACCTAATAAAGTGGTCTGGTGAGTGTAAAGTCCTCTTTCCATGGCTCCATTAATAAACTAAAAAGTTGCATTACCTGCGATAATGTTAGTGTAAATGCTTTTTGCTGAATGAGGTCGCTAAAGATGCTGAAAATGTTTGCTGAAGATGTTAAAGGCATTTGTTTTAATGGCTAAATTAGGTCATAGACATGTTGAATGATTTGAAACAAAACTTGCATAATTGGAAGGTAGAATTTAAAGAATTTAATGAAGAAATCACAACATTCCTAAAATTAGCTTAACTCCAAATTATTCTAAAAACCTCAGCAGATGCCAACGTAGCCAAAAAAGCTAACACATTACCAAAATATTAGCTTAACTCAGAATTAGCCCAAAAAACTTCAGTAGATGAGCTAAAAAAGCTACCATCATGTAAAAATACTAGCTTAACACCACAGTAGCCCAAAAAGCCTCAATAGATGCCAAATTAGCCAAAAATGCTAGCATGGTGCTAAAATATTAGCTAAACTCGAGAATAGCCAAAAAAAAAACCCTCAGTAGATACAAAATTAGCAAGGAAAAAAACAAAAAAAAACATTAGCATGATGCTAAAATATTGGCTAAACTCAAAATTAGCCTTAAAGCCTCAGAAACAATAATTTCCTTAACGTGCTGAACTTTTTGAAACCAAACCCACAGAATTTACAGAAAGTGCACAAATATTTGCGTAAAGTTTCAATTATTGTGTAAAATTTACATAATTGAGTAAAATTAAAGAAATGTCCTCAGTAAAAGTAGAAGTGTGAATGTCCTGAACACGTTGAATGTTTTTAATAGCATATATTTGAAGAATGTTCTAGTTTACTTCAATGGGGATGAAAACTGCTTTCATCACTTAAAATCTTAAGAAACGTCAAATGTACAAATACAAAAAGTACAAGCAGGAATGCTTCCAAAGTATTGACACTATAAATCGACTGTCTGACAATAGACATAAAAATAGAAATTCTAACCTTGTAAAATCAAGATATATGGTAAAAAAACTGCAATGGGTTGAGTTTGTGTCTGGTTCAGACATCAAAAACAGGAAACAATCCTGCATAGCAGAGATGAAAGTTGGAAAAAAGTCCACAAAAGAGACGGTTTTTAACTGATCAGTCTCATGGAGGCTGAGAAAATGACCTGTTCGGACACAGCAGGTTCCAGCTGAGTGATGAGCTCCGGGGAAGTCTATGCTGACCCGCAGATACTCGCTCAGTGCTGGAGGCACTCAATTAAAATTGTATGATCAACTGTGTCAAATGCTGCACTTTGGTCTAAAAGGATTTAGACGGAGACTTTTTCAGAATCCGCTGCTAAAACAAAGGAACGTGTTACTTTTTCTGACTTTCTACGCACTGCACAGCAAAATGGATGCAAGTCAAAATGAGAAGAAGAAAACAAAGTGTCTCTATGATGATCATGTTACAATGAAGACTTCATAAAACACACCTTTTAGTCTGGTAAATTGTAAAATTAGCAAGGTTAAAATCCCCCATTGAAACCGATTTTCTGCTCTTTCTCCTTAAGTATTAAATGAAAACCACATCATTAAAATGCAAATGCTTTTGGTTTGAAAAAATGTCAAGTAAGCTTATGTCCTTTTTTTCACTCAAAAGAGAGAAAAAAAAGTTCATTTCCCTCTGCGCAAAGCATGAATATTTTAGTCCAAACTCAACATTGCTCAACACAAAGCAGCACTTTCACCTCCGGCTGGAAAAGCCCACGATTCCCACAATAACACACACTCACACGTATGCATCAAACGGCAGGTAAAGCCTCCAAAGTTTGTTTGAAACTCACAGGTCAAAGCGCAGATTCTGCCTCTCCTCGAAGAAATAGTCCAGGATGAATTTGCGAACAAAGTCAGGGTTGAGAGTGTTGTCTATGACTTCTGTCCTTCCAAACTGGAAAACAAATCAGACAGATGGCATGACATTAGAGATTGCATACGTGTTTTCGTTTATATGTGGTCTTGTGGATATGTTTTCTCAGGGTTTCTCCTGTCTCTAACCCTTGAACTCTGGAGCTCCACTGTTTATGCTCTTCGATTTATGTTAATTTTATGACATTTAACACGATCAACGTGATTCCAGTAGATTCTGAAGGAGAAAAGTGGCTCGTCGAGGAAAAGGTTTCTTCAGTGGCATCTTGGAATTCAAATACATTGCAAAAAATATATAAAAAAATGTAAAGACCATCTATCTGAGAGTTCCCTTAAGAGTCACTAGAAAAAGGACCTTCTTTGGATGTTTTGTACTGGAATCCCAAGAATATTAGTTTTTAAAGCTGCATTCCTGATCTTCATCATAGAAGGATTTCATAAACCCTTCAGATTATTCTGATCCAAGCTGAGGAAAAAACTTTTTAAAAATAGTTTTAATGTTTTATTCCTGAAATGCTTTACAGTGGTTTCATATCAAACACTGTGGACTGCTATGAAATAAAGAGAAATGGTTTGTGAAACTGGAATAAAATCCATTCTTGAATACAATGATGTTATTTATTGTTACCATAGTAGCATCAAAGTACCTTATCATAGATCTTTATATGTGACACTTGAACAAAAGCTTGGAGTTATCCTATAGAAGCTGTGAGCAGTGGCCAATCACCGTGATGAAGCATGCATCCACTCCACATTCAATGTGGGTCATACAGATACATTTCTTCACTCACTTTTTAGCGTATTTGGCTTTTTTGTGTTTAGATTTATAAAATCAATTTATATCAATATTTTTTAATCAAAATTAATGTGTGACTCATACTATTATGCACAAAGAAATATGTTGTGATATTGATGATAAGGTACAACAAAGGACACAAATTCAGGATGTTTAAGCATTTGCTGCAGATTAGTTTGATCCTAAAAAGAAAGCTCTCAGTTAGATTTACATCTTAATAATCTAATTAAAAAAAAAAAAAAAATTCATGGAATTCAAAACTTTGCTCAAAGTCCCGTTCCAATCAATGTTTGACCTACTGTAAAAGTGTTCACAGCGCTCTTTTATTTAGTATGATGATGCTGTCTGTAGACAAAACCTGTGTTGTTTAGTGTTGTGCAGGTAAGCCTGCACTCATTTCCCATCATGCATTGTTTAACACTCTCTCCCACTAGCGTACAGCCCTTCACAACCCAAACCTAACATTATAGTCCAACAAAAACAGTGAACAATCTTTGAGCTACCCAGTCGTACAGCGTTGATCCAGATTCCAGCACAGACAAGGAAAACAAAGACGTTCAAACTAAGACGCTCTATTTGTCTGCAGGTGGATGCATCAGAATAAAGGGAGACTGTGGCCCCGCCCAGAGTATTTTCCACATCACCAATACAATCTTTTTTCAATTACATTTTTGTCTACTCCAGAATCACAAGGAATTGAATAAATAAATCCTCAGAAATGCAATTTTAATCTTTTTTTTTCATAAATGTCCTCCATCTTCAGAAAAATGCCACAAGAACAAGTTAGAAACACTATTTTCTTTGGTGTGGGTCCCTAACAATCTGAATCTGAACTGGACATAGACATATTTTTGGCAGAGATGGAACCCCGTACGGTCCAGCCTCAGCGTGACTCTATCTTCAGTGGACCCAAGGTAAACTGAGTTTCAGATACAGTATTAACCCCCAAATAGAAAGATCTAAACTTGATCTTTCAAGGATTTTTTTTCTAATTTGATCACAGAAACATGAACTGAATCACATCTTTATTTTTTACATTGAAAGGAAGAAAAAACATGGATCTTGCTTCTGTCAGGCCTGATCGGATGTTTATTTACAGGCTGGCAGAAGTCCCAACAACACTGCAAGGTTCATTAATCCTTCTCTCTCAAAGAACAAATTTAGACACCAGAACCAGTCTATTATTTTTCCAAATGTATCATTTGTGTGATCAAAAACAAGCTGTTGATCTGTGACAGCACCATGAGGGTAATATCATTTGTAAAAGACTTGTTTTATTGCATATGAGGTGTACACAGACCGTTCCTTCATCAACTGCAGAGGCTCTGATGTGCAGCTTTTCTGTTCCTGTTAGGATTCCAGGGATTTTCTGCTTCGAACTCACTAGTAAATTGGTTTCAAAAGGCTTTTCAAGTGTTAGGTGCCTTTTCAATTCGGTGAAAGACAGCAGTTGTTCAGTCTGAGTGATTTAAACTTGCAAAGCATGATATTGACTCTCCACAGAAAATAAGCTTTTGGTGTTTCCAGAAAACAATCAATAGAAACAACCACACAATGTATTTGTAGAGGTAAAGTCAAAGAGCGCAAACTGAAAAGAGTGTTAACCCTTTAACAGCTGAGGCGTCGCCGGTGACGCTTAAACACAAAATCCTTCATGAACCGTAACTTTTCAACCGTTAACATGATAACTCCAGCAGATCCTGAAGGAGAAAAGCGCCGTGAATCACTGGAGCTTCAGTGTTAGAGGGTTAAAAACAAAGAGGACTTTCTGTGGAGCAGAATGATGTAAAAACATTTAAACAGTTTAAAAATCTAAAAACATTAACAGAAGAAGATAAAAGTCCCATCTCCACTTACCTCTCTCCATTCCCTGTTGGCAATTCCTTGAGTGTAGAGGACACAAACTGTTGGAGGGGAGAGAAAGCAGGGGCAGGTTAATGCAAACGGAGGAAGCAGTTTCAATGGTCAGCAGAGAGAAGACATTTCACCTAGACCTTTACAGAAAAAGGAAACTTCTCTACTAAATGTCAATAGAAGTTTGCCTTACAGCGTGATGGTATTTCACAGGGGGCGGGAGTAATGTGCAAATAGCACAAATGAGTGTTCATACTGAGCTCTCAGATGCTGCGGACTAGACCAATAAAGTGGAAATGAAATGACATTTTTGCATTTACACTTTGGCAGCCCTTCCGTTTTAGTCACACGCTGGAGGCACATTGTCATCCCTGAAATCCTTACAAATATTTATAAAAACACCAGAGAATCACATGTTAATTTAGAATGATCCATTAAAAAAAATAAACTGAACCATTTCCAGAGACGTCATGTCACGCTGGGGTCAGACGTCAAAGCTAGAAAACAGTTTACCCATAGAAAGGAGACAGACCCCACCAACCAATCAAAGGTGGGATAAATATATTTGATCAACTACTCATGTCTCAATCAAGACTTTTAAATAGAACAACATCTAAAGAAATGCATAAAAATGAGTTGTATGGGGTGAGATAAACTGACAGAAGCTGCTGCCAACGGTTCCTCATTTTGGTGATTAGTTTGATTGAACATGGACATGAGGACATGTCAATCACTTCTGCTCTGTTCCGGACCTTGAAGTTCTAGCCAATCCTTCTGACTTTCCCGTGATAGTGGAACAGCTGACGGGTGAGCACGAACCAGCGCATTGGTCAAATGCCTGGCTGCATTTCACAGCACATCACAGAAGGTCGCTGCGCCGCATCAGCCAATCAGGAAGTCAGCTTTGGACACGTGACATTTTCAGTGACCCGATCAGCGAGTGGAATTCAAGCGTTTTGTCCTGTTGCAGTGCGGCGGTTCTCTGGCTGCAGCCATCCTCCCGGACTCTGTGGAGCTCGCTCGCTCAATACGCTGCGGAGACAATACAATTCTGAAAATCCTGGTCCATGCAGTTTTCCCACAGTGGGCCCAAATATCAGCAAAAGCTGACGATTTCTCCCATTAAGCGCGATGTATTTTTGGCAGAGAAAATTTTTGAGGATGTTCATGTTTAACTTGCGAGCATTTCTGTATATCTGGGCACAAAAACATGAAAATTGAACTAGAAGTAGTCCAACATTTCTGGATTCTGACGGCGTTTTTACTTATACTCTGAGGAAACTGATTTAAAAGATACAAGATTTTATTTGTGTCAAGTGCAGGAATGTATTTTTCTGTAGTGAAGAAGGATGCAGCCGTGCGTCTCCCTCTGTGTACTCGTTGCCATGACAACCTCTGAACACACAAACATCTGCAGTCTTACAGAAGCAGCCCACGTGTATTTCAAGTCTGTTGAAGGTCTTTTTCCATGGTGCACTATAAATATAAGGGTTCATTTATTTCATTATCACTAATTCTGGGTGTTATAGGGCCAGTACCATGCAAAATGAACATTTTGAGCTCTCAAGTGTATTAAAATGTTCATTTCTCTCTATAAAGAACCCCACCTGTGCTCTGAGCACCAGCCCCTCCCAACCCACAATTCTCACATTGAGTGAGAACAGCCCCTTCCAAGAAGAGTCTGGGCTGCCAGCACCACCCCCAGACTAACACACACATCCACTTTCTCCACAGAGCTAACACTTTCGTTGTATCTTCACTTTCATTTTAAATGCACAGTACCGTATGTCAGGGGTCACCATTTCTGTTCTTCCAGGTATATTACAACCCTGCTTCAGTAATATACCTGGATCATATATGTTCAGTCAATCAGAAACTGGGCAGATTCAATCCAGCTTATCAGCATTTACTGAAAACAGGTGGCAGCCCTCGAGGACCAGGGCTGATGACCTGCTGTAACTCTTCCAGTTCTGTCCGGTCTCTAATAAATTCCAGGTCTAACAGGTGTTTGTTTCTTCAGATACTTCAGACACATATACAGTTGTGCAGATGCCGAGTGTGTTTGTGAACCAGTGTAAAGATGGCTGGGGCAACTAAAGGCAGATATATGGTACGTGCATCCCTGAGGAGCATGTAGACAGAGGACGGCTGCAGGATGACGTCATGAAATGGGCGGCACCCACAAAGGAGAAAAAGGCGGAGCCTCAGAGATTGATTTGTCTTACTTTTGGGTAGGAAAAGAGAAAATGACAAATATTTCACAAATAATGTGTTCCAAAGTTAATATATGATCATAAACACGGATATTTTACTCTGAGAGGCTTATAAAAAGCATGACATAACTCCTGTAGACGGGGTGCATTGTTTACATGATCAGCTGTTGTCACATAGCAACAGCAACATGCTGCCAGAGAAGTGTAATTATGATCGGTTATTGTTTTAACAAATCTGTAGTGACAAGTTAATGTGCTCATTGTGGGATCAATAAAGTTAATGAATGAGCCTCAGTAAGCACACAAAGACTTTGTTGAGTTAATGTTTTGTGACTTGATATGATCTCGTGATGTACTTTTGACAGTAACGTAACAGGGAAAATGTTGGATTTACGACAAGGAAAATTTGACATGTTGAGCATAAAACTACATTATGTTATATTTTTTCCTTGTCTATAAGCACACGTTTCATTTTGACAGTTGTCCTACGCTGTAGAATTAAAGTACAGAGCAGATCCATGTACAACACTTAACTGTCTTGCATCCACTTATTATAATCAATAAGTGGTACTTTGGAGGTAAATGTAAGTTCAAATGTTGGCAGTATTGGTTGGGAGCTGTGATCTGGCTTTTTCCCGCCTGTCTGCTCCACACCGCAGCGTCTGGGTAACCCTGTATGTCTGCTTTCCTGCTGCCCTGCTTGCATAAGGCTCTCTGCTGCCGCATGTTAAAGTTCAACCCTGTCTGGATTCTCTTCCTCACCTGCTCTGTGAGCCTGAGTGCTCTGACCTGGATTTTTTGCTTCTCAGACATCTGTTTTGTTAGTTCAGTCTTGCACGGTTTTCCGTGTCCGTTAGTATTTTTGGAAAACTCAAAAGAGAAGTTGATTCTGGAAGACTCTTAACAAAACGTTTGAACGTCTGTGCCAGTCTTCAGTGACCACAGATCAGACGAGCGTCTTCATTTGGTGATCCAGTTTCCTATCTGTGGTTTCCTCAACTAAACAGATTCCACAAGGGAATCTAAGAAGACGCTAATCATCACCGAGCATGACACTAATTAATAGTGAGCGTACTCATGACTTAATGTATAAACTGTCACGTACTGATGAGAGACTTAATCATGAATGTATTAACCACGGTGGCTGATTGGAAAATAGCTTTGCTTTTAAAGTTAAACTTTTGAAAATTTGAAATCAATATGAGATGACATACAGTATGTGCACCACTAAGAAGGTTGCAGCTAGGGCTGGGTGATAACACGATAATGATACATATTGTGATGGAACTTTTTCTCGATAGAGGAACGAGTATTGAGATGGAATTTGTTTTGAAGGGTCTGAAATTGACTCTTGTCAGTAGCAAAGTAGCAAACATTTTCTTCTCTTTGGTGACTAAGTCAGTCGCCACATGGCGAGTAAATGTATACATATAATTATTTATGTTTATTAACTCTCATTCTAGTACATTTTTGGACCTCTCCACTTCCTTCCTCTGCGCACTAGATAGACAAACTGTTAGGCAGTTCGTAAGAGGGCCCCGAGTAAAATGTCAGAGACAGAGGGAAAGTTCAAAGGTTTTAATGCAGGAGGGTTCTGTAGTCCGAGGGTGAGGCAAGATGAGGCCGGGGCGGAGAGCTTGGCTGGCAGGCAGGCAGATCGGATGAGGGCAGACTGGCAGGCAGACTGGTAGGCAGACTGGCAGGCAGACTGGTAGGTCATGAAGAATCTGACAGGGGAAGGCTGGAGAGGCAAGGTATATGTAGCTGTCCGAACAGGTGAAGCAGATGAGCAATTAAGTCAGCACAGCAAAGCAGGGGAAGGAGGGGCTGAGCGGAGCACAGGCATGACAGAACCCCCCCTTCAACAGGTGGCCCCAGACACCCGGCAGGGCTGACCAGGGTAAGCCCTGTGGAAGTCAGAGATCAGGGCATCATCCAAAATAAAACGGGCAGGAACCCAGGACCGCTCCTCGGGACCATACCCCTCCCAATCGACAAGATACTGGAGCCCACGACCGCGACGGCGAGACCGCAGGAGGCGACGAACAGTGTAGACAGGACCACCATCAATAAAACGGGCCGGAGGAGGAGCCCTGGGAGGAGGAGGTTTCAACTTGGAAACATGGAACGTGGGGTGTACCTTAAGGGTTCTGGGCAGCCGTAACCGCATCGCCACAGGATTGACAACTTTGGATATAGGAAAAGGACCAATGAACCGAGGTGCCAGCTTCTTACATTCGACACGAAGGGGAAGGTCCTTCGTGGACAGCCACACGCGTTGACCCACTTGATAGGGGGGAGGGGCAACCCTGGACCTGTCCGCTGCCTTCTTGTAACCAGCGACCGATTGGAGCAGGATCCTCCGAGCCCTCATCCAGGTCCGGCGACAACGTCTGACCGAAGCCACAGCCGAGGGAACCCAGGCCTCTTTTTCTTGATTTTCAAAAATGGGGGGTTGGAAACCATAGACTACTTGAAAGGGTGACAGACCAGTGGCAGAGGAAGGGAGGCTGTTGTGGGCATATTCAACCAAGACCAACTCCTGGGACCATAAAGCGGGTTCTTTGGAGCAAAGAATGCGCAGCCCTTTTTCGAGCTCCTGGTTGAGTCTTTCAGATTGGCCGTTAGTTTGGGGGTGAAAGCCAGATGACAAGCTGATTGTGATGCCTAACTGTCTGCCAGAATTCAGCCCAGAACCTGGCAACAAACTGTGGGCCCCTGTCTGATACAAATCTTTGGGCAGGCCATGGATTCTGAAGATGTGCTGGGACAGAACATCAGACATTTCTTTGGCAGGGGAGCTTGGGTAAAGGAATGAAATGTGCCATCTTTGAAAACCTATCAACAACGGTAAGAATAGTGGTGTTACCGCGAGAGGCAGGCAGTCCTGTGACGAAATCCATGGATAAGCGCGACCAGGGTCTGTGTGGCACTGACAGGGGGTGTAGTAATCCTGCCGGATGTCGTCTTCCCGTTTTGGCCTGAGCACACACAGGACATGCAGAGACATACTCATTGACATCAGCAAGCAACGTAGGCCACCAGAACCGTTTTTGGACTATAGTTGCAGTTCTCTTGATGCCTGGATGGCAGAAAGGCTTTGAATCATGACACCATTGCAGGACCTCAGAACGTAGATGGTCAGCAACGTATAGTCTTTGATCGGGACAGGCAGATGGAGCGGGTTGGAGCTGTAGGACTGAGGCGACTTTGTTCTCTATATCAGTTCGGAGGACAGAGAGACGGGCGGAGTCAGGCAGGATAAACTCATGACTAGGTTCCTCTTCTGGGGCATCAAAAACCCGAGACAGAGCATCTGCTTTTGTGTTCTCAGAACCAGGTCTGTAGCTGAGGTTGAAATGGAATCTGGAGAAAAACATGGACCAGCGAGCTTGCCGGGCATTAAGTCTCCTTGCAGTTCGAAGGTATTCGAGATTCTTATGGTCAGTGAATACCTGAAATGGTACCTTTGTGCCCTCCAGCCAATGCCGCCACTCCTCAAAAGCTTTCTTCATAGCCAGCAATTCACGGTCCCCAACGTCATAGTTCCTCTCGGCTGGAGTGAGTCTGCAGGAATAGTAGGCACAAGGATGGACATTGTTATCTTTCTCCCACCTCTGAGATAAGACTGCGCCGATCCCAGTCTTTGAGGCGTCAACTTCAACGAGGAACTCTCTCTCTGGGTCTGGGACTATTAGAATGGGAGCCGTGTGTGAACGCCCCTTCAGCTCTTGAAAAGCCTCGTTGGCAGGAGGGGACCAGTGAAACAGGGTCTTGGACGATGTAAAAGCGTGTAAGGGAGCAGCGACCTGGCTATAGCCCCTAATGTATCGTCTGTAAAAGTTGGCAAACCCGAGAAATCGTTGCAGTTGTTTTCTTGACTCGGGGACTGACCATTCCAAAATTGCTCTTGTCTTAGACGGATCCATTTTGATCTGATTCTGGGCAATTACGTGCCCTAAAAACGAGGTGGAACTGGTGTGAAATTCACATTTTTCTGCTTTGAGAAACAGGTTATTCTGCAACAGTCTCTCCAACACCTTTCGGACGTGAAGAACGTGTTCGGTCTCAGAACGGAGAAAGATCAAGATTCGTCCAAGTAGACGAAGACAAAAACATTAATCATATCTGCCAAAACATCGTTGACCATGTTCTGGAACACTGCAGGAGCGTTAGTGAGGCCAAACGGCATCACAAGATACTCGTAATGCCCCGCGGGGGTGTTAAATGCGGTCTTCCATTCGTCGCCTTCTCTGATCCGAACAAGATGGTAGGCATTACGAAGATCGAGTTTGGTGAAGATACAGGATCCTTGTAATAGTTCGAATGCAGAGGCGATCAGGGGAAGAGGGTAACGGTTTTTTTAACGTGATCTGGTTTAGACCCCTGTAGTCTATGCACGGGCGTAACCCGCCGTCTTTCTTCTTTACAAAGAAAAACCCCGCCCCGGCAGGAGAGGAGGAGGGCCGAATGAGCCCAGCAGACAGGGACGCCTCGATGTATTCGTGCATAGCTTGTCTCTCTGGCGCAGATAAAGAATACAGACGACCCCGAGGAGGGGAAGTACCCGGCAGCAAATCAATCCCACAGTCGTATGGCCTATGAGGCGGAAGGGAGGAAGCTTTGTGTTTGTTAAAGACTTCTTTCAGATCATGATAAACTTCAGGAACTCGGAGCTCTGGATATTTATCAGTGGTTTTATTAGTTTGTCTGACCTTGAGAACTGCAGTGGTAAGACAGTGAGCAGAACAATCAGAGCCCCATGTCAGAATCCGGCCTGTTCCCCAATCGATCTGTGGGTTGTGTCTCTGCATCCAGGGGAGGCCCAGAATGATAGGATGAGAAGATGTGCGGATGACCCAGAAGGTTGTTTCTTTAGAGTGGTTGCCGATCTGCATCCTGATGGGGAAGGTACACCGAACACATTCTGAAATGACATGACCATCAATGGCTTTGATTTCAACAGACTTGGATGTGGGTTGACACGGGATGTCGTATTTACTAACGACTTCCTCGTTAATGAAGTCAAGATCAGCTCCAGAGTCAAAAAAACAGAGGCAAAGACACTGACCTGTTGTTAAGGTGAAAACTGGCAAAGGTTGAATGGGCGGGTCTTGGTGGACACCATTTTAGTAGGGCTCAGCAGCGATCCCATCACTGCTGCTGAGCCTTTCCTTTTAACGAACAGTTACGCACAATGTGACCGGCTCCACCACAATACAAACATAAATGTTGATGAATCCGTCTCTGTCTCTCCTCTGGGGTTAACTGCATCCTTCCAAGCTCCATTGGTTCCTCATTGAGGGTCTCTGAATGTCCTGAAGAGTCAGGGTACTGTCTTCTCACAGGGCACGAGTAGACGGTCTGACCTTTGGTGTTTCTACTGGTCTGCCTCTCCCTCATGCGTCTGTCGATACGTGCTGCTAGCTCTATTAAGTCATGCAAGGTCCTTGGTCGTTCTCTAGCAGCCAACTCATCTTTGATCTTTTCAGACAATCCGTCAAAAAAGATGTCGTACAGGGCGTCTTCGTTCCATGCACAATCCGCAGCCAAAGTGCGAAATTCTATAGAAAACTGGTCCACTGACCGGTTACCTTGACAGAGGTGAGGTAGTCGTCTGGAGGCTTCCAATTTGGGTTGCACAGGTGAAAAAAACCCTCCTTAACTCGTCTGAGAAGAGCTTGAAGGACTGACAGATCTCAGAATCCCTCTCCCATTCCGCCGTCCCCCACAAGGCCGCTGGTCCGGACAGCAGAGAGACCACGTACGCCACTTTAGTGCGTTCAGCAGCGAACGTAGTGGGCTGGAGAGCAAAACGGAGAGAACATTGGGTTATAAAGTCTCGACAGAGACCTGGTTCGCCAGCAAAACGCTCAGGTGTAGGGATATGAGGCTCCGTGGAAGTCGAGGGAGAGCGAGCCCCAGCTGGTTCGTTAATACTTAGTCTGTGCACAAGTCGAGTCACCTCCTCAACTCTGAAACCGAGGTCAGATACCTGTGCATCCAGTTTTTTGACAGCGCCCTCTGCCTGTGCTTTCCACTCTGTATGACGATCGGGGTCCATGTTTGGTCAGATTCTTCTGTTAGGCAGTTCGTAAGAGGGCCCCGAGTAAAATGTCAGAGACAGAGGGAAAGTTCAAAGGTTTTAATGCAGGAGGGTTCTGTAGTCCGAGGGTGAGGCAAGATGAGGCCGGGGCGGAGAGCTTGGCTGGCTGGCAGGCAGATTGGATGAGGGCGGAGAGCTTGGCTGGCTGGCAGGCAGATCGGATGAGGGCAGACTGGCAGGCAGACTGGCAGGCAGACTGGTAGGTCATGAAGAATCTGACAGGGGAAGGCTGGAGAGGCAAGGTATATGTAGCTGTCCGAACAGGTGAAGCAGATGAGCAATTAAGTCAGCACAGCAAAGCAGGGGAAGGAGGGGCTGAGCGGAGCACAGGCATGACACAAACAAAGTCACTTCCACTAATCTTCTCTGTTTAACGTTTAGTTTCAGCTGATGAAGCAGCAGAACATCTGATGATTTTAACAGGATCCAATCAGAACTGAAAGACAAACCAGCTGGACTTGTAGTAGTAACCAAAAGTGTAACCCTTGTGCTATCCTTGGTATGTTGACATTGGGGGATATATAATATATATATATATATATATATATATATATATATATATATATATTCAAGATTCAAGATCAACTTTATTTATCCCTGCAGGGAAATTCACTTGTAGAAGCAGTAATTAATAATAACGACAAGCACTGTATATAAATATAATTAAGTAAAAAGAGCTCCAGAAAAAGCACCATGTGTTTTCCTTTCACCTGTCAGTCACAGAGGAGTTTTATAGTCAGATGGTAGAATGACTTCCTGTACCGCTCCTTAGAGCAGCGGGGCTGCAGGAGTCTGCTGCTGAAGCTGTTTCAGTGTGTCCACAGTTTCATAGAGAGGGTGGGAGGGATGGTCCATGATGTTCAGCAGTTTAGCCAACATCCTGTCTCCTTCCTCTAAGCTGGCTAGCTTGGAACCAACAACAGAAGCAGCCTTTTAATACGTTTGTCCAGTCTGTTGGTGTCCTTTGCTTTGATGCTGGCACCCCAGCACACTACAGCAAAGAAGATGGAGCTTGCCATGACAGACTGGAAAAACATGTGGAGCATCGTGTTAGAAACATTGAAGGACCTGAGTCGCCTCAGGAAGGACAGTCTGCTCATGCCCTTCCTGTAGACGGCCTCAGTGTTCGTGGACCACTCCAGTTTATAGTCCAGATGGACACCCAGGAACTAGTAAGATGAGACCATCTCAACATCTTTTCCACCAATGCAGACTGGGGAGGGTGGGGGCTTCTCCTACTGAAGTCCACCACCATCTCCTTTATCTCTACCACATTCAGTTGCAGGTGATTCTCCCCGAACCACCTGATGAAACCGTCCACAAGGTCCCTGTACTCATCTTCCTGTCTGTTCTCAACACAGCCGACAATAGCTGGATCATCACTTCTGGAGGTGACAGAACTCAGAGCAGTACTGGAAGTCAGCAGAATGGTCTGGTTTCCCTCCAGTTCCTCCTCCAGCTTCCTCCTGTAGGCGTCCTTACATTCCTGCAGACGGTGTTTCAGTTCCTTCTGGACCCTCCTGAGCTCAGAGCGGTCTCCAGCTCTAAAAGCCCTCTTCTTTTCATTCAGGAGGGCCTTCAGGTCTCGTGTCACCCAGGGTTTGTTGTTAGGGTGACAACGTACCCTTTTGGTGGGGATGGAGTTGTCCGTGCAGAACTTGATGTGACCCGAAACACAGTCTGTTAGTCCATCCAGATCCTCCCCATGTGGATCATAAAGAGCAGACCAGTCGGTGGACTCCAGAGCATCACGCAGGAAGTCCATGACAACATCAGACCACTTCCTCACAGTCCTCCCAGTGATTGGTTGCTTCCTAACCACAGGGGGTATATGATGGGGACAGCAGGACGAGGTTGTGGTCAGACCTGCCCAGTGGAGGGAGTGAAGTGGAAGTGTATGTGTTGGTGATATTAGCATACAATAAATCCATGAAGATGAAGGCAGCGGGGTGTTCAGTCTGCAGATCTGCAGCGACCGAGTGGATGATGTCACAAGCTGCATCTGCATCGCCGGCCGGAGGAATGTACAGGTTTATGGCAATGACGTTTGTAAACTCCCGCGGCAAATAATATGGGCGGAGTCTGATAGCAAGAAGCTCCCTGTCAGGGCTGCACACGCTCTTCTTCTCGTGGATATGCTCCGGTTTGCACCATCTGTTGTTCACGAGCACGGCGAGCCCTCCTCCTCTCTTCTCACCGCTCGCAGTGGTGTCACGGTCCGCTCGCACTGTGTGGAAGCCGGCGATGGAAACGTTCGAGTCCGGTATCAGTCCATTAAGTCATGTTTCAGTGAAACAGATGATACTGGCCTCCCAGTACTCCCGCTGGGTCCGTGTCAGCGCCACCAGCTCGTCCATCTTATTCGCCAGGGACCTGATGTTTAAAACGCCGCTTCTTCATTCGCCGTTTAACTCCCGCCCTGCATCCACAGCGTCTTTTCCAAAGCTCCCCGGACAGTTGAGGCTTCTCTCCGATTGTGGAGGATGGGGTTTTAGAGGCAGCAGCTGATCGATAGTGTAAACAAAGGAGGGAGTCTTCTCAGTGTGGATGCAGAGAGCCATAGGTAGCACAAAAAATATGAACAAAAACATAAAAAAGTAAGAAAATATGGTAAAACACCAGGAGCCACTACTACTTGCTGCCGCTTGAGGCAGCGCATTAAAAAAAAAAAAAAAATATATATATATATATATATATATATTTTTTTTTTTTTTTTTGTGTGTGTACACCTTTTCTTAGTTATTTAAAAATCCAGTTGCATTATTTTTAGTTCATCTGTTACGTTGAAATTATAAGAACCTAACCTAACTTAAACAACCCACTGATGAAAACACATTTCTTTTTTGAGTAAAAAATTTGACAAATATAGTTATTTGTGTTATATCGTACCGTATATCATTATAGTTCAATATAGAAAAAACTATTTTGGGATATGAAAAACTCCTTATTGTCCAGCCCTGGTTGCAGCTCAAGTCAATCAAGTCAATCTTTTTGCTGCTCCTATTACAATATTCAGTGAAAGTTCACGTAAACAGAAGTAAATGCAGTTTCAGGCTGTTATTTTTAACACCTGTATGAATGTTAAAGGTACCACTAATGACTCGTGCTTTAAACCCTAAGCCCCTCCCCCATTTCCAGAACATAAAGGAGCTGCTAACGCTCCACTAACAGGACAAGACTCTTCCAACTCTTTTTTTGACAGCTATGTTCATTATCGTCACTCCTGTGAAGCATCTGTGGGATAAAGACCCGACACATTTAGAGCTGATCTGTGGTCAAAGTTCCATTACCAAAGGTTCAAAGGTTTTGTTAGCCCATGCCACAGAGGATCAGAGCTGTTTTGGTTAAATGAGGCCAAACTAAACAACATTAAGCATGCCATTGCATCAGGTGGTGTGCACTGAACTGCAGCTCGACGGGCTGAACGAAGTCATCCTCTAAAGTTGCTGGGAAGCAGAGGATGGAATGTAACATTTGCATTATTGTGCTTGGGGAAAGGCAGCACAACACCTCAAATTGGCTATGTGCTGTCGCAGAGAGTGCACTGCGGTGCTCTGATAAGTCACAACTGGAGTGATAAGGAAAGAAGATTGACAGTCAAAGCCATTCATACTCAGATGTATGCAGAAGCCAAGGTGCACACACCTGATCTCATAGTGTTCATGTCAGCCTAATGCCCTCTTCCTATCTGATGAGGCACAGCTAACGTACATGCACAAGCATATGCCCGCACGTGCACAGGAGAAGAACACAGGATTGCTGTCCAGCTTTATAAGCTAGCATGATGGTGGTCTGTGAGTTTGCCGGAGGCCCCGACTGTGCATGTGTGTGAGTGTGTATGTCTGCAGAGGCAGTCTAATGCTGTGTGACTGGGGCCAGTGCTGTCAGCAGAGCAGAGACATGGACGCAGCACAAGTGCCTCCTTTCATAAATGTTGGGGCGAGCAGGGATGCTCATCCTGCTTTTCCACCATCTGACATTTAAAGGTCCAATCCTTGATTCTGGGAGCTCATCAGTTGTAGGTTCAAACATAGGCAGCCTTCCCTACAAACACCACTGGGTTTGCTGCAAGGTACTTGGGGGCAAATAGTGCAAAGTTTCAGGATCTGAGCTGGGTAAGGCTTAAATACTGAAAACCAAATAGAGTAAAAAATCATACGCAAGCTGTCTATCTACTGGAAAAAGAGCTAAAACCAGAGTTGGTTTGTGGGCGGTCGCCCAGAGTGCAATCTCACAATTTTCTAGGTGTTGGTTTTCTAGACTAAAGCTGTCCATTTCCATGTGAAGTGAATGAAATGTGTGCTGGGGCGCTTGCTGCTCTAATGACAACATTATTCCCTCTGAGCGGGGGTGCAGGGGAAACCAGGTCAACATGGAGGGATGTGAGCAGGTAGACTCCCTCTGAGAGGAAAGCAGCAGAGAGGGGCTTGGAACCAGGGAGGTCTTACTGAGGGGCTTCTACTGGGGCAAAAATCTCTTTTTCAATGGGTGTCAACTTGTGTGTTAACTTATAGTATAGTTAGTAAAATAATACAGATAGCATATTATGTTCTTGTGTTTGTATGCATGTAGCCTCCAAGAGTTGGGGCTCTGGATGGGGAGGGGGGGGGCATCTACTGTTTCACCCAGCAAACCGACATAGTTTTCTTCTGGATTATTACTCTGGTCTGTTTACGAATGATTGGTTACTAAGTTTGTAATGGTTCCCCTCTGCTTTCTGGTGCTGTGGCGATCCTGCTGGGACCAGTCTGGGTGGTCAACCAGGCGGATTCCCTCTATCTGCTGTCCCACGTGGATGTAGGGGGGTCCTGGCTGCTACTGGGGTCTTGGTGTGGGGGTGACCAGGCACTCTCCCTCTTTGCACATTCCATCAACCATCTCAGCAGAGCAGAAATGTTTGTATGTGAGGATCTCTGGGGCCAACAGGTATGTGTGTAACATTAGAGTGTTTGTGAACAGACTCCGCCCCTTTAGACTAACATTCAAATCTTACAGTAATGATAAACTTCCACCTTAATGATTCTATCCCCCCCCCACATACACACACACATACACTTCTTTAATCATCCTCTGACTTCCTTAAACTCCTGTTTTTTCTCCCTCTCTTTAGCTTTATCTTCCTGTTTCTAACATCTTACTGTTTCTTTTCCATCCCATCCAACACAAATACAAACATAATCACTATAAAGTTTAGTCTCAAATACAAAGGGGGTTTATGCAAATATACATCTTGTGTATCAGAAGGTTCATAACCCAGCCGTAAAATCTGTCCAACTCATGAGTCATTCAGCTCTGATCTATTTGCTCAGCTGTTCAACAGGAAAATTTGAAAATAAAAAAAACATGTTTGTAATAGCAAAGCTAACTGGACATTGCGTGGTTACAGAAGAGGGGAAAGCCATTGTGCTGGATGTGTCATGGCTGCAGTCCTTCCTCATCCACACAGTCTGTTGGGGAGCTAATCAGGTGATGAGTGACACCTGTTTACATCCCTTTAGGAGCTGCTGCCCTGCAGTCTCTGTCAGTTTGTCTCAAGCCTTCCATGGAGCAACAGCCATGTTCATGTGAACCTTTTGAACTGACCTGTCAATCTGTCTGTGAGAAACCCCTGCACTGGAACTTTTAAACCCACGAGTCGTGTCTCAGCACCTTTGCCTCCTGCCATTTCCTCTTCCTACCTGGACAGTCTGAAGGACATCCTCCTGGACCATCCTCAACGTCAGCCCTCTGCCCTCCACTCCCTCCATCTCCACATTTACTCCTTCTGTTGATCTCCGTTCATGAGTTTTCACCACCAGGTAAGATCCAAACCCTCACCTGTTTGATATCACGTGCCTCTCCTTGCTGCGTTCCTAAAACCTCTCCTTCCTTAGTGCCTGTGTGCATGGATCAATTCATGAGCAACGCACAGAGGGGCATCAGTAGAGACTCCAGAGGAGCCAAACACCAACTCCTGGTTGGTTACAAGAAAGCCTGTGACTCAATGCCACACACCTGGATCACTGAATGCTGGGAGATGTACAACATCCACAGGACTCTAAGGGTCTTCATAAGAAACTCAATGAAGTTGTGGAAAACCATCCTTCAAACCAACGGCAAGACAACTGCACAAGTGTCCATTTAATGTGGCATAAACCAGGGTGACCCTATGTCTCCACCGCTGTTCTGCAGAGGTCTGAACCCCCTCAGCCAAATAATCAATAAGACTGGCTATGGATACCAACTCAGAAATGGGGCCACCATCAGTTACCTCCTCTACATGGATGACATCAAGCTATACGCTAAGAGCAAGCGCAAAGGAAAGTCTTCAGAACAAGACCCAGCAATAGACAGTTACGCACTGCCAGTCATCAGTAGAGATAGGGTACTGAAACTGGTACGGTTTGGTCAACCAGTTTCAAAATAACCTCATCATTACAGGCGGCTGAATTAATAATATCCCCTTCGATCTCTTTGGGGTCCAGATGACCCCAACCATATATTCATGTTGGGGACAGGAGGGACAGGATTTAATGTCTGTCATGGACATTAGTGAAACTCAAAAATCAAAGATAAAAAAAGTTCAGTGCACTGTCTTGTGGGGTCCAGATGACCCCACTTTTAATGTAAACATGCCTAGAATAGTTCAAGGGTTAAGTACGGTATTATTATGCTGTATGTAAGCAGAAGTCCAGTCTGAAGTCAGAGCCTGTGCAGTTTGAGGGGAAATCCAAGTTACAGACTCGTGTCATCTTTTATCCAGGATAAAGCATCTGCTTTATCCTCAGAGATCTGTGACGCCTCAGCATCACTTAGAAGACGATTCAATGGACATGCTTGACTGATCCACGCCACAGCAATGAAAGCTTTCCTGTGTAAACACAGCTTAATAAGTAGCTGTGAATAAAGCATGGGTTCTGCATTCTGCTGGTGATATGCAGAAAATAACCGCGTAAGCAGAGGATGGAGTCCAGCACCATCAGCATCAGTGTCTTGTAACATGCAAAACTCTGGAGGTTCAGGAACACAACAAGAATTTTGCAGCTTGTCTCCAGATAGTCACTCAGGTTTCTTCTTTGCCAGAAAGACCTAAAGTCACACATGTATAGTAGTCGGGTTTGTTACTGGGCCTTAGAAAACTACTGGACCAGCAGGGAAACTGAACCCTTGATGCCAAACAGGCAGGGTGTGTTGAAGTGATGTGGATGTACGTGTGCAGCGATGATCCGGTTCTCCGCTCTCACATCAGAAGCAGGGAAGCGACAAACACGACCCCTGACATATGCAAATGCCTCCAAAGTCGCACATGTGTGTGCGTTGAAATGTGCTGGAATGTTTTTCTGCTTAATTGGATGTCCACAAGTGCACATGCATGCCTGTGTGATGCATGCTGGGAGCTGCTGTGTATGTGTGAACGCGTGTCTGCTCATAGCCAAAAAAAGACAGCAGCTTACTTGGATCAGATTTGGAAAACGTGTCTCTGTCCAGCAGGTTTCTGAAAAACAAGAAAACAAAGAGATACATTGACATCAAAATTGCATAACTCAACAAATAAACTGCAACTACAAAGTTATTGCATCATTAAAACTTCCCTAATTAGCTGATACTGGAAACTTGTTTACCCACAATGCTCTCTAGACTTCATTAATGAAAGCTATTTCTGCTCATCTCTAAGGTAAACTTAGTGCGATGTCAGGCTTAATTTGGAGCTTATATATTATTTACCCACAAAAAACACTCAAGAAAAATGGGGTTTAAATGATTTCTTTATTTTAACTGTCAAAAATGATACTCCAGCCTTGAATCGTAACACGGTGAGGGATGAATCCATCTGTGAGTCCTGTCACAGACTGCTGCTGATGTTCTTCATCATTGAACGGCTCTGAAGGAACTACAGATGCACTGAAGATGAGGGGGCCCGGTTTGATGAAATCTACACAAAAGGAAACTGTGGAGCTCAGCGGCAGCACAGGGAGACCTGGTCAACGTAAAACCTTCATCATCTACACGGCTTTAAAACTGAAACCAAACAATAGTTTCATCCTGTGACTTCAAAATATTCAGCTGAATGTTTCATGATTTTATAAATATTGACTTTGGTTTTAAGAAGATTTCATGGGGAGAATTTTAAATAAGCTTAAATTTCATTGTAGACACAACTGCATTTGTAAATAATTAGAAATTAGATAACATATTCTTTTCTTCTCATTAAATTCAAAATGTATTTACAGAATAAATGTTTAGAATTAATTTATATTTCAAAGTTGCAGCAGGTGCAGCCCAGGTAGACACCTCCATATGGAGGTCAGTGCACCTTAAAACATCATGACCTCATGCTTCACCTCTTAGGCCTGGAGCTTCAACCGTTCTAGTAGATTCTGAAGGGGTCGACTCGTACGGGTGCTGCAGGTTTTTGGGTTGTCCAGGTCAGAGCGGCTGCATATTAAGGCAGCACAGGTGTGTCTGGAAGTTTCCTTGAAGCTCTTGCGACCACCTTAAAGGATGTCACGAAAATGGAGCGTACCATTGTTCTGCGGGTGGTAAGTGTATTGCAAAGTATTTGTAAGAATAATGTAGGTTACACACATTTCTAATGTGCAGCTGTGGTGCAGTGGTAGGCTGGTCGACTCCTTATCCAAACATTGCAGGTTCAAGTCCCGCCTTACTCATCCATGTGTCAAAGTGTCCTTGGGCAAGTCCCTGAACCCCACATTGCCTCTGGAGGAAGGTTGGTGCCAGTGTTCAGCAGCAGAGCCTCCTCCATGTGGAATGTGTCTGTAAAGCACTTAGATGAGGGTAGAAAAGCACGGCACAGTATACAGCATTTAGCATTTAGCACGTACAGATGATGCTGTCGTACGGTTCTCTTACACGACATTCATAGATGCAACTAATGAACAGCGTGTGCACGTGATGCATAAATGCCAGGAAATTGACAGGGTGCCAATGTATGTCTGGTTGTAAACAAGTGTTTATGTCACTGAAAGGCGGTACAGGCTTTCTTACACCCTTAAACTCACTGCCCATTGGCTTTCCACACAAACGCTCTTATGTGAACAGCACTAACAAGCCCCCAGATCAGGGGTGTCAAACTCAATCATACAGGGGGACAAAATCCAAAACACACCTTAGGTCGCGGGCCAAACAGGATAAATATGAACTAAAACTAAATTTTTTAAACTTTAATGCTAAATGGAAAAGTAGGTCAAAAACATAGCAGAATGCCAATTTCTAAAACTTTAAAACCAGAACTTTCTAACATGATTAGGAATCATAAAAAGGCAGGAATAATATTCCAGAATAAATCAACTTAAACCTTAAACAACTTTTTATATTTTATCCTCCATAAAAATATATATTTTTTACATTCTACAAGTTAGAAATGAGCGGAAGATAACATCGGGTCATTAATAACAATAAAGTACTGTCTGCACCGCTGCTGCAGTTCACTTCAGGACATCATCCCAGAGAAAGCTGTGCGTCTCCATTTCTCCCACAAAAATAATACAAACTTTTTCAAAGATTGATGCACATTCCACAAATCTGCCTTTAGTAGGCCCGGCCATCGCTTCACAGAACAGCAAACGCGGCAAGCGGGGGTTGTGGGGGTGCCTTAAAGGAGCCCCGCGTCTAAAGTAACAAACACTCGTTTGAACTGGAACTTATTGAAGACAGGACATAACTGGAACATACACAGTATTCTGCATCTAAAATGAACAGGTTTTTTTTTTGCTGATCATCAGTGGATAAAGGGATAAACTGGGTGTTGTGTACCCCAGTTACCTGTGAGAGCTGCATGCTCAGATGTGTGAAAAAATGAAAGCATTAGAAAAATACATTATGTTTATGCTGTCCTCTGTGCTGCCTTTATGCTGATCAGAACAAGAGAACTTAGGTTCTGTGGACCATTTTGAAGCCAACTTGAGTATTTATTCATGAGAGAGAATTATAGAGAAGCCTTTTTGAGGTTTTAAAAACATTTTACTGTCATTTCTCTCTCTAAAGAACCCCAAAAATGTATTTTGATCTGTTCATGCATTCAAGAGTAATCCTCTAAAAACCTCCACTGTCTGCAGCAGCCCCTCCCATACCCATGAAAACGAGTGGTTGGAAACATGCTGACATAAGATCATGCCAACAACTCCCTCCAGGAAGAATCTGCTCTGATAGCTCCGCCCCCAGACTAACACAACACTCTATTTATCAACTTATCCACTGATGATCAGCAGATAAACTTTCATTTGAGATTCAGAATCTGTATGTCTTCCAGTTGTGTCCTGTCTTTAATAAATTCCAGCTCAAATAGGTGTTTGTCTCATTGGGCGCAGCGTGGCTTTAAGACCCCCCCACCCCCACCCCACCCCCGGTCAGCACAGCCGTGCAGAAGCCACGTGTGTGTTTGTGAAGCAGTGCAGCGATGGCCAGGCCGATTAAAGGCAGATATATGGTATGTGCATTCACCTTTGAAGAAGTTTGGGTTATTTTCGTGTGAGAAATGCAAAGATACTACCACAAACTTTAGGACCAACACTCAGCGGCAGGCGGAGCTTCAGGAATCAAACCGTTTACTTCTGGGTAGGGAAAAACTCACAAAATTTTACTCAAATTTCATAAATAATTTGTTTTTTAGTGTTCCAAAGGTAATATATAATCAGATATATCAATATAGTTCACACTGAAAGGCTGAAGAAAATCCTGGTAGGGCCCCTTTAAAGCTGAAATTATTACAACATGACTTTGTCCGTATTGCACACAGCCAAAAGACAAGAAAACCAAGGGGGAGGAGGCTTCTGCTCTCATGCTGCTGCAGGCGTGCACTCCGTCGCCTGTCCTGTCCTGTGTGACACACAGTGAGTCTTCTGAAGCTGTTGATGTCTAGTGATGTATCTAGATCAGGCACTCATGTTGTGCTGATCCCAGTGTGGCCCAGATGGTGAAATGCCACGCTCTGCTGCCTCCCTGTCAGGAAACGCCCACTGGCCCTTACCCAGCTTTGAGACTTTCAATAAATGACAGTAAGCAATGGAATCCAGTCTGCTCATTACTGAGGCTCAGTTTTAGGAAAGGCCAAGATTGTGCAGGAGGTCTCACCTGCCAAACGGAATGAACGTACAACAAAGACAGAGTGCAGCGGGAGTGTGGTGTAGTCAGATGTCGGAGGACAGTATATGATGGAGCAGCCTGCACACTCCTATGCATGCGCTAACCTCCTCATGATTCATTTTCACCCGAGGGCTTCCACCTGGCCCTGGCAGAGCCCAGTCAGTCTTTAAAAGGCCATTTCCTCCGTGGGCAGCTTGGGATGTGCCTGGGCGGCACGAGGCGAGTGTCACGTTCTTCATCAAACATTTACAACAGCAAGCCCACCTCGACAGCAGAATCACATTTGAAATCCCACCAGTTACATCACAGGCAGCTAAAAACTGCAGCCGGAGCTTTAAATACCTGTGAGAAGTGGGAGGGGGACCTCCATCTACCACAGCCAGATGTACTTGGTTTTCTCAGAAAAAACAGACTGGCATGATCTGCCTGATCTGCTTGACTCTCATGTAATGAAATTATAATTATTTTTATGCCATTTTTAGCCAACATTTTTTTAAAAAGAAGTGTTGTTTTCTAGGACATAGTTTCTGTAGAGCGGCAGGAGTTCATTAGATAGAGTTGTAGGCAGGACTAATGGCATAGAGCAAGCCCGCCCCTCTTCCTCTCCCCACAGGGAGCTTGTTGTGGCTTGCATTTCTTAGTCTGCTCTTGATTCACAGCAATAAGGAAATACTCAGAAATGCCATTTAAAGACTAATTTCCTTTTACATTTGTCATCCATCGAGAGAAATGCTACAAGAACATGTTAAACACCCCAAATATTTTCATTGAAGTGAATGTTTAACCCCTAATTAGCAAACACTTCTTTAGTTTTACAGAAACATTCTTAAAACATCAATGACGTGAACATAAGTTCAAGAAAGGCACGACAGCGTTAAAGACCTGAGCTCCACCACACCTATGTGGATTCTAATACTGAATTTGTATTCTTTAAGACTAAAAGTTTGCAACCAGGAAGAAAGTGCAATAAATAACCCAATCTTACTCAGAGAAATCACAGTGGATCAATATTATAAACTGAGATTAAGGCTGAAGAAAGTGCTGATCAACCCATGTTTTGTCTTTTTCCCACAACGATTTTCTCTCTTTCTCCCTCTGTATTGTGTCTTCAAGGGAAAAGCTACTCACAGTCATTAATGAATCCACAGCAGCATTCATATCCAAGGATTATTTGTGAGGTTTAGTAAAAGCACAGCGCAGAACAACAGCGCAGCGCTGCAATGAGTTTTACTCGGTGACTGTTCTCCCAGTAGAAAGGAATCTGTGTGCTGGAGGCAAAAGCCTCCAACTGTTCAAATGAGAACATCTGGGATTCATTAAGTGACTTATTCTGATTTTATTACAGGATACCTGCAGAAGCCTGGGAACCCTCACAGCATTATTCAGCATGCTAAGGTTTCAACAGGGATTTAATAACAAAAACAAACGAAAAAGTCAGAATTTCCCACACAGTGATGTGAGGCTCTTTCAGTGCGAGCTCCAACTTCTTCTTCTTCTGTCTTTGGATCTTTCAAATCCTTATCCACCTTATTCCTGGGGCCGCTGATGTAAAACGGGTCATGGGTGCAACTTCCGGTATAGCAACCGGAAGTCACACAGCGCTATTTGTTTCCATTGAAAGTTGGCGGTTTTGTTAGCTTTAGCGGTGTATAGAAACTTTAGAAGCGTGTTTTACTTAATCCCTCAAAAAGTTTCAAAAATGGCTTTGCGCAGCTCGTGGTTGTTCTAACACCCAAACTAAATTAAATTTGTGGCTTAAGGAGCGTTGTGTGGAACATGGGCCGCTGACGAAGAGAGAGTGCAGCTGCCCTCCTCGGGACAGATTTTACCGTCCATCGGGCGAGGATGAAGTCAGAAGGATTTGGCTCCAAATGTAAATCTTAAGAAGCCACTAAAGACTTTATATGTATGTTCGTTTCATTTTGTGGATAAAGTACCCACGGAGGAAAATCCGTATCCAACATTCTGGTTGGGTTACTCCGGACCACCATAGAAGAAGAGACGCCGGGTACTGCAGAGACCTGACAGCGCGGTGAATTTGCTGCAGCGTCACAAGAACAGGGACGATATTTCCTGTGTAATTGCTGCATCTCCTGGTATTAACTATTAAAAAATTACTGATGTTTAAACCACAGCTGACTTTGTCAAAACATGAAACGGGCTAAAGCTACACCGTGATGCAACCCTCGTTGGCTCTCGCATCATGTAAACATAAGCACATGAAGCCATAAGGTTACAATAGATCAGCACTGTGTGCTAACTCCAGCAGAAATAATCATCTATGAAGGTATTGATATGTCTCGGAGCTTTAAGATTGTTCAGAGCTTCAACATCTGCTCCAACTGAACTGAGAAAGTAGCTAAAAATGCTACTATATGTTATATTTGGACATTTTTTAAGGTCATCCTTCAATT
Organism: Oryzias javanicus; assembly: GCA_003999625.1. NCBI lineage: Eukaryota > Metazoa > Chordata > Actinopteri > Beloniformes > Adrianichthyidae > Oryzias > Oryzias javanicus. The sequence continues at coordinate 1,148,943 of CM012442.1, read as the reverse complement.
TTAACAGGCACCGGAATTGTTATGTCGCCTCTTTAAAGACATGACAGCTGCTGTTTCCACATTTATATGTAGTTATAGATCCAAAACAAGAAGAACTGCACTGTCGGCTCTACAGTTGGAATGTAAATAAATGCTACTTCCGGCGTCTACAGGAAGTATCACCCATAATTCACGCAAAGGCTCATGGGGCATAGGAATAAGGTGGATAGAATGATGCTTGAATGTGCCAGCTGTTGGACTGTCCTGAGGTTGTGGAAAACTTCTACCAACAGCAGCTCTGAGGCTCACCGAGGCCCGGCTAAAGCTACTTTCACACCAAACACCATCCACGCACCAGAGGCGTCCCGTTTCACTCACTGGCCCATTTGGAGTGTGGGGAGTGGAGCAGTGGCATGCTTGGAGCAGTGAGACCCAGTGAAATATTCCTGTGATGTTTCCAGAGTTCAAATATCTGAATTCTGATATATCACTGCATCTCTAACAATATCCCATACGTTGATAACTTCACCACCTTCTATAACAGACGACATCTCTTCAGACCAGACGGCATCCATCCAAACCGATCAGGATCTCATCTACTTTCCATGAACATTGAACTTACACTCTGCTCCTCCTTCACCAACTGACTGGACCACTACCATAACCCATCTTCAGTTGATCAACACATTCCAGTCCACATAACAGGCAGAACTCACAATCCTCTCCGGATCAGATCCACCATCAGACACCTCCATCCCATAAACATAATGCCGGACACAAAAGATGAATCGATCACCTGCACTGATGTTTTAAACATTCGTTCTCGTTAGTTTTCACAGCTACGCTGATGATACACAACTTTACATTGCTGTGTCTCCTGATGACGAGGAGTCAGTCAATGTTCTTTTATGTTGTATTTTAGAAATCAAGTCATGGATGGCAGAGAACTTCTTACAGCTGAACCAGGACAAAACAGAGGTTTTAGTGATCGGTTCTGAAGACAAGAGAGAGTTTGTTTTATCTAAACTAAAAAACTATAAAACTTCTCACTGTGTGAGAAACCTGGGTAAGATTCTTGACTCTGAGTTGAATTTTATTCCACAACTTAAAAACATAACAAAAACAGGATTTTATCATCTTAAAAACATTGCCAGACTCCGCCCATTCCTCTCTCTTCCAGCACAGAGGTACTAATGCATACTTTTATTTCTAGTAATTAGATTACTGTGATGCCCTGCTCTCTGGTATTACCAGGAAAAAGATTTCAAACCTTCAACTATTACAGAACTCTGCTGCACGCGTGCTGACGAGGACCAGGGGGCGGGAACACATTACACCCATTTTAAAATTGCTGCATTGGCTCCATGTGCAATTTGGTTTATAAATGTTTTTATGGTATCAGGCCTTCTTATTTATCTGATATGATTTAAAGGTATGAGGTCCTCTGGAACAGGCCTTTTAATTGTTCCAAAAGTTAGAACTAAAACATACGGCGAGGCCTCATTCAGTTATTATGGACCTCGCCTGTGGAACAGCCTCCCAGAATGCATCAGGGCTGCAGAGACTGTTGATGTTTATAATGGAAGGCTCAAGACTGACCTTTTTAATCTGGCTTTTAGTCAAAATTTTGAAAGTTATTTGACATTGTAATTGTTTTATTCCCTCTTTTTACTCAGTTGATTTTTTTTATTTTACCTTTGCTGGTTCTTGACTTGTCTATTTACTTATTTACTTGTCTGGTTATTTATATCTGTTTTATATTCTATTTTATTCCTTTTACATCTCCTGTATCTTCCTCTGAGGGATCCTCCACATCATGATTGTCCTTTCTCAGTGAACGCAAAGGATGTTTTAATGAGGATTGTGCTTCTTCTGTAGCAGATGGGGCTCTATAGCATCCAACAACTGTCATAAAAATAATATTTGGTACGTCCACATTTAAAGCTTGAAACTCCAGTTTGATGATCGACTGGGACGAGACAACAGTGGCATTAAATCTTGATTTTACATAGAAAGCAACTCTGCCTCCTTTTCTTGGCCTGTCAGTGCGATAAATGTTCTCCCAGTTATGATGTTCACAGAAGAGCATAAATAAGGTGATTAATGTCAGCCTCTTGTCCATTAAACCTTTAAAAAAAACCCAACAGAAGGATGCAGTCGTGTTATAACAAGTCCAACCTGAACCATCAAACTTTTCCTTCAAACCAATAAGATAAAGTTTTGGCTTTTTGCACATTTCTTCTGTGCAGTTTTGTCCTGGCTGTTGTTATCTTGTTTATAAGCAGCTGTTGTGTGACGTTGGAGCAGTATCAATCAACCAAGTACAGCCATATTTGATGGAGCACATTAAAAGAAAGAGTTCATGCTTTAGATAATATAAACTTTAAAACACAGAACCAACTTGCAATAAATGTCTAAAAGCATATCTTTATCAGCTAGAAACTCGGCATAAATTAGCATTCAAATTTCAAGTTGATTCAGGAAAAAGCACCAAACGTTTTGCGCTAATCAAAGTGATGTTTCTGAATGTGTCTGCTGCAATCACACAAATGTGGGAAAGTGGTGGAGGAAAAGATGAAAGCCTGGGAGTGGAGGGGGCACAGGGCGAGCTGTAATGGAGGGAGGTCAGCTCCCAGAGGTAACCGGGTTAAGTTACCAATGCTGGCTGCTGCCTAATTACATTAAATGACTGCTTCAGAAAACTCATTAATTCAGCTGCTTAGCATGAGTCCTACTGGGTCCCCGGCAGTTCAAATGGGCCACCTGTGGATGACTGATCTGTTGCTGTGACTCCCCTCGTCCTGCTCCACGAAACATTGTTGGAGATTTCGGATGAAAAGCCGGAAGGCAAAGCAGGAAGAAGAGCTGGAGAACACGGACAGACTGCTCTCCAGTCAGCCTGGGGGGTTCATATTCAGGTGCGACTTATGTGTGTGTGTGTTTTAAAATAGACTCGTGTTTGTTAATTTCTCTTTAAAGTCAATTTGAAAGAAATAGAAAGTTTGCAGTAGTGTTTTAATTATGATTATGACGTTTTTAACCAAAATCCCACAACCTAAATATCTTAAAAAGCCATTTTTCATGTTGATCTGGATCCTGTTTCCTTAATCTCCTCTCAGGTTTTGATTACTGTCAAACGTCTGCTCCTGATTCACAACGATTTGAAGAAAAAAATGCAATTTTGAGCCTGATATTCTTACAGGAGGAGTGAGAACACTTTAAGGACTTGGATAACTTGAATATAAGTTTTTAAGCTTCATCTTTTTAAGCATCCATGAGCACAAACAGAAGACAAGATATTTCTGCAGTGATTTTAAGAAGTCAATCAATCTGCGAGTGAAGGAACGTATCTCTCTCTCTCTTCTTCCTCCTCTTCATTGTGGAAAGTGCAGCATTGGCGGTGACGCATCGACCCACCTCTCAGCAGGTTAGTGTCCAGCTTCAATGCTGCCATGTCAATTCTCACAAGGGAATACATTTCCTACCTTTTGTGTCCAAAGGTCATGGCTATCTCTCCACTGCGGACCACTCAGATCCGTGGACAGTCGGCGGCTGCACCTCTCTGTCAGAGAGTCTGTGTGTCATCAAGGTGTGATGAGGAGAAGGAAGCTCTCATCAACTCCTCTACGGACACTCCTGCGCCATATTGGACTTGAGTTCATCAATCCGTCGTTTCTGCTGCTTGACTCGACTCGTGTCCTGAGACAGTTTGGGGTTATCGAGTGAAGGAGGCCTTTCACCTCTGGATGCTCTAGACTGGATGCTTCAGTTGTTTACAGAAAAAGCAAAGTGGGAAAATCACACCGCCCACAAGCTGAGGGCTGAGAAATGTTCTGGTGTGACTGTCCAAGGCAGCAGCTTAGCAGCTAAAAATGCATCTTTTCCTTTACACGACTCAGGCTGACGTTTTTTCCAACACTGTACAAACGTACACAATCCAACCAACTACTAGAAAAATAATTTCCTTTTGTGTATACAGAGAAGCAAAGGACAAACAGAGCATTTACATGTGTAACCATCAAATGTTGAAGAACCTCCATCAGTCCAGTAACGGAGCGGGCGGGACATGTGAGTGTGGCTGCAGGTGTTCAGGATGAGTATTCCGGTCATGAATTTCATCACATCAGATTCAACAGTGCTGCGTTTTAAAAGCAGCATCATGTTGTTGCTGCATTACTTTATGTAAATGTTGCTGTGCAGCTGCAGCTGAAATGCATCATTTTCCATAAACAGGCAGAGGTTGGTGAGATCAGAGAAGAAATCCACTCAAACATTCACAGAAAACGTCATCCGCAGGTAAACTCCTGATCTCAGTCCTGTTTGACATGCTGAGCTTCCAGAATCCTGCAAACTCAAGCAAAAATTCCTCATCATCTGACTCAGCAGGCCACAACAACATCTGCTCGCTTCAAGTCTTAAAGTTGAACTTCCGGCACAACTTTTTTTTTTTTTTTTTTTACCTAAAATCAGAAAGACGACTTTCAAACACACCCAGACAGCTGCTTAAAGCACACTCTACATTTGGGTTTTTATTTACTCGTTCAGAAAAAAACAAGTCTCCTGAAACTTTAATATTTATTAAATATAAAAAAAAAAACATAAAGAACCACAAAAAAATGGATAATGTTCTCCTCAGGTTCACTTTAATGAAAACGCTGTTGTTTGAACATGTTCTATTTGTTCTAAGTCTAACATTGCATTTCTGACTGTTTCTGTAATCAAATTATAGATCAGAAGCAACAAAAAAATGTCATCTGAAAAAACTTGTGGTTGCAGTCGTGGTGCAGCAGTGGGACGGTTGGCTCCTGATCGGAACATTGCAGGTTCGATTCCCGCCTTGACGCTCATGTGTCGAAGTGTCCTTGGTTAGACACTGAACCCCAAGTTGCCTCTGGTGGGAGGTTGGCACCAGTGTTTGGCAGTGGAGCCATCACCAGTGGGTGATTGGGTCTGTGACACTAAAGCACTTTGGGGTTCACAGGAAGGTCAAAAGTGCAATACAAGCATACAAGCAGGTACAAACTAGAGTCAGCAGGCCACAGTCTCCATTCTGAGACAAACAGATCCATGAACGTCTTTGATGAATGCAGGAGCACGAACTGCACGTTAACATAGACTTTCACTGGAAGTGCCCACTAGAACAGACTCTATTGAGAGCGGTGTGAATGTGGCTTAAAGGGCCTGAACTGCATTATGCAAAGCCAACTCTTTCAACTTTTAAGTTATTGTAATGTTCATTCCTCACTATAAACAAGCCAAAGTGGTATTTTGATCCGTTCACACATTTTAAGTATTCCTTTAAAAACCTTTTCTCTGAGCACCAGCCCCTCCAAACCCATGAAAGCGAGCGGGTTCTCATAAGCTGATGTCACAAGGTGAGAACAGCCCCTTCCAAAAGGAGTCTGCTGCTAGCACTGCCCCATTCTAACACAAACACACACGTTCTCCATGCAGCTAACGGTGATCAGGAAAAAGCTTTCATTTCACGTGAACAATACTGTATATCTTCCGGTTGTGTCCTGTTTTTGATATCCAGAGTATCTGCTATTTGTGTTGTTATCCAGTGCAGTGATGACCAAGAAACGCTCATTTGATTTAACATCTAAACTTTGTGCGGTGGCAAAGACCAAAGAACAATCTGGTGAGGAATCTGCACGACATTTTGGGGTTGATCCTGAACGTATCTGAGAATGATGGATGATGGGGGATCTTGGGAAGATGCTGCAGAAAAAGGCAAACGGCTTGCTGGTGGAGGTATAAAGAAAGCAAGAAAATAGAATTGAGTAAAGACTGAGAGGTGAGCATGTCTCTAGAAAAATGAACAACATGAAGGTGAAGAGGATTTTGGATACAGAGATCAAAGATGCTTCAAAGAGAACAGAAACGTCCCGTCAGAACAATGTTCTCATCATTTCAATAAATCCTGAAATGTTCATCTGCATTTTGTAATAGAATTTCACCACTAATGAACCCATTAGACATCACCATCCTGTCTGTGATGGAAGAAACGCCGGCCTCTAATAGACACTGGTGGACACGTCTGTGGAATAAACACCAGAGTAACTAAAGGCAGATACACAATATGCACATCCACCTTAAAAAAAAAATGTGGATGTTCTTTGTTTTTGCAGGAGAAATGCAGCCGACGCTGCCATGTCTAGGTTGATGTCATGAAATGGGCGTCACCCACAAGGAGCAAAAGGTGGAGTCTCAGAGATCGAGGGGTCTTACTTCCAAATAGAAAATTAAAAATAACTCAAATTTCATGAATAATTTGTTTTGTAGTGTTCCAAAGGTAATATATGATCATTTATGTAGACAGAGTAAATGTAGTTTACTCTGAAAGGCTTTAGAAAAGCATGACGATACTTTCAACCTGTCGGCCTCAGCATGCAGGTAAAGAGAATGTGCATGAACGTAGGGGTGGGCGATATGACGATATAAAACCGTGATACGATCTCCAAAGCTGACGATCTGTCATTTTTGAGAGATCGTTTTATCGCAATCTTCTACGAAAGTTCCAAGAGCGAGACGGCAAAAGCTTGTTGACTGCCTGTGACTTTAAATCCAAGCTGCTCCTCCTCCTCCCCGGTGTTTTTTTTGTAAGTCACGTGACATACAGCGTGACAGACGTGCGGCGCCGGCGTCAGTATGCGTTGAGTCTTCTAGAGTAAATAAATGGCGGAGGTCCGAAAAGAAGCACAAAAGGCAACGGTGTTTTGCAATCGACTTCAAAAACCTTGAAAACAAAATAATCCGATGGAGAGGAATCATCACATGACTGCAAACACATTTTAGTAGAGAGAAATTAGGCTGAACTGTGTGCTAAAGTGGGTGCTAGCAACTCACAGATAGCATGCTAGCTTGGTTCTTCGACGTATGTTTTTTATTAATGTTTCATGTTTTAAAACATGGTGGATGTTAATCGCTCGTATTTACGTTCAACCTGCACAAAAACGGATGGAAATTCATGTTGGAAACACGTAAAATATGCGGTCAAAATGAACGTTGCTGCATTGTTTTGCTAGCTCGTAGCTAGCTACTTTAGGAGGCTATATCTTATTGTCAGTCGCACTTTCTTTGTTTTGTCTTTGTAAGAAGTATAAGTGAGTTTGCACATAATTTTTTAATCCGTGCCATCACGATTGATCTTTTTTTCTTGGTCAACAGACCGGAGAAAGCTCGGCCGGAAGATACAGCGCTAATGCTAATGCTAGCTTTCTGCTCAGTGACATAAACACCACAGAGAGAAGATGTTAGGGAAGGAGCTGAGACCGTAAACTTTAACCTGAAACACAGTTTACTGCTATCATCACTGTGTTTTGAATCTGAACAGTTTGGTAGATGTATTTGATGTTATGATCAAAGTTATTATTATTATTATTTGTATCAGTTAAAGATGCTAGCTGGAGCCTTTTTCTCAAAGTACAATGAAATCGTTTATTTGAAGGTAAATCCTGAAGCAATTGAGATTTATTTACCATATATGTAATACAAAAATAATAAAAGTTGTAGTTTCATTTGAAAATGTGGTAAATGGTGTTTTTACTAAACTGTATCAGTCATTCATGCTATTAAACTTCTTCAATCTCCCTCATATCTGGTCTTGAGTGAAAAGCATTTATAATCTCTGTTTTATGGATTTTAGCACAGAGGCAAAATAAAAAATCATGAGTATTAAGAAGCTGTTCATTTGACATCAATGCCTTTTCTGTAGCAGTAGAATGCACAATTCTTGCTCTATTTACAGCTTGATCTTAAAAGATAATAAATATTTAAATATACCTAAAGATCAATTATTTTCTAAGCTTTAATTTGAGCCATATTTTTTAAAAATGAGTTGAGAAATGAAGGAGCTAGCCCGATTTTTGCGATTGATGTCACCCTGTCCTCCATTGAAACAGCCGTGTTCTGCTGCCATGAATCAATGCATGATGATGGCGCCTGAGCGCGCACGTCTCTGTCTATAGGCATGTAGGCAAGGGCCAATCCAGAAATATATATCAATGCTTGTAATGCATTTGAAATTAAATTCTGAAAAAATCTAAATATTTGTTCAAAATGTGTTTACTTCTTTCAACTAAAATCATAATTCAATTTTTGTCAATGTGAATTTATTTTTTAAAAAATCGTGATAAAATCGAAATCGTGAAATAAAATTGAAAAAATCGTGATTTTCTTTTTTTGCCATATCGCCCAGCCCTACATGAACGTATCACTGAGCACTTCCTGCAGACCACCTGTGTGTACATGTTTCCCTGTTGCATCAGCAGACCCCTCCCACCCACCACCCACCCCCCCACACACACGTGAGGGGAGTTGTTTCCTCGGCTTAATCTCAGAAAAAAGGCTTTGACCACGTACAGACACTCCAGGAGCATCAAAAACAGCTTTAGTTATTCACTACTTCTAAATCCAGAACATAACTTTGTCTAAGTGTGAGCACAACATCCCCCAGAGGCCTGAGTCTTCTCAAAGAGACATTTCTATAAACGCCATACTTCTTTGGTCCACTTTTCCTGAAACAATTACTGAACTGCTTATCTGTCATTTCTGTAATTAGCTTCCAGACTGTGAAAAATGACTTTCCAAAGCTTAAAAGTGCTATAATTGAAAACACATGGCCTGGCAGGTGAATATTTGAGTCAGCCAGCAGCCTCACTGAGAGCTGTCTACAATCATTAGGACTCTTAATGATAACAAGATTTCAAACTGTGAAATCAATAGACTTTCCCTCTTTTCTGAGACGTGGTTTCTGGATTCTTCTTTCAGTGTGTTCTGAATTCAAGCTTCTCAGCATCATTTGAAAAACAATAAAGAAGCTGAACATTGCTTGACTCTTAGGGGGTTCAGTCTCTGAGGGACCCACCAAAAGCCCAACATGAGGGGCGTTGATAGAGTTTTACTGGTCCAGCTCAGAACAGTGAGATAGATATGTTACTGAAAATGTAAATGCAGGCATGCAGAAAGCTCATTATCAGACAGTTCTGTTGATGATGAAAGATTATTAATAAAACTGTGTCCGACAGTAACTGTACCAATGAAAATCTGCATTTTAAATTGTTACTTTCAGTCCTATTCAGTCGTTTCCTTGATAATAAAGAATGAGATTATTACAGAGTTTCTCACTACACAACAATTTCTAGAGATGCTGGAAGTTTAAAGGAAATGAGAACTAAAAGTTTTTTAAAATGCATCTTAACAACTGTTAGAACCAGAGCTGTGGATTGGCAATAGTCTCATAATACGATACGTATCATGATACAAACACACACACATATATATATATATATATACACACATATATTTTTGGGATGCAACAATATTCGATGTAAAACTAAAGTGTTTGGTTCACGTTCCACGGTACGCATGTCATTTATTCAGTACCACTGTGAGCTGCCTTTAGCGCGTCTGTGTATTCATGTCTTCATTGGAGAGTCTGTCTGCTCTCACTCCCCCCTCCCTGCCAGAAACTACTTTACCCCTCCCCCAGGAGGCGGAGCCTAAATGCTAAAAACAATAGCATGAGCTAAATGCTAAGAACAACAGAGACAGTCATAGTGAGAGTGGCAAATGCAGTAGTTCGGAGTACACCGTCTGCAAGATTATATGTATGATGTGGAGACACACATCCAACATGGCCGCCATCTCTGACATCATCATCCAGCTCTGTCACCGTGTTTAAGTTGAACAACTAAGCAGGTAACACAATGAAAACATCCCAGATCTATTTCAAGATTAACAGTGTTACCTCTAAATCTCTGCAGTCTTTTTTCAGTGGTTGATAATGAGGATTTAGTCATTTAATGAAAACAGTTGATCTATAATATAGAGTACCAGAACGTCCAGATTTCACAGAGAAATCTATAAATACCTGAACTTTATGAACAAATTGAAGACGACTCAGTAAAAACACAACTTTCCAAGTACAGCTGGACTTCCTGATAACAGAGAACTAAATCTGTAAATGTTCATTATATGACGGTTCTCACACTGGAAAATAAAGATTGTTGGAGTTTATTATATTCATGTTTACAATTCAGGACTGAGACACTTTTACATTTGATTCAATTGTATAAAGTTGTGATGTTTAAAAGAGTTCTATTTAAGTGTGATTCTACAATAACTGCCAAAAGCTGTAAACTTGAAAAAAATCTGATTTCTTTGTGTTGTTTCTGTTTGCAAAAGAAATCATGATAACAGCAGGTTCAGTGTAGACTCTTCTGGACTGCTCAAAAGACGGAAGTCCTCCTTGTGGTGAGACAGAAGAATACACCATTCACTGCACTGAGTGACATGTGTCTTATGAGTCGGAGAATAACTAATAAATCCTGTTAACAATTAAAAAATTACACTAAATCAAAGAACATAAACACTAGAGCTCTGGTGTCAAAGGATTAAGCACTGCATCTGTATCTCATAAGTTGTTTTTACCAAAGCAAGTTCTGATAAATTAAGAAATAATTGTAAAATAAAACTCATAATTATCTGAATGTATGGATCTGCACCCAGGGATGAAAGTAGATTTTTTTGTAATGCCGGTACTGAACCCCCCCTAATTGAACCAGACAATGTTGAGTGTTGAAAACACCTCGCTACGCACATTTTTTTTTAAATTGTTTTTTGACTTTACGTACAAAATGTGCATCCAGTAAATGCGGGTAAAAGTTAAAGCAAGTTTAACTTTGACCAGACAGGAACTTTGATTAGGTAGTGATTTATGGGTAATGTACTTTTCAAAACACGGAAGAGCTACTGAAACCTGATCGTAAAGGAGATATTAATAATTGTAGTTTGGGCCTGGCGGGAATATGAGACATCCATTCTTTCATATATCGGAATAGAGGAGTGACAGACAGCCTGCAGCCAGACTCACCAGATTTGGACATCTTGCCTCTTTCAATTGTAGCTAGTATCAGGTAGCAACAGTGCAGTGTGAACACTGTATGCTAAACGTGCGTTCATGAGCGCTAGCGCTCCACTAATTCATGACCAATCGACTATTGAAATAGTCAATCAGTCATTAATTTATACTATATGGTGTCAGAGTGTAGAAAGTTGAGAGTAATAATAACATTCTGCTGGCTTTTTGGATTATTTTAGTAGTTTTTTAGCTAATATTTCAGCTTTATGCTAGCTGTTTTGGCTAACTTAGGCTTTTTTTCATTCTTTAGGCTAAGTTGGCATTTAACTCAAAATGTTAGCTTGCTATCACATTCAGCGTTTTCTGCTACAGCTTCACTGTTTTTAGCCATCAAGTTCAGCATCTTCAGCTATCAGCACTAGCTTCAGCTGTCATATTCAGCTTACAGCATTCACACTAGCATTATCACAGATATTGTTAGTCTGAGTCTATCTAGTTTTTAGATAGTTTAAAGTTAATGATGGCTGAGATGTGTGCTCTACATCCACTTCATGCATGACCCGGTTAATCGACTAATTTGAAAAACTAACAGGTGATTAGTCGAGGTCTCAACTGATCGCTTGTGGCAGCACTAATGAATGTCTGATGTGGCCGTAGAATAATGGGTTCAATATTCCTGTAAACCTTTATTTAGCTTTAGACTACAGGTGTCAAACCCCAGTCCTCGAGGGTCGGTGTCCTACATGTCTTCCAACCAACCTGGCTTTGAAGCTCCTCATTGGCTAAACATACCTGATTCAGGTAATCTGCAGCAGATAAGGCAGGATTTCTGGAAAACTTGATGGAGGTTGTAGTTTACCAACAGCATCATCATTGACACAGTCATGTTGACAGGTGATGCCGTGTCCTCTGAGCCTGAAAACGATGGTCTTCAGGCTCTGACACACAGACACTCCTCCAGTTTCTCTGATTCTTTTAGGATGAGGAATCATCGTTTAAAATATATTTAACAGTTTTTCAAAGCCCTCGTTCACAGATAGGAGAGAACCCCCCCCCCTCGATTCTTTCTGCAGCTAATTATGTTAAAGACTTGATCTCAGTGGACTTGATTAGCAGCTAGATGTTCTCCCAGCTTAATCTTTTCAAGGTTTTGCTTCTTTCTTGTTGACCCGCACACCAACTATCCTGAGACCTGAGGCTGACACTAAATTTGAAATTTGCTTAAGTGTAACATTTATTTTTTCCTTTATGCTCTGTTGTTCTTTTTATTTTATTTTGTCACCAGAATGCAGGGGGTGCATTTTTTGTTTTTGCAGATTTTCTCATTTTTTACTACATGTTTTTTGGGGTTTTTTTTGCCAAAGGCGACTTTTTTTTGTTTGCCGAAAGCCTCAACAAACTGAGAACAATCAAAGTTCATGTGTTTCCTCTTGGCGGCCGACAGAAACATTACTTAATGCCTCTGTGTCTGAAAATGTCTTTACACCCATTAAAGAAACGGCACTGCACTTTGCCCACTCGCCATTCCATCCATTTTCTGTAACTATGCGCCTCCATTAACTGTCAGGAATATGGGCGAGCTGGAGCTCATACATTATGTTTGCATGAATAAAAGTAGCATTTGTTAGAATACTGAGATGAGTCACTAAACAGAGGAGCTTTTTCTTCCCAACGGTCTAAAACTGTAGAAATAAAGGGCAGGGAAATGTCCTGATGGGGCTGCATTCATCTTGAGAAGGAATATGATCACACGCTCTGATCAAAACATGACTGGCTGAATTATCAACCATAAAGACACAAAATAGCCACAAAAGCTCATTTTAGGTCAGTAAAAAACAAATGTAATCAAATCCTATTCTGATCCACCACGTAAACTCACTTTGATTAAATATAGTTTTAGTAACACTGAGCCTCAATAAAAGGTAAAAGGACCAAACCATCATCGACCACAACACATACAGTAACCATGACTACAAGCATGTAAATGATGGGTGGGGCCTGCAGGCGTTCAGCCTCCCTGGAAACTGTTAAAAGAAGCTGTTTGCTCTGATGAGATGAATTCCTCTCCTGTCATTTCTGCTGTCAGATGATTTCCCTGCATCTCTTTCAGACACATTTGATCATTTTCTTCTTGAATTGATTAATCGGTTTTATTCTGGGGAGATTTATGGGAATTCTCATAACAACGTCGTGCAGTTGTTGTAATAATTAATGGATTTTTGATACAATTTTTTGCCAGAGTAAGTGTTTATGTTCTTTTATTTACTCTAAATTTTCAACCGTGCATCAAAGTTACAGCATGTTAAAGATTCTGTGTTTGTGTTTGTGTTGTCAGGTGTTAAAGGCAACACCTGAATGTTCTAAATGTAAAACTTTTTTCATTGATTGTCATGTTACGGTGGCCCTTAAGTACAAATCACAGCAACAAATCCCTCAATGCAAAAAAACAATGTTAAAAGATCCCAACAATGAAAAAGGCAGAAGAAATAAAGAATAAACAACTTCACATTTTAAAAATTTAAAGTAATTTCCAGATCAAATGCATAAAAACATATTTTGGCAAACAAAAGTATTTTCCAGAAATACAAATGAAAAGTTGAAATGAACCAGAAGAAGAAGTTAGTGAAGGTTGGTGATGAAATGATGACATGTGCATGTGAGGAACTACAGAAAGCAGACGGATGTTTTACCTGAACTCTGTGGTCAAACTTCAGCAGTGCAGTGAACAGAAGCTTAAACATCTCCCTGATGGAAATTACTTTTGTTTTCCAAAGAACTTCCTTTTTATTTTTTTTAGAATATTTTTCTTTTTGGAATTACGTTTTGGTTTTCTAGAAATTTGTTTTGATTTCTAAAATATAAAGTTGCTTTTTCTTTGTTTTCCTTTTTTAATTTTGATCTTTAATATGTTTCAGCGTCCAGCGATTTGTTGGTGGGATTTTTCCTTAAAGGCCACCGTACCTCATATTGCTCAAAGAGGAAAAATGACAACATGATAGGGATTAAATGATTCACTTTCCCCTTGATTGGGTTCATAAGAGGCAAAATGATAAATCATAAATCTAATTTTCCCAGCACTCTGCTTCGTTAAGCTTCCGTTGTTTGGCGTAAGCTCAGGCCGCCCGTTTCTCACTACATGTAAACATCAAATGTCAGCAAAGAGGAGCTTGTTCCAAACCTGGAATAACTCCTTCAGTTCTGTTGAACTGGTTCCGTTTTTTGACTTCAGACTTGAAGCAACACTGTTTAGAATCTGCTTGAAGGTTGATCTAAGCAAAAGTAGGAAAACAACTCATTTGTTTTAGCACCTGAAACAGCGACTCTGTTGAGAAGTGTTTCTCTTAGCCAGATGCTAAAGCTAGCAGCATCTCATGAAACAGCTGCTACATTGTTACAAGCATTTTTAACGCTTGTATTTTGTTGTATTTGCATTACAGATCAAAAAATTCTGAAAATTCCACTTTAGAATTTGATAGGAAGCAAGTAACATCAAAAACTCTCAGCTGTCTCAGGCTAAGCCTGGTGCTCAGTATTAATTCTTACAGTAATAAATTCTTACATTTAGCACAAAGCGGGTTTGACGCTTTAAACCACGTGTCAAGACGCGAGGCCGGATCCAGTCATTCTATCCGGCCCACCAGATCATTTTGTATTATTGTTATTAACGGCCGATGTTATCTTAGCTGATAACACTGAAGCAACAATACTGTTATGGAGGCTGAGAGATCAGTTCTGATGATCTGTAGCTTTCTGTTTGGAACTCACAGTTTTACATCACAAAGTGTCATCATCTTCTCACTCTCGGCACAGAAAGAAATGACACGCAATATTCATATAAAATTTCATAAAGAATTTTGACTCAATATATTTTTATGGATAGTAAAATATTGACATATATTTAAGACTTGAGTTGATTGATTCTGGAACAATATTCCTGATTGTTTTTATTTATATTATTGTTTAAAAGTTATGTTTTTAAAGTTTTAAAAATGTTGTTTTAGTTTGTCCAATAATTATTTTTCCCGTCCGGCCTGAGACTGGAGGTATGTTTGGGATTTTGGGCCCAGTGTGAGAAAGTTGGGGGCATCCCAATAATATTCCAAGTCTCCCCCTGAACCCCCCCCAGAGTCTGGGCCTGTGCTGGTCAGTGTGGATCAGCTGGGGCTTGTCCTCGAGGTTTTTCACGGCTGTTTCTGTTGCTACAGGGGTGATGTTCACGATTTTCAGAGATCTTTTAGATTGTTAAGAGTGAAAACTTTCCAAACATAGAAAACTAATCACAGCAGATCTGGAGGTATTTTCCTCATCAGACAAAGACTCTGTGCTGCCATCTAGAGTTTGGAGGTGTTTGTAGTCTATTCTCCATGTAATACTGTATTTTTCAGAGTAAAAGTCTGTTTAGTTTTTCTGTTTCTGGTATAGTTTGGCTGGGGCTGCTTACTTTATTCTTCTTTATTATGCGTCTTTTCTGCTACGACTTTGGTGCGACTATGGTTCTTCTGATGAGCTCAAAGTCTGGACAGTGAAGATCCTGCTGCTGTTGCTGTGGAAACAGACAGTGAAACACAAACTTTCAGATGAAGAGAAATTGAGATGTCCTCAGACTCCAGAGCCCCGGGTGCCATTTGGTAGGAAAACAAAAATAGCAAACACTAGAGAAATATTTTACTGCTTCTGACAAACTGTAACAGTGCAGGATGTGTCCAATTATCCAGAACCATTTACCCAATCCTCTCAGTTTCCTCTCCTGACATGTTTCTCTGTGGAATCTGCCAAAAAAAAAGCTTTGAGTTGGAGAAATTTCAGTCAGCAATTTAAATGATGCACATCTGCAGACAGCAATCCTGAGGAAAAGTGTTGGCATTCAGAGTGAATTTTGTCCCAAAGTTCCCAGAATTCCAGCTGGTTGAGCCCTCCAGGCTCCTCCGGGCATCACAGAGTTTGGACTCTTCATGGAGCGGATTCTGACCAGGTTCACACTCTGGGATCACCATGAGCAGCTCGCCGGAACATTTTTGTCAGGAAAAACTGTCCTTTCCATCTTTCTGCAGCCAAAACTCTTCATCTCAGTTGTGGCGGCCTCAGCGAGGGGCGGATCCCTCCAACACAACACACACGGTTTTGTTCAGCTTTTCAACGATGCAGGGTTCGTTCATGTGTGTTTCCTGCTTTGTCTCCCCTGACTGCTCTCCTGCGAGGTGAAGGCGCCGCATCCCACATCTGCTTTCTGATTGGTGAACATCTGTATTCACCCGCTGAACACAGACACACTGCCGTGTTGTGCTGCGATTGTGCGGGGCTCCTTTGGGAGCCACAACGCCTTCAATCCCCCTCAAAGGAATCGTTTGCATCCAGCACCACTATATAATCTGGTAGTTGCTGTTGAAACCATTCAAACACACGACAACAGAACAAACCAACAACATTTCAGTTCATGCAACCATTCTCCGTGTCATCATTTATTTTCAAAAACAACTCAAATGATTGTATAAAGGATCTAGAGTCCCTGTTATTCTGGGTTTTTAGGAAAATTGACTTTTGTACTGAATCATTCACACTCTGTAGTTAAAACTAATACATGTTTGTGTCAGGATTTGGTG